>JASUUH010000101.1:1251502-2503004 GCA_030449925.1 Citropsis articulata | reverse complement strand
GTAACTGTATTTATCAACAAAACTTAGGAGAGAAGAATTTATAAACAGAGAAGGGTTAGCTGAGCTTCAGAAAACAAAATATCCACAGCTCATAAAGGTCTCCAAAAATGCAAAGATGAACAGCCTTCTGCAGTTACACCCTGTTTGACCTGGACCACTAACTCCACACCTACAGAGCAAAGGAGCTATGCAAATGCACCAAATCAGTTCAGGAAATTAGACTTCTTTGCTTCTTGCCATTGCTAGCTAATAAAAGGAGAGGTATTGTCTTCTATGGAAGTATCTTTACGGTCTCTCCTCAACAAATTTAAGACCCATAAAAGAACCCAACCTAAAGGCCCTTGCTCTACATGCTAATATAATAAAACAAAATTATTAGTGCAACAATTTAATAATCTGCATAGCCTAATACAACATATGGTCCCTTCAATAGGCCCTTCCACAATAATAAGGATAATTACAACAGTAGCAGCAAAACAATAAGTGAAGCACCTACCTCCAGTTATACAAGAGATGGGGTATCATATCAATTCCTGTTCTTGGGTCTACCATGGACAGAAAGCATTCCTCCATAATCGTGAGAGCAACAGCTAACTTTGAGTTGCACTCAGCCTTTAGGGCAAACCGCTGAGCAGAATGAACTTTTTGGTCTTCATGAATGCATCTAAGAAGTGTCCAAGAAAAGCCATCAGCGGTATGGTTGATGATCCCAATATGAGAATGAAGACCGGAATAAACCTGTTGTAGATACCAGAAATGCAAGTATTTGAATCACAATTAAAAGGTTGATAAGCAATAATATTTGTCATTTGAACGAAAAATAAGAAAATAGATAAAATAACATAATTATCAAAAATTCTGATGAAACAGAAGAAGAAACACCATAGACAGGGATTGATTCCAGAAGTTTTGCAAGACTTTCAGTTGTTACTTCCTTGAGGGATGTATTAGTATGCTAATGTCTATTCATTTTCTTTTCCATAATGTTGAGTGCCAGTTTGGCAATTTAGTTAGACTGACAAAATGGGGCCATGCTTTTTCGACTCTTCTGATAGTTAGAAGGCTACTACAGTTAGTTAAATGGGTCCTTTTGTTTTACCATTAGCTAGTTAGTTATATATGGATCTTTTTGTTTTACCATTAGCTTCTTAGCTCTAGGCAGACTAGCTACAGAAATCTCTTATCAAAAGTTAATGAAGGAAAAATGAGAACCAGTAGCTGTGTTCGATGTCTGATGCTACCATTCTCTAGGCAGTGACGTTCAAGAACCTTGGTTCTATTGCCCAAAAGTTTTTCAGGTGTTAATTAGGTGATCTCTTCTTCAATCTCCATTAAATTCTCCACTTTCGGTTTTTATATGTTTAAAGTTTCTATATAAAATCTGATTTCGAAGCTATTTTCTGCTTCGGACCATGATCTAGTGTATCCTAAAATAGAAGAGGAAGAGAGGGCAAAAGATCAAATATAATGCACTAAGCTACTAATTAACTAAACACACAAACCTCATAATACAAACCAAACTTACTTCACATCTAAACAGCAACTTATTTAATGCTCGAGGAAGTATTAGCAACAATCTGTACAAGTAATTAAGCCACCTAAAACATTTACACAAAATTTTCCTTCTTTCTTCTCCTTTTTTTTTTCCCCAGGGGAAGAAACAAAGAGAACTTTTATAAGCACATAAGATTGAAAGCATTTTCATAGTTATTCATCATTAAATTTGAAGGCTATGGACTTCCTGCAGAATTGTGTTAAGAGAGGTGTATGTGCAAATGTAACCATACGTTAAAACCTAACAATCAAAGAGCGACCATGATATATGGTAAAATGGAAGGAATTGAGTTATATGGAATTTGTAAGCAAAAGAAATAAAGGAGAACAGAGTATTTACAAAAAACTACTGTTGAAAGAGTTTTTCAAAACTGGTGCGCCTAATAGTTTCAGAAAAAGTATTGAATTCGTCATCAATATCTTCTGTACTGGTCTCCTTCGCTAGATATTGAAGACAGACAATGAAAGGAAGGATTTCGAACCCCACCTCTAGAATGTTGATATAAAAGTTTCTACAGTAAGGAAAGTTCTAAAATACGAGTCTGTTTCAGTGAACTAAACACTAGGAAAGCATTACAACAGTTGCAACCGCTGTGGAAAAATCTCAAAATAAATGTAGAAGCAATCTAAATGCATAGGAACACATAGCATCTGTTTATTCCACCTCTAATATGTTGAAATGCATCAATCTCTTGGCAGACAGCGAGCAAGAACTATTTCCCCAGACCCACACAATTAAAAAGTACTTCCAGCCTTGTATCAGAATGAGAATCAAAATCTTTACATTTGCCCAGATCTATATCCCCTCGGTTCTATATTAAAGACACAAAAGGCAGGACAAGACTGGGCTTCACTCAGTGATTGCTTAGAGCACACCTATTCTGGTTGAGTATTACTGGTATTGTAATGCAAATACCTCTAAAAAAGGTCACAGCTATTAAAGCTATCAGGAGTAAATAGATATCAGCATGGCTATTGCAACTTAAGTACTGGGCAATGGAGTGTGTAGATTTAAGGCTAAAGTCATTGTTTTACCCCATATAGAAATACAAGGCATATTCACTGGCATTGTTGTACCAGATGAGGAGCAGATATCCCACAACCAGCCTCATTCAGTCACAACACAACTAGGATTTCATAGGATATGCAGATCAGAAACAGGAATTCAGAGTTTCTAAGAATGACCTGCTGGATAATTATTTTCCTTTTCTTTTTCAAGGAAAAGGAAAATACCCTCTGCTCCAACCAGCTCCAATTGTTTCATTTGTAGGTGATAAAAGGTCAGGGGAGATTATCAGTTTTCTCAAGAAAAGTTTGGCAAAGCACTGACACTCCCCTGCCCCAGCTTGTTGCCAACCTATGCATGAACAGATACTCATTCAAACAAGATGCAAGAAAAAATATGACAAACACTCGTGCACCAAAAGCTGTACCCTGAAAGCCTAAAAGGTCTTGATTGACATATTCAAGAGATACTCATGAGAAAGAATGAGAAAGAATTAGAGTGATTGACAATCAAACAAACGTACCTCCTCACAGCTTTGATTGCAAAACCAAGCTTCAGAAACCGCGCCTTTGCTCATATCTTTCAAGCATTCGCCATGATCTGTTTACAAGCATTTTTAATTAATACTGTCAGGCACTTAGAAACTAATAGCCAAGAAAAGCTTCATGGGGAAAAGTGAAAATGATAGGATATCCAACCAACTCAGAATCACATTAGGTTATTATGTACTGCTAAGAAGAAACATATCGGGCAAATGATCATATACTACCTCCTGTCAGGGATAATGCATTCAACCTTATTTATTTCAATACCTGGAATCCAATTGACTCATTTTTGGCTGCTTAGAAAATGTACAAATGAAAATGCATTATCCCTGGCAACGAGGTCTAAAATATTTATATATGCAATTACAATTATTATATATAGTTGGTTTCCTGCAGAAAATCGCCTAAAATTTTTCATGAATTGCTAGCTCTCCCATTATAATTTAAGTAGAAAGAAGCAAATTTGGTTTTCATAAACCTATTTCCTTTTTTACTGTTTCCTTATTGGCTAATGAATGGCAAGACCTGAATATGCAAATTAAAGCTGTTATTGATTTTATTTCTCTGAAATTTGACTTGCTAAGATATACAGTAGTAGCCAAACTCTTTACAGTTTTCATTCCCTACTTTCTCATGGTATGAATTACATTCACTTTTAGCATCTATCATTATCTATCTTTTAGCATTTATTATTACATTCACTTTTAGCATTTATTATTATCTATCTTTGCCAAAATATTACTAGGTCTCCCCCAGATCAAAATCCTGATATTGTCCTTGCTACGTTCTACAGTCTCAATGATATGCTGAGTAACTAAAACTCAAATCCAAATCACAGCTTCACTTATCTACAGAAAAATTTTTAGCTGCCACATTTTTAGAAACATATTAGTATATTACACAAGAAACAGAAATAAATGTAAGAAAAAGAGTGAGCAAATTGTATTCTAAACAAAAACTATAAGGTATTTGCTAGTTTTACATTTAAAATTTAATATTCAAGTCCAATTTTAATTAGCTTACATCTTTCATTCACAGTAGTGATATTCAAGCTCTCCACTAGATTGGAAACAATTTTAGCTAAGCAAAATAATCAAACCAAAAATGAGGAACAGAAATATTACATTTATGCTCGCATTGAGAGCATTTTAAAGCATCAAAGGAACTTGAAGCCTCTTTATCATTAACCAAATCCCCGCATATCCAACAGGTGCAGTTTGAGCAAAACCAACTGCCAGTGGGAAGATCCTGAAGTATAATCATTAATAGAAAAAGGACAGAATGAAGTTTAGTCCTGGCATCCAAAGCATGTAAAGAATCTAATGTTAATAAAATCATATTGTGAATAGATCCATGAAAGTAACAATAGTGAAAACAAAGATGATTTTTCAATAAAGTACTATAAAACAAAAGAAAAGACTCAACTTCAATTTAAAATAAATTCGTCCTCTAGAATGCCAGGAGGGCAATTTGCACAGGCATTTAAATCACAGTGTGAGTTTTACACATTGTGGAGCTAAAAATAAATAATCATCACACATTAGTGAAAACAACTTAATAATCTCTAAGCACTTAAATAGACGCATATCAACTAGATTTCAGCAATATGGAGTAGAGAAGATAAGGCAGTAAAGACTGCCAAAATATGAGCAAACAAACCTGGATGGACAAGCAAGCCTGATGAAAAGCAGAAGGGCAGTTATCGCAACATATCAACTCACCCCCATCACCACAAATTCCACAAGAATCATCATTTTTATCATCTTCATCAGTTTCCACAGTTCCAGCTCTAGTTGCACTCTTCCTGCTTTTATATTCATCTGACCATGCTTGCAGCTGACATAAAGTAAAGGGCTTACCAGATTCCATGACAAGATTTAAACAGGGCCGGTTTGGCTTGAAGCCAGCATGAATCTTGAACTGAGAAACTGAGAACACTAGATTGCAGCACTTGCAGATAATTCCATTATTGGTTACTAGACCATCTGTTATCACGGCATCATCCTTTGGGTTCCGATACTGGATCACATCATTCAGAGATATGATACCAGCAATGATCAACCAGGACAAAACAGTTCTTGTCCCTTCCATGAACCACATGCCATTCTTAATTAGCTCACCCCCCTTCACCATTGTTTGGGGAAGCAACCTGCAACCTCCTTTCGGTTCTTGGATTAACCCTTGCTCTTAATTTGCGGGACTTTACTTTAGAATTAGATTTGGTGGTCTTTGGGCTGTAATCTTTTTTCTTTAAAATAGCTGAAACCAGCAAGTCATCATCTTTGATTCTGCATGTAACTGGTCCCTTTCGTCCATTTTTAGATCCATCACAATCATGATGAGTCTTCTCAAACTTTGAGCCTCTTTTTGCAATCTGAAGCTGGCAAGAGCCAAGAGAAGAGGGTGTTTTCTGACTTCCTTGAACTGCTGCATTCGCAAGAAACTGCTTCTGAGCTTCTTTTGGCTCTAACTGAACACCACTTGCATCAGCATCCTGCACCTCAGTCTTAATATCCAAAGTCAAACTCTGAATGTCACTATGACTGAGTGTGGTCAATCTCATTTCAGATATCTTTCTGGACTTCCTGCGTGTCTTCTTTTTCAGTCTAACATCTGCAGCAGAATAATCATCCTCTGCATTGATCTCTGAAGCCTTAATGCACTTCCTGCCCTCATCCGCACTTTGCCCAGACTGCTCTGTGACCCCTGAAGATATAAATTCATGTACAGAGGGATCAAACTGAGGGCAAGCTCTATTCATGTCGTCATAATTAACCACACCATTGTGTCTGCAGTTTGGACGGTCATCCAGAGATCCATGCAAACGATTTTCCTCATTTTCAGTATTTTGGTCTTCATATCTTTTTTCCTTTTCATTCCAAGACTGCATTGATATGTCTCCCGCATCTTCCTTAGGTGCTTCCACAGCCTGCACAGAAGTTTCCTTATCAAAGCTTCGGAAATTCCGGTTGCTCTCTTGATGAGGGGAAGCAGATTCAGACCCTTGAGGCAAATTGCTAAAATCTCTCGGAGCAGCAGGAACACCATGTGGGCAACCACCTATCTGGACACAATTACTGTCCGACCCACAAGGAGGTAAAGAAGTGAGAGCACTGCTTTGTTTGTTCCCAGAGATTCCAAAGCACTCACTTCTTGTTGCATTGGTAGTATCTACCCCATACATGCCAACTTTATCTGCTGTACAAATGGATAAACCTGTTAGACATTTAGTTGCACTGTCATTCGTCTGTTTACCACTTTTGAGAAACTCTGGTTGCGGATTGCCCATCACAGGAATGGTAGCTGCCTTCAGAGACTGTGAGCACTTTTAGTGCCCAGAGTAGCATCATCATCAAAAGGAACTGGCAAATCTCTCTGGGAACAGTGGGTTTCAAAACTACTCACATTTTCCAAGGCCAAAATAGGATCACTTTTTCCCTTTGTCAACTATAAAACTTCTTGCTGCTTTAACCACATCTCCCTTCCTCAGTGAACCAATCTTTCTGTCAATAAATATAACTAAGACAAAGGGATCTAAAAGATACCATCGACAAGCCAATTCATTAGCAAGATTTGACTTACTCACTACTTTCTCCATGTTTATCAAAGTATCCAACAGATCAGTATGGAAGTGATTAATGTCAGTCCATTCCTTACCGACATCTGCCGGCACTGCATTAGATCCATCGGCAAGTAAATTTTCGCCACAAACTCTCCAAACCTTGGGAAATTCACGAAATAACCTCCCCTCAGGTGATCTATAAATTGTATCCATATATTTCCTACTAGGTCTTTTACGCCTCTCAATAGCCCAGCCTGCTGCGAGCAAGTTAAAAATATGATTTTGAAGAAGAGATCGAGGATCCGTCTCGGCATCTAGCTTGAAAGAAATATTAGATGCATCCAGCCCAACTGAAATGGATCCACCCACTCTCTCCGCAGCACATTGAGCAAATCCAGATTTCTCGGCAACAGTAACAGATGGACTTGCAACTGTAAGCCTGGTGGCAGAACTCTCCTGGGAAATAGGAGAAGCAATTGCTTTACCTACAATCACCTCCTTCCCATCATGTCCATCCAATCTCGGCAAACTTTGCTTTATAACATCCACGTCACCCACAACACTACTGTCCACATTTTGCTTTAACAGATAGCGACCAGATGTAATGCCCTGATTGGACGATTCAACTAAATGAAGCGCAACAGTTCGAAAAACAGAGTTTGTGGATGGACATGATGTACCAGCAACAGTTCCTTTCAATATATCTGTCGAGGTCAAAACCTGCCCGGATTTGGGTTTGATATAAGTAAGGTTGTCAACTGAAAACTTCATCCGCTTAGCACTCAAACTCTCCTCATTCCCACCTTCCAACGAGGATCTTTCTGGATAACATCTTGATCCACAGCACCCCGAATTCTCAGTTGCATTATGAGAATCCTCGACATATAGATTTTAGAAGAAGCTTGTTATCGATGAGTTGTCACTGTTTGAACATAACAGTATATCGGAGATCTTACTGTCATCATGTTCAAAGTTAATGACTCCAGTAACAAGACAACTCTTACTTGTGCCACCTGGATCATTTCTAAAGAAGACCTCTGAGAAAATTTGGTGCTCATCGAGACCCTCAAAATCATCATCACACACGTCCTCAATAACTGCATTGAAGGACATGTCCATCAACTGATAGCAATCCCACTAGCACTACAATGTATAACCTTGATCTGCAAATAACTTTCGCCAAGTAAAAGGGATCCACTGGTTAAATCTCATCTGCCTTCAATTTGGAGCAAGCGCCAGTACCAAAGTAGCTCAAGACATTTTAAGCGAACAATCTTTTTCCATTTAAACCATCAAATGGATGCTATAACTCCTGCAAAAGAAGTAGGAAAACATTGAAGAAGGTGCACATATCACATCCTGTAATATCAAGTAGACTATAAAGCCTGTAATCACAAGATTGAATAGACTATAAAGTCTTAAGCTAGTTACTAAAATCTTAACAATATTAAAGGAAAACATTAAAATTAAAAGATGCAAATATAGTAAGGATCTCAATAAGCCTTTTATAATTCAGTTTAGAAAACAACAACCAGTAATTAATTATTGGTAATTTCATTTAATACGACAACCAGTAATTAGAGTGAGAGTTTCATGGGATCAAAAACTTTTCGTGGGATCAAAAACTGAGTTTCTCAGCAAGTGCACTTCGTTATAACCAAATACAATGAGGATAACGCCTCTATTTGTCTTTGATTCGAAAGTAATGCTGTGAGTACAAGGCATCCATGGTATCTCCAGGAACATTTTAGTATATGGGTTAGAGGCCTAAAACAAATTGACAAAACTAAATACTTTATGTAGCATGCATGGTTTTCCACACACACTATGCTCATCTTTTTTAATAATATGTGGGGATGATCTAATCAAGGAAATAAGTGTATAAGTTGACCTAAGTTTTGAAATCCGATATCAAAATATGTATTAGCAATGATGCACTGAAAAGATATCCTCAAACTCCAACTCCTATCCAAAAGCTTTCTAAGCAATCCTATAAATCAAGACCCATGAATTACAATTGATTTGCAAGTGTACTAGGATTCATACTATCATGAGTAGAGCAATATTAAACACATCTCACCAACACATCAGACCATCACATAATCTAAGATTTTAAATATAAGATCATTCAGCTGTAACAGGTGGATTTCCATACACGTTGGCATAAAAGCCGAATAAATTACAAATAAGCATTAAACATTATTTCTTTAGTTTGTCAACTGTCCTAATTGATCAACGCACTAATTAACAACGAAGTGAATGCAGATCTGGCATTGGAAGATGCAAACTAAACAACAAGGCTATGGCCAGTCATAGTTAATGGACTGTTATGCTCATCAAGAGGCCTAACCTTTGCATTTGGTTTGAGAAACAACCCCATGCAGCAAACTATTATGCGCAGACAACAGGCGTTACTGCAGCACCATCCCAAAACAAAAATGCATCTTCTCTATCTCACTCAGCCACTCAATATCTGCATCTGCAGTGTCTTCTGAGCGTCAACTACTGATCTCCACGCATTATCTGTCCACTGGTTGAGAAAAAAGAAAGACCTCAGAAGCCTGACACTAATATTTTCTTCAAATAAAGTGGAGCTTAATTCTTAGTAAGTGGAAGTGAATATACCTAAAAAAATAGCTCTTTCACAATTAACCAAGAATACTAGGTATTACTCAATACGTATCATTCATACAATTTATTTTTTTTCCTTCCCCCCGCAAGTAATATCAGTCAGCCCTAGGAGAACTAGTTGATGGAAAAAATATCGTGTTGCTAATTAGGAAAGAGGAAGCTACTTAAGCATTTCTTTTGCTTTAAAATCGAGACTTAATCAGACATGGTAATCACACAAACAGACCCACAGCATGTTAAAATATGGCAATGCATGGCTGCAAACATAGAATGCAATTTTAGAAATTTGCATCGAAAAGATGCTGAAGGGGGTCATAAAACAGATAATTTGGGTTCACTACTCTTAGACTAATATCTGCAAGTGTATCCAATAGTACTGATAATCAATATAAATTTCTCAAACGAGGTGTGGCTACACTTCATTGGTTCAGTTGTATATCTCACAGGACGCCACAAAACATGTGCCATGTGACTCTTGATCTTACTGAAAGTAAATGTAGGAAATACAAGCATTTCCAAATCACTATTTCCAAAGAATTTGGCAAATTAACACCTGTTAAGCCACAATAACTAGCTATCTTAATTTGAAATATTAAATACAAAGTATACAACCTTTCTCCTTAGGATATACACACACATAGACACTATTGAACTATCTTCTATTGTTCTATTGTGCTTGAACTGCAACATATAAAAAGACAAGCTTATTCTATTTGAATTATAAGATTATGGATGCAGGACTTTATGAGCTTATAGGATAAATATAATACAGACCTAATTTTATTGTGCATTGAAAAAATGTGGCACTATATAATTCCTTTAGCTGTTTCCTTCGAGTAACAAATTTATTAGAAGCACAAAATTATACTGTTGTAGCACACAATAGAATGCATACAATAGAGAATAAAAGAGAAACACTGAAAGCTAAAAATGAAAAACAACACTACGTAAAAAGTAAGTGTGTGTGTGTGTGTACCTCCA
The DNA here is from genome assembly GCA_030449925.1 of Citropsis articulata. Taxonomy (NCBI): domain Eukaryota; kingdom Viridiplantae; phylum Streptophyta; class Magnoliopsida; order Sapindales; family Rutaceae; genus Citropsis; species Citropsis articulata. The sequence goes on along the minus strand of JASUUH010000101.1, from coordinate 2,492,725 downwards.
ATGATACAATGTCTCATCTGTTTCTGATGTTCTTTTCTTTCTCTTTTGCCTTTTCAAACTTCGATGCATAATATGCGAAGAGGAAAACTTAAGCTTTTTAATTTGCCACCATTGTGACAACCAAGCAACATGACCATAGTCGTAAAACTCACCATTAAATGAAGATAACTTAATGAATGAATATCAAAATCCGATAAAAATTAAACAGTAAAGCGAGTGAATATAAATTTTAAGAAAAATGAAAATAGTTAACCAACAGACTTATCTTATTTTAGAAAACCCCATTTTCACAGTTTAGGTGACAAAGAATGATCCCTACGTAAATGGTTCAATCTAATATAAAGCAACCAGCTCACCAGATTCCATTTCTATATTAATTTCCTAGTTATCATGCCATAACTATGCTCTAATGGAACAATGGACTTAAAGCTCACCAGTATAGAAATACTTTAAAAGTTTCAGGAAGGCTTAGACCCTCTACGTTAACAGCCCATGCAAAAGAGACAAAATTGGAAAATGTCTATTATGAACTAGTCTTCTACAAATTGCATGCACGATAGAGTAGACCACAAGAAACCCTCAGCTGACATCCCCTGCTTTAAAACCACTACGTTGCCTCAGTATGAAAATCCACAAAAGAAAAAAAAAAAGAAAAAGCTTAATATATGAGAAAAAAAGGGGGAAAAACAGCATTTCTCAGTGATTCCAAATGCATCATGCACAATAAATTAGACTAAGAAACCCTCTTTGGCTTGCACGAAGCATGCAACTCTCTGGCATGGCTTTCTCTACAACACAAAACCCTCACTGCTTTATACAGCATCCAAACAAATGTAAATGAATATCTATCTAATACATAGAAGTAAATGCAAATGTACAAATGAAGAAATTTGAATGAATGATCGAACAGCAACATTAAAAAAAGAAAAGAAAAATGGTTAAACCCAGTAGCATAAACTTTTAATCCGGGAATCTATCAATTAACAGTTACAAGCGTGTTTGCAGATTAAACAGCAATCAGAAATGTTGGAACATAAACTAACCCACAAATTCTCCACAAACAAACAGCATAAACCGTCCAGGCATTGAATCAAAAGAGCATGAAATCACAAAAACAACAACCTAATTACCCAAGAAAACAAAAAATTTTAAAAAAAAACACCCACTAACATCTCACAGAAATTCATCAAACGCATTTCCAAAACATGCATGATAAAATAAAAAAAAAAGAACCAAAAACAACACCAACCCAGAAAGAAAAAATTTCACACAGATCAAAACCCACTTAACCAAATCCAAAATATCACGTATAAAATAAAAAATTCAACACTAAAATAACCAAAATTACGCCGAGAACGGAAAAAAAAACCATTAAATGAGCTCACCGTTGCAATGCACGTTGATTACAACATGCAAAACAGGATCAGTGAGAAAATGCCAATTGAATTAGGGTTTGAAAAGCTTAATGGGGTCGGTTTCAAAGAGAGAAAGAGAAAGAGAGATAGCAGGAAATGGGTTTTCCTTTTTTTTTAATTTATATATAAATTTTCTTTTGCTTCTTTGGCCTTTATCAGCTGAAAAACTGAGCAAAAGACCAAAGCCCCACCAGTAAGTAAAAGGGCAGGGTGGCTTCGTAAAACCCGAATTTTGCTCCCAGCTATTCCAGATGTCATGCACCTGTCTTTCTCTCTCTAGCACCACCACTCTCTCTCTCTCTCTCTCCACATCTCATCTTTCATGCCAGTGTGTGTGTGCGCGCATATGCTGTTATAAACTTAAAATAATAATATGTCATGCACATTTTACAAATTCTCTTTCTTCTCTCACTTTAGTTAATATTGTCTCTTTCTGATTCTCTGGCTGCTTGTGTTTGTTTGTGTTCACACTCTTATTCACTTTCGCATAAACCCCTCAAAGCTGAAATGGGGTTTTACATTTATTAATTTGTTGTATTATATTAGATTTCGCAGTGGGACTAAATTTCTTACTCGTGTTATTTATACACAATTAGGTAAGATTATGCCGTGTGCGTTCATTCTACACAATCTTTTGTGTAGAACAAATTAAATTTCTTAATTTGTTGTTTTATATACACCCTCACTGGCGTAAAGATGCTTTGTAGTTTCCTTCTTTGTTTGTAATTTATCAATGAAAGATTATTTGTAAAACTTTTATTAAACAATAAATGAAACAATACAATTTATAATGCTACAGAGTAGATATAGTAAGCAAAATCATATTAAAAAAAAAAAAAAGATACGCCTCGAAATGAAATAATGTAGGAATTTATAGATCTTTGAATGCTCTACAAGAAGATTGTAATAAAACATATTATAGTTTTATTTAAATTTACATTTTTTTTTCCAGTTCTTTTAGTTAGTTGAATTTGCACTGCATATCAGTTTTCCAAGATTTCCAAGATGTAATTAATCCATTCCAATTTTCTTTCTTTTTGTCCTTCCTTTTTTATTATAATTTTTTTTGACAACAATAGAGTATTTCTTAAAGAAAAAAAAAAAGAAAGAAAATTAACACTCTTTTCTCTTTCATATGTGTTATTTTAGTATTTGTTAGACTGCTTATAACAGAGTCACAAAGAAAGAATGCATACAAGATGGCAAGCCATGGAAAGATGGAGGAGAATTTTAATGCGAAGAAACAAGAAAAGAGCTTTAATGGTTGCTTAGCCTTATATTAGAAAAAAGAAATATTCGTTTAAAGATGTTTTTAATCTTTCGTCTGGTCAATAAAGTACATTACATTATGTTAATGTGATGCATCGAAAGCAACAATTTAATATATTTCGTTTTAACTCTTGAAAGTGTTGAGTTGCGGAATCAATGGACAACGGCTATTTAAACAGGATTTAATACATTATCAGTAACTTATATTTGCATCAATGGTTTTTATTGGTTTATTTACTCGTCAACAAATTACTGTAACTGCACAAAACAGTATAACACACTGTATAATATGTCATATGGGTCAGTGCTCCTACCAAGGAAATCTTTTTAAGTTTTGTTAGCAGAATATTCTTGTAAGGGTGAAGGCATAAGAGATTAATAATTTCTCTTGTTCATTAGAAGATGGTTTGCTTAATGTCCATGAATTTTGAAGTACAATTTTTTAGATGTCGAATGTGGGCAAAAAGTAAAGAAGCTCAAACTATATTCTACATCTAAACTAATCATTAAGATAAAACTTTAACTAACAAACCCTAATGACACGAGTGTTCATAATAACTTCTTATGAACATTGAAATAGCTAGTAGCAGAAAGTGAAGAAGAATAAAACAATGGAAACGTTTGGGGAGTGGTACTTAGGTGCGGCTGTTTAGATGAATTTAAAATGTGAACATCTATGTTAGGAGTATTCCATGAACTCCAGCAAGTTCCGAGTTCCAAATTATTCAGGAATGCAGTCGTTGTTATGGGAAGTTTAAGGTGCGGTTAAAATTGAAGTTGGACTGCTGAATCTTAAAAGTTACAATATTAAAATATTTATTAAATATTATCTACTATAATTTAAAAGTTATGTTGATCTAATTTTTTACTTTTATAATAAAAAATTCATTATATCTTTAATAATTTTGTCAAAATTATTATTTAAAATTTATATTGACTACATATTATTAATTTTTATTTTATAATTATAATTTTTTTCTACAATAACTGTAGTATAAAAATTACACCGTCTCAATCCCAAATGCATTTTTTGCTCAAGCTCAACAAAGCTGAACATTTAGTTATTATTCACTTGTGTCAGCTGTGTGTGTGTGTAAACCAGCATGGCATCAGATTGTTATGAGTTGTACAATTGTCAATCTCTTATTCGTTAGATATATTCTGAGTTCAGTTCGTTACACGAATATAGTATAAATATCATGCTCCGTACACATTCTTAGTTAGTTACTTGAGTAGAATTTTCTCTCCTTTACTTAATTTTTAAGTTATCTTTTATATTGCGGGCAAATGATGTTTTCCAACTCAATTCAAGAATCAAAATTTTAACAAAATAATTTTGCCTCTCTCTCAAATTCCATGCACGCCACTCTTTTCCCCAATTAAAAGAACAGAGCCCTCTTAATCAGCTCCCATTTCTCACCTTTGCTCAACACAGCCTCCTTTTATTCCATCAAAATGCTTCCTCTTTCCATCAAAATTTCATGGATCGGCCCTTACTTATAATCATATGAGAGCATAATAAATTTAAATATGTATGTTTGGAGCATTTTTGGTATCCTTAAGCTGATTTTATTTGTATTTTATAGTATATTGTCAAAAGTAAATGCTAAGAAAAAAAGATGAAGAGGGCGTTTGGAGTAATTTTTTTTTCTATAGGAACTACTAAAACAACTAAACGATGTATCTTCTATCTCTAAGATTTATTATTATTTAGTGTAGTTGACAAAACATTAGGACTATGTTGGATTAAAGATAGGATTGGACTAATTTTTTAGGATAAAAAAAATAATTCAATCCTAGGTATGGTCAGCTATTGAAACTAGTTGATTAGTCTAGAGATTAATTCAAAATTAATGGGACTATTAAATATTAATCCTTAAATTCAACTTAGGTTTAAGTAGTATAAAATCTTCTTTATCACTCTTTTCATTTTTATTTAGATTAAAATTCATATAAATAAATATAAAGAATTAATTTCATAATTTATTTAAACTAAAATTTTATATTATATTAAATATCCAAGTTTTAATTAAATAATTTATTTGTATTAGAATTTAATATAATATTAAATACCAAAACTTCATTTAATACTTTATTGACAAAAATATTAAATATCAAATTCAACAATTATTAATATAATTTAGAATAATTACACTATTTAAATAGTTATTTAGCTATATTAAATTAAATTTAACATATTCTTGTCCGTTACTATACTAAATGAATGATAGTACTTTATATAGTGCAGTCAATCTATTATAATATAATTTAATTTAATATTAAGAATTGGTTCAATCCAATTATATGTGCCAAATAAGTACAATTTAGAAAGTCATTTTATAACAGCTTAAAAAAAAAAAACATTTTTTCAGTTACTTTTACAAAATGTGCTTTCTCCAAAAGCACTCGTGAAACACAAGTTCTCACAAAACACGTGGTATGCTCAATTGGGCCTCGGCCCATTAAAACTACAACCATGAAAGCAAGTAATGCTCATTGGGCTTTATTCTCTCAAGAAAACTGATACACGTGCCCACCACCGGCGCTCTAAATTTAGGGGTGGGTATTTGGTTCGGTTCAGTCCGAACCGAACCAAACCAAACCGTATTAATGACAATTTAGTTTGGTTTGGTTTGGAGTAAAAAATTAAATGGTTCAGAAAATTCTGAAACATTTAATTTTTTATTTAGTTCGGTTCAAAACCGAACCAAATTACCGAACTAAATAGTTCAAGAAAAAATTAAAATTAAAATTAAAAAATAGTTCAGAATTTATCTTTTTTATTTTTGTTTGTTAATTAATACAACGTACACTTTATTTTATTGTTGAATTTTATTATTTTAATTTATTATATTAGTTATTATTTATGAATTTCTACTTAAAAAGAGTGTTCGTTTATTGTGGGCGTAGAAGTTTGAAGTTAATTTTGTAATATGTAGTAATTTTTTTAATTATTGTTGGATTTTATTTTATGGTGCTTATTATTTGTGGATTGAAGTTTATTTTATAATATGTAGTAGATTTTTTAATTATTGTTGGATTTTATTTTATGATGTTTATTATTTACGAATTTATAGACTAAGGATTATTGATTTATTGTTGTAGTAATAGTGTATTACTGTTATATTATTTTTATTAAATAATAAATATATAGGTTGAAACCGAACCAAACTACCGAACCGAACTGAATTAATTTGGTTTGGTTCGGTTCGGTTCTATAGTTTGGTTCATATTTTCATGATCCATTTGGTTTCAGTTTGGTTGATTCGAATCAACCGAACCAAGCTAAGTAATCACCCTAGCTCTAATTTGTCTCCACCTCTAAACCTCCTCTCTTGCTTAACCCCGTGATTCGATCGTCGGTTCTTCATCTTTCTCTTGCCACCGGTGAGCCCTTCTAACCTTCCTTCTCATGCTCATTAATGAAATAGAAGCACTGATAAAATTTAGTGTCTGTCTTTTATTTAAAATGCTTTTGAATTAAGTACTTTTCTGGCCACATAGACTAAAATGAATTGTGTATTTGTGTTTTCTGAGAAGCAGGGGTGGGTGAGAACCAAACCCGAAATTGATTTCCGGTTCGGTTGGATTCGGATTAACCTATAAAATCCGAATGGGTTAAAATTTGCAACCCGATCGGTTTTAATTTCGATTTGGGTGCACTAAAACCCGATCGGGTTGGGCCCTAAAATTAAAAAAAAAACATATATGTTATTTATAAATCTGTCTCGCCCCACTCACTCACGCACGCCCAAGTCCAATTTCAAAATCCCTTTTATAATCTCTCCCTTCTCATCTTCTTCAACAACGGCAGCACAGCCCTCCTAGCGCAGCCCACAGCCGTCCAGCCGACGCCCACGCTTCTGCTCACTCACCTCACGACAGAGTCGAAGTCTCACTCACACACTACGCCGACACCGTTCGCTTCCGATCCAGCTGCTGTCACTTCCATCTCTGCAGTCAGTAGGTTACTTCTTATTGTTATTAATTATTATTAACATAAACAATCACCGTACGTTCCTGGTTCATGCTTTCTTCTTTTGTGGTCTCGATTGGTTTGTCCTGAATCAAAATGTATTAAATATTATTGATTGATGCATATCTTTACTTACATTAGAGCTTTTCTGAAAAAATGAAAATTTCATTTAATTATTTATTATTCACGGATAAGAAATTAACTTCTTCTTCTTTTTTTCTAATGCCACACGTCTGGTGAGCTTGCCTAGGGTGTTTTAGTTGGATAAAAATTTTGGCAAATGCTGGCAAGGAAGCTTAAACAGTTTAACCCGAATTTAACCCTGAATGAACCCAAATTATCAAACCGAACCAATCCGGATTGTGAATTCTGAACTTCAGTTCTGTTCGGTTTGGTTCGGGTTCGCATTTTCAACCCGAACGGGTTCAATTCTCCAACCCGATCGGGTTGTAACCCAAACCGAAACCCGAACAACCCGAACTGAAACTCGATTTGCCCACCCCTACTGAGAAGTACCCAGATCGTGAAAGAAAGGTCTTGATAATAATTTTGGCTAAAAATCTGTTTTTTAACTTATATTTTTATTTTTTTTATGCTGTATTTTAGTTGTTGAATAGGTTATATATAGAAGTTCAGTTAATTTTGTTTTGGATGAAAAATCAATGAGTACTTATGTGATTAATAAGTGAAATTTTGTTTGCATCATATAGTCAGCTATAATGCATTGGATGGCTTTTACTCAGCATGGAAGAAATGCTCTCCGGCAGATTACTAAAGAGAGCTCTGATCGCGTGTTGCATCACCCATTGCTATTTTCTTGTCAAGGAGTCAGATACAGACGATTGGAAGTGATTCTAACAACAGTGAGTAAATTGATCTTTTGTTTTCCCTTTTCACCAGTTGGATCTCTTGACTAATCAGCCTGTTTGAGTTTTAACGTGTGTATTAATGATTGGTTTTATGTGTTCAGAAAGTTGATAAGCTTGGTAAAGCTGGTGAAACTGTGAAGGTTGCTCCAGGGTATTTCCGTAACCACTTGATGCCCAAATTGCTTGCTGTTCCTAATATCGAGAAGGTTGCTCATCTCATTCTAGAGCAGCGCAGGGTATTTGTTTTTCATGATTTTTCTTGGTTGAACTTTTTTTGTTCGGGTTGAGAATGGTTAATTCTAGTGATACAGAATTTTGCTCATTTTCTTTAGATACTTTGTTTAGCCATTTTGTCAATTAATTTGACTCATGGCTTCAAATTATTGCTAAATTCTTGGTTTGGAAATATTTGTGATTTTTGAAGGGGCATTACAAGTTATTAATATTTGTTGTGCCTGTGACTTATTTTCATCAGATTTGCCAGCCTGTGGAAGAGGAAGAGATTAAAGTTATCCGGAAGTCTGAGGATAATATGAGTAGGGAATTTGAGAAGGCAGCTAGGCGCCTAGAGAATGCTCGACTGGTTTGTGGCCTATCTTTTAATTTCTTCAGATTCGGGACAAATTGTCTTGGAGTGAACTGATGTGTTGCCTTCTCCTTGTTTTAAGCTTGAATGATCTATTTGCTACAGTTAGGAGTGAACATTGTAATGAATTTTAAATTATGATGTTTGTTTCGATATACTTTTTTATCTTAGCTTCATGTGATTAGCGGAATGCTGGTCCTGCGAGTATAAAATGAACTCCATAAGTCAAATTCCTTCTTGAGGTGGTGGAGAAAGAACTAAATACATGCAATCTTGCTTTCGGATGTGGATTATCTGATGGATGTTGTATTTTCAAGGTATTGAGGAGATTCCCCAATATTGAAAAATTACGTTCCCGTGCATCAAAAGATGATCCCATAGAATTGCGTTCACCTGTGACAAAAGAGGAGCTTGTAGCTGAGGTATGGATTTTTATCTTTCTTGGTTGTTCTTTATAGTTGTTTCTCATCATAGTAGCAAAAGCAGTTTGTTCTGAGTGACCTGTGTGGTCTACTATCAATCACTGCCATTTCTATCATTTAGAACTATTGACTATGTGTGTATAGATATTTTGCTTTTACCATGTAATTTCATATTTGATGCATTTCTAATACATTGCATAGCATCCAGGAATGGGAATGATAAAATAAATTTCAAGCGTGTTTAAGTAGATGAAAAAACTTGGTACGATTTAGAAGGATTTACTGATTAAATAATTTTCCAATTTGTTTGCCTGGAGGAATTGAATAGTTAACTGATTAAAGGATTTCAAGGTGGTTAGGTCCAGCTGGGCATTGTCAATATCAACGGTCATTAATTCCTATATGTGAAATTGAATTTCCACGGTAGCATGGTAAATTTCTGCTAGGGTGTGATTGTATAGTAGCCAATTGTGAGCAGCAGATCCACATAGTAATAGATATTGAAATTTTGGGTCTTAATCCATGAAGATATAGATTTTGACAATATTATACAAGCACTGGGGTTCCTTAAATATTCTGGACTCATCATTGATAGAGTTTCTTTTTCCTGGTTATTGATATTTCTTTCAATTTTCTATTTTACTGATACCATTTATACAATTTTAGGTGGCAAGACAACTTTCGATTTCTATTGAGCCTGAAAACCTGCATCTACCATCACCTCTGTCTGCTTTCGGGAATATGAGGTTCCTATGCGCTTACCCAAAGCCATCCCCCTGCCGGAAGGAAAGGTCCAGTGGACTCTCAATGTTAAAGTCCGCGGCAAATAAACAATCGTTTCATTTGTTTTTGGTTAAAGATCGGCTCGGGATCCATATTCAATTGTAGAACAGTTTTGGGTTTTTCTTCATAACATTCTGAAGATAGTACAGGCGACATTGTTTGCAACGCTACAAGCTAATTTGCAGTAGCATGAAACAATCAGAATTTTGCCTTTTTTGTGTATAAAATTTTATTTTTTTATTGTGATATTACAATTTTGCCCATCAAGCATTATGAACCTTAATATTTGGATAAGTATTAGGTTTAATCTATATATTTTAACTTCAGTGTTTATTTAGTTTTTATATTTTGAAAAACACCTCAAGGCTCAAGTCACCCATTGCTTTTATTTTTTCTTTGTTTTTATAATAATACTCAGATAATAATATATTTTACATTAATTTTTTTATCAATGAAAAAGGGAACTAGCAAATTAACTGATAAATTAATTTGTTAATATTTTTTACATTAATTTTTTTAATCAATAAAAAAAGTTAATTTAAAATGTAATTAATAAATTATTTATTAGCAAATTAAAAAATAAATATTAGCATAAAACAATTGATATTTTTCATTTTGTTACAACAATCTTACAAATTATTTTTATAAATTAATTAATACAAGTTAATTTAAAGTAATGTTTAATATTCTGGCAACAACATTACTAACAATACAATTTTTTTTAAAATAATTTATTAAATTAATCCTAAAAATAAAATAATAATAATTCATTTATATTTTACTTTTAAGGTTAATTTGATAAATTCAAAATTTTTCATCAATATCTCCAAGAATATAGTTGCAATAATATTATTACAAAAACAAAAAAATTAAATATAAAATTGTAATATAACTACCAGTAAAAATAATTTAAGACATTTTTTAAGATATAAAAATTAAACAAACATTTAATTAAAAATATAAATAACTAAATAAACATTTATCTTCTAACATTTCAACGTACTGGCTAATGTTCATACAACCGAGGTGCGGCCCGGGATGCCCGGCCCAGCCCTTCATGTAAAAAGCAATGTCACCCTTAATCTAAGCGGCTACCGCATTACCACTTTGCCAGTTGCCACGAAGCTCCCACATCATACCGTAACGACGCCTCTAGAAAACCAACTTAAAAAATGGTATTAATAAGCGTACGCCACGTCACTCCTCACTCTCTTCGTCACTTCCTCTCCTCAACATTTTCTCCCAAACAAATTCCTTCTTTTAAAATCGCATTTTCTCCTTCACAGCAACAGCTACAATGTCTTCAACTTCCAAAAAGGTAATTTTTTTTTAAAATTTTTTGTTTGGTTTCTTTCTGTTGCCTTTTTGTTTCGTTTTTTGAATTTTCTGTGTCGTTTTTTTCATCCAAGGTTTTGGTGCCTGTTGCGAACGGGAGTGAGCCGATTGAGGCCGTGATAACGATCGATGTTTTGAGAAGGTCTGGAGCTGACGTCACGGTTGCGTCCGTGGAGAAACAGCTTCGTGTCGACGCGTGTCATGGTGTCAAGATTGTCACTGATGCTCTCGTATCTGACTGCGACGCGGTTTTTGATCTTATAGCTCTTCCCGTATGTATTGCAGTTTACCTCAGCTCAAATTTATGTGATGTTTGTATAATTATAGATGATTATTGCTGATACTGAATGTTAAGCTAAATAATTCGTTGTTAAGTCATCTTCATTTAATTTTCGATTGAAAATGAAAAATACTAATTTTAAGCAAAGAAAATATAGAAAATATTTATTTTGTTTTTTATTTTTATTTTTTGGGATTTGCTGATTGTGGCTGTTATCATTCATTATATGGTCCTAGTTAAATATTTCAAGTTGTTGTCGTCAGCGAAATTCTCTTCCATATTTATTCTGGCATGTATATTTTTCCTTTTCAATTACTTTTGTTGCTGATTCTCTGATTATGTTATATTCTTTTTTGTTTCCTTTGTAGGGTGGTATGCCCGGTGCTACCAATCTGAAAGAATCTGAAGTATTAGAAAGCATTGTGAAGAAGCAAGCTTCAGATGGGCGTCTTTATGCTGCTGTCTGCGCTTCACCTGCTGTGGCATTAGGGCCTTGGGGTCTGTTGAAGGGATTGAAGGTAAGAGTTAGATAAGCCTTTTTGATGTTTTTTGTTCTTTTGGGAATCGCATTGATATTTGTGTTATATGTCAGTTTTCTTCTCATCGATGATTGTTAAGTTCTAATTTATGTAGTTATTCATTTTCAGGCTACTTGTTATCCGTCATTTATGGAGCAATTAGCTCCTGCTTGTGCAGCAACTGTTGAATCAAGAGTACAGCAGGATGGTAAAGTTGTTACAACTCGTGGACCTGGCACTACCATGGAGTTTGCTGTTGCACTTGTTGAACAGTTGTATGGGAAAGGGAAAGCTGATGAAGTTTCTGGGCCACTGGTATTAACTTTTATAGGTTATGTTGTTTAAAAAAATTATGAGTTATATAATTTGTGGAAATCCATTCTAATAGGTTCGCTGGATCTAATTGGAAAGTTCAGATACTAATGTACTCAAAAAATTAGTTCAGGGGAAAATTATGACTTTTTGCATTAGCTGCTCATTAGGTGAATTTGTATGCCTGCTTATCCATCTTAAGATGGTGAAAACAGTGTATGATATAATTAATGGCATCTCGATATGTGCATTTGTTGAGCTTCAATGTCTGGACTGATTAAATTCCTTTTAATGTAATTTCTTTCTCTTGGTATTTGTCTTTGAATTTTCTCTTCCTCATACTTTTCCGTTATTGTCACCATGTGCCTAGGTAATGCGTGCAAATCATGGAGATGAATTCACTATTGCTGAATTCAATCCAATTCAGTGGACATTTGATAATTCTCCTCAGGTGAGATTGGGCTTCTAGTTTCTTGTATTTGCTTATCTTCTTCCGATGTTTTCAGACATCCATTTGGAAATATAGAAAACTCTGTGATATCTTCTATAAATATACATACAGATCATTGGCTTCACTCATTTGTGAACATATTGGAGGTAGTAGATTTATTGTTATGATATCTCTAATAAAATCAAAGTTTGATGCAACTACAAAAGAAGTATGAGCCGACCAAAGAGGAAAAAGAAGGTTTTTTTTTTGCCGGGCTTTGGGTGGCAAAGGGAATGATAGGGTTGAAAGTTCAGGGTATCGACAAGCTGATATTTCAAATTAGAGAATGTGGGGTCCTGAAGATTGCTGACTTGTGCTCAAAATGGAATTCTTGATAACTTCAAATGTTAAAAGTTCTTGGTGAAAATTTTGTACTTTCTTTTCTTTCAGATTCTTGTGCCTATTGCAAATGGTTCAGAGGAGATGGAAGCTGTTATAATAATTGATATTCTGCGACGAGCTAAAGCAAATGTTGTGGTTGCGTCAGTTGAGGATAAACTAGAAATTCTGGCTTCTCGTCAAGTTAAATTAGTGGCAGATATGCTTATTGATGAGGCAGCTAAACTTTCGTATGATTTGGTTGTCTTGCCAGTAAGTGGGGTTGCTAACTCTTGCCTCATAGTCTTTACCAAATTATTGACTTACTAACTACAAGTTATCTATGCACAGGGTGGACTTGGTGGTGCTCAAGCATTTGCGAAGTCAGAAAAATTGGTAAATATGCTAAAGAAGCAAAAGGACTCAAATAGACCTTACGGTGCTATATGTGCATCCCCAGCACTAGTGTTGGAGCCCCATGACTTACTCAAGGTATGACCATTTCTGCTTAAATATTTACTCTCGATTTGAATCACCTAATCTGAACTTGATGAAACATTATGATCTTGTGTGATTTTATGAACGTGGTCTTATCTCATGTAAGTTTGTAATGAATTTATTGAAGTTTGCTGACAAATTACAAACTCAAAAACTGCTGCTGCTTCATTAGTTACAGTACCCATAGAGTTATGATAGACATCCCAAACTTTTTACCCCAAATTCCCTCTCAAATGACATGGTAGTTATTAAGTGGTTGGTAATTTTTTATGAGATCTAAGTGAATTAATTATATTATTTAATTAACCAATTGATGAATGTCACGTCATGTGAGATGACTTTTTGGGAGGTGTAGCAAAACTTTATGCTGATTTGTTTTGGCTACATTCATGTGAAACCTTTTTCCCCAAATCCCAAGAACTCCCCGCAATATCATACCTGTGTATTTGTTTTCCCCTTTAGACATGTTTAACTTTGGTTCAGGGTAAAAAAGCTACGGCTTTTCCTGCCATGTGCAACAAGCTATCAGATCAAAGTGAAATCGAAAACAGGGTTGTGGTTGATGGAAACCTTATCACCAGCAGAGGGCCAGGAACTTCCATGGAGTTTGCACTGGCAATCGTGGAGAAGTTTTTTGGCCGCAACAAAGCTCTTGAGCTTGCAAAGATATTGCTTTTCAGCCACGCCTAAAATTTGTACCAGGACCTGACTGCTATTAAACTAGAGTATTTATTCCTGTATTACTACTGCTTGTAGAGAGGTGAAATGGAAACTTGAATTCCTGTTTGAATATGGATTCACTGTGCGGGTTTGTACAAGAGCTTGTTTATAAATAAATGAGTTCATAAAGAGTCATTTCAAATATTTGGAATAAACGTGAGTTGCTGTTTCGTTCTGTTTTCAATGTTCACAGTCCAATTGTGATCCAGAGTAATATAGTTATCCTCACTGGGAATTTTAATTATGAAGTTGAACCAAGAATTTGATGTATTATATTCCACTTGCCATATCTAAGAGAGAATATTGAAATTGAACACATACCATATCTAGTATTAAGTCTGTATGTGTGTAAAGTTACAAATTCGAAGATTGGATTTCTAATTTCAAGTTTATGTCCTGCTCGAAACAATGGCTTTAAATCCACGTGCACGAGAAGGAAAGAGTACGCACAAAGTTATCAGACGCGCAGTAAAGATTACGTTTAATTGGTTGCAGCAGCATCATCCAGGAACTTCACTTTAATCTTCTTGAGCTTTGCTGCAGCGTCTGTCATAGTTATCCTCTTGTCGGGTGACTCCATACAACAATCCAAGGCCAAATCCATGATGCTTAATAAACAATCCATTTTGGCAGAAAAAAGCTTGCTCTTCTCGCACCAAATTTGCGTCAACAACTTCAGCTAATCCGTGAGGTAGCGACTCCTTTATCCATCTCCTTAAACTCATTTCTCCCGCAAACATTTCATCGGTGGGCCTCTTTCTTGTGAAAGTTTCCATCAATAAAACACCATAGCTGTAGACATCATATTTAGCTGAAACAATTCCTTCTGATCCATACTCTTGCATTTTTTAATTTCAAATTATGAAACAAATGATAAAACAAATAGTTTTTTGGTAATTAAGGTAACCCAAACTTTGCTCGTGCTTGAAAAAAGGGAAAAAAATTTAATTACAATTGAAACTTTACCTGGTGCCATATAACCAATTGTAGCCATTGTCATGGTTTGTATAAGAAAATCTTCTCCTTCACCTAAGAGTTTGGAAATACCAAAGTCGCTCACATGCCACTATACTTTCATCCAAGAGAATGTTGGTAGGCTTCAAATCACAATGAATTATAGGTGCTGACGAATGACCATGATGGAGATATTCAAGAGCCGACCCCACATCTATCATTATATTCAACATCTGTAGAATGTCTAAGAAATAATTGTGAGAATAGAACCACTTCTCGAGACTACCATTTGGCATGAAACTCAAGTACCAATGCTTTGAAATCTGAATTAGAACAACTGCTAAGGATCTTTATGAGATTTCGATGACTAACATTTCGTAAAAATTCACATTCAGAATCAAAACTCCTAAATGCTCTCTCTAGTTGCAGATTGAAAATCTTTATTGCAACGCATTAGTCCCGTCGGAAATGGTTCCTTTATAAACTGATCCAAAATTACCTGTACCAAGCAAGTTACATTCATTAAATTCATCAGTTGCTCGATGAATGTCTAGGTACGATGTTCTTCTCCATGTTGCAAGAGGTAGAAATCTTCGTGATCTGATTTTTGTACTCCTATTCCGGCATCTTATGTACATAATGATGGTAATCACTATAAGTACAGAGGATACGATCGGAGGCAAAATATATTTAAGGACAATTAGTAATTATTGATGTGGATTTAATAGAAACATTAGTTAATAATAATTTTCTTTCAAACCCTAGTGATAACCCTTTACAAATTTGTTTAACTCACTTTGGGATTGATATCGATCACCAATGAACGTTTCAATGCCCTACTAGACTCACCACCATCCATGGACACAAATAAATTCAAGTCAAGAACAACAACTAGTGCCATCAGAAAATAAACTCACCCCATCATCGAATCACCACCAAAACTCGACTCAAACCGCTGCTCAACACTTTGAATATGCATTTTGGGAGAAGAAAGCACTGCTAGTAATCATTTCTTCCTCCTCAATGACGAACAACACGTAAGTTATTGAAGTTTTAAAGAGCACAAAGAAGTTGCTAGATGGATGATAGCAGCATATAAAAGGTATAAACCCAAAGAGATCAGATGCATTACATTCACCTTGATGAAAATTCTAAACCTACATTGTGGGAAATGCACTTCAAGTTAAATCCTAACACGAAAGAGGTTGTTAGAATCCGAAGTCCTTAAACTATTGGGATGCAGTGTATCATTTACCCAATTTCTGATAGTTCATGGGTAAGTCCTGTACAAGTTGTCCCCAAAAAGTCAGGAGTCACAGTAGTTACCAATGCTGATAATGAATTAGTACCCACTAGAGTAACTACATGATGGCGTGCAATGCATCGATTATGTGGTTAAATTCTGTCACACGTAAAGACCATTTTCCTTTACCATTTATTGATCAAATACTTGATAGATTAGCAGGTCATGAATTTTATTGCTTTCTAGATGGCTACTCAGGATATAATCAGATTCTCATAGCACCAAAAGATCAAGAGAAGACCACCTTTACTTGCCTTTTTGGCATTTTTGCATATAGGAGAATGCCATTTGGATTATGTAATGCACCTGCAACATTTCAACGATGCATATTGAGCATTTTTTCTGATATGGTTGAACCATTCCTTGAGGTCTTTATGGATGATTTTTCTATTTTGGGTGATTCATTTGATCAATGTTTACATCATCTAACACTAGTTCTACAGAGATGTATCGAGAAGAATTTAGTCTTGAATTGGGAGAAATGCCATTTTATGGTAAAACAATGTATTGTTCTCGGTTACATCATTTCGAGCAAAGGTATTGAGGTTGATAAAGCTAAGATGGATCTCATTTCCAATCTTCCTCCACCTAAAATATTCAGAGAAGTAAGATCTTTCCTTGGGCATGCTGGTTTTTATAGACGTTTCATTAAAGATTTTAGTAAAGTTTCTAGACCCTTATTCAATCTACTTGCTAAGGATGTACCTTTTGTCTTAGATGATACATGTCTTGTGGCAAATGAAAAATAAAATCAGATCTTGATATCATCACCCATCATTCAGCCTCCAAAATTGAACTTACCACTTGAGCTTAGCGATGATCCGACATGCAAGAGAGCAGATAGACAAAGAGTTGATCGAATTTTCCATGTTATTTACTATGCTAGTATGACATTGAATGATGCAGAGTTGAATTATTCAACCATTGAAAAAAAAATGCTAGCTGTAGTATTTGCATTAGAAAAATTTTGATCTTATCTCATTGGTTGTAAAATAATTGTATTCACAGATCATGCTGCTCTTAAATATCTTCTCACAAAGAAAGATACAAAACTAGACTAATTCGTTGGGTGTTACTTTTGCATGAATTTGACTTAGAGTTCAAAGATAAAGGAATAGAAATGTCGACCATCTTTCTCGCTCCATTTTGACACAACTATAGTAACCATTACCTTTCGAACGAGTCATTTCAGATAAACAATTAATGAGTGAAGTAGTACCATGGTATGCTGATATTGTTTATTATCTTGTTACAGTCAACTTCCGAGCATTGACCAAGCAGACAAGGCCAAATTCTTTGCGTAAATAAAGAATTTCTTTTGGGACGATCCTTATCTATTCAAGTATTGTGCATATCAAATTGCTAGGCGATGTGTCCCAGAAAATAAATTTCAAAACATTCTTTCATTCTGCCACGAACAAGCTTGTAGAGGCCATTTCAGCGCTAAGAAAACAGCTACTAAAATTTTACAATGTGGTTTCTATTGGCCAACTATATTTCGAGATGCTTACACCTTTGCTTTTTCATGATAGGTGTCAACGAATGGGGAGTATAACACTAAGGAATACGATGCCACTAAACCCAATTTTAGTGGTTGAGATTTTGATGTATGGGTATCGACTTCACGGGACCCTTTTCCCCTCTTTCGCCATCAATACATACCGTTGTCACAGTAAATTTTATTGAACTCGCAAGCATTTAATCTATCAGTAGAATAAATTAATGATGATGAGTGTCGATCCCATGAGGAGGTTAATTTTAATTATGTGTAGAATCAATTTTCTTTAAATGGGTGGTTGGATTTGTGGTGAAAATAATTTAAACTATCCTAAAATTTAAATTGGAATGACGAGAATAAATTAAACTGGAAACTATTGAAATTCAAGCGCTTGGTATCCGGATCCGCATCAACATGCTCCATGGGCTAAATATTTCTTATTAATGTCAATTAAATCACGAGGGGATTCCACACCTCATGAACCACGCCAAATAAATACGGTGTTATGGCTTATCGTGCAAAATAATAATAATCTTATACTAGGTGCGGCTAAGTAGATTCAGACAAGACTATTATTATTATTTACCTAAAAGTCAAAACAACCACAAATATTAGGGGAAGAGAAAGTAATTTACCAAATTAAGCCCATGGAACATGTTGAGACTTCACCTTCAACCTAAGCTTAAAAGAAAATTAGCTACTCATTTTGAACTAGTAAAATGAGAATTTATTAAAATACGAGAAAATACCGTATGAGAAGGAATTACAAAATTCTAAGCGTAGAATGAATTCGTGAGGTATCAAATTGTGAGGAGAGCCCCTTTTTATAGATACATTGAGTGAATCGTGACCATCGGATTAAAAACAGTTCGGACGCTAGATTGCGCCGCCATCACCAACAAATAATACAACGCTTAAACAAGAATACGGTTGACCACGGTTTGCACAAGAATACGATTTCACAAGAACGCCGGTTTGAATAGTAAATAATCCCATGTATGTGCATGTACCGTACACACGATTTTTGCTCCACTGAAATGCTGGCACGTCATCGATCCATAGTACATAAGAAATTTAGCCCAATAAGATCGTGACACATCATCGGTCAATACTACGTCATCGGTCAACGCCACATAAGCAGTCAATGCCACATAATTTGTCCAATCAAATGCTGCCACGTCACAGGTCAATGCCACATCATCGGTCAATGCCACGTCATCGGTCAATGCCATGTCATCGGACCGTATATATGAATAGTGTCGTGAACAGTACCATAAACAGTACCGTATGTATGAACAGTACCGTATATGTGAACAGTGACATTTTTCCTTTTATGCTCTCCTAAGGTTTTCGACCGTCATGAGTTCAAATGTGACGTCCGTTTTGTTGTCTGATCACTCGTTCATTGTGAAACGATCGTGATGCCCTTAAAATACATAAAATACCTAATTATAATGAAACACACATAATTAAATAACAAAATACTTAAATAAATAAAAGTAGCAATGTTAGTGAGACTTGAAGTGTAAAATGACGATTTTCTCCTTTATAAATATACACTTTCTAACACTCAACACACCCCCCAACCAGCTTATTGCTAGTCCCTAGTAAATAAAGCGAAGATAAAATTCAAAACCAATTTTTTTTTTATTTTTTTTTTTATAAAACATACGTGTTTATTCAATCAGATTAATGATAGCAATCAAATAAAAGTACAAGTATTATCTCCAATCTAAAGAAATATCACACCCACATCAACCATCCACATGCATTAGTCCAGCAGACTTTGTCGTAGCAATAATAATCCGGCCACTTTCAAGAATGACATGTCAAACCCCAAAATCTCAATTTAGAGTGACACTCTCACAAAGAAATTAAACCCAATAAAAAATTTCACTATAATGAATGGTAAATTGAGAGAAAATAACATAGAAATACCACACACTCTCACCAAGACGAAAGAAATATGCCCATAGTTTAGAAATAATACGATCTCAAACAAAGTACTAGGTATTCTTTTTTTTTTTTTTAATGTATTTTCTTCTCTACATCTTATTTGCCGATATATCTAACTTTACTTCACTATAGTTCCCTAAAATCAAGAAGGACTTTTATTAGACTTAACGAGGTTGTGACATGGCTAACAAAGAAAGGAAAATAGGAAACAAAATATATATGTTTGAGAAAAATTCAAGAACTTTGAAAATTACAAGATGCATTTTGCTTATTTATTGCTATTGTATATCTTTTCTTTTTTTCTTTTGATTTTTTTTATATGGCACAACTTTGTTGAACAAAATAATTATTTATCATTTTCTCAAACATGAATAGTGATGGAACTTGTATGATATCGTAATACTCTAAATTAGATGGGTCGTGATAAGTTAACAAAGAAAATATTTTTTTTTTTAAAGGCTCAAAAGGGCTAACTATAGATATTTTACAATAGAGATGGCTAGAAAGGCTTAAACGGATTAAAGATGGCCTTCCATCATCTCTTAGAGCTCTAAATAATCTTCCATATCTACTAGTTAGGTGGGCCTTTTAATGCAGCAACACACATTTTTCTTTTCTTTTTCTTTTTTTAATTATTCTTTTCAAGGGTCGACTCAAAGGAAATCTAGAGATCATGTATAAAATAATAAACCGCTAAGTTGCATGAAAATGGGCAAAATAGTTTCCAAGAGAAATTAATAGGCTCAAAAACTCATTTGAATTTATTATGACATGTGCATTCCTTCAAACAACTTATATTTGTCCCCAACATCAACATGTAGAATAGCAAAATACATGGTGTAACATCACCAAGACCAAATATAATACAAATACTAAAATTCGAAAGTCATCATATCATCCAATATTAAAAACTCACACAAAATTACCAATTTTTTTTTATTTTTAACAAAATTCTATCCCCCAACCTATTCTAAACATACATGTAGAAAAAAAAATGATGCAGAAAAATTAATTAGATGATAGAAAAGAAAAATGTCTGATTTTTTTTTTACTAAGAAGATGCATTTCTAGAGTCACTACACTCCATATTAAGTTATCTTCGACTCAAAAACTTGAAAATGTATATTTATAAAGGAGAAGTCAAAAAGAAAAGTTAGGAAAAACACACAATTTTTTTTTTGTTTTTTTTACTAAAAAGATGCGTTTCTAGAGTAACTACACTTCATATTCAGCCATCTTCTACTCAAAATGTTAGTCACGGTTAGTTCTACAACAAAAAATTAGTAAAAACTTAACCAACATTCCACAATTGTCAACTTTTCTCTTCCCCAACTGTAATGAAACATTGTCCTCAATGTTTGAAAAGAAAGAATTAGAGTTTGTAAGACATCACCGGTAGTGAAACATGTAAGAAAATATTTACAAGCGGAGAGTTAAATCTAATTTGTACTTCTTATCATGGCCATCGTTACCATCATTATTTGAACACTCTAACACAACAATCTCGGATCCGCCTCTCGATTGATAAGCTTGTAATGTATGAAGTAGCTCATTATGTTTGACCAAGATCTATGGTCGCTATTCTTTGACCAAGATCTATGGCCTCAACAAACTCTTTATGTTTGCTATAGTTAAATCCAGAGAGCACACAAATGTTCTTGAATTGTTCACGAGTAAATCGCCATTAGGATATCGCCAAAATAATTTGTGAGTGCACAACAAAAATCATATTTAAAAATCTTGGTGACAACGGGTCACAACTGTATGAGGTATCAGGTCGTGTCAATTAACGCAGAAGGCACATGGCTCGAGAGTAAAAAGAAAACAAGAAAAGAAAAAATAAATAAAATTATTAAAAAAAATAATGTAAATAGTAAAACAACAAAGGAAATAAAAAAACAGAAGGTAAAAGGATATTTACAGATAGCCAGATTGTGGTTTCACATCTTCTTCTCGGTTTTACATCCGTAACATTGAACGCCTTCTGGGTCGAGGATAGGCTTCCCATCCGGTTTTCTTACAAACCGCAAACATGGTCTTTTATAGTCGATTCCCAAGATCAGATCGCACGCTCTTTCTCGAATAATGGCCATAATCGAGAATCGCTTTGTACGTATCCACCGAGATGCTTCAAGAGACAAAATGATATTATCCAATGACTCTTTATTCAAGCCATCCCTAATGAATTTAATCTTATCTTCCCCGTTATCGTATCACCATTCCTAAAGAACATGGTTTTTATTGCATATCGCTCGTACACTTATGACAAGCAATGAAAGTCTTCGAGCTCGCTTTCTCGCATAATTTCCTTTACCACAACCAGTATGTATGCAATAAATTTAGGAGGCAACTCACCGCTACATACTTTGGCCCGATTTACGCATGGATGTCGCAGTATGTCATTCTTCATAAGCAATCGCATGCGCTCGGATCGGGCTTTATAGATTGAAGCGAGGGCATTCCGAGAAGTCAAGGGAATCGCTAAGCTTTGCTAAAATCTCATCTCTGTCCATGCCTTCGTCTCAGAATATTAGTTATTGTGGGAAACTGAAGTAACCGACTTGATTGTCACGGAGTACCGTTATCTGCCACTTCACCGGGATGATAAACTTAAACACACAAAGCAAATTAAAACACATAAACAGAGAAACAAATTAAAACACACAAAACAAACTAAAATCGTTCTCTTATAAGCCCAACCTGGGTGTTGTAGACACTTCTCTCAATTTCTCCGAGTTGTCTTTCTAAATCCTCAACATGGACGACTAACTCGGTGGTTGCGTAACCCAAATACTAGAGATGTTTTACAAAATCGATCTGCTTTCTCGAGATGAGTTCGATACGCAAGTGTTCTAAGCATGTACAAGAGGTACCGTCTCATGATTAAAATGATAAGAGAAAACTATAATGGTTAAACAAACACACTTAAACAAAAATAATTTCAATCAAAGAAAGAATAGTAAAAGAAAGAATGAAATAAATCAAATCAAATCAGGAAAAGAAAAGAAAATCTCAATTTAAAATCGTGGTCACTCGATTTTTTTCGCTATCCTCCATGTGGTTGGTACTCTAGATATGGCTTTAATCTTGCCCATTTACTTTAAAAGTTGCACTATTCTTTGATCCTTAATTTCAATCGCCCCATGTGAAAAACAAAGGTGAACAATAAACGGGCTGCACCATCGAGAATGTAACTTACTGAATAAAAAGCAAGAATTGAATAAAAGCACTTTCTCGAGGAGGAAAGATTTTCTCATAATTTGCTTGTCGTGAAAGACTTTCATTCGCTGTTTGTAAATCTTGGTATTCTTGTACGCGCCATTGCTAATTTCTTCAAGTTTTGCCACCAGTAATCGCCTTTTCTCGAGCCGCCTGTCGCATATCAAAATTGAATTTCGATGGCCCAAGACGCATGCTCGCGCTGCGGTAATTCGATGACGTGGCCGAGTTTCTTTTCCGATGGCACTAGTTGTTCAACCTCGACTTCCATTTATTCATGGATGGTGCCGAGTCAAGTAGTGCATTGACTTCATCGATCTATCAATATCAAAATGCAAACCAAAGCGAGTTAAACATGTTTGTAAAGGGTCATCACTAAGGTTTGAAAAAAATTATCAACTAATGTTTCTATTAAATCCACATCAACAATTCCATCATCTCGCATTATGCGAGGTTGTTTGGCAATGTTGAAGATGTTGATAATGGGATGTGCTTCCTCGAACTCGTGACCGTTAAGTGTCAATTACAATGAAATCAACAGTAAAAATAAAACTTGTCTCACCGAATAAAGACGCCCTCCACAATACCACGAGGTATTTTTGGATCGATTTGCAAGATGTAACACCACCGGAGTCGAGTGTAATTCGCCTACCTAAGTTTCATAAATACGAGTAAGACAATGATTCACACTAGCTCCTAAATCCAACAAAGCATTCTTAATTGTGGTTCCTTATACTACATGAGATAGCAGTGGAGCCTCGGATTTTTGTATTTTAGAGGCATCTTACGTGTGGAGTATAGAACTAACATTTTCGTTAAAAGGGCTTTTCTTCGAACATGAATATTCCTCTTTAGTGCAAAGGTCTTTAAGAAATTTGGAATACAATAACATTTGTTTTATAGCATCAAGCAGTGGTGTTAATACTACCTGCTCAAGATTTCAAAACCTCACCGTGGATTTTCCTTTCTTCCCTTTAGCTAACCTTTGAGGAAACGGAGCTTTAGGAACGTAATCTTGGGGGTTGATTTTTTCTTTCTCCTCTAATGATGAGTCTTCAACATTCATAGGAACAATCTGAGTTGATTTTGTCACTGGCATCTCCACCTTGTTGTCGACTTCTTTCCCTTTTCGTAATGTCACGACAGCTTTGACCTTTCCATGCTACGGTGTGATACTTGCTTCATGCAATCGCTTTTAGATTAGACACTTGTTGCCTTGGGAATTTACCTTTCAATGGTCATTGCTAAGGCGTTTGAATCAAGCAAGTTGTCCTACCATTTTCTCGAGATTCAAATCGATTGGGCTCGCGAGTCAAGCCCGCCTTATCTCATTTCGCAGCTTTATCAACGGTGCGGTTCTCACCGATCGATTCGAATTAGTGAGATTTTTAGATTCTGAACGATCCTCCCATGGTCGGGTTGAGAGTTGTTCGGGTTTGATTGTACGGTCTAAACGGTATCCGAGAGGCTCGAGAAATTCGAGAATTAGAGAATTGGCTCGGATTGGTGGAGTGGAGCCGACGGTCCATTTTGTTGGAATCATCGAGACCATGAAAATCGGGGTGGTCTCTCCATCCGTGTTATATGTGGTTGGAGTACGGGTCAGTTTGATGGTTTTCTCATGACACCTGGCATTGGCTCGATCTAAATACGAGTCATGGTCATGTGGTTCTGTTGTCGAGCCATCAACGATGCTATTTGTCGAGAAAGACCTTCGATTATTGCTTTGACTTCCTTAATTTCGAGCTTGACTCACCAATGTGAACTTTATTTACCCTTTAATTCTCCCGGTATTCCCCGAGTGATCGACCTGCTGAGAATTATATGATTGGCGCCGAAGAATTCCCAAATCAAGCGCTGACATTAGCTCTCCTCCACCGGGTCGCCATTTGCCATTCTTGCATATGTGGTAATAATCCTCCAAAATGTATTGGCATTGGTGCCATTTGCACTCCATACGTGGACACTTCAAGAGTAGCCCATTGAACCATTCCCATGCTTCAAAAATTGCTCGTTGTCTCTTGGGTAAATTAAATTACCGCGAATAAGATTGATTTTATGAACTGGAAAATATTTATTTAAAATTTTGTTACCATTTGTTCCCATGATGTAATGCTATTAACAGGCAAATGTATTGAACCATGAACGAGCTCTATCCTTTAAAGAAAATGGGAATAATCTAAATTTAACATCTTCATCCAAAAATTCTCGTATCTAAAAGTTTGACAAATAGCATGAAAATCATTTAGATGATTATACGGGTCCTCATTTTCTAGGCCAGAACGTGGGAGACAATTTAGCACACTAGGTTTTAATTCAAACCCTAGCAGCTACATTTGGGTACCGATACATGATGTGCTCAAATTAGCTAAAGGACTGAAAAAATCCTTAAATGGCCTCTCCCGTGGTTCTAGTTGTTGATTTTGTAAATCCATTTCAATTTTATTTTAAATACAACGTGTTTGTGTGGTAAGTATTTTTTCTAATTCAAGGTCTAAATGTTTAAGATTAGGTAATAATGACCTTCACCATGCATGCAAAGAACAAAAGAAATGAAAACAATAAAAAAAATGCAAACAAAACTAATAAAAATAAAGAGGAGGGAGAAATTACAATACTAACCTTATCACACTGTTACAATCTTATTATGAAAACACACTCAATTGCTATAAGAAAAAGAAATTACGTGAAACAAATATTAACTAAAATTAAAATAAATTACAAAGAAAGATAACAAGATAAACAAAATTAAATTACAAAGAAAAATGATGGAAAAATTAAATTACACAAATTTAAAGAAGAGAAAAAAAGAAATGAAATTCTAACCTTAATTTCTTTTTTTTTCTTTGTTTAAATGAGAAAAGGAGAAAAAATAAATTACAAGAAAATAACTAAAAACAAAATAAATATTAAAAAAAAACTAATTCTATGAATTAAAATACTTACCTTTCCAGCAACGGCGCCAAAAACTTGTTGTGCAAATTTTATTAAACTTGCAAGCGCACGAATCTATTGTAGAATAGATTAATGGTGACGAGTGTCGATCCCACGAGGAGGTGGATTTTAATTATGTGTAGAATTAATTTTCTTAAATGGCTGGTTGGATTTGTGGTGAAATTAATTTAAACTGTGCTAGAAATTAAATTGGAATGACAGGAATAACTTAAACGAAACTATCAAATTCAAGCGATCCTGACCGCATCAACATGCTCCATGGGCTAAATATTTCTTATTAATGCCAATTAAATCATGAGGGGGACTCTACACCTCATGAACCACGCTTAAATAAATATGGCGCTAAGGGCTTATCGTAAAATAATAATAACCTTGTACTAGGTGCCTATTAACTAGAGCGGTATCTAGACAAGACTATTATTATTTGTCAACAAAAAGTCAAAACAACCACAAATATTAGAGGGGAAGAGAAAGTAAATTTACCAAATTAAGCCCATGGAACATGTTGAGACTTCACCTTCAACCCAAGCTTAAAAGAAAATTAGCTACTCATTTTTGAAGTAGGGGTAAAATAGAAATTTATTAAAATACATAGACAATACAAGAAGGAGAATGAATTACAAAAATCTAAGCTTAGAAATGACTTCAGGGGTATTAAATTAGGGGGGAAAAGCCCCCTTTCATTAGATACATTGAGTGAATCGTGACTATCAGATTAAAAATGCCTGACGCATGTGATTGCGCCACATCATCATCAACAAATAACAACAATATTTGAACAAGAATACGGTTTTGTACAAGAATACTATTTACACAAGAACGCCGGTTTGAATAGTAAATAATCATATGTATGCATGTACATACACACGATTTTGGCTCCATCGAATGTCGCCACGCCATCGATCCACAAGACATAACAAATTTAGCCCAATAAGATCGTGACACATCATCTCAATATCACGCCATCGTCAACGCTTACATAAGCCAATGCCACATAATTTGTCCAATCAAATGCTACCATGTCACAGTCAATGCCACGCCATCGACCGTATATAAACAAAGGTCGTGAATAAGACAGAGAAGACCGTATATGTGAACAATGACATTTTTCCTTTTACGCTCCTCCCAAGGTTTTCGAATCCGTCCCGAGTTCAAATGTAACGTCTGCTTTGTTGCCCCGATCACTGCTCATTGTGAAACGATCGTGATGCCCTTAAAATATATAAAATACCTAATTATAATGAAACATACATAATTAAATAACAAAATACTTAAATAAATAAAAGTAAGAATGTTAAGTGAGACTCAAGTGTAAAATGACTAATTTCTTCTTTGTAAATAAACACTTTCTAACACTCAACAGTCATTGACTATGTTTGAAAATGGGCAGAGGCAATTCTACGTAGGACTAATGATCACAAATTGGTGATAGGTTTTCAAAAGCAATATTGTTCCACCCTTTTGAATTTCCTCGAGCAATAATCGCGATGGCGCCCACTTTGTAATAAATCCTTCAAAGCACTTTTGACAAAGTATTCCATCACAAAGTGACCCCATCATCATCCGCAAACCAAAGGGCCAAGTTGAGATCTCCAATCGAGAAATAAAGCATATATTAGAAAAACGGTGAGACCCGACAGAGAAGATTGATCGCTAAGGCTCGATGATGCATTATGGGCATATAGAACAGCTTTCAAAACTCCAATCAGGATGTCACCCTACAAGCTAGTGTATGAAAAAGCTTGCCACCTACCTGTGGAACTCGAGTATCGCGTGTACTGAACCATCAAGAAATTCAATTTTGACATGCAGCAAGTTGGTTCAGAAAGAAGATTACAGCTAGCAGAACTTGAGGAAATTTGCAATGATGCATATGAAAATGTCAAGATTTACAAGCAATGAATGAAAGTCTTTCACGACAAGTAAATTATGAGAAAATCTTTCACTCCAGGTCAGAAAGTGCTTTTATTCAATTCTCGCTTGCACTTATTCCCAGCTCCTCTTGTACATTCTTAGACAACTTCAACGTAGCCAAACTCATCTCAGAAAGTAGATACAATTTTGTAAAACATATCGTATTTGGGCTTTGCAACCACCAGAGTTAGTCGCTCATGTTGAGAATTTAGAAAGCCAACTCAAAGATATTGAGAAAAATGTCTACAACACCCAGTTGGAGCTTGAGGTAAATTCAATAAGAGGACAATTTTAGTTTGCTTTGTGTGTTTTAATTTGTTTCTCTGTTTGTGTGTTTTATTTTGCCTTGTGTGTTTAAGTTTGTCACCCCGGTGAAGTGGTGGATAACAGATCTCGTGACAATCAAGTCGGTTACTTCGCTTCCCATAATAATCGATATTTTGAGATACAAGGACAGAGACGAGATTTTAGAAAAGCTTCACAAACGATTCCCTTCCCTTCCTCAGAATGCCCTCATTTCAATCTATAAAGCTAGGTCCAAACGCATGCGATTGCTTATGAAGAATGACATATCTGTTGACATCTGCTGGTTAATCGAGGCCAAAGTACGCTTGGCAGGTGAGTTGCCTCCTAAATTTATTGCATACATGCCTGGTTGGGGTAAAGGAAATTATGCGAGAAAACGACGCGCTTGAAGACTTTCTGTTACTTGTCATAAGTGTGCTAGAACGATATGCAATAAAAAATCATGTTCTTTAGGAATGGTGTTTGATAACATGGAAGATAAGATTCAATTCATTAGGGATGACTTGAATAAAGAGTCATTGGATAATATCCTTTTGTCTCTTGAAACGCATCTCAGTGGATACGTACAAAGAGCGATTCTCCGCTATGGCCATTATTCAAGAAAGAACGCACGATACGCCTCGAAAATTTGACTATAAACATAACCATATCTCGAGTAATATCGTGGAAAGTGATGAAGCACTCATAACCTCCTCGAGCTTGTACATTGATCGTCCACATACATCCGTATGTACTAATTTAAGTGGTAATCACAGATGCACCTTTGGCCAAGAATGGCCTTTTGGTCATTTTTCCTTCTAAACAAGATTCACAGAGTGGCAATAATTCATTTTCTAATGGACCCAAGAGCCCATCTTTGATCATTCTCTGTATCCTATTTTGGTTTATATGACCCAAGCATAAATGCCAGAGGTAACATTGGTTGGAAGAAATATTTCTTTTCTTAGATAAATGTGCATGCTCATCATTATTGATCATTGTGTCGTGCATAGAATGGAACATTGGACTTAAATGATATAAATTATCTTCCAATGTACCAGAACAAATAAGTCTCTTATTATTAAAATAAACAGAGATCCAAAATTTACTGTACCTTGCTTTAATAAGCAAGCTATCGAAATTAAATTCCTCTTAATGTCCGGAACATAAAGACAATTATTCAAAACTAAAGTCTCATTATTAAAAGATAATAAAATGTATCCATTTTCATCACGACACGAATCGTCTCCCCTAATCAGCTTGATGCTTCCTTCACTTATTTTTCTAGTTTCCTGAAACCAATAAAGTGAATTACAAATATGATTAGTTGCTCCCGAATCCAACACTCAAGTGTCAATAGGACTCTGAACTAAACAGGCCTCAATTACAAAAAGATTTCCCATACCTGATTTCAATCTTAGGCAATCTTTTTCCAAAGGACCTTTCTATCCACACTGAAGCATTTGCCTTCTATTGCCATCTTGCTTGGTAGACGGATTCTTTTTCCCAGCTTTCTTCTTACCCTTACCTTTCAGTTTAGGCCTAGAAGAAGAATCGTTTTTAGCAATATTTATGCTTCCCAGAGATTTCTCAGTATGATAGATCTTTTCAGCAGAATGGAGTTCGTTCATCAATTCAGTTAAGGTCATGTTTCTTTTGTTCATGGTATAATTTACCTTAAACTCCTTGAATGTTTCGCGCAGATTCTAGCACCATGTTAATCTTTGAGTTATCATCGATTTGGCGCCTCGAATCTCAAATTTCATTCAAATAGTCCATCATTTTGAGGACATGATCACGAACTTTTGTGCCCTTCCCCATTTTGCAGTTCATAATGCCTTTTAGCGCTGCTTGTTTCGCAGAACGAGTACTCTACCCAAGCATCTGTTGGAGCCTATCCATTATTTCAGTGGCAGTCTCCATGTTCTGATGTTTGGTCTGCAGAATATTAGAAATCGAGGCTAAAATGTAGCATTTTTCCATTTCATTGGCCTTTTGCTATTTGTCATAAAGCCTCCTCTGATTTCTATGTGCATCATCCGCTGGAACTGGAGGGCATGGCTGGGTTAAGACATATTTATAATTTTCAGCAGTTAGGACAATGAATAGATTCCTTTTCCAATCTATATAGTTCTTCCAAAGGAGTTTGTTTCGACTCGTAATAATAGTAAGTGGGCTTAGGGAAGACATTTTCTGAAAAATAAAACATCCATGCATAAATAATTTGATATAATATTCACAATAAATGATAAAAATTACAAAAAACCATAAATGCATTTCAATTTATTATAACGGTAATCTAGTACCGCTTTGACAAGCTATCCGTTGGGGAAGTCATGTCTACACTTACTAGACCCAATTATCCATTGGATTATTTACTTTCATGTAGAGACATAATAAATAATTATCGTTATCCTTTTAGGCCTAAATTTGTTAACAGAGCTTCGTTGGGAAGGTTAATAACAAATTTTAGTTGAGTGTGTAACTATTGTTTCAATCTACGTATTTTTCATATCAATAGTCACCGTTGGGGTGAACAATTAATTGAAAAATATTTCAATTTTATCTTTCAAGAAGTTCATCAAATAAAATATCTAATATATATATATCTCCGTAGGAAGCACAACTGTATCATGAAGTCGAGGTATATATATAATTTTATTATTGAGCTAACAATGGAGCCCGTGGGAAAAATTATCTTGAATTTTCCCTCTCCCACTCAATATTTTAAAATTGGTTTTTCCTTTTAAAACATACATTAAATTATATTGTTAATTGCATGCTTCAGATAATATTATCTAGATGATGTCCAATATTATTAAGCATTTGCAAATTACAAACAATATAATGAAATTCATAATTAATGAATGACATGTATCATTATGCATAGAGTGGCACTACCTATTCTATATGACATGTTATTATGACATGTTATCAACCAAAACACAACATATAAAAAAATAATTAAATAATCTTAATTCATGGCTTTCCTAAAATGAAAAATACATTAAACCTAAGCCTAATCTTCATTTCTTGTCAATGTCCATTTTCCGTAAGCTTGTTTTGTTAATGGACTATGTGATATTGGGATTTAAAATTTATTATTAGTCCAATTTTAATTTTGAAAAAAAAAATCCTTTTTTTTAAATTAAAAAATAAAAAAATTTGGACCAAAAATAAATTTAATGTGTTAAATTTTATCTATGCATTTTTAATCCATTAAGCCTAAATTTTAATTGGGCCTAAAACTAGAATTCATTAAGTCCAAAACTATTTTTGGACTTAAAATGCAAAAACTTAACATCTTGCTGCCCATTAAAAGAATTATGGAACCATAGGGACTTCAACGATAAAAACCATTAAAACCTTAAACCATCTTCTTCTCTTTCTTTTTCCCCAGCCGCCGTTAACCAAAAAGCCACCATCGCTCATGTTTCCGCCGGATTCATCAAGTCCACGGAAAGCACCAAATTTTCACGGCGCCACGCCTGGCCGACAACAGATGTCACCGCCGTGGTAGTCAGGTGTGTGTGCGACGCGAACCGGTGGTGGTCGCTGAAATTTCCAGTCTCCGATTCCTTTGAACTTTCGTCACATGATTAAACTCCAGCGTTTTACAAACTTCCTACGCCAATTTTGGCTTACAGAATTTCTATTACTGGAAAATAAATCAAGAGGGAAACATAGTGATAAAGGACCATAAATCAAGAGGGAAACATAGTGATAAAGGACCACCCTTCTTGTTACAGATCTAAGGAAAAAATACAGCATAGATTCTAGTCATGAATTAACACAAACCATAAGCATGCTTTATTCATATATTGAACAAATAATATATATCTGAATAAATTGTGCCACTCTAATACATAATAATCAAGATTAATTTCATACGAAATTCTTATATATTAGTATGAGATGGCTCTGATACCAATTGTTGGGGAAAATACAGTTTTAAAAAAAAATTTTAGGACCGATCTCATAAAATATATATGAATTCGTAATCTAGAAATCGTACCTTGAAAATCTGATCTGGCTTTTTTCGCTGATGTGATTTAGGCTCGATCACGATCCGTCACCACCACGTTCGTTAGATCACGATCTTCCAGGTTATGACTCAAGATTGATCTGCACTTGACGTGTGGCCGCCTTTATCACCACTATAAGCAAACTAGCAGGAGAAAATTTTTCTCTAAAAATTGTTGTAGAGAAAAAACATTTTTCTCTAAAAATTGTTGTAGAGAAAAAACCTTTTTCTCTGATATATATATAGTGACTTTTCCTCTTTTGTTTAGGATAGAATAAGCCCTTTTATATCTTCTTCATAGTGGAAAACCTTATGCTCCAAGGATTATGAAACTCACGTTGCTTTTCTTTGTCATAGGGGCCCACCTTGTAAAATAATATAAGGCCTCTTATACATAAGCATATTAATGGAGCCTCCCACTAAAAGATATAATTATGTTTTTGACCCAAATAGCTAGTTATCTTGCTTATTAATCCAGTAGTGGTGCAATCAATTAAATGAGCTAATTTGGGGATCATTTGGGAACATACAATCGTGGCTACAATAATTAAGCATGTAATTAAACAAGCCTAATAATTTAATTTCAATTCTACTCCACTATAAGATTGGAACTGACCTCCATAATTGTATGTTCGAATAATAATTCGTCTCAAGCCACATTGATTTTTTTACTGCTCATTCATTTGTACCACATCGTTAATTAAATCGATATCTCAACTGTCCAATCGATTTAATAACATCTTGTTCCTTAATACTTACTGATTTTCTCTAATGATCATTTTCAACATACTAAATATGTTGACACACTCTGGCCAGAGAATTCTATGATCAAGTGCCGAAAACCCATCAAGAGACGTGTCGTACAAATTCTATATTGTTAATCTATAACTCCAATACTCATAATTGGTCCCACCAAAATACCGGGTAATCTTGACCACAAATGTGTGTTGTGCCAATTGGTAATTTAAATGGAATAACAATTACAATCATGAAATCATAATTAACTCAAGATTAAGATTACAGTAAAATCAATGCCTATGAGATTTAATAAGTCTGACAGTCATTTCAAGGTTAATTAAATCTCATGTGTGATCTAGCTCAATGTAGTCAAACTACATCAATAAATTCATAAATGATTAAGACAAATCATTCAATAAATTTACTATAGTCTAAACATAAATAGAGCGCCCAACTCTATTTATCAACTGCGAACTTAATTTATTTAATCATAAGATAACTTATATTTATATCTTCTGTGAATCCACATGGTGATCACATAAATACATATAATATGATTAAATGGACTTTACTCAAAAAATTATGCAATTAAGATATTTGAATAAAATATCTCATTTATTTTATTAATCAAAAAAATTATTTATTACAATTAAATAAAACACATATGCTTTTAAAGAGCATATTTTCCCAACAAATGGTACTTCCAAGACCTATATCTGAAAGATTCAAGGCCGTGACTCTTTGATGGCGTGAACAACAAGAAATGCCAATCCAGGTACATATTGAATAAGATGTAGACCAATTATTTGTCAGGACACTTCCATAAACAACGACATGGGCTTTGAATGCAAGAAGAGCCTATTGATCTGTTGTTAAGTTGCTTAAAGTCATCCTAGCTAAGCTATGGAATATTGTAACAACAACATAGGAACAAAGAAGAATGATAAGCGCATATTGGTCTTTTTTGTCTTTTTTTTTTTATAGTTGCAGCAATCTAATTGCTAAGTGAAGTTGATACAAGTTTTAAGTGAAGGAAATTAGCATATAATTATACAAGAGACGTATGAATTTGAAAACAAGAAATAAAAATGTACAGGGGAGTGGAGACTTGCAAATTGTTATATTTCATCATTGAGCGAGTCGTCCGAGTAAACGCATGTAGACTTGTAAATTGTTACACGCCGCTGTACCTGAACCGTGAATAAAGGGCTTATGGCACTTTACTTACCAAAAAGAAGAAGCTGCTCAACATTGACAAGGCCTATGCATTCTTTCCATTTGTTCACAGTATGCCGAGGCTCATGGCAACCACAATATGTTCTTTTTCTTTTCTCTAAAAATAAAAAAAGATGTCCATCACTTGATTTGGGCTAATAATTATCAGTAAACAATTAATAATACTGAGGGTCAGTGGTAAATTGGTAATACAGCTTTAAAATAATTGTTATTAGTTGTGTTTTAAAAAAAAAGAAAAAGATAATTATACCCCCATAATTTAAGAAAATAAGAATGTAAACTCCTAAACTTTTAAGCTTTAACAATAGACAATAGACACCAAGGACCCCTTTCTAGGCAGTGGCGGATTCACTGTAGGACAAGTGGGGGCTTGAGCCCCCACTGGAAAAAAAAAAAAAAAACCTCTATTTACTTAAGAAAAATTAATATATTTTTAAATAATCCATGTCAAAATAGTCACATCTTTTAAATTTAAATTATTATTTTATTAATTGCAAAAGTTATATTGACTTAAAATCAAATTCCATATCCCAAAATATTTATAATTCCTAATTATTAGATTATGGGTGCCACATTTTAACTAGAGATTACATTAAATTAAAAATATTTCAAGTTTATATATTTAAGTTTTCAATTTTTATGTTTTGTTGTTATTTAATTGAGCCCCCGGTAAGTTTATATATTTAAGTTTTCAATTTTTATGTCTTGCTGTTATTTAATTTAGCCCCCGGTAAATTATTTTTCTAAATCCGCCATTGTTTCTAGGTACTTTTTACCATTTATTTGAATGTCAAATGCTTTTTTTCCCCCTTAATTTTCACAGTGGATTTCAAATGCTAAATTTACTGTCATTCCCATATCATGTAATCAAATCATTTGCTTCTATACATATTGATTGTTTTTCCAAAGTTTTAAATTGAATTAAAAACATTCTAATTAACCTTAAAAAAAATCATCCAACCAGATATAAATCTTCTAATTAACCTAAAGATAGCTACACGCCCATATGAATTCCAGTTAAATAAATCTTCATTTTTCTCAAGGTTCTGGATCTCAAGCAGGTGGATATATCTAACCAGATCTGCCTCATTGGCATTTCGATATATTCTAAAATTGGACGGATATCAACAAATTAATGTGTAATTTTAAATTTGTAACGTTTAATTGTAATTTGAGGATTCAAATGAATTTATGTCGATCTAAAAATGGACTGAAGATTGGCAATATAACGTTCTTCTTGATGAAGATTTTTGTCCTAATAAGATCTCCAATTTTAGACCGGCAAAACTTTGCCTTATGAATTAAAGAGAGCATGGAAAAGGATTGTCTGCAGGAAAGAAGCATGAAACACTGTAATATTTTAAAAAGACTTTATATAACCTCCAAATTCTATTAATCTTCAAAGAATTTTAGGGCTTATTTTTAAGTAATCTTTTGCCACGCATGCATTTATGCAATCATATGATTATAGATTCAATTGCTTTTAAAGTAGAAAAAATTTACTTCTCTTAAAAGTAAAAGCGGGGCAGGTATTGCAATTTGCGGCAGTTAATTCTTGGATGAAATTTACTGAAGTATAATCTTGTAAAAGAATTATTAGTTTTCTTAAATTGTAAATCTCGTTTATGATTGGGAGATTTTGATCAAAATTAATATGATAAATTCGTTGCAAGTGTTTTTCTTGAAGTCTCATCTTCCATAGTGTTTGTAAAATCAAGGTTTTACCATCTCTGATTAAATATTTACTCTTGATTTCGACCACATAATCTGAACTTGACGAAAGATTATGATCCTGTGTGACTTTATGAATGTGGTCTTATCTCTTATAAGTCAGCAATGAATGAATTAAAGCTTGCTGACAAATTACAAGTTCAAAAATATCTTTTATTTATTGACAATTTTATTTCTTTTTTTTTATAGCATAAATTTAAAAAATTTATCTATTAAATTAATTTTATAATTTTTAATAAAAATATTTATTGACAATTAAACAATTAATTATTTTTTTATAAAAGCCCTATTTATTAAAATTATACTGATAAAAACTCTACTTAAACAAGTTATATTTGAAAAATTATACCAAATAGAACCTTATTTCTGATTAGCTTAATTACTTCCACTGTTCCTTCATTTTTTTAACCATGTGGATTCCTCCAATCTCATAATCAAAGGTGCTTTAAGCCATTTTATTTCTTTATATTTTTAATTATTATTGGAAAAGTAGGGTAGCTTTTAAAAAGAAAAAAAAAAGCCAAAGTGACGAGTGGCTCGTTTTTTTTTTTTTGATCAAGGAATTCTTTGCATTCAACTAACTAGACAATACATCATCAATGATTGCTGGAATAGGGTCCAGCCATAAGTCAGTTACACTGTTCATAACAGCAAATTTAGCTAAGTTGTGAGCTTGTGCATTGCACGTCCTTGGCACGTGCTGAACTTTAACTTCTTGAAACCACTTGCACTGATTTTGGATTTCGGAGATTACCCAGGATATCTCGGTTCTGCTCTCTTTTTTATTGTTGACTAATTCAACAACATCTTGGCAATCCGTTTCCATTATCAGGTGAGTCATGGCTGCTACCTTTGCCACCTCCAATCCCCATTCCATAGCTTCAGCCTCAGCATAAGCCACATCCTTCCACTGTTTTGAGATTTTGACAGCTGCTGCTATTATCTTGCCGTTGGAATCTCTTATGACCACTTCCATCCCTGCTTGCTGATTTTGCTCATCGATGGCTGCATCTACGTTTATCTTGCTAACATTACTGGGCGGAGGATGCCATTTCTCCTTGGCTCCAGAATCCTTTTTGTCAATATGTGTTTGCCCTGAAAGCCTTACTCTTTGATAAGCTTCTATGACCGCTTCAGCTTTTGCGAAGGAGAGCAGAGGGTCTGGCTTCTTCCCTTCAAAGACAAACCGGTTTCTTGCATTCCAGACTACCCAGCAACACGTCACCATCTGCTCCCGATCCTTTTTTCTTAAATCTCTTGCCATCTCCTAAATCACAGAAGGTATGTCAATATTTACGGCTTCTGGAAATTTAATAGCAAAGGGTGGATATATCTAACCAGATCTGTCTCATTGGCATTCCGATATATTTTGGAATTGGAAGGATATCAACGAATTAATGTGTAATTTTAAATTTGTAACGTTTAATTCTAATTTGAGGATTCAAATGAATTTATGTGGATCTAAAAATGGACTGAAGATTGGCAATATAACATTCTTCTTGATGAAGATTTTTGTCCTAATAAGATCTCCAATTTTAGACCGGCAAAACTTTGCCTTATGAATTAAAGACAGCATGGAAAAGGATTGTTCGCGGGAAAGAAACATAAAACACTGTAATATCTTAAAAGACATTATATAACCTCCAAATTCTATTAATCTTCAATGAATTTTAGGGCTTATTTTTAAGTAATCTTTTATCACGCATGCATTTATACAATTATATGATTATAGATTCAATTACTTTCAGAGTAGAAAAAATTACATCTGTTAAAAGAAAAAGCGGGGCAGGTATTGCAATTTGTAGCGGTTAATTCTTGGATGAAATTTACTAAAGTATAGTCTTGTAAAAGAACTAGTTTTATTAAATTGTAAATCTCGTTTATGATTTCGCGACTTTGATCAAAATTAATGAGATAAATTCTTTGCAAGTGTTTTTCTTGAAGTCTCATCTTCCATAATGTTTTGTAAAATCGGGTTTTACTATCTCTGATTAAATATTTACTCTTGATTTCGACCACGTAATCCGAACTTGACGAAAGTTTATGATCTTATGTGATTTTATAAATGCGGTCTTATCTCTTATGAGTCAGTACTGAATTAATTAAAGTTTGCTGACAAATTACAAGCTCAAAAACCGCTGCTGCTTCATTAATCACATTACCCAAATTCATTGCAGAACTCACGACAAGTTTTCCGAGAATTTTAAGCTTTATTTTGGCTTCATTCATGTTATTACTCTCCCCCCCCCCCCTCCCGGCGCCTCCGGACCAAGTACTTCCTGTGTAGATCGTTGGCCCCAAAGACATGTTTAACTTTAGTTTAGGGTAACAAAGCTACAGCTTTTTCTGCCGTGTGCAACAAGCGAAGAAAGTGAAATTGTAAAGAATACGATCGATTACTGATACGAAATCATAAAGATTGATAAATTTTAGAGAAATAAAGCTCCTAGATAATTAGAATATTATTCATAAGTCTTAATAAATAAAACTAGAATTTTGGTTCTTTTTACACCAACCCTATTAAAGTAGGAGAACCAAAAATATTTTTTGTAGTAAAATTCTCTAGTCTAAATAAACAAAATTGTGATGTAAAAAAAAAAAAAGAAGTGAAAATCCTGAAAGCAATAAAAACAAGTAAAATAACTTAAAATTGCAAAATG
The DNA here is from genome assembly GCA_030449925.1 of Citropsis articulata. Lineage (NCBI taxonomy): Eukaryota > Viridiplantae > Streptophyta > Magnoliopsida > Sapindales > Rutaceae > Citropsis > Citropsis articulata. Next base: position 2,454,461 of record JASUUH010000101.1, on the reverse strand, counting down.
ATTAAGAAAAAAACGGAACTTTTTGGCTCAAACCCAGGGTAGAACAGCTTTAACAATTTTTTTCATTTTGACTTGTCTCATCGCAAGATTTGAAAAAAAGTATTATATGCTCCAAACAAACAGCTGTAACACCAGTTATGATGCCTAGAAAATACCATGCTCATTCTATGTAAGTGCCCTACATCAATTATTGTTGGTTTGTGGTGTATTCAGACTTGTCCATCGGATACGCCGTCCATGAAATTTAGTGATAGAAATGTTATTGCTAAGAAACAGAATTGTGTTCACCTGTGACAAAAGAGGAGCTTGTAGCTGAGGTATGGATTTTTATCTTCTTGGTTGTTCTTTATAGTTGTTTCTCATCATAATAGCAAAAGCAGTTTTTTTCTGAGTGACGTGTGTGGTCTACTATCAATCACTGCCGTTTCTATCATTTAGAACTATTGACTATGTGTGTATAGATATTTTGTTTTTACCATGTAATTTCACATTTGATACATTTCTAATACATTGCATAGCGCCCATGAGCGGGAATGATAAAATAAATTTCAAGCGTGTTTAAGTAGGTGAAAAAACTTGGTACGATTTAGAAGGATTTACTGAATTAAATAATTTTCCAATTTGTTTGCCTGGAGGAATTGTAGTTAATTGATCAAAGGATTGCAAGGTGGTTAGGTCCAGTTCATGAACCATTTATAGATGTTGAATAATCAGAATTGGCGCATGCATGTGGTATCCAAAATTCAAGAAAACATGCAAATTTTCAAAAGGCTACCAAACAAATTGAAGAAAAAATAAAAAGTTGGCAAATTTGTCAAATTTGCCAAATGGACACCATTGACAATTTGCTTAGGTTAGGTGGAATAGCAAAAGTGTTGGTGCAATAGTGCCATTATTTTCCCTATAAATAGATGGCATTTCTTCATTCTTTATCATCCCAAATTTGAGAGTTCAAGAGAATTGCAAGTGAAGCAATTCTAGAGCTTTGTGAGTGTGAGCAATTGGAGAGTGTGTGAGAGTACTGGGTGTATTTGGGTTTTGGGAAGTGAGCTTTTATTTACTCAAATTTGTACTCTAATAATTGTTAGTAATACAATTATTTTTCTCTTGCTCCCGTGGACGTAGGCATACTGCCGAACCACGTAAAATTCTGTGTCCTTTATTTTTCTGTAATTATTTGGTGCGCTTGATTCCGCATTCCGCGCACAACAAGTGGTATCAGAGCCGACGGTTCGTACTTTGGGCGATACGGTACTGTTTACGTATACGGTACTGTTCACATACGGTACTGTTCACAAATACGGTGGAGTTAACCGTTCGTACTTGGGAGAATTAGTAGCTTGTGTAGTGGTGTGGATTTGTGCATGTCTAGGAAAGTTCTGTCACAAAGGCGATAAGAGCCTAAGGAGACTGGGTCTTAAGTGGGACCGGTGTGACCCCTCCAGTCTTTCCTGGGAACTTTCCTGGTGCATTTTTTCACTCGTACATACATATAGACACTGATCTCTCAGGTGGGAATAGTTTATTGTGAAAATGGTAGAAGGTGAAACTTCCAGAAGTGGGGAGAGATCCACCCAGACTATTCCTGGAGATACTTCAGGTGGGAGGCGAGACTTTCGCCTTCGGCTTTTATATAGGTGGTCAAGATCGATGTTGAAAAGTTTGATGGGAAAATCAACTTGGCATGTGGGGCGAAGTTATGGATGCTCTTATTCAAATCGATCTTGATATTGTTTTGAAAAATAAAAGACACGTGTATGATGAAGAAAGTTGGGATCGTATGAACGAGAAAGCCTGTGGTCAGATCAGATCTTGTTTGACCAAGGAGGTGAAATACTTGGTAAAAGATGAGGAGTGTGCGATGACTTTGTGGCGTACATTGGAGGAGAAGTACCTGCTAAAAAGTCCTGAAAATCGCCTTTATGCAATGAGCCAAGTATATGGCTTTCGAATGAAGCCTAGGGTGTCAATGCACGATCATGTCTCAAGATTTGAAAAGTTACTTGCTGATTTGAAGAATCTTGATGAAGATATTAAGGATGAAGTCAAGGCTATGATTACTGTACATTCATTTCCGAGGAATATAGCCATTTGTGACTACATGATATATGGGAAAAGCGTAATCATCTTCAAAGATGTCTGCACAGCATTGACCAATTTGGAAATTCGGAATAATGATAAACATTCTGAAAAAGCATCATCCGAAGCTTTGTTTGCAAGAGAAAGGATGATGGAGAAAAAGAAGAAGCATGGTGGAAAGAATTCTCGATCCAAATCGAAGCGAAAGCTCGAGATGAGTGTGCCTTTTGTCATGAAAAGGGTCATTGGAGGAAAGATTGTCAAAGGCTCGAAAAGAGATGGGAAGAAACCCGGCGAAACATGGCACGTAAAGATGAAGACTCTGATTATTCATTAAGTATTACTCCTGCAGTATACGTGGCTAGTTCGAGCGAGTGGATACTTGATACTGGAGCAACCTATCATTTGTGTCCCATTAAAGAATGGTTTACGGATTTTCGTAATCTGGAATCTGGGGCAGTTGTGATGGGGAATGATCAACCTTGTCGCACAATGGGGATAGGAACAATTCGGCTCAAAATGTTTGATGGAATGGTCAGAGAATTGAAAGAGGTTAGATATGTTCCAACTTTAAAGAAAAATCTAATTTTTGTGGGTGCTCTAGAAGCTGAATGCTACAAGGTTACTATTGAAAATGGCACAATGAAGATCACATATGGGGCTATGGTAATTCTACAAGGGGTTCGGCGTCACAATTTGTACTATTTGAAGGGAGGTACAACTGATGAAGCAAATGTTCTTTGAGGCGGTGACACCAGCTATGGCATGTCTGACTAGGACATCTTTGGAGAGAAGTCTTTGCAAACCCACGATGAGCATGGACTCTTAAAAATCTTAAAACACATAAATTAAATTTCTGTGAGCATTGTGTAGTAGGTAAGAAAACAAGGGTCAAATTTGGTACTGCTAATCACGATACTCGTGAGATCCTTGAATATGTTCATAGTGATGTATGGGGACCAACCAAGACTGCATCAATTGGTGGAAGCCATTATTTTGTTACATTTGTTGATGATTTCTCTAGACGTGTGTGGGTGTACACCATGCGAGCAAAGGATGGGGTTCTAGAGATTTTCGTGAAATGGAAGAAACTGGTGGAGACTCAAACTGACAGAAAGATCAAAGTATTGCGTTCTGACAATGGGGGTGAATATACTTCTGATCCATTCTTGCAAGTATGCCAGAACGAGGGTATTAAAAGACATTTCACGGTGAGACATACTCCGCAATGAGCGGTGTGGCTGGCGTATAGATCGTACTTTCTTTGGAGAAGGTCGATGTATGTTATCTAATCTTGGTTTGGATAAAATGTTTTGAAATTTTGAAGCTGAGCTCATGAGTCACTTGATAAACCGGTTGCCTTCTGCAATCGAGGTAAAACTCCTATGGAAATGTGGTGGAAAGCATGCACAAGACTATGATTCCCTTCGTATATTCGGGTGTCCACATTATCATGTCAAAGATGGTAAAGCTGGATCCTCGTCTTAGAAAAGCTATCTTTGTGGGATTGAAGGTGGAGTAAAGGCTTTAAGCTTTGGGATCTCGAAGATAAAAAGTTTGTGTGTGTGAGATGTCACGTTTGATGAAGCTTGATGTTGAAAGCTTGAGTTCTCGGCAGGTGGAGAACAAGACCACGAGGTATCGCGGCGGTGGAGTTTGATGCAACTCCATATGTACGATTAGCTACATGGATAGCAGTTCAACTATGGAGAGACACCGAGTTGAAGAACAAGTTGTTTCTTGATGTCCCACAAAATGAAGAAACAAGCGGCGATGTAGATAATGATGATTCTATAGCAGCAAGGAGGCCAAGAAAGAGATAAAGAAACCCGGATGGCTTACTAAAGATATGGTGGTAGCTATGCACTTCCGGTTATTGATGATGACATCCCAACACTTTCGGTGAAGCATTACGCTTGTGAAAGTAAAGTGTGGCCATGGAGGAAGAGATGAAATCTCTATCAAAACCAGACTTGGGAACTTGTGAAGTTACCAAAAAGGAAAAGAACTATCGGCAATAAGTGGGTCTACACCGAAGCGAGATCTCAAATCAAACAACTCCCGATCTGAGGCAAGGCTCGTTGCAAAGGTTTTGCTTTCGGAAGGAAGGTATTGATTATAATGAAGTTTTCTCTCCAGTCGTAAAACATACTTCCATTCGTATCCTACTTGCTTTAGTTGTAGAATATGAGTTAGAGTTGGCTCAATTGGATGTTAAGACGGCATTCTTGCATGGAGATTTGAAGGAAGAAATCTATATGACTCAGCCTTGTGGTTTCAAAGTTGCTGGAAAGGAGAATCATGTGTGTAGATTGATTAAATCTTTGTACGGACTAAAACAATCACCAAGGCAGTGGTACAAGAGATTTGATCAATTTATACAAGGGCAGAAATTTACCAAAAGTGAACACGATCACTGTGTTTACTTTAGAAGACTACAAGATGGAGCTTTCATCTATCTGTTACTCTATGTCGACGATATGCTTATAGCTTCGAAGAATAGAGATGAGATTGAAAGAATAAAGAAGCAGCTGGCATCTGAGTTCGAGATGAAAGATTTGGGTGATGCACAGAAAATACTTGGGATGGAGATTTGTAGAGACAAGAAGAATGGGAGTATATGGTTGACTCAAAGATCTTATTTGAAGAAGGTGCTAGAAAGATTCGGTATGGATGACAAAACTAAACCGGTATGTACTCATACAGCCCTCACTTTAAATTAAGCTCTTCTTTATGTCCTACGTCCGAGAGCATGATTACATGGCTCGTATTCCATATCTTTAGTCTTTGTGGGTAGTCTTATGTATGCTATGGTATGCACAAGGCTGATATATCCCAAAGCCGTTAGTATGGTTAGTCGATACATGCATAATCCGGGTAAAAACCATTGGCTTGCGGTAAAGTGGATTCTCCGATATCTGTATGGGACAGTTGATGTTGGGTTATTGTTCAAGAAGGATTGTGGTCAACAATGTGTTGGGTATTGTGATTCTGATTTCGCCGGAGACATTGACAAGCGAAGATCAACAACGGGCTACGTATTCACATTAGGTGGAGGTCCGATTAGTTGGAGGTCGATTCTGCAATCGACAATTGCTCTATCATTCTGAGCGAGTATATGGCAACAAGGTAAAAGCTATCTGGTTGAAAGGCTTGTTAGGAGATTTGGGAGTAATCCAGGAGAACATTACGGTCTTCTGTGATAATCAAAGTGCAATATTCCTTGCAAAGAATCAAACATATCACGCTCGGACAAAACACATAGATGTGAAATATCATTATGTGCGAGAGATTATCGAGAGCGGTGTTGTGTTGTTAAGAAAGATCGATACCAAAGATAACCCATCAGATATGTTGACAAAGGTGATTCTTTGGAGTTAAGTTTCAACATTGCTTGAAATTAATTCAAATTCTTCGAATGTGTTGAGTTTGAAGAATTTTGAACTACGGTTGGCTTGATCCCAAATTATGGGTACGTAGGCAGTCACAAGGATGCAGCCACTTTGGGAATGATGGTTCGTTGGTAGTCGGCTCAGATTTAGACAAATCTTCGACGAGGTGGAGAATTGTTGAATAATCAGAATTGGCGCATGCATGTGGTATCCAAAATTCAAGAAAACATGCAAATTTTCAAAAGGCTACCAAACAAATTGAAGAAAAAATAAAAAGTTGGCAAATTTGTCAAATTTGCCAAATGGACACCATTGACAATTTGCTTAGGTTAGGTGGAATAGCAAAAGGGTTGGTGCAATAGTGCCATTATTTTCCCTATAAATAGATGGCATTTCTTCATTCTTTATCATCCCAAATTTGAGAGTTCAAGAGAATTGCAAGTGAAGCAATTCTAGAGCTTTGTGGTCCTCCAACTCTTGCAGCTACAACTTCCTTCACAATATTCTATGCATGCACGTGGATGGACTTATCCATTTGATATCAGCAATTGTCCATCCAATAGCCTTTTTGTAATCCTTCAGCATTCTAATAAGCTTTTCTTCCTCTAAAGTACTAATCTTTGAAGAGATGATCACCGGAAGTGTCTCACCATCTCCTAGAAATATATACTTTAGATGACTTGGCAACGATTTAAGCTCTATTTTCGGTGCCTGCAAAATAGATGGAAGACGTTTTGCATAAGATGAAGGTAATTCAATATAAGACATATGATGAGTTAAAGTTCTCAAAGAATTTAATTCATAAATTGTCTCTTGCAATACAGAATTTAAAACAAACTCATTTTCATCCTTTTGCAATCCTTAGAGGCCCAAACTATTGTTTAAAGCAGTCACCAGTGAATCTTCAACATCCAAATAAAAAAGTTCCTCCATTATGGGGTTAATAACATCCACAAAAAATATTGAATGTTCCTCACTAGGATATTTCATGGCATCATTCATATTGAACTCTATAACCTCTCCATCAAATTCCATAGTGAGAATCTCTTTATGTACATTCATTTTAGTCCTAGCAGTCTTAAGAAAAGGCCTTCCTAGCAAAATTGGTACAGAATTAGAAGAGTTATCCTCTTTCATATCAAGTACATAAAAATCAGCAGGAAAAACCAACTCATTAACTTGAACTAAGATATCTTCTAATACGCCATCAGGATATGCATTAGACCCATAAGCTAGTTGAATTATTACGCCAGTTTCTTTCAATGGACCAACATTTAAAGATGAATAAATGGAATGAGGCATGACATTAATAGAAGCTCCTAGATCTAACATAGCCTTCTCAACTTTAACACTACCAATTTTGCAAGGGATAGTAAACATAACTGGATCCTCGCACTTGGGAGGTAGTTTCTTTTTGAGAACTGCTAAAACATTCTCCCCCATGTGAACTCTTTCATATCCTCTTTATTTTTTCTTAGAGGTACATAGTTCCTTAAGGAATTTAGCATATTGAGGATTTTATTTTATAGCATCTAATAAAGGAATATTTACCTCAACCTTGCGAAATGTCTCAAGGATGTCTTTTTCTTATTCCTCATTCTCGAATTTTACAAACTGGCTTGGAAAAGGAGGAGGTATCACCACAGGTAGGAGTTTCGCTCTGGTGAGTTGCACATCTTGAGATTTAGGCATCAATTCATCCTTCTCAAGCTCATCTTCTACTTGCTTTGTCACTTTCTTACTAGGCTCTTGCAACTCCTTCCCACTTCAAAAGATGACAGTACTAGCGTTTTGATTTGGATTCACCTCATATTGTGAAGGCAATCTCCCTGATACTTGAGACTCCAGGCGGCTCACTGTAGTTGCCCATTGACTCATTTGGTTTTCCAAATTCTGAATGCTTGTTGTGGTTGCCTATTGAAATTGTTGAGTGTCAGTCGCAAGTGATTTAACAATTTCTTTAAGAGATATACCTAACTTGGAGTTTGATTGTGGAGGGGCTGGTTGTCTTGGTGGATATTGTTGTAGGAATCCTGACGGCCTAACTTCATAGCTGAAGTTAGGATGATCCCCCAATCCCGGATTGTATGTGTTAGCCTAAAGGGCTACACATGTTATAATTTTGATGATAACAAACATATGTATTAAGTGTTTGAATAATTTTTGTATTTCACAAGTTCACTAGTTTTTGAAGGATAATTTTATGCAAGTGAATCAAGTGAAATCAAGTTCAAGACACTTGTATTTGGTTGATTATTATTTTTTTTTGTGTAAGCATTGCTTTAGTTTAATTTTGATGATGAAGGGGGAGAAGTCATGTATTTTTTGATGTATTTTTGAATTCGAAGGCAGGTTTTTTTTTTTTTTTTGAGTATTTATGCATGGTTTTGAAATATTAAGGGGGAGCATATATGTCTTAAATTTAATTTATATGTTTAATTATGTATGCCATGTATTAAGGGGGAGTATATATGTCAAAATACATGAGATGTTTGTCATCATCAAAAAGGAGGAGATTGTTAGCCTAAAGGGCTACACATGTTATAATTTTGATGATAACAAACATATGTATTAAGTGTTTGAATAATTTTTGTATTTCACAAGTTCACTAGCTTTTAAAGGATAATTTTTATGCAAGTGAACCAAGTGAAATCAAGTTCAAGACACTCAACGGAAAATGGCGAAATCAAGAATAGAGTTTATAGCTTAACGGATAATTTATTGTGACAATTTCTTATAAAGCCGGTATAATTTAAATTTATGCTTGGTTTAGCATTTGAGAAGCTGAATATTTTGTTTAGTAAATAATTATTTTGTGAATTTGAGAAATTTGGTTTTAAAATAAAAAAAAGTTTTAAATTTCAGAGTTGGACTTATTTGTCAAGTTTTAAATCTTTTGGGGTATATTGTGACTTATAAAAGATTGAGGGTCTAAGTGAAAGGTTTTGAGAATTTTAAATTTTATGATGATTATGTTAAAACTTGAAAAGGACTTATTTAAAAAAATTTACTATAGTTTGCGTCATATTATAATTTTAAAAAATTTTGGGAATTACATATTATTTAGAAATTATGGAATTGGAACTTTATGTAAAGTTTTATGAGTTTTTGGGCCATAGTATAATTATAAAACGTTTTGGGTAAAATTATAATTTTGTGAACAGTGTTACTGTAGTAAATGTCAAATCTAACAGTAACTTCACTGTTACAAGCGGTGATCTGGTTAATTTAAGCGGCTAGCCGCTTGGGCACTGGAATTTGTCTATAATGGGTAGTTTTCGGAACTATAAAAACTCAACTCCAACTTCATTTTAAAGACTAATGCAAGCATAAATAAGATCCCATAACATTTATCGAGTTTTCAATTCGCAAATCATCATAGATTAAATCATTTTGTGCTATTATTTGTGAATCCACTCTTATAGAGAGTTTCTTATATAAATTTCATTTTTTATCAAATTGAGTGTGTTCAAGTGATGGAAACACTTGGGATAAAGAGATTGGGGTGAGAATCTCTTGATTGTAAAGGTCTATTGACACTTTGAAGTCAATTGTAAAGAACTTAAAGTTTTGGGAGGCTTGGATAGTGAAATCCTCAAGCTTGGTTGGCTTTGAGGCGTTGACGTAGGTGGGGATTGCTAAACCACGTAAAAATTACTGTGTTTCCATTCTCTTCCCTTACTCTTTTATTTTTTAAGAATTGTTTAATTTATTATATTTGATTTGATTGTTGTAAAATTTATTGTTTTTGTGTGTATTAAGGCGTTAGATTGAATCGTTGGGTAATTTGTTTAGCATTAGTTTTAAAAACCCAATTCACCCCCTTCTTGGGTTGCATAACTAGCATTTCATTTGGTATCAGAGCTTGGTTCTCTTATTAGCACTTAACCGTCTAGAGTAAAAGATCCATGGCAACCTAAAGTGACCCAACCTTTAGGGAAAGACAGTCCACAACTAGACCACAATTCTTTGACGGAAATGACTACCCATATTGGAAAACTAGGATGAGAATTTATTTACAAACCTTAGATTATGAAATTTGGGAAGTTGTATGTTATGGTCCATTTATGCCTTTGACTAAAAATAAAATCGGGGAAGATATTCCAAAACCTTCACGGGGAATAGAATGAATTAGAAAAGAGAAAAGCTTTTCTAAATTCCAAAGCTATGAATGCCTTATTTTATGCATTAGACAAGAAAGAGTTTCATAGAGTGTCTAGTTGTGAAAGTGCTTATGAAATTTGGCACAAACTCGAAGCTGTCTATGAAGACACGAATCAAGTGAAAGAGTCTAAAATTAGTAGGTACACTCGACAATATGAATTGTTTCAAATGGAACAAAATAGGAGTGTATATTCTATGTATACTAGATTTACGGACATAGTGAACACTTTAGGAGCCTTAGGGAAGACCTTTTCAAATAGCGAGAAAGTTAAGAAAATCATTAGATCGCTACCTAAGGAATGGAGACAAAAAAGAACAGCCATTGAGGAAGCCAAAGATTTAAATGTCTTACTTATTGATGATCTAATCGGTTTTCTTATTTCTTATGAGGGAGATTTGGTAGCCAAAAGAGGCAATGAGGAGAAGAAGAAAAGCATTGCTCTCAAAGTCACAAAATATGAGAGTAAAGGGGAAAGTGAGTCGGATGACGAGGAGTTGGCTATGCTAGCAAGAAGGTTCAGAAAATTTTTCAAGAAAACTAGTGAGCGAAGAAAATTTAAAGACTTCAAGAACCAAAAGGAGAAGAAGGAAGTAATCAAGTGCTATGAGTGGCAGAAGCCTGGTCATATAAGATTGGAGTGCCCTCTTCTCAACAAGTTTAAGAAGAAAGCAATGGTGGCCACGTGGGATGATAGCGATGAAGAAACGAGTGATGATGAAGAGCATTAAGAAATGACAAATCTAGCTCTCATGACAATTGGAGATGAATCAAATGATGAAATAGATGAGGTAAATGATCTTCCTACCTTTGATGAATTACATGATGCCTTTAAAGAATTGCATGATGATTTGATGAAAATTGGTAAAAAGAATGTATGTCTTAAAAAGAAAATGGTAGATTTCAAAAATGAAAATGAATTATTAAGTGCAAAGATTACATGTTTAGAACTAGAAAATAAAACATTGCATGATAGAGTTGCATTATCAAATGAGAAACCTAATACCTCATATGAGCATGAAAAATCACAAGAATTGATAAAACAGAATGAAGTGCTTAAGAAGAAGAATAATAAATTAAATGAAATTGTGATAAAATTCACAAATGGGCAAAAGATGTTGGATAATATGTTTAACTCTAAAAATTGAGTATTTGATAAAGGAGGACTTGGGTATAAGCCTAACTTGAAGCAAAAGTATTATAAAAATTATTTTGCTAAAGCTACTTCCGCAAATGATCATAAGATTTTTTGTCATTATTGCAATGGAAATGGTCACATGAAAAATAGATGTTCTGTGAAAAGAAATGCATATTATGGTGTGAAATGTGTTTAGGTTCCAAAAAGAACCATTGCTAACACTCAAGGACCCAAAAAGGTTTGGGTATCTAAGACTTGAAATTCTCTCTGCAGGGCTTAAAGAAGAAGAAGAACAAATGGTATTTGGACAGCGGTTGTTCAAGACACATGACTGCGAATTATTATTGATTTTCAAGTTTTACCAAGATCGAAAATGGTGGAGATGTATCCTTTAGAGATAATTCAAAAGAAAAGATCATTGGTGTTGGCAATGTCGGTAATGTATCTTCTAGTCTTATTGAAAATATGTGTTTGGTTGAAAACTTGAAACACAATTTACTTAGTATTAGTCAATTATGTGATAAGGGTTATAAAGTAGTTTTTGATAAAACTAAATGTGTTATTGAAAATGCATGTGATGGAAAAGTTTTATTTATAGGAAATAGATGTGGTAATGTTTATACCATTAATATAAATTGTGCATCTACCATTGATAAATGTTTCTCGGCATTGCATGACGATGGATGGTTATGGTATAGAAGACTAGGTCATGCAAACATGGATTTGATTTCAAAAATTTCGAAAAATGATTTGGTTAAAGGACTTCCAAAAATCAGCTTTCAAAAGAATAAAATTTATGAGGTTTGTCAATTTGGAAAACAAATCAAAACTTCTTTCAAAAACAAGAATCATGTCTCTACTTCAAAACCACTTCAATTACTTCACATGGACTTATTTGGACCATCTAGATATGCTAGCTTAAATGGCAAGTATTATGCATTTGTAGTTGTGGATGATTATTCTAGATACACATGGGTATTGTTCTTAGTTAATAAGAATGATGCCTTTGATGCATTTAAAGTTTTCTCTAAAAAGGTTCAAAATGAAAAAGGTTATTCTATTTCTTGTATTAGAAGTGATCATGGTAGAGAATTTGAAAATCATGCATTTGAGACCTTTTGTAATGATTTTGGCATTGAGCATAAATTTTCATCACCTAGAACTCCATCACAAAATGGAGTTTTTGAGAGAAAGAATAGATCTATTCAAGAAATGGCTAGGACCATGTTGAATGAAAATGCATTTTCTAAGTATTTTTAAACCGAAACCGTCAACACCGCTTGTTATGTTTTGAATAGAGTGTTGATTAAATCTCATCTTAACAAAACTCCTTATGAGCTTTGGAAAGATAGAAAACCCAACATTGGTTATTTCAAAGTCTTTGGATGTAAATGTTTTATTTGAACATAAAAGATAATCTTAGTAAATTTGATCTAAAATCTGATGTTGGTATTTTTCTTGGGTATTCAAACTCAAGTAAAGCTTATAGAGTTTATAATAAAAGAACTTTGATTATGGAAGAGTCTATGCATGTTTCTTTTGATGAGTCTAACCCTTCCTCTGCGGAGAAAGGAGTTGTTACTGATGATGCAGATAGAGAGTTACAAGCAGGATTATCAAAGGATAAATAAAAAAATACACCAGAAGAAAATCAAGAGGATGGACAAGAAGAGCAAAGAAATACGGAGCAACAAGAGGTTACTATTCAAACACTTCCCAAGGAGTAGAGGTATGTTTCTTTTCACCCTAAGGATGCTATTTTAAGAGATCCATCAAGAGGTGTTACAACTAGATCATCACTTAGGAATACATGTGAGCATGCTGCATTTATTTCTCATATTGAACCAAAATCCTTTGCGGATGTAAAAAATGATGAATCTTGGATTATGGCAATGCAAGATGAATTAAATCAATTTAAGAAAAATAATGTGTGGGAATTAGTTCCTAAACCAAAACATCAATCCATCATAGGTACTAAATGGGTATTTAGAAATAAGATGGATGAATCTGGTGTGGTTGTAAGGAATAAGGCTAGACTAGTGGCTCAAGGATACAACCAAGAAGAAGGATTTGGTTTTGATGAAACATTTGCACCTGTAGCTAGATTAGAATCCATTAGAATGTTGTTAGCATATACATGTCATAAAGATTTCATTTTATTTCAAATGGATGTTAAAAGTGCTTTTCTAAATGGTTACATTATGAAGGAAGTTTATGTAAAACAATCCCCTGGTTTTGAAAATGAAAAATTTCCAGATCATGTTTATAAGTTATCAAAAGCATTGTATGGATTAAAACAAGCACCTAGAGCATGGTATGATCGGCTTAAAAATTTCTTACTGGATAACGATTTTTCAATGGGAAAAGCGGATACTACACTCTTTGTTAAGCATAAAAATCAAGACATACTTGTTGTTTAAATTTATGTTGGTGATAATATTTTGTGTTCTACTAATGAGTCCTTGTGCAATGAATTTTCATCTTGTATGAATAAGGAATTTGAAATGAGCATGATGGGAGAATTGAAGTATTTCCTTGGACTTCAAATCAAGCAAACAATGAGGGAATCTTCATTAACCAAGTTAAATATGTCAAAGATTTACTCAAGAGGTTTGGAATTGATGACTTAAACACCAAGAACACTTCAATGAGCACAACAATCAAGCTTGACAAAGATGAAAAAGGTAAAGAAGTTGATATTAAATAGTATCGAGGTATGATCGGCTCTTTACTTTACTTAACTGCAAGTAGACCCGATATCATGTTTAGTGTATGTTTGTGTGCAAGATTTCAATCATGTCCGAAGGAATCTCATTTACTTGCTGTTAAAAGAATTTTTCGTTATTTTAGTGGAACCATAAATCTTAGCCTGTGGTATCCTAGAGAAACTCATATAGATTTAACTTGTTATTCGGATGCCGATTTTGCTGGTTATAAAGTTGAGAGGAAAAGTACTAGTGAAACTTGCCATTTCCTAGGTCATTCTCTTGTTTCATGGTTTAGTAAGAAGAAAAACTCGGCTGCACTCTCAACCACTGAGGCAGAATATATTGCCGCAAGTAGTTGTTGTGCACAAGCTCTTTGGATGAAACAAACACTTAGAGACTATGACATTAATCTTGAACAAATTCCCATCAAGTGTGATAATACTAGTGCTATTAATCTATCAAAGAATCTCATCCAACATTCTAGAACCAAGCATATAGAGATGATTAGAAATCATTTCTTAAGAGATCACGTACAAAACGGTGATATTGCATTAAAATTTATTTCTACGGAAAAACAACTTGCCGATATTTTTACAAAACCCCTTTGCGAAGAACAATTTTAAAAAATTCGGCATGAACTTGGGATGATGAAATTTCGCATTAACATATCTAATTATGTTATTGAATCTATTAAAATTGTTTTCTTGGTGATTGTTGTTGTTTATAAAGTGTTTGAGCATGATAGACATGTGAGGTGTTTGATTTATTCATTTTTGAAAGCTTATGTGCTTCATGATATATGGTTGATGGATGAATTATTTGTTTGAATTAATCATGTTTTAAATGTTTAAAATCATGATTCATGCATTAAAATGGCTCTTGAGATGTTTCGGAATCAAGAAATGATGACAGGATTGATCGAAAATGGCCGAAAAGAAAACATGGTGCAGCTGGACAACAACCAGGCGGCTAGCCAAGCGGCTAGTCGCTTGGTCACGAGTTAAACCCCCTTCTTCCCTCATTTTCTTTGTTTCTTCAACCTCTCATCTCTCTCTCTCTCCCCACAGTTTTTCTCCTCCATTTATTCTTAAATCTTCTTCATTTCTCAACCATTTTCATGTCAAAATCAATGATTCAAACCATTACCCATCCATTTAACTTTCATTAAAAACCTTTCAATCACCTCTTCTTCACTTATTCTTCACTTGTTCATCTTTCTCTCTCACGCGTGAATAGTAACTCTCAATTTCTCTCTCAAATTTCTTTATCTTTCACTTATTTACTTGTTAAAATTAATCATCCAACCCATTATCAATCCACTACTCCTTTAATTTTCATTCTCCAAACACCATCTCATCACCTCTTTACAAAAATCCCAAATCAAAAGCCTAGCTTTGACCGTTTCTCTCTCTATGTTTTCAAGCTTCCTCTAGTTCATCTTTGATCCAATCCACCTTATATATTGGTTTCATTCATCTCTAGGATTAATTTTCTTGGCTCAAACACATCCATTTCACTCAAATCCAAAATTGGTATTTAAGCTTGTTCTTGTTCCAACAATGGTGGGTGGTGAAAAATCCAAGAGCAAACAAATGGCCAAGAGACGCAAAGAAGATTATGAAGATAATACGGAGTTCTTGTCGACCCATATTCGGCATCTCATGCCTTGAAAACGATTTCTCGACAACTTCATGCCAAGGTCGGTTATTCCTCCCCATTTTGTTAATCTTAAGAATTTGGTAAATTTGGCAATTTGTGATACATCTCTTGATAAATATCTTAGTGCCATAGGTTAGAAAAATGTCTTAGTTATTAAAGAACCATATTATGGGAATTTAGTCAAAGTCTTTTATTCAAATATGGATATCGAAACTTCGGATAGAGTTGTTACAAGTGTTGGGGGAGTTCGAATTGAATTTGATGATGCGGAGTTAAATCATATTCTTGGAACTCCAAATGATGGATTGGAACTATATAATGCTAGAACCAAAATAGATTATCCATGGTTTTCCGTTGAAAATGTTGTTCGAAAAATTTGTCGCCGTCGTGATTTGTTCTCTGAGTTTTATCGATCACCTTTGAAATCTCAAGCCTTACCTCTTCAAACTAGAATCCTGCATTATGTTCTTCACCATGTTATTACTCCTTGATGGCCAGCAGCAGCTTTTTGCCGCTCTTGGGTTTCCACCACCATCATATTCATCACATCCACCATCTCCATAGCACTTTATTTTTTTTCATCCTCTGTCACTCTACACTATATTTTTCATATGCATTTATGTTTTATGTATGGATTGCGGACAATTATTATGAGATGTTTGGATGCTTTGTATTTGGATGCTATGTTATGACTTGTTGACATATTGTGAATTTTTGGTTAATTGGTTGCTAAATTTTCATATCTCTTGCTTGTATTTGGTTGGTTATTATTATTTTTTTTTTGTGTAAGCATTGCTTTAGTTTAATTTTGATGATGAAGGGGGAGAAGTCATGTATTTTTTGATGTATTTTTTAATTCGGAGGCAGGTTATTTTTTTTTTTTGAGTATTTATGCATGGTTTTGAAATATTAAGGGGGATCATATATGTCTTAAATTTAATTTATATGTTTAATTATGTATGCCATGTATTAAGAGGGAGTATATATGACAACATATATTGAGCTTCCAATTCACAAATCATCATAGATTAAATAATTTTGTGCTATTATTTGTGAATCCACTCTTACAGAGAGTTTCTTGTATAATTCATTTCTTATCAAATTGAGTGTGTTCAAGTGATGGAAACACTTGGGATAAAGAGATTGGGGTGAGAATCTCTTGATTGTAAAGGTCTATTGACACCTTGAAGTCATTTGTAATGAACTTAAAGCCTTGGGAGGCTTGGATAGTGAAATCCTCAAGCTTGGTTGGTTTGGAGGCGTGGATGTAGGCGCGGATTACCGAACCACGTAAAAATTACTGTGTTTGCATTCTCTTCCCTTACTCTTTTATTTTTTAAGCATTGTTTAATTTATTGTATTTGATTTGATTGTTGTAAAATTTATTACTTTTGTGTGCATTAAGGCGTTAGATTGAATCGTTGGGCAATTTGTTCAGCATTAGTTTTAAAAACCCAATTCACCCCCCCTCTTGGGTTGCAAAACTAGCATTTCAGTATGCTTGTGCATAGGGATCATACCTCCTCTGAGGCATGCCTGGAAATCCTCCAAATGCATTGGCTTGTTCAACGGGTTCTTCTTGAAGTGTATGACACATATCAGTTGAATGACCCATATTGGAACAAATGCCATAAGTCTTCACCTGTTGCACATTACCTACAACAAACTTTTCCATAAGAGAAGTAAGTTTATCTAGATGTTGATCAATAGAAGAAATATTTACCTCATTCACCTTTCTTGAAGTGGGATCTTGCCTGCTACCAAACTGTTGTGCATTGGCAGCCATATTTGAGATCAACTCTCTTGTTTGAGTAGGGGTCTTGTTTACCAACACACCTCCACTAGCAGCATCTATCATACTCCTATCCATTAATGACAGTCCTTCGTAAAAATATTGAAGACTTATGGCCTCATACTTGTGGCCTCATACTTGAACACACAACATGAAATTCCTTGAGATGTTTATGAGGATCGTCACCTGCAAAACCATAAAACTTGGGTAATAAATGAATAAGACTAGACTTTAATTCAAAATTTACCTCCAAATCTACATATTGAATGCAAAGTGGTTGCTGATTCAAGTCTGGTTCAGCTAACTCTCTAAGAGTTCTTTCTACAGGTGTAGCTCTATCCATCACTTGTTCTTTTGAATCGCTAGATGATTCAACCAAATCAGCCACCGTATTTGTTTTAAAAAGCAAAGGCGACGAGGATCGTTGCTTAACTCGCTTCGTCTACTGTCTCAGCTGGCGAGCTGTCTTTTCAATTTCAGGATCGAACGAAAGTGTCCCTGTACGAGAAGAACGAACCATACACCAAGTAAAACGTAAAAAGGATTAAATAGACGACACTAATCCCCGGCAACGGCGCCAAAATTTGATGGTTGACGAATCCAGCAAAAATAAATATCTACTCTAAATAACTTGTGTATAGTGATTGAGCAGGGTCGTGTCCACAGAGATTGGTAATTATTTAAATCCTTTAAAAAAATAAAATGTAAAATGGGGGGATTGTTGACAATAATAAAAATCAAATTAAAATATCTTATAGCTATTGTTTTTACTGTAGAAAAATTCCATTCGTATTTGTTGGGTACTAAAGTGATTTTTTTTTTTCTGATCATGCAGCTCTCAGATATTTGCTCGCCAAGAAGGAAGCGAAGTCGAGACTCATCTGCTGGATCCTACTACTTCAAGAGTTCAACTTGGAGATCCGTGACAAGAAATGAGCAGAAAACTTGGTTGCAGACCACCTTAGTAGATTGACCACGAGTGAAGAAGCAGCACATTTGAAGGATGATTTTCTGATGAGCATCTCTTTGTAACTTAAGGTATGGTTTCTTGGCATGCTGACATTATCAATTACTTAGTTACAAGATCATTACCTAGTGATCTGACGAGGACTCAAAAAGATAAGATTAAGAGCAATGTTAAGTACTATGTTTGGGATGATCCTTACTTGTGAAAGCATTGCTCTGACCAAGTCATCAGAATGTGTATATCTGAGTTTGAAATTCCTTCTACTCTTCAGTTTTTTCACTCATATGCATGCGGTGGTCATTTAGGTCCCAAAAGGACAGCATCTAAGATGTTAGAATGTGGCCTATTTTGGCCTACTTTATTTTGTGATTCATACATGTTTTGTAAGTCGTGTGAGAATTGTCAAAAGATTGAAAATTTAAGTCATAGGAATCAAATGCCACTTACCCCTATTCTTGTGTGTGAAATATTCGACATGTGGGCATTGATTTTATAGGACTTTTTCGCTCATCTTGTGGCAATGCTTACATTCTTTTAGCAGTGGATTACATTTCTAAGTGAGTAGAGGCTAAGGCCACCTAGACTGACAATGCTAAAGTAGTTGTAGATTTTGTCAAATCTAATCCTTTTGCTAGGATTGGTGTACCAAGAGCGGTGATAAGTGATAGAGGCACTCATTTCTGTAATCGGGTGGTGGAGGATTGTTCAAGAGATATAGTGTTACCCACCGAGTGTCTACCGCCTATCATCCACAGACAAGCGGACAAACTGAGATATCAAACAGAGAAATCAAGTCTATTCTTGGAAAGACGATTAGTCCAAATCGAAAGGATTGGAGCTTACGATTAGATGATGCATTGTGGGCGTATTGCACCACGTACAAAACTCCTATAGGTATGTCTCCTTATTGTTTAGTATTTGGTAAGCCTTGTCATTTACCTGTAGAGCTAGAGCACAGAGCATACTGGGCAGTTAGGCAATGCAACATGCGGATGGATGAAGCGGGAAAGCAGAGAAAGTTGCAGCTGCAAGAGTTAGTGTAACACCCCAAATCTAACACGTGCAGAGCACGTGAAAGAAGGAGGTTACTCACGAATCGTAATCTCTACTCATAAATACCAAACTGATATACCTCAAATTCTAATAAGAATAATCCACCAGTTCATACATCCAACACTAGAAAAATCTCTCCAGAAATATAAAAAAAAAGCAACAAAGTCTCAAAACCCAAATTACAAGTTCATGATCGAAATAAACTAAAAAGAAACATGAGTCTATTCTTCTTCTTATTTGAATGGCGAATAAAAATGAAAATCCTAACACCAGGGCTAGGCATACCTCTCAAAGGAACTTAATCTGCCAAAAGTAATGACGAGGGGTGAGCCGTCAACTCAATAAGTAAGACCATTCCTAACACACTAGGTCTATCGATACCCAAAAATATTGCAAGCCTTCTTTGAGCAAAACATATTTCATAAATCCATAAATTTCATAAAAACTATATATCATGAAGAAATAACGTATTTCAATTAGATAACGTAATTCCATAGGAATTCAGAATATAAAAAACAGAGTTACTTATTAAGGCAAATCATATTCACATGTACAGAAAATGAAAAGTTAGCTCATGTCACATAGTGTCATCTATAGTCCCGGTGACCCGGCCCAGACAGAATCAGAATCAGAATATTGTGTGCACATTTAGAACTTATACCCAGTACTGGTCCAGACAGATATATCGTATATTACAATCAGAATCAGAATCAGAATCAGAATAACTATAGATAATGAGCCAAAACATTAAGAATTCCATACAATCATCAATAACTGAAATCTCACATGAGTACAAAACATTCGTATCAGATTCAGAAAAGTCCATAAAAATAATTTAGGCTTACAAACTACTTTACAGATAAATCATAAAAGGTAGTCATGTCATTAAATATTTTACATATGAAAAAGCATTTATAAAAGATTTTGTTAAAAGAATTCAGATTTGAAAACATTTTCATAAACTGAATTTGGTATGAAAATCCTTTAATCGTCAAGGTAGTATAAAAACTAAAATCTATTCATCTTCTAAATAGTATAAAAACATTTATACTTATAATAATAATATCAAAATATTTATACATATCCAGTATACTAGGAATGAAGTTACTTACCTCGATATGAGAATCTTGAACTACACACCTCTAAGTCCCTAAGAGTCTTCAACACCTTAACAAATACAAAACATAACTATTAATAACTCACTCTAAGAATCTGCTTTTCTAATTCATTCCTGTACATATCTGATCTCAGAATTTTAACTCTTATTCTAAACCTCAGAATGACCTAATATTCTACAAAACTATTCTGGACATCCATGAGTATCTCATATAAACTTTTGAAGAGGATCCGAGATCAAAAACATTTTTAAAACTATTTATTTCTCAACAATTTCGAAACTATTTTCTCATAACCTTAACCGAACAGAATAGGTTCTGAGAATTGTATAAAATAAAATACTTATCATACAATTATGAAATTAAAACTGGCGATACTAGACACGTATATTAATATCTGTATAAAATTACAGAATTTTCTGAGTTCATTCAATAGTGCAAATAATTGTGTGAATCGGATCTCCTTGCTGAAATCATTGTTTTCCAGTGTATTAGTGCCCGTCAAAAATCCATATAAAATTGAAAACAAAGTCAAATCTTATGAAACAAAATTTAATCAATAAGCCTTATATGTCTTTGTCTCAGAAATATAAAGTTCTTAAGAAAAATCATTCAGAAAATATATGTTTAAAATCGAGATACGCATATTGTCCAGAATCTGTCCAGCGTGCTTATTGCACTAAAGGTTGATTAAAAAAAAAACCCACATAAATCAGAACCTTAAACAAAACCAACACGCCTTAAATCATGTATCATGATCTGTTACAAACAAAAATCATGCTAATACAAACCCTAAATCGAGCGATTAGAAATTTTGTGGAGAAAAAGAAGAGTAAACTTACCAATTACTTTGATTCTCTTCTCAACAAATGTTTGAAAATGAAAAGACTAGGGGGTATTTATAGGATTTTTTTAAGGCTAGTGGATGGCTGAGATTTTGCCACCATAACCCTTGATCAATGGTCAAGATTATCCATCATAAATACCTCACTAATATCTAGAGTTCTTATCATCTCTACAACTTATCCTTCATAAATATCTTACTAATTTCTAGAATTAAATATTAAATATGTATTAATACTTAAAGGGGCTTATTAGCTTAAAATAAATAATATATTAAGGTGAGAGAATTGAACCTTACAGTTAGAGGAGATTAGAAATGAATCCTATGAGAGTTCACGATTCTACAAGGAAAAGACGAAGATATTTCATGACAGAATGATTTTGAGAAAAGAGTTCTCTGTTGGTCAAAAAGTTCTTTTTCATTCTACACTTAAACTTTTTCCATGTAAATTACGTTCTCGCTGGGTTAGACCTTTTATTGTTACTAATGTTTTTCCTCATGGTGCAGTTGAGATTCGGAGTCCGACCTCTGACAAAGTTTTTAAGGTTAATGGTCATCGCCTAAAACCTTTTTATGAAGGTTTTTCAGTGAATATTGTGGAGGAAGTGGCATTGGAGAGTTCCATTTATGAAGATTGATGCACGAATGTGTCTAGCCAAAAATATAAAACAAAGGCGTTTTTTGGGAGGCAACCCAAAGGATTTATTTTTTTTTTATTTTTGTTATATCTTTTATTTTTAATTTTGATTTTGATTGTTTAAATAATGTTTTTGCTTATTTTGGCTAGAAGAATATTTTTGGTTAGGCGTGCCCACACTTTAACTAATAAGTACTTCTGTGATATTAAAAGAAAATGATTTTAAGGCGTGCCCACGCCTTAACTAATAAGTACTTTTGCGATTTTGAAGCAAAATGGTTTTAAGGCTTACCTATTTGCTTATTGAAAAAGTACTTCTGTAATTTTTAGTGTCTCAAGTGTCTCTTTTAGTTTTTTTTTTAAAAAAAAGAGTATTTATTTTTTTAATTAAAAAAGGGTTTTTATTTTTATTTTTTAAAAAAATTTAAAAAAAGGGATTTTTATTTGAAAAGAAAAAAAAATTGATGTTATGTTCACAAATCCCTAACGCCTCCTCACTCCAACCAGCTCTCCTCATTCCAGCTCCGACTCAAAGACGCCTCTCCGCATCTCCGTAGTCCGGTCCGGCCCACGCACCAGCCCACGCTCGCGCATCTCCATCTCGCGTGTGTCTCCCGTAGCGCAAGCTCCAGTCCAGCCACTCACAATCCATCTCGGACCGGCTCCAGCCTCGTCTCCCGCTCTCCTTGGCGTCTCCAACGCTACCGACAAGCGACATCTCAATTCCGGCCGGCGTCTCAAGCGACCATTCCGGTAAACCAAATTTCCAGCGCACTTTAATTCGGTTCCCAGCTCAACCCACATCCCAGACGCACTACAATTTCGCATTCAAACAAAACCCGTGAGTGAAATTGTTGTAACAATGTCGAAAAGGAAAGCATCAACTTCCAAGTCGAAATCCAAGATTACCGCTCCACTACGGTCCCGAAAATCCAAGATTCCGTCTCCACACTACGTCGAAACATCGAAAAGGCATGAGTGTTTTGCCACTTGTTGAATCCAATCTCGGAGGGTACCTCACATTCACGACTCAACAAGAGAAATAAAGGTACAAAGATATTTCCAAGCGAAAAATACTTCCAACTAAGTATATTCATTATCCGACTCTTGAAAAATTGAATGTTAAGGATAATTTTAATTCTTTGATAGATAAGATTGGTTTGCGTCAGTTATGTGAGTTGATTAGAGAGTACTATGCTACTTTTCAATTTAATATGCCGAATGATTTTACTTTGCATACTCCAAATGTTATAAAGTTTAGGTTAATGGGACGACATTTTTCACAATCTATCACAGATTTTAACCTAACTTTAGGATTCATTGATGATGATTATTCTTCTAGTGATGCATATTTAGGGATAACTTGTGACTTTAGAGAAAATTTTGAGCCTTATGGTCATTGGCGTAACTTATCTTTAGATCACAATGCCTATGACCCGAGTAAATCAAAGAGCTCTTTCTTATGTGATCCTGTTTTAAAATGCGTGCATCGGTTCTTAGCTTATAATTTTTTAGGAAAGAAAGATCACTCGAGAGTTTTCTCTAAAGCTGAGTTTTATTTTATGTGGTGCATGTTAAATGATGTGAGACCTAATCTAGGTTTTTGGCTAGCATATTAATTTTAAGGTGTGCTTAAAAGGTAAAGGACTTTATTTCTTGGTCCATACATTACTCTGTTAGCTATAAATGTATGTGTGCTTGATCCTGACGATAATGATTTACATCCTGCTTGCAAAAAAGAAATTTTTGGGTATGTCTGTGTTTGAAAGAATAGGTGTGGTCGAATTCAAGGAGGGGATATTTCAATTTACTGAACCAGGACCCACTCAACTTCCAAAGAAGCTTTATGCTAGGAGTGGTGCTACCTCGATGGCCGAGATTGAATGGCTGCGCCCATTATTCCTTCTATATCTGCACCACCTTTGAGCATTCAGTTAGAGAAAATGGAGCACAAGCTGAACAAAATGAAGCAGAATTTGGCCGCATACTTCGAGAGTGTGGGATTTATCCCACCATTCCCGCCAAGCCCATAGACATTATGTGGATCAAAGCTCACAAATTAGGGAAGTTTTTTCTTTTTGCCTTCAATCTTTTATCCTTATGCATTATTATTATTATTATTTTTATATGAGCTTTGATTATCATACATAGGGGACAATGTAAGTTCTTGGTGTAGGGAGGGATTTTTGCAATATTAATGTCTGGAAGTGTTATTTTCACTCTGCTCATCCTTAAATGATTTTGGAGTTAGTATGCTTCATATTTTAGGTTTAATTTTTTTTTTCTTTCTCACTACTCTTTTCCCATCTATCTCAAATTATTTACATCTATTTCTATTTTATCATACTCTTTCATTTGTTTTTCTTTCTTTCTATCTTATTTTATCTTTCACTTTTTTTTATCACTACACACATCTTTCTAGCTTCTTATTCTTGTTACCTTTCCTTTTATATATCACTCATACCTTTTTCTCATTCTACACCACTTTTGATAGTTGATTCATTTGAATAGTGTACATGATTTGATGGTAAATTTACCAACTTTGTGAGGATTTGAGCCTATACGCAACCACTTTGCTCTAATTATTTTTATTGTGTGAATATCAATCTTAGTTTGTTTATTCTAGAACTTGCTCTGTTATGCATGTTGAAGCTGCATTACGGAATTTTATGCATTAAAATGATAAGGGCAAACTACTTTTCATTTCTCTATTTTCGCATTTCTTTTCCTTTTCTCCACCCGAAGACCTTTATTTATTATCTTTGTTTGAGCTCTAACCATTCTCTTCTAATTCTCTCCATCTACCTACCCATTTTCCTTCTTTTTGAACCTAAATTTAAGGAGATTTTTTGACTCATTGTTTGGATATATTTTGTTTATATTGTGTTGCTTTTGCTACCTTGAATTAAAGTTTCTCAATTAGATCAACAAGCATTATGCTTGAATTAAATTGTGCAAGGTTCATTTCTTTTCTTTGATTAAAAAAAAAAAGAAAAGAGTATCTACATTCTTGGCGATTTGAGTAGAAATAAGCATTTTGATATCATAAGGTTCATTCAATGAGTCCATTCTTCTCATTTTGATCTCTTTTTTTCTTTTATAGACCTTTCTTTTTATCGATATTAAAGGAAATAAACAATGCAAAACTAGTGCATAAATTGCACTCTAACATCTATATAATTATTTCATCAAATTATGGGATATAGTTATCATTTTTCTTTAATTTTAAGACACAACTAACAATAATTATGTTGTTATTTTAAAATTGGATACCATTAATCCTTAGCATTATTAATTGTTTAGTGATAATTATTAGACCAAGTCAAGTGATGGTCGCCTTTTTGTATTTTAAGATAAAAGAAAAAGAACATATTTTGGTTGCCATTAGCCTTAGCATAGTGAGAACAAATGGACAGCATGCATACACGTTGCCAATGTTGAGCATCTTCCTCCTTTCGGCAACTAAAGTGCCATGAGGCCTTTATTTAGGGTTCAAGTATAAATGCGTTTACTTGGACGGCTCGCTCAATGAGAGAATATAACAATTTGCAAGTCTCCTGTATATTTGTTCTGCTCTTATTGTCAAATTCATATGTCTGCTGTATAAATATATGCTAATTTCCTTCACTTAAAACTTGTATCAATCTCACCTTGCAACTACTATTAAAAACGACCAATATGCGCTTATCATTCTTCTTTGTTCTATGTTGGTGTAACAATATCTCACTGTTAGCTTAGCTATGACGACTTTAAACGATTTAACTGCTGGGGTAAGAAAAAAAACTTTTGGTCAAAAACCATCACCTATATCCTAGGATTGTTCATGTTGTATCACTAAGAATCAATAACAGAATTATGCGAAAGCGTACCTGAATCCATATCGCTTAATTCCTCTCTGGAGTAGTGTGGTTGACCTTCCAGATCTACACGTTCTCCTAGAAAATCCTTTAGTTCTCTCTGTGCTCTCTCTGATGATGGGATATTAGAAAGAATGGAAAGAATACGTGCGACCTAAGGGTAACCACTTATATAGATAACTGTTTCCTGTTGTCACTGGGTATTCCTAATTCTGTCCATCATAGAATTAGAATACTATTGGGTCTCTACATATTAAAGGCTCACACCTTATTAGATACATTAAAGCCTATAATATTGAAAATCTAAATAGACCACTTTTAATTGGGCTTAACCTTGTATGACAGTCTGCAACACATCATTATTAACATATAAGCCCAACGTTGGATTAAGGATCCAAGAATGCTAGATTAAAAAATCCAACATTAACAGCAGATCAATCAACTCTTCTAGTTTTCAAAGCCCATGTTTTTTATTATCGGAGTGCCCTGGCAAATAATTGGTCTATATCTTATCCAATATATAGCTGGGTTGGTATCTCTTGTTGTTCACGCCATCAAAGAGTCACTGCCTTGAATCTTTCAGATTTGGGTCTTAGAGGCACCATTCCACTAAACTTGGGAAATCTTTCATTTCTAGTTTCTCTTGACATTAGTGTGAATAATTTTCATGGCCATCTGCCGAAAGAATTGGGGCAATTATGTCGACTCAGAGTCATGAGTTTCGATTACAATAAATTGAGCGGAAGCTTTCCATCATGGATTGGTGTGTTATCTAACCTCCAAATATTGAATCTTAATAATAACAGTTTCACAGGTCCCATTAAAAAATATATGACTTCTCCCCCTTCATCATCAAAATTAAACTAAAGGAATATTTACACAAATAATAATAATAATAATAATCAACCAAGTACAAGCAAGAGATAGGAAAATTTAGCAACCAATTATCCGAAGATTCACAAAATTTCAAGAAGTCATAACATAGCATCCAAATACAAATCATACAAACATCTCATAATAATCATCCGCCATCCAAACATAAGACATAAATGCATATGAAAAATGTAGTGCGGAGTGATAGAGGATGAAAAAATAAAAATAAAGTGCTATGGAGATGGTGGATGTGATTAAGATGATGGTGGTAGAAACCTAAGAACGGCAAAAAGCTGCTGCTGGCCATCAAAAATCTGCTGTTGATGAGCAAAAAGCCGATGTTGTTGATCAAATAATTGCTGCTGTTGCTCAAAGAGTCGTTTGTGCTCCGAAATAGATTGAATTTGAAAGGCCTTAAGCTGAGATTGAAGTTAGCTCTGCTGCGTGGAAAAAGAATCCATTCTAGCCAACATCTGTTGCATCGGATCCTCAGGGGCAGCTGAAGAGGAGTGAGAAGGACCCGCAGAAGGTGGATAATGAGAGTGTTGTGGGACACTAAGATCAGGGAGCAGCTCTGGTGGAAGAACATCGTTAAAGAAACAATGATCTGGAGGAGTAAGTTCAGTAACCTTGGTTGAGTGTCTCCGATCTTTAGGCCATTTATTCTCCACCTATATAAATCTTAGATTAGCAATGACGTCATCTCCTAATTCCCTTGTATTTGAAAAGATTGGTTTGGTAATAGGTACTTTGAAATAGTTGAGGATGCGGGTAATAATACTACCATAATGGAGGGATCTCTTGACTATACAAGGGGTACTGAGCATATGATGAAGTATAATATAACCAACATTGAGCTTCCTACCCTCTAGAATACAATCCAACAAGGCCACATCCAATCGGTTAACTTCATCCCCATGACCATACCTAGGAGTAATAACATGGTGAAGAACACAATGAAGGATTCTAGTTTGAAGAGGTAAGGCTTGAGATTTTAAAGGTGATCGACAAAACTCACAGGACAAATCACGACGGCGACAAATTTTCTGAACAGCATTTTCAAGGGAAAACCATGGATAATCTATTTTGGTTCTATCACTATATAGTTCAAATCCATCATTTGGAGTTCCTAGAATACAATTTAACTCCGCAACATCAAATTCAATTCGAACTCCCCCAACACTTGTAACAACTCTATCCGAAGTTTCTATATCCATATTCGTATAAAAGACTTTGACTAAATTCTCATAATATGGTTCTTTAATAACTAAGACATTTTTCCAACCCATGGCAATAAGAAATTTATCAAGAGATGTATCACAAATTGCCAAATTTGCCAAATTCTTAAGATTAACAAATTGAGGAGGAATAACCGATTTTGGCATGAAGTTGTCGAGAAATCATTTCCGAGATGTGAGATGCAAAAAATGGGTTGACAAGAACTCCGTATTATCTTCATAATCTCGCACGCGACCAGGCAAAGCGAGGACCTTTGAATTCTAAATCGCGGAGGTTATTAGAGAGGAACCAAGTCTTGAACAGAGGACAAACACCACTTGTACGGTTGGCACCATCCTTCTTTTCAGCAACATACAGGATTATGTTAAAATCACCCCCCACCAGCCAAGGCCCTTGAATCTGATTAGCAATTCCTCCTAAGTGGTGCCAGAGTTGTTTACGGGGAACTAAAATAGAGCTTGCGTAGACAGCTGTGATCCAGGACATTAAAGAGCTATTTTCGGACACTTGGAAGTGTATATATTGCTTATGGTTCCATACTATGTTCACCTCATAAGCCTTGTTCCAAAGTATCCAAATCCCACCAGAAAATCCTTCTGTTTCCACTCGATAGGAAAGGTCAAAGCCACTGGGCTTAATGAAGTTATCGGCCTTAGCTCCACTCACTCAGAGTTCCAACAAAACAACCATTTCAGGACTGAAGGCCTTGATTAAGGCTCCAAAAGAACGCCGGAATCCTCTCGAAGCAGCTCCCTGGACATTCCAAAACATGATAGAGAAAGTTATAAAGATAAAGAGGTGCAAAATTTTAGGATTAAACAAGGGCAGCAACTTCATACTAGCTGCCCTAAGCAGCTAGAGTCACTGCCATATCCTGCTCACTAACCAAAGAGGTGTCATCTGTAGAACTTCCGGAGCTCTCCCCATTATTGGTGCCCCGGTAGTCACTGTCATCACTATCTTCATCCATATCCGCATGTAATGCGACCATCCCTGTTTCAGAAGGCTCTCGTACAGGATCAAAGAGTTGGTTGTGATACTTGAAACCAAACTGCCATGCATAGTATTTGCATTCATAGTATGGTTTGGGTCACTAGGAGAAGCACTGCCGGTACTGAAAGAGATTGCAGAGTGGTGTTGCGGGTTCAAACTTGTGGGAACACTGTATGGAATCAGGGAAGGTTGCAAGTCATGGTCATTTGTGTGGTTGCGTAAAATGCTTGGGATTTGCATAGGAATGGGCTGTGTCGTTTCGTATGATTAACTATAGTATAGGCTTGCATGGGAACTTGAGGTTGTTTATTTTAGGCTCTTAAAGTCCTTTCGGCAGCTGGTTTAGAGGCCTGAATATTTCTTCTTGTAATTAGATTCGTGCTAGCATGTAACTCACGCAACTCTGTACGTACTGGCAATCTGTTACTCAACATGGCAACTGGAGATTTATTTTCCACCCCTTGGTGCTCCTTTCCTTCCTTATCATCCATTAGAACCCCTAATCGAGATTCTTGATTCTTGTTGCCATTTTGATTATGGGCGAAATCCTGAATTTTTTCCTTCCCTTTTCCATATTGGTTCCTTCCTTTTTGGGCAACTATCATCCATAGGCATAGCGAGGATTGCTTGAAGTAGGTTCCTCTGCATACGGAGTTGCTGTTACCTTGCTGTTTGGAACTTCACTTGGGTTTTGGATATCAACATTAGCCTCAGAACTCCCAACATTCGGCTTTTCTGGAAAGGACGAAGTCTGTGTCCATATCTTCCACAGCTAAAACAAATAAACAGGAGGGATTCATATTTCACCTTCTGAATTTTCCCATCCAATAGAAATTGCGAAATTAAAGGTCTATCGAGATTAACCTCTACAGCAATCCGAGCAAGTTTTCCTTGAGTGACTAGTTCAGTGTTAAATCAATTCTGAGAACTTTTCCTACTACATTCCCCAATAGACGAATAATTTTCTTATGACAATAGTGTAGTGGCATGCCGGGGAAACGGATCCAGGCCGTGATCTTATCAATTTTCTCCTTAAAATAATCGAACCGTGGAGTCCATTGCTGGACTGTTAAGTACTGACCCAAGATAACCCATGGCCCTTGAGTAAGAACAAACTCTGTAGCATTTCCCAATTGAAACCGCACAAGATAGTAGCCATTATCTAAATTAATCACGGAGAAGCCCCCTATATTTGGCCACACGGCCTCTAACCTTGATACGAGTGTTTTGTAACCTATCATGTAGCCAAGTAATTTTACTACCATGGTCTCCTGCCACGGCTTGATCAGTTGCTCATGCACTTTATGAGAAAAAGCAATATAGGGAATAATGCCGTCGCTCTCAATGACTACATCATCATTCTCGATCTCAATATAATAATCTCTACCCGCGAACTCATCCCTTCCAGGAATGCCATCCCCCACTCCTTGATGAGATTCCATAAGTTTATCATGAAAAGGGAGAGCAGGCGGATTATCTCCATCCTCCCCTTGCTGTCGAAACTTGATTTTCTTTTTGGAACGATCGTCCTCCAGTGGAAGGGGTCTAGATTTGTTGAGAGAGTTTTCTTCCATTTTCCCTTTTCTATGGACTCATTTATTTATAAACAAACTGTTGTTCAAAGCCGCACAGTGAATCCATATTCAAACATGAATTCAAGTTTCCATTTCGCCTCTCTGCTAGTAACAGTAATACAGAAATGAATAGTTCAATGGCAGTCAGGTCTCATTACAATTGTTTAGGTACGAGTGAAAAGCATTATCTTTGCAAGCTCCAGTGCTTTGTTGCGACCAAAAAACTTCTCCACAATAGCCAGTGCAAACTACATGGAAGTTCCTGTGAAACGACTAGCCTCGAACCCCAAGGGCCAGTCTATCTAGTCTCATCGAACTGGATGGATAATAATCTAATTAGTAAGGATTCTACCGAAAATTTGACATAGCCTCCTTTATAAATATAACACTTTGAGCTAGCAAATATGTAAAACAAATACTTCTAAAATAATTCAATATACAACCAACTCCAAAGATCAACATGTTCAGTCCAAATGCTGAATTTTACTCAAGATATCTCCAAGATATCAAAACATATTATTATAACTGATATTAACATACATTGGTTTATTCTTAATCCAAAAAGAATAATACAACATATTTATAAAATCCCAAAAAAAAAAAAAAGATGATCTAGATCTCTTAACAAAAATATCATCTATATCTTCTAACACCATCACGTGGCCAATACTTAAAATGCATCTACAATCGTTGCGTCAATGTGGTGTACCTGCAACCTTCTGTTAGGGGAGAGGAAAATATAATAAAATGGGATAAGTATAAAACTCAATGAGCTTAGTGAGTAAATAGTAGTTTTTTAAAATAAATCTAACTTTAAAATAATTTAATCATATCATTTCTAAACATGATTAGTTTTTTAAAATAAATTTAACTTTAAAATAATTTAATCATATAATTTCTAAACACGATTCCATCAAACCATATATGAAAAAATATTAATAAATCATTTAACATCTAAATCAGATTACTAACCAACCTTGAGGAGCATATATAATATCGTACATGATAACCATGGAAATTATATCGCAATATCATATAAAATACACAAATCTGAAATAATCACTAAACAAGTACCCTAGGGAGATAATCTCATCATATTTAGACCTCAACAGACTGGCAATGATGTACTATCTAGGTACCATCATGCCCCGAAACTACACAGATAGACAAGGAAGCGCCATCTCATATCTCATTATACTTGTGCATGCATAATCTAATCCACAAAAGATAAAAATGCCCAAGCACGTGGCCCAAAGCCTCTGTGTGTACTCAGAGGGGCCCTAAAAGCCTCATCATATCTGTATCACTATAATCAGGGAAGGGTACTGTCCAATGATTTTACAAACAACCATTTATACACATATACATAAACATATGATCACATTTGAAATCTCATTTCCTTTTCATTTAGCATACTTTAAATCTAATTCATTTTCTCTAAAATATTATCATGCATATATTCAAAGTCGGTAATAAAATCATTAATCATTCACATCTTTAATAATAAACACCAATACACAGATAAAATCCATTTATAGAAAAATCATTAAATAGGAGTGTTTAGAACTTATTTCGTAAATGTTTACCATATTTTAAAATCACAATAAATTAAAAAGAAAATAGGTTTTGTATATTCCACTCATAGTGACGATGCTCAAACTCGATTATTACCCACGTCTGCGAACTAATTCTTGCTTGCGAATCCTCCTAAATCAAGAAAACAATATAATTACTTTTCGTAAATCGTAATTAAGACTAAATTTATGCAATAAAATCGAAACAAACATCTCTCCATAATTTACAACTCATGTGTCAATTCAAATTACTAAAATACCCTAAAATCTGTAAATCATTAAAATATTCTAAAATCATAAATCATCAAATTATCCTCGGAATCGTAATTACAAAAAATTCTCAATTTCAAAAATTACTAAAATCTCTAAGGGTCTAAAATTGTAAAATTGCCCTCGCTTAGATCAACGATGGCGAATTGATCCAGTCTAGTGGTCTTGGCGATGGGCTTCTCTTGACGACACCAGAATTTAGCTTGACAACCGTGAAACTCTAACAATTTGCTCGTGAAAAAACAGTGACCCCCGGTGGCTACAGACGGCCAGGAATTAAACAGGGAGTGGTGAGGAAAAAAACCCAGCCGGCGGTGTCACCAAAAACAAGCGAAAATCTGGGCAGAGCAAGGTGGAAAAGTCGTGAGTTTTTCAAGCCTTAAACAACGGCGATGCCATCGGTTTTCGGAGACGATGACAGCTGGATATGACCAGGGTCTCACAGGCTTCTGATTGATACCTTTCTTGGCCGGTGAGGTGGCCGAAATCATGAAAGACAACCGAGTCAGGTTTGCAGGTTTAGGCCAAGTATTTGGGTCGGTTTGGCAGCTTCCCCTCTCATTCTCCCACCCTGTGTGTTTACTCCTGCTTCCAGCTTTTTTTATGTTCATTTATTTCTTCAACTGCCTCACTCTTCTTTTTCTTTTTCCCCGTATATGATACATCTTGGCCTTTTACTGCTGATAAGATTGCCATCAACCACAACCCTGCTTTCGATTTCACTCTAATTTGCAGCTTGTTGTACTTTCTTACCTTGAACTAAAGTTAAACTTGGCTAAGGGGAAAGTACCTGTACAGGAACGTGCTTTCACATTTGATATCAAACAATATTGCTTGATATACTTGGGATTTGGAGGGGAAAAATTACATAAATGAAGCCAAAATAAAGAAGCATAAAAATTTTAGAAAACTTATGATATGTTCTGAGCTGAATTTGGGTAATATGATTAATGAAGGAGCAGCAGTTCTTGAGTTTGTAATTTGTCAGAAAATTTTAATTAATTCATTACTAACTTACATGAGATAAGACTAGGTTGTTCAACATTCATAAAATCATACAAAACCCTAATCTTTCATCAAGTTTCGATTAGGTGATCCAAATCAGGAGTAAATACTTAATCAGATGATACTGAGACAACATTGTCAACTGCCACAATTGTTTACACAACATCAGGTAATGTCTCAAATCTATTTCAAACTTTGCCCCCATTTTTTGAAACACACGCAAAATTTATAAACCCTATTTATTTACAATTTATTTCATAAAGAGACTTCTTTCTAATATGTTGAAATTTAAAAGAAAAAAATGCAGACTATGGAATTGAAGGAATTATTCCTTCCAGATGGGATGTCTATAGCTATGGCGTTTTATTGGTGGAAAGAAAGAAGCCCACATATGATATGTGAAAGTATTTCGAAAGAAGTCATTAAAACTTACCTCGTTCGAATATGCAGCGGAATAAACAAGCGTTGGATCACGTCACAGGTCGGAAAGAAATCACGAACGGAAATCCTCCTCTAATCACAGTATATTTGTTCGTCTCGGATTTGTTCAAGATTCTTTGTTTGTTTTCTCGTTCTTTCTCACACACTCACTCACTGTTTTCTCTTCTTTTTCTTATTCGAAAATCAATTTCATTCCTCTCGTACCTTTTCTCAACAGCAGTTATATTGTTATATATACTGCAGTTGGGAACGGTTGGGGAGTTCCCAAACGTGCATGGTAACCACCAAGTGGTTACCATGTGTGGATCGGGTCGGGTCGGCCCATCTTGGGCGCCCACCCGTCTAACATCTCCCACTCGCACATGATGGGACGACATCGAAACAGCAGAGTAGTGAACAAAGAAATAATGAACAATCACATATCTACAATCATACAGACAAATATACCGTGTGACCTATGAACATATCTAAAATCCATTTGGAGAGCCAAAAATATATCTCAATTGCTAACTAGGCAAGAGATGTCTCAATTGCAATCTTTTGCAAGAGAACTCATCATATGTTCATTGTATCCCAGATTTAATTTACTTTAATACTCTAGCATACTAAATCCCCTCGGTATGCCAAAATTGCGCAATCTCATTATGTATTCATAATTGTAATATCACAAAGATATTAAACAATTGGTCGACCAGTGAATCACATAAAAGGAAAAATTAAATCTTCCCATCACACTTATGTCTATCAATTCAGAATAGTTGCTTTCCTAGTCATGTTTCATAGACCAAATTATTTCAAGGTCATAGATAACATGCTAAAGTAGCAAACACCGCCTAAAATCTCGAAACATAGTTGATAGTCATAGGATACTAGAATTGACTTATATAAAGTCATATGGAACTTACACAATGAAGAAGAAAATTCTATCATTTTCCATTTTGGTCATCAAGCGCTGTGATGATACAGCGTTATGAATCTTCCGTTTTAGGGCGTATGTCTCATTAATTCAATTCATCAGATCTTGGTCCGATGCTTAACCTCTGACCTAACCTGAGTTTTTAAAATGAACGCTTTCATTTTAGCGTCAAAATAAAAGCTCACATCTGGCTTCAATCAAGTCTCTATAATGGTGGGTTACATTATAGTAGGTCAACTAGAAAATATCGTATACGACCTCATCTTGACTCTAGTCAATGCGACAAAATTTGTAGAATATTACTTTATTCTTTGGCTCTTAGACAAAACACATTGTCTCATTACTCTACTTGTCTCATCTCGAACTGCTCCCAGCAACCTAGGTGACCACTAAAGAAAGCCGGGTCATTGACTTGATGACATACTCTTATATGTGTGTAATTATGCCTTCTCAAACTAAATTAAAATAAGAGCTTAAAACATCATTGCATTTTATAATAATTCATATAATAACAAGTTTACTAAATAAAATTATTTTATAATGCAAGATTACAATCTACGTAACCCCAAGGATCTAGCATGAGAGGCGAATACATCCCTCGTTACAGCTTTTGTAAGTGGGTCAGCTATCATGCTATGAGTAGATATATTGTATAAACTTCATGCTGCCAAAATGTCTCTTATAAAATTGTATTTAGTCTCGATGTGTTTTGACTTGCTATGGTATTTGGCATCCTTAGAGAAAGAAATAGCGACTGGTCACAATAGATGAGTTCTTTGGACTAGTAGTAGCGCTAATATTAATTTCTAAGTCTTCCAAAAATCTCTTAAGCCACACAGCTTCTTGTACTGCTGCAGAACATGCAATGTATTCGGCTTCCATCGTCGATAAAGCTGTGCATGTTTGTTTCTTGCTACTCCATGTAATCGTTCCTCTGTTTAGCAAGAATGCATATCCTGAGGTCGATTTGCGCTCATCCAGATCCCCAGATCGGTCGAATATCCAACAATTCATGAACCGCTCCTTGATAGCATAAAAATAATCTGCGATTGCCTTTGAGATATGCTAAAATCCTCTTGATCGCACTCCAATGCTTTTGTCCAGATTTGGTAGTACTACTTACCGATCTCGATAACTTATATCGGGCCTTGTACACATCATGGCATACATGAGACTTCCAATGGCATTTGCATAAGGAACTCTAGCCATTCTTTCCTTTTCTTGAGGAGTCTTGGGACACATATCGAGACTAAGAGATTGTCCTTTAGCTATTGGGGTATCCATTGGCTTACAATCAACCATATTGAATCTTTCAAGGATCTTCTTTATGTAAGGTTCTTGTGTGAGCCGAGAAGTTTTCTTGAGCGATCCCAAAATTTTGACTCTAAGATATGCGTATATCTTTCATGTCAAAATTTGAGTATAACCAATCTTTTACGGTTTGACAAACTCTTTCTTGTTCGCAGATATATCGTCACATACAAAGACAATATTGCAAAATCGTCTTTGACCTCTGCTAACATACACCTGATGATCTTCTCAACCATCCTAAAACCATAAGAAATTATGGCTGATGGAATTTAAGGTTCCATTGTCTGAAGGACTGTTTAAGGCCATAGATAGATCTTTTGAGCTTGCATACTTTGCGCTCTTGACCTTTAACAATAAAACCTTGTGGTTGTTCCATATAAATTTCTTCCTCTAGTTCTCCATTGAGAAATGCAGTTTTTACATCCATTTGATGTAACTCAAGGTCTTGATGTGCAACGATAGCCAAGATTAATCGTATAGAAGCAAATCTTACTACAGGAGAAAAGGTTTCTTCATAGTCTATACCCTCCTGTTGGGTATAGCCTTTTGCGACTAATCTTGCTTTATATCTTTCGATTGTCCCATCTACCTTACGCTTTATTCGGAGAACCCATTTGTTTCCGATAGCTTTACGGTTAGGTGGAAGATCAACCAAGTCCCAGACCTGATTGATTTTCATAGACTCCATCTCTTCCTCCATTGCTTTCATCCACATATTCTTGGCAGATGATGTGAGAGCCTCTTTATAAGTATTTGGCTCATCACCATCATGAGAAGCAATCATAAAAGCTTCTCCCTCAATCTCAAAACGACGACGAGGAATAGGCCTACGATTACTCTTTCGAGTTGATTCCCCAGTTGGAATTGAAGTATTTGATGTTTTACTCCCACTCAGAGTGGCAATCCCTAAAGGATCAGTATTAACACCAACACTATCGTTAGAAGTAACAATCTCATTTGGATTTTCTAATTCATAAAATTGAAAATCCTTATTAACTTCTCCAACGCTAGGAAATTCATTTTCTAGAAAATTGACATCTCGTGATTCC
This sequence comes from Citropsis articulata, assembly GCA_030449925.1. Classification (NCBI taxonomy): domain Eukaryota; kingdom Viridiplantae; phylum Streptophyta; class Magnoliopsida; order Sapindales; family Rutaceae; genus Citropsis; species Citropsis articulata. The sequence goes on along the minus strand of JASUUH010000101.1, from coordinate 2,417,813 downwards.
GATTTGAACCGGTCCACTTGCTTGCTCACCAATGAACACATATCCTTTAGAGTGTTCTGAGTATCTAATAAAGATACACTTTTTACCCCTAGCTCCTAATTTTCCAAATTTATGAGTAGGGTTGTGAATATAAGCTGCAGATCCCCATGGCCGCAGATGAGTTAAGTCAGGTTTTCTACCTGTCCATAACTCATATGGGGTGGAACTAACTGATTTTGAAGGGACTCGGTTAAGTACATAGGCTGCAGTTAATAAAGCATCTCCCCAATAGGATATTGGAAGGTTTGCTTGCGCCATCATTGACCTAACCATTTCTAATAAAGTTCTATTCCTTCTTTCCGCTACACCATTTTGTTGCGGAGTTCCAGGAATAGTCAGTTGTCTTTTTATCCCTTTTTCATTACAGAGTTCCTTGAACTGTTCCGAAAGATATTCACGTCCTCGGTCAGTCCTTAGAACTTTAACATTATTGTCTAGTTGATTCTCTACCATGTTCAAATATAATTTAAAGCAATCCAATGCTTCTGATTTATGAGAAATCAAGTAGACGTGACGTGAATTATCATCAATAAATGTAATAAAATATGAGGCTCCATGTTTAGCCCTTACATTCATTGGACCACAGATGTCAGAGTGGATTAATTGCAATGGTTTCTCGGCTCTAATTCCCTTGCCAAATGGTTTTCTAGTTGTTTTTCCAGCTAGGCAATTTTCACATATGGGCAGTTCAATCTTTGTAAGTGGGCCCAACATGCCCTTTCTCGCAAGTCTATTCATTCTCTCCTGCCCTATATGACCTAGTCTAGCATGCCATGTAATGGCATCTATTTCATTATTACTAGAAGAAGTAACATAAGAAAAACAACTATTATCATAACTTGAACCATCAAGTATCGTATCTAATACAATAAAACCATTAATTAAATGCCCAGTTCCTATAAGGACTGAATTTAAGAAAATTTCTAAACAAACACCATGAAAAGTTAAGTAATATCCTAATTCAAGAAGAACAGGGACAGAAATCAAGTTTCGTCGAATCTCCGGTGCATAAAGGACATCGTGTAATAAAAGAATACGTCCGCCACGCAAAGTCAATTTGCATGTGCCTATTCCTTTTGCCTCAACTCTAGAGTTGTTGCCCACATATATCCATCTACGTCCCTGACTGATTCGACGATACTCCACAAATGCATTTCGATCACGAGCTATATGGTCTGTTGCTCCTGAGTCTACAGTCCACACAGGACGAGATTCGGTTAGGAGTGCAGAACTCGTAACTAAAGCATAATTTAACAAAGTGTAGTTGGGTCTCACCTTTTTCGGCTCAGTGCACTCACGGTATTGACTTCTTCTGATTATAACGTCTCACCTTGGATTTGTCCTTTCTTGCCGGACGCTTACCCTGCGCTTTTTAGCATATTGTTTCTTGATCGGGATCGGATCCCTTATTCTTCGGTTATATTTATGGCCCTTCTACGGCGAAGCTTTGCGTGAGCTTGACTCGCCATAAAAACACTTCAAGCCTAGTCGCCTCGGCGCTCTACAGCTCTAGGTGATGCTCAATGTCTTTAAAAGTTCGATATTCTCATTATGAGTCATATTCACCTTCATGTTCCCGGTATCGGGCGAGATCGATTCTTGCTGGACTTGTTGTTCATCAGTCAAAACATGTCGTGCAGACTTAAGCTCACGAACCATGTTCTACATCTCCCTCTGATGCTGCCTCATATTTTGATTTGGGCGCTTTCGGTTAGAGTCGAATTTAATCGTAAAGCCTCACTAAGTTTAGTGGTCAAGTACCACCAAACTTGTCTTCAAAGCGAGCCACATCTCTTGAGCGGTCTCATACTTCTCATATTCACACATGAGATCATCTTGCATCGCTTTCAACAATGTTATGCGAGCATTGCTATTCTTCTTTTCGGGCACGATAGCCTCTAGATCCCTCTGTGTTGAGCGGTATTGCCTTGCTCAGCTCGGTAGGGTGTTGTTAAGAGTTTAGAGTCTCTTGCTCTTCAAGGATATCTTGAATTTTACGGTGCCAAATATCGTAATTGTCACCATTCGGTTTCTCACCCTTGTTCATTTCGTACTATGTTTTTTGGATCTGAGGCCATCCCAACTTTAATTCAACACAAAGACATTTCAAAATACAATCATTAAAGGCATAATTTACAATTACACACATACAATTAATTTTGCATAAGCGTTAACAAAAATGACAAACTAATATCGGTAATGGAATCAAAAGGTCGTCGAGGCTTCCAATCATCATCCAATTCCCTTTATTATATTCATCATTAATTCGATTTTTAATGCGCAAAATTATTAATTCTAATTATGAATTTTTCAAGTTCAATTTAATTAGAACTCCCACTCAACGGAACAATTAATGAGATGTGAGAAAAGAGTATTTAATGCCAAGCAACATTTAGTATAGAATATCATTAATAAAGTCATAGCAACATATGGTTCAACCAACAAAATAAAAATAAAAATAAAAAAATATCATAGTCAACAAACAAAGGAAATAATCTAACATGGTCAAACTAATACATGGAATCTTTTACATGTTCTTAAAATATTCTTTGTTGCTTGTGACTCTTTCATCCAACTTATACTTAAGTCTATTTCCATAAAAAAATAATTGTTCCCTCTTGATGATTGTATTTATGGTTTTCTCATACCATAACTTCTGCCCTCTTCCAAGGCGACTAGCTTGTCTCCCACTACGAAGGTTCGTGTGAATGCTAAGCACTGAGGTTCGCCTCATCTTTGAAACAAGACGGCGCTCCTCCATCAATTCCATTTCACACCTTAACTCATAATAATAGTGTGAAGGTTTCTCAATCTCATTTAACATGCGAACCTTAAAGACAAGCGTGTTGTCATCATCAGGTAATGATTGTATAAGGAGCCATTCATAATAACCCCAGTTTGTATACACCATAGGTATATTTGCGGACATTAAGCGGTTAAAAGCTCCATATAAGTCTTCTATATTCATGCATATAGGGCGATCAGGGTCCATCTTATAATTCTCCATTTTCTCCATAAGTTCTTCATAAGATGACTATTGTTAATCTCAATTAGATCATTAGGTGAAACTGAGCTCTTATTGTCATTAAACCCCTTCCTCACCCACAACCTACTAACGGGAGGCATCTACGACAATAAAAATATATAAAAATTAGTGTTTTTTTTTAAAAACAATGACTAAATCTGATTAGATTTAAGCCAATTCCGAAAAAATATTTCAAGCTCCCACTAGAGCGAAACATTTTTAACATATAATGCTCATCCATTAAACTTCATATGTTTGATCCAAAAAGAAAAGAAAAGAGAAAAAAAAATTTAATAAATGAAAAAAAAAATTATCAAGTAATCGGCTTGCCGGTTTCAATAAACGGCTAACCGTTTATTGTACAGAACCGGGAGTCATTATTGACTTTCCGGTTTCCTAACCGATTCGTCGATGAGAGGAGCCCATGCAACTCGGTTTCCTAACCGGTTAACCGTTTTACTCCAGAACCGTTACTACCTGCAATCGGTTTTCCGGTTTCCTTAACCGGTGATCCGTTTAGCGTCAGAAAGTTACGAACTGCAATCGGTTCGCCGTTTGCCTTAACCGGTGAACCGTTTTTGAGATAGCCATGCGGATCTATTTCTTTGAAATTTAAATTTTATTATTGTTATTATTTTGTTTAATAAAATTTAACTTTAAATTTTGGATCAAACCATTTTCCATTATGAGTTCAATGGTCCGTTCGGATTGGTTAACGGAGGTCGGAACAGGCTGGAATCGTGAAAAATTTAATTCGGGTACTGTTCATCGTCTTCTCCAATTTTAGGGTTCTTAACCTTTTTAAACCCTAATCCGACCAGATTCGTATTTTGGCCATAACTTTCTCGTTTTAAGTCCGTTTTTAACAAATCATATACCGTTGGAAAGTTCTCGAAAAAATCTTTCCAATGGTATATTACACGTATTGTCAGGTTGCCTAGATCAAAAGATACGATCTATACGAATTTCGGGTTTCATCTATTTTAGGGTTCATGTAATCTAAAACCTAGGCCGGTTTTAATACTCAAAAATTCCAGAATGTAAGCATTCATATTTAACATTCCAGAACACTCAAAATAACAGTCATCAGAGAAAGAAAAAAAAAAATCATGCTCTTCATGAATTCAAACCAACCAATACCGCAGATCCAACATTTAGGTCTCGATACCAATGAAAGTATTTGAAAGAAGTCATTAAAACTTACCTCGTTCGAATATGCGTGGAATAAACAAGCGTTGGATCCGTCACAGTCGGAAAGAAATCACGAGCAATCCTCCTCTAATCACAGTATATTTGTTCGTCTCGGATTTGTTCAAGATTCTTTGTTTGTTTTCTCGTTCTTTCTCACACACTCACTCACTGTTTTCTCTTCTTTTTCTTATTCGAAAATCAATTTCATTCCTCTCGTACCTTTTCTCAACAGCAGTTATATTGTTATATATACTGCAGTTGGGAACGGTTGGGGAGTTCCCAAACGTGCATGGTAACCACCAAGTGGTTACCATGTGTGGATCGGGTCGGGTCGGCCCATCTTGGGCGCCCACCCGTCTAACAATATGTTTATAGGTTTTGTGATTTGATCCCAAATTAACACCCCCAAGACCACAATGCTTGGACAACAAATACTCAAGATTCATAAACACTGATTTGAATTTGAAATTAATAATTAATAGATCAGTAAACAAAGAAGACAAAGATTTATAGTAGTTGAGCACCAAAGGTGACTACATCTACAGTAGATCAAGATCAAATTAATGACTTCACTAATCTCAAAAGAACAAGGTTAAAAATTAATGGAGAATAAATCAAGATGACTTTCTCTCTCTAACTCTCTTTGAGCTCTCTTAACAACCTCTCAAAATAGTAGTTAATCAGCATTCATATAACCGTTGTTTCTGCCTATTGGGCAAGTTGCCCAAATTTTTTCCCGCCAAAAGAAATGGCCCGTAACTGCTTCTTACACGTGCTACATGCGTGCAACTCGAGTAATGATCAAAAGGTGCTGAGCTTGACGTTTATGAGCTAATATAATTTAGTTGCTCACGTGCCATCACGTGCTCATTTAACGGCCATAACCGTCGTTAGTCACTTTTCATACACTTATAATATGCAACATTGTTTAACAGGGAATGACACGTTAGAGAGATTGCAAACTCAGAGTGACATGTCATCCACCTCTATTTGAACTCGTTCCGAATGTTGCTGACTTGCTGCTCTGTCTTGTTTGTGCTTGTGGAATAGGAGCCAATTATTTTGATCTCAGCATAGATAGGAAGGAGAAATCTGATAGTCCTCTATCAATGTTATGTATTTTATTTTTCCCCCGAATCAAACTATGCATCCCACCAAGTACCCCGCCTCTCTCCGAATATAGTTTTATTCTAACTAATCCTTACAGTCATTTCCTTCCATATGAGATTATTCACAATCAAACTCAGCCTACATCGTTTTTGTGTGTCCTCAGCATATAAAAAAATAAAGAATGAGAACAAAATTAAGGAAACTAGATCCCACGAATAAAGAGAATGCATGCTGGTTCTCTCAATTTGTATAACAAACAAATTGTTTTTCTCTATGAGACCAAGACCTAGTTCATTAACATTGTTTTTCCCACGAACTAATGAACCTTAGTTCGAATCTCTTATAACATGTGTGAATGTTTAATAATAATTCTTTTTAAGAAAAAATTTATGTTTCTCCATCAACATTTGATAACACAAATTCAGCATAGAACATTCACAAAGATGACCACCCAAAAGTCCTCATAAGGCTAAAATTGTGCTTCCCTAGTTATTGCTAACCATTAACTAGTGAACAAAATTGTTAATGATATATTTTCTAGCAAAAAAGTCAAATTTTTACTATACCAAGGTTAAAGGTTGTGATTAAGTGACCGCATAACTATCGTAACCTATAGCATATTCTAATTTTCTTTTCTAAAATAATCAACTAATTGAGCGTACTAGCAAAATTATAGAGTACAAAAGTTTGATTTTTAATTCTGAATCTTTTCAAAAGCTTGAATAATATTATGGATTTAAGTATTTTTCTCATGAAAATTATTAGTTAATTTAGTCTATAATTAAAATAAAAGGCCCAATTCAAACATTCTCCATCATTTTTTTTTCAACTGATTAGTAAAATCTCAAAATCGCTGAACTAGAAAGATCATAATTCATATCCTAATTGTCAAACGAAACTTGCATCTTTCGTGCATTTGAACATATATTACTCTGCTTGTACTTTCAGCAAAATAACTCTTTAACATGACGTGGGCAGTAATTCTGGCAGGTGAAATTCCAACTGAGATAGGCAACCTACAAAATCCAGACTATTTAACTCTTAATTCCAATAACTTAACTGGTTCTATCCCACCCACAATCTTCAATATTTCAACCATAACAAGAATTACTCTAGCTGAAAAGCAATTCTCAGGCCATTTACCATCATAGAATAGATAATTTTGGCGAAGAATAAACTTACCAGTGCGACTCCTAACTCTATCACCAATGCTTTTAAACTTAGTGATGCAAAGCAAAAATTGAAGAAATCCTAATTAGATTGAAATTTATAATATTTAAGAATATTTTAATTAATTTATATTATATTTTAATTTAATTTTCTATTTAGAGTCTTATCGTTTACATATTGCTTATTTGAGTAATATTCCTAATTTATATATAAGTCTTATTAAAATAGATTTTCTAATCAAATTAGGATAAGTTTTAGGTAGTATAAATAATGTTTTTTTTATAGCTTTTACAAGAGAGATTCAATTTTAATAATATTTTCAATTTTCAAACCTCTATGTGAATATTTGAGTTAGTTAATTCTCAGTATTATGTGCAACCAACGAGTTTTAACCCTTAAATTCGTGGCATTATTTTGAATCAATTAAAATTTAGTTTGTTCTTAATTTCAGTATTCTCTAAAATCAACGGAGTATTTTGAACTTTAATTTTCCACTGCATCAGCTTGGTATAAGAGCTAAGAAACTTGATTCTCGATTTTCCTCATCCACCTATCCTTTTTTCCCCCTAGCTCATCAACTAAAAACTTTTAAAAAAAAGAAAAAAAAAACTAAAGTAGAAACGGCAGCCATAGCTGCCATCGTTGATTTTCCGTCGCCTTTGTGACGATCAGCCGCCGCCATCCAAGACATAACAAGCCGGCCATCAAGCCCCAAGCAAGGAACACCGTCGATTGGCCACAGAATGCCGGAAAAATAGCCAAAACAATCAAGACAACTGCCGTCGTCGTTCACCGGATTTCACGCGCGTCGATTAGTATCACCACCATCAATCAACTCCTCTCCACCAACATAACCTTCCTAACTGGTCACCACTGCCAATCGACGGACCGATACCCACAAATCGAGACCAACACAAAATCGCCGCTTTTATCTCCAAATCACCACTTTTTTGACAAACAACCACCACCACCATCATACTCACTGATCTGAAATCGTTCAGATCAGCCCATCCTTGTCCAAATTTTTTATTACCGTTGCCAGTAACCTTATCTTTTGTTTATTCATAGTTTTGATTCAATTCTTTCATTTATACCATTATTGCCCTTTTTTTTCTGATGTTAGCAAAAAAACCCAAACAAACACAAAAAAAAGGAGAAATAGAGAGAAAATAGAAAAACAAGAAAAAAATGAATCATGAAACCACAACATCGTCATCAAGATTTCTTCATGAGAGAAGATGTTTTAGTTAGGATGTGGCGGATTTTGCATTCAATTGCTCAAGATTTAGAGAAACTTCGAAATAGAAAATCTTTACACATAAAGTAAGCATATGGATTTGATGAAGTTGCTCGTGATGGTGTATGTTATGAGGACAATGAGGAAAATAGTAACTTTGTTTCACTTGACAATATCATTCCTTCCAAGGAGATTATAATTGGCCATCCATGTCTATAACAAACTCTCAACACAAAGACATTGATATTTTTTAACAGTTAGTGAATTATGAGAAGAAATTGTTTTTCCTCAACTATGTTGAAGTTCGACGCGATCAATACGAGACGGCATTATTAGACAAGTTGTTGATAGAAGAATTTCTTTTATGCCATTGGAGTGATTGGATGAACATTATTACAAAAGTTGGAAAATTTAAAGTTCATTATCTACGTCAAAGCTCTGTTTGAAAATTAATCCTTATACATATGAAGATGTTTCTTTTGAAGACTACAACATACAAAATTCAAGGACGAATTTTCTCCACATGGCGAGAATGATGCAAAGTAAGAAATTGAACAAATTCTAGTTAGATTGAAGTTTATAATATTTAGGAATATTTTAATTAGTTTGTATGCTAGTTTAATTTGGTTTTCTATTCAGAGTCTTATTGTTTAGGCATTGCTTATTTGAGTAATATTCTTAATTTAGGCATAAGTCTTATTAAAATAAGTTTTCTAATCAAATTAAGATAAATTTTAATTAGTATAAATAACTGTCGTTTGTAGCTTTTACAAGAGAGATTCGATTTTAATAATATTCTGCAGATCAATGAGTCTTAACCCATAAATTTACTGTATTTTTTTGAATTAATATGAATTTAGCTTCTTCTTTATTTTGGTATTCTTTAAAATCAAAAGAATATTTCGAACTTAAAATTTCCACTCCATCACTCAATGTTCAAGACTTGAGCCATAACTCTTTCTCAGGCCTTATTCTAAACACTTTTGGCAACTTGAGATTCCTTGGCCTACTTAACCTGGAGTATAATTACTTGACGACTGAATCGTCTACTAGTGGACGGAGTTTTCTCCCTTCTTTGACTTCTTGCAAGATAAGGGCATTTTTAGGCTTAGGTTTTATCCACTACCCGGCATACCTTCCATCATTAATTGGGAATTTCTTTAAGTCGCTTCAAAACATTTTTGTACGTGATTGCAAACTTAAAAGCGGCATTCCTCAAGAGATTGGTAATTTACGTGTCCTCTTCAATAATGACTTGGATGGAACTATTCCAACATTAATAGGAAAGTCAAAGACACTACAAGTTTTATATCTCGGTGACAATAATTTGCAAGGAAACATTGCCAATGATTTTTGCCACTTAGAGTGTTTATTGGTTTATTTTTAAATGAAAATATGCTCTTCGGACATATACCGTAATGCTTGACTTCTCTAAGAACAGTCTTTTTAAGCTTCAACACGCTCACTTTTTGTATCTCATCATCCTTGTAGAGTTGTGAGTACATCTTATATGTAAACTTGTCAACAAATTCTCTAAGTGGTCCTCTACCTTTAGATATACAAAACTTAAAGGTCTTAGTAAAGTTATATTTATTAAAAAAATCAATTATCAGGTGATATACCAGTAACTATTGGTGGCCTCAAAGATATAACAACTTTATCCTCGGCTAAAAATCAATTTTACAATCCGACTCCTGAATCATTTGGTAGTTTGATAAGCTTGGAATCTTTGGATCTCTCTAGCAACAATCTCTCTGGAGAAATTCCAAAGTCATTAAAGGCACTCTCATATCTCAAACAACTTAATGTGTCTCATGATAAACTAGAATGGGAAATTCATATCAAGGGACCTTTTAAAAACTTATCAGCTCAATCGTTTTTCTAGAATTACACACTCTATAGTCCACCAATCCTTCAAGTCTCACTTGCAACAAAGAGAATAGCAAAGGATCCAAAAAAGGCACCCTGCTGGTTCTGAAATATACTTTGCCTTCAATTATATCGAGTGTACTAATAATAATTGTTATTATCTTCTTCATAAGATGTCGAAATAGGAAATCAACAACTCTGGCTCAGGAAGATTTTTTCTCTTTGACAACATAGAGAAGAATATCCTATCATGATAGTCAATGAGCAAGTGATGGATTTAATGAATGTAACTTTCTAGGCAGGGGTAGCTTTGGATCAGTGTACAAAGACACACTTTATGATGGGATTATTGTTGTAAAAGAGGTTTTCAATATGCAATTAGAGAGAACTTTTATGAGTTTTGATTTTCTGAATGAAAAGTACTACGGATTATTTGTCATCAACATCTCCCAAAGATCCTTAGTAGTTGTTGTAATCCAGATTTTAAAGCATTGGTGCTTGAGCTCATGCCCAATGATAACCTCGAGAGGTGGTTGTATTCTCACAACGATTTCCTAGATACATTGAAAGGTTGAATGTTGCTTGGGGAAGAAATTGAAGGTCAATAATAGAGCACCACGTGTCAATGAAAAATTGTATGATTAACCAGAAGATACCCGACTTACACTAGGCACACCTGCAAATTGAGTTTGTACATGTTATGCCCAATTTCAAAAGTAAAGTGGATAAAGAAATTATCTGGAATATTAGCTGCATAATATATTTCCATCGCCCATAAGAGAATATTTGATTTGGTAGATTAAATAAGAAATATCTTGCTGAAAAAGAAGGGATAGCTGGCTGTCATGCCAACCACAAAGTAAAGGACAGTACACCAAGGATAGTGGTTCTCCAGACATCTTCTGCTGAGGTATCCAGGACCACCATGCAGAATGCGCTATGTTGAGTGTTAGAAAGTGTATATTTACAAAGGAAAAATCGTTATTTTATGTTTTAAGTCTCATTAACATTCCTACTTTTATGTATTTAATTTGCTTGTTATTTAATTGTGTGTGTTGTATTATAATTAAGTATTTTATGTATTTTAGGGGCATCATTATCGTTTCATAATGAACGAGTGATCAACTAGGAAAAAAGACATCACTTTTGAACTCAGGACAGTGGAAAACCTTACTAGGAGTATAAAAGGAAAAATGCCACTACTCACATGTATGGTACTGTTCATACATATGGTAATGTTCACAGTACTGTTCACATATATGGTTTGATGACATGGCGATGACCGATGATTGATGACCGATGACGCGGCATTAACCGATGATGTGGCATCGACCTATGACGTGGCAGCATTTGATTGGACTAATGATGTGGCATTGAACGATTATGTGTCACGATCCTATTGGGCTAAAATTCTTATGTACTATTGATCAGTGACGTGGCAGTATTTCAGTAGACCAAAAATTGTGCGTACGATATATGCACATATATGGGATTATTTATTATTCAAACCGCGTCACTATTCAAGCCGCCACTATTCAAATCGTGTTGCTGTGCAAACTGTGTCACTGTGCAAACTATGGTCAAACCGCGTACTGTTGACTGATGACGCGGTGCAATCCTGAGTGTCCAAACTGTATTTAATCCGATGGCCATGATTTACTCAGTGTATCTATAAAAAGGGGGCTCCTCCCCCTAATTTGATACCCCTGAATCTATTTTTGAACTTAGTTTTTTATAATTCCTTCTCCATCTTATATTTTCTATGTATTTTAATAAATTTCTATTTTACCCCTAGTTCAAATATGAGTAGCTAATTTTCTTTCAAGCTTGGGTTGAAGGTAAAGTCTCAACATGTTCCACGAGCTTAATTTGGTAAATTTATTTTCTCTTCCCCTCTAATATTTGTGGATGTTTTGACTTTTCGTTGACAAATAGTAATAATATTGTCTAGATACCACACTAGTTAAACCGACTCCCTAGTACAAGGTTATTATTATTTGGCATGATAAGCCCTTAGCATCATATTTATTTGAGCGTGGTTCATGAGGTGTGGAAACCCCCCTCATGATTTAATTGGCATTAATAAGGAATTTTTAGCCCATGAAGCATGTTGATGCAGACCCAGATATCCAAGCATTTTATTTCAATAGATTTCACTTCAATTTGTTCATGCCATTTTAATTTAAATTCTAAGATAGTTTAAATTACCTTCACCATAAATCCAACCATCCACTTAAGAAAATTAATTTTACACAATTAAAATCCACCTCTTCGTGGGATCGACACTCGTCACCATTAATCTATTCTACAATAGATTCGTGAGCTTGTAAGTTCAATAAAATTTACACAATAAGTTTTTGGCGCCGTTGCTGGGGAGGTAAGTATTTTATTTCATAGAATTAAATATTTTTAAATATTTATTTTTTGTTTTGTTTTCTTGTAATTTTTTTCTCATCTAAAAAAAGAAAAGTGAATCTGTATTTTAAGGTTAGAATTTTATTTCTTTTTCTCTTCTTTAAATTTGTGTAATTTAATTTTGATGTTATTTTTTTTTTGTAGTTTATTTTAATTTTAGTTAATTTCTTTTTCGTAATTTCTTTTTTCTTATAGCACTTGAGTGTTTTCATAATAAGATTGTAACAGTGTGGCAAGGTTAGTATCATAATTGCTCATTCTTCTTTATTTTTATTTGTTTTTTTTTCATTTCTTTTATTCTTTGCATATATGGTCGAATGTCATTATTATCTAATCTTGAGCCTTTAGACCTTGAATTAAAAAAAACACTTCACAAATACAAACAAATTGCATTTAAAAATAAAATTGAAATGAATTTGCAAAACCAACAACCATAACCATAGGAGAGGCCATTTAAGGATTATTTCAGTCCTTTAGCTAATTTAAGCATATCATACATAAGGTACCCAAATGTAGCTGCTAGGAGTTTTGAGTTGAAACCTAGTGTGATAAATTGTCTCCCAACATTCAATGGCCGAGAAAATGAGGACCCATATAATCATCTGAATGATTTTCATGCTATTTGTCAAACTTTTAAATATGAGAATTTTTCAGATGATAATGTTAAACTTAGATTATTCCCATTTTCTTTAAAGGATAGAGCTCGTTCATGGCTTAATACATTGCTTGCTAATAGCATTACATCATGGGAACAAATGGTAACAAAGTTTTTGAATAAATATTTCCCAGTTTAGAAAACCAATGCTATGCGCAGGGAAATTTAAAAGTTTTCCCAGAGAGAAGACGAGCAATTTTTTGAAACATGAGAGCGATTAATGGGCTATTGTTGAAGTGTCCATATCATGGGTACGAGAAATGGCACCAATGCCAGTACTTTTTGGAGGGATTATTGCCACATGTGCAAGAATGACTAATGGCTATAAGTGGAGGAGAGCTAATGTCAATAAGTGCATAAGAGATTTAGGATTTCTTTCAGCGACAATCGGATAATTACCAACAATGGAGTCGATCACTCAGGAATACTAGGAGAATTAAGAGAGTGAATGAGGTTCACATTGGCGAGTCAAGTTCGGGAATTAAAGCAGTCAAAGAGATATTTGAAGGTCTTTCCCGACAAATAGCATCATTGATGATTGCTAAATCAAAAGAACCACATGACCATGACTCATATTCAGATCAAGCCAATGTCATAGGTGTAATGAGAAAGGCATCAAACTACAGCCCATACTCCAACACATATAACCCTGGATAGAGAGATGACTCCAATTTTTCATGGTCTCAAGAATTCCAACAGAATAGACCAGCAGCTCCAGCTCCACTAATGCAACTAATTCCTCAAGTTCTTCAAGCCTTTCATCCATCATTTAGATCATACAATCAAAACCCAAACCACTCGCAACCCAGACCATGGGAGGATACGTTCCATAATTTGAAGAATCTTGCTAATTCCAGAATCAAGCAATAGAACTGCACCATTGATGAATTGCGAAATGAGATGAGAGCGGGCTTCAAATCACAAGCCCAATCAGTTTCAGACCTTGAAAAAATGGTGGGACAGCTTGTCTCTTTAGTTCAAAACTTAGCAATGACCGTTGAGAAAGACACATTTCCAAGTCAACCAGTGCCTAATCCTATAGGAATAGATAAAGTAAGTATCAGTTCACCACAGCAGCATGAAGAGGTCAAAGCCATCATGACCTTGCGAAAAGGAAAAGAAGTAGACAAAAGATGGAGATGCCGGTGATAAAATCAACTCAGATTGTACCTATAAATGTTGATGACTCATCATCAGAGGAGAAAGAGAAAACCAACTCACGAGAATACGTTCCTAAAGCTTCATTTCCTCAAAGGTTAGCTAAAGGGAAGAAAGGAAAATCAACATGTGAGATTTTTGAAATCTTCAAATAGGTAAGTGTTAACATCCCTCTGCTTGATGCTATAAAACAAGTGTCGTCTCATGCGAAGTTTCTTAAAGACCTTTGCACTAAGAAGAGAAACATTCATGTTCAGAAAAAGGCTTTTTTAACAGAGAGCGTTAGTTCTATACTCCAACATAAAATGCCCTCTAAAATACAAAGATCCAAGCTCCCCCACTATCTCATGTAGTATAGGGAACCACATAATTGAGAATGCTTTGTTGGATTTGGGAGTTAGTGTAAATCTGTTGTCTTACTCTGTATTTGTGAAACTTGGACTAGGCGAATTACACCCAACTCCAGTGATGTTACAACTTGCAGATCGGTCTACGAAAATACCTCGTGGTATTGTGGAGGACGTGCCTATTCAGGTAGATAAGTTTTATTTTCCTGTTGATTTTATTGTAATTGATACTTAACCAGTTCAAGATTCAAAGAAGCACATCCCTATTATCCTAGGTTGACTTTTCTTGGTAATTGTTGATGCTCACATTCAATTCAGGACCAGAAATATACAATTGTCTTTTGGCAATATGACCATAAAGCTCAATATTTTCAATATCGCCAAACAACCTCACAATGCAGATGATGGAATTATTGATGTGGATTTAATAGAAACATTAGTTAATAATATTTTTCTTTCAAACCTTGGTGATGACCCTTTACAAACATGTTTAACTCACTTTGGTTTGGATTTTGATATTGACAGATCAGTCGATGAAGTCAACGCCCTACTTGACTCAGCGCCATCTATGGACACAAATAAATAGAAGTCAAGAGTTGAACAACTAGTGCCATCAGAAAAGAAACTCAGCCCATCATCAGAATCACCACCAAAACTCGAGCTCAAACTATTACCCAACACTTTGGAATATGCGTTCTTGGGAAAGAAAGCACTCTGCCAGTAATCATTTCTTTATCCCTAAATGACAAACAAAAAGGTAAGTTGTTGCAAGTTTTAAAAGAGTACAAAGGAGCATTAGGATAGACCATAACAGACAGAAAAGGTACAAACCCAGTAGACTATATGCATTACATTCACCTTAATGGAAATGCTAAGCCTACTAGGGAAATGCAACGTCGGTTAAATCCTAATATGAAATAGGTTGTTAGAACTGAAATCCTTAAGCTATTAGATGCAGGTATCATTTACCCTATTTCTGATAGTTCATGGGTCAGTCATGTGCAAGTTGTTCCAAAATATCTGGAGTGACAATAGTTACCAATGCTGATAATGAATTAGTACCCATGTAAAGACCATTTTCCTTTACCATTTATCGATCAAATGCTTGATAGATTAGCAGGTCATGAATTTTATTACTTTCTAGATGATTACTCATGATATAATCAGATTCTCATAGCACGAAAAGATCAAGAGAAGATCACCTTCACTTGTCCTTTTGGTACTTTTGCATATAGGAGAATGCCAATTGGATTATGTAATGCATCTGCTACATTTCAACGATGCATGTTAAGCATTTTTCTGATATGGTTGAACGATTTCTTGAAGTCTTTATGGATGATTTTTCTGTCTTTGGTGATTCATTTTATCAATGTTTACATCATCTAACACCAGTTCTGCATAAATGTGTTGAGAACAATTTGATCTGAAATTAGGAGAAATGCCATTTTTGGTAAAATAAGTTATTATTCTCGGTCACATCATTTTGAGCAAAGGTATTGAGGTTGATAAAGCCAAAGTGGATCTCATTTCCAATCTTCCTCCACCTAAAACAGTTAGAGAAGTATGATCTTTCCTTGGGCATGCTGGTTTTTTATAGACATTTCATTAAAGATTTTAGCAAAGTTTCCAGACCCTTACGCAATCTACTTGCTAGGGATGTACCTTTTGTCTTTGATGATTCATGTCTCGTGTCATTTGAAAAACTAAAGCAGTTGTTGACATCATTACCCATCATTCAACCCCCAAATTGGAACTTATCATTTGAGCTTATGTGTGATGCATCTGATTATGCAGTAGGAGCAGTATTAGAACAAAGAGTTGATTAAATTCTTCATGTTATTTACTATGCTAGTATGACATTGAATGATGCACAGTTAAACTATTCAACCACTGAAAAAGAGATGCAATCAGTAGTATTTGCATTAGAGAAATTTCGATCTTATCTTATTAGTTGTAAAATAATTATATTCACATATCATGCTGCTCTTAAATATCTTCTCACAAAGAAATGTGTAAAAGCTAGACTAATTCCTTAGGTGTTGCTTTTGCAGAAGTTTGACTTAGAATTCAAAGATAAGAAATGGACAGAAAATGTTGTAGCTGACTATCTCTCTCGTCTCTATTTTGATACAACTATGGAACCATTACCCTTGAATGAGTCATTTCCAGACGAACAACTGATAAGTGTGGAAGTAGAACCATGGTATGCTGATATTATTAATTATCTTGTTACAGGTCAATTTCCAGAGCATTGGACTAAGCAGGACAAGGCCAAATTTTTTAAGGAAATTTTTCTTTTGGGATGACCCTTATCTGTTCAAGTATTGTGCAGATCAAATTGTTAGACGATGTGTCCCAGAAAATGAATTTCAAAATATTCTTTCATTCTGCAATGAACAAGCTTGTGGATGTCATTTCAACGCTAAGAAAACAGCTCCTAAAATTTTACAATGTGGTTTTTATTGGCCAACTATATTTTGAGATACTAACACCTTTTGTTCTTCATATGATAGGCGTCAACAAATAGGGAGCATAACACGAAGGAATATGATGCCACTAAACCCAATTTTTGTGGTTGAGATTTTTGATGTATTGGGTATTGACTTCATGGGACCTTTCCCCCCTTTTTTTGGCCATCAATACATATTGGTAGTTGTTGACTATATTTCGAAATGGGTAGAGGTAATTCCATGTAGGACCAATAATCACAAAGTGGTGATAGGATTTTTGAAAAGCAATATTATTTCACGCTTTGGATTCCCTCGAGCAATGATTGGTGATGGTGGTGCCTACTTTTGCAACAAATCATTCAAAGCACTTTTGACAAAGTATTCCATCACTCACAAAGCGGCGACCCCATATCAGCCACAAACTAGTGGCCAAGTTGAGATCTCCAATTGAGAAATAAAGCACATATTAGAAAAGACAGTTAGGCCAGACAGAAAAGATTGGTCATTGAGACTCGATGACGCATTATT
This sequence comes from Citropsis articulata, assembly GCA_030449925.1. Lineage (NCBI taxonomy): Eukaryota > Viridiplantae > Streptophyta > Magnoliopsida > Sapindales > Rutaceae > Citropsis > Citropsis articulata. The sequence continues at coordinate 2,400,619 of JASUUH010000101.1, read as the reverse complement.
GGCATATATAATGGTTTTTAAGACCCCGATTGGGATGTCACCCTACAGGCTAGCGTATGGAAAAGCTTGCCACCTACTTGTGGAACTCGAGCATCGTGTGTATTGGGCCATTAAGAAATTTAACTTTGACATACAGCAAGCTAGCTCAGAAAGAAGATTACAGCTGATAGAACTTGAAGAAATTCGTAATGATGCATATGAAAATGTCAAGATTTACAAGCAGCGAATGAAAGTCTTTCACGACAAGCAATTATGAGAAAATCTTTCACCCCAGACCAGAAAGTTCTTTTATTCAATTCTCGCTTGCACCTATTCTCAGGTAAGTTACGTTCTCTATGGTCTGGCCCCTTTATTGTTCACACTATTTTTCCACATGAGGCAATTGAAATTAAAGATCCAAAGAATGGTGCCATTTTTAAAGTTAATGGTCAAAGATTAAAGCCATATCTAGAGTATCAACCACATGGAGAGGACACCGAAATAAATTTGAGTGACCCACCAAGTTTGAATTGAGATTTTTCTTTCTTTTCGGTGATTTGATTTGATTTGACTTTTTCTTACTTTTTATTATTCTTTTACTGATTAAAATTATTTTTGCATGAGTATATTTGTTTAACCATTAAGTTTTCCCTTATCATTTTTACTCATGAAGCAGATCCTCTTAAACATTCTTAGACAACTTTAACGTATCTAATCTCATCTCAGAAAGCAGACATGATTGTGTTTTGGGCCCTGCGACCACCAGAGTTAGTCTCCCATGTCGAGGATTTAGAAAGTGAACTCAGATAAATTGAGAGAAGTATCTATAACACCCAATTGGAGCTTGGGGTAAATTCAATAAGAGGACGAGTTTAGTTTGCTTTGTGTGTTTTAAATTGTTTATTTGTTTGCATATTTTAGTTTGCTTTGTGTGTTTAAGTTTGTACCCTGGTTAAGTAGCAGATAACGATACACTGTGACAAGTAAGTTGGTTACTTTAGTTTCTCATAATAACTAATATTCTGGGACGAAGGTATGGACAGAGATGAGATTTTAGTAAATCTTTACAAACGATTCCCTTCGCTTCCTCATAATACCCTCCTTTCAATCTATAAAGCTCGGTCCGAACGCATACGATTGCTTATGAAGAATAATCTCCTTGCTGACATTCGTTGGTTAATCGAGGTCAAATTTTGCTTAGCAGGTGAGTTACCTCCCAAATTTATTGCATACATGTCTGGTTGTGGTAAAGAAAACTATACAAGAAAACGAAGAGCTCAAAGACTTTCTATTGATTATCATAAGTGTGCCAGAATGAGATGCGATAAAAAACTGTATTCTTTAAGAATGATGTCTGATAACAAAAAAGATAAGATTAAATTCATTAGGGATGGCTTGAATAAAGTGTCATTGGATGATATCATTTTGTCACTTGAAACGCATCCCAGTGGATACGTGCAAGGAGTGATTCTCCAGTTATGGCCATTATTCCAGAAAGAACATGTATGATACAGTCTCGCGAATCTGACTATAAATGACCCTGTTTGCCAGTTTGTAAGGAAACTGGATGGGAAGCCTATCCTCGACCCATAGAGCGTTCAAGCCGTTTTTGGACGTAAAACCAGAAGAAGATTCAGGCTGCAGTTACAACTACCTGTAAATATCCTTTTACTTCACTGTTGTTTTATTTCATTATTATTTTATCATTTGCATTATTGTTTTTAATAATTCTATTTTATCATTGTTTGCTTTTTTCTTTTTACTGTTTTCTTTTTGACTCTCGAGCCATGTGCTTTACGTATTAATGGACACTGACATGCTACCTCATACACAGCTATGACCCACTGTCACCAAGGTCCTTAAATATGACTTTTTTCTTTTAAGCACTCACAAATTATTTTTGAAGCAGTATCCTAATGGCAGCTACTCCTAATAAATAATTCAAGAACATTTGTGTGCTCTCTGGGTTTAACTATGCCAAATATAAAGAGTTCATTGAGGCGGCTATAAATCTTATTCGAAGAATAGCAGAGAGAAAATTACACTTGGTGTATGGAGGAGGTGGCCGAGGGTTATGCAAAATGGTCTCGGAAACTGTTTATATCAAAGGGAGCCAAGTGTTAGGCATTATCCCAACAATTCTGAAACCTTTGGGCTGTTTGTCTAATTCATCAACTGGAGAAGAATTAGCCGTCTCAAGTATGCAAGAAATAATAACTGAAATGCTAAATCATGCCGATGCTTTTATTTTCCTTCTAGGAGATCTTGTAACTTTAGAGGCACTAATCACATTAGCATCTTGGGCCAATATGAACAGTCTTCAGAAATCCATTGGTTTGTTAAATGTTAATAACTTTTATGATGGCTTTATCGCATTTCTTAACCATGCAATAAAAAATTATTTCATCCCTTCCTCAGTGAAAAAAGTTTTTATTTGTGCACATACTGCTAATGAGCTACTTGATCTGTTACAAGCTTATCGACCAGAGCCAGATCCCAAGACCTTTGTGTTGAAGTGTTCAAATAATAATGGTAACAGTAGCTGTAGTAAGATGTACAAATTAGATTTAACTCTCTGCTTGTAAATATTTTGTTCTGTGTTGCACTACCCAGGTGATGTCTTCTAAACCCTACTTCTTTCCTTTCAAACATTGAGGACAATGTTTTATTCTGGTTGAGGGGAGGGAATAGTTGACAATTGTGGAATGTTGGTTAAGTTTTTACTAATTTTTTATTGTAGAACTAACCGTGGCTAACTTTTTTAGTTGAAAATGACTGAATATGGAGTGTAGTTACTCTAGAAACGCATCTTCTTAGTTTAAAAGTTAAAAAAAACAAAAAAAAAAAAAATTTGTGCGTTCTTTCTAACTTTTTTTTTTAATTCTCCTTTATAAATATAATTTTCAAATTTCTGAATTGAAGATGACTGAATATAGAGTGTAGTAACTCTATAAATGCATCTTTTTAATTAAAAAAATTCAAACATTTTCCTTTTCTATTATTTTAAGTTTAACTTTTCTAATTAATTTTTCTGCATTATTGTCACCTTTCTGCATGCATATTTTCTTTTTATGTTTAGAATAGGTTAGGGGATAGAATGTCATTAAAAAAAATTTGGCAATTTTATTATAATCTTTTAACATTTGATGACATGATAACTTTCGAAAATATGAGTTGTTTAAAGGAATACATATGTCATAATAAATTCCAAGTGAGTTTTTGAGCCTATCATTTTTCTTGAAGAGTAACCCTTTTTTGGCCATTCTTCATACAACTTAACAATTTATTATTTTATATATGATCTCTAGATTTCCTTTAAGTGAACCCTTTAAGAAAATGATAAATAAAAAAGAGAAGAAAAAAAGAGAAAAAAAGTGTGTTACTACATCTGAAGGTCCACCTAACTAGTAGATATGGAAGATTATTTAGAGCCCTAAAAGATGATAGAAAGGTCATATTTGACCCGTTTAAGCTTTTCTAGGCATCCATATTGTGAAATATCCATAGTTAGCCCTTTTGAGCCTTTTATTTAAAAAAAAAAACATTTTCTTTGTTAACTTATCATCCTGACCTACTCCAATTTGGAGTATTACCCGATTCTTACAAGTTTCATCATCTATTTATATTTGAGAAAAAATATAAATAATTATTTGTTTAGCAAAGTTGTGCCATATACAAAAAATTAATTCAAAAAAAAAAGAAAAAGAAGAAAAAAAGAAAAAAAGAAAAAACGATATACAATAATAATAAATAAGCAAAATGCACCTTATAATTTCCAAAAGATCTCTATTTTTTTCTCAAACATATACTTTATTTTCCCTATTTCCCCTTCTTTGTTAGCCATGTCCATATCCAACGTTACTTTCTAGTAAAAGCCATTCTTGATTTTAGGAAACTATAGTGTGAAGTAGAAGCTAGTTATATGAGCTATAAATATGCAATGATGCATAAAAAAAATAAAAGTAAAAAATAAAAAAGTAAAAAAAAATAATGAATACATTAGGTTGACTAGTACTTCGTTTGAGATCGTATTATTTCTAAGTTGTAGGCATATTCTTTTCATCTTGATGAGAGTGTGTGGAACTTCTTTATTATTTTCTTAAAGTGACAATTTTTATTGGGTTTAATTTCTTTGTGAGAGTGTCACTACTACCGGTGAGATTTTGAGATTTAACATGTCATTCTTGAAAGTGGCTTGATTACTATAGCTATGGCAAAGTTTGCTAGACTGATGCATGTGAATGGTTGATATGGGTGTGATATTTCTTTATACTGGAGATAATGCTTATACTTTTATTTGATTGTTATTATTGATCTGATTGAATAAACACGACTTTTTTTTAAAAAAGGAAGAATCATTTTTTGGTTTGAATTTTTTCTTCGTTTTATTTACTATGGACTAGTAATAAGTTGATTGGTGGGTGTGTTGAGTGTTAGAAAGTGTATATTTATAAAGGAGAAAATCGTCATTTTATGTTTTAAGTCTCACTAACGTTCCTACTTTTATGTATTTAATTTGCTTGTTGTTTAATTATGTGTGTTGTATTATAATTAAGTATTTTACGTATTTTAGGTGCATCATAATTTTTCACAATAAACGAGTGATCAGATAGCAAAGCCGACATCACTTTTAAACTCAAGACGGTCGAAAACCTTAGGAGAAGCATAAAAAGAAAAATGGGACTGTTCATACGTACGGTACTGTTCACATATACGGTCCAATGACGTGGCATTGACTAATGATGTGTAACCGACCTATAATGTGGCAGCATTTGATTCGACAAATGATGTGGCATTGACTGCTTATATGGCGTTGACCGATGATGTGGCATTGAAAGATGATATGTCACGATCCTATTGGGCTAAAATTCTTATGTACTGTTGATCGGTGACGTGGCAGCATTTCAGTGGACCAAAAATTATGTGTACGATACATGCACATACATAGGATTATTTACTATTCAAACCGCATTATTATTCAAGCCGCCACTATTCAAACCGCAACCGTGTCACTATGCAAACTGTGGTCAAACCGCGTACTGTTGACTAATGATGTGGCACAATCTTGAGTGTCCAAACTGTTTTTAATCCGATTACCATGATTTACTCAATGTATCTATAAAAAAGCGGCTCCTCCCCTCTAATTTGATACCCCTGAATCTATTTTTTAGCTTAGTTTTTTTAATTACTTCTCCATCTTATATTTTCTATGTATTTTAATAAATTTTCATTTTACCCCTAGTTCAAATATGAGTAGCTAATTTTCTTTCAAGCTTGGGTTGAAGGTTAAGTCTCAACATATTCCATGGGCTTAATTTAGTAAATTTATTTTCTCTTCCCCTCTAATATTTGTGGATGTTTTGACTTTTCATCGACAAATAGTAATAATCTTGTCTAGATACCGCACTGGTTAAACTAACTCCCTAATACAAGGTTATTATTATTTGGCACGATAAGCCTTTAGCACCATATTTATTTGAGCATGGTTTATGAGGTGTGGAAACCCCCCTCATGATTTAATTGGCATTAATAAGGAATATTTAGCCTATGGAGCATGTTGATGCAGATCCAGATACCCAAGCGTTTTATTTCAATAGATTTCATTTCAATTTATTCCTGCCATTTTTATTTAAATTCTAGCATAGTTTAAATTATCCTCACCACAAATCCAACCATCCACTTAAAAAAATTAATTCTACACACACAATTAAAATCTACCTCCTCGTGAGATTGACACTCGTCACCATTAATCTATTTTACAATAGATTCGTGACCTTGCGAGTTCAATAAAATTTGCACAACACGCCACGTATAAAAAAGAATAAACCCAACAAATAACGACCTACTTGTTCTCCAAGCATGCTCTCATTGCTCTAGATGAATATACTAGCCAAAGGAATGACATATTCTTAAGGGCTGACCAATAATATTTCTACAAGTACCAGGCGACAAAGGCACCTAGGGCATTTTATATAAAGGCACTTAAGTTCTATTTTTCTCACTCATGAATGCTTACAATAATACACACATAAAAAAGATGCTGTGGCTTTCTTCAACCTCCATCCACCATTGCTAAGGGCTTGCAAGCTCTTAACACCCAAAATATTGTCCATAAACTGACTTGAGCATCGGACTGCAATCGTCAGCCATCGCTAGCTCCACCTCTAACCTTTCTTCTCTATTTTGCAAGTTAAAAATAACCCACAAGCCAACCCTCATTCCAAACCCAGGTCTCCCAAAGCTTGCTCACTTTCTCTCTTCACTTCCAACCTCCATTTAAAGCCATCTCAAATAATGCACCCTGGGCTATGCGAGGCACCCTTGTTACATTTAATATAAATTTTATTGTGTTTTACTGGGTCTTAGTTTCTTTTTCCTTCATACCAAAATCTAGTTAAAACAAATATAACGATAGATGTGCGATCAGCTCTTGAGTATCTTTATCATAGCCATTCATCAACATCTGTAATTAATTACGATTTAATGCCTAGTAACATTCTCATAGATGAAAATATGGTGGAACAAGTGAACGACTTCGGCATTTTTGAATTTTTAAGTGAAAAAGAAGATTCTGTGACCCAAACCATGACAATGGCTACAATTGGTTATGTAGCACAAATTAAGATTTCAATTATAATTTAAAATTTTTGCTCTTTTTCCAAGCACATGCAAAGTTTGGGTCACCTTGATTCTCAAAAAATTATTTATTTATCATTTATTTTATATTCTTATGTTTGATATATTAAAACCAAATATTGTAGAGTACGAATCAGAAAGAATAATTTTCGCCAAATGTGACATCTATAGTTATTGTGTTTTACTGATGGAAACTTTCACAAGAAAGATGCCCACAGATGAAATGTTTACCGGAGAAATAAGTTAAAGAAACTAGATAAAGGACTTGTTACCTCATGCACTGACAAATGTTGTTGATGCAAATTGGTAAGAGAATAGTAAACATTTTCTGCCAAAATGAATTGTTTATTAAGCATCATGCATTTGGCATTAGATTGTTGCATGAAGTCACCAAAACAAAGGGTATCTATAAAAGATACCGCTGCAAAGCTCAAGAAGAGTAGAGTGACATTTCTAGATGATATTGCTGCAACTTGTTAATGTCATATTTACTATGTGTTTTTGTTAACTTTGTGCATACTCTTTCTTGTTTGTGTTGAAAAACTAAGGAGGATTAATTTGCTCAAAATTGAAACTATTTGGGTAACAAAAGGATTTTGCTAAATAGAAGGACTTTATTGATATTTTGTAAGAAACACTATACAACTCACAGCTCACACTTTTTATTTCTTTCTTACTCTTCACTCTTCACTTGCTACATAATCAAATGATACAAAAGGGTATTTATAGTACATGAAGACAAATTTAAACCGTTCAAATAAAAAATTACAAAAAATTACCATTCATTTTGACCTACTACACTTACCACTAATAATTTCACCTACCACACCTAAAATAAATAATTCAAACCTCACCAAGCATACCTACTCATAGAATTTTTCATGTGTTGAGCTTATTAGTTTGAGCTTAATGAAAGGTGGTGCTGGGCTTATTTTTAACATTCCCCCTCAACACCAACTTTCATCCTTCGAACTATATTAAATCGCTGGCAAAACTCTTCCAACTTCCCAGTACTAAGACCTTTTGTAAGCAAATCCGCAACTTGATCATCTATCTTGACGTACTATATTTCAACTTCATCTTGCAAGACATTTTCTCTAATGAAGTGATAGTACACCTCCATGCGCTTTGTTCTCATATGGAAAACTAGATTTTTTGCCAAGTTGACATCGATTGATTATCGCATTACAGTGGTACTACATAATACAGCGTAATCTATTGGTTGATGTAAATCCTTCATCAACAGCATCAACCAAGTGTTTTTTTGAGCTACCATCATTGTTGCTCTGTACTCTACTTCTGTGATTGATAGTGATACTATTGGCTGTCTTTTAAAACACCAAAAAACTACTCTAGACCTAATTTTAAAAACGTACCCAGTAGTTGATCTACTCATATCCTGATATTTAGCATCATCAGTATCATAATAGCCAGTCAGCTTGTAACATTCACCTTTCTTGTACAATAAACCATAATCGATTGTACTTTTCACATACCTTAGTATTCGATGAACCGCTTCTATATGGGGCTTCTTCGAATTTTGCATGTATAGACTCATTACACCCATTGCATATGAAAGGTTTGGTCGAGTCAATAATATTAGATTAAACTATGTACCAATTATCGATACATCATTTCATCTTGTAAATCTTTGCCTTCGTGTCTGCACAATTTTACATTGACATCCAGTAGAGTTGAGATAAGATTGCATTCCAACATTCCAAACTTCTTCAACAAGTCTTTGGCATATTTTATTGGTAAGGAAATATCTCTTCTTTTGTTTGATCAACTTCTAGACCAAGAAAGTGTTTAAGCTGACCAAGCTCTTTAATCCGAAAGTGAACTGATAAGTTCTCTTTTGTTTGTTGAATCTCTTATTTATCATCACCAGTAAGAATCAAATAATTCATATACACCAGTACAATCATTAACTTTCCTTCATTATTATTAATCAACAAGTTGGAATCTGTATGTGCCATTGAATAACCATTCTAAGTTAGAAATTCAACAACCTTACCATATCATGCTCTTAGTGTTTGGTTTAAGTCGTAAATTCTCATCTTGCATATATATTTCAGATAAGCCTTATTCTCAAATCCTCTATGTTGGTTCATGTAGATCTCTCGATCCAACTCTCCATGTAGAAAGACATTTTTTACATCTATTTACCACAATTTTCATTCTTTACTTGCTGTAAGTGCAATTAGGACTCTAATTATTGTGAGCTTTGCCATCAGACTAAATGTCTCATTATATCAAGTTAATATTATTATGAAAATCCTCAAGTTACCAATCAAGCCTTGTACCTTTAAACTAAACCATTTGGACGCTTCTTAATCTTGTACACGTATATAAAAGATATTGGTTTTATATCCTTAGGTTTTGGAATCAAATCCCAAGTCTAATTTTGCTTCAGTTCTGTGATTTCTTCTACTATCACCTTAATCCAATGAGAATTCTCTGTTGCTTCTTCAAATATCTGCAACTATAGCATTAAAATACCTAAGATTCGATTTTCTTACTTTTTTGGATCTTCTAGATTGAGATTTGAGAGTTTTTTTTTATTCTGGTTCACTTTATTCTTCGTCTTTAATACGGTTCTGGTGAACACCTGTCTTCCAAGAACTTTGCACCTTATCATGCACAATACTATCATCTTTTAGATCATTGGAATCTTTAAAATCTTTTTGGCTTGGGTGAATTTAGGCAATTTATTTCTTCATTTTATCTTTAATTTCTTTTAAATCTGGTAGCTTTTCTTTTTTTAAAGACCATCACGAAAATGCTTCATCAAACACCATATTTTTGTGTTGTGTAGCATCATATACTAGTAGGATCACAACACCTCCATTCTTTTCTCTGGTTGTCATATTCGATAAAGACACCACAAATCACCTTATTATCAAATTTGCTTCACAAGTGACTTGGCACAAACATATAGCACACATAGCCGAATATATGAGAATGGGTGATCGTAGGCTTCACATTTTAAAGTTTCTCATAAGGTGATATAAACCCTAGTTTCGGTTGAGGACGTCCATTTATCACATGGGCAGTCGTCTTCATAGCTTCGACTAAAAATCTCCCACGTGCATTCTTCACATATATCATACTCTGACATATATCTATCAGATGCCGATTTTTTTGTTCTACTATGCCATTCTATTGTGGTATATTGGCATAAGTGAACTAATGATGTATCTTATAGTCTCGAAGATATTGGGAAAACTCGTGTGATGTATACTTTTCTCCAATGTCTATTTATAGGCAGCAAACCTTCTTCTCTACTTCTCTTTTGGCTATGTCTTTGAATTCCTTGGACTTTGAAAAAGTATAAGATTTTTCTTTCATAAAGAAAACCCAGACATACCTAGAGAAGTCATCGATTAAAGTGAATATATATCCCACGCCACTAATAAAAGCTTACTTGACAAACCCAAATAAGTCAGAGTATATCAGCTCTAATGGTTCTTTTGCTATGAACTTCGACACTTTATATGGGAGTTAGTGAACCTTGTCATATTGACACCCTGCACATACTGTGTCTATTCTTACGTTAAGTTAAGGCAGATCTCTGAGCATTGACTTGTTCATCATCACCTTAACTTATAATAGCTAACATGTCGTAATCAAGTATGCCATAAATCTACAGTCTCATTCCTTCAAGTGTTGTCTATATAAGCAAACTCTGCTGACAATACATAGATTGATTCTAGTCTTCGCCCTTCTATAGTGGGTGTCCTTGAGATCTTTAGATTTGGATATACTCTAACATCTTAAAGACTGAACGGAATATAATGGCCTAAAGATGTTAACTGTGATACTAATAGTAAATTTTTATTCATACCAGGAATATAATACACATCTCGAAGTGCTACCTTTTGAGGACTGTACTGAGGTACTAAAAATGTGCTGCCAACATGAGCTATGGGTAGTTGCGAGTTATCTGCTGTTACTACTTCACGACCTCCCTTGTACTCAGCCATGTTATGTAGTTTCTCGTTATGACCAATCATGTGATTTGAGCACCCTTAGTCAATGATCTAATCACTCTCATAGTTAATCCGACCAGGCATTGTGATTACAAGGACTATCTCCTCTTCCTTAATGGTGATTGATGCTTTAACTTATCATTCTTCGTCACTATCCTTCTTCTGATTGGAAGTGGCAATATTACTTTCCTCGGACCTTTTCTTACAACAATCTTTCGCCATATGGCCCTTCATTCTATAGTTGAAGCAATTTCTTTCAATCTTTTTCTTTGACTTGAATTGGCCAATATTACCACGATTCCTTTGTAATTCCCCTCTGTATGAGCTATCTTCTTATTGATGTCCTCGCGACTTGTCAACATCTCCTTTACTATGTCGTCCGAATCAATGTCTCTTTTTATTCATGAAAAGAGCTTCCTCATCATTCTTTATTGAGGCCCCACTCATTTGCTTATCAATCGATTCTTGCTCAGCAAGTAAGCTTTCAAATTCCTTAATGGTTGGTTGAGTTGGCCAACCTTGGATAATTATAACAAAGTTTCTAAACTCAGGCCTCAAACCATGAATAATAATTCTTTTCATGCTAGATTCAGAAATCGTAGTAGTAGGATCTAACTCAGAAATTTTGCAGTATAGGGACTTTACTTTATTAAAGTACTCGTCAATTGTCATGTTTGGTTGTGAAATTGACAGTAGCTCATTCTCTAAAAGTTGTAGTCGTATGTTGTTCTTCTTCGAAAAAATCATTGCAGCATAGGATCTAACTCAAAAACTTCACAGCATAGAGACTTTACTATATTAAAGTGCTCATCAATTGTCATGTTTGGTTGTGAAATTGACAGTAGCTCATTCTCCAAAAGTTGTAGGCGTGTGTTGTTCAACTTTAAAAAAATCATTGCAAAAGTGTCCCAGGCTTTCTTAGGCGTTTTAGACTTTTTTATGTGTTGCAGCATATTTTTTTCAATTGTGCTCTTGACGGCGAACATGACCTTCCCAACTTTGATGTTCCATTTTTTCAAAATGGCATCCTCAATTGGTAGTTTTACATCATTACCACAAACGATCTCCCAGATGTCCTCGCCTTGTAAATAGGACTCCATCAATGTTGCCCACGTATTGTAATTTTTATTGTTGAGCTTCTTGACTCCTCTAACTACTTAAAGGTCACCCATCGTGTCTGCAAGATTTTGACAATGCCAAGCTAACTCGATCTTCTGCAATAAACTAGCAAAGCTTCAAACTCCTTGTGATTCAACAAAGCTCCCCTAAACGATCCTCGATCATCCTTGCTATATTCTTATAGGTTTCCCATGACGGTCCTTGACTATTGTGAAGCACTACTACAATAGTGCCTGACCAACTTGGCTCTGATACTATTTGTTGAAAAACTGAGAAAGACTAAACTGCTCAAAACAAAAATTATTTGGGAAACAACAAAATTTTACTAAAGTGAAGGACTTTATTGATATTTTGCAAGAAACTCCACACAACTCACGGCTAACATTTCTTATTTCTCTCTTATTCTTCAAATGATATAAGAGGGTATTTATAGCACATGAGGATAAATTTGAACCATTTAAATAAAATAATATAAAAAAGTGATAATCTTTCATCTTCACTTACCACACCTACCACTAATAATTTCACCCACCACACCTAACACAAATAATTCAAACCTTACGAACAATACTTAATCATGAACCTTTCATGGGTTGGGCTTAATGAAAGGCGGGGTTGGGCTTCTATTTAACAGTTTTGTGCTTGTGGAATAAAAGCCATTGCTTTGAGCAGAACATAAAATGAAATAAGAAATCTGATCTTTAAATTTTTGTCTTTGGACATATACATATATATACTCATAATACTGGATACTGAAAGTGCTTTATTTCAGTATTTTGGCGGTTTATGTAATTGTCCCTCCAACAAAGTAGTCAAGTCTTTGAATCTCTGCTTCTTTTTTAGCGTCTTTCTTTTCTTTTTTACCCTATGAGTCGCGTTATTATTTTTTGATAAGTTATTATTCCAGATGATTGTATAGAAAGGTGCAACATATTGTAACAAATTATGTTCAACTTCATAATTAAAATTTCCAATGAGGCTAATTATGTTACTATCAATCACAATTGGACTCTAAGCATTCAAAACAGAACTAGACATCACTCTCCGTTTCTTTGCAAATATTTAAAATGACTCTTTATCAACTCATTTATTTATTAACAAACTGGTGTACAAAATCGAGTATATGTTTTCATTTCGCCTCTCTTACTACTAGTAGTAATATAGAAATAAATACTCTAATTTAATAACTTTTTGCACACGGCTGGGAAAGTTATAGCTTTGTTACCCTGAACCGAAGTTAAACGTGTCTTAGGGGAAAACATCTACACAAGAATGATATTGCAGGAAGTACTTGGGATTTGGGTGGAAAAAAATTGCATGAATGAAAGAAAACTTATGATAAGTTCTGCACTGAATTTGGGTAATGTGAATAATAAAGCAGCAGCTTGTGAGTAATTTGTCTGCAAACTTTAATTAATTCACTACGGACTTACATGAGATAGCACCAAATTAATAAAATCACACAAAATCATAATCTTTCATCAAGTTCAGATTAGGTGGTCCAAATCAAGAGTAAATATTAAATCTCCCCATCATAAACAAGCCCATTTACAATTTACAAAAGTTCTTTCACGAGACCTTACTTTAATTAGTTAATTTCGTCCAAGAATTAATTAACTACTACAAATAGCAGCTGCAATGCAATACCTGCCTTGTTTTCACTTTCAAGAGAAGTAATTTTTTCTACTCTACGCTGTGTTCGGTAGATAGGAGAGTAGGATTCGAACTTCTCTCAGATTTCGGTTTACAATAACGAAGGAGAAATCAAATTCTATGGAATTTGTAATTGCTGTAAATTGTGGAATTCTGTTTCCTCTATGATGAGTGGGGAAATTGAATTCTATAACCCAGCAGAAGAGTAAATTTCTATATTTGTCCCCTAAAAATTCATTTAATTGTTGTAAACACATTAAAATGCACGTGGCTATTTTTTTTTTTTTTTTTTTGTGGCCATTAACAGTACAAGAGAGATATAAGTATAAAAATAGACACTTCAGATTTTCACTTAATTAATTAATCATTTTTTTGAACAAATAAAGATAAAAGCAATTGAGAAAGGAAAATCTGAATTTTGTTATTTTAATGTTGAAACTGTATGAAGATTATCTTCTATATGAGATATACTTATTTATACTTTTATTTGCAAACTATAAACGCAGAAAATTAACAAAGAACAAATCAATTCATAGTAAATTTTCTTTCAATTGTACTTATTTTAGTTTTTTATTTTTAGATTAAATTAATTTATAATTGAATATTTTTCTTGAAAATTTTCAAATCTCTAAATAATAAATTGAATAATATTTTAGACTTTATTCCTTATTATGATTTCGTAAATTTATTTTGATGTTTTGATTTTACTTAACACAACTAATAAAATCTTAACACAAAGGGCAAAATTGTCTAAGTAAAAGATAATATATCCTTTTTCATTTGGAATTCCTTACCAAACCAAACAATGAAAGTTGAAATCCCCTCTCCCCCCTTCTTCACTTTTTTTCTCTCATCTCTTCTCCTCTCCTCTCCTCTCCAATCATTTCTTCAAACTAAACACCATCTAAAAGTAATTGAATCTATAACAGCTCAATGATATAAATGCACGCGTGGTAAAACATTACCTACAGATAAGTGCAGAATATTAACATTGAATTCCAAATTCATTAAAGATTAGCTTTCACATGTTAGCAAGACCCTTTCTTAAAAGATTGAAAGCGACAAAAATTTATGAATCAAACGGACTTTACACGGGTTGGCTAGTTACATGCATCATTATCTTTTGCCAGCACAAATTCTCAAATTCCATAAAAGAAACTTGCAGGCATCCTATAATTCAATTTTGACCATGTTGTCATGACGTTGAAATGGTGGAAGAATCTATTGGTGGTCTTGGAGGAGAATATGCAGAAGGCTTTGGTGGACTTTTCGAAGCGTCACTGCCAGTGTGCTTCTTTGCAATGACATTTTAAATGCCTTTAGTTTTAAATTAATTAATTATTAATTTATATATTTGATAGGTACAATAGAAAAGTATGATTTTTTAAAAAATTTATTGCCTAATAAAATTTTCAAATTATTAATTACCAGGTTGATTCAAATCACAACCGATAAAACCTATTATTCAATTAAAGTTATCAATTTATGGAATATTAAAATAAATTCATTTGAGTCCTCAAATTAGAATTACAAATTACAAATTTATAATGACACGGTCATTGATACTCTTCCAGTATGGCACTGAGGCGGATCCGGTTGGATATATCCACCCTACTCGAGATCCAAAATCATGTCAAAAATGAAGATTTATTGAGTTGGAATTGATATGGTGTATGTCTTTATGCTTGTTAGAAACGAGGTCCTGAATATTGAACTGTGTAAGGTTGACAGCGGAGCCCTGGAAAACGGAGAAAATTTAGAACAAAATGTATGAGAGCGGAACGTGTGTTTACATGTAAGTCAAGGTCATGATCAGCCCTTAATTTACGTTCGAGCTATCCATTCATAGACCATATATGGTGAGTAAGGAACTGTAAATTGACTACATTCGCGTATGTCATCGATCCCAAATCGTAATCAAAGAAAACGAGAGACTCTTAAAAGTTAATTCAAATTACTGTACGTTGACTCAGGGACAGAATTGACCGACCCACCACCCTATAGCGGACGGTATCTTACTACAGTGGACGAAGCATTAATTTCGCTTAATGTAGAGACTGTTGCAATAGCATGTAGATCACGCAACATAGAAAATTGACCCACAACCATGTAATTTGCTTTATTGGTCACTTCGAAGCTCATGAATCTCTTGTATAAGTATGATCTCTCGTTAAAAATTATATTCATCTTACTTTGCAAATATACTTAGCTTGCTGTGTATATTAAAAAGACCAATATGGGGTACTTCTACTTCGTACCCACGTTGTTCTTATGTTATTTCATGGCCAGCTTTGCTTCGTCTTCAAGAGACATAAGAAGCGATCAATCAACTCTTCTTGCATTCAAATCCCATGTCACTGATCCCCATAGTGTTCTGACACATAATTGGTCCATGTCTTACCCAATATGCAGTTGGGTTGGCATATCTTGTAGTTCCCGCCGTCATAGAGTTACAGCCTTCAATCTTTCAGCGATCGGTCTAGAAGGTACTATTCCCCCACACCTAGGAAATCTCTCATTCCTAGTGTATTTGGATATTAGTGATAATAATTTCTATGGCCATATGCCGAATGAATTGGCGCAACTAAGCCGACTCAAATTCATAAATTTTGCTAACAATAAATTGAGTGGAAGCTTTCCATCATGGATCGGAATTCTATCCAAGCTCCAACGCTTGAGTCTTTCCAATAACAATTTCAGTGGTCTCATCCCAGATTCTCTCTACAACTTGTCAAGATTTGGCAATCTTCATACTTTGATGTTGGATAGTAATAAATTCACTGGACGGCTGCCAGAAAATATTGGAAATTGGAGTAAGCTAAGCGGTCTATATCTTGGTGATAATTACCTACAAGGTATGTTCCATTTAGCTCCTCTACTTGAAGCGTATCTGTATTTGCATTTCTGCAGAACTCATATCATGTAGGGCCGCAGTCAGTTTCTCACCAAAGATTAGAGATAGCCAAATTCCCAATCTAACTATCTACCCTTTCTACCTTTCCTATTTCTTCCTTCCGTAAGTCATTCCTTCAATTTCCGATCGACCTGAGCATCGGAGTACCACACCGATGCTAAATCAGTTCGTTCTGAAGTTGAAGAGAGCAGCATGAAAGAATCAAATTCTTACTCGTTTGTGTTGATTAAAAACTTAAATAAAAAGAATAATATTAGAGTTCTTACCTATAATCCAACATTTGAGACAGTAATTGTAATATAATTACTCTTTTTTTTAATTTCTTTTGCTTTTATCATTTCTTAGATAATTAAGTTATTAATTCATTTTTTGAAGCATATTTATTACATCTGAAAGACAGTAATTACTAATCGGACATTATTATCTCTTTTGAATGTTAAATGCACTTATATTTATTTATATGATAAAATATATAAACAGAGAATCCTGGTCAGAATGTCCACATTTATATGCAATGGGATGTCGCTAAACTAAGAAATGTGAACTCAAATATTTTGAGGTTTTTTTTTTTTTTTTTTTTTTTTTTTTAAGTGCATTGAATTTTTTTGCCCCCTCTTTTACTGACACATGCATTTTAAGTCAAATAGGGCAAATTTGCATTGAGGATATATTTCGTAGCCGACGTAGAAAAATTGTTCATTTGGCCATATGCAGTACTTTGAATTCATACCACAACTTCTAGACCCATTCGGAATTGCAGTTAAAATGTTATAAGCAACTTATTTCGTAAGTTTTAATAAAAATGGTGTTTGGAAATTTTTTTAAAAACTGCTTTTTTAATAAATTTGTCCATTTTGCAAGTAATTTTTAAGGGATAAGTCACCTATACCCTTAAGATTTGAAGAAATGGCCTTCAAATTTTTAGTAAGGGATACCAAAATCTTCTTTTCACAATAATATATTTTGTAAATAGTTATTAAAAATATTGACTTTAAAATTTTTCAATAAATACAAATATAACTTAAATAGTTTAATTTGTCAAGCAGATTAATAATATTGGAATATTTTTAATACATAAAATAACTTTTAAAATGTAAATTATTATAGTTTTTTAATAATTATTTATATTTATTATAAAATTTTAAATAAATTTTTAGGCTAAATATATTTTACAATTAATAAAATATATCTAATGTATTAATAATATTAAAACCATTTTATATAATATTGAAAATAATTTAAATTCTTTATATATTTATTTTAATATTATGATTCTATTTACAATAAATTTAGTTTAATATAATATAAGATTGTAAAGTATTAAAATATTTTTTAAGTATTGAAATTATTTTAAAATGTATACATTGTTGTATTTAATTTAATTTTATATTTCTGTTTATTATAAATCATTGGAATCAATTTTTTTGAATTAATAGAGCCCAAGCGTATTATAGTAAAAAAGAGATCTTGGTATCCCTTATCAAAAATTTGCTATCTACATAATTATTTTCCTCAACTTTAGGAGCGTATGTGTCCTTTCTAAATTTTTGAAAGAACGTACAAGTTGTGTTTTATAAGCAATTTATTAAATAAGCTACCATGTACTTTTAAAGTTCTTATTATAACCTTAAAATTTTAATCAAAAGATAATTAAGTCTTTTTTTTCTACAAACCCTAATATATAAATAAAAGCAATTTAAACTTTTGTATATTTTTTGTCATTATATAATAAAACAACACTTTTGTAATCAAATTTACTAAATGCATGTATTCTACTTTACAAACTTACAGTAACCATAACAGCGCAGTTTTCAAAACACTAAGTTATCTTTTCAATCCTCGTCTTATTTAATCCATACAACAGAAAATAGCTCCATCAGCCACTGCAATCCCAATTTAATCCTTAATAGGGGATTCAACCTAGTTTCCAAATGCTTTTATTATTAACATTAATCTTATATTTAGAAAGAGAGTAATATCAGGTGTCTTGACAACTGAGTCCTACCTTAAGTCTGAATTAATGTGATATTAATTGAGTAGATAGTATGTGGAATATTAATTTTATCCACTATAAAATTCACTATATAATGACCTTGAGATTCAATTGTTAGAATCCGCTAACATTATTAATAGGAAAAGACAATCGCTTGTAGTTACGATATGTGTTAATCTTTTTTTCCCCCTCATTCTCTATTCAATTAGCGAACAAAATAGAAGGCCGCATTTACTAATCAATTATTAATAGGAAAAGACAAATATGTGTTAATGATATACTTTCTCAGAAAAAAGTCAAACATTTACTATACTGAGGTTATGAAAAAGGTGCCGCATAACTACCGTACCCTATGGCCTATTCTAATCTTATTTCCTCAAACAAACTACTAATTCAACGTACTAGCGAATTTACTACAGAACAAAAGTTTGATTTTTAATTCTGAATATTTTTAAAAGCTTGAATAATTTTATGGAAAAAAGTATTCTTCTCATGAAAATTAATAGTTAATTTATTTTATAATAAAAATAGAAGGCCCAATTCAAACATTCTCCATCATATTTTCTTTTTCAACTAATTAAAAAAATCACAAAATCGCTGAATTAGAGAGATCATAATTCGTATGCTTGGTGTCAAACGAAACTTGCAACTTTAATGCATTGGAACATATATGTTACTCTGCTTGTACTTTCAGCTCAATAAGTATTCATATAATGTGGGCATTTATTCTGGCAGGTGAAATTCCAACTGAGATGGGCAATCTACAAAATCTGGACTATTTAGCTCTTAATTCCAATAACTTAACTGGTTCGATTCCACCCATGATCTTCAATATTTCAACCATAACAAGAATTACTCTAGCTGACAACCACTTCACAGGCCATTTACCATCAACGATTGGCCACTCGCTTCCAAACATAGACTGGTTAAGTTTGGCGAAGAACAAACTTAGCGGCACAATTCCCAATTCTATTACCAATGCTTCTAAACTTAGTGTCCTAGACTTGAGCTACAACTCTTTCTCTGGCCTTATCCCAAGCACTTTTGGCAACTTGAGATTCCTTGGGCAGCTCAACCTGGCATTTAATTACTTGACGACTGAATCATCTACTGCTGGGTGGAGTTTTATCCCTTCTTTGACTTCTTGCAGGATGCTGGCATTTTTAGGCTTAGGTTCTAATCCTTTACGTGGCATCCTTCCACCATTAATTGGGAATTTCTCTGAGTTGCTTCAAAAAATTTTTGCACATGATTGCAAAATTAGGGGCAGTATTCCTCAAGAGATTGGCAATTTACGTGGCTTGATACTTTTAAGCCTCTTCAACAACGACTTGGATGGAACTATTCCAGCATCAATGGGAACGTTAAAGACACTACAAGTTTTATATCTCGATGCCAATAATTTGCAAGGATATATTCCCAGTGATCTTTGCCGCTTGGAGCAGTTGACTGGTTTATTTTTAAATGAAAATAAGCTCTTTGGACATATACCGCAATGCTTGGGGAGTCTGACTTCTCTAAGAACACTCTTTTTAAGCTTCAACATGCTCACTTCTAGTATCCCATCATCCTTGTGGAGTCTTGAGTACATCTTGTATGTAAACTTGTCAACAAATTGTCTAAGTGGTCCTCTATCTTCAGATATACAAAACTTGAAGGTCTTAATAGAGTTAGATTTATCAAGAAATCAATTATCAGGTGATATACCAGTAAGTATTGGTGGCTTGAAAGATCTAGCAACTTTATCCTTGGCTAGAAACCAATTTGATGGTCCAATCCCTGAATCATTTAGTGGTTTGATAATGTTGGAATCTTTAGATCTCTCTAGCAACAATCTCTCTGGAGAAATTCCAAAGTCAATGGAGGTACTCTCATATCTCAAACAACTTAATTTGTCTCAAAATAGGCTAGAAGGGAGAATTCCTATCAAAGGACCTTTTAAAAACATTTCGGCTCGATCAATTTTTGGGAACTATGCACTCTGCGGTCCACCAAGACTTCAAGTCCCACCTTGCAAAGAAGATAATAGTAATGGATCCAAGAAAGCTACTCTGTTTGTCCGAAAATATACTCTGCCATTGATTATATCCGGTATACTAATAACAACTGTTATCATCTTTTTCATAAGATGTCGAAATAGGAAGACAACAATTCCAGATCAGGAAGATTTGATCTCTTTGACAACATGGAGAAGAATATCCTATCATGATATTCAACTAGCAACTGATGGATTTAACGAATGTAACTTGTTGGGTATTGGTAGCTTCGGATCGGTGTATAAAGGCACACTCTTTGATGGGACTATTCTTGCAATAAAGGTTTTCAATCTGCAGCTAGAGAGAGCTTTTAGGAGTTTTGTTTCTGAATGTGAAGTACTACGGAACGTTCGTCATCGAAATCTCATAAAGATCATTAGCAGCTGCTGTAATACACATTTTAAAGCATTGGTACTTGAATTCATGCCCAATGGTAGTCTTGAGAAGTGGTTGTATTCTCACAACTATTTCCTAGATATCCTAGAGAGGTTGAATATAATGATAGATGTGGGATCGGCTCTTGAGTATCTCCATCAAGGTCATTCATTAGCACCTGTAGTTCATTGTGATTTGAAGCCTAGCAACATTCTCTTGGATGAAAATATGGTGGCACATGTGAGCGACTTCGGCATTTCTAAACTCTTAGGTGATGGAGAAGATTCGGTGACCCAAACTATGACAATGGCTACAATCGGTTATATGGCACCAGGTAAGGTTTTAATTATAATTTTAAATTTTTGCTCTTTTTTCAAGCACATCAAAGTTTGAGCCACCTTGATAATCAAAATATTATTTGTTTATAATTTGTTTCATAATTTCATGCCTATTTGATATATTGAAACCAAAAAATTCAGAGTATGGATCAGAAGGAATCATCTCAACCAAATGTGATGTCTATAGTTATGGTGTTTTAGTGATGGAAACTTTCACGAGAAAAAAGCCCACAGATGAAATGTTTATCGGAGAAATAAATTTAAGAAACTGGGTAAAGGAGTCATTACCTCATGCTTTGACTGATGTTGTTGATGCAAATCTTGTAAGAAAAGAGCAAGCGTTTTCGGCTAAAATGGATTGTTTATTAAGCGTCATGCATTTGGCATTGGATTGTTGCATGGATTCACCAGAAGAGAGGGTATCTATGAAAGATGCCGCTGAAACGCTCAGGAAGATTAGAGTGAAGTTTCTGGATGATGTTGCTGCAACTAGTTAACCTCATGTTTGCTCTGTGTGTTTGTTAATAACTTTGTGAGCAGTCTTTCTTGTTTGTTTTTGTGGAATAAATGCCATTGCTTTGAGCAGAACATAAATTGAAACGAGAGATCTAATGTTCAAATTTGTATCTTTGGACACACACACACACACTTGACACTAGATATGGTATGTGCTTTATTTCAACATTCTGGAGATTGATATAATGATTCCTCCAACAACGTGGTCAAATCTTTGAATCTGTGCTTCTCTCTTAACGTCTTTCTTTTCTTTCTTACCCTCTAAGTCGAGTTATTATTATAACAAATTCTTAATTCATCTTTATAATTAAAATTTTCCTGTGAGGGAGATTATATTACTATCAATCACAATTGGACTCGGAACATTGAAAACAGAACTAGAAATTACTCACCGTTTTTTGCAAATATTTAGAATGACTCTTATCACTCATTTATTTATAAATAAACTGTTGATAAAATGACTTTTTATCATATAATTTTTGGAAAACTTATGATAAGTGCACTGAATTTGGGTAATGTGATTAATAAGGCAGCAGCAATCTTTGGGTTTGTAATTTGTGAGCAAACTTTAATTAATTTAATATGACTTACATGAGATAAGATCACATTCATAAAATCACTCAAGATCATAATCTTTCATCAAATTCGGATTAGATGATCCAAATCAAGAGTAAATATTTAATTAGAGATGGTAATACCTTGATTTCACAAACATTATGAAAGATTATACTTCAAGGAAAAACACCTGCAAATAATTTATCATATTAATTTTTATCAAAATCTCCCAATCATAAACGGGACCATTTCCAATTTAAGAAAACTAGTTCTTTCACAACTTTATCTGAGAATTAAGTACTACTACAAATAGTAGCTTTATTGCAATACTTGCCTTGCTTTCACTTTGAAGAGAAGTAATTTTATCTTCTTTTGGGGTGGTGTTTAGCTTGGGAAAAATGAGGGCAAATAAAAGGAAAGGAGACGAAATGAGAGGATTAGAGAGGAAAATAGAGGAGGGATTTCCAATTCTTTTACTTGATATTATACTTATATTATAATTTATTTGTTAATATTAATATAATTTTATTATTTTTATTTTTATTTTAATCTTCTTTGCACTCTCAGTTGCTAGTTGCTACTACATATATATAGTTCCAATCTAGGAAAACAAAGTCCAAGAAAGCTATTAAACCATGCGGTTTAATAGTGTAATGTCAGTTTAGGATCTAGACCATATCAACACTACACACACACACACACACACACATACGCACACACATATATATATAGTCATTCTCTATTGTGGACACTCTCAATTTTTTTATTTTCATGCAGACACGCTTTTAAGTCACGAGGTTTAAGAAAGTCAGACTTTAATGCTATTAAACTGTCTGCCTTTATAGTACATTAAAAAATAATTCTATCATACCACATGGCTTAACAGTGTCTGTGCATTTTGAAAAAAGGAAAAAGGTCCCTGCACCTATACCTGAGAATGATTATATATATATATATATATATGAAATCAATTTTTTAATATTAGAAATAAAACCTAATGTCTTCATATTAAAATGAATTAATAAAAATCTTGAATACGAATTAAAAGGTAGCTCCAGACCATAAACTCATAAATTATTTCTAATTTTTTATAAATAAATGTTTATATTGCATTAATTGCAACTATTTAAATAGAATAAAAAACAATAAATAAGACAGTAGAAGAATCTAAGTTTTATGCAGGCCCACCTACTAAATTATAATGGTCAAATTTGGAGAGTTTGATATGTTAGTAAGGTTGGCAATTTAAGGGCTTGGATTGACTTTTTTAAGTCGGACCCAAGCCTGTTAGAGTAAAAGTATAAGGATTGGGCCCAAGCACTTTTAAAGTTTCTATTATAACCTTAGAATTTTAACAAAAAGATAATTAATTCTTATTTTTTACATCTATTTTTTGTCATTATATAATAAAATAACACTTGCATAACCAAATTTACTAAATGTATGTATTTTTCTTTACAAACTTATAATAACCATAATAACGTAGTTTTCAAAACACTAAGCTATTTTTTTAATGGACATCTTATTTAATCCATACAACAGAAAGTAGCTTCATCAGTCGCCGCAATCCCAATTTGATCCCTAATGAGGGATTGAACCCAATTTCCAAATGCTTTTATTATTAGCATTAATCTTATATTTAGAAAGAAAGTAATGTTAAGTATCTTAACAATTAAGCTCTACCTTAAATCTCAATTAATGTGACATTAATTGATTAGATAGTATGTAGAATATTACTTTTATCCAATATAA
Organism: Citropsis articulata; assembly: GCA_030449925.1. Taxonomy (NCBI): domain Eukaryota; kingdom Viridiplantae; phylum Streptophyta; class Magnoliopsida; order Sapindales; family Rutaceae; genus Citropsis; species Citropsis articulata. The sequence continues at coordinate 2,376,761 of JASUUH010000101.1, read as the reverse complement.
AATTCACTATAATGAATTTGAGATTCAATTATTAGTGTTGTAAAAAATATAAAGTAGACAATAAAGCACAAAGTGTTGCCTTAAAAAAGTATGCTGGCCAGGGAGTAGAGATTCAACCCCCAAGAGTAGGAACAGGAGTTCTACCCCTAGGAATGGGGCCTAAAGAGTTTGCTTCCCTAGGAGTGGGAAGCTGGGGTTCAACCACCAGGAATAGAGGCCCAGAGAGTATGCTTCCCAGAAGTGGGGAGCAGGGGTTCCACCCCCAGGAATGGGCCCATAGAGTATGCTCCCTCAAGAGTAGGGAGTAGGGTTCCACTCCCAGGAATGGGGTCAAGAGAATATGCTTCCCAGGAGTGGGGAGCAGGGGTTCCACCCTCAGGAATGGACCTCAGAGAGTATGCTCCCCAGGAGTGGGGAGTAGGGATTCTACCCTTAGGAATGGACCCTAGAGAGTATAATACCCCAGGAGTGGGGAGCAGGGGTTCCACCCCAAGAATGGGCCCTAAAGAGTATGCTCCCCTAAGGGTAGAGAGCAGGGTTCCACCTTCAGGAATGGGGCCCAGAGAGTATGCTCCATTAGGAGTGGGGATCAGAGTTTCCATTCCCAGGAATGGGGCCAGAAAGTGTGCTCTTAAGAAGCAGGGATTCTACCTCGATAGGTCTCAAAAGCCATGCTCCTAGGATCGGGGAGCAGACTCCCAGGAATTGGAGCAGCAAAACCATGCTCCCCAAGAATGGGGAGCAGGAATTAAAGTCCCTAGGAATGGGGAGCAAGAACAAGGGATGGTAAAAGTCATAGATCTAGACGACCCTTGAGTCAGTTTTAGATTGTGGACCGCACAAAAAATGCAAGTCCAGATGGATGAGCTATCGTTGAACGACATTGCTTGGTCTAGAAGTAAATTTAATAGAGTTTGGCACGGATACAACCTTTAATAGAAATATTTTGTAATTAAAATCCTAAAGGATAAAGGAGAGTTAGATGGAGTTAAAGTTAGAAAAAGACTGTATCTATAAAAGCTATAAAAGCAGAAGTCTCTCATAGTATAGGGCATGAAAAAAATAATAGCAAAAAAAGAGGGAGTCAAGTTGTAAGTGCGATTTTAATAGAATATCTGTCTTTCTCTGCCTGTGGACGTAGGCCAAAGGACGGACCACGTTAATTTTCTATGTCTTTTCTATTATATCGCCCTGCATAAATTGATTTTTTAAGTTGACCAGAAATCTACATCAACAGTTTGACGTCATCTGTGGGAACGGTATAAAACATTGTTATTAAGATTGTATTAAATCCTCGGTAACCATGAGTCAGCGTAGTTATCGAAGCCGCAATAGCAGGTCGCCCCAAGTTCCTAATCCACCAAGAAAGCAGTGTAGTAATGTTGGGTCATATCCACCACTCGCACAACAGATGGCTGATTTAACGCAGAATATAGCCAGGGTTCCCCAGTGTATAGAGAACTAGAGACATGGAGCAAACCAAAATTTGCTTCCACCAGTGGAAGAAGGGCTACAAAATGACCTGCAAGATACTCTACAAGATAACAATAATAGCTCACAACAGGTTCATTAGAAAAGCAACCCTACCAAATCAGCTAGAAGAGCAAAGACTCATACAAGTAATACTAATCACCTAAGGGACCTCCGATATGTGTTGGAGTCCAAGCAGGATTTGCGCCACAAGTTGAATTCAAAAAATAAATATGAGTCAGAGGGCTCTTGTGCTAGTACTGGGTCGGTAAGTCTTGAAGCAGAATTGAAAAAGCTCAAGAAATGGGTAGATGGGATGGAGAAAAGTCCTACATAACAACTTTAAATAAAGTAGAACCACCGTTGACCAAAAATATCCTGGAGGCCCCATTGCCAGCAAAATTTAAGATGCCCCAAATAAAATTATATGGAGGGGAAGGAGATCCAACTAAGTATCTAGAGACCTTCAGGTCATAGATGGAGTTGCAAGGGGCAACAAGAGTAGCCATGTACAAGGCTCTCCTTAACGCTTACAGAAGCAACATGTAAATGGTATAAAAAGCTAAAGCCTGGATCTATCTCTTCATTTACCCAGCTTAATCATATGTTTATTGGTCAGTTTGTGGAAGCAAGACCATTCGCTTCCCCCAATGCACTTTTTATCAGTGAAGCAGGGGAATGATAGGTCATTGAAAGACTATATTGTACAGATGCGGTGGCATTAACGACCATAATGGCAGGCTTACGACCAAGAAGATTCTATGACTCACTGGCTAAGAATGCCCTAGGGACCTTCACCGAGTTGCTATCAAGAGCTCAGAAATACTCTAATGATGATGAACTGACCAATACAAAGAGAGGAGTAGACCCAAACCGTTAGAGGGTTGGAGAAAAATGAAAAAGGAAGGATGAACAAATTGAAAATCGAGCAAAAGAAGTAGACTAAGGGATAGCAGGGGACTAAAAATCCTACAAAGTAGGTACTCTAGGTACACACCACTTAGTGTACCTAGGGAACAGCTGCTTATGCAGATAAGAGATCTAGATTTACTGTGGAAGCCCAATGAAATTAGGACCGTACCAAATCGAAGAGACATAAGCAAATTTTGTAGGTTTCATAAAGATTATGGCCATATTAACAACGACTTCTTTGATCTTAAAGAGGAAATAGAGCCCTTAATTTAGTGAAGATGTTTGAAAAACTTTGTAAAAAAGGAAAGAGCAGAGAGAGATTCAAAATGAAGCCTCAGCTGATGCACTAAAAAACATTGCTACAATAGTACCTGAACATAGAGAGAACCGGGAGGTTGCAGGAGGAGCCCCTATAAGAACTATATTTGGTGGACTTACAGGAGGAGGGGACTTCAACAGGGTATGAAAAGCTCACGTACGGGCGGTTCGAGCGGCACCAGGGTCTTTACCAGTAAACTTAGTTGGTAAACCCCTAAAAGAGGCTAGGATGGAACATAACACCATCGCCTTCACAAAAGAAGAAGCTATAGTGATAGATTAGCCGCACGATGATGCTCTAATTGTTTCAATAACTTTAGCAAACATAAAAGTTTACAGAGTTTTAGTAAACAACGGGAGTTCAGTAGATATTTTATATGCAACAGCATTTGACAAGATGAATATAGGAAGGGAAAAATTAAAGCAAATTCGTACGCCATTGATCGGCTTTGATGGAGAGTGCTTAATTCCTTTAGGTAGTATAGATCTACCAGTCACTATTAGAGAACCACCTCACCAAGCCACCAAGATGGTAGGCTTCTTAGTAGTAGAGCATCTTTCGGTCTACAATGTTATCTTAGGTAAACCAGCCCTAAATCTTTCCCGAGCAATAGCCTCAACTTAACACTTAATGATAAAGTTCCCTATAAAAACTTGGACTGAAATCTTAAGGTAGATCAAGAAGAATCCTGAAAAATATTATGCCACCGCCTTAAAAGGCAAAATAGACAAGCGAGAGTGTCTTTAAGTCACGGCTGACTTTAGAGAGGAGAGAAATGAATAAAGAGGATCACTAGTAGAAGAGCTAGATACCATCCAAGTGCGGCATGATAATAAGAGCAAGACAGTTTGTGTTGGGTCATCATTAACCCCAAAAATATAAAAAAGACTAGAAAATTTTCCAAGATTACAATTTGATATGTTTGCATGGTCACATGAAGATATGCTTGGTATAGATCTAGAAGTGATAGTCCATCAATTAAATGTAGATCCTAGTTACAAGCCAATACGACAAAAGAAGAGATCCTTCAATCCAGAAAGATACAAAGTAAGAGAAGAGAAGGTCAAAAAACTTTTAAAAGTAGGCTTCATGAGAGAGGCCTACTACCCAACTGGTTAGCTAATGTGATAATGGTTAAAAAGCCAAATGGAAAATAGAGGATCTGTATAGACTTCACTGACTTAAATAAAGTATGTCCTGAAGATAGCTTTCCTTTGCCTAGAATTGATTAATTGGTTGATGCTACTATAGGGCATGAGCTGTTTATCTTCATGGATGCATATTCCGGGTATAATCAAATTCAAACACACCTACTAGATAGGGAAAAAACATCCTTCATCACGAACAAGGGCCTGTATTGCTATAATATTATGCCCTTCGGGTTAAAAAATGCAGGAGCAACCTATTAAAGGTTGGTCAATAAAATGTTTCATAGCCAGATTGAAAGAAATATGGAAGTCTACATAGATGATATGCTCGCCAAAAGCAAGAAAATGAAAGATCATATCACAGACTTAGATGAAATGTTCAAGGTTTTGAAGTAGTACAATATAGAGTTAAAACCAAACAAATGTGCATTTGGAGTCTCCTCAGGAAAATTTTTAAGGTTCATGGTAAGCCAGCGATGAATAGAAGCTAACCCAAAAAAAATTCAAGCCCTTTTAGATATAGAGTTTCCAAAATCAATTAGATAAGTTCAAAGGTTAACATGAGGAGTTACAGCCTTGAACCGGTTTATTTCACGAGCAACAGATAAAAATCTACCATTCTTCAAAACCCTCAGAGGGGGGGAAAGAAATGGGATTGACAGAGGAATGCAAGAAGCCTTCCAGGAGTTGAAGAAGTATCTGGGAAGTCCTCCAATTTCCTCTAAACCAATATTGAGAGATACCTAGTCATGCTCTATTAGATGCAAGAGAGGAAATTAAGGTACAAAAGCCAATTTATTATGTGAGTCATGCCCTATTATATACCGAGACAAGTTATCCAGTTATAGAAAAAATAGCTTTAACACTAGTAATATCCGCTAGGAAACTAAGGCTTTACTTTCAGGCTCGCACCATAGTGGTGCTTGCAAACCAGCCCTTAAGGCAGATAATGCAACGACCAGAGGTGTCAGGAAGGTTGATACAGTGGGCTTAGAGCTAGGAGAGCATGATATTAGGTATAAACCTAGAACAACAATTAAAGGGCAAGTGGTTGCAGACTTTATAACTGAATTTACTGGTAACCAGTTCAAGGAGGCCAAGATCAGTAAAGCAGTAATATTAACCTGGAGCTTATATTTGGATGGACCAACAAGGGAGTGGAGCAAGATTGATTTTAGTTTCCCTAGAGCATACAGAGATAAGCTTTGCCCTCAAGTTTGGGTTCAAAGCCTCCAACAACAAAGCAGAGTACTAGGCCTTGCTCGCTGGTCTTAGGTTAGCAAAAGAGATAGGGGCAGAGAAGTTAGGAATTTTTAGTGACTCACAATTAATTATGAATCAAGTTATATCCGAGTACCAAACAAAGGGAAGTAGGATGTTAGCGTATCTATAAAATATCAAATAACTATTTATGAATTTTGTATAATGCACTACCACTCAGGTTTCAAGAGAAGAAAATAGCATAGCCGATGCCCTCGCACTGCTGGCATCAGCCACATATGCAGGCTTAAATAGATTAATCCCTGTTGAGTTCTTACAAAATCCGAGTATTAATCACGAGGAGAACAAGGAGATCAATCTTGTGAATATAATCAGAAGCTGGATGGGTCCTATCATTAGTTACCTAAAAGATAAAAAGTTACCTAATAAGGATAAAGCAAGGAAGATCAGGTTAAGGTTAGCACGGTATATGATTTTGAGAGACATGCTATACAAGAGAGGATATTCCTTACCTTACTTGAGGTGCCTAATGTCTGAAGAAGCAAACTATATGATAAGAGAAATCCACGAAGGTATTTATAGCAAGCATTTGGTTACAAGGTCGTTGGCTCATAAAGCCATACACCAAGGATACTTTTGGCCTACTATGAAAGAAGATGCTCAGAAATTTATACAGCGATGCAACAAGTGTCAGAGGTTTTCCAACATACCATGTCAACCCTCAGAACAGCTTACCTCAATTTCTAGTCCGTGGCTATTTGCTCAGTGAGGTGTAGACATCATTAGTCTAATGCCTACTAGCAAAGGGCAAACAAAATTTACAGTCGTGGCTGTGGACTATTTCACAAAGTAGGCAGAATCTAAACTCTTAGCATAAATCACAGAGCAAAACACTACTGGGTTTATATGAAAGTCTATCATATGTCGATTTGGCATTCCCCAAGCCATTGTGTCGGATAGCAAGAAACAGTTTAGTAACCCCTCATTTAGGGGGTTATGTGAAGGCATTGGGATTAAAATTTTTTTCTCTTTACCAGCTCATCCTCAAGCAAATGAAGAGGCCGAAGTTTTCAACAAAATAATTAAGCATCACTTAAAGACGAAGTTGGAAAAGCACAAAGAGGCTTGGGCAGATAAATTACCATTCGTATTGTGGACTTACAAGAGGTGAAACCCCATACTCTCTTACATTTGGGACAGAAGCAGTGGTCCCTGTAGAGATTGGCATGCCCTCTTACAGTGTACAGTATTTTCAACCTGAACAGAACTTGGAACAACTAAACCTCAACCTAGACTTGACGGAAGAAAAGAGGAAGCAAGCTCACCTCAGAGTAGCAGTACATAAACAAAGGGCAGCTTGGTATTTCAATTCAAAGATGAAGCCAAAAAGCTTTCGGGTTGGTGATCTGGTCCTCAGAAAAATATTTTAGAACACAAAAAAGTAAAATGTCAGTGTGCTAGGACCAATTTGGTAAGGCCTTTATAGAGTAGTAGAAGTTGTGAGGCCTGGGACTTACAGGCTTGGGGACATGAATGGAGTTATGCTTATACATCCTTGAAATGCGGAGCATTTGGGGATTTACCATGAGTAATGAAGTAACATTGGTCGGTTTTCTTTTCTTGAAGCGTAGGCAGTTAATAAGGCTTTTTTAAGCTATTAGGAAAATTCTTTTTTTTTTTTATGATCATAGAAAGTTATTACCAATTTTTATTCGTGACAGTTTAGTAATAAAGCAGATTATGGGCTTAGTCTAAAATTTCATGTTACTATTTCTAATTTTCTTTTATTTGAAAAAAAAGAGAACAGTGGTGCAAAACATGCAAGGAATCAACAAAGATGTCCATAAAAAGAGAGAGGTTATACTCCCCTGAAAGTATAAAGCATGGGGAGCACCAGTTATGCTCTCCAGAAAGTAGAAATCATGCTCCTAAGAGAGGGAGCAATAGAAAAAATTAATAAGTATCCCTTGCCTCCTAAGAAAAAAGAAAAGCAAGAAAAGTAAAAAAAAAAAAAAAAAAAAAATTCTTGGAGCAGAAATTATAAACATGCCCTCAGAAATAAGGAGCAACAACCATACTCCTTAGAAATTATAATTAAGGGAGTAGCAGCCAAGTTCCTCAGAAATTATTATACCACATGAGCAACAGGAAAAATCAACAGACTTCTGAGGGAAGAGAAAAGTAAAAAAAATAAAAACTTTTCTGTTACTCTTTTAAAAACCCATAAAAGCAAGCAAGGGTGAGGAGCAGTAGAACACCAAAAGCAAATACATTAATAAAAACAGTTGGAACATGCCCGGTTTACAACTTTATTATTAGAACATCCCCATTGCAAGAGCAGGAGAAAAGAAGAAAAAACAACCAAGAATTAAGAAGATAGTAGAAAAGGCAACACCCTGGACATAAGCATCACCAGTCTTTTAAAAAGCGAAAGTCAAATTAAGAGTAGCGACGCTCAATCATGGCCTTAACCTTGGCACCACGTTTTAGAAATTCTTCATCAATGATATTTTCAAAGTCCGTAAAAACTTTAAACTCTTCAACGGCTGATGCCTTCACACTTGGAATTTGGAGATTCAATTGGTCAAGGGAGTTAGACAACTCTTGAACTTAGGACTAGGCTTCAGTGAATTCTCCCTTTGCAGTGTTAAGCTCTAACTTCAATTGAGTCACAAGAGCTTTCTCTTCACTAAGACATTTCTCCAGCTCATTAATCCTTTTTTTAGAAGCTTGGCTTGATTCAAGCAAAGTGTTCTTCTCTAGCAGTAGGGACTTTATCTTTTCCTTTGATATTTGAACAGCATAACTAAGCTGTAGGAATATGAACGCAGTTAAGATCCAACTCTATATCATTAATGGTAACATAAAAATAATATTATTGCTACTTGATAAACATTAGCAAGCATGGCTTTAATAGGGTCAGAGTTCTCTATTTGCCTCACATTATCAGCAGAGACATACTGAGGCCAAGATTGAGCAAAGGAACTCAGATATACCTGAGAAGGATCTTCCCATGTGAAGTCCTACAGACCATCAAACAATGGTGGAGTCTCTTGGCTTGAACTTGCTAAAAGAGATATAAGCATATGAGCATGGGTGGAAGCAGATACAGAGTTAGAACCTCCAGGATATGAACCCTTATGAGTGAAAGTTGGAAATAAAATTTTCTGCAATCTTAGAGAAGATGCAGATGCTTAGTTCAGCCCTTCAGCAGGTGTATTAGTGGAAGCATATGCAGAATGAAGCTTACAGACTGAGAAAATGAAATTTCACGAGTGTGAGATGGAAATAAAAATTTCTCACTGCAACCCTGGTGCAATTTAAAGAGTCTGGTGTAACCTTGGAGCATTTATAGTTTCTTGAGAAGATGATCCTACAGGCTAAAAAACAGGCTTATCCCTAAGTTTCCTGCTAATTTTTAAAGCCGGGTATTTATCTATCTTCTTTTTTTTCCGTGCGGTGTCATCCCTAGGAGCCATCATTAGCATGAGATGAAAAAGACCCAAAAAAATAAAATATTACAACCTCTCAGGAGCATAAAAGTTATTATGCTTAAACAAAACTCACTTGGAGATGGAATATTTGTGAAGATAGATGAGATAAAACCCAAAGCGGTTAAAAAGGCTAATTGAGAAAGATATTTCCAAGACCGTAAGTTTATAGGGTCTTTAAAAACTTCATCGATTTGATGTTGTTCAGTAGGATCAATGGAGGTACAGCCACATGACACAAAAAAAAAAAATTGAGTACGCTGATAAGAAAAACACATTCTGTAGCAATTCTTATGAAGCTACCTGGAGTAGAAAAATGGGTTTGAACCCGATATTTGGGACACATGTCAGGAGAATTCCTTAGCTTCCAATCCCCAAGGGCGAAAAGTAAAAAATCTTTCTAAGAACCTTTATGAGATTTTCCCTGGGCGATTAAAGGGGAAGATTTAGCCCAAGTACGGACGTAACACCAACCCTTGAGGAGAGAATCTTTATCTCCAAAAAGACTCATTAATTGGTAAATTCTCTAAAACTAACTAAATGTGGGATCTGAAAAACCCTTCAACTTCCATAAGACATACATGCCAATCATGGCACACCAGACGCTAGGGCAAAGCTGTGCCAGGGCACAATTCAAACATATCAGCATATATCTAAAAAAAAGATGCAACGGCAACCTAACACTACAGCAAAAAAAATATGATAAAGGCAAGGCCCCAGAAGGGGGTTGGCTGGCTAATTAACCAATTTGAGGCTTCCTAAGCTCAATTGAGTTTTGAATTTCATACGTGGCTGTAAGAGATGGAGTAGATTTCTTAGAGATTTCATTCCCCACCTGATCAATATGACCAATTGGGTTGAAAGCTAGATTGGTCATTAGGAACAAATGACGTAGGAGTAAAATTTACAATAAAGGGTATTTGGTAAGAGGATAAATGGCAGTAATCATCATCATCTTCAAGATACTCATGGTAGAGAAGGTTAGAGTTTTTTTCAGAACTAGAAGACATTGAAATTATTAAAAGCAGATGAAGAGAATGGAAGAACACTCACCGAGTAAGTAAAGTAAAACCCAAAAGGTTGGAACTCCACGAGGTGAGCAAATGTGCAAGGGATGGTTTATATAGAAATGATAAGAGAGAGAATCAACTTAAGCTCTTATGCTTCGAGTGAAACTAGAAGCTACGAGCTAGGGAGCAACTGTTGTAGAAAATATAAAGAGATAATAAAATACAAAGTGTTGCCCTCAGAAAGTATGCTCCCCAGGGAGCATAGATTCAACCCTCAAGAGTGGGAACAGGGGTTCCACCCCTAGGAATGAGAGCCAGAGAGTATGCTCTCCTAGGAGTGGGGAGCAAGGGTTCCACCCCTACGAATAGGGCTCCAGAGAGTATAATCCCTCAGAAGTGGGGAGCAGGGGTTCCAACCCCCCCCCCCCCGGGGAATAGGCCCCAAAGAGTATGCTCTCTGAGAGTGGGGAACAGGGGTTCCACCCCAGGAATGGGCCCTAGAGAGTATGCTCTCCTAAGAGTAGGAAACATGGTTCTACCCCCAGAAATGGGGCCTAGAGAGTATGCTCCCCCAGGAGTGGGGACAGAAGTTACACTCCCAAGAATGGGGCTAATGACTGTGCTCCTAGGGAGCATGGATTCTACCTCGATAGATCCTAAAAGCCATGCTCCCAGGATCGGGGAGCATACTCCTAAGAATTAGAGCAGAAGAACTATGTTCCCCAAGAATGAGGAGCCAGAATTAAACTCCCTAGGAATGGGGAGCAAGAACAAAGGATGGCAGAAGTCATGGATCTAGACGGTGCTTGACCCAGTTTTAAATTTTGGACCGCATAACAAATACCAGTCCAGATAGAGGAGCTATCGTTAAAGGACAATTAAAGGACATTACTTGGCCCAGAAGCAAATTCAATAGAGTTTGACAAGGATACAACCTTTAATAGAAATATTTTGTAATTAAAATCCTAAAGAATAGAGGAGAGTTAGATAAAGTTAAAGTTAGAAAAGGACTGTATCTATAGAAGCTATAAAAGTAAAGTTCTCACATAGTGTAGGGCACGAAAAAAATAATAGGAAAAAGAGAGAGAGTCAAGTTATAAGTGCGATCTTAATAAAAAATCTGTCTTTCTCTGCCCGTGGACTTAGACCAAATATTGAATCACGTTAATTTTCTGTGTCTTTTTTATTATATCGCCCTGTATAAATTGATTTTCTAAGTTGACCAGAAATCTATGTCAATAGTTAGAACTGCTAACAAAATTGTTAGTGCGATCTTAATTCTTTTCTTTTCCCCCTCTTTCTCTATTCAATTAACGAACAAAATTGTTAATGGTAAAATTTCTAATAAAAAAGTCAAACATTTTCTATATTAAGGTTATGAAAAAGATACCGTATAACTACTGTACCCTGTAGCTTGTTCTAATCATATTTCCTCAATCAAACTATTAATTAAACGTATTAGCAAATTTACTACAGAACAAAAGTTTGTTTTTAATTCTGAATCTTTTTAAAAGCTCGAATAATTTTATGGAAATAAGTATTTTTCTCATGAAAATTAATAGTTAATTTATTCTGTAATGAAAATAGAAGGCCAAATTTAAACATTCTCCATCATATACTTTTTTTTCCAACTAATTAACAAAATCACAAAATCGATGAACTAGAGAGATCATATTCATATGCTTGGTGTCAAACGAAACTTGCAACTTTAATGCATTTGAACATATATATATTACTCTTGCTTGTACTTTCAGCTCAATAAGTGTTAATATAATGTGGGTATTTATTCTAGCAGGTGAAATTCTAACTGAGATGGGCATTAATCTACAAAATCTGGAGTATTTATCTCTTCATTCCAATAACTTAACTGGTTTTTTTCTACCCACGATCTTCAATATTTCAACCATAACAAAAGTTACTCTAGCCGAAAACCACTTCAAAGGCCATTTACCATCAACGATTGGCCACTCGCTTGCAAACATGGACTCGTTAAGTTTGCCAAAGAACAAACTTAGCAGCACAATTCCCAACTCCATCACCAACACTTCTAAACTCAGTGTTCTATACTTAAGCCGAAACTATTTCTCTGGCCTTATTCTAAAAACATTTGGCAACTTGAGGCTCCTCAGCATGCTCAACCTAGCATAAAATTATTTAACGACTGAATCATCTACTGATGGGTGAAGTTTTCTCCCTTTTTTGACTTCTTGTAGGATGCTGGCGTTTTTAGCCTTAGGTTCTAATCCATTACGTGGCATCCTTCCACCATTAATTGGGAATTTCTCTAAGCTGCTTCAAAAAATTTATGCACAGGATTGCAAAAGTAGGGGCAGCATTCCTCAAGAGCTTGGTAATTAAGTGGCTTGATACTTTTAAGCCTCTCTAATAACGACTTGGACGGAACTATTCCAGCATCAATGAGAACGTTAAAGACACTACAATCTTTATATCTCTATGCCAATAATTTGCAAAGATACATTCCCAGTGATCTTTGCCGCTTAGAGCGGTTGACTAGTTTATTTTTAAATAAAAATAAGCTCTTCGGACAAATACCACAATGTTTGGGGACTCTGACTTCTCTAAGAATTCTCTTTTTAAGCTCTAACATGCTCACTTCTAGTATCTCATCATCTTTGTGGAGTATTGAGTACATCCTGTATGTAAACTTGTCAACAAATTCTCTAAGTGGTCCTCTATCTTCATATATACAAAACTTAAAGGTCTTAATAGAGTTAGATTTATCGAAAAAAATCAATTATCAAGTGATATACCAGTAAATATTGGTGGCCTTAAACATCCAGCAACTTTATCCTTGGCTATAAATCGATTTTATGGTCTGATCCCTAAATCATTGGTAGTTTGATAAGATTGGAATCTTTGGATCTCCCTACCAATAATCGTTTTAGAGAAATTCCAAAGTCAATAGAGACACTCTCATATCTCAAACAATTTAATGTGTCTCACAATAGGCTGGAAAGGGGAATTCTTATCAAAAGACCTTTTAAAAACATTTCAGCTCAATGGTTTTTTGGGAAAAATGCACTATGTGGTCCACCAGGACTTCAAGTCCCACCTTGCAAAGAAGATAATAGCAAAAGATCCAAGAATGCTACTCTGCTTGTCCTGAAATATACTTTGCTTCGATTATATTCAATGTACTAATAACGATTGTTATGATATTCTTCATAATATTTCAAAATAGGAAAACAAGAACTCTAGATTAGGAAGATTTGTTCTCTTTGAAAACATAGAGAAGAATATCCTATCACGATATTCAACGAGCAACTGATGGATTTAATATATGTATCCTACTAGGTACGGATGGCTTCGGATCTGTTTATAAAGGCACACTTTATGATGTGACTATCATTGTAATAAAGGTTTCCAATCTATAGCTAGAGAGAGCCTTTAGGAGTTTTGATTCTGAATGTGAAGTATTGTGGAATGTTCGTCATCAAGATCTCATAAAGATCACTAGCAGCTGTTGCAACCTAGATTCTAAAGTACTAGTTTGAGTTATGCTCAATGGTTGTCTTGAAAAATAGTTGTGTTCTCACAATTATTTCCTAGATATCCTAGAGAGGTTGATTATAAGGTTAGATACGCGGCTGGCACTTAAATATCTCCATCACGATCATTCATCAGCACTTGTAATTCATTGTGATTTGAAGCCTAGCAACATTGTCTTGGATGAAAAAAATATGGTGGCACATGTGAGTTCGGCATTTCTGAACTCTTAGGTGATTGAGAAGATTCTGTGACCGAAATCATGGCAGTGGCTGCAATTGGTTATATTGGCACCAGGTAAGGTTTCAATGATAATTTCAAAATTTCGCTCTTTTTTAAATACAGTCAAAGTTTGGACCATCTTGACTGTCAAAAGATTATTTGTTTATCAGTTGTTTTATGATGTCACATCTATTTGATCAATTGAAACAAAAAAATGCAGTGTATGGATTAGAGGGAATCATTTCAGCCAAATCTGATGTCTGTAGTTATGGTGTTTTATTGATGGAAAGTTTGACGAGAAAGAAGCCTAGAAATGAAATGTTTACCGGAGAAGTTTAAGAGACTAGGTAAGGGAGTCATTACCTCGTGCATTGAGTGATGTTGTTGATGCAAACTTGGTGAGAGAAAAGCAAACTTTTTCTGCTAAAATGAATTGTTTATTAAGCAGCATGCATTCAGCATTGGATTTTTGCATGGAATAACTAGAACAGAGGGCGTCTATGAAAGATGCCGCTGAAAAGTTAAAGAAGATTATAGTGAAGTTTCTGGATGCTGCTGCTGCAAGTAGTTGATGTCATGTTTGCTATGTGTGTTGATGCGTAAATTAGCAAGTGTACTAGTCGGCACAAATAATACAATGAAAAATAGAGTATCGTCCCATAGAGAGTGTATATCTTATTAGTTACTGAAATTATTCTAACCCTAATTTATTTGAACAATTGAATAGGCGAATCTAGATTAAAATTAATAAAATTAAATAACTAAAAATTAAATAAATATGCAAACAATAATAAAAATCACCAAGAGATTAAAGCACTAGGGCATCCGATTTCACCATAACCAATCCGATTTAATCTTCCATCTATGCTATTAAAGTTTATTACCCATGTTGACAGTGAATTTCCCTAATCTATGCAATATCGTCTCTTAAGTAATATAAAAAATACCTCCACATATTAACCCACTCTATCTCTATGTGAATTTAAATATATAAAGATTCATTAAGTTCTATGGAAATTCTTAGAAAAATTGCACGAATCACATTGACACATCTTTGTCTTTCGTTCAATTCATGGCATCCATTACACAGAACAAAAATACATAAATTTTCTCTCAGTCTCATTATATATTCTCAAATTATTAAATTATTAGCCAGATATTTAAAAGAATTAAGCACAATAATGAACACTCAACCATGGAATAATAAATTAAAAATAACACAGACTTATGGAATTAAATCTTCATAATTAGGTTACATCGTAGCTCTAGTAAAATAAATTAGTTCATAAGAATATAAAGAGAATCTATTAATCTAATTGAGAACATTCAAGTAAAATAATAGAGAAGAGAAAAAGAAAAACTTAAGAATTAAACTTGGCTCTTGCTCTTGATCTCTTGCGGCTACTGCTTCTTTTCTCTTCTTTCTTGCTCTCGGTTTTCTCTCTCTTGGCTTGTCAATTTGTGCGGCTGCCCTCTCCTTAATTCCCCTAATGTTGCCGCAAGTCTATGCCTGTATGGTAGCTTTTATTTTGCACCCCAAAATCCTCACATGGAATGGATTTAAAACAAAAGCCCAGCCGCCACTTTAGATCATGCATGCTTAACTTGTACAATTAATTGGCAAATGAATATTGCAAAGCCAAAGCCCATCACGTGCTTGTCATATTTTCTTTGTAAATTAATGCTTCAATGCTTCCCCACGTGCATGCATGCTTAATGGTTAATTTAATCTTCTTTAATTTTTTTTAATTTCTTTTCCTTTTTTATTCTTTTAAGGTGATTTCTTCCTGAATGTTCCGATTTTATTTCTCTTTAATTCTATATTGTACTTAAAATAATAAAAAATTAAAATTAAAATAAAATTAATATAATATAATATAATATAATTTAACATAAAATTAAGTTATGAAAGTATTAAAATAATAGATAAATTATAAGCACATCATGCATGCGTACTCTTTCTTGTTTGTGCTTGTGGAATAAAAGCCATTGCTTTGGGCAGAACATCAATTGAAATGATAAATCTAATCTTCGAAATTTTATCTTTGGACATATATAAATATACTTAATGCTAGATATGGTATGTGTTTTATGTCAATATTCTGGAGATTTATGAAATTGTTCCTCCAACAAAGTGGCGAAGTCTTTGAATCTCTGCTTCTCTTGTAGCGTCTTTCTTTTCTTTCTTACCCTGTAAATCGAGTTCTTACTATTTTTGATATATTATTATTCCAGCTGACTGTATAGGAAGGTGGAATATATTATAACAAATTCTTAGTTCAACTTCATAATTGAATATATATATACTCTAAGTCACACCTAGATCATAACACACTTTTCACTCAGATTACCAGTATACCCTAAGTTGACAAAACGCTTCTGCCGTCCACCATTCCGTTAACTGCCGTTTGCAAGCGCTGACATCATAAGGGTAATTTAGTCTTTTTAAACTTTGATTAAATAAACGACATGTCATTCCATTTACCTAGTAAAAAATGACATGTCATATAATATATATTGATAAAAATGACATGTCATCCCATTTATCTAATAATTGTTAATAATTACTTAAAAAAATACTTTACAACCGAATCTACTCCTCTAAAATTTAACCTAAATTTTTGAAGATCTACTCCTCCAAGCTCCAACTGAAATTTTTTATGATATAATATGTATAATTGTAAATAATATCTTGTTAACAAAATTTTTATAGTATAATATGAATATTTTTATAGATAATTATTAATAATATGTACCATTAATAATTTATATTTTTTAATAAAAAATATATTGTTAATAACAAAATTTAAAAAAATTGTGTATTGAAAATTTATGTTAATTTTTAAGGTACATTTATCTTTTTACTTCATTTTGAGTTTTAAGGGCAAAATAGTCAATTTACCATAATTCTGTTAACTTTCTAACGGCAACTAACGGAATAGTGGACGGCAGAAGTGTTTTGTCAACTTACAGGTATCTGGTGATACAAGTAAAAGTGTTGTAGAAGACGTTTGACAATCTACACTTAAGCCAAGAT
This sequence comes from Citropsis articulata, assembly GCA_030449925.1. Taxonomy (NCBI): domain Eukaryota; kingdom Viridiplantae; phylum Streptophyta; class Magnoliopsida; order Sapindales; family Rutaceae; genus Citropsis; species Citropsis articulata. The sequence continues at coordinate 2,360,424 of JASUUH010000101.1, read as the reverse complement.
ATGATTGATAATTTCCCTAATTAAAATTTCCAGTAATCAAAATTGGACCCTGAACATTGAAAATAGAACTAGACATCACTCACCTTTTTTTGTTTGGGCAAATATTAAAAATTGTCTTGTTATCAACTCATTTGTTTGTAAACAAACTGTTGTATAAACATGAATTCAAGTTTCCATTTCGCCTCTCTTACTACTAGTAGTAATACAGAAATAAGTACTCTAGTTTAATAGATTGTTGCACACGGCAAGAAAAGCCATAACTTTGTTATCCTGAACCAAAATTAAACATGTCTTAGGTGAAGACATCTACAGGGGAATGATATTACTGGAAGTAGTTGGGATTTGGGGGAAAGAAAGCGTAAAACTTTCGAAAAACTTATAAGTTCTGCACTGAATTTGGGTATTGTGAATAATGAAGCAGCAGCAGTTTTTGAGTTCGTAATTTGACAGTAAACTTTAATCAATTCATTACTGACTTACGTGAGATAAGACCGCATCCATAAAATCAGGTAAGATCATAATCTTTCGTCAAGTGCAGATTAGGTGGTCCAAATTAATCAAGAGTAACTATTTAGTCAGAGATGGTAATATCTTTATTTCAAAAACATTGTGAAAGATGAGACTTCAAGGAACAACACTTGAAAAGAATTCATCATATTAATTCTGTTCAAAATCTTCCAGTCATAAAGAGGACCGTTTACAATTTAAGAAAACTAGTTCTTTCCAAGAATTGACTACTACACATAACAGCTGCAATGCAATACGCCAATAGCTGCCCTGCTTTCACTTTCAAGAGAAGTAATTTTTTTCTTGAAGTTTATGATCTTTAGAAGTAATCGATGACCGCACGATGACATAAATGCATGTGTGATAAAAGATTACTTAAAGATAACCCAAAATGTCAGCACTGAATCAAAAATTCTTTAAAGATAAGAGTGAAAGTGACAAATATTTATGAGTCAAACGGAGTCTACACGAGCCAGCTAGTTACATACATCATTGACTTTTGCCATCACAAATTCACAAGTTCCACAAAGGAAATTTACAAGCATCCTATAATTCAATTCTGATCCCCACGACACGACGTTGAAATGGTGGAAGAATACATTGGTGGTTTTGGAGGAGAAGATGTTTGGTGGACTTTTCAAAGCGTCACTGCTAGTCAGTCTGCTTCTTTGCAATAACATTTCTATCACTCTGTTCATGGGCGACCTATCCGATGGACGAGTCCGTATACACTACAAAACAACCATCTTCTTAGCAATTTCACTTTCCTCGCTGTCTACAATTCCGAGTAATTTAAATTCATTATCCTGCTCGAAATGCTTGTAAATCCAAATATATATATATATATATATCTCGCTAAATCTAGTAATTTAAATTATGTGATGCCTCACCAAAGTTTCTACCAAACACCTCTGAAGCAATGTAATCAGTTGTCCCTCTAGCCTCAAACATCGACCCAATACTTTCTCTAATTCATATGGCACAAAAATCTTCATCAAGAAGAATATTATATTATCTCTCTCTCTCTCTCTCTACATATATATATGTATGTATGTATGTATATATATATATATATGTATGTATGTATGTATGCATGTATGTATGTATGTATGCATGTATGTATGTATGTATGCCTGCCAATCTTCAGTCCCCTTTTTTAGATCTGCATAAATTCATTTGAATCCTCAAATTAGAATTAAACGTTGCAAATTTAAAATTACACATTAAGTCATTGATACTCTTCCAATTCCAGAATATATTGAAATGCGAATGTGGTGGATCTGGTTGGATATATCCACCCTGCTCGAGATCCAAAATCATGACAAAAATGAAGATTTATTTAATTGGAATTATTATGGGGGTTTAGCTATCTTTAGGTTAATTAGAAGATTTATATCTGGTTGGATGAGTTTTTTTTAACGTTAATTAGAATGTTTTTAATTCAATTTAAAACTTTGGAAAAACAGTCAATATGTGTAGAAACAAGCGATGACATTAAATGGGAATAACAGTAACTTTGGCATTTGATATCCACTGTGAAAATTGGAAAAAAAAAAGCATCTGACATCCAAAAAAAATGGTAAAAAGTAATAGAAGGGGATCTTGATGTATACTGTTAAAAACTTAGGAGTTTACATGATTATTTCATTAAATTAAGGGGGTATAACTATCTTTTTTTCTTTATTTTTAAAGCACAACTAATAACAATTATTTTAAAGCTACATTACCATTGACCCTCAGCATTATTAATTGTTTTGCTATAATTATTAGCCCAAATGAGAAGGTCGCCTTTTTTTTATTTTAGAGGAAAGAAAAAGAACATATTGCGGTTACCATGGGCCTCAGCATTATGTGAACAAATGGATAGAATGCATAGGCCTTGCCAATGTTGAGCATCTTCTTCTTTTTGGCAAGTTAAGTGCCATAAGCCCTTTATTCACGGTTTGAGTACGGCGGTGTATAACAATTTTCAAGTCTATATGCGTTTACTCGGACGACTCGATCGATGATAAAATATAACAATTTGCAAGTCTCCACTCTCCTGTACATTTTTTATTTTCTTGTTTTCAAATTCATACGTCTCTTGTATAAATATACGCTAATTTCCTTCTCTTAAAACTTGTATCAACTTTAGCAATTAGACTGCTGCATCTATAAAAGAACTACTAATATGTACTTATTTTTCTTCTTTGTTCCTGTGTTGTTGTTACAATGTTCCATAGCAAGCTTACCTATCACGACTTTAAACAACTTAACAACAGATCAATCAGCTCTTTTTGCATTCAAAGCCCATGTCGTTGATTATCGAAGTGTCCTGACAAATAATTGGTCTATATCTTATCTAATATTTACCTGGATTGGCATTTCTTGTGGTTCACGCCATCAAAGAGTCACGGCCTTGAATCTTTCACACATAGGTCTCAGAGGTACCATTCCCCGACACTTGGGAATAATTTTCATTCTTAGTATCTCTTGATGTTACTCATAATAATTTTCATGGCCATCTACCAAATGAATTGGGGCAATTACGCCAACTCAGATTCATTAGATTCGCTCTCAATAAATTGAGTGGAAGCATTCCAACATGGATTGGTGTCTTATCCAAATTACAAATGTTGAGTCTTCGTAATAACAGTTTCACGGGTCCATTCCCAAATTCTCTCTTCAATTTATCGAAGCTGGAGATGTTAGACGCAACGTTCAACGTTATTGATGGAAATATTCCTTCAGGGATAGGAAATTTGAGCAGCCTTTGGAATCTGAATGTAGGTTATAACAACCTGCAAGGTACGTTCTACATATATAGTTGCACTTGCATAGCTGCAAAATTCTTTTTATTTTGTAGGTTGGGAATATTTCCACTCATTCTTGCAAACGCGCCTCATTTTGATAAGATAGTTGTAATAAGTTCACATTATCTTATAGAATTATAAAGTAACAGTAAGTCTGAACAATTAACTAAATAAATTATTCTTATAGTAATTTTCTTTTATGACTTAGGGCTTTTAACAATCTTTCCCCATTAACAGTTGCTTTAAAAATAAGTTTAATTGGACTATTTTACTCATATAATATAAAATGACCAAATTACCTAAATAAATGTACTATTGTATCTGCTATGTAGTTTCGGCATTCTATTTTATGTTTTGTAATACAATATTTCTAAAAGAAAATTCAGTAATTTTTAGTGCCCCACATGTCAGAAATACATTTTGTTATTTTAGTTGAAATTGAATTAAATTTGTGGGTATTTTAGTAATTCTACCTTATGAGAGTAAACTAATCATATTGTTAAAGCACCCTTAGTTATTAGATATAATAAAAGAGTACAGGTTTCAAAAATAGATTAAGATGGACTTAATTCATTAATTTTCAAAACTTCTTCTTTATTTGAATTTTTTAAAGAATTTTGTTGCAAAAATTTAATTTTCTGAAAGTGTGTGGGGTTTTACAAAAATTATGAGATAGGAATATCAACACCCACCCCCTTCCCCATCCCCCAAAAAGAATTACAAAACTAATAACACACATTTTGTAATTTGATTTTTATACGTTATGAAATTAAATTTATGTTAAGTAAAAAGCTCAAAAACTCACCAATGTTGGCGTCAATTGTTGTGACAGTTCAAATTCCAATCGAGATTGGCAATCTATAAAATGTGGAGTATCTTGGTCTTGGTCTGAAAAATTTAAGCGGCCTCATTCCACCCACGATCTGCAATATTTCAACTATAAGAGTCTTTACTCTATTTGGCAATAAACTCTCAGGCTGCTTACCATCAACGATTGCCCACTCGCTTCCGAACATAGAGTATTTAGCCTTGTGGGGCACTAATCTTATAGGGAAAATTCCCAACTCTACTACCAATGCTACTAAAATTATCGGCCTAGACTTGGGCTTAAACTCATTCTCGGGCCATATTCTAAATACATTTGGCAACTTGAGACACCTCAACGTGCTCAGCCTTGAGATTAATAACTTGACGACAGAATCATCTTCAGCAGATCAGTGGAGTTTTCTCTCCACTTTGACTAACCGCAGATATCTAGCCTATTTAGTCTTAGATTCTAATTCATTAGGTGGCATCCTTCCATCATCAATTGGAAATTTCTCTACTTCTCTTCAGCATTTCTCTGCATTCGAGTGCAAGTCTAAGGGCAACATTCCTAAAGAAATTTGTAATTTTCGTGGCCTGATCCTCTTAATCCTCAGCTTCAATTACTTGAATGGAACTATTTCACCAATGATGGGAAGACTTAAGCGGATGCAAGGTTTATCTCTTGAAGATACTAATTTAGAAGGATCCATTCCCTATGATCTTTGTCACTTGAAGCTGATGTACGAACTAAAGTTAAATGGAAATAAGCTCTCTGGACATATACCTCAATGCTTAGTGAGTTTGACATCTCTAAGAGAACTCTGGTTGAACTCCAATAAGCTCACTTCTAGGATACCATCATCCTTGTGGAGCCTTGAGTACATCTTACTAATAAACTTGCCGTCAAATTCGTTAAATGGTTCTCTCCCTTCGAATGTACAAGAGTTAAAGGTCTTGAGAGTTTTAGATTTATCAAGGAATCAATTATTAGGTAATATTCCTTCAACCATTGGTGCCCTCATAGATTTAGAAACTCTATGATTGGCTAGTAATCAATTTCAGAGACCTATTCCTGAATCAGTTGGCAGTTTGATAAGCTTAGAATCCTTAGATCTCTCCGGCAATAATCTCTCTAGAAAAATTCCTAACTCATTAGAGACACTTTCACATCTCAAACAATTTAATGTGTCTCATAATAGGCTAGAAGGGAAAATTCCTATTAAGGGGCCTTTTATAAACTTCTCAGCTGAATCATTTTTTGGAAATTATGCACTATGCGGTTCACCTAAACTCTGAGTCCTACCTTGCAAGTGAGATAACAGCAAAAAAAAACCAAGAGAGTTGCTCTAATTGTCCTTAAATATATTTTGCCTCCGATAGCATCCACCATACTTATAGTGATTACCAACATTATGTACATAAGATGTCGAAATAGGCATACAAAAAAAATCAAATCACGAGGATTTCCTACCTCTTGCAACATGAAAAAGGACATCGTACCTATACATTTAACGAGCAACTGATGAATTTAATGAATGTAACTTGCTTTGTATAGGTAGTTTTGGATTAGTTTATAAAGGAACCATTTCCGATGGGACTAATGTTGCAACAAAAATTTTTAATCTGCAACTGGTGATAGCATTTAGGAGCTTTGATTATGAATGTGAAGTTTTACAGAATGTTCGTCATCGAAATCTCATAAAGATCCTTAGCAGTTGTTCTAATCCAGATTTTAAAGCATTGGTACTTGTGTTCATGCTAAATGGTAGTCTCAAGAAGTGGTTGCATTCTCACAACTAGGGGTGGGCATGGGTTGGTTTGGGTTGAAATTTATGTCAACCCAAACCAAACCATAAAAATTTAGATCCAACCCAAACCAACCCAAATATTTTTAACCCAATCCAAACCAACCCATTTGGGTTTGGTTTGGGTTTGGTTTGAATTTTATTATTAAAATATTTTTTATTTTCATAAAATTTAATTATATCAAAATTATAATAATTATTAATTGTTATTAATTATTAAATTGATATCAAAATATAAAAAAATAGTGGATAAAAATTATAAATAATAAATTTTACAATAACTTAATCCTTGAATTAAATAATACTAGAAAATTAAAATAAAGTTTAATCACAAAAATTATTATTTTTCAATAAATAAGAATGTACACTCTAATAATAAACTTTCACAAATATGAAATTAACTATCTAATAATAAATTTTGGTACTTGTTTATATTTATCGTTTTGGTACTTTTGCGTTATGTTGTCTGCTTATATGCTTAATTTTATTTACATTATGAAATTATATAGTTTGTATGCTTTATGTTCAAATTTCATTATATGGTAAGCAAAGTTTTTGTACGAGGCCTAATATGAGCATTACATTCAATTATTGACAAAAAATTAGCTGCCATCTAGCATATGGGATCCACTCCAAGCTGAGTTATTATTTATCACTAGTAGAATCTCTTGCTCTTTCCATGATGATGCTGCCACGTGGGAGTAATTATTTTTGTAAATAAGAAAAAAAATTCATGTTATTTACAACAACATTTATTTAATTTAAATTTATTTTTACATGTTATTTTTTTTTTCTAACTGTTGACAATTGATCACACCACAAAATTAAATGATGACCTTTCGCTTATTTATATTCTTTTATTTTGTTTTTATTTATTTCATTTAAAAATTTTGAGTATTGGGTTTTGTCCATAACCCATGGGTAAACCATACCCAACCCATAATGAAATGGTTTTTTATATAAAACCCACATCCAACCCATTTCTATAATTTACCCAACCCAAACCATTTTATTTGGTTTGAGTTTGGATAAACCCATGGGTTGTGGGTTTATGCCCACCCCTACTCACAACTATTTCTTAGACATTCTAGAGAGGTTGAATATAATGATAGATGTGGGGTTGACTCTTGAATATCTCCATCATGGTCATTCGTTGGCACCTATAATTCATTGTGATTTGAAGCCCCTAACATTCTCTTGGATGAAAATATGGTGGCACATGTGAGCCACTTCGGCATTTCCAAACTCTTCGGTGAATGAGAAGATTTTTTTGACACAAACCATGACAATTGCTACAATTTGTTATATGGCACCAGGTAAAGTTTCAATTGCAATTAAAATTTTTTCTCTTTTTTCAAGCACAAGCAAAGTTTGGGTTACCTTAATTATCAAAAAATTATTTGTTTTATCATTTGTTTCATAATTAAAACTAAAAAATTCAGAGTATGGATCAGAAGGAATTGTTTCAACTAAATGTGATGTCTATAGCTATGGTGTTTTATTGATGGAAACTTTCATGAGAAAGGGGCACACCAATGAAATGTTCACAAGAGAAATGAGTTTAAAGAGATGGGTAAAGGAGTCATTACCTCATGGATTGACTGAAGTTGTTGACGCAAATTTGGTGCGAGAAGAGTAAGCTTTTTCTGCCAAAATGGACTGTATATTAAGCATAATGGATTTGGCATTGGATTGTTGTATGGAGTCACCCGACGAGAGGATAAATATGATAGATGCTGCAGCAAAGCTCAAGAAGATTAAAGTGAAGTTCCTAGATGTTGCCGCTGCAACCAGTTAAAGTAATTTTCACTGCATGTCTGTTAGCTTTGTGCGTACTCTTTCCTTTTTTTGTTTGGGGAATTAAAGCCATCGCTTTGAGTAGAACATAAATTGAAACTAGAAACCCAATCTTCAAATTTGTAACTTTGTACACAAACAGACTTAATACTAGGGATCAGGATCCTCTCCTGATCTGACCACTCCTGATCTTTTACAGATCTTGTGCCACCTGTATTTTAGTGTTAGTGGATGATTAGGATTTAACTACTTTTTCTTTTTAATTTATTAACTACCAATCATATTGTTAACATATATGTTTCCATATTATTGATTTTGATGATAACAAATATTTTGATGAATATGTTGGAGTTCCTATAATATCAAATAAGTTTCTTAAAAGCAAGAATTTTTCTATGAGTATTTACAAGTTTTTAAGAAACTGGAAAAACTCAGCAAAAATGTGCAATTCTGGAACTAATCGGTGAACCGTTAATATTAACGGTTAACCGATAATATGCAGAGACAGGTTATTGTCTTAAGCCTTAACCGTTAAAGATTTTCTTGTTTTTAAAGGCTACTGGAAATAACCGGCGAACCGTTAACTAATAACGGCTAACCGTTAATTTCCAGAGAAGACGTACTTTGTTAAGCCTTAACCGTTTAGTGTTAAAGGTTAAGCTTTTGTTTTTAAAGGCTACTGGAAATAACCGGCGAACCGTTAACTAATAACGGCTAACCGTTAATTTCCAGAGAGACATACTTTGTTAATCCTTAACCGTTTAGTGTTAAAGGATAGCTCAAATGTGTTGTGCTTGGTTCTGGAATTTACCGGCGAACCGTTAATTGTAAACGGCTAACCGATAATGTCCAGTATGTTATTATTTGCTAATCCTTAACCGTTTAGCAAGAACGGATGGAAGCCTTATGTTGTGCAGGTCTCTGGATTTTAACGGCAAAAGGGTAACGACTAACGGTCAACCGATTATTTGAAATCCAGCGCAACGGTAACATTGACCAGAGCAAACGGTGAGCCGTTAACTGTAAACGGCGATCCGATTACTGCAGAAAAAGGCTATAACGGCTAGTTTTCGGCTCCAACTATAAATAAGCTCATTTAAATCATTTCAAAGATTGATCACAACACTATCATTGAGCTTATACACGTTTATACAATCTTCAAAGAGCTTTAAACACATTCTTGCTTCATCTTATTCACACATTGAGCTTTGATTTGTAATCTTAAAGATTGTGTGAGAGAAAAAATTACTTGTAATCTTTTGCTTGAGTGATTGTAAGTGTTGGGATACACTTGGGTTAAGAGATTGGGAATAATCTCTTGTTGTAAAGGTTTATTGACACCTTGGAAGTCAATTGTAAGCATTTGAGGCCTTGGTGGCTTGCTTAGTGGAATCCTCAAGCCCGGTGTGCTTGGAGGCGTGGACGTAGGCGGGGATAGCCGAACCACGTAAAAATCATTGTGTTTGATCTCTCTTTCCCTATCTCTTTACTTTTATTGCAAATTAATTTGTTTATTTCGAATTTGATTGTTTAAGTATTACTTCATTGTATTTTAGTTCCTTATTTTTTAAATCCCAATTCACCCCCCCTCTTGGGTTGCCTTGTTAGTATTTCAATTGGTATCAGAGCGAGGTGCTCTTGTATAGGCTTAATCGTCTAGAGTTAAAGATCCATGGCAACCTATAATGACTCAATCTTTAGGGAAGGACAATCCACAATTAGACCACCATTCTTTGATGGAAATGACTACCCATATTGGAAAACTAGGATGAGAATTTACTTGCAAGCTCTAGATTACGAAATTTGGGAAGTTGTATATGATGGTCCTTTTATGCCTTTAACCAAAATGAAAGGAAGACATTCCAAAACCTTCAGGAATGGAATGAATTGGAAAGAGAAACCTGCAAATTCCAAAGCCATGAATGCCTTGTTTTGTGCATTAGACAGAAAGAATTTCATAGAGTGTCTAGTTGTGAAAGTGCTTATGAAATTTGGCACAAACTTGAAGTTGTCTATGAAGGCACTAATCAAGTGAAGAGTCTAAAATTAGTAGGTACACTCGGCAATATGAATTGTTTCAAATGGAACAAAATGAGTGTATATTCTATACACTAGATTCTGGACATAGTAGACACTCTAGGAGCCCTAGGAAAACATTCTCAAATAGTGAAAGTTAAGAAAATCATTAGATCACTTCCTAAGGAATGGAGACCAAAAGGACTGCCATTGAGGCTAAAGATTTAAATGTCTTACTATTGATGATCGGTTCTCTTATTTCTTATGAGGAAGATTTGGCAGCTGAAGAGAAATGAGAGAAGAAGAAAATATTGCTCTCAAAGCTACAAAGTATGAAAGTGATGGAAGGCGAGATGGATGACGAGGAGTTTGAAATGTTGGTTAGAAGATTCAGAAAATTTTATAAGAAGGCGATGAAGCGAGAGAAAGTTTAAAGGTTACAAGAATAAAAGGAGAAGAAAAGGTCAATCACTTGCTATGAATGCAAGAAACCCGGACCATCTGACGGAATGTCCTCTCCTCAACAAGCTCAAAAAGAAAGCTATGGTGGCTACGTGGGATGATAGCGAAGAGGATACAAGTGATGATGAAGAGCAACAAGAGATGACAAATTTAGCTTTTATGGCATTTGGAGAAGAGTCATGTGATGAACTTGATAAGGTAAGTGAGCTTCCTTCATATGATGAATTACATGATGCCTTCAATGAATTGCATGATGAATTGATGAAAATCGGTAAAAAGAATGTTTGTCTTAAAAAGAAGATGATAGAGCTTAAAAATGAGAATGAATCATTTAGTGCTAAGGTTACATACCTTGAATTAGAAAATAAGACATTGCATGATAAGATTGCTTTATTTGAAAGTTCTAGCACTTCACATGAGCATTTAGAATCACATGTGAATGACTTGAAAAATGAAAATGAAATGCTTAGAAAGAAGAGTAATTAACTAAATGAAATTGTATTAAAATTCACAAATGGGTAAAAGATATTGGATAACTTGCTTAATTCATAAAAGTGTGTGTTTGATAAAGGAGGACTTAGATACAAGCCTAATTTAAAGCAAAAATATTACAAAATTATTTTGTGAAGAGTAACTCACTAATAATCAAGTTGTATGTCATTATTGCAATCAAGATGGTCATATGAAAATAGGTGTCTAGTAAAAGAAATCGTATTATGGTATGAAATGTATTTGGGTTCCAAAAGGAACTATTGCTAACATTCAAGGACCCAAGAATATTTGGGTACCAAAGCACACAACTTGAATTTTTTGTAGGTACCACAATCAAGGAATGGTGGAGAGTTTCTTGATGAAAGATTGTGAGGATAATCTCTTGATCATGGTCTAAGCAAAATAATGAGGCAAGATGATTTAATTGTTTTGGTAACATTTCTTGCAACATTTATTTTGTTGAATAGATCATAATGGATGGGTAATACCTTGATTTGTGATTTGTTGATATGTTTGTTCTTGTATGTATTTATGATTTAAGTATTGCATGGCTCATTGAAAAGTTTTAAATCACAAAATGATTTAAAATTGATCAATTTCTCAAGCCAAAAATAAATTGGTGTGTGTGTAATACAAGTATAAGAGCTTGCCAAAATTCTATGTGAGGCAAATATTTTTTAATCTAAACCAGCATATCATTTTCTCTCTTCCGGAAATTCGTTTTCTTAGTATTTACTCTCAGGACAAGTTTCGAAAAACCGGATCTCTCCAAATTGGTAAAACTGATTTGCCATACTCAAATTGTGTTTTAAAACGGATAACGGTTGTGCCAACCGTGCAAGTAGTTGCGATTCAGTAACTCATCCAGGATAACCGGATTAGATAAGCCGATGGCGTTTACGCTTTGGCTAGATCACATTGCACTTTTCGGATAACGGTTGTGAGAAGGAACACCGATTGCTCAAGTGTGCTTCACTGTCTTTAACCGGACAGCCGGTTTAGTTATCCGGCAAACCGAATTTGAAGAAAAACCATTGCCTTTTTGCTGCCCAGAACCGGATACTCAAAACCGGTAAGCCGAATGCTTTCCATCTCCAAAACCGGTTCTTCCCTTCTCCAATCTTACTTCATAATCAACCATTTTTCCTCATCTTTGATGAAAATCAAGCCATAAAACTTGTTTCCCATCAGGTTTTATATTCAAAGTCTTCTTCAAACTCATCTTATGCTTATATTTGGACACACCAACATTTACTACTTTATGATTTTTCATTTTATATTTTGATTATGTGGATATATATGCATGCCTATTATGATTTTGGACTAAGTGTCTACTTTGGATGACATGGATTTGATATGGTTATTTATTATCTTCCTTATTCATGTTTTGGATAATTTTGAACTAATGTGCTTGTCTTGATGATTTTGATGATTGATGATCATATGTGTGTTGCTTGATGAATTGATGGAGTTGTTGGTTTGTTATAATTGTTTAAGCTTATATAAAAGTGTTTTTAATCATATTGTGTATTTGAGAATTTCCTCATTTTAAAGGAGACTTTTGCGAAATTATTACTTGCACAAAATGGGTAATATCTTCGTTAAATTATTTTATGATCTTATTTGAGTGCATCTATTTATCTTTTCTTTTCATGATGAAAAGAGATAAATATGATATGTTTTGGATAAAATCTTTTGATTAAAATTTTAAATTGGCCATATATTTAGGGGAGCATACAATGTGATTTTGGATAATATGCTTTTAAACATTTTTGTTATCCAAAGGGAGACAAAGAAATATGACATTTGATGATGATTAAAGAAAGAGAATAATATCGTTTTTAGTATTCATTTGATGATTAATTTGTGCTTATGGTGATGGTTTTGAGATATGGTGATAATTTGATTACATAATTTTTATATGATGATTTTATGTTTTGAATTGTTGATTTGAAAATTGATGGAATCATGATTCATAATCATTTTATGGTTGGTGGACTATGTGATCATGATAATTTGGGAGTGATATTATTAAATCTTGTATTTGAAGTGATGCTTGTTGTTAGGGGGAGAATGTGTTAAGTTCTTTACTTTGACAACATGGGTAATAAATTTACTCCTCTTATTCCTTTCCTTTTAAGTTTTCTTTTGTATGTTGAAGGGGAAGAAAAATACATGTTTTAATCTTATACAAAATTTTGCTATTTTTTTCCTTTTCCATTAAGTTTTCTTTTTGATGATGAGGGGGAGAAGAATACATGTATTTAAATTTGTTAATTTACCTAAATTGTAAGAGAAGCTTACATTTAGGGGGAGCAATTTTTGAATCATTCTTTAAATACATGAAATATTTGTCATCATCAAAAGGAGATTGTTAACATATATGTTTCCAGTATTATTGATTTTGATGATAACAAATATTTTGATGAATATGTTGGAGTTCTATAATATCAAATAAGTTTCTTAAAAGCAGAATTTTTCTATGAGTATTTACAAGTTTTAAGCTGGAAAAACTCGGTAAATGTCTGGAACTAATCGGTGAAGCGTTAATATTAGCAGTTAGCAGGTAATATCTGAAGACAGGTTATTGTCTTAAGCCTTAACGTTAAAGATTTTCTTGTTTTAAAACTCGAAATAACGAACCGTTAACTAATAACGGCTAACCGTTAATTTCGAGAGAAGGCGTTGTTAAGCCTTAACCGTTTAGTGTTAAAGGTTAAGCTTTTGTTTTTAAAACTCTTGGAAATAACCGTGAACGTTAACTAATAACGACTAACCGTTAATTTCGGAGAGACATACTTTGTTAATCCTTAACCGTTTAGTGTTAAAGGATAGCTCGAAATGTGTTGTGCTTGGTTACGGAATTTACCGTGACGAACTTAATTATGGCTAACCGATAATGTCCAGTATGTTATTATTTGCTAATCCTTAACCGTTTAGCAAGAACGGATGGAAGCCTTATGTTGTGCAGGTCTCTGGATTTTAACGGCAAAAGGGTAACGACTAACGGTCAACCGATTATTTGAAATCCATAGCGGTAACATTGACGGAAGCGAAGCGGTGGTAGATTAGCGTAAACGGCGATCCGATTACTGCAGAAAAAGGCTATAACGGCTAGTTTTCGGCTCCAACTATAAATAAGCTCATTTAAATCATTTCAAAGATTGATCACAACACTATCATTGAGCTTATACACGTTTATACAATCTTCAAAGAGCTTTAAACACATTCTTGCTTCATCTTATTCACACATTGAGCTTTGATTTGTAATCTTAAAGATTGTGTGAGAGAAAAAATTACTTGTAATCTTTTGCTTGAGTGATTGTAAGTGTTGGGATACACTTGGGTTAAGAGATTGGGAATAATCTCTTGTTGTAAAGGTTTATTGACACCTTGGAAGTCAATTGTAAGCATTTGAGGCCTTGGTGGCTTGCTTAGTGGAATCCTCAAGCCCGGTGTGCTTGGAGGCGTGGACGTAGGCGGGGATAGCCGAACCACGTAAAAATCATTGTGTTTGATCTCTCTTTCCCTATCTCTTTACTTTTATTGCAAATTAATTTGTTTATTTCGAATTTGATTGTTTAAGTATTACTTCATTGTATTTTAGTTCCTTATTTTTTAAATCCCAATTCACCCCCCCTCTTGGGTTGCCTTGTTAGTATTTCAATTGGTATCAGAGCGAGGTGCTCTTGTATGAACAATCGTCTAGAGTTAAAGATCCATGGCAACCTATAATGACTCAATCTTTAGGGAAGGACAATCCACAATTAGACCACCATTCTTTGATGGAAATGACTACCCATATTGGAAAACTAGGATGAGAATTTACTTGCAAGCTCTAGATTACGAAATTTGGGAAGTTGTATATGATGGTCCTTTTATGCCTTTAACCAAAAATGAAATTGGGGAAGACATTCCAAAACCTTCACGGGAATGGAATGAATTAGAAAAGAGAAAAGCTTCTCTAAATTCCAAAGCCATGAATGCCTTGTTTTGTGCATTAGACAAGAAAGAATTTCATAGAGTGTCTAGTTGTGAAAGTGCTTATGAAATTTGGCACAAACTTGAAGTTGTCTATGAAGGCACTAATCAAGTGAAAGAGTCTAAAATTAGTAGGTACACTCGGCAATATGAATTGTTTCAAATGGAACAAAATGAGAGTGTATATTCTATGTACACTAGATTTACGGACATAGTGAACACTCTAGGAGCCCTAGGAAAAACATTCTCAAATAGTGAGAAAGTTAAGAAAATCATTAGATCACTTCCTAAGGAATGGAGACCAAAAAGGACTGCCATTGAGGAAGCTAAAGATTTAAATGTCTTACCTATTGATGATCGGTTCTCTTATTTCTTATGAGGAAGATTTGGCAGCTGAAAGAGGAAATGAGGAGAAGAAGAAAAATATTGCTCTCAAAGCTACAAAGTATGAAAGTGATGGAGAGAGCGAGATGGATGACGAGGAGTTTGAAATGTTGGTTAGAAGATTCAGAAAATTTTATAAGAAGACTGATGAGCAGAGAAAGTTTAAAGGTTACAAGAATAAAAAGGAGAAGAAAGAGTCAATCACTTGCTATGAATGCAAGAAACCCGGACACATACGACCGGAATGTCCTCTCCTCAACAAGCTCAAAAAGAAAGCTATGGTGGCTACGTGGGATGATAGCGAAGAGGATACAAGTGATGATGAAGAGCAACAAGAGATGACAAATTTAGCTCTTATGGCATTTGGAGAAGAGTCATGTGATGAACTTGATAAGGTAAGTGAGCTTCCTTCATATGATGAATTACATGATGCCTTGATGTGCATGATGAATTGATGAAAATCGGTAAAAAGAATGTTTGTCTTAAAAAGAAGATGATAGAGCTTAAAAATGAGAATGAATCATTTAGTGCTAAGGTTACATACCTTGAATTAGAAAATAAGACATTGCATGATAAGATTGCTTTATTTGAAAGTTCTAGTACTTCACATGAGCATTTAGAATCATATGTGAATGACTTGAAAAATGAAAATGAAATGCTTAAAAAGAAGAGCAATGATCTAAATGAAATTGTGCTAAAATTTACAAATGGGCAAAAGATGTTGGATAACATGCTAGAATTCAAAAGTGTGTGTTTGATAAAGGAGGATTGGCTACAAGCCAAATTTGAAACAAAAATATTACAAGAATTATTTTGTGAAGAGTAACTCCATAATAATCAAGTTGTATATCGTTATTATTGCAATCGAGATGGTCATATGAAAATAGGTGTCTAGTAAAAGAAATCGTATTATGGTATGAAATGTATTTGGGTTCAAAGGAACTATTGCTAACATTCAAGGACCCAAGAATATTTGGGTACAAGCACACAACTTGAATTTTTTTGTAGTGATCAAGGAATGGTGGAGAGTTTCTTGATGAAAGATTGTGAGGATAATCTCTTGATCATGGTCTAAGCAAAAATAATGAGGCAAGATGATTTAATTGCTTTGGTAACATTTCTTGCAACATTTATTTTGTTGAATAGATCATAATGGATGGATAATACCTTGATTTGTGATTTGTTGATATGTTTGTTCTTGTATGTATTTATGATTTAAGTATTGCATGGCTCATTGAAAAGTTTTAAATCACAAAATGATTTAAAATTGATCAATTTCTCAAGCCAAAAATAAATTGGTGTGTGTGTAATACAAGTATAAGAGCTTGCCAAAATTCTATGTGAGGCAAATATTTTTTTTAATCTAAACCAGCATACCATTTTCTCTCTTCCGGAAATTCGTTTTCTTAGTTTTTACTCTCAGGACAAGTTTCGAAAAACCGGATCTCTCCAAATTGGTAAAACTGATTTGCCATACTCAAATTGTGTTTTTAAAACCGGATAACCGGTTGTGCCAACCGGAAAGCCGTTTTGCAAGTAGTTGCATTCTGTAACTCATCCGGATAACCGGATTAGATAAACCGGTAAACCGTTTCTGCTTTGGCTAGATCCTGTTCTGCACTCGGATAACCGGTTGTGAGAACCGGAACACCGATTGCTCAAGTGTGCTTCACTGTCTTTAACCGGACAGCCGGTTTAGTTATCCGGCAAACCGAATTTGAAGAAAAACCATTGCCTTTTTGCTGCCCAGAACCGGATACTCAAAACCGGTAAGCCGAATGCTTTCCATCTCCAAAACCGGTTCTTCCCTTCTCCAATCTTACTTCATAATCAACCATTTTTCCTCATCTTTGATGAAAATCAAGCCATAAAACTTGTTTCCCATCAGGTTTTATATTCAAAGTCTTCTTCAAACTCATCTTATGCTTATATTTGGACACACCAACATTTACTACTTTATGATTTTTCATTTTATATTTTGATTATGTGGATATTTATGCATGCCTATTATGATTTTGGACTAAGTGTCTACTTTGGATGACATGGATTTGATATGGTTATTTATTATCTTCCTTATTCATGTTTTGGATAATTTTGAACTAATGTGCTTGTCTTGATGATTTTGATGATTGATGATCATATGTGTGTTGCTTGATGAATTGATGGAGTTGTTGGTTTGTTATAATTGTTTAAGCTTATATAAAAGTGTTTTTAATCATATTGTGTATTTGAGAATTTCCTCATTTTTAAAGGGAGACTTTTGCCGAAATTATTACTTGCACAAAATGGGTAATATCTTCGTTAAATTATTTTTATGATCTTATTTCGAGTGCATCTATTTATCTTTTCTTTTTCATGATGAAAAGAGAGATAAATATGATATGTTTTTTGGATAAAATCTTTTTGATTAAAATTTTTAAATTGGCCATATATTTAGGGGGAGCATACAATGTGATTTTGGATAATATGCTTTTTAAACATTTTTTGTTATCCAAAGGGGGAGACAAAGAAATATGACATTTTGATGATGATTAAAGAAAGAGAATAATATGCGTTTTTTAGTATTCATTTGATGATTAATTTGTGCTTATGGTGATGGTTTTGAGATATGGTGATAATTTGATTACATAATTTTTATATGATGATTTTATGTTTTGAATTGTTGATTTGAAAATTGATGGAATCATGATTCATAATCATTTTATGGTTGGTGGACTATGTGATCATGATAATTTGGGAGTGATATTATTAAATCTTGTATTTGAAGTGATGCTTGTTGTTAGGGGGAGAATGTGTTAAGTTCTTTACTTTGACAACATGGGTAATAAATTTACTCCTCTTATTCCTTTCCTTTTAAGTTTTCTTTTGTATGTTGAAGGGGAAGAAAAATACATGTTTTAATCTTATACAAAATTTTGCTATTTTTTTTCCTTTTCCATTAAGTTTTCTTTTTGATGATGAGGGGGAGAAGAATACATGTATTTAAATTTGTTAATTTACCTAAATTGTAAGAGAAGCTTACATTTAGGGGGAGCAATTTTTGAATCATTCTTTAAATACATGAAATATTTGTCATCATCAAAAAGGGGGAGATTGTTAACATATATGTTTCCATATTATTGATTTTGATGATAACAAATATTTTGATGAATATGTTGGAGTTCCTATAATATCAAATAAGTTTCTTAAAAGCAAGAATTTTTCTATGAGTATTTACAAGTTTTTAAGAAACTGGAAAACTCAAGCAAAATGTGCACTGAACTAATCGGTGAACCGTTAATATTAACGGTTAACCGATAATATGCAGAGACAGGTTATTGTCTTAAGCCTTAACCGTTAAAGATTTTCTTGTTTTTAAAGGCTACTGGAAATAACCGGCGAACCGTTAACTAATAACGGCTAACCGTTAATTTCCAGAGAAGACGTACTTTGTTAAGCCTTAACCGTTTAGTGTTAAAGGTTAAGCTTTTGTTTTTAAAGGCTACTGGAAATAACCGGCGAACCGTTAACTAATAACGGCTAACCGTTAATTTCCAGAGAGACATACTTTGTTAATCCTTAACCGTTTAGTGTTAAAGGATAGCTCAAATGTGTTGTGCTTGGTTCTGGAATTTACCGGCGAACCGTTAATTGTAAACGGCTAACCGATAATGTCCAGTATGTTATTATTTGCTAATCCTTAACCGTTTAGCAAGAACGGATGGAAGCCTTATGTTGTGCAGGTCTCTGGATTTTAACGGCAAAAGGGTAACGACTAACGGTCAACCGATTATTTGAAATCCAGCGCAACGGTAACATTGACCAGAGCAAACGGTGAGCCGTTAACTGTAAACGGCGATCCGATTACTGCAGAAAAAGGCTATAACGGCTAGTTTTCGCCCAACTATAAATAAGCTCATTTAAATCATTTCAAAGATTGATCACAACACTATCATTGAGCTTATACACGTTTATACAATCTTCAAAGAGCTTTAAACACATTCTTGCTTCATCTTATTCACACATTGAGCTTTGATTTGTAATCTTAAAGATTGTGTGAGAGAAAAAATTAATTGTAATCTTTGCTTGAGTGATTGTAAGTGTTGATACACTTGGGTTAAGAGATTGGGAATAATCTCTTGTTGTAAAGGTTTATTGACACCTTGGAAGTCAATTGTAAGCATTTGAGGCCTTGGTGGCTTGCTTAGTGGAATCCTCAAGCCCGGTGTGCTTGGAGGCGTGGGCGTGGCGGGATAGCGAACCACGAAAAATCATTGTGTTTGATCTCTCTTTCCTATCTCTTTACTTTATTGCAAATTAATTTGTTTATTTCGAATTTGATTGTTTAAGTATTACTTCATTGTATTTTAGTTCCTTATTTTTAAATCCCAATTCACCCCCTCTTGGGTTGCCTTGTTAGTATTTTAACTGGGTACTGTGAGCGTAGTGCTCAGATAGGCTTAACTGCCCAGAGTTAAAAGATCCATGGCAACCTATAATGACTCAATCTTTAGGGAAGGACAATCCACAATTAGACCACCATTCTTTGATGGAAATGACTACCCATATTGGAAAACTAGGATGAGAATTTACTTGCAAGCTCTAGATTACGAAATTTGGGAAGTTGTATATGATGGTCCTTTTATGCCTTTAACCAAAAATGAAATTGGGGAAGACATTCCAAAACCTTCACGGGAATGGAATGAATTAGAAAAGAGAAAAGCTTCTCTAAATTCCAAAGCCATGAATGCCTTGTTTTGTGCATTAGACAAGAAAGAATTTCATAGAGTGTCTAGTTGTGAAAGTGCTTATGAAATTTGGCACAAACTTGAAGTTGTCTATGAAGGCACTAATCAAGTGAAAGAGTCTAAAATTAGTAGGTACACTCGGCAATATGAATTGTTTCAAATGGAACAAAATGAGAGTGTATATTCTATGTACACTAGATTTACGGACATAGTGAACACTCTAGGAGCCCTAGGAAAAACATTCTCAAATAGTGAGAAAGTTAAGAAAATCATTAGATCACTTCCTAAGGAATGGAGACCAAAAAGGACTGCCATTGAGGAAGCTAAAGATTTAAATGTCTTACCTATTGATGATCGGTTCTCTTATTTCTTATGAGGAAGATTTGGCAGCTGAAAGAGGAAATGAGGAGAAGAAGAAAAATATTGCTCTCAAAGCTACAAAGTATGAAAGTGATGGAAGGCGAGATGGATGACGAGGAGTTTGAAATGTTGGTTAGAAGATTCGAGAAAATTTTATAAGAAGGTGATGAGCGAGAGAAAGTTTAAAGGTTACAAGAATAAAAAGGAGAAGAAAGAGTCAATCACTTGCTATGAATGCAAGAAACCCGGACACATCTGACCGGAATGTCCTCTCTCGACAAGCTCGAAAAGCTATGGTGGCTCGTGGGATGATAGCGAAGAGGATACAAGTGATGATGAAAACGAGATGACAAATTTAGCTCTTATGGCATTTGGAGAAGAGTCATGTGATGAACTTGATAAGGTAAGTGAGCTTCCTTCATATGATGAATTACATGATGCCTTGATAGTGCATGATGAATTGATGAAAATCGGTAAAAGAATGTTTGTCTTAAAAAGAAGATGATAGAGCTTAAAATGAGAATGAATCATTTAGTGCTAAGGTTACATACCTTGAATTAGAAAATAAGACATTGCATGATAAGATTGCTTTATTTGAAAGTTCTAGTACTTCACATGAGCATTTAGAATCATATGTGAATGACTTGAAAATGAAAATGAAATGCTTAAAAGAAGAGCAATGATCTAAATGAAATTGTGCTAAAATTTACAAATGGGCAAAGATGTTGGATAACATGCTAAATTCGCAAAAGTGTGTGTTTGATAAAGGAGGGATTGGCTGAGCCAAATTTGAAACAAAATATTACAAGAATTATTTTGTGAAGAGTAACTCCACTAATAATCAAGTTGTATGTCATTATTGCAATCAAGATGGTCATATGAAAAATAGGTGTCTAGTAAAAAGAAATGCATATTATGGTATGAAATGTATTTGGGTTCCAAAAGGAACTATTGCTAACATTCAAGGACCCAAGAATATTTGGGTACCAAAGCACACAACTTGAATTTTTTTTTGTAGGTACCACAATCAAGGAATGGTGGAGAGTTTCTTGATGAAAGATTGTGAGGATAATCTCTTGATCATGGTCTAAGCAAAAATAATGAGGCAAGATGATTTAATTGCTTTGGTAACATTTCTTGCAACATTTATTTTGTTGAATAGATCATAATGGATGGATAATACCTTGATTTGTGATTTGTTGATATGTTTGTTCTTGTATGTATTTATGATTTAAGTATTGCATGGCTCATTGAAAAGTTTTAAATCACAAAATGATTTAAAATTGATCAATTTCTCAAGCCAAAAATAAATTGGTGTGTGTGTAATACAAGTATAAGAGCTTGCCAAAATTCTATGTGAGGCAAATATTTTTTTTAATCTAAACCAGCATACCATTTTCTCTCTTCCGGAAATTCGTTTTCTTAGTTTTTACTCTCAGGACAAGTTTCGAAAAACCGGATCTCTCCAAATTGGTAAAACTGATTTGCCATACTCAAATTGTGTTTTTAAAACCGGATAACCGGTTGTGCCAACCGGAAAGCCGTTTTGCAAGTAGTTGCATTCTGTAACTCATCCGGATAACCGGATTAGATAAACCGGTAAACCGTTTCTGCTTTGGCTAGATCCTGTTCTGCACTCGGATAACCGGTTGTGAGAACCGGAACACCGATTGCTCAAGTGTGCTTCACTGTCTTTAACCGGACAGCCGGTTTAGTTATCCGGCAAACCGAATTTGAAGAAAAACCATTGCCTTTTTGCTGCCCAGAACCGGATACTCAAAACCGGTAAGCCGAATGCTTTCCATCTCCAAAACCGGTTCTTCCCTTCTCCAATCTTACTTCATAATCAACCATTTTTCCTCATCTTTGATGAAAATCAAGCCATAAAACTTGTTTCCCATCAGGTTTTATATTCAAAGTCTTCTTCAAACTCATCTTATGCTTATATTTGGACACACATTTACTACTTTATGATTTTTCATTTTATATTTTGATTATGTGGATATTTATGCATATTATGATTTTGGACTAAGTGTCTACTTTGGATGACATGGATTTGATATGGTTATTTATTATCTTCCTTATTCATGTTTTGGATAATTTTGAACTAATGTGCTTGTCTTGATGATTTTGATGATTGATGATCATATGTGTGTTGCTTGATGAATTGATGGAGATTTTGGTTTGTTTAAGCTAATATTAAAGTGTTTTTAATCATATTGTGTATTTTAGAATTTCCTCATTATTAAAGGGAGACTTTTGCCGAAATTATTACTTGCACAAAATGGGTAATATCTTCGTTAAATTATTTTTATGATCTTATTTCGAGTGCATCTATTTATCTTTTCTTTTTCATGATGAAAAGAGAGATAAATATGATATGTTTTTTGGATAAAATCTTTTTGATTAAAATTTTTAAATTGGCCATATATTTAGGGGGAGCATACAATGTGATTTTGGATAATATGCTTTTTAAACATTTTTTGTTATCCAAAGGGGGAGACAAAGAAATATGACATTTTGATGATGATTAAAGAAAGAGAATAATATGCGTTTTTTAGTATTCATTTGATGATTAATTTGTGCTTATGGTGATGGTTTTGAGATATGGTGATAATTTGATTACATAATTTTTATATGATGATTTTATGTTTTGAATTGTTGATTTGAAAATTGATGGAATCATGATTCATAATCATTTTATGGTTGGTGGACTATGTGATCATGATAATTTGGGAGTGATATTATTAAATCTTGTATTTGAAGTGATGCTTGTTGTTAGGGGGAGAATGTGTTAAGTTCTTTACTTTGACAACATGGGTAATAAATTTACTCCTCTTATTCTTTTCCTTTTAAGTTTTCTTTTGTATGTTGAAGGGGAAGAAAAATACATGTTTTAATCTTATACAAAATTTTGCTATTTTTTCCTTTTCCATTAAGTTTTCTTTTTGATGATGAGGGGGAGAAGAATACATGTATTTAAATTTGTTAATTTACCTAAATTGTAAGAGAAGCTTACATTTAGGGGGAGCAATTTTTGAATCATTCTTTAAATACATGAAATATTTGTCATCATCAAAAAGGGGGAGATTGTTAACATATATGTTTCCATATTATTGATTTTGATGATAACAAATATTTTGATGAATATGTTGGAGTTCCTATAATATCAAATAAGTTTCTTAAAAGCAAGAATTTTTCTATGAGTATTTACAAGTTTTTAAGAAACTGGAAAAACTCAGCAAAAATGTGCAATTCTGGAACTAATCGGTGAACCGTTAATATTAACGGTTAACCGATAATATCTGAAGACAAAGGTTATTGTCTTAAGCCTTAACCGTTAAAGATTTTCTTGTTTTAAAGGCTATCGAAATAACCGCGTAACTGTTAACTAATAACGCTAACCGCTAATTTCCGTGAGAAGACGATTTTGTTAAGCCTTAACCGCTTAGTGTTAAAGGTTGCTTTTGTTTTTAAAGGCTATCGAAATAACCGCGAATCCGTTAACTAATAACGGCTAACCGTTAATTTCGAGAGACATACTTTGTTAATCCTTAACCGCTTTTGTGTTAAAGGATAGCTCAAATGTGTTGTGCTTTGGTTCTCGAATTTACCGCGAACCGTTAATTGTAAACGGCCAACCGATAATGTCCAAGATGTTATTATTTGCTAATCTTAACCGCTTAAGAAGAACGGATGGAAGCCTTATGCGTGTCTCTCGATTTTAACGGCAAAAGGGTAACGACTAACGGTCAACCGATTATTTGAAATCCAAGAACGGTAACATTGACCAGAGCAAACGGTGAGCCGTTAATCAGAATCATGATCCGACATCGCAAAAAGGCTATAACGGCTAGTTTTCGGCTCCAACTATAAATAAGCTCATTTAAATCATTTCAAAGATTGATCACAACACTATCATTGAGCTTATACACGTTTATACAATCTTCAAAGAGCTTTAAACACATTCTTGCTTCATCTTATTCACACATTGAGCTTTGATTTGTAATCTTAAAGATTGTGTGAGAGAAAAAATTACTTGTAATCTTTTGCTTGAGTGATTGTAAGTGTTGGGATACACTTGGGTTAAGAGATTGGGAATAATCTCTTGTTGTAAAGGTTTATTGACACCTTGGAAGTCAATTGTAAGCATTTGAGGCCTTGGTGGCTTGCTTAGTGGAATCCTCAAGCCCGGTGTGCTTGGAGGCGTGGACGTAGGCGGGGATAGCCGAACCACGTAAAAATCATTGTGTTTGATCTCTCTTTCCCTATCTCTTTACTTTTATTGCAAATTAATTTGTTTATTTCGAATTTGATTGTTTAAGTATTACTTCATTGTATTTTAGTTCCTTATTTTTTAAATCCCAATTCACCCCCCCTCTTGGGTTGCCTTGTTAGTATTTCACATATTAATAGGTTTTGTTCAGATAAAAATCAGATCAGGAGAGGATCCTGATCCTAATACTAGATATGGTATGTGTTTAATATCAATACTCTCTCTTCGCATCTTTCTTTTCAATATTCTCTCTTAGATATGGTAAGTGGAATATAATATATTGATAGGTTATAAATAGTCATGCTATATTTTGTTTAATTCCCTCATATTTTGATTGATTTTGTGCTAATTTGTGAAAATTGTGTTTGAATTGATTTAGGAGCTGAAACATGGATGTTATGATGGAATTTGGACAAAAAGGCACGTTTTTGGCTTCCTTGGTGAAATTCAATGCATGTTGGAGCAAATGGTGAAAGCTGACTTGGGAGAATTGCGAATCTTGAAGCAAAAATTCATATGGAACTCATCTTTATTTTAGGAAAATAGGATAAAAGAATAAATATTTCCTATCCTATTTACGATTTTATTTGTTTGGATTTCCCCTTATTTGAGGTTTCCTTATTAGATTAGAATTAATATTAGAGGTTTCCTTTTATTTGCAAAATATTGCAGCACCTATTATAAAAAAAGAGAGGCTCACGTTTCCAAGGGCAAGCAAAAAAGGGGAAGAGAAGGGCGTGAGAAGAAACAAAAGGAGACAAGCGGCTGCAAGCTTGTTCTTTGAAAAAAAACAATTTCTTTTGATTTCGTTTTGTCCACCATGTGTGGCTAAGGTTTTTCTTCCGGTCCAAGGGTTAATCAATTCCGATTGTAATTTTGTGAGGCTTTGGACTTAACAAGAATTTCTTCAATCCAAGTAATTTTTATTTTCTTGTTCTTATTTTCTATGAATTATTTATATTGATTAAATTGACGCCTTAATTCAATATTTATTTTTCTATCGGTAGTCATGAGTTTGTGATCCGTAATTGTCATGAATGACTAAATTGAGTAGCAAGGAGTTGGCTCATGTGTGTGTATATTGATGGCCACAATTACATAGCTTGCATGATAGGCTCCAGGGAAATAAAAATACGAAGTTGATTAAATTAGAATAATCTGAATTAATTGATTTTGTTTTAGTCATTCTCACTATTCTTAATGCTATCATTTAATTTGATATGGAACGATGATGCCCAGTTAAATTAGTGATAAGATTTGATTCGAACGATTCTTTGAGTCTATTACATTAGGGGAATAATTACTTTCTGCGGCTTAACCGATTAAGTAGACTAAGTTCTTGGATTGAGTAATTTATATTTTTGCCTATGATCAAAATTACAATTAGATGGAATTCACACACCCTTGGATTGGAAGTTTGGTAAGATTGATTCTTTTTACTTAATTTTAAAGTCTTGTTTTTATTTTATTTTATCAAATTCTCGTTAAAGAAACAAATTGAAATCAAGTAATCGGCTTGCCGGTTTCACTAAACGGCTAACCGTTAGTGGACAGAACCGGGAGAGCTGAAATTCGGTTTACCGGTTTCCGCAACCGGTTGTCCGAATAGAGTCAGAAAGAAGAAAGCTGAAATTCGGCTTTCCGGTTTCCCTTAACCGGTAGTCCGAATAGCGTCAGTAAAGAGAGAACTGAAGAAACGGTCTTCCGGTTTCCTTAACCGGCTAGCCGAATAATTCCAGAAAGGTTACGAACCGTAACCGGTTTTCCGGTTTCCTTATCCGGTTAGCCGGATAGCTCCCAGAAAATTTCAAACAATAAACGGTTTACCGGTTTGAAGAAACGGTTAACCGGTTTTGGGCAGAAACTTTGCAAATCTAGTTCTCTTGAAATTAATTTTTTTTCTAAGCTTTGAGAAATTAATTACATAGTTCTCTTGGGATTCGACCTGGTTCCACTATTTCTACAAATTAGTTTAGGCGAATCAGTATTTATTTTGAAGGGCTTCGACAACTCTGTCAAATTTGGCGCCGTTGCCGGGGAACTAATTTTAGTTTCTCATTGTTTAAATTGTTTGTTCGATTTAGTTTATGACTCGTTCTTCTCAGGCTACTAATTTGGCAAGATAATCCAAATCGAGAGACACACAATTGAGAAAAGAGACTAGAGAGAAAAGGTCGTCTTGAGGAAGAAGGAGAGATAGATTTAACCACGGTAGTACATCCATTTTGCGAAGTTGAAGAAAAGATGGCATGTAACTCTCAAAGAACTCGCCGCACCAGATTTGAATCAACAGCCCCTATGCATTACTTTTCCTAATATTGCTAGTGATTTTGAATTAAAATCTGGTTTGATTCATTTACTTCCTTCTTTTCGTGGTTATGCAGGTGAAGATCCTCATAAGCATCTGAAAGAATTTCACATTGTTTGCTCTGGAATGAAACCGCATGGTGTATTTGAGGAGCAAATCAATCTTAAAGCTTTTCTCTTCTCTTTGAAGGATCAAGCTAAAGATTGGCTCTATTATCTACCTTCCGGTTCTATCACCACATGGAATGAGATGAAAAGGCTATTTCTAGAAAAATTCTTTCCTGCTTCACGAGCGGCTAGTATTAGGAAGGAGATTTATGGCATCACACAGATCACTGGGGAGACGTCAGATGAATCTGGAACGATTCAAAAGATTATGTGCAAGTTTTCCCCACCATCAAATTTCTCGATCAACCTCATCCAATATTTCTATGAGGATCACAATGGATAGGAGTATGATTGATGCAGCAAGTGGTGGAGCTTTAGTGAACAAAACACCTGAAGCAGCCAAACAATTGATTTCAAACATGGCTGAAACTTCTCAGCAATTTGGTACAAGAGCGGGTGGAGGATCCATCAAACAAGTTAATGAGGTAAGTGATCTTAAAAATCAAATTTCTGATTTAACCGCTTTGGTCCGTCAAATGACTGTAGGGCAATTACAAACAGTAAAAGTGTGTGGAATATGCTCACTTCATGGGCATCCTATTGATATGTGTCCCACATTGCAACAAGACTCCACACAAGAAGCTAATGTTGTGGGGGGGTTTCCTGGTCACGCTCAAAGGAAGTATGATCCCTATTCGAATCACTACAATCCTGGATGGAGGGATCATCCTAACTTTAGCTATAGAAACCAAGGAGGACAACAAAGGCCACCTCCTTAGAACTTCACTAGACCACCTCCAATCCCTACACAGACTCAAGCTCCAAACTCAGGTATGTCTTTGGAAGATATTGTTAAGAATCTTGCTAACAGTACTCTTCAACTTCAACAGGAAACAAGGACAAGCATCCAGAATTTAGGCAACCAAATTACTCAATTGGCCACGTCGGTTAGTAAGTTGGAAGCTCAAAACTCTGGAAAGTTACCTTCACAGCCAAAAGTCAACCCAAGGGAGAACTGTAGTACAATTTCACTGAGAAGCAGAAAAGAAATTCCCTCGGGGTCAACTCCACCTAAAGAAGCTGAAATGGCCAAGGGAGATGAAAATGAAGAAGCTCCATCAAAAACAAGGCGTGGGGTAAAATTCGATCCTCCTTTATCTCTTTCATCTTACACACCTACACCTCCTTTTCCTAGCAGGTTAGTTAAACCAAAAGAAGATGAGTAAGAAAAGGAGATTCTGGACACGTTTAGGAAAGTGCAAATTAACATCCCCCTATTGGATACGGTCAAGCAAATTCCCAAATACGCAAAGTTCTTGAAAGAGTTGTGCACCAACAAGAGGAAGATGAAAGAAAAGGGGAAGGTGGAGGTAAGTAAGAATGTGTCAGCAATTTTACAAAAGAATATGCCAGAAAAATGCAAGGATCCAGGTATGTTTTCATTACCTTGTGTGATTGGTGAAAAGAAAGTTGAGCATGCTATGCTAGATTTAGGAGCTTCAATTAATGTCATGCCATTTTCTGTTTACCAAGAATTAAAGTTAAATGAAAAAAAGACCTGGTGTAGTTATTCAATTGGTGACCGTTCTTATATTCACCCACAGGATAGTGGAAGATGTTTTGCACAAAGTTAATGAGCTTATATTTCCTGTAGACTTTTACATCTTAGAGATGGAAGGTAATCCTTCTTCAAAATCGGCTTCAATCTTGTTAGGAAGACCTTTCATGAAAACTGCCAAAACAAAAATTGATGTAGATGAGGGTACTTTCTCTGTCGAGTTTGATGGAAAGATTGTTAAGTTTAACATATTTGATACTGTGAAACACCCTACTGATGTGCATTCTCTTTGTCAGATTGATGTGATTGATTCTATTGTGCAGGATGTTTTTGCCCAAGGAAGTGTTGGGAATGAGCTAGAATTAGATGCACAATCTAATTTAAATGGAATTTTGGATGAACTTAGTGTAGAAGAATTATTTTCAGCAGCGCTATCAGAGCTAATAAATTCTAATGCTGAAATTTCCTCTACTAATAACAAGATGTTACCTTCTATTGTGCAGGCACCAAAACTGGAATTGAAAGCTTTACCAGATCACCTTAAATACATGTATTTGGGTGAAGGGGAAACATTGCCCGTGATTATATCAAAAGGACTCACCAAGGAGCAAGAAGAAAGTTTGGTTAAAACCTTGAAGGAATACTAGGTTGCAATTTGGTGGACTTTAGCCGACATAAAAGGCATTAGTCCATCAATTTGCATGCACAGGATTCTACTTGAAAAGGATACTAAACCATCACAAGAGCCACAAAGGAGGTTGAATCCAGCCATGAAGGAAGTGGTGATGAAAGAAATTCTCAAGTTGCTCGATGCAGGTATAATCTACCCAATCTCTGACAGTGAATGGGTAAGCCCGATTCATGTGGTTCCAAAGAAAACTGGAATAACTGTGGTTAAGAACTGGAATAATGAACTTGTACCAATGCGTGTGCAAAATGGTTGGAGGATGTGTATTGATTTTAGGAAGCTTAATCAAGTCACTAGAAAAGATCACTTCCCTCTACCTTTCATTGACCAAATGCTAGAGAGATTACCGGAAAGTCTTTCTTTGTTTTCGATGGGTTTTCGTGTTTTTATCAAATTCCTATTGCATGTGAAGATCGTGAAAAGACAACATTTACTTGTCCTTTCGAACTTATGCCTATAGCGAATGCCTTTCGGTCTGTAATGCTCCGTACATTTCAAAGATGCATGATGAGTATTTTTCTGAATATATTGAGAATTGCATCAAGTGTTTATGGATGACTTCACTGTATATGGGGATTCATTTGATGAGTGCTTAGATAATTTAACCAAGATTTTGAAAAAATGCATATACACTAACTTGGTTCTAAATTATGAAAAGTGTCATTTTATGGCCACCCAAGGCATTGTTTTAGGACATGTGATTTCTTCTAGGGGTATAGAAGTTGATAAGGCAAAAGTGGATATAATTGCAAACTTACCATACCCTACCAATGTTAGGGAAGTGCGTTCTTTTCTTGGACATGCAGGGTTTTATCGCAGGTTTATCAAGGACTTCTCCAAAATCGCCTTGCCCTTAACAAATTTGTTACAAAAGGAAGTTCAATTCGAGTTTGGGAAGGAATGCAAAGAAACGTTTGATAAGCTCAAAGAATTGTTGACTAGTGCGCCAATTATTCAACCACCTCGATGGGACTTGCCTTTTGAAATCATGTGCGATGCAAGCAATTATGCAGTGGGAGTGGTTTTAGGCCAACGGATTGACAAGAAAAGTCATGCCATCTATTATGCTTCCAGGACTTTAAATCCTGCCCAGTGCAATTATTCCACTACAGAAAAAGAGCTTTTTTCAATTGTTTTTACTTTGGATAAATTTCGTTCTTATGTGCTTGGTTCTAAAGTTGTTGTGTATTCTAACCATGCAGCTTTGAAGTATCTTTTGGCCAAGAAAGAATCGAAACCAAGGCTGATTCGGTGGATTTTACTTCTCCAAGAGTTTGACCTGAAGATAAAGGACCGAAAAGGAGTGGAGAATTCTGTTGCTGATCACTTGAGTCGATTAATAAGGGAGGAAGATGATACACCTTTTCATGACGACTTCCCGAATGAGTATCTGTTCCAACTAAAAGGTTTTGTAAAGGCTAACATTTTTGCTAGGTTTGGAATTCCAAGGGCAATTATTAGTGATCAAGGAACGCATTTTTGCAATAGATCGGTTGAAGCTTTGATGAAGAAATATGGAGTGAATCACCGAGTTGCCACCGCATATCATCCTCAAACTAATGGCCAAGTCGAAGTCTCCAATAGAGAGGTTAAATATATTTTGGAAAAGACGGTAAATCCAGGAAGAAAGGATTGGAGCCTTCGTTTAGATGATGCTCTTTGGGCTTACCGCACAGCTTACAAAACTCCTATAGGTATGTCTCCTTGCCGAATTGTGTTTGGTATAAAGCATGTCACTTACCGGTGGAAATCGAGCACAAAGCCTATTGGGCGGTGCGGCGATGTAATATGGATTTAGACAAAGCCGGTATGTCGAGATTGTTGCAATTGCAAGAGTTAGAGGAATTGAGATCATATGCCTATGAGAACTCAAGAATTTATAAGGAGAAATCTAAGTTGTTTCACGATAACATGCTTGTTCGGAAGCAATTTGAGATTGGTCAGAAAGTTTTGCTATATAACTCTCGATTGAAGCTCATGCCTGGTAAGTTTCGTTCTCGATGGGTTGGTCCTTTTGTTGTTATTAATGTGTTTCCTTATGGTGCAGTAGAGATTAAGAGCTTGCATTCCGACAAGATTTTTAAAGTGAATGGCCATCGGTAGAAAATCTATCATGAGGGTGAAATTGCTCCATGTCTCATCGGAGTCAATTTCGGTCATCCTCATTATTTGGATACTTGATTCGCTTTGTGACTCTGTCGAGCAAAACGACGTAAAAAAATTGCGCTATTGGGAGGCAACCCAAATATTTTCTTTATTCTTGTTTTTGAATTTTTATTTATTAAATTTGGTTTTCTTTACTTTTGTTAATTTTATTTTAAGCTTTTAGATGTTCTTGATGCAGAAAATATATTTCGGACAGGAGATTAACTTCAATAAAACGTGCTCACGCCATTTTTTTTTCAGCTTTCTTTGGCACCCTCTCCCTAGCTCATTCGGGTCCACACTGCTCACATTTAGGGGAGTTTCTTCTTCCCTTCTCATTTACTTTTCATTTCATTATTATTATTTTTTGTGAGCCATTTACTTGTTGATACATTGAGGACAATGTATTATTTAGGTGTGGGGGAGGATTTTGGCATGTTTTTAATTTGAATATTTTTGTGTTTTAAGTCTTCTCAATATCTTTGAATACCTTGTAAGCTAGGGATACATATTTGTTTTGCGTTTTAATGCATGAAAGAGGTAAGCATGAATAGTGTTTTTCTTTAAAATTTTCGATGGTGTCGCATTAATTTGTTGATTGAAAAGTGCACAAGACTTAATGCAAAATAGACACTCTAGTGAGCTTTTGAGCCGAGCAACTCATTACATTTTGCTCCGTTTATTTTTTGTTGAGTGTATCAAACTTCGTGTGCTTATTCTAGAACTTGCTTATGAATGTATGTTGAGACCACATTTTTGAATTGATGCTTAAGTGTGATAAGGGCAATTAGGTTTAACCAATTCTTAGACCCTAAAATACCCACCTTTTATTTTCTATTAGTTAACCCCTTTGAGCCTATTTTCCCTTTTTGTTTGCTTCTAACACATTGTTTAACCCAAAGCCTTTTTGTTTGTTTTCCTTGTTTTCCTTCTACCCTATCAAGACAAGAGTGAAGTAATTGCATGATGAAAGAAAAGCAATAATCTAAAAAAAAAAAAAAAAAAAAATTCGGTTGTGAAATTTATTCCCTTAATTGGATGATTGGAGAATTATTTGCAAAAGTAATTAAATTATTAAATTGTTTCTCCAAGTGTTTTAAGTGCTTAAATATGGGGATAAATTTCATCATTT
This sequence comes from Citropsis articulata, assembly GCA_030449925.1. Lineage (NCBI taxonomy): Eukaryota > Viridiplantae > Streptophyta > Magnoliopsida > Sapindales > Rutaceae > Citropsis > Citropsis articulata. Next base: position 2,328,080 of record JASUUH010000101.1, on the reverse strand, counting down.
TAGAAGTATGTTTGTTTATTTTGTTTGTGTGGCATCTAAATCATGCATGTAACTAACTCTTTGTCTTGATCGTTAAACCCTTAAATTTTCCTTCTACCATACCCTTACCTAAGCCCCATTTCAACCCTTGTTAAGTCCTTTTGATTTTTGCATCATATTCATATGTAGTGGTGGAGATTTAATTCATTTGCAAGCCTATGGTAATAATATACTATGTTTTGATTTTGAGAGTAAAACAAGCACCCTAAACACTTTAAGAGCATTGAGCGAAACCAAGTGAGGGTGTTAAGTCTTGCTGCATTTGATTTTGATGATTCGATGAGATGCTTATGTTTTTGTTACAAATTCTATCCTATGAATGCTTATTCTCTTGATTGTCACTATGATTCAACTCATTGATGTGTGTTTAGCTTTATTGGTATTCTTGGATATTGAATGGTTTGAAAGGAGATCAAAAGAGGGTTGGTATGATGATTTAAGATATGCTTGAGGACAAGCATGGTTTAGGTGTGGGGGAATTTGATAGGTTATAAATAGTCATGCTATATTTTGTTTAATTCCCTCATATTTTGATTGATTTTGTGCTAATTTGTGGAAATATTGTTTGAATTGATTTAGGAGCTGAAACATGGATGTTATGATGGAATTTGAACAAAAAGGCACGTTTTTTGCTTCCTTGGTGAATTTCAATGCTTGTTGAAGTAAATAGTGAAAGCTGACTTGGGAGAATTGCGAATCTTGAAGCAAAAATTCATATGGAACTCATCTTTATTTTAGGAAAATAGGATAAAAGAATAAATATTTCCTATCCTATTTACGATTTTATTTGTTTGGATTTCCCCTTATTTGAGGTTTCCTTATTAGATTAGAATTAATATTAGAGGTTTCCTTTTATTTGCAAAATATTGCAGCACCTATTATAAAAAAAAAAGAGGCTCCCGTTTCCAAGGGCAAGCAAAAAAGGGGAAGAGAAGGGCGTGAAAAGAAACAAAAGGAGACAAGCGGCTGCAAGCTTGTTCTTTGAAAAAAAAACAATTTCTTTTGATTTCGTTTTGTCCACCATGTGTGGCTAAGGTTTTTCTTCCGGTCCAAGGGTTAATCAATTCCGATTGTAATTTTGTGAGGCTTTGGACTTAACAAGACTTGTTCTTATTTTCTATGAATTATTTATATTGATTAAATTGACGCATTAATTCAATATTTATTTTTCTATCACTAGTCATGAGTTTGTGATCCGTAATTGTCATGAATGACTTAATTGAGTAGCAAAGAGTTGGCTCATGTGTGTGTATATTGATGGCCACAATTACATAGCTTGCATGATAGGCTCCAGGGAAATAAAAATACGAAGTTGATTAAATTGGAATAATCTGAATTAATTGATTTTTTTTTAGTCATTCTCACTATTCTTAATGCTATCATTTAATTTGATATGGAACGATGATGCCCAGTTAAATTAGTGATATGATTTGATTCGAGCGATTGTTTGAGTCTATTACATTAGGGGAATAATTGCTTTCTGCGGCTTAACCGATTAAGTAGACTAAGTTCTTGGATTGAGTAATTTATATTTTTGCCTATGATCAAAATTACAATTAGATGGAATTCACACACCCTTGGATTGGAAGTTTGGTAAGATTGATTCTTTTTACTTAATTTTAAAGTCTTGTTTTTATTTTATTTTATCAAATTCTCGTTAAAGAAACAAATTGAAATCAAGTAATCGGCTTGCCGGTTTCACTAAACGGCTAACCGTTAGTGGACAAAACCGGGAGAGCTGAAATTCGGTTTACCGGTTTCCGCAACCGGTTGTCCGAATAGAGTCAGAAAGAAGAAAGCTGAAATTCGGCTTTCCGGTTTCCCTTAACCGGTAGTCCGAATAGCGTCAGTAAAGAGAGAACTGAAGAAACGGTCTTCCGGTTTCCTTAACCGGCTAGCCGAATAATTCCAGAAAGGTTACGAACCGTAACCGATTTTCCGGTTTCCTTATTCGGTTAGCCGGATAGCTCCCAGAAAATTTCAAACAATAAACGGTTAACCGGTTTTGGGCAGAAACTTTGCAAATCTAGTTCTCTTGAAATTAATTTTTTTTCTAAGCTTTGAGAAATTAATTACATAGTTCTCTTGGGATTCGACCTGGTTCCACTATTTCTACAAATTAGTTTAGGCGAATCAGTATTTATTTTGAAGGGCTTCGACAACTCTGTCATATATCAAATTCTTGGTTCAACTTCATAATTAAAATTCCTAGTGAGGGTAACTATATTACTTTGGATCACAGTTGGATTGTGAACATTGAAAACAGAACTAAACAACAACTCACGTTTATTCCAAATATTTAAAATGACTCTTTATGAACTGTTGAAGTATGAGCTCTGAAACTTATTGTTGAAGATCAACTGTCATGTCGGTTCGATGGTGTGATAAAGGACGACATATCAACTTGAAACAAACAGAGCCCGTATGACAAAATTGTTTTGTCAGTCATATTCAAGTTAATGAAGCACGCTGTCGTCACATGTTTCTACTTACTTTATCCGGCAACGTTATATGTCGTTTTGGGCCTGTTATTGTTAAGAAGTTAGCACGTGTCCTCAAGGCTGTTATTTTCTGTTAAAGAGAGCGGGAGATTTCTGGGTTTGTTGGTAACAAACCCAGAACATAGCTGGCTGGCCGAGGATCTTTCCAGAGCATCTTAAGCCTGTATAAATAGCCCTAAGGGATACGAAATCAATGTGCATGTTACTTGTAGCTTCGTCTCAAAGCTTGTATCTTGTTCTTAATGAGTGAATAAAGCTGCTACTCTGTTCTTTAATGGATGTAGGCTGGTTCCAGCCGAACCACTTATATTTGTTGTTCTTTCATTTCTGTTTTTGTGTGATTCTTTTGTGGAAATCTATTTGCTTTGTTCTTGGTCAATTATCAGAGAGTTCAGATAGATCTTAGTGATTCTTGATTGAAAGAATAAATTCGATCTAGGTCTAACAAATTTGTATCAGAGCTAGCATCTATGATATTTGATTCAAGAGATGGCAACATTAAAGTTTGAGGTAGAGAAGTTCACGGAAGAGAATGATTTCCATTTATGGAGGCTCAAGATGAGAGCCTTGTTGGTTCATCAGGGGCTAGAGGAACATTAAGGGAACCAAAGACTGGAAAGAAACCTAGTAAGCTCAGTGATGATGAATTATAGGATGCCTTAGACAAGGCTCGCAGCACCTTAATCTTCAGTCTTGGTGATGAGGTTCTCAGGCAAGTGGGAGACCAAACAATTGCTGCTGGCCTCTGAAAGAAGTTGGAAGATTTGTACACCAAGAAGTCTTTAACTAAGAGACTTTGTACAAATAAGAGGCTTTATACTCTTCAAATAGAAGAAGGAAGTTCTTTAGCTACTCACATTGATAACTTTAACAGGATCATTCTTAATTTTGAAGATATCAATGTGAAATTGGAAGATGAAGATAACGCAATCATCTTATTATCATCTCTTCCACCTTCCTATGAGCATTTCGTAGACACACTGTTATATGGAAGGTAATCAATTACCATGGCAGATGTGAAAGATTCTCTCAGTTCTAAGGAAGTCATAAAAAGGGCACATACGTCGGTACGCAAAGGTTCTAAAAAGACATGTGAAAGTAGTCTTCTCCTGATCCTCAGGCGCAACTGGTATCTGATGAAAACCTGAATAGCCATCAAGACAACAAAAGTGAGATTTTCTTGCCAACCTTTCAAGCATCTGATCAATAAAAGGAATAGGAAAATGATCCTTCCTACTGAGTGAATTAAGCTTTCTAAAATCAATGCAAACCCTCAATTCTCAAAGAATCGTTATACCAGTTTTTTTCAGTACCACTTGTATCAAACTTACCCATTTGCTATCCGAAATTAGATAAATTATACCTACATCAAGAAGTTTCAGAATTTCTTTCTTCACTACTTCCATCATGAGTGGATTCAAACGGCGTTGAGCTTGAATCGAAGGTTTGGCATCTTCCTCCAACAGTATTCTATGCATGCATGTGGACGGACTTATCCCTTTGATATCAACAATTGTCCATCCAATAGCCTTTTTGTAATCCTTCAGCACTCTAATAAGCTTTTCTTCCTCTAAAGTACTAATCTTTGAAGAGATGATCACCAGAAATGTCTCACCATCTCTTAGAAATATATACTTTAGATGACTTGGCAACGGTTTAAGCTCTATTTTCGATGCTTGCAAAATAGATGGAAGAAGTTTTGCATGAGATGAAGGTAATTCAATATAAGACATATAATAAGTTAAAGTTCTCAAAGAATTTAATTCATAAATTGTCTCTTGCAATACAGAATTTAAAACAAACTCATTTTTATCCTTTTGCAATCCTTTGAGGCCTAAACTATTGTTTAAAGCAGTCACCAATGAATCTTCAACATTCAAATAAAAAACTTCCTGCACTATAGGGTTAATAACATCCACAGAAAATATCGAATCTTCCTCACTAGGATATTTCATAGCATCATTCATATTGAACTCTATAACCTCTCCATCAAATTCCATAGTGAGAATCCCTTTATGTACATCCATTTTACTTCTAACAGTCTTAAGAAAATGTCTTCCTAGTAAAATTGGAATAGAATTAGTGGAGTTATCCTCTTCCATATCAAGTACATAAAAATCAGCAAGAAAAACCAACTCATTAACTTGTACTAAAACATCTTCTAATACCCCATCAGGATATGCATTAGACCTATCAGCTAGTTGAATTATCACGCCAGTTTCTTTTAATAGACCAACATTCAAAGATGAATAAATGGAACGAGGCATGACATTAATAGAAGCTCCTATATCTAACATAGCATTCTCAACACTAACACTACCAATTTTGCAAGGGATAGTAAACATGCCTGGATCCTTGCACTTAGGAGGTAGTTTCTTTTGGAGAACTGAAACATTCTCCTCCATGTGAACTCTTTCATCTCTTCTTAATTTTCTCTTGGTGGTGCACAGTTCCTCAAGGAATTTAGCATATTGAGGTATTTATTTTATAGTTCCTCAAGGAATTTAGCATATTGAGGTATTTATTTTATAGCACCTAATAAAAGAATATTTACTTCAACCTTGTGAAATGTCTCAAGGATGTCTTTCTCTTGTTCCTCCTTCTTGGATTTTGCAAACCAGCTTGGAAAATGAGGAGGTATCACCACAGGTAGGAGTTTCGCTCTGGTGGGTTGCGCATCTTGAGATTTAGGCATCAATTCATTCTTCTCAAGCTCATCTTCTACTTGCTTTGTCACTCTCTTACTAGGCTCTTGCAACTCCTACCCACTTCTAAGGATGACAGCACTAGCGTTTTGCTTTGGATTCACCTCAGATTGTGAAGGCAATCTCCCTGATACTTGAGACTCTAGGCAGCTTATTGTAGTCGCCAATTGACTCATTTAGTTCTCCAAATTCTGAATGCTTGTTGTAGTTGCCTGCTGAAATTGTTGAGCGTTAGTCCCAAGTGATTTAACAATTTCTTCAAGAGATATACCAGACTTGGAGTTTGACTGTGGAGGGGCTGGTTGTCTTGGTGGGTATTGTTGTGGGAATTCTGACGACCTAACTCCATAGCTGAAGTTGGGATGATCCCTCCATCCCGAATTGTATGTTTGTGCATAGGGATCATACCTCCTCTGAGTGATGCCTGGAAATCCTCCAACTGCATTGGCTTGTTCAACGGGTTCTTCTTGAAGTTTAGGACACATATTAGTTGAATGACCCATATTGGAACAAATGCCACAAGTCTTCACCTGTTGCACATTACCTACAACAAACTTTTCCACAAGCGAAGTAATTTTATCTAAACGTTGATCAATAGAAGAAATATTTACCTCATTCACCTTCCTTGAAGTGGGATCTTGTCTGCTGCCAAACAAATATTAAAATCTTCATACGATGAATCTTTTAATTGACAATAGATTAAGTTAATAATTAAATAGTGGCCAATTATCTAATTAACAAACATAATCATGACAATAATTCAGAGAATAAATAAATACCCAAAAAGTAATAAAATAATTAAAACATAAGAAAGATCTCACAGTAATGATAAATCAAAGCCTTATTAACCTTTAACTAGAATAATAGGTTTAGTTCTTCATAAAGAGAAGAGAAAAATTTAGATCTATGGTTTTTTCTTTTTCATCTCCCCTTTGTGTTTTAGTATGTTTCCTCTTGTAGAGTTTTTTCCAAAAAAAAAATACTAATATCTAAAATATTATCTAAATATTAAATTCAAAATTACAAAAATAACCAAAAAGATAAAACACGTTAAAATAAAAACTGCAGGTCCTTCTTTGACAACACGCGCTCACGCCTTATCAACAAAGTTCTTCTGAAACTCATAATTTCTCCAAGAAAACAATCATCCTCAAACAACATCTTGTAGCTCAATTTTAGCACCAATCAATAGAATTGCACCTACAAAATAAAACACAAGTAAATCACTATTATTAAGTGCAAAACATCGATATTAAAGGAAGTAAACAATACAAAACTAGTGCATAAATTGCACTCTAACATTAGTTGATCATAAATATATGACAACAATAAATTCTATCACATTTTTATCATAAATTTTTGACAGAAAATTTTTTATCACATGTACGTCGCATTTATAGGATATAAAGCCTTTTAGCCAAAAACTGTCACATGAATAACTGTCATTATAAGTCATTTTTCTTGTAGTGAGTTTTTGGGTATTGTGAATAATGAAGCAGCAGTAGTTTTTGAGTTCGTAATTTGACAGTAAACTTTAATTAATTCATTACTGACTTACGTGAGATAAGACCACATCCACAAAATTAGGCAAGATCATAATCTTTCATCAAGTTCAGATTAGGTGGTCCAAATCAAGAGTAAATATTTAGTCAGAGATGGTAATATCTTTATTCCAAAAACATTATGAAAGATGAGGCTTCAAGGAAATATCTTTATTCCAAAAACATTATGAAAGATGAGGCTTCAAGGAACAACACTTGCAAAGAATTCATCATATTAATTCTGTTCAAAATCTCCCAGTCATAAAGGGGACCGTTTCCAATTTAAGAAAACGAGTTCTTTCCAAGAATTGACTACTACATGAGAAGTAATTTTTTCTTGAAGATTACGATCTTTAGAAGTAATCGATGACCGCACAATGACATAAATGCATGCGTGGTAAAAGATTACTTAAGGATAAGCCCAAAATGTCAGCACTGAATCAAAAATTCTTTAAAAGATTAACATTTAGCGTGCTTTTGGGTTTTGCAAAAGAGTGAAAGTGACAAATATTTATGAGTCAAACGGAGTCTACATGGGCCAGCTAGTCGCATACATCATTGACTTTTGCCATCACAAATTCACAAGTTCCACAAAGGAAACTTACAAGCATCCTATAATTCAATTCTGATCCCCACGTCGCGACGTTGAAATGGTGGAAGAATATATTGGCGGTCTTGGAGGAGAAGATGTTTGGTGGACTTTTCAAAGCGTCACTGCTAGTCAGTCTGCTTCTTTGCAATAACATTTCTATCACTCAGTTCATGGGCGACCTATCCGATGGACGAGTCCGTATACACCACATGCATACAAGATTTTTAATAATAAAAAATACAAGCGTGCCGAAGAAGAATTTCCCTATTTCTGGAATCACATGCATGCAAGACATTCTCACGTCCAACCGTTCTCGGAAGTTGGTGGAGGCTACATAGGGAGCCGTAGAAAATTTTATTTTTAATTCTCTGTGTATCGTCCTTTTCCTTTCGCCGCAAAAGGCATAGAGACGATGGTTTAGCAGCTTCAGCCAAGGAAAAGAAGTATGTTTAAAATCTAGCTTGTCTATTGCTATGACTAGCTGGGTTGGATATTTCTGTTTTTTATTTTTTTCTTTTTTGAATGCATATATATTACACTAGAGATTTCTATTGATATTTATTTATAATTAATTATTTTCTGAAACTGAAATTTTATTAATTCTAGGGTCAAATATTTATCCTCGCTAATAAATTAATCGACTGCGTGTTTGAGCTACATTTATAATTTTCAAATTTTAAAACAGAAATTGTTAAGGTTCAAGGTAATTTCGCAATTAATTGACAAAAAAGGTGCAAAACTAGCCCCTCGATCCCGAGACGTTATTTTTCTCTTTTTTCCTTTTCTTCAAATTTGAATCTAACGAATCGGATTCTATGTAAATTTAACTTGATTCGTTTATTAGTTTTGTTTAAAAAAAATTAATGAATCATATCCAAATTTTCATTATTTAAATAGTTCGATTAATTAATTAATAAAAATCCGAATTCCTTGAGCAGGCAAGGAAAGCGCAAATCTCGCAACGCCCACGCTCCTAGCAATAGAAGCAACTGCAACTGCTTCGTGGCCCGAACGGAATACTCGCTGGGCCAAAGCCGACATCCTTTTGGAAAAAAATAAAAATAAAAATAAAAGCCGACATCGATCGTTATCACGGCCTCAATCGGCTCACTCCCGTTCGCAACAGGCACCAAAACCTTGGTGAAAAAAAAACGACACAGAAAATTCAAAAAACGAAAGAAAAAGGCAACAGAAAGAAACTAAACAAAAAATAAAATTAAAACAATACCTTTTTGGAAGTGGAAGACATTGTAGCTGTTGCTGTGAAGGACAGAATGTTCAAAGAAGGAATTTGTTTGGGGAGAAAATGTTGAGTGAGAGGAAAGTGACGAAAAAGAGGGTGAGGAGTGACGTGGCGTACGCGTATTAATACCATTTTTTCAAGTTGGTTTTCTAGAGGCATCTGTACGGTATGACACGGGGAGCTTCGTGGCAACTGGCGAAGGTGCCACTAGGTTTAAATGTTAAAAGATGAAAGGTATATTTAGTTCTTTATATTTTTAATTGTCTGTTTAGTTTTTATATCTTAAAAAATATCTTAATTTATTCTTACGGGTAGTTTTATTACAATCTTATATTTAATTTTTTTTTTTTTTTTTTGTAATAATATCGTTGCAACTGTATTTCTGGAGATATTAATGAAAAAATTTGAATGTATCAAATTAACTTTAAAAGTAAAATATAAATTAATTATTATTATTTTACTTTAAAAGATTAATTTAATAAATTAATTTTTTTACAAAACATTATTAGTAAGATTGTTGCAAGAATATTAAACATTACTTTAAATTAACTTGTATTAATTAATTTATAAATAATAATCAGTAAGATTGTTGTACGATAATGAAAAATATCAATTGTTTTATGCTAATATTTATTTTTTAATTTGCTTATAAGTAATTTCTTGACTAATTTTTTAATTAACCTTTCTATTGATTAAAAAATCAATGTAAAAAATATTAACTAATTAGTTCATCGGTCAATTTGCTAGTTACCTTTTCTTATTGACTAAAAAACTAATGTAAAAAATATTAAAAAATTAGCTTATCCGTTAATTTGCTAGTTACCTTTTTTTATTGACTAAAAAACTAATGTAAAAAATATTATTATAAGAGTGTTATTATAAAAAAAAAAATAAAACAAAATAAAAGCAAGAGTATAACATATTTGATAATAGGACTATCGTAAGGTATTTTTTAAAATATAAAAACTAAATAAACACTGAAGTTAAAATATATGGATCAAACTGGTATTTGATAACAGGGCTGCCTTAAGGTTTTTTTTTTTAAATATAAAAAATAAATAAACACTGAAGTTAAATATATATAGATTAAACCTAACATTTATCCAAATATTAAGCAGCATAATGCTTGATGGGCAAAACTGTAACATCACAATTAAAAAAATAAAATTTTATACACAAAAAAGGGAAAATTCTGATTGTTTCATGCTACTGCAAATTAGCCGTAGCGTTGCAGACAATGTTGCCTGCTGTATTATCTTCAGAATGTTATATTGAGAAAAACCAAAAACTGTTCTAGAATGGAATTTGGATCCCGAACCGAGTAAAACAAAACAAATGAAACGATTGTTTATTTGCCGCGGACTTTAACATTGATGCTGCGTTTACTAAACTGGAATCGGAATGGGCTGGAATCGAAATGGACAGGAATGGGAATGAGCTGGAATCGGAATATGGAATGGGAATCAAATTAAGTTGTTTACTTCAACTATAGGAATCGGAATCGGAATGAGCTGGATTGTAACAAATTACTAAAAAGTACTTAATGGATTATTGTCATAATTATTATTATTAACTAATATATTAATTAATTGTAAAATTTTATTAATTAATTATTATAATTATATTAACAATTATTATAAAAATATATTAACTAATAATATTAATATTAATTAATTAATTATAATAATATATTAATTATTGTGATTATTCATTCAAAAATTATAATTATTAATAATTATTGCTAAAAATGTATTAATATATTAATTAGTAGTAATAATTATATTACTTAATTAATAATAATATATGAATTAATTATAATAATATATGAATTAATTATAATAATAATTATAATAATATATTAATTAATTAATTAAAATAACAATGTATTAATTATTATGATTATTTAATCGAGAACTATAATTATTAATATTATTGTTAATAATATATTATTATATTATTTAATAGTAATAATTATATTAATGAATTATAATATATATATTAATTATAATAATTATATTAATAATTATTATAATAATTATTATAATAATATATAAATTAATTAATTAAAATAATAATGTATTAATTATTGTGATTATTTAATCGAGAACTATAATTATTAATATACTATTGTTAATAATATATTATTATATTATTTAATATATTAATTATATTAATTAATTATAATATATGAATTAATTATAATAATTATATTAATAATTATTATAATAATATATTAATTAATTAATTAAAATAATAATATATTAATTATTGTGATTATTTACTTGAGAACTATAATTATTAATATATTGTTGTTAAATAATATATTATTATATTATTTAATAGTGATAATTAAAGTATTTAATTAATTAGAATATATGAATTAATTATAATTATTATATTAGTAATTATTATAACAGTATATTAATTAATTATAATAACAATAACAATAAATTAATTATTGTGATTATTTATTCAAAAATTATAATTATTAATAATTATTGTTAATAATATGTTAATATATTAATTAAAAGTAATAATTATATTAATTAATTAATAATATATGAATTAATTATAATAATTATTATAATAATATATTAATTAATTAATTAAAATAATAATGTATTAATTATTGTAATAATATTAATAATGTATTAATTATTGTAATAATATTAATAATATATTAATTATTATGATTATTTATTCAAGAACTATAATTATTAATAATTATAGTTAATAATATATTAATTAATCATAATAATTAATTAATTATAATAATATATTAATTAATTATAACTTAGGACAAAATGGGTATTTTTTATTTTGGGGGAGGGCAAAATGGGTAGTTCAAGGAATGGGAACTTGATTCCCACCTCCCCCATGGGAATCAAGTTCCCATTCCCCATTCCCAAATATATATGGGTCCCGCCATTCCGATTCCGATTCCCCCCTTATTTTTGCGAAGTAAACGCGTCAATCATTCCGATTCCGGATTCCGATTCCCCAATCCGGTAAGTAAACGCACCATGAGAGTCCACTGGACCTTTCCTTCCGGTAGGGGGATGGCTTTGGGTAAGCGCATAGGAACCTCGTATTCCCCGAAAGCAGGCAGAGGTGATGGTAGATGCAGGCTTTCAGGCTCAATATATGGTATCAGCAAAATAGAAAATTGAAAGAAATATCACTAACTAGGTAAAAGAAACTCTATCAATGACAAATGGTTCATGAATGTCTATTGTTGTGCGCGGAATGCGGAATCAAGCGCACCAAATAATTACAGAAAAATAAAGGACACAGAATTTTACGTGGTTCGGCAGTATGCCTACGTCCACGGGAGCAAGAGAAAAATAATTGTATTACTAACAATTATTAGAGTACAAATTTGAGTAAAGAAAAGCTCACTTCCCAAAACCCAAATACACCCAAAGTACTCTCACACACACTCTCCAATTGCTCACACTCAGATTAGAAATGTATCCTATGAGAGTTCGTGATTTTACAAGGAAAAGACGAAGATATTTCATGACAGAATGATTTATGAGAGTTCTTCTTTTTCATTCTGAGCTTAAACTTTTTCCTGGTAAATTACGTTCTCGCTGAGTTGGACCTTTTATTGTTACTAATGTTTTTCATCATAGTGCAGTTGAGATTCGAAGTCCGACCTCTGACAAAGTTTTTAAGGTTAATGGTCATCGCTTAAAACCATTTTATGAAGGTTTTTCGGTGAATATTGTGGAGAAAATGGCTCTCGAGAGTCCCATTTATGGAGATTGATGCATGAATGTGTCTAGCCAATGACATAAAATAATGGCGTTTTTTGGGAGGCAACCCAAAGGATTTATTTATTTTGATTTTTGTTATATCTTTTGTTTTTAATTTTGATTCTGATTGTTTAAATAATGTTTTTGTTTATTTTGGCCAGAAGAAAATTTTTGGTTAGGGGTGCCCACGCTTTAACTAATAAGTACTTCTATAATGTTAAAGGAAAATGATTTTAAGGCGTGCCGATGCCTTAACTAATAAGTACTTCTGTGATTTTAAAGCAAAATGATTTTAAGGCTTGCCCATATACTTATTAAAAAAGTACTTCTGTAATTTTTGGTGTCTCTTTTAGTTTTTAGTTTACAAAAAAAAAAAGAGTATTTATTTTTTATTTTCATTTTTATTTTGTTTTTTATTATTAAAAAAAGGTTTTATTTGTATTTGTATTTTTATTTTTTTTTAAATTTCAAAAAAAAGGGATTTTTATTTTTATTTTTATTTTAAAAAAAACAAATTGATGTTAGTGTTCATAAATCCCTAACGCCTCCTCACTCTAACCACATCCCAGCAACCGCGTCTCCAGCTCTCGTCCACTCCACGCGAATCCAACCGCTCCAGACCAGCGACTGCGCACTGCACCAAGGTCTCATGTCTTCAGCGTGCGTCTCCAGTGGCCCAGCTCGCGTCCTCTCCAGCTGCATCTCGGGCCCACGCCCACGCCCACGCCCGCGCGCATCTCCCGTAACTCTTCTCTCCAGCCGAGCGTTTGCACCAGCGACCACACCCGCGCGCAGCGTCTTCCACGTCTCCAGCGCTGCAATAGCGACTCCAGCCTCGCGTCCTCAATGCGCGACCTTAACGTCTCCATCTCGTGTCCGCACTAGCGTCTATATCTCGCGACAGCAACCAGCGTCTCCATCTCGCGTGCGTCTCCAGCAACGCAAGCAGCCTCGCGTCGCCAGCGCGCGACACCAGCAACTAAGCCTCACGTCTCCAGCGCTCAGCAAGCCTTTCCAGCAGCGCAAGCTCCAATACAGCCACTCCGTGCGAATCCAGCGCCCCAGACCAGCGCCGCGCGCGTCTCCCATAACTCCACTCTCCTTCCACGTCTCTAGTATGCTGCACCAGCAAGCAGCATCTCAATTCCAGCAGCTATACGTCTCAAGCAGCCCATTCCAGCCAAACTAAATTTCCAGCGCACTTCAATTCGGTTTCCAACTTAACCCATATCTCAGCCGCGCTGCAATTTCGCATTCAAACAAAACCCGTAAGTGAAATTATTGTAACAATGCCGAAAAGGAAAGCATCAACTTCCAAGTCATCAACATCTAAAAAGAAGCCCGTCGCAAAGAAATCCAAGATTGCCGCTCCCACTACGGTCCCATGGAACACAGTTTCAGATTCACGTCAAGCCGTGAGACAAAGATCGAAACATGGAAAAGGCATGAGTGTTTTGCCGCTTCCTAAATCCAATCTCGGAGAATACCTCACATTCACGACTCAATAAGAAAAAGAACAGTACAAAGATATTTCCAAGCAAAAAATACTTCCAGCTAAGTATATTCATTACCCGACTCTTGAAAAATTGAATGTTAAGGATAATTTTAATTCTTTGATAGATAAGATTGGTTTGCGTCAGTTTGTTGATGTTGATTGTTTGGGTTATGTTGAGTTGATTAGGGAGTTCTATGCTACTTTTCAATTTAATATACCGAATGATTTTACTTTGCATACTCCGAATGTTATAAAGTTTAGGTTAATGGGACGAAATTTTTCACAATCTATTACAGATTTTAACCTAGCTTTAGGATTCATTGATGATGATTATGCTTCTAGTGATGCATATTTAGGGACAACTTGTGACTTTAGCGAAAATTTTGAGCCTTATGGTCTTTGGCGTAATTTATCTTTAGATCATAATGCCTATGACTCGAGTAAATCAAAGAGCTCTTTCTTACGTGATCTTGTTTTAAAATGCGTACATCAGTTCTTGGCATATAATTTTTAAGGAAAGAAAGATCACTCGGGAGTTTTCTCTAAAACTGAGTTTTATTTTATCTTATGCATGTTAAATGATGTGAGGCCTAATCTAGGTTTTTGGTTAGCAGATCAATTTCAGAGTGTGCTTAAAAGGTATAGGACTTTATTTCTTGGTCCATATATTACTCTGTTAGCTATAAACTTATGTGTACTTGATCCTGACGATAATGATTTATATCCTACTTGCAAAAAGGAATTTTTTGATATGTCTGTGTTTGAAAGAACAGGTGTGGTCGAAATCAACGAGGGGAGATTTCAGTTTACTGAACCAAAACCCACTCAACTTCCAAACAAGCTTTATGCTAGGAGTAGTGCTACCTCTGATGATGAGTTTGACGATGAAACTGTTGCCCCACCAACTATTCCTTCTACATCTGCACCACCTTTGAGCATTCAATTAGAGAATATAGAGCACAAGCTGAACAAAATGAAGCAGAATTTGGCCGCATACTTCGAGAGTGTGGGATTTATTCCACCATTTCCGCCAAACCCATAGACATTATGTGGATCAAAGCTCACAATTCAGGGATGTTTTTCTTTTTGCTTTTAATCTTTTATCCTTATGCATTATTTTTTTTACATGAGCTTTGATTATCATACATTGGGGACAATGTAAGTTCTTAGTGTGGGGGAGGGATTTTTGCAATATTAATGTCTGGAAGTGTTATTTTCACTCTGCTCATCCTTAAATGATTTTGGAGTTAGTATACTTCATATATTAGTATTAATTTTTTCTTTTCTTTTTTTTCTCACTACTCTTTTCCCATCTATCTCAAATTATTTACATCTATTTTTATTTTATCATTTATCATACTCTTTCATTTTTTTCTCTTTCATTTTATCTTTCACTTTTTTTTTTTATTATCACTACATACATCTTTCTCGCTTCTTATCCTTTTTACCTTTCTTTTTATATATCACTCATCCCTTCTTCTCATTCTACACTACTTTTGATAGTTGATTCATTTGAAGAGTGTACATGATTTGATGGCAAATTTACCAACTTTGTGAGGATTTGAGCCTATGAGCAATTAGTTTGCTCTAATTATTTTTGTTGTGTGAATATTAATCTTAGTATGTTTATTCTAGAACTTGCTTTGTTATGCATGTTGAAGCCGTATTACGGGATTTTTTGCATTAAAATGATAAGGGCAAACCACTTTTCATTTCTCTATTTTCGTATTTTTCTTTTTTTTCTCCACCCGAAGACCTTTATTTGTTATCTTTGTTTTAGCCTTAATTATTCTCTTCTAATTCTATCCATCTACTTACCCATTTTCCTTCTTTTTGAGCCTCAATTTAAGGAGATATTTGGACTCATTGTTTGGATATATTTTGTTTATATTCTATTGCTTTTGCTACCTTGAATTAAATTTTCTCAATTAGATCAACAAGCATTATGCTTGAATTAAATTGTGCAAGGTTCATTCCTTTTGTTTGATTCATCATTAAAAAAAAAAAAGTAAAAAACAAAAACAAAAAAAAAATCAAAAAAAAAAAAGAAAAGAGTGTCTACATTCTTGGCGACTTGAGTAGAAATAAGCATTTTGGTATCATAAGGTTCATTCAATGAGTTCATTCTTCTCATTTTAATCTCTTTTTCTTTCATAGACCTTTCTTTTTCATTTAACCCATTTAGCCCCATTACAACCTTTCTAAGACCCTTAGATTTTTACATTTAATTCATGTTTTGTGGATTGAAATGTGATATATGAGCAAGCTTATGGTAATAGCATTCTTTGATTTGATTTGAGTGCATAAATGATACCCTAAACACTTTGAGTGCATGGAGTGAAGTCAATGAGAGGGCTATTAAATCTTGTTGCACTTGAATTTTGAATGGACTTTCTTTGTGGTTGAATGTCTTTATACTAGCTTATGAGATCCTATGCTTTAAAATCCTTGTCTCTCGAATCTTGATTGACTTAAATTCTTGAGGTATGCTTGCTTAAGATTGTTTTTGGATGAGTTGACATGAGAATTGAGTGGAGATTTGGGATTAGTCTTGAGTTATATGCTTGAGGACAAGCATTATCTTGGTATGGAGGAATTTGTTAGAGTACAATTTATGCACTAGTTTTGCATTGTTTACTTCCTTTAATATCGATATTTTGTACTTAATAATAGTGATTTGCTTGTGTTTTATTTTGTAGGTGCAATTCTATTGATTAGTGCTAAAATTGAACTACAAGATGATGTTTGAGGATGATTATTTTCTTGGAGAAATTATGAGTTTCAGAAGAACTTTATTAATAAGGCGTAGGCGCGTGCTATCCACAAAGGACTTACAGTTTTTATTTTAACGTCTTTTATCTTTTTGGATATTTTTGTAATTTCGAATTTAGATAATATTTTAGATTTTAGTATTTTATTTTTAGAAAAACTCTACAAGAGAAAAGGGACTGAAACACAAAGAAGGGGGGAAAAAAAACACTAGATCTAAATTTTTCTCTTCTCTCTATGAGGAACTAAACCTATTATTCTGGTTTAAGATTAACAAAGCTTTGATTCATCATTACTGTGAGATCTTTCTTATGCTTTAATTGTTTTATTACTTTTTGGGTATTTATTTATTCTCTGAATTATTGTCATGATTATGTTTGTTAATTGGATAATTGGCCACTATTTAATTATCAACTTAATCTATTGTCAACTAAAAGATTTATCGTATGAAGATTTTAATGTTTGTGACAAATAGTATAGCAGTGCGTTGTGTTATGAAAATAAACAATTTAATTTAAATGAACCATCGTATGCGTTTGTTGATTAGGATTTGGGTCTCTCTGGTTTTTTAGGCTGTCAATTGATTAAATCCTATGATCGTATCTAGGGTTGTCTATTGATTAGGGAAATACCCAATTATCGTACCTTGGTTATCGACTAGTTAAGAAAAGATTGGCTATTAGAGGGTCTCAGTAGCTATAACCAGTCTATTCATAAGTAGTAATGATTTATATTTAGATCAATGATCAGTAGTCAAATCAAACTGAGTTAATTCCTTCAACCAGAGCTTTTCTTAATTTGAATTACAATTTTAATTTGTATTCTTGTTATTTTAATTTGATTTTTATTATTGTCAACAATTCCCCCATTTTGCATTTTATTTTTTTAAAGGATTTAAATAATTATTAATCTTTGTGGACACGACCCTGCTCAATCACTATACACAATTTATTTACAGTAAGTATTTATTTTCACTGCCTTCGATAACCATCAATAGACTTCTAAATTTTTAACAATGGATACCAAGACCTTGTTCTGTTACTTTTAATAGTCTATTTAGATGTCAAAATTTTTTTTTTTTCACTGTGGATGTCAAATGCAAAATTTACCCTTATTCCAATATCCTGTCATCACTTGCTTTCTATACATGCAACGATACATTGACTGTTATTCCAAAGTTTTAAATTGAATTAAAAAATTCTATTTAACCTTAAAAAAAAAAAATTCATCCAACCACATATAAATCTTCTAATTAATCTTGAGCAGGGTGGATATATCTAATCAGATTTGCCTCATTGGCATTCTAATATATTATGGAATTGGAAGGGTATCAATGAATTAATGTATAATTTTAAATTTATAACGTTTAATCCTAATTTGAGGATTCAAATGAATTTATGTGGATTTAAAAATGGACTGAAGATTGGCAATATAACATTCTACTTGATGAAGATTTTTGTCCTAATAATATCTCCAATTTTAAACTGGCAAAACTTTGTCTTCAAAATTAAAGATTGTCTTCAAAATTAAAGAGAGCAAGGAAAAGGACTATTTGGCCCTTAACATTTGGGAAAAGAGAAAGAGATATAAAACACTGTAATATTTTAAAAAGACATATAACCTCTAAAGTCTATTAATTTTCAGTTTATTTTAACAGAGGAAATGATAGCATTGTATATTTACAAAAAAAAAAAAAACACTTGTATTTACAAGAAATGAGTGATCAAATTTCCAAAATCGTCTTCCTCCCTAAAACTCTGACTGCCACAACCCTGAAAATTAATAGAATTTGTGAATTATGTGTTTTTTTTTAAATATTAAGGGGTGTTCATTTCCTTTAACGTTGGGGGCTAACAGTCATTTTTCCAAAAGAGTATTGTGCCGGTGTTGGAGGCTAGACGGACAATTCGTTACATTGCTCCAGAAGTGCTTAATTGAAATTTTGGTGAGGCATCACATAATTTAAATTACTGGAATTAGCGATATATACACACACAAGCATTTCGAGCAGGATAATGAATTTAAATTACTCGGAATTGTAAGCAGCGATGAAAGTGAAATTGCAAAGAAGATGATTATTTTTGGCTTGTGGTGTACATAGAATCGTCTATCGGAAATAGAGTGAGAGTAATGTCATTGCAAAGAAGCAGACTAGCAGTGACGCCCTGGATAAGTCCACCAACGCCTTTTGCATCTTCTCCTCCAACACCGCCAACAGAGTCCGCTTGACTCGTAAATTTTTGTCGCTTTCACTCTTTTCAAAAGCACGTGAAAGCTAGATTATAGGATTTTGGATGGACAATCAATTTTGGATTCAGCGATGATATTTTCGGCTTATCAGAGCTAGAGTCTGTTTGACTCGTAAATTTCATCACTTTCACTCTTTTCAAAAGTATGTTAAAGCTAATCTTCGATGAATTTTAGGGCTTATTTTTAAGTAATCTTTTACCACTCATGCATTTATGCAATCATATGATTATAGATTCAATTACTTCTAAAGTAGAAAAATTTACTTCTCTTAAAAGCAAGAGAGGGGCAGGTATTGCAATTTGTGGCGGTTAATTCTTGGATGAAATTTAATAAAGTATAGTCTTGTAAAAGAACTAGTTTGAAATAAATTGCAAATCTCGTTTATGATTGGGAGATTTTGATCAAAATTAATATGATAATTTCTTTGCAAGTGTTTTTCTTGAAGTCTCATCTTCCATAATGTTTGTAAAATCAAGGTTTTACCATGTCTGATTAAATATTTTCTCTTGGTTTCGACCACATAATCTAAACTTTATGAAAGATTATGATCTTGTATGATTTTATGAATGTGGTCTTATCTCTTATCAGTGAGCAATGAATTAATTAAAGCTTGCTGACAAATTACAAGCTCAAAAATATCTTTTACTTATTGACAATTTTATTTTATTATTTTTATAACATAATTTTAAAAAATTTGTCTATTAAATTAATTTTATAATTTTTAATAAAAACTCTTATTGACAACCAAACAGCTAATTATTTTTTTTATAAATGCTCTATTTGTTAAAATTCTACTGATAAAAATTCTACTTAAGTGAGTTTTATTTGAAAAGTTTTATCAAACAGAACCTTATTTCTAATTAGATTAATTGCTTCCATTACTCCTACATTTTTTTAACCATGTGGATTCCTTCAATCTCATAATCAAAGGTTCTTTAAGCCATTTTATTTCTTCATTTTTTTTTTATTATTGGAAAAGTAAGGTAGCTTATCAAAAAGAAAAAAAAAAACCAAAGTGACGAGTGGCTCGTTTTTTAATTTCAAAGTCAATGCAAAGTAAAAGTACCGAAATACTCTTTTTTTTTAATCCAAATAAATGCAATCAAGGGAGGTTTTGGTTTCTATTATTGAAAACTTGAGAGCCTATATGACCATTTAACCAAAATATTGGGGTATAGCTGTCACAAACTTTTAAAAATAAATTTTACCAAATATTTAAATTTTTTTCACAGTTAATTATTAAATTCTAAATGTTAAACTACTGTAAGAATATAAATAATTGAAATGGATATAATATTAAATAAAATTTACTTACATATTTATATACATGTATATATATATTTTTTTTTTTTTATTGTTTGTAAATAAAAATTGCTAACTAAAAAATATTTATATTTTTCAATTTTATTTCTTTTAATTTTTATCTCAATATAAATGATAATAATAATAATTTCTCTAAATTTAATTATTTTCCTCTTTATTGAATAAAGATAATTTTGAGTTTTTATAATATATGTGAGGATAATTATATATATATATATATATATAATTATATTAAATATAAAACTATTATCAAAATTAAATTTTGAAAAATTATTCCTTTCTCACTTTTCATTTGGCAAATGGCCACAGAAATTGTTCTCCCTCGTATCCAAATAAACTAAAAACGAGAGATTTCGTAAGCGTGAAGGGATGGTGCCTTCCAAACCGACTCAATGGTATGACCATCACAACATATGCCAATTCGACTGCATAACATGGACCAATTATTCAAGAGATTCATGAGCCTTCGAAGTGAGAAATAAAGCAAATTAGGTGGTGGTGGGTCAATTTACTACGTTTCGTAACCTGCTTGCGATTGCAATAGTCGGTTCATTAAGTGAAATTAATGACTCGTCCACTATAGTAAGACACTGCCCTCTTTAGGATGGTGCTGGGTCAATTTTATCCACGAATCAACTTACAGTAATTTGAATTAATTTAAAAGAGTATCTCATTTTCGTTGATTACAAGTTGTGAACGATGACATGCACGAAAGTAGTCAATTTATAGCTCCTTCACTATATATGGTCTATGGGTGGGATAGATCTAACGTAATTTAAGGGCTGATGAAGACCCTCGACTTCTAACGACGACCAACGAAGACGACCTTGACTTGCATGTAAACACACAATTCGCTCTCATACATTATGTTTTAAATTTTCTCCATTTTCCGGGGCTCCGCTATCGACCGTACACGGTTTAATTTGTGCATACAAGACCTCATTGTTTTTAACAAGCGTAGAGCCACGGACCATATTAATTCCAATTACATAAATCTTCATTTTTATCATGATTTTAGATCTCGAGCAATGTAGATATATCTGTTGGGAAAATATGTTCTTTAAAGCATATATGTTTTATTTAATTGTAATAAATAATTTTTCTGATTAATAAAATAATTGAGGTATTTTATTCAAATATCTTAATTGCATAATTTTTTAAGTAAAGTCCATTTAATCATATTATATGTATTTATGTGATCACCATATGGATTCACAGAAGACATAAATACAAGTTATCTTATGATTAAATAAATTAAGTTCGCAGTTGATAAATAAAGTTGGGCACTTTATTTAGGTTTAGACTGTAGTAAATTCATTGAATGATTTATCTTAATCATGTATGAATTTCTTGTCTGATTATTTGCATTTGGATCACACATGAGATTTAATTAACCTTGAAATGACTGTCAGACTTATTAAATCTCATAGGCATTGATTTTACTGTAATTTTAATCTTGAGTTAATTATGATTTCATGATTGTAATTGTTATTCCATTTGAATTACCAATGGGCATGACACACACTTGTGGTCAAGATTACCCGGTATTTTGGTGGGAGCAATTATGAGTATTGGAGTTATAGATTAACAATATAGAATTTGTACGACACGTCTCTTTATGGGTTTTCGGCACTTGATCATAGAATTCTCACATATTTAGTATGTTGAAAATGATCATTAGAGAAAACCAAGAAGTATCGAGAACAAGATGTGATTAAATCGATTGGACAGTTGAGATATCGATTTAATTAACGATGTGGTACAAAGGATTGAGCAGTAAAGAAATCAATGTGGCTTGGGACGAATTATTATTCGAACATACAATTATGGAGGTCAGTTCCAATCTTATAGTGGAGTAGAGTTGGAATTAAATGATTAAGCTTGTTTAATTACAAGTTTAATTATTGTAGCCACTATTCTATGTTCCCAAATGATCCCCAGGTTAGCTCATTTAATTGAATGCACCACTACTGGATCAATAAGCAAGATAACTAGCTATTTGGGTCAAAAACATAATTATATCTTTTAGTGGGAGGCTCCATTTAATATGCTTATGTCTAAGGGGCCTTGTGTTATTTTACAAGGCGGGCCCCTTTGACAAGAAAAGCAAAAAACATTAGTTTCAATTCTTGAAGCCTAAGGTTTTCTACTATAAGGGAGATATAAACGGGCTTATTCTCTCCTAAACAGGATAGGAAAATCACTATATATATATCAGAGAAAAAGGTTTTTTCTCTATAATTTTTTGAGAGAAAAATTTTCTCTTGCTAGTTTGCTTATAATGGTGATAAAGGCGCCCACACGTCAAGTGCAGATCAATCCTGAGTCATAACCCGGAAGATCGTTTGGTGACGGATCGTGATCTAACGAGCGTGGTGGTGACGGATCGTGATCTGAGAGCCTAAATCACATCAGCGGAAAAAGCCAAATCAGATATTAAGGTACGATTTCTAGATTACGAATTCATATATATTTTATGAGATCGGTCCTAAAATTTTTTTTTTAAAATGAATTTTCCCCAACAATTGGTATCAAAGCCAATCTCATAATAATATATAAGAATATCATATGAAATCAATCTTGATATTTATGTATTAGAGTGGCATAATTTATTCAGATATATATTATTAGTTTAATATATGAATAAAGCATGCTTATGGTTTGTCTTAATTTATGGTTAGATTTTCTACTGCATTTTTCGTTTGGATCTGTAACAAAAGGGGTGGTTTTTTAATCACCATGTTTCTCTCTTGATTAATTTTACTGTTATTAAGAAATTTTTGTATGCCAAAATTGGCGTAATAAATTTGTAAATCGTTGGAGATTATTTACGGATTATTGAGATCAAAACGACAGAGACCGAAAATTTCAAAAGTGATCACCGCACGCAGCACTCGCCGCAAGCAGTGCTCGCTGCAAGCATATGCTGGCAGTACGCGCAGCAGGCAGCACACGCTGCCAGCAGTGCGCGCAGCAAGCAACACGCGCGACCAACCTGGCCAGCGACGCACGCTGCACGCACAAGAATGTGCTCCGTGAACCGAGCACTCGGTGAAGACGGCATCGTCTGGTTCCGTGATAGTGAACAATGGCTGGCTTTTGTTGATGCTGGCTGGGGAAGAAACGAAAGTGAAAAAAATGGATTTAGGGTTCCAATGGTTTTTATCATTGGGATCCCTATAGGTCTATAGTTTTTCCTTTGGGTAGAAAAATTTTAATTTTTTGCATTTAAGTCCAATAATAGTTTTGGGAAATGGTCTATATATGGTCTATAAATTTTAAAGCCCAATATCCCCTAGTCCATTAACAAAGACAAGCTTATGGAAAATGGACATTGACAAGAAGCCCAATGAAGATTAGGCTTAGGTTTAATGTATTTTTCATTTTAGGAAAGCCATGAATTAAGATTATTTAATTATTTTTCTATATGTTGTGTTTTGGTTGATAACATGCCATGATAACATGTCATATAGAATAGGTAGTGCCACTCTATGCATAATGATACATAGCATTCATATAATATGAATTTCATTATATTGTTTGTAATTTGCAAATGCTTTATAATATTAGATATCATCTAGATAATATTATAGGAAGCATGCAATTAACAATATAATTTAATTTATGTTTTAAAAGAAAAAACCAATTTTAAAATATTGAGTGGGAGAGGAAAAATTCAAGATAATTTTTCCCACAGGCTCCATTGTTAGTTCAATAATAAAATTATATATATACCTCGACTTCATGATACGGTGATGCTCCCCTACGGAGGGTTTATATATTAGATATTTTATTTGATGAACTTCTTCATAGATAAAATTGAAATATTTTTCAATTAATTGTTCACCCCAACGGTGACTATTGATATGAAAAATACGTAGATTGAAACAATGGTTACACACTCAACTAAAATTTGTTAGTAACCTTCCCAACGAAACTCTGTTAACAAATTTAGGCCCAAAAGGATAACGATAATTATAATCCAATAGATAATTGGGTCTAGTAAGTGTAGACATGACTTCCCCAATGGATAGCATGTCAAAGTGGTACTAGATTATCGTTACAATAAATTGAAATGCATTTATGGTTTTTTACAATTTTTATCATTTATTGTGAATATTATATTAAATTATTTATGCATGGATGTTTTATTTTTCAGAAAATGTCTTCCATGAGCCCACTTACTATTATTCTGAGTCAAAACAAACTCACTGGAGAGAACTATATAGATTGGAAAAGAAATCTATTCATTGTCCTGACTGCTGAAAATTACAAATATTTCTTAACCTAGCCATGCCCTCCAGTTCCAGCAAATGATGCACATAAAAATTAGAGGAGGCTTTATGACAAATGACAAAAGGCCAACGAAATGGCAAAATGCTACATTTTAGCCTCGATTTCTAATATTCTGCAGACCAAACATTAGAACATGGAGACTGCCACTGAAATAATGGATAGTCTCCAACAGATGTTTGGGTAGAGTACTCGTTCTGCGAGACAAGCAGCGCTAAAAGGTATTATGAACTGCAAAATGGGGAAGGGCACAAGAGTTCGTGATCATGTCCTCAAAATGATGGACTATTTGAATGAGGTTGAGATTCAAGGAGCACAAATCGATGATAACTCAAAGATTGACATGGTGCTAGAATCTCTGCCAGAAACATTCAAGGAGTTTAAGGTCAATTCTAACATGAACAAAAGAAACATAACCTTAACTGAATTGATGAACAAATTCCATTCTGCTGAAGAGATCTATCGTACTGAGAAATCTCTGGGAAGCATAAATATTGCTGAAAAATATTCTTCTTCTAGGCCTAAACCGAAAGGTAAGGGTAAGAAGAAAGCTGGGAAAAAGAAACCGTCTACCAAGCAAAATGGCAAGCCGAAAGGCAAATGCTTCAAGTGTGGACAGAAAGGTCACTGGAAAAAGGATTGCCCTAAAATTTTGAAATCAGGTATGGAAAATCTTTTTGTAATTGAGGCCTGTTTAGTTCCGAATCCAATTGACACTTGGGTGTTGGATTCAGGAGCAACTAATCATATTTGTAATTCACTTTATTGGTTTCAGGAAACCAGGAAAATAAGTGAAGGAAGCGTCAAGCTGCAGTTAGGGACAGGACAGTTCGTGTCAGCAGTGAAGACTGGATCTGTTTTATTATCTTTTAATAATGAGACTTTAGTTTTGAATAATTGTCTTTATGTTCCAGACATTAAGAGGAATTTAATTTCAGTAGCTTGCTTATCAAAGCAAGGGTACACTGTAAATTTTGGATCCTCTGTTTCTATTTTTTATAATAAGAGACTTATTTGTTCTGGTACATTGGAAGATAATTTATATCATTTAAGTCCAATGATCCATTCTATGCATGACACAGTGATCAATAATGATGAGCATGCACATTTATCTAAGAAAAGAAATATTTCTTCCAACCAATGTTACCTCTGGCATTTACGCTTGGGTCATATAAACCAAAATAGGATACAGAGAATGATCAAAGATGGGCTCTTGGGTCCATTAGAAAAGGAATCATTGCCATTCTGTGAATCCTGTTTAGAAGGAAAAATGACCAAAAGGCCATTGTCGGCCAAAGGAGTGCGTGCAACAATACCACTTGAATTGGTATATATAGATGTATGTGGACCAATCAATGTACAAGCTCGAGGAGGTTATGAGTACTTCATCACTTTCACTGATGATTACTCAAGATACGATTATATTTATCTAATGCGTCAAAAGTCTGAAGCTCTTGAGAAATTCAAAGAGTATAGGGCTGAGATAAAAAAGCAATTAGATAAAAACATAAAGAAATTTCGATCTGATCGAGGTGGTGAATTTCTCTCAGGAGATTTCAAAGAATATATGGTTGAAAATAGGATTATATCTCAGTTGACTGCCCCAGGAACACCACAACAAAATGGGATAGCTGAAAGAAGAAAGAGAACTCTTTTAGATATTGTGAGATCTATACTCAATTATTCGTCATTGCAAATCTCTTTTTGGGGACTAGCACTAGAAACTGCAGTTTACCTCTTGAACTTAGTTCCATCTAAGTCAGTGCCTAAAACCCCAATAGAATTATGGTCAGGTCGTAAACTAAGTTTACGACATGTCCGTATTTGGGGATCACCAGCACATGTGGTGAAACCAAAGGTAGACAAAATGGATTTACGTTCTGGGGTTTGTATGTTTGTGGGGTATCCCAAAGGAACAAGGGGAGGTTTATTTTATAGTCCTCAAGATAGGAAAGTGATCGTGAGCATACATTTCACTTCCCTTGAGGAAGACTATATGAATAATTTCAAACCTAAGAGTAAGGTATTACTTGAAGAACCTGCTGTGTGGATCAAAGCCGGGATGCTCACTTTTCAACACCGTTATGTAATGTGAAGAACAACAACAACCAGCTGATCAACACAGGATTATCCTTGAACAATCATCACTTGTAGAACCTCGTCATAGTGGGAGGGTAACAAGGTTACCTGCTAGATACATGTTATTGGGAGAAACCTATACGGCTATCTCAGATGAACATGTACAAGATCCCACTAGTAACAACGAAGCTCTAATAGATAGAAATGTTGAATTTTTGGAAAAAAGGCTATGAATCAAGAAATGGAATCTATGTATTCCAATAAAGTCTGAGAACTTGTAGACGCACCAAATGGGCTAAAACCTATAGGATGCAAGTAGATCTACAAGAGAAAAAGAGGAATAGACAGAAGGGTGAAAACATTTAAAGCAAGATTAATAGCCAAAGGGTTTACTCAGAAAGAGGAAATCGATTATGAGGAAACCTTCTCTCCAGTTGCTATGCTTAAATCCATCAGGATTCTGCTCTTTATTGCTGTAGTGCTAGATTATGAAATTTGGCAAATGGATGTCAAGACTGCCTTTCTTAATGGGCATCTTGAAGAAGACATCTACATGCAGTAGCCAGATGGATTCATACAAAAAGGCCAAGAACACATGGTGTGTAAGTTGCAGAGATCCATTTATGGATTGAAACAAGCATCCTGGTCATGGAACATCAGATTTGATCAAGCGATTAAATCGTTTGGATTCATTCAGAATATTGATGAACCATGTGTATACAAGAAAATTCAGGAAAACTCTGTAGCCTTCCTAGTTCTTTATATAGATGATATTCCCCTAATTGGAAACGATATAGGAGTATTGACTAAAATAAAGAGTTGGTTAGCAAAACAATTTGAAATGAAAGACCTAGGAGAGGCAAGTTATATTCTTGGTATCAAATTAATACGAGACCGGAAGAATAAAACTTTAGCCTTGTCTCAAGCGGTCTACATCGATAAGATATTGGCTAGATTTAGCATGGAAAATTCCAAGACTGGTTTATTACCATTCAGATATGGAATTGTATTCTCTAAGGATCAATCTCCAAAGACATCTGAAGAGATAGAAAGAATGAGACGAGTTCCCTATGCAGAAACTATGGGAAGTCTCATGTATGCCATGCTTTGCACTAGGCCAGGTATCTGTTTTGCAGTAGGGATGGTTAGCAGATATCAATCTAATCCTGGACCTGAACACTGGACTGCAGTCAAGCATATAATAAAGTGAAATACAAGTGTGCAACCTAAGAGGGGGGGTGAATTGGTGTTTTAAAAATTATCCTAATTAAACTACACAACAATCCACAATAATCCAATCTAATCAAATCAAAAACAATAAATTCAAACAAGCATAATAATAGAGGAGTAAGGGATGAGAAAACAAACACGAGGATTTTTACGTGGTTCGGCTATCCCCGCCTACGTCCACGCCTCCAAGAACACCGGGCTTGAGGATTTCACTATCCAAGCCTTTCCAAGGCTTCAAATACTTACAATTGACTTCAAGGTGTCAATGAACCTTTAAGACAAAGAGATTGTCTCCCAATCTCTTCACTCAAGTGTATCACACACTTAATCACTCACAAATTTGATGAGAAATTGAAAAGTACAACAAAAACTCTCTCAAATAGTAGATATACAAAATGAAGAACAAAGATGGCTCAAAAATTTGTGATTCACGAATTGAGAGCTCAAGATATGTTGTATGCCTTTTGTTGGTGCGTGCTAGAAAGCTTGAAAATGAGTTGGATTTGAGTTTTTATAGTTGGAGCTCAAAAACTAGCCGTTATACACTTTTTGCCAGAAAACGGATCAAGGTTAACCCCTTAACAGTTAACCGTTTGCGCTGGTCAAAGTTACCGTTGGCCTGAATTTCAAATAAACGGTTCAAGGGTAATTTTCAGAGACCTGTAAAATAAATTTGGCTTAACCGTTCTTACTAAACGATTCAAGGTTAACAATCTGGAAATAAACGGTTCACCGTTTTCATGTAAACGGTGAAGGGGTAATTTCCAGAGACCTGCAAAATAGATTTGGCTTAACCCTTTTTACTAAACGGTTCAAGGTTAACATTCTGGAAATAAACGGTTCACCGTTTTCCTGTAAATGGTGAAGGGGTAATTTCCAGAGACCTGCAAAATAGATTTGGCTTAACCGTTTTTACTAAACGGTTCAAGGTTAACAATCTGGAAATAAACGGTTCACCTTTTTCTGTAAACGGTTGGCCGTTTATTCACGATACTTCTGATGTTGTTTACCAAAAATTATAGTTTTACCCCCAAAACTTTCTATAACTGTACTATGACCCAAAATATTATAAAACTTTACAAATAGGTCAAATTTCAGAATTTCTAAATAATACTCATTAATCCCACAAATTTCTAAAATTATGAAGTGACCCAAAATATTAAAATATTTTCAAATATGCCCAAATTCGAAATTCCAAAGAATATTTATTAAAAACAAAGATTGTAAAATTCTTTCATTTTAGTACACAACTTGAGAAACAACTTAATTTCATAAAATCATTTTTCTATTAAATATAAAACCTTTATAATGTGAAAATAATGATTTATTTAAAAAGTATCATTTAAAAACTTAATCATTCTTAATCAAGTTTGTTATCATCAAAATCAATATTATGTAAACATATATATTAACAATCTCCCCCTTTTTGATGATGACAAATCTTTCATAGTTTTAAAGAATGATTCAAAAATTAATCTTGTTTGTTATCATCAAAATCAATATTATGAAAACATATATGTTAACATGAAGTATCTAAAAAGAACTAAAAATTATATGCTTGTGTATTCTAGTGATGAACTTAATCCAGCGGGTTATACTGATTCTGACTTTATGTCAGATAATGATTCAAGAAAATCAACTTCCGGCTATGTGTTTACATTAGGAAGTGGAGCTGTTAGTTGGAGGAGCGTGAAACAATCTTGTATCGCGGACTCCACAACTAAAGCTGAATATGTGGCTGCATCTGAAGCTGCAAAAGAAGTTTTATGGCTCCGCAAGTTCTTACAAGATCTTGAGGTGGTACCTGCTGCAACTGCACCCCTTAAACTATTTTGTGATAATAGTGGTGCAGTAGCTCAATCTGAGGAACCAAGGAACCACAAGAGACAAAAACATATTGAGAGAAAGTATCATCTCATAAGGGATATAGTGTAGAGAGGTGACTTGGAGGTTACTTAGATTGCGTCACAGCAAAACTTGACAGATCCTTTTACTAAATCCATACCTGGGAAACCTTTTAACTTGCACTTAGAATCCATGGGCATGCATGAGATGCCAAATATGCTTTGAGAGCTAGTGGGAGATTATTGGGAAAATATGCTCTTTAAAGCATATGTGTTTTATTTAATTGTAATAAACAATTTTTCTGATTAATAAAATAAATGAGGTATTTTATTCAAATATCTTAATTGCATAATTTTTTGAGTAAAGTCCATTTAATCATATGATATGTATATATGTGATCACCATGTGGATTCACAAAAGACATAAATACAAGTTATCTTATGATTAAATAAATTAAGTTCGCAGTTGATAAATAAAGTTGGGCACTTTATTTAGGTTTAGACTGTAGTAAATTCATTGAATGATTTGTCTTATTCATGTATGAATTTACTGATGCAGTTTGACTGCATTGAGCTGGATCACACATGAGATTTAATTAACCTTGAAATGACTGTCAGACTTATTAAATCTCATAGGCATTGATTTTACTGTAATATTAATCTTGAGTTAATTATGATTTCATGATTGTAATTGTTATTCCATTTGAATTACCAATGGGCACGACACACACTTGTGGTCAAGATTACCTGGTATTTTGGTGGGAGCAATTATGAGTATTGGAGTTATAGATTAACAATATAGAATTTGTACGACACGTCTCTTGATGGGTTTTCGGCACTTGATCATAGAATTCTCTGGCCAGAGTGTGTCAACATATTTAGTATATTGAAAATTATCATTAGAGAAAACTAGTAAGTATCAAGGAATAAGATGTGATTAAATCGATTGGACAGTTGAGATATCGATTTAATTAACGATGTGGTACAAAGGATTGAGCAGTAAAGAAATCAATGTGGCTTGAGACGAATTATTATTCGAACATACAATTATGGAAGTCAGTTCCAATCTTATAGTGGAATAGAGTTGGAATTAAATGATTAAGCTTGTTTAATTACAAGTTTAATTATTGTAGCCACTATTAGTGGGAGGCTCCATTTAATATGCTTATGTCTAAGGGGCCTTGTGTTATTTTACAAGGCGGGTCCCTATGACAAGAAAAGCAAAAAACGTTAGTTTCAATTCTTGGAGCCTAAGGTTTTCCACTATGAGGGAGATATAAAAAAACTTATTCTCTCCTAAATAGGATAGGAAAGTCACTATATATATAGCAGAGAAAAATGTTTTTTCTCTACAATTTTTTGAGAGAAAAATTTTCTCTTGCTAGTTTGCTTATAGTGGTGATAAAGGCACCCACACGTCAAGTGCAGATCAATCCTGAGTCATAACCCGGAAGATCGTTTGGTGATGGATCGTGATCTAACGAGCGTGGTGGTAACGGATCGTGATCTGAGAGCCTAAATCACATCAGCGGAAAAAACCAAATCAGATATTAAGGTACGATTTCTAGATTACGAATTCATATATATTTTATGAGATTGGTCCTAAAAGTTTTTTTTTTTAAACTGAATTTTCCCCAACAATATCCAACCAATCTGCCTCACTGGCATCCCAATATATTTTAGAATAGAGTAATGAGTATCAATAAATGTGTAATTGTAAATCTATAACGTTTAATTCTAATTTGAAGACTCAAATGAATGTGTCCAGCAGTACCTCATTAAATTAATATGCCATAAAATTTTCACTTTAATTAAATAATAAATTTTGTCCGTCCCAACTTAGGATTAACGTAGTAATTAATAATTTGATAAATTATTAGATAATGATTTTTAAAAAAATCTTATTTTTTTATTGGATCCAACTTATATATAAATTAGTAATTAATTAATTTTAAAACTAAATTCATGTTATGGCAATCAAATGTTATTGCAAAGAAGACTAGCTGTGACGCTTTGAAAGGTACACCAAAGCCTTTTGCACCTTCTCCTCCATGACCACCAATAGATACTTCCACCATTTCAACGTCATGACATGATGTAAGTTTCTTTTGTAGAATTTGTGAATTGGTGCTGGCAAAAGTTAATGATACATGTAACTAGCCAACCCTTGTGGAGTCCGCTTGACTCTTAAATTTTTGTCACTTTCACTCCGTTCAAAGGTATGTGAAAGCTAATTTTAATGAATTTTGAATTGAGCGTTAGACATTTTGGGCTTATCAAAATTAGATTATATGTATAGGGGCGGATCACCAGCCCTGTAAAATTACATCTTCTTTTGCACTGGTTTATAACCATTAGATTTACTACACATCAACGGTCAAGAGTTTGAGAATTTAATAATATAAATACTTAATAACAACAATAATTAATGTACTTTCTCTCTCTTCATCAGATTCCATGTAAAACCTAATTTCTTTCTCCTAATAAATTTTAATGAAATTTAGAGTCATCATTTCTCTCTCTCCATCAGTTTCATTAGTTTTTAATGAATTTTATATTCACGGTTAGATATTTTGGGATTTATCTTTAAGTAATCTTTTACACGCGTATATTTATATTACAGACTCAATTTCTTTTACGATACATTTATTAAATTGGAATTGAAATAGACAAGAAGGGGAATGAACTGTAATGTGAATGGAAAATCGAAATTAGAATAAGCTATTTACTTGAACTGTAGGAATAGAAATGAGCTGAATTGTCATTAAAATATTTACTTTGGCTTGGAATCTGAAATAAAATAAATTAGAATGTAACAAATTACTAAAAATTAATTAATAAATTATTGTTATAATTATTATTTTGTATTTTAATTATTGTGATTATTTATTAAAAATTATTATTATTATTACTACTTATTGTTAATAGTATATTAATATATTAATAAATTATAATAATATATTAAAAAATTATTATATATTAAAAAATACACTTGTATTTACAAGAAATGACGGATAAAATTTCTAAAATCGTCTTCTTCCCTAAAACTCTGACTGCCACAGCCCTAAAAATTAATAAGATTTGGTAATTATATGTTTTTTTTAAAAATATTAGAGGGTGTTTATTTCCTTGAACGGTGGGGACTAAAAGTCCTTTCCCCAAAAGAGTACTGTGCCGGTGTTGGAGGCTAGAAGGACAAATCGTTACATTGCTCTAGAAAGTGCTTAATAGAAATTTTGGTGAGGCATCACATAATTTAAATTTCTGGAATTAGCGATACACACACACACACACACAAGCATTTCGAGCACGATAATGAATTTAAATTACTCGGAATTGTAAGCAGCGATGAAAGTGAAATTGCAAAGAAGATGATTATTTTTGGCTTGTGATGTATATAGAATCGTCTAACGGAAATATAGAATCAATGGACAACGGCTATTTAAACATGATTTAATACATTATCAATAACTTATATTTGCATCAATGGTTTTTATTGGTTTATTTACTCGTCAACAAATTAATTACTGGAACTGCAGAAAACAGTGTAACACATTGTATAATACGTTATATTGGTCAGTGCTCCTACCAAGGAAATCTTTTTAAGTCTTGTTAGCAGAATATTCTTGTAAGGGTGAAGGCATAAGAGATTAATAATTTCTCTTGTTCATTAGAAGATGGTTTGCTTAATGTCGATAAATTTTGAAGTACAATTTTTTAGATGTCGAATGTGGGAAAAAAGTAAAGAAGCTCAAACTATATTCTACATCTAAACTAATCATTAGGATTTATATTAACCAATAAACCCTAATAATACGAGTGTTCATAAAAACTTCATATGAACATTGAACTAGCATGGCATCAGATAGTTATAAGTTGAACAGCTGTCAATCTCTTATTAGTTAGATATATTCTGAGTTCAGTTCGTAGTATAAATATCATACTCTGTAACTATTCTTAGTTAGTTACTTCAGAAGAATTTTCTCTCATTTACTCAAATTATCTTTCATATTGGGGGCAAATGATATTTTATTAACGAAATTATTTTGCCTCTCTCTCAAATCTCATGCACGCCACTCTTTTCCCTAATTAAAAGAACAGAGCCCTCTTAATAAGCTGTCATTTCTCCCCTTTGATCAACACAGCCTTTTTTTATTACATCAAAATTCTTCCTCTTCCCATCAAAATTTCATGGATCTGCCCTTACGTATAATCATATGAGAGTATAATAAATTTAAATATGTTTGTGTGGAACATTTTTGGTTATTTTTATTTTTTTATAGTATATTGTCAAAAGTAAATGCTATAAACACTTTCGGAAAAAAGATGAAGAGCGCCTTTGGAGTAATTTTTTCTATAGGGACTAATAAAACAACTAAATGATATATGTATCTCTAAGATTTATTGTTATCATTATTTTTTTCTGTAGTTGACAAAAACATCAGGATTATGTTGGATGCTAAGATTAAAGGTGGGGTTGGACTAATTTTTTAGGATAAAAAAAAAAAAAAATCCAATCCTAGTCAGGTTTGGCTATCGAAACTAGTTGATTAGTCTAAAGTTTAATTCAAAAGTAACGGGACTATCAGTCCTTAATTCAACTTAGTTTTAAGTAGTATAAACTCTTCTTTATCACTCTTTTCATTTTTATTTAGATTAAAATTCATATAAATAAATATAAAGAATTAATATCGTAATTTATTTAAACTAAATTGTATATTATATTAAATATCCAAATTTTAATTCAATAATTTATTTATATTAGAATTTTATACAATATTAATTTCCAAAACTTTATTTAATAATTTATTTAAAAAATTAAATATCAAATTCAACAATTGGGAATATAATTCAAAATAATTACACTATTTTAATAGCTATTTAGCTAAATTAAATTAAAATTACCAAAATCTTGTCTGATATTATACTAAACAAATGATAGTACTTTATATAGGGCAGTCAATCTATTATAATCTAATCTTATAAATTGATTCAATCTAATCATACGTGCCAAATCAGTACATTTTTAAAAAGTAATTTTATAACAGTTTTAAAAAAGCATTTTTTTCAATTACTTTTACAAAATGTGCTTTCTCCGAAAACACTCGTGAAATGCAAATTCTCACGAAACACGTGGTGTGTTCAATTGGGCCTCAGCCCATTAAAAGTACCACCTTGAAAGAAAGCAATGCGCATTAGGCTTAATTCTCCCCAGAGAACCAGGGATTTACCCGTGGAATACCCTAAAGATAGGGTATTTATCTAAAAATACTTCCATACTCTAAAATTCCTTATATATGCATATTCTAATATGTAATTATTAAACTACCATAATAAAAAACCTAAGTCATCCAAATCTCTACCCAAGGAGTAGCGTAAATAGGAATAGTTGTTTGTGCTAGGTTTCTACTTTCTCTTCAATTTACCGTTCCTTTTGCAGTGTAGAAAAAAGATTCAAATTTTGCTGGAAAAATTTTTTATTTTTCTTTTTACTCTTAACCTTTTTTGTATGCTTGAGATTTATAATCATCAAAAAATCAATTCTTATTTCCTTCAAAAATTTTGTTTTTCTCATTTCCCTTTTAAGTGACTCTGGAAGCGAATAAACAAGACAAAATTGTACAAGTGAGATTATGCTGATCAAGAAGAACTTCAACAACAAGTTAGTTAATTTTAAAATGAATTTTATTAGGGCTTCAAAATTAGTAATACTTAAGTTTCTGATTCTTTCTCGCTCTCTTTACCTGTGATTTTTTTTTTTCTGTGAATATTTAAACTGGAGAATTAATATTTTCTTGATGAGTCTATACGTGTACATATGTCTTTTGAGTGGAAGTTTTCTAATTCTTTCTCGGTCTCTTCACCTTAGATTTTTTTTTTTTGTAAATATTTAAGCTAAAGAATTAACATTTTATTGATGAATCTATACGTGTTCGTATATCTTTTGAGTGGAAGTTTTTTCATTAATTTACTTAATTTTTTTGATAAGTTTGAGTAGTAATTTATGAACCAACAACTTTTGTAGTTATGTGAGAAGAATGTTAAAGCTTCGGTAGCAGGACATGCATGCTAATTGTGTTTTGAAATTCTAGTTCGTTACAAGCAAGCAAAAAAGAGTGAAGAGTTGTTTGTCAGGCTCGATTGCAGTCCCTCTGGTGCGGTATTAGATGAGGCTAACGCCAACAATTGCTGCCTGTTGTAGACATAATACCTCTAGTACTTCCGAAGATAGCATATCACGAAACACATCCAAACTATGCTGAGGTTATATTTTCAATTCCTTGGCCTATCGTACGAGTGCATAACATCCCGCAACAAAAATCAGGATATGTACTAATTATATATTGTGCTTTAAACTTAACAATAACAATGATGATTTTTAATAATTGATTTATATTAATTTTTTTAGTGGTGATTGTGGAGCATTTTTGTTGCGGTACTTGGAGGTCCTAGCCCATGGACTTGACGTCAATTCATATTGCCAACAAGATCATGTTACACAATTTCGAAAAGCATTGGCTATTAAATTATTTGGGCATAGGTCGTGGAAAAAAATTTCGTAGTGTTTTATCCTTCAAAACTTCATTGATGTGTCATTTTTTGGACCATGAGATGTAATAATGGTTACAATGAGGAAGTTGTTGATATTTGATGTTATTAAAAATAGTATGTACAAGCATTATGGTGTTTTATTTTTTTATTAATTATATTAATGATAGAGAAGATAGTTTGTACAATATATGTGATATAACAGGATGACCATATATGCTCAGGGAATGCTCTGTAAGAAAATATACTACTGCAGTCGGGTATTTGTATAGATACACGACTGCAGTCGGGTATTTACAATACATGACTAGCTCTCTGTGTGCAAATACCCGACTGCAGTCGTGTATTTACACAGATACATGACAGCAGTTGGGTACTTGCAATACATGATCAGCTCTCTGTGTGTAAATACCCGACTGCAGTCGGGTATTTGCAATATATAATCAGCTCTCTGTATGTAAATAAATACATGATCAACTCTACGTGAAAATACATTGCGGATCGTGTATTTGCACACATATACAACTATAGTCGGGTACTTGCAAATATACATACAGTCGAGTATTTATCATATCAAACTTGAATGTAATAAATAATAAATGTGGTTATACATCAAACAACATAAATCCAATATTTATTCAAATCGTAAATAAGATGTAATACAATGGAATTGTTGTACAATCATCATGATTGTTTCCTCTAGAAAAAAAATCTACATCATCATCACTCATAATTGGAACGGGCGGCATGATCCCTCTTGCCTCTGTACTATTAAATCTATAATGGCCATTTTGGTCAATCCATTCACCACAAAACATAATAGGCACACGTACTGAAGTCATTTTCTGCAATAATGTAACAATTAATTATACAACAAATACAAAAACAAAATCAAACAAGGTATTTAACGAAGTGTAGAACTGCCTGTATATTTACACGACAGATGTCGTGTAATTGCTAGTTTACACGACGGACATCGTGTAATTACTAGTTTACACGACAATAGTTGTGTAACTTACTAAAATACACAGCTATAGTTCAATAAACAATTAGAGGATATATTTAGCAAAAAAACTGTAATATTTGTATTAAGAAAATGTTAGGTATTATATCATCTACTATATATTTCAGAATTGCACGATTTTTGTCGTGTAAATTCATATATACACGACAAAAGTCGTGTAAGTTGAAAAAATACATGACTCAGTAATAGTCAAAGGACATATTTCTTCTTCAAAAACTATTTTTCTTGTACTAATAAGATGTTGGGATCTCATAACAGTTGGAACATTTTTCATATATGCACAATTATAGTATGTAAGTTCATACGTATATGATAATAGTTGTGTAACTTATTAAAACACACGACTATAGTCCAGTAATAGTAAAAGGATATATCTAGTGAAAAAATATATTTTTTGCACCAATAAAATAGTTGGGCGTCATAATAATTGGAATCTTTTATACGGTTTCACGACTACAGTCGTGTAAATCCATACATGAGATGTAATGGTTACAATGAGGATGTTGTTGATATTTGATGTTATGAAAAATAGTATGTACAAGCATTATGGTGTTTTATTTTTTTATTAATTATATTAATGATAGAGAAGATAGTTTGTACAATGTATGTGATATAACAGTATGGCCATATATGCTCAGGGAATTAACAATACATGATCAACTCTTTGTGTGTAAATACACGACTGCAGTCAGGTATTGGCACAGATACACGACTGTAGTCGGGTATTTGCAATATATGACCAGCTCTCTGTGTACAATTACCCGAATGCAGTCTTGTAAATCCATACATACACGACTGATGTCGTGTATATCGGGTGCAGAATAAAATTTTCGCAACAACTTCAGGTTTTAACGAATGTAGTTATAAAATCCATCAAATAACAGTCATATGATTCAAATATAATGTGAGTTGCTTAATTGTTTATCACAAACCAAACAAAACCCTAAAAATAACATAATGTCAACAAAATGAATAAATAACACAAAATAAAAATAAAGTTTCAAATACCTTAATCATAGGATGAATAATGCACCCAGCTGTAAACTAAAATCTCAGTGCATTGCCGTTGATGGGTGATTTGTG
Source organism: Citropsis articulata (assembly GCA_030449925.1). Classification (NCBI taxonomy): domain Eukaryota; kingdom Viridiplantae; phylum Streptophyta; class Magnoliopsida; order Sapindales; family Rutaceae; genus Citropsis; species Citropsis articulata. The sequence continues at coordinate 2,289,762 of JASUUH010000101.1, read as the reverse complement.
GTGTGGAGTGAGCTTTGGTTGTGTGAAGTGAAAAAGAGTAAAATGTGTTAGAGGTGAGTTGTATGTGTTTTATATTTTTCTCTAGGGATATTTTAGACAATGCACCACATAAAAAGGTATATCTAAATAATTTTTAAGTATGTGGTATATTTAACTAAATATCACACCTTTAGGTTATGTTTGGTTGGAGGAGAGGGTGAAGAAGGGGAGAGTAATTCGAATTCCTTTTTTATTTCCGTTATTTGGTTTGACATAGCTTATTAGAATTTAATTTCTATTGGAATTTAATATCCATTACAATATAGAATTTGAATTCCACACAAAAATTGAAGAATTCAAATTCTCTTTGTGTTGGAAACTAAATCTTCTAAAAATATCCCTTCAACTTGTTAACTTATTTAATGTAATCACATAATTATTATTTATAAATTTATTTTATCAATTCAACATTATAGATAATTTTAAATTAATTAAATTTAAATAATGATTTAAAAAGCTTAATAAAATAAATTTATTATTTATTTAAATAATTTATTTAATCTGAAAATGTAAAATATTAATTTTAACAGTCGCCGGATCGTACGACCGCCGCCGCCGGCGTCACTGGCGAGTGTTACTCACCGCCACTACCATTTGACTTGCCGATCAACACTCAACATTACTACGTCGTCACCGAGATCAAAAAATGGTCGTATGTTGTTAAAATCAGGTTAAAGAACTTTAGAAACTTTTTAACTTCCACAGATCTGGCTGATCGGTGGCGATTTGGCGGTTACTAGTGGTTATGGATGATCGGAAATGGAAGTGGTAGCCTTGATGGACAAAGCTAAGGCAATGACGTGACCAGAAAAGGGCGAAACTCGCCGATTTGAGGCAGCGATATCCACTGCTTTTCATGCTTCAATCGGTGTCTTTTCGGCAGTATTCGGGCGGCAGTGATGGCGGGGGAATGATGGCCTGCTCTTGAGGTTCCAATAAGTGCCTTCCATTGCTGGTGATGTGGCCGGAATCAAAAACGAATTTCAGTCGAGTTCTCAAGTTCGGGTTGACCCATTTCTCTCATGTGACCCGACTCTCTCTCTCTACCATTTATATATTTTTTTAAAATTATACACATGATAAATATTGAAAGCTTAATACTTATTAAGGTTAAAATTGTCTAGATAAAAAATTAGATATTTCCTTTCTTTATATAATCATGTGATAAACTAAACATTAGAAAAAATTTTTACTCTCTTCTCCTCTCCTTTTCTCTCTTTTCCTTTACTTTCCTCCCCTTTCATCTTCTCACATTTCTTCAAACCAAACATTACCTTAAGGAATATTTAATTAACACCCCCCAGAAAACTTATACACGTAGCCCACCACCGGTGCTCTAATTTGTCTCCACCTCTCTAAGCCTCTCTCTCGGTGCTTAACCCCCGGCAGTTGAGTCGTCGGTTCTTCGTCTTCCTCTCACCGCCGGTGAGCCTTTCTGAACCTCTTTCTCATGCTTATTAATGAAACCCGATTAAAAAAAAAAAAACCATATGTTATTCATAAATCTGTCTCACCCCACTCGCTCACGCACGCCCAATTCCAATTTCAAAATCCCTTTTATAATCTCTCCCTTCTCATCTTCTTCCACAACGGCAGCACAGCCCTCCTAGCGCAGCCAACAGTCGTCCGGCCGACGCCCACGCCCCAGCGCACTCACCTCACGGCTGACTCACTCTCACAGAGTCGATGTCTCAGTCACACACTCCGCCGACACCCGTTCGCTTCCGATCCAGCTGCTGTCGCTTCCTTCTCTGCAGTCAGTAGGTTACTTCTTATTGTTATTAATTATTATTAACATAAACAATCACCGCACGTTCCTGGTTCATGCTTTCTTCTTTTGTGCTCTCGATTGGTTTGTCCTGATGCAAAAATGTATTAAATATTATTGATTGATGCATATGTTTACTTACATTAGAGCTTTTCTGAAAAAATTAAAATTTCATTTAATTATTTATTATTCACGGATAAGAAATTAACTTCTTCCTCTTTTTTTCTAATGCCACACGTCTGGTGAGCTTGGGGAAATTTACGTAAATAACCCAAATAATTTTAGCATTTTTGCAACTAACCCCTCAGGTTTTTTCTATCAACATTAGCCAAACATGAAGGATGTTACCGAAACTACCCTTCTTTACAAATCAACACAGCTTATCTTCTTCGTGTTTGGCTAACAAACCAAAGGCAGGTTTACACTTTTAATCAACGCCGCAGCAGCAAACAACAACGGCAAACAATAAAAGTGTATTCAGATCAAATACAGGCTAATCTATCAAGATTCAAACACCAATCTACTTTATTTTGTCATCACCGAGGTATTTTTTGGTTTACTCGCAAAAAATACAGCAATGCATCTTCGTGCGACAGGTGCCTGTCGCCCAGTTTTGGTGCGACAGGCTGCCTGTCGCACCAACCTCAAACGGATTGCTCGTGCGGCGGCGCGCAGCACGAGTTCGTGCGACGGGCGACTTGTTGCACGAAATTTTGTCGACGGGCGGCTGTCGCCAATTGTCGCCCGGTTGCCGCGAAATTGTGACAGGCGACTGTCGCACTAAGAGGCAAAAGCATTGAATCGCCTCTTGGCGACGGTACTAACTCGCCACTTAAGCGGTCATCGCATCAAATCAACAATTTTTTTTTAATATTAAGTAATTGCATTAGTTTTATAGTGCTTAATTAAATTATTTTTTATTATTTCAGGTTTAATGGATGTAGTTGTGCTTCAATTGTGTTATGATGGTTGGTGGGAGACATTAGTAGATGGAAGTTTGGAGTATGTGAATGCTAAAAATATTACTTTTTTGGTTAGGAAAATTTGTTTGTTTGGTTAGGAAAGTGATAGGCATAAGCTAATTTCATCTTGCCCAGTTCAATTCTTGATTCTTGTGATTCTTCATATTTCTCCATGTATCTACAAAATTTTTAACATTATTACATTACATTCATAAAAATATAGAAGTGAATTCATAAAAATATAAAAGTGAAACTAACTTAAAAACAAAAAATCAGCATTGCCAGTGCGGCAGGCGATGCAGCGCTTCGCATCTGACGAGCGATGCAGCCGCGCACAATGCGACGGCGATCGCACTGTACAATAAGCGGTGTGGGCGCGCGATGAACAGATGCAAGGGGCGCGCGATGTCGCTTCTGACGCGTCCGAGTCTGCGGTAGCGATGTCGCGCTTCTGAGCGTCCGGTGCGCGGCGCGATATCGCGCGCCTTGGCGTCGACAGCGCCCGTCGCCGCCAAGGTGCGGGCGCTTGTCGCGCACCAATCGTCGCGGCGGGCACGTATGGCGAGCGACGGGCGCCCGTGGCACGCCAAGTCGCGCACGCCCTCAGGAGCATGGCATGCCTGGCGCGCGTGATGTCGCCTGCCTGGCGCAAGGGCGCACGCGACTTGGCGTGCGACGCCGATCGCCCGCCATCGCGCGCCCCACGCCTGCGGTCACCGAATCAAGTCTTGACAGTAGCGCAGCGCGCTTTTGATACTATGGTGCTGCGCTACCACCATTTTTCTTTGCCCACGCCAATTTATTCCACAACAACAACTTTAACCACATAATTAACATTACAAACTCCTCAATCTTCACTCCCCATCACCAATAAAACAACAAAATAACAACATAAAACTAAAATAAAAAATAATCTTGGTTCAAAGTCTAGGGATTTTACCTACGTTTTGATATCCAATCTTCACTGCAAGTTTGATGTTATTGGCCTGCGAAAAATGATTCCGGGAATCCGCCGGCTATGATCAAGCTTGTTGGATTGAAAATTTTGGTAAAAAGAGGGATAGAGGAAGGAGAGAGAGAGGAGAGGGAGAGAGCACGCGAAAATTATTTTTTGGGGTGATTATGGGAGGGACAGTTTCGGTATTTGGATGGTTCTTTGGCTAATGATGATAGAATAAAATTGAGGGGGTTAGTTGCAAAAAAGTGAAAATTATTTGGGTTATTTACGTAAATTTCACGTGAGCTTGCCTAGTGTGTTTTAGTTGGATAAAAATTTTGGGAAATGTTACATGGTAAGGAAGCCTAAACATTTTAACCCGAATTTAACCCTGAACGAACCCAAATTGTCTAACCGAACCATCCGAATTGTGAATCTGAATTTCAGTTCGGTTCGGGTTTGCATTTTCAATCCAAACCGGTTCAATTCTCCAATCCGATCGGGTTGTAACCCCAACCGAAATCCGAACAACCCAAACTGAAACTCGGTTTGCCACCCCAACTGAGAAGTACCCAGATTGTAAAAGAAAGGTCTTGATAATAATTTTGGCTAAAAATCAGTTTTTTAACTTATATTTTTTTTTATGCTGTATTTTAGTTGTTGAATAGGTTATATATAGTAGTTCTGTTAATTTTGTTTTGGATAAAAATCAATGAGTACTTTTGTGATTAATAAGAGAAATTTTGTTTGCATCATATAGTCAGCTATAATGCATTGGATGGCTTTTACTCAGCATGGAAGAAATGCTCTCCGGCAGATTCCTAAAGAGAGCTCTGATCGCGCGTTGCATCACCCATTGCTATTTTCTTGCCAAGGAGTCAGGTCCAGTGGACTCCCAATGTTATAGTCCGCGGCAAATAAGCAATCGTTTCATTTGTTTTGTTTTACTCGGTTTGGGATCCAAATTCAATTGTAGAACAGTTTTTGGTTTTTCTTCATAACTTTCTGAAGATAATACAGGCAACATTGCTTGCAACGCCACAGCTAATTTTCAGTAGGATGAAACAATGAGAATTTTGCCTTTTTCGTGTATGAAATCTTGTTTTTTTTAATTGTGATATTACAGTTTTGCCCATCAAGCATTATGAGGCTTAATATTTGGATAAATGTTAGGTTTAATCTATATATTTTAACTTCAATGCTTATTTAGTTTTTATATTTTGAAAAATATCTCAAGGCAGCCCTATTATCAAATATTGGTTTGATCCATATATATTAACTTCTGTGCTTATTAAAGTTTTATATTTTGAAAAATATCTCAAGGCAATCCTATTATCAAATATGTTATACTCTTGCTTTTATTTTTTCTTTGTTTTTATAATAATATTCTTATAATAATTTTTTTACATTAATTTTTTAATTAATAAAAAAATAACTAACAGATTAATCGATAAATTAATTTGTTAATATTTTTTACATTAATTTTTCATCAATAAAAAAAAATTAATAAATTACTTATTAGTAAATTAAAAAATAAATATTAGCATAAAACAATTGATATTTTTCATTCTCCTCCAACAATCTTACTAATTATTATTTATAAATTAATTAATACAAGTTAATTTAAAATAATGTTTAATATTTTTGCAACAACCTTACTAATAATTTTTTTTAAAAAAAATAATTTATAAAATTAATCCTAAAAATAAAATAATAATAATTAATTTATATTTTACTTTTAAGGTTAATTTGATAAATTTAAAATTTTTCATTAATATGTCCAAGAATATCGTTTATTGCAAAATGGCTAATGTTCATACAACCGTGGTGCGGCCCGGGATGCCCGGCCCAGCCCTTCATGTAAACAGCAATGTCACCCTTGTTCTTCAACAGTTCAGCTGCTTGTCACGGGCTTAATTTTGTGCGCAGCAAAATCCGTGCGGCACTTGGGCAATCCCTAACGTGCAAGGTGCCAAGTAAGCCTTGAGTGCTTCTTTAGCAAGCTAAGCACAAGTACTTGATGAAAATATTAAGAGAAGCAAGAGAAAATGGCCAAAGAGAGCTTTATTATACACACTTGAGAGAATACAAAGAGAGCTTTACAAGAGAGTTTGGAGAGCTAGAGTGTTGGTGTGTGTGTGGTGGGTGAAATGTTGGTGGGGAGAAATGTTGGTGCTCACCTCTTTTTATAGTGGGTGAGAATGCTTAGTTCTAGAATTCTCTATAACAAGTGGTTAAACAATTAGGGGGTCAAGTGGTTAAAACTAGAAAGTTTTAGTAGGTGTGCAATTATCTAGCATTGGGCTTGGTGTGAAAAAAGCTAAGTGCACCCGGCCCATTTCTAAGTGTAGCCACCGCATCCCACGTTGGGCACTAAATAAACACACGTGTGTAAAGTAGCCTCCGATCGTGAACCCAAAATGAACCCCACGTGCGTAAAGTAGCCTCCGATCGCGAGAAAATGAGCGTGCAGTGGCATGCTGCTGCCTTAGCACTTTGCCAGTTGCCACGGAGCTCCCCGCGTCATACGGTACCAATGCCTCTAGAAAACTAACTTAAAAAAATGGTATTAATAAGCGTACGCCACGTCACTCCTCACTCTCTTCTTCGTCACTTCCCTCTCCCTCAACATTTTCTCCCCAAACAAATTCCTTCTTTGAAAAATCGCATTTTCTCCTTCACAGCAACAGCTACAATGTCTTCAACTTCCGAAAAGGCAATTTTTTTTTTTTGAATTTTCTGTGTCGTTTTTTCCCCCAAGGTTTTGGTGCCTGTTGCGAACGGGAGTGAGCCGATTGAGGCCGTGATAACGATCGATGTTTTGAGAAGGTCTGGAGCTGACGTCACGGTTGCGTCTGTGGATAAACAGCTTCGTGTCGACGCGTGTCATGGTGTCAAGATTGTCGCTGACGCTCTTGTGTCTGACCGACGCGACGCCGTTTTTGATCTTATAGCTCTTCCCGTATGTATTGCAGCTCACCTCAGCTCATGCCAATTTATGTAATGTTTGTATAATTATAGATGGTTATTGCTGATACTGAATGTTAAGCTAAATAATTCGTTCTTAAGTCATCTTCTTCTAATTTTCGATTGAAAATGAAAAAATAATAATTTTAAGCAAAGAAAAATATAGAAAATATTTATTTTGTTTTATTTTTTTTAATTTCTGGGGATTTCCTTATTGTGGCTGTTATCATTCATTATATGGTCCTAGTTAAATATTTCAAATTGTTGTAGTCAGTGAAATTCTTTTCGATATTTATTCTGGCATGTATATTTTCTCTTTTAAATTTTTTTTGTTGCTGATTCTTTGATTATGTAATATTCTTTTTTGTTTCCTTTGTAGGGTGGCATGCCCGGTGCTACCAATCTGAAAGAATCTGAAGTATTAGAAAGCACTGTGAAGAAGCAGGCTTCAGATGGGCGTCTTTATGCTGCTCTCTGTGCTTCACCTGCTGTGGCATTAGGGTCTTGGGGTCTGTTGAAGGGATTGAAGGTTAGTGTTAGATAAGCCTTTTTGATGTTTTGTGTTCTTTTGGGAATCGCATTGATAGTTGTGTTATACGTCAGTTTTCTTCTCATCGATGATTGTTACGTTCTAATTTATGGGGTATTCATTTTTTGTAGGCTACTTGTTATCCATCATTTATGGAGCAGTTAGTTCCTGCTTGTGCAGCAACTGTTGAATGAAGAGTACAGCAGGATGGTAAAGTTGTTACAACTTGTGGACCTGGCACTACCATGGAGTTTGCTGTTGCACTTGTTGAACAGTTGTATGAGAAAGGGAAAGCTGATGAAGTTTCTGGGCCGCTGGTATTAACTTTTATAGATTATGTTGTTTAAAAAAATTATGAGTTATATAATTTGTGGAAATCCATTCTAATAGGTTCTGCTGGCGTAGCTAATTGGAAAGTTCAGATACTAATGTATTCAAAAAATTAGCTCAGGGGAAAATTATGACTTTTTGCATTAGCTGCTCATTAGGTGAAGTTGTATGCCTGCTTATCCATCTTAAGATGGTGAAAACAATGTCTGATATAATTAATGGCATCTCGATAAGTGCATTTGTTGAGCTTCAATGTCTGGACTGGTTAAATTCCTTTTAATGAAATTTCTTTCTCTTGGTATTTGTTTCATTCTCTTGGTATCTCTTGGTAATTTCTTTCATTGTTATTGTCACCTTGTGCCTAGGTAATGTGTGCAAATCATGGAGATGAATTCACTATCGCTGGATTCAATCCAGTTCAGTGGACATTTGACAATTCTCCTCAGGTGAGATTGAACTTCTAGTTTCTTGTATTTGCTTATCTTCTGCTGATGTTTTCAGACATACCCATTCGGAAATATAGAACACTCTGTGATGTCTTCTATAAATATACATACAGATCATTGGCTTCATTCATTTGTGAACATATTGGAGGTAGTAGATTTATTGTTATGATATCTCTAATAAAATCCAAAGTTCGATGCAACTACAAAAGAAGTACGAGCAGTAAAAAGAAGTTTTTTTTTCTCTTTTTTTTTTTTGGGGGGGGGGGGGGGGGTTTGGTTGGTTGGGGTTGGGTGGCAAAAGGAATGATAGGGTTGAAAGTTCAGGGTATCGACAAGCGGTAAAATGGCTATCGACAAGCTGATATTTCAAATTAGAGAATGTGAGGTCCTGAAGATTGCTGACTTGTGCTCAAAATGGAATTCTTGATAGCTTCAAATGTTAAAAGTTCTTGGTGAAAATTTTGTACTTTTTTTCTTTCAGATTCTTGTGCCTATTGCGAATGGTTCAGAGGAGATGGAAGCTGTTATAATAATTGATATTCTACGACGAGCTAAAGCAAATGTTGTGGTTGCGTCAGTTGAGGATAAACTAGAAATTCTGCCTTCTTGTCAAGTTAAATTGTGGCAGATATGCTTATTGATGAGGCAGCTAAACTTTCGTATGATTTGATTGTCTTGCCAGTAAGTGGGGTTGCTAACTCTTGCCTCATAGTCTTTATCAAATTATTGACTTACTAACTACAATTTATCTCTTCTCAAAAAAAAAAAAAAAAAACTACAATTTATCTATGCACAGGGTGGACTTGGTGGTGCTCAAGCATTTGCGAAGTCAGAAAAATTGGTAACTATGCTAAAGAAGCGAAAGGAATCAAATAGGCCTTACGGTGCTATATGTGCATCCCCAGCACTAGTGTTGGAACCCCATGGCCTACTTAAGGTATGACCATTTCTGCTTAAATATTTACATTTGAATCACTTAATCTGAACTTGATGAAACATTATGATCTTGTGTGATTTTACGAACGTGGTCTTATCTCATGTAAATCTGTAATGAATTTACTGAAGTTTGCTGACAAATTACAAACTCAAAAACTGCTGCTGCCTCATTAGTTACAGTACCCAAAGAGTTATGATAGACATCCGAAACTTTTTACCCCAAATTCCCTCTCAAATGACATGGTAGTTATTAAGTGGTTGGTTATATTATTTAATTAACCAATTGATGAATGTCACGCCATTTGAGATGATTTTTAATAAGATCTAACTTTATGCTGATTTGTTTTGGCTACATTCACTTCCCGCAATATCAGTCCTGTGTATTTGTTTTCCCGTTTAGACATGTTTAACTTTGGTTCAGGGTAAAAAAGCTACGGCTTTTCCTGCCATGTGCAACGAGCTATCAGATCAGAGTGAAATCAAAAACAGGGTTGTGGTTGATGGCAACCTTATCACCAGCAGAGGGCCAGGAACTTCCATGGAGTTTGCACTGGCAATTGTGGAGAAGTTTTTTGGCCGCAACAAAGCACTTGAGCTTGCAAAGATATTGCTTTTCACCCGCACTAAAATTTGGACCACGACCTGACTACTATTAAACTAGAGTATTTATTCCTGTATTACTACTGCTTGTAGAGAGGCGAAATGGAAACTTGAATTCATGTTTGAATATGGATTCACTGTGCGGGTTTGTACAAGAGCTTGTTTATAAATAAATGAGTTCATAAAGAGTCATTTTAAATATTTGGAATAAACGTGAGTTGCTGTTTAGTTCTGTTTTCAGTGTTCGCAGTCCAATTGTGATCCAGAGTAACATAGTTACCCTCACTGGGAATTTTAATTATGAAGTTGAACCAAGAATTTGATATATTATATTCCAGTTACCATATCTAAGAGAGAATATTGAAAAGAAAGGCGCTAAGAGAGAATATTGAAATTAAACACATACCATATCTAGTATTAAGTCTGTGCGTGTGCAAAGTTACAAATTCGAAGATTGGATTTCTAATGCAATTTATGTTCTGCTCAAAGCGATGGCTTTAATTCCGCGAGCACAAGAAGGAAAGAGTACGCACAAAGTTAACGGACACACGCAGTGAAAATTACGTTAACTGGTTGCAGCAGCATCATCCAGGAACTTCAGTCTAATCTTCTTGAGCTTTGCTGCAGCGTCTGTCATATTTATCCTCTTGTCGGGTGACTTCATACAACAGTCCAATGCCAAATCCATTATACTTAATATACAATCCATTTTGGCAGAAAAAGCTTCGTCTTCTCGCACCAAATTTGCGTCAACAACTTCAGTTAATCCGTGAGGTAATGACTCCTTTACCCATCTCCTTAAACTCATTTCTTCTGTGAATATGTCATCGGTGGGCCTCTTTCTCGTGAAAGTTTCCATCAATAAAACACCATAGCTGTAGACATCACATTTAGCTGAAACAATTCCTTCTGACCCATACTCTGCATTTTTTAATTTCAATTATGAAACAAATGATAAAAAAAACAAATAATTTTTTGATAATTAAGGTAACCTAAACTTTGCTGGTGCTTGAAAAAAGAGCAAAAATTTTAATTACATTAAAACTTTACCTGGTGCCATATAACCAATTGTAGCCATTGTCATGGTTTGTGTCACAGAATCTTCTCCTTCACCTAAAAGTTTGGAAATGCCGAAGTCGCTCACATGTGCCACCATATTTTCATCCAAGAGAATGTTGGTGGGCTTCAAATCACAATGAATTATAGGTGCCGATGAATGACCATGATGGAGATATTCAAGAGCCGACCCCACATCTATCATTATATTCAACCTCTGTAGAATGTCTAAGAAATAGTTGTGAGAATACAACCACTTCTCGAGACTACCATTTCGCATGAACTCAAGTACCAATGCTTTAAAATCTGGATTAGAACAACTGCTAAGGATCTTTATGAGATTTCGATGACGAACATTCCGTAAAACTTCACATTCAGAATCAAAACTCTTAAATGCTCTCTCTAGTTGCAGATTGAAAATCTTTATTGCAACATCAGTCCCATCAGAAATGGTTCCTTTATAAACTGATCCAAAACTACCTGTACCAAGCAAGTTACATTCATTAAATTCATCGGTTGCTCGTTGAATGTCCAGGTACGACGTTCTTCTCCATGTTGCAAGAGGTAGGAAATCTTCATGATCTGTTTTTTTTATACTCCTATTTCGGCATCTTATGTACATAATGATGGTAATCACTATAAGTACAGAGGATACTATTGGAGGCAAAATATATTTAAGGACAATGAGAGCAACTTTCTTGGTTCTTTTGTTGTTACCTTGTTTGCAAGGTGGGACTCGGAGTTTAGGTGGACCACAAAGTGCATAATTTCCGAAAAATGATTCAGCTGAGAAGTTTTTAAAAGACTCCTTGACAGGAATTTCCCCTTCTAGCCTATTATGAGACACATTAAATTGTTTGAGATGTGAAAGTGTCTCTAATGACTTAGGAATTTTTCCAGAGAGATTGTTGCCGGAGAGATCAAAGGATTCTAAGCTTATCAAACTGCCAACTGATTCAGGGATAGGTCCTTGAAATTGATTACTAGCCAAGGATAGAGTTTCTAGATCTACGAGGGCACCAATGGTTGATGGAATATCACCTGATAATTGATTCCTTGATAAATCTAAAACTCTCAAGACCTTTAACTTTTGTACATTGGAAGGGAGAGAATCATTTAATGAATTTGACGACAAGTTTATCTTTAAGATGTACTCAAGGCTCCACAAGGATGATGGTATACTAGAAGTGAGCTTGTTGGAGCCTAAGTGGAGTTCTCTTAGAGATGTCAGACTCGCCAAGCATGGTGGTATATATCCAGAGAGCTTATTTCCATTTAACCTTATTCCGTACATCAGCCCCAAGTGGCAAAGATCATGGGGAATGAATCCTTCCAAATTATTATCTTCAAGAGATAAACCTTGTAGCCCCTTAAGTCTTCCCATCGTTGGTGAAATAGTTCCATTCATGTCATTGGAGCCGAGCTCTAAGTTGATCAGGCCACGTAAATTACCAATTTCTTTAGGAATGTTGCCCCCGAGTTTGCACCCGGATGCATTGAATTCTCGAAGAGAAGCAGAGAAATTCCCGATTACTGGTGGAAGAATGCCGCCTAATGGATTATAACCTAAGAGTAAAAACGTTAAATTTCTGCAGTTAGTCAAAGAAGAGAGAAAACTCCACTGATCTGCTGAAGATGATTCTGTCGTCAAGTTATTAAATGCTAAGTCGAGCACGCGGAGGTGTCTCAAGTTGCCAAATGTATTTGGAATATGGCCTGAGAATGAGTTTACGCTCAATTCTAAGCCAATGAGTTTAGAAGCATTTGTGATGGAGTTGGGAATTGTTCCGGTAAGATTATTGGCCGCCAAGGCTAAATACTTTATGTTCGGAAGCGAGTGGCCAATCGTTGAAGGTAAGTGGCCTGAGAGTTGATTGATAACTAGTTCAAGGTTTGTTAGGGTTGAAATATTGAAGATCGTGGGTGGAATGGGGCCACTTAAATTATTCGTACTAAGAAGAAGAGCATCCGAATTTTGTAGATTGCCAATCTCGGTTGGAATTTGACCTGTCATAAAGAGAAACGCCAAATTGATGAGTTATTGACCTTTTTACTTAACATAAATTTTAATTTCATAATGCATGAAAATCAAATTTGCCCACAAAATGTGTGTTATTAGTTTTATAATTTTTTTTTTTTGGGTTGGGGGATTGATATTTCTACGTCATAATTTTTGTAAAACTCCACCCGCTTTCAGAAAATTATTGCAACAAGATTCTTAAAACAATTCAAATAACAAGAAGTTTGGAGAATTAATCAATTAAATCCATCTAATCTACTTTTTGAAACTTATATTCTTTTATCATATTTAATAACTAAGGTTAGTTTAACATAAATTTAATATAACTAGTCTACTCTCATAAGGTAGAATTACTAAAATACCCACAAATTTTTTTTAGGTAAGAAAAATACCCACAAATTTACTTCAACTTCAACTAAACTAACAAAATGTATTTGTGGACATATGGGGCACTAAAAATTGTAGAATTTTATTTTAGAAATATTGTATTACAATACATAAAACAAAGTGCCGAAACTATATATTAGATACAATAGTATATATTTTTGGGGTAATTTAGTTATTTTATATTATAAGAGTAAAATAGTCAAATTAAACTTATTTTTAAAGCAGGCGTATACGGCCAAAGATTGTTAAAAACCCTAAGTCATAAAAGAAAAATATTATAAGAATAATTTATTAATTGTTCAGACTTAATTTATAATTCTATAAGATAATGTGAACTTACCATAACTATCTTATCAAAATGAGGTGGGTTTGCAAGAATAATGAGTGGAAATATCCCCAACCTCTAAAATAAAAAGAATTTTGCAGCTATACAAATGCAAATGTGTAGAACGTACCTTGTAGGTTGTTAAAAGCTAGATTCAGATAAAAAAGATTGCTAAAATTTCCTATCCCTGGAGGAATATTTCCATCAATGACGTTGTAAATTGCGTGTAACGCCTCCAGCCTCGATAAATTGAAGAGAGAATTTGGGATTGGACCCGTGAAACCGTTATTACGAAGACTCAACACTTGTAATTTGGATAAGATACCAATCCATGTTGGAATGCTCCCACTCAATTTATTGAAATCGACACTAATGAATCTGAGTCGGCGTAATTGCCCCAATTCATTAGGTAGATGGCCATGAAAATTGTTCCGGCGAACATCAAGAGATACTAAGAACGTGAGATTTCCCAAGTGTGGGGGAATGGTACCTGCGAGACCTATACCTGAAAGATTCAAGGCCGTGACTCTTTGATGGCGTGAACCACAAGAAATGCCAATCCAGGTACATATTGGATAAGATATAGACCAATTATTTGTCAGTACACTTCGATAATCAACGACACGGGCTTTGAATGCAAGAAGAGCCGATTGATCTGTTGTTAAGTTGCTTAAAGTCGTCATAGCTAAGCTAGCTATGGAATATTGTAACAACAACACGGGAACAAAGAAAAACGATAAGCGCATATTGGCCCTTTTTTATTATAGATGCAGCAATCTAATTGCTAAGTGAAGTTGATACAAGTTTTAATTAGCATGTACTTATACAAGAGACGTATGAGTTTGAAAACAAGAAAATAAAAAATGTACCGGAGAATGGGGACTTGCAAATTGTTATATTTTATCATTGAGCGAGTCGTCCGAGTAAACGCATATAGACTTGTAAATTGTTATACGCCGCTGTACTCGAACCGTGAATAAAGGGCTTATGGCACTTTAATTACCAAAAAGAAGAAGATGCTCAACATTGGCAAGGCCTATGCATTCTGTCCATTTGTTCACATTATGCCGAGGCTCATGGCGACCGCAATATGTTCTTTTTCTTTCCTTTAAAAATAAAAAAAGACGACCATGACGTTTGGGCTAATAATTATCACTAAACAATTAATAATGCTGAGGGTCAGTGGTAAATTGATAACACAGCTTTAAAATAATTGTTATCAGTTGTGTTTTAAAAAAAAAAAAAAAAATAGTTATACTCCCATAATTTAATGAAATAATCATGTAAACTCTTAAACTTTTAAGCTTTAACAATAGACACCGAGGACCCCCCATTCTGGGTACTTTTTACCATTTATTTGGATGTCAAATTCTTTTTTTTCCCCCTTAATTTTCACAGTGGATTTCAAATGCTAAATTTACTGTCATTCCCATATCATGTAATAAAATCACTTGCTTCTATACATATTGATTGTTTTTCCAAAGTTTTAAATTGAATTAAAAACATTCTAATTAACCTTAAAAAAATTCATCCAACCAAATATAAATCTTCTAATTAACCTAAAGATAGCTACACCCCCATATTAATTCCAGTTAAATAACTCTTCATTTTTTCATGGTTTTGGATCTCGAGCAGGGTGGATATATCTAACCAGATCTGTCTCATTGGCATTCCGATATATTTTGGAATTGGAAGGATATCAACGAATTAATGTGTAATTTTAAATTTATAACGTTTAATTCTAATTTGAGGATTCAAATGAATTTATGTGGATCTAAAAATGGACTGAAGATTGGCAATATAACATTCTTCTTGATGAAGATTTTTGTCCTAATAAGATCTCCAATTTTAGACCGGCAAAACTTTGCCTTATGAATGAAAGAGAGCATGGAAAAGGATTGTCTGCAGGAAAGAAGCATAAAACACTGTAATATTTTAAAAAGACTTTATATAACCTCCAAATTCTATTAATCTTCAAAGAATTTTAGGGCTTACTTTTAAGTAATCTTTTACCACGCTTGCATTTATGCAATCATATGATTATAGATTCAATTGCTTTTAAAGTAGAAAAAATTTACTTCTCTTAAAAGTAAAAGCGGGGCAGGTATTGCAATTTGCAGCAGTTAATTCTTGGATGAAATTTACTAAAGTATAATCTTGTAAAAGAATTATTAGCTTTCTTAAATTGTAAATCTCGTTTATGATTGGGAGATTTTGATCAAAATTAATATGATAAATTCGTTGCAAGTGTTTTTGTTGAAGTCTCATCTTCCATAGTGTTCGTAAAATCAAGGTTTTACCATCTCTGACTAAATATTTACTCTTGGTTTCGACCACATAATCTGAACTTGACGAAAGATTATGATCATGTGTGACTTTATGAATGTGGTCTTATCTCTTATAAGCCAGCAATGAATGAATTAAGTGCCTGTTTGGTATGGCTTATTTAAGAGATATAAGTACTTATTTAATCCCATAAGTACTTTTTTAAAATTTTTATAGTATTTGGTTATTTTGTGAGTAAAGGTTTTTTAGCTTAAATAAGCTAATTTACCTCTACTAGCAAAAGCCCAAAATTTAAGCTTTTGGGAGTAGATATTAGAGAACATTTCTAAAACTTATATAATATCAAAAATATTCTTGACATATTTCATTAATTACATAATACCCTTTGTATAAAACCTACCCAACGAAAATTGTTGCCGCTATATAAATATATCGTTGCCGCCACTTCACTTTATCTCTCTCTCTCTCTGTTTTTTTTTTATAAATAATTAGCACTTTAGTTTTGCAATCTCTACACATACCCAACACTTGAGAGAGTATATATCAATGATGCAATTTAATTGAATAGTAGTATTTGTTTGAGAGAATATATCAATGATGTAGTTTTTAATTTTGAAAATGAAAGAAGTGATTGAACTGATTTTTTCTTATTAATTAATAGCTTGGATGCATTTTGTTACATGTTATATAATTATGAATACATATCCTTTTTGGTAATTTAATTACACAAAAACACTTTAGTTTATCTGTTAGGTTTAATGGTTTAAAGTCTTTTTTTAATTGACACTGGTGAACTTTATGGGCTACGATAGTATAAAAATTCTCTTTATTATATTTTCTTGTTATAAAAGCCTCTTATTTAATAAAATTTGTCTCCAGCAGACCTAAACTAGACAAATTACAAGTTCAAAAATATCTTTTACTTATTGACAATTTTATTTCTTTCTTTTTATAACATAAATTTAAAAAATTTATCTATTAAATTAATTTTATAATTTTTAATAAAAACACTTATTGACAACCAAGCAATTAATTATTATTTTATAAAATCCCTATTTATTAAAATTATACTAATAAAAATTCTACTTAAATAAGTTATATTTGAAAAATTATACCAAATAGAACCTTATTTCTTTCTGATTAGCTTAATTACTTCCACTGTTCCTTCATTTTTTTAACCATGTGGATTCCTTCAATCTCATAATCAAAGGTGCTTTAAGCCATTTTATTTCTTTATATTTTTAATTATTATTGGAAAAGTAGGGTAGCTTATAAAAAGAAAAAAAAAAAAAAGCCAAAGTGACGAGTGTCTCGTTTTTTAATTTCAAAGTCAATGCAAAGTAAAAGAAAGGTATTGGTGTCCATCGTTGAAAACTTGGGAGTCTATATGACCATTTAACCAAACTATAGGGGTACAACTATCAGAAACTTTTAAAAATAAATTTTACCAAACATTTATATAATTTTTTTGACAGTTGATTATTAAATTCTAAGTGTTAGACTACTCTAAAAATATGAATAATTGAAATGGATATAATATTAAATAAATTTTACTTACATATTTATATACATGTATATATAATTTTTTTTTGTTTGTATATAAAGATTGCTAAATAAAAAAATTTATATATTTTTCAATTTTATTTCTTTTATTTTTTATCTCAATATAAATGATAATAATAATAATCTCTCTAAATTTAATTATTTTTGCTCTTCATTAAATAAGAATAATTTTGAGTTTCTGTAATATATGTGGGGATATATATAAAATTGTATTAAATATAAAACTATTCTCAAAATTAAATTTTGAAAAACTATTCCTTTCTCACTTTTCATTAGGCAATTGGCCGCAGAAATTGTTCTCACTCATACCCAAATAAACTAAAAATGAGAAATTTCGTAAGTTTGGAGGAATGATGCCTTCCAAACCCATCACTGAAAGATTCAGGTTTGTGACTCTATGGTACGAGCATCACAACCTATGCCAATTCGACTGCATATTGAGTAAGACATGGACCAATTATTCAAGAGATTCATGAGCCTTCGAAGAGAGAAATAAAGCAAATTAGGTGGTGGTGGGTCAATTTACTACGTTTCGTGATCTACGTGCGATTGCAACAGTCGGTTCATTAAGTGAAATTAATGACTCGTCCACTATAGTGAGGTACCGTCCTCTTTAGTATGGTGCTGGGTCAATTTTATCCATGAGTCAAGTTACAGTAATTTGAGTTAATTTATAAGAGTATCTCATTTTCGTTGATTACGAGTTGTGATCGATGACATGCTCGAAAGTAGTCAACTCACAGTTCCTTCACTATATATGGTCTATGGGTGGATAGATCTAACGTAAATTAAGGGCTTATGACCCTCGACTTCTAACGACCACCAACGAAGACGACCTTGACTTACATGTAAACACACAATTTGCTCTCATACATTATGTTTTAAATTTTCTCCATTTTCCGGCGCTCCGCTGTCGACCGTACACAGTTTAATTTGTATATACAAGACCTCACTGTTTTTAACAAGCGTAGAGCCACAGACGATATTAATTCCAATTACATAAATCTTCATTTTATTATGATTTTGGATCTTGAGCAGCGTGGATATATCCAACCAGATTTACCTCACTGGCATCCCAATATATTTTAGAATTGAGTAATGAGTACCAATAAATGTGTAATTGTAAATCTATAACTTTTAATTCTAATTTGAAGACTCAAATGAATTTACCCAGCAGTACCTCGTTAAATTAATTTTTCATAAAATTTTAATTTTAATTAAAGAGTGTCTACATTCTTGGCGACTTGAGTATAAATAAGCATTTTGATATCATAAGGTTCATTCAATGAGTTCATTCTTCTCATTTTGATCCCTTTTTGTTTCATAGACCTTTTTTTTTTATTTAACCCATTTAGCCCTGTTACAACATTTCTAAGACCCTTAGATTTTTGCATTTAATTCATGTTTTGTGGATTGAGATGTGATATATGAGCAAGCTTATGGTAATAACATTCTTTGATTTGATTTGAGTGCATAAATGATACCCTAAACACTTTGAGTGCATGAAGTGAAGTCAATGAGAGGGCTATTAAATCTTGTTGCACTTGAATTTTGAATAGATTTTCTTGGTGGTTGAATGTCTTTATACTAGCTTATGAGATCTTATGCCTTAAAATCCTTGTCTCTCGAATGTTGATTGACTTAATTTTTTGAGGTGTGCTTGCTTAAGATTGTTTTTGGATGAGTTGAGATGAGAATTGAGTGGAGAGTTGGGATTAGTCTTGAGTTATATGCTTGAGGACAAGCATCATCTTGGTGTGGGGGAATTTGTTAGAGTGCAATTTATGCACTAATTTTGTATTGTTTACTCTCTTTAATATCAATGTTTTGCACTTAATAATAGTGATTTATTTGTGTTTTATTTTGTAGGTGCAATTCTATTGATTGGTGCTAAAATTGAGCTAGAAGATGATGTTTGAGGATGATTATTTGCATGGAGGAATTATGAATTTCAGAAGAACTTTGTTGATAAGGCGTGGGCGCGTGCTGTCAACAAAGAACTTGCAGTTTTTATTTTAACGTGTTTCACCTTTTTGGGCCATTTTTGTAATTCCGAATTTAGAGAATATTTTAGATTTTAGTATTCTATTTTTAGAAGAACTCTACAATACAAAAGGGATTGAAACACAAAGAGAAGGGGAATCATCAAGAAGAAAAAAGAAAGAAGAAACCCTAGATCTAAATTTTTCTCTTCTCTCTATGAGGAACTAAACTTAAAATTCTGGTTGGAGGTTAATAAAGCTTTGATTCATCATTACTGTGAGATCTTTCTTATGCTTTAATTGTTTTATTGCTTGTTGGGTATTTGTTTATTCTTATGTTTGTTAATTAGATAATTGGCCACTATTTAATTACCAACCTAATCTACTGTCAATTAGAAGATTCATCGTATGAAGATTTTAATGTTTGTGACAAATAGCACATCATGCATATTGTGTTATGAGAATAAACAATCTAATTTAAATGAACCATCGTATGCGTTTGTTGATTAGGATTTGGGTCTCTCTGGTTTTTCAGGCTGTCAATTGATTAAATCCTATGATCGTATCTAGGGTTGTCTATTGATTAGGGAAATAACTAATGGTCGTACCTTGGTTATCAACTAGTTAAGGAGAGATTGGCTATTAGAGCGTCTCAGTAGCTATAACCAGTCTATTCATAAGCAATAATGATTTATATTTAGATCAATGATCAGTAGTCGAATCAAGCTGAGTTAATTCCTTCAACCAGAGCTTTTCCTAATTTGAATTACAATTTTAATTTGCGTTCTTGTTATTTTAATTTGATTTTATTTATTGTCAACAATTCCTCCATTTTGCATTTTACATTTTAAAAGGATTTAAATAATTACCAATCTCTGTGGACACGACCCTACTAAATCACTATACACAATTTTATTAGAATAGGTATTTATTTTTGTTGGCTTCGACAACCATCACTTTCATAAGCAGCTTATTTAATAAGCTATCATACCTTTTTAAAATTCTTATTATAACCCTAGTGGCAGAGTTGTCGAAGCCCTTCAAAATAAATACTGATTCACCTAAACTAACTTGTTGAAATAGTGGAACCAGGTCGAATCCCAAGAGAACTATGTAATTAATTTCTCAAAGCTTAAAACAAAAATTAATTTCCCAAGAGAACTAGATTTGCAAAGCTCTCTGCCTCAAACCGGAAAGCCGGTTCTTCAAACCGGTAAACCGATTGTTGTTTGAAGTTTTCTGGGAATTATCCGGCTAACCGGATAAGGAAACCGGCAAACCGGTTGCGGTTCGTAACCTTTCTGGAACTATTCGGACAACCGGTTAAGGAAACCGGAAAATCGGATTTCAGTTCTCTCCTTTCTGACGCTATTCGGACAACCGGTTAAGCAAACCGGAAAATCGGATTTCGGTTCTCTCGGTTCTGTCCACTAACGGTTAGCCGTTTAGTGATTTCCGGTTATCCGAATTCTTGATTTTAAGTTGTTCTTCTTTAACAAGAAATTGATAAAAAAAAAAAAAAGATTTTAAAATTAAGCAAAGAAAATCAATCTTACCAAACTTCCAATCCAAGGGTGTAAATTCCATCTAATTGCAATTTTTTATCATAGGCAAAAATATAAATTACTCAATCCAAGAACTTAGTCTACTTAATCGGTTAAGCCGCAGAAAGCAATTATTCTCCTAATATAATAGACTCAAACAATCGCTCAAATCAATCTTATCATTAATTTAATTGGGCATCATCGTTCCATATCAAATTAAGTGATAGCATTAAAAATAGTGAGAATGACTAAAACAAAATCAATTAATTCAGATTATTCCAATTTAATCAATTTCGTATTTTATTTCCCTGGAGCCTATCATGCAAGCTATGTAATTGTGGCCATCAATATACACACGCATGAGCCAACTCTTTGCTACTCAATTCAGTCATTCATGACAATTACGGATCACAAACTCATGACTAGCGATAGAAAGATAAATATTGAATTAAGGCGTCAATTTAATCAATATAAATAATTCATAGAAAATAAGAACAAGAAAATAAAAATTACTTGGATTGAAGAAATTCTTGTTTAGTCCAAAGCCTCACAAAATTACAATCGGAATTGATTAACCCTTGGACCGGAAGTAAAACCTTAGCCACACATGGTGGACAAAACGAAATCAAGAATTGTTTTTCAAATAACAAGTTGCAGCCGCCTAGTTTAATTCAAAAGAGAAGAAAGACAAAAGTCTCTTGTTTTTTTTTTCCAGCCTCCCCAGCTCTCACGTTTTTGCCCCCTCTCTATATATAGGAAACGTGAGCCAATCCATAATAAATTAGGTACTGTAATTTTGCACTCCTAAAAAAATAAGAAACCTCTAATATTGGTTCTAATCTAATAAGGAAACCTCAAATAAAGGGAAATCCAAACAAATAAAATCTTAAATAGGATAAGAAATATTTATTCTTTTGTCCTATTCTCCTAAAATAAAGTAAATAATATAAAAATAAGTTCCACATGAATTTTTGCTTCAAGATTCGTAATTCTCCCAAGTCAGCTTTCACCATTTGCTCCAACAAGCATTGAATTTCACCAAGGAAGCCAAAAACGTGCCTTTTTGTCCAAATTCCATCATAACATCCATGTTTCATCTCCTAAATCAAATCAAACACAATTTCCACAAATTAGCACAAAATCAATCAAAATATGAGGGAATTAAACAAAATATAGTATAACTATTTATAACTTATCAAATTCCCCCACACCTAAACCATGATTGTCCTCAAGCATATCTCAAATCAACATACCAATCCTCCCCTTTTACCTCCTTTCAAACCATTCAATATCCAAGAATACCAATAAAGCTAAACACACATCAATGAGTTGAATCATAGTGACAATCAAGAGAATAAGCATTCATAGGATAGAATTTGTAACAAAAACACAAGCATCTCATCGATTCATCAAAATCAAATGCAGCAAGACTTAACACCCTCACATGGTTTTGCTCAATGCTCTCAAAGTGTTTAGGGTGTGTGTTTTACTCTCAAAATCAAAACATAGCATATTATTACCATAGGCTTGCAAATGAATTAAATCTCCCCCACTACATATGAATATGATGCAAAAATCAAAGGGGCTTAACAAGGGTTGAAATGGGGCTTAGGTAAAGGTATGGTAAAAGGAAAAATTAAGGGTTTAACGATCAAGACAAAGAGTTAATTACATGCATGATTTAGATGCCTCACAAACAAAATAAACAAACACACTTCTAAAACAATGAAATTTATCCCCACATTTAAGCACTTAAAACACTTGGAGAAACAATTTGATAATTCAATTGCTTTTGCAAATAATTCTCCAATCATCAAATTAAGGGAATAAATTTCACAACAGAATTTTTTTTTCTTTTTCTTTTTCTTTTTTTTTTGTTTTTTTTGTTTTTTGTTTTTTTGTTTTTTTTGGATTGCTTTTCATCATGCAATTACTTTACTCTTGTCTTGACAGGGTAGAAAGAAAACAAGGATAACAAACAAAAAGGCTTTGGGTTAATCAATGTGTTAGAAACAAACAAAAAGGAAAAATAGGCTCAAAGGGGCTAACTAAGGGAAAATAAAAGGCGGGTATTTTAGAGTCTAAGAATTGGTTAAACCTAATTGCCCTTATCACACTTAAGCATCAATTCAAAAATGTGGTCTCAACATACATTCATAAGCAAGTTCTAGAATAAACACACTAAGTTTGATACACTCAACAAAAATTAACGGAGCAAAAATGTAATGAGTTGCTCGGCTCGAAAGCTCACTAGAGTATCTATTTTGCATCAAGTCTTGTGCACTTTTCAATCAACAAATTAATGCGACACTATCGAAAATTTTAAAGAAAAACACTATTCATACTTACCTCTTTCATGCATTAAAACTCAAAACAAAGATGTATCCCTAGCTTACAAGGTATTCAAAGATATTGAGAAGACTTAAAACACAAAAATATTATTATTTTTAAGAACAAATTAAAAACATGCCAAAATCCTCCCCCACACCTAAATAATACGTTGTCCTCAATGTATCAACAAGTAAATGGCTCACAAAAAAAATAATAATAATGAAATGAAAAGTAAATGAGAAAGGAAGAAGAAACTCCCCTAAATGTGAGCAATGTGGACCCGAATGAGCTAGGGAGAGGGTGCCAAGGAAAGCTTGTAAAATGGCGTGAGCATGTTTTATTAAAGTTAATCTCCTGTCCAAAATATATCTTCTTCATCAAAAACATCTAAAAGCTTAAAATAAAATTAACAAAAGTAAAGAAAATCAAAAATAATAAATAAACAAATAAAAATTCAAAAACAAGAATAAAGAAAATATTTGGGTTGCCTCCCAATAGCGCAAATTTTTTACGTCGTTTTGCTCGACAGAGTCACAAAGCGAATCAAGCATCCAAATAATGAGGATGACCTAAATTGACTCCGATGAGGCATGGAGCAATTTCACCCTCATGATAGATTTTCAACCTATGGCCATTCACTTTAAAAATCTTGTCTGAGTCCAAGCTCTTAATCTCTACTGCACCATAAGGAAACACATTAATAACAACAAAAGGACCAACCCATCGAGAACGAAATTTACCAGGCATGAGCTTCAATCGAGAATTATATAGCAAAACTTTCTGACCAATCTCAAATTGCTTCCGAACAAGCATGTTATCATGAAACAACTTGGATTTCTCCTTATAAATTCTTGAGTTCTCATAGGCATCTAACCTCAATTCCTCTAACTCTTGCAATTGCAACAATCTCGACATACCGGCTTTGTCTAAGTCCATATTACATCGCCGCACCGCCCAATAGGCTTTGTGCTCGATTTCCACCGGTAAGTGACATGCTTTACCAAACACAATTCGGTAAGGAGACATACCTATAGGAGTTTTGTAAGCTGTGCGGTAAGCCCAAAGAGCATCATCTAAACGAAGGCTCCAATCCTTTCTTCCTGGATTCACCGTCTTTTCCAAAATAGATTTAACCTCTCTATTGGAGACTTCGGCTTGTCCATTGGTTTGAGGATGATATGCGGTGGCAACTCGGTGATTCACTCCATATTTCTTCATCAAAGCTTCAACCGATCTATTGCAAAAATGCGTTCCTTGATCACTAATAATTGCCCTTGGAATTCCAAACCTAGCAAAAATGTTAGCCTTGACAAAACCTACAACAGCTTGAGAGTCATCAGTTTTGGTGGCTTTTGCTTCCACCCATTTCGAAACATAATCCACAGCCAAAAGAATATAAGAAAAACCACAAGATGATGGCAAAGGACCCATAAAATCAATGCCCCATACATCAAATATTTCACAAATAAGAATTGGAACTTGAGGCATTTCATTCTTGCGTGTTAACGCTCCTACTCTTTGGCATCTCTCACAATTTTTGCAAAATTCATATGCATCTTTAAACAAAGATTCCCAATATAAACCACTATCTAAAATTTTCCTAGCGGTCCGTCGAGGTCCAAAATGTCCTCCACATGCATAATCATGGCAAAAGGCTAAGATAGATTGGAATTCATTTTCAGGCACACATCTCCTAATCATTTGATCAGAACAATATTTCCAAAGGAAAGGTTTGTCCCAAACATAGTACTTAGACTCACTCTTAATCTTAGCTTTCCTAGACTTACTAAGACTGTTAGGTAGACTTCCCGTAACCAAATAATTTACCATATCAGCATACCAAGGAATCATACCTTTTAGTTGGAACAGATACTCATTCGGGAAGTCGTCATTGAAAGGTGTATCATCTTCCTCCCTTATCAATCGACTCAAGTGATCAGCAACAGAATTCTCCACTCCTTTTCGATCCTTTATCTTCAGGTCAAACTCTTGGAGAAGTAAAATCCACCGAATCAGCCTTGGCTTCGATTCTTTCTTGGCCAAAAGATACTTCAAAGCTGCATGGTCAGAATACACAACAACTTGAGAACCAAGCACATAAGAACGAAATTTATCCAAAGCAAAAACAATTGACAAAAGCTCTTTCTCTGTAGTGGAATAATTGCATTGAGTAGGATTTAAAGTCCTGGAAGCATAATAGATGGCATGACTTTTCTTGTCAATCCGTTGGCCTAAAACCGTTCCTACTGCATAATTGCTTGCATCGCACATGATTTCAAAAGGCAAGTCCCATCGAGGTGGTTGAATAATTGGCGCACTAGTCAACAATTCTTTGAGCTGATCAAACATTTCTTTGCATTCCTTCCCAAACTCGAATTGAACTTCCTTTTGTAACAAATTTGTTAAGGGCAAGGCGATTTTGGAGAAGTCCTTGATAAACCTGCGATAAAACCCTGCATGTCCAAGAAAAGAACGCACTTCCCTAACATTGGTAGGGTATGGTAAGTTTGCAATTATATCCACTTTTGCCTTATCAACTTCTATACCCCTAGGAGAAATCACATGTCCTAGAACAATGCCTTGGGTGGCCATAAAATGACACTTTTCATAATTTAGAACCAAGTTAGTGTCTATGCATTTTTTCAAAATCTTGGTTAAATTATCTAAGCACTCATCAAATGAATCCCCATATACAGTGAAGTCATCCATAAATACTTCAATGCAATTCTCAATATATTCAGAAAAAATACTCATCATGCATCTTTGAAATGTACCTGGAGCATTACAGAGACCGAAAGGCATTCGCCTATAGGCATAAGTTCCAAAAGGACAAGTAAATGTTGTCTTTTCTTGATCTTCCTGTGCAATAGGAATTTGATAAAAACCTGAAAACCCGTCAAGAAAACAAAAGAAAGACTTTCCAGCTAATCTCTCTAGCATTTGGTCAATGAAAGGTAGATGAAAGTGATCTTTTCTAGTGACTTCATTAAGCTTCCTAAAATCAATACACATCCTCCAACCATTTTGTACACGCATTGGTACAAGTTCATTATTCCAATTCTTAACCACAGTTATTCCAGTTTTCTTTGGAACAACATGAATCGGGCTTACCCATTCACTGTCAGAGATTGGGTAGATTATACCTGCATCGAGCAACTTGAGAATTTCTTTCATCACCACTTCCTTCAGAGCTGGATTCAACCTCCTTTGTGGCTCTCGTGATGGTTTAGTATCCTCTTCAAGTAGAATCCTGTGCATGCAGATTGATGGATTAATGCCTTTTATATCGGCTAAAGTCCATCCAATTGCAACCTTGTACTCCTTCAAGGTTTTAACCAAACTTTCTTCTTGCTCCTTTGTGAGTCCTTTCGATATAATCACGGGCAATGCTTCCCTTTCACCCAAATATATGTATTTAAGGTGATCTTGCAAAGCTTTCAATTCCAGTTTTGGTGCCTGCACAACAGAAGGTAACATCTTGTTATTACTAGAGGAAATTTCAGCATTAGAATTTATTGGCTCTGATAATGCTGTTGAAAATAATTCTTCTACACTAAGTTCATCCAAAATTCCTTTTAAATTAGATTGTGCATCTAATTCTAGCTCATTCCCAACACTTCTTTGGGCAAAAATATCCTGCACAATAGAATCAATCACATCAATCTGACAAAGAGAATGCACATCAGTAGGGTGTTTCACAGCATCAAAAATGTTAAACTTAACAATCTCTCCATCAAACTCGACAGAGAGAGTACCCTCATCTACATCAATTTTTGTCTTGGCAGTTTTCATGAAAGGTCTCCCTAACAAAATCGAAGCCGATTTTGAAGAAGGATTACCTTCCATCTCTAAGATGTAAAAGTCTACAGGAAATATAAGCTCATTAACCTGCACCAAAACATCTTCCACAATCCCAAGTGGGTGAATATAAGAACGGTCAGCCAATTGAATAACTACACCAGTCTTTTGCAAGTCATTTAACTTTAATTCTTGGTAAACAGAAAATGGCATGACATTAATTGAAGCTCCTAAATCTAGCATAGCATGCTCAACTTTCTTTTCACCAATCACACAAGGTAATGAAAACATACCTGGATCCTTGCATTTTTCTGGCATATTCTTTTGTAAAATTGCTGACACATTCTTACTTACCTCAACCTTCCCCTTTTCTTTCATCTTCCTCTTGTTGGTGCACAACTCTTTCAAGAACTTTGCATATTTGGGAATTTGCTTGACCGCATCCAATAAGGGGATGTTAATTTGCACTTTCCTAAACGTGTCCAGAATCTCCTTTTCTTGCTCATCTTCTTTTGGTTTAGCTAACCTGCTAGGAAAAGGAGGTGTAGGTGTGTAAGATGAAAGAGATAAAGGAGGATCGAATTTTACCCCACGCCTTGTTTTAGATGGAGCTTCTTCATCTTCATCTCCCTTGGCCATTTCAGCTTCTTTAGGTGGAGTTGACCCCGAAGGAATTTCTTTTCCGCTTCTCAGTGAAATTGCACTACAGTTCTCCCTTGGGTTGACTTCTGGCTGTGAAGGTAACTTTCCAGAATTTTGAGCTTCCAACTTACTAACTGACGTGGCCAATTGAGTAATTTGGTTGCCTAAATTCTGGATGCTTGTCCTTGTTTCCTGTTGAAGTTGAAGAGTACTGTTAGCAAGATTCTTAACAATATCTTCCAAAGACATACCTGAGTTTGGAGCTTGAGTCTGTGTAGGGATTGGAGGCGGTCTAGTGAAGTTCTGAGGAGGTGGCCTTTGTTGTCCTCCTTGGTTTCCATAGCTAAAGTTAGGATGATCCCTCCATCCAGGATTGTAGTGATTCGAATAGGGATCATACTTCCTTTGAGCGTGACCAGGAAACCCACCTACAGCATTGGCTTCTTGTGTGGAGTCTTGTTGCAATGTGGGACACATATCAGTAGGATGCCCATGAAGTGAGCATATTCCACACGCTTTTACTGTTTGCAATTGCCCTACAGCCATTTGACGGACCAAAGCAGTTAAATCAGAAATTTGATTTTTAAGATCACTTACCTCATTAACTTGCTTGATAGATCCTCCTCCCGCTCTTGTACCAAATTGCTGAGAAGTTTCAGCCATGTTTGAAATCAACTGTTTGGCTGCTTCAGGTGTTTTGTTCACTAAAGCTCCACCACTTGCTGCATCAATCATACTCCTATCCATTGGCAACAATCCCTCATAGAAATATTGGATAAGGAGTTGATCAGAAATTTGATGGTGGGGAAAACTAGCACATAATCTTTTGAATCGTTCCCAGTATTCATACAGCGTCTCCCCAGTGATCTGTGTGATGCCATAAATCTCCTTCCTAATACTAGCAGCTCGTGAAGCAGGAAAGAATTTTTCCAGAAATAGCCTTTTCATCTCATTCCATGTGGTGATAGAACCGGAAGGTAGATAATAGAGCCAATCTTTAGCTTGATCCTTCAAAGAGAAGGGAAAAGCTCTAAGATTGATTTGCTCTTCGGATACACCATGTGGTTTCATTCCAGAGAAATAATGTGAAATTCTTTTAGATGCTTATGAGGATCTTCACCTGCACAACCACGAAATGAAGGAAGCAAATGAATCAAACCAGATTTCAATTCAAAATCATTAGCAATATTAGGAAAAGTAATGCATAAGGGTTGTTGATTCAAATCTGGTGCGGCGAGTTCTTTGAGAGTTCTGTCTGCCATCTCTTATTCAACTTCTGCAAAAATGGATGTACCACTAGTAGTTAAATCTATCTCTGCTTCTTCCTCAAGACGACGTTTCCTCTCTCTAGTCTCTTTTCTCAATCGACGCGCTGTCCTCTCGATTTCAGGATTATACTGCAAATTAGTAGTTTGAGAGGAACGAGTCATAAACTAAATCAAACAAACAAATTAAACAATGAGAAACTAAAATTAGTTCCCCGGCAACGGCGCCAATTTTGGCAGAGTTGTCGAAGCCCTTCAAAATAAATACTGATTCACCTAAACTAACTTGTTGAAATAGTGGAACCAGGTCGAATCCCAAGAGAACTATGTAATTAATTTCTCAAAGCTTAAAACAAAAATTAATTTCCCAAGAGAACTAGATTTGCAAAGCTCTCTGCCTCAAACCGGAAAGCCGGTTCTTCAAACCGGTAAACCGATTGTTGTTTGAAGTTTTCTGGGAATTATCCGGCTAACCAGATAAGGAAACCGGCAGACCGGTTGCGGTTCGTAACCTTTCTGGAACTATTCAGAAAACCGGTTAAGGAAACCGGAAAATCGGATTTCAGTTCTCTCCTTTCTGACGCTATTCGGACAACCGGTTAAGGAAACCGGAAAATCGGATTTCGGTTCTCTCGGTTCTGTCCACTAACGGTTAGCCGTTTAGTGATTTCCGGTTATCCGAATTCTTGATTTTAAGTTGTTCTTCTTTAACAAGAAATTAATAAAAAAAAAAAAGATTTTAAAATTAAGCAAAGAAAATCAATCTTACCAAACTTCCAATCCAAGGGTGTAAATTCCATCTAATTGCAATTTTTTATCATAGGCAAAAATATAAATTACTCAATCCAAGAACTTAGTCTACTTAATCGGTTAAGCCGCAGAAAGCAATTATTCTCCTAATATAATAGACTCAAACAATCGCTCAAATCAATCTTATCATTAATTTAATTGGGCATCATCGTTCCATATCAAATTAAGTGATAGCATTAAAAATAGTGAGAATGACTAAAACAAAATCAATTAATTCAGATTATTCCAATTTAATCAATTTCGTATTTTATTTCCCTGGAGCCTATCATGCAAGCTATGTAATTGTGGCCATCAATATACACACGCATGAGCCAACTCTTTGCTACTCAATTCAGTCATTCATGACAATTACGGATCACAAACTCATGACTAGCGATAGAAAGATAAATATTGAATTAAGGCGTCAATTTAATCAATATAAATAATTCATAGAAAATAAGAACAAGAAAATAAAAATTACTTGGATTGAAGAAATTCTTGTTTAGTCCAAAGCCTCACAAAATTACAATCGGAATTGATTAACCCTTGGACCGGAAGTAAAACCTTAGCCACACATGGTGGACAAAACGAAATCAAGAATTGTTTTTCAAAGAACAAGTTGCAGCCGCCTAGTTTAATTCAGAAGAGAAGAAAGACAAAAGTCTCTTGTTTTTTTTTTCCAGCCTCCCCAGCTCTCACGTTTTTGCCCCCTCTCTATATATAGGAAACGTGAGCCAATCCCTAATAAATTAGGTGCTGCAATTTTGCACTCCTAAAAAAAATAGGAAACCTCTAATATTGGTTCTAATCTAATAAGGAAACATCAAATAAAGGGAAATCCAAACAAATAAAATCCTAAATAGGATAAGAAATATTTATTCTTTTATCCTATTCTCCTAAAATAAAGTAAATAATATAAAAATAAGTTCCACATGAATTTTTGCTTCAAGATTCGTAATTCTCCCAAGTCAGCTTTCACCATTTGCTCCAACAAGCATTGAATTTTACCAAGGAAGCCAAAAACGTGCCTTTTTGTCCAAATTCCATCATAACATCCATGTTTCATCTCCTAAATCAAATCAAACACAATTTCCACAAATTTGCACAAAATCAATCAAAATATGAGGGAATTAAACAAAATATAGTATAACTATTTATAACTTATCACCTAGATTTTAATAAAAAGATAATTATATCTTATTTATCCATAAACCTTAATATATAAATCATACATTTATCTTTATCATATTTTATGCAACAGATTATAAAGTTCTTTAGATTTTTTT
The DNA here is from genome assembly GCA_030449925.1 of Citropsis articulata. NCBI lineage: Eukaryota > Viridiplantae > Streptophyta > Magnoliopsida > Sapindales > Rutaceae > Citropsis > Citropsis articulata. The sequence goes on along the minus strand of JASUUH010000101.1, from coordinate 2,258,974 downwards.
AATTGATTTTTTAAATATAATTTTACATATTTAAGGAAAAACATATGAGTAAATAATTTTATTAAACATACTCCAAAAATAAAAGTAATAAAAACGTATGTCTATTTTGATCATGATATGATAAAATAATACTTTCGTAATAAAATTTACCAAACGCATATACTCTACTTTTCAAACTCACAGCAACTGCAACTGCACCGTTTACCAAACGCCAAGCTACTTTTTTAATCAGCAGCTTATTTTATTTACACAGCACAAGCAGCTTATTTCATCAGCCTCCGCAATCCCAAACTGGCCCTTAATCTATTTAGTAAATGAAAATAACTTAAATGTCTGGCAAATTTTGCTTTTAAAAATTTGTGAGATTTATGCGCCTTCGAAGTGAGCAATAACGCAAGTTAGATGGTGGGGGGTCGATTTTCTTGCGTGATCTACATGCTACATTGAGTGAAATTAATGACTCGTCCACTATAGTACGATACCGTCGGCTTTAGGTTTCACACCCTTTTTAACACTCATATCTTGTCCCTGAGTCAATTTACAGTAATTTGAATTAATTTGTAAGAGTCTCTTATTTTCTTTGATTACGATTTGGGATCTATGATAAATACAAAAGTAGTTTTGAAACACTAAGAGAATTTCTAAAAAACTTTTCAAATAAGATTTTATCACTTATTTGAAGAGTTACATCAACATTTAAAGTTCCAAAAGATACTCAAATTAAAATTCTTTAAATTAAAAATGATCCACTCTCTTCAAATTTGGAGAGTTGCTTTCTCACACTTCAATTTATATTTTATTACTTTTTATTAGAGAAAAAGAGAAAGATGCTTTAATTACTATTGACTTTTCTTTTAAAAGAATAGTTATTTGATTAAACTAATATTAACTCATTTATATTTAAATAAGTTTTTGAAAAATAATATTTTTTTTTATTTTTCTATTTACCACATAAGTAAATAAATAAATATTTAAAGAATAAAATTTATATAATCTTTTGGAGATGCTCTAACATCGCATAGCTTGTCAATTTACAGTTCCTTATTGACTATATATGGTCTATGAATGGATAGCTCGACTTCGGACGATGACCAATGAAGACGACCTTGACTTTCATGTAATCTCACATTTCGCTGTCATAAATTTTGTTCTAAATTTTCTCCATTTTCCAGGGCTTCGCTGTCAACGTTTAATTTGTATATTCAAGACCTCATCGTTTCTAACAAGCATAGAGCCATAGACCGTTTTAATTCCAATTACATAAATCTTCATTTTTGTCATGATTTTGGATCTCGAGCAGGGTGGATATATCCAACGAGACTCGACTCAGTGGCATCTCAATATATTTTAAAATTGCAAGGTATCAATGAACATGTAATTGAAAATTTGTAAAGTTTAATTCTAATTTGAGTCAAATAAATTTATCTAGCAGTACCTGATTAAATTAATATCCAATAAATTATTAAATTTAATTAAATAACAGGTTTTGTCAGTGACTTGGGATCAATGTGATAATTAATAATTCTATAAATTTATAAAATAACAATTTTTTTTAAATCTTATTTTTCTATTGGACCCAATGATGATGTGTGAACATAAAAAGATTGATAGTTAAGAGAAATTGAGTTTCTAAATAATAAAAAACTTATTTAGAAGTCTGAATGAATAAAATTAGGATTTTGAGACTCATTTATACTAGTTCTAAATATTGCGAATTTATAAAAATAGATAAGTCCAAAACATTATTTTATAATAAAATTCTCCTAATCTAAATAAGAAAAACAAAACAAACGGCACTCAAATATAATATTAAAAAAGGATAAAATTCTTAAAAACAATAGAAAATATAGCAAAATAACTACGAAACGACAAGTAAATAAACGGAATTTATAGCTTCACCAAAGGTTAAAACCATTCTGTGTTTACTTTCTTATTGCAAGTTTCGAAATAATATATTATGCACCCAAACGAACACATGTACATTAAATTATAATTTTTAGAAATTACCCTATTAATCCTAGGCAACAATAGATTCTTCCACCATTTCAAGGTCATGACATGATGATTAAAATTGAATTCTAGGATGCTTGTGAATTTCTTTTATGGAATTTGTGAATTTGTACTGGCAAAAAGTTAATGATGCATGTAACTAGCTAACCTGTTTAAAGTCCGTTTGACTCATAAGTTTTTATCACTTTCACTCTATTCCAAAGCATCTTTTCTTTTCACCATCCTATCCCTCTGACTAAACACCTTCTAAGAGTAATTAAATCTGACTAAGCCCAATTTGGGAATTTTGGGCTTGTGTTTAAGCAGTCATCTTTTACCACGGTTTGAAATTCCTCCATTACGTTAGCGGAAATAAGCTTCCGTTGTTTAAAATATGTGAATAAGCAACTTTGACCCAGACTTATCATACTCCCCCGAATTCAACCGGTATGTGGGCCCGCGTAGAACTTAGATTCTTCTACTATCTTATTTACTCGTTTTTATTCTATTTAAATAGTTACAATTAATGCAATATAAACAGTCAATGATAAAACAAAAGGAAATAATTTATGAGTTTATGGTCTGAAGCTACCTTTTAATTCGTATTCAAGATTTTTATTAATTCATTTTAATATGAAAACATTGGGTTTCATTTCTAATGTTAAAAAAATTGACTTCATATTTATATTGAATTATATACACACACACTTCATAAAATGTAGTAGCAACTAGCAACTAGCAACTAGCAACTGAGAGTGCTAAAAATATTAAAATAAAAATTTAAATAATAAAATTATATTAAAATTAACAAATAAAATTCTAATATAAATATAATATGAACTAATTATTTATTACTAACTTATTAAATGAATTAAATAAATTTAAAGTTTAGATCTTTTTTAATTATATTTAATAGCAAATAAAGAAGTTTAACACTAAAAGATAAAATTATCCAAGGAGAAAAAAGTAAATTTTTACCATTAGAATTATGCCAAAGCCAATAAAAGAACTGCTCCACCTCTATTTTCCTTTTTAATCCTCTCATTTCATCTCCTTTCCTTTCATTTCATCTTATTTTTTCAGACCGAACAGCACCTTAAAGTAGAGAAAATTACTTCTCTGAAAGTGAAAGCAGGGTAGGTATTGCATTAAAGGTGCCATTTGTAGCAGTTAATTCTTGGATAGGATTTACTGAAGTATTGTCTTGTGAAAGGTCTAGTTTTCTTAAATTGTAAATGGCCCCGTTTATGATTAGGAGATTTTGATGAAAATTAATATAAAGGAAAAATAAAAAAGGATTTAAGAGCCTATTGTTTTTCATAAATCAAGCAGCGGAATGATTGAATGTTGGATTACGTTAATGGTCGGAAGAAAATCATAGATAGAAATTCTCCTCTTGATCTCAGTGTAAATGTCTTTCCTTATTGGGTATAAGAAGAGAAGAAATTGTAGAAGAAGATTATTTCTACGTTTGATGTTGAGATAATCTTCTTGGGTTGGGAAGCTGATTTAATATCAACTTCCAAAAATCGTATCAAGTGTAGGTCGGCTTAGGTCAGCCCATCATGGCCAACCCACCTGTCCAATTTCTCCCACTTGCACAACCACATATCTTCACTCATACATGCAGATATATTGTGTGATCAAGGCAAGAGATGCCTCAGTTGCAATCATATACAACAAAATTTCAATGTATGTTCATTGTATCTTAGATTTAATTCACTTTAAGACTCAAAAATACAAATTTCTTTGATATGCCAAAATTTCACAATCTCTTTATGTATTTACAATTGTATTATCCCACATATATTATACAATTGTTCAACCAGTGAATTGCATAAAAGGAGAAAATTAAATCTTCCTATCATGCTCATGTCCATTAATCCAAAATGATTGCTTTCCTAGTCATATTTCATAGATCAAATCATGTCAAGGTCATAGATAACATGCTAAAGTAATAGTCACCAGTCTGATACCTAAAAAACATAGTTGATAGCTATAAGGATACTAGGGTGTAACTTATATAAAGTCATATGGAACTTAGACAATGAGGGAGAAGAGAGATTCTCTTATTTTCTATTTTGGTCACCAAGCACGCGCGGTATGATACATGTGCTATAGTGAATCTTCGATTTTAGGGCGTGTGTCTCTTAATCTAATTCACTGAACAAATCTTTGTCCAGTTGCTTTTCTATTGCGTCTGACATGAGTTTTTAAAACGAACACTTTCGTTTAGTGGCAAAATTAAGAACTTAGATCTAGCTTCAATTAAGTCTCTATGATGGTGGAATACATTATAGTCGGTCTACAAGAAATATCATTTACAACCTCATTTTGATTCTAGTCAAGATAATAAAATGTGTAGAATACCATTTATTTTTTTATTTTCCTTTTAAACAAACACATTGTCTCATTATTCTACTTGTCTCATCTTAGTTTGCTTCTAAAGCAATTGAGGCAACCGCTCGTGTAAGAACGCCAGTCATTACCTGCTGACATATTCTCATATGTGTGTAATAATGCCTTATACAAAATAAACTAAAATAAAAGAACTTTAAACATCATTGCATTTCAAAACAATTTATGTAACAAAAATGTTCATAAAAATAAATCTATCTTAACAATGTAAAATTACAATCTACGTAGCCTTAATAATCTAGCATGAGAGGTAAATACATCCCTTGTTATAGCTTTAGTAAGTGGATCAACTATTATACTATGTGTAGATATATATTATATGACTATTTTCTTCTTCGCCAAAAATGTCTCTTATAAAATTATATTTAATCTCAATGTGTTTTAATTCGCTATGGTATTTAGGATCTTTAAAGAAAGAGATAGCATTGTGACTATCACAGTAGACAGTTACTAGACTTGTATTACAAATATTAATATTTAAGTCTTCTACAAATCTCCTAAGCCATACAACGTTTTACACCGTTACAGAACATGCAATATGCTCGACTTTGTCGATAAAGCCGTACATGTTTGCTTCTTGTTACTCCATGTAATTACTCTTTTGTTTAGCAGGAATGCTTATTCCAAGGCCAATTTGCATTCATTCAAATCGCCACCCGAGTCAGCATTTGAATATTTAATAAGTCGCAAACACCTCCTTGATAGGATAAAGAATAATTTGTAGTGCTTTTAAGATATGCTAAAAGCCTCTTGACATCACTTCAATGCTTCTGACCATTATTAAACTAGTATCTACCCACTAGCCTTATAGTATAATTAATATCAGGTCTTGTACATATTATAGCATACATGAGACTTTCAATGGTATTCGTATAAAGAACTTTAGCAATTCTTTCCTTTTCTTGAGAAGTCTTGGGGCACATATCGAGACTAAGACATTGTCTTTTGGCTATTGGGGTGTCCATCGACTTACAATTAGCCATGTTAAATCTTTCAAGGATCATCTTAATGTAAAGCTCTTATGACAGTGCTAGAAGTTTTCTTGAATGATCCTTGAAATTTTTTATTACTAAGATATAAGTTACTTTGCCTATATATTTCATGTCAAAATTTAAGTATAGTTAATCTTTAACAGTTTTGACAATTTCTTTACTATTCACGACCAATGGTATATCGTCCACATATAAAGACAATATTGCAAAAATATCTTCAAACCTCTTAATATACACACAATGGTCTTCTTCAACTATCCTGAAGCCATAAAAAACTATAGCTTGATGGAATTTAAGGTTCCATAGTCTAAAGGATTGTTTAAAGTCATAAATAGATCTTTTAAGCTTTCATACCTTAGGCTCTTGGCCATTAATAATTAAAAACTTTGTGATTATTGTATATAAATTTCTTTCTCTGGTTCGCTATTGGGAAATATAGTTTTTACGTCCATATGATATAACTCAAGGTCTAGATGTGCAACAATAACCAAGATTAATCTTATGAAAATAAATCTTACTACAGAAGAAAAAGTTTCTTCATAGTCTACGCTGTCCTTTTGAGTATAGCCTTTAGCAACTATTCTTGTTTTATATCTCTTAAATGTCCAATCCACCTTACGCTTTATTTAAAGAACCCATTTGTTTCCAATAGCTTTTTGGTTAGACAGAAGATTAACCAACTCTCACACCTTATTAACTTTTATAGACTTCATCTCTTCCTCTATCGCTTTCATTTACAAATCCCTAACAGACGATGTGAGAGTCTCGTTAAAAGTATTTGGCTCTTCACCATGGTGTGAAGTGTTGATGCTTATTACTATAGGTGTCAATGTGCAAGTGTATATAATAAGTAATATAGTGATGAATATGCAAATCATCTCTACATGGATTGATGTTATAAGACTTGCTACAGTAATCTTAACAATGCAACTTGAATCTAATTAAAATAAAATAATTAACAAATTATTAATCTAACAAATTAAAAAAATGCTATAAACATAATGCAATAAGGAAAAATCTCAAGGCAAACACAAAGATATATTGAATAAGAAAGGAGTCGTTGAGTGATTAAACTTACTTAATGGTATTGATTATTTTTCCCACTCGAGATCTATTGCTACAGCATCTGCTACAACATCTACTACAGCACTATAAAGAATCTCTCATGTATCCTCAACTGTTGCATGTTGGATTTCTTATACTTATATGTAACTTAATAGTGACTAGATGTTAAACTAGCATTAGATATAGCATTATGCGTTCTAAATTCGAATTGTTCTACAAGGTGAATTCCTGTATCTAGTTCTTCACGAATCTTAGATCAAGCATGACCTTATTCAGATCGAAATTAACTCAACTTGAGAAACATAATCTAAAATCATATATTATCTTAATTTGTTCCATTAAGTCAGACCTTTTTGAGGTTCCTTCTTAGTTAGTATCCACTAAATAGGTGGTCAATTAAAATAGGAATTTGTAATGAGTAAAATCAAGAAAAAAATACCACAATAATTTCTGATAAACACATATATATAAGTCAAATAACCATTAAGCTTGTTTAACACTTAACTACATTAAAGTTTAGTTTATAATATGCAATAAACAGTAACAATACTTGTTTTTACCATCAAATACATTCCCATAGAGAGAAGAAAACAAGAAAATACAGATGAGGATTTGAGTTCCGTTAGGTCTTTACGATATCTCATTCTTTTCCCTCTAGAATCCCTTGCTGCAGCCCATAACTCTTTTTTGTTCTCTTTTTTCTTTTTTTTTTCTATGTTATTTTTTTCTTAAATGACGACTCTTTTTTTTTTTCTTTCACTTATGCTCTTTTTATATCTTGGAATTAGGGCAACCAAAAGTATGTGGCCACAAGTCTCTTTTTGGAAACCTCCGATCATATATCTTTTTTGTACCACCTGTCACTGCTATGTCAGTTAACACGTGAGTAATCTTATTTGTCTTTGCTCCGTGATTGCTACAATAATTGCTATAACATCTTCTCTTATTCAGATTTGTTTTGGTTCTTCTGCATACAAGTCCTTTGTTATTTTTGCAAGTCTGCTGCTGTAGCATTCCATCTATAAAACTTGAGTTTTTTGGTCACGTACAATCATGCACATAATTAGAGCACAAAGTGATATAAAACACAATCAATTTATTAAAATTAACTTAAGTATATGGTCATGCAAAATGTAACTAAAAATGCAATCTCTTTAAGTAATATTAGTTTAAGTCTGGAAATGCTATGATAACCTCTTCCATGTTAATTCCCTAGTTGGAATTGAAGTGTCTAGTGTTTCACTCTTACTTAGTGTGGCACTCCCAAAAGGCCCGTATTAGTACTAACACAGATGTTAGAAGTGATAACTTCATTTAGATCTTTCAATTCATAGAATTGAAAAATCCTTATCAACTTCTCCAATGCTAAAAAATTCATTTTCTAGAAAATTGATATCCTGTGATTCCAGTTCAATCACAGTTCCACTTATATATTTACCAATGAATACATACAGTTTAGAGTGCTCCGAGTATCTGATAAAGATACAATTTTTACTCTTAGCTCCCAACTCCCAAGTTTATAAGTGCAGTTATAGATATAAGTCGTAGACCTCCATGATCGCAAATAAGATAGGTCAGGTTTCCTACTAGAACATAATTTTTATAGAGTGGAACTAAATGATTTTAAAGGAACTCAGTTAGGTACATGAGCAGCAATTAACAGAGCATCTCTCTAATAAGATATGAGAAGATCTGATTGCATTATCATTGACCTAACCATTTTCAACAAAGTTCTATTACTATTTTCTGTTATACCATTTCGCTGCAAAGTTCTAAGAATAGTCAGCAATCTATCTATTCCTTTCTCATGACACAATTCATTGAACTATTTCGAAAGGTATTCATTTCCCCGTTCAGTCCTCAGGACTTTAACATTGTTGTCTAGTTGATTCTCTACCATGTTCAAGTATAATCTAAAGCAATCCAATGCTTTTGGTTTATGAGAAATCAAATAAACATGATCGAAACATGAACAATCATCAATGAATGTTATAAAATATAAGACTCTATGTTTAACCCTTTCATTTATTGGACATAGATATTAGAGTGGATTAATTACAATGGTTTTTGGACTTTAATTTCCTTGTCGAATAGTTTTTTAGTTGTTTTTACAGCTGGATAATTTTCACATATGAGCAATTTAACCTTGGTGAGTAAGCCTAACATGGCATCTCTCACAAGTCTACGCATCCTTTTTGCCATATGTGACCTAATCTAGCATGCCAAATAACTACTTTTATTTTATTATTACTGGAAGAAGTAACATACGAAAAACAACTATTATTATAACTTAAGCCATCAATTATCGTATTTAATACAATGAAACCATTAACCAAATGCCCAGTTCCAATAAGGACTAAATTTAAAAAAATCTCTAAACAAACACCATAAAAGATTTAATTATATCATAATTCAAAAAGAACATGAACAGAAACCAAATTTTGTCAAATCTCCAGTGCATGTAGGACATTATATAACAAAAGAATACGTCCATCATGCAAAGTCAATTTGCAAGTGCCTATTCCTTTTGCTTCAACTTTGGAGTTGTCGCCCACATATATGTATCTAGTCCCCTGATTGATTCGACGATACTCCTTAAATACATCTTGACCACGAGCCATATGGTCTGTTGCTCTTGAGTCTATAGTCCACACAAGACGAGATTCTGTTAGGAATACAAAACTCGTAACTAAAACAAGTTCAACAAAGTGAAGTTGGGTATTACCTTTCTTGGCTCAATACACTCACGAGCACATTGACCCAGGTTGCTATAATTTAGGCATCTCACCTTGGATTTGTCTTTTTTCTTGCCAGCACACTTACCCCTTATGTGCTTCTTAGCATCTGGTTTCTTCTGATTAGGATAAGATCTTTTAACATTCTGGTTATACTTATGGTCCCTCTAGCGCTTGAAGCCTAAAGCCTTGCTTAAGCTTGATCAGAAGGCTTAATTGCCTTAAGTCACTCTGTTTCTAAATCTAGGTAATGTTTAATATCATTAAAAGTTTTATATTCTCATTGTGAATCATATTCACCTTTATGTGTTCCCAAGTATCAAATAGAGATCTTATCACTGCCTAGACTTATTGTTCATCGCTCAGAATATATCCAGTAGACTTAAGTTCACGAACTATGTTTGATACCTCATAGTTTGATCATAAGCCTTTTTAACATAGTGGTTGATGTGTCAGTAAATTTTTTTTTCTAAGCGAGCCACATCTTTTGAGTAATCTCATACTTTTCAAACTCATACATGAGGTCATCTTACATGCTGCTCAACAACATTATGCGAGCATTGCTATTATTCTTCTTCCAGGCCTGATAAGCCTCAAGATCCCTTTTTGTGTTAAGCAGTATTGCCTTACTCAGACTCAACTAAGGTGTTATTAAGAGAATTTCAAGTCTCTTACTCTTCAGGGATATACTAAATCTTATGATGCCAAATGTCATAATTGTCACCATCCAGCTTCTCACCCTTGTTCAACTAGGTAACAATGTTCTTAGATGCAAATGCCATCTTAACTTTCTTTTAACACAAAGACAATTCAAAATACAATCAATTAAAGGCATAATTAATAGTTACACACAAACAATTAATTTTGTTGTAAATATAAACAAAAAAATCCCAAACTAATTTCGGGGAATAGAATCGAAAAGTAGTCAAAGATTCCAATCATCATCCAATTCCATTTATCATATTCATCATGATTTCTTAGGGTTCTTACAGTTTAAACTAAGCTGTTTTTATGTGTATTAATTCCAGAACTTACACTATAATTCAAGCACTTCATAATCTAAAACCAATGACCAGCAGATCACACATTTTATAAAAAATAAATTAACATATAAAATTCATAATTTTTCATGAAATAAACTCAACTGTATGACACAAAAATAGGATTTGATACTAATGAAGGAAAAATAAAAAAGGATTTAAGAGCCTACCTTTTTCACAAATCAAGTAGCGAAATGATTGAATGTGGGATTGCATTACTAGTCGAAAGAAAATCACAGATGGACATTCTCCTTTTGATCACAGTATAAATGTCTTTCTTTAATGGGTTGTCCAATGTTTATGTTTCTATAATTAGAAGAAGAGAAGAAATTGTAAAAGAAGATTATTTCTACGGTCAATGTCTAGATAATCTTCTTGGATTGGGAAGTTGATTTAATATCAATTTTTAAAAACCGTACATGGTAACTGCTTAAGCAATTACCCTGGTGTTTTTACTTGATGTCTCATCTAACAATATGATAAATTCTAGTTCTATTTTCAATGTTCAAAGTCCAATTGTGATTAATAGTAACATAACTACCCTCATTAGAAATTTTAATTATAAAGATGAACTAAGAATTTGTTATAATATATTCCAACTTTCTATACAGTCATTTGGAATAATAACATATAAAAAATAATAATAACTCGACTTAAAGGGTAAGTAAACAAAGAAAGACCCCAATAGAGAAGCAGAGATTCAAAGACTTGACCATTTGTTGGGGGAACAATTACATAAATCTCCAGAATGTTGAAATAAAGCACATACCATAACTAGTATTAAGTGTGTGTGTGTGTGTATATATGTCCAAAGATACAAATTCGAATGTTAGATTTCTCATTTCAATTTATGTTATGCTCAAAGGAAGTTTTTATTCCACAAACAAAAACAAGAAAAAGTGCGCACAAAGTTAACAAACACACAGAGCAAACATGACTTTAACTAGTTGCAGCAACATCATACAGAAACTTTACTCTAATCTTCTTGAGCTTTGCAGCGACATCTTTCATAGATACCCTCTGTTCCGGTGACTCCATGCAGCAGTCCAATGCTAAATGCATGATGCTTAGTAAACAATCCATTTTACCATAAAAGGCTTGCTCCTCTCTTATCAGATTTGCATCAACAACATCAGTCAATGCATGAGGTAATGACTCATTTACCCAGTTTTTTAAACTTATTTCTCCAGTAAACATTTCATTTGTGGGTTTTTTTCTCGTGAAAGTCTCCATCAATAAAACACCAAAACTATAAACATCGCATTTGGTTGAAATGATTCCTTCTGATCCAAATTCTGCATTTTTTAGTTTTAATATATCAAATAGCTGTGACACTATAAAACAAATGATAAGCAAATAATCTTTGATAATCAAGGTATCCAAACTTTTATTCTATTTGAAAAGAGAACAAAAATTTGAATTTATAGTTGAAACCTTACCCGGTGCCATATAACCAATTGTAGCCATTGTCATGGTTTGGGTCACAGAATCTTCTCCGTCACTTAAGAGTTTGGAAAGGCCGAAGTCACTCACACGTGCCACCATATTTTCATCCAAGAGAATGTTGGTAGGCTTCAAATCACAATGAACTATAGGTGCTGATGAATGACCGTGATGGAGATATTCAAGAGCCAACCCCACATCTATCATTATATTCAACCTTTCTAGTGTGTCTAGGAAATAATTGTGAGAGTACAACCAGTTCTCAAGACTACCATTAGGCATAAGCTCAAGTACCAATGCTTTAAAATCTGGGTTCGAACAGCTGCTAAGGATCTTTAGGAGATTTCGATGACGAACATTCCGCAGTACTTCACACTCAGAATCAAAACTCCTAAAAGCTTTCTCTACCTGCAGCTTGAAAACTTTTATTGCAACATTAGTCCCATCAGAAAGTATACCTTTATATACTATTCCGAAACTACCGGTACCAAGCAAGTTGCATTCATTAAATCCCTCAGTCACTCGTTGAATGTCTAGATATGATGTTCTTCTCCATGTTGCTACTGGTAACAAATCTATCGGAGATGTATTTTTTGCACTCCTTTTTAGGAGCACTATGCACACAATGATGACAATCATTATAAGTACAATGGATATTACGGGTGGAAAAAAATATTTTGGGACAACTAGAGTTGTTTTCTTAGATCCTTTGCTCTTATCTTCCTTGCAAGGTGGGACTTTGAGTCTTGGTGAGCCACAAAGTGCATAATTCCAAATAAATGATTGACCTGGGAAGTTTCTGAAAGGCCCTTTGGTAGGAATTTCCCCTTCTAATCTATTGTGCGACAAATTAAGTTGTTTGAGATTTGAAAGTGCCTCTAATGACTTGGGAATTTTTCCAGAGAGATTGTTGCTAGAGAGATCCAAGAATTCCAAGCTTATCAAACTGCCAAATGATTCAGGGATAGGACCATGAAATTGATTACCTGCCAAGGACAGACTTGCTAGATCTTTAAGGTCACCAATAACTTTAGGAATATCGCCTGATAACTTATTCTTGGATAAATCTAAATATGTCAAAACCTTCAAGTTTTCTATATTTGAAAGGAGAGAGCCGCTAAATGAATTTGACGACAAGTCTATTTTTAAGATATATTGAAGACTCCAAATGGATGATGGTACACCAGAAGTGAGCTTGTTGGAGCCTAAATAAAGTTCTCTTAGGGCAGTTAAACTTTCAAAGCATCGTGGAATATGTCCTGAGAGTTTATTTCCATCTAAACGCAAGAAGGATAACCTCCCCAAGTGGCAAAGATCAGAAGGAATGGATCCTTGCAAATTATTACCATAGAGAAATAAACCTTGTAGCTGCTGTAATCTTCCCACTGTTGTTGGAATAGTTCCATTCAAGTCATTGTCTTGTAGGCTTAAGTCTATCAAGCCACGTAAATTACCAATTTCTTGAGGAATGCTACCCTTGAGTTTGCAATCGTATGCATAAAATTCTTGAAGAGAAGTAGAGAAATTCCCTATTTGTGGTGGAAGGATGCCACTTAATTGATTAGAGTATAGTTCTAATACTTTTAGATATCTACAATTAGTCAAAGAAGAGAGAAAACTCCACTCTGTTGTAGAAGATCCAGTCGTCAAGTAATTGTTCCCTAGATCGAGCAGGCTGAGAAATCTCAAGTTGCCAAAAGTGTTTGGAACAAGGCCTGAGAAAGAATTTGTGCCCAATTCTAGGAGAGTGAGTTCAGAAGCATTGGTAATGGAGTTGGGAATTTTTCCGATAAGTTTATTCATCCCCAAGGCTAACCATTTCAAGTTTGGAAGGGAGTCGCCAAGTGTTGATGGTAGATGGCTTGTGAGCTGATTGGCAACCAGATTAATGACTGTCACTGTTGAAATATTGAAGATTCTGGTGGGAATAGGACCACTTAAGTTATTGATATCAAGAAGTAAATCCTCCAAATTTTGTAGGTTGCCAATCTTGATTGGAATTTCACCTGATTGTCAACATAAGAAGTTAATGAGCTTTCCAATTTTCTAGTTTTATTGAACGTTACGAAATAAAAAAAGAAGTGATTTATGAATGAAATCATGATCACGGAGGAGATTAATAATATTTAAGAAAAAGTGAAGTTATTTTAATTTACCAAAATACTCAATAAACCGTGTATAAAGGATGATAGAAGGAAAATAGAATGAACTATGACTGAAGGAATACAATTAATTCGCCATTAAAGTTTCCCAACCAATATATTTGTGCCACATGTTTGCATAAAAAAAGTTATATATTTAGCATTAAAGTATTATATTTAGCATTATTGACTGTTTTGTGTTCTTCTTCCTACCCAATACGATGTTAGAATTAATTCTGTTTTACTTCGGGTTAATTTTTCTGCTTAAAAATAGCAGCTCTCTCAAATTTTATGTAATTTTTCTGTTTAAATAGTAGTTTTTTTTAATTTTATGTTTTATTCTACAAACCCTTCTTTATACCTATTTCATCTTCTCTATAACAAAATTATCATGATTTGTTCTTTTTTTTTTTATTTCACGGCTTTTTTATCCTAACAGAGGTGCAGATAAAAAGGCAAATTGAAGTATCTCTTTAAACTAATAAACGAGGCCCATTTGTATCTCATGCACTCTCAATGGACAGTTACCAATGGACTCATGACAGAAGATTTAAAAAAGAAAAAATACAATTTATTAATTTTTTAGGAAAAAAGACATTAACATCCCCAAGGTTTGCGGAAATGATCATATAAACCTTCATATTCTCAATAAGGGCCACGAAAATCTCCTTTTAATTAAAATACCATATGACTCTATTAACTCAAAATAATTGATTACAATGTTTAATAATAAATAAAATTATAATGTTAAAATAAATGTAACAAAAATATATATATATATATATTAAAATAATTTCAATATTTTAGAAATATTTTAATACTTTATAATCTTATATTATATCAAACTAAATTTAATAATAAATAGAAGCATAAAATTAAAATAAACATATAAAAATTTAAATTATTTTCAATACTATATAAAATAATTTTAATATTATTAATACATGAGATATATTTTATTAATTGTAAAATATATTTAAACCAAAAATTTATTTAAACTTTTTATAACAAATACAAATGTATTATTAAAATAAATATAATAATTTACATTTTAAAAATTATTTTATATCTTAGAAATATTATAATATTATTAGTCTACAAGATAAATTAAATTATTTAAATTATATTTATATTTATTAAAAATTTTAAAGTCAATATTTTTGGTTATTATATACTAAAGGTATTATAGTCAAAAGAGGTCTTGGTGTCCCTTGTTGAAAACTTGTGAGTCTATATAACTATTTCCCTAAACTTTCAAGGGTGCAGGTGTCCTTTTCTTAATTTTTTATAATTTGATTGGTGTTTTGTATTGGGTATTATTTTTGTAAATTCAGCTCACTTCTAAAAATAAATGCAGTAAGTTCACAATATTTTTAAACAATACAAATCAATAAAAGTTTTGTACAATTAATTAATTAAATTCTTCTATTAATTTTTTAAAGGTTTCTTTGACCATATTTGATCACAAACTTTAATATAAGCTTTATTTTACTATTTTATTATTATGATATAAAACGACCGAATTGACCAAATAACGAGTTATTGTATCTAATAATTTAGGAATTTAATTTTTTTGACTTATAATATAATATTTTAAAATGAAATTTAATTGTTATTTTCACCACCCTTACATGTAAATGATATAAATTAGATAGTCTAAAAATTTACATGAGTATTGCGCCATAAAGACACTATGTTAATTTAATTAAAGTTTAATAATCATATTAATAAAGTACTATTAAAAAAAAAGAGTTTGGTATAAAATTAGAGAAATATTAAAGTTAAATCAAATTCTTGGTAGTTTTACCTTATAAGGATAAAATAGCTAATTTAAACGTATGCCAAAGCAATCTTTGTAATCAAATATAATAAGAAAAAATCTAAGTCATAAAATGTAAATTAAGATATATTTAGTTAATTACTTCTCCAAATTTCTTCTGAATATGTAATTTTACAAAAATAGTGTGCAACGTTTGTAATTATTTTGAAAATATAGTAGATTTACAAATACTACGGGGTGGAGATATCATCACCGTTATGTATTATAACATTGTTAAAGTAGCTTGTCTTTAAAATAAAACACTTGAACACAAACGTACATTAGTTTCAATTTATAGCACGACCAGCTGGAATGTTTTGCGTCATCCACTAGGAGGGACGGATAACTAGAAACTTGATTCTGTAGGAGACAATACCGTAAATTTTATATATATATATATATATATATATAATTGACCATAATATCAAATTTTATTTATAAAATTATCCCCTTCAAAGTTTTTTTTTAAAATTAATAAGAAATTAAAGCAAATTTATTTTTTAGTGGGGTCGGGGTCAATTACCCCATACCTTGAACGTAGATCCACCCCAATTCACCTGGACTGCATTTTGACATGTCTAGTTTTTAGCAATTTTTTTTCACCACATTTAAATATATAAAATGAATTATTCATGACATCACGCAAATATGCTTCAAAAAGACGAGGAACATACCTTGTAGGCTGTTATGGCCAAGAACAAGACTCATAAGCTTACTCAAATTTCCAATATTTTCAGGCAGTCGTCCAGTGAATTTATTATGCTCCAGCCACAAATGTTGAAGTTGAGTGCATTTGCTTAAAGTTAACGGAATTTGGCCGAAGAATCCGTTTGAGTCTACGTAAAGTTCCTCAAGACTTGGCAGCCAATTGCACAGATCATTCGGTAAACGACCAGATAGGCTATTGGAACTTAATCCAATCATTTTCAAGGAGGAAATGTTGTACAGGCTCGCGGGTATGGAGCCTGAAAGATAGTTGTCGTCCATAAAGATCGCAATCAAATTGGGAAGCTCACCTATCTTGGAAGGAATGTTCCCATTTAACATATTGTTCCCCAAAGACAAGACCTCTAGCTTTGATAAGTTGAAGAGAGAATTAGGGATGGGACCTGTGAGACTATTATTGTAAAGAGCCAAGATTTGGAGTTTGGATAAAACACCAATCCATGATGGAAAGTTTCCGCTCAACTCATTGCAAGAGAAACTAAAAACTTTGAGTCGGCGTAATAACCGTAATTCATTAGGTAGATGGCCATGAAAAATGTTATGACTAATATTAAGATATATTAGGTATGAGAGATTTCCTAAGTGTGGTGGAATGGTGCCTCTGAGATTGAAAGATGAAAGATTCAAAGCTGTGACTCTATGATGGTGAGCACCACAAGAAATACCAACCCAACTGCATACGGAGTATGAAACTGACCAATTATTTGTCAGGACACTGTAAGGATCAGTGATATGAGCTTTAAATGCAAGAAGAGCTGATTGATCTGTTGTTATGTTTTTGACGGTTGTCATAGCTAAGCTGGCCATGAAACAGCGGAACAACACTGAAACAAAGTAGAATAATCGTATATTGGTCCTTTTAACAGATAGAGAGCAACCTAAGTGCTAATAAGTATGATTGGTGCAACTTTTAAATGAATAAAAATAGCATTACTTATAGAAGAGACACGGCTTTCAAAAGATAAATTAATAAATGGAAAGACTGTCATGAGTTTTTCCAAGTAAACGCATCTGCTTGTCAGTTGTGTCCCTCACCATGGTTTATGACATAAGTTTCCAAGTAAATGCATATGGCACTTTATTTCTAACCATACGCACATACGACATTTTTTTTTCCTTAAGAGGACAACTTTCGCTTTCTATGTAACCCCACATTTTACTTTCATAACTAATGTTCCGAATTTTAGTCGTTTTTAGGCCCCACGGCCTGTTAATGTCGTCGCAAGACTTCTACAATAATAATAGAGAAAATATATAGATTACCAAGTCCAGTTTTCGGAGCAACCAAGCCTTACGGTTTCCAATAATTTTTCACAACTATCTTTTGCTGCTAACTTAAAAAAATTTTGCTTCAGGTTCCATATCCATGTATAGGATAAATGATCATTTAATCTCAATAATTTAATGCAACTATATATCCACCTAGTCCTTAAGTTAAAAATGTTTTTTAATCATGGCAAGCAATCAACAAAGCTAATTCTTAAATAATAATGCTACGTTTGTTAAATTTAGATATTTAGTTAAGATACTCATTGATGTGTCACTAATTATTTAATATATGTGTATAATATTAGTTGATTTTATTGTTAATTATTAACCTATTATTTTTACAATTCACTTGACACATAAAATACCATATTAAAGTGTCGAATCACTTGTTAAAAAGGTGAGCGGTGGGGCACTGCTCCACACCGTTGAGGTAAAGAAAAAAATAATAAAAAATATATAATAAAATAATAATAAATAATAAAATATTACATGAATTAATTTTGGATATAAAAGGAGGATGCTCGTCCTTATTTATGCAATCTAATTTTGAGAAGTATTTTCTTGTATTTAGAAAGAGTTTGGAAAGCTTGAAATTATAAGCTGTTGTTATAGTGATTTGAGAGATTGGGTGTATTGGGGTTCTGGGAAGTGAGCTAAAATATTCTAACACTTGTAATTCTCATTTCACAAGTAAAATATTTTCCTTCTGTTTTTGCCCATAAATGAGGGTTAAAAGGCTAACCACGTAATTTTTGGTGTTCCTGTGTGATTCTATTATCTCATTATTTCTTAATTTCACTTTAGTTGCATGTCTACTTCATCCATCAATTTTCCAACAATGGTATTAGAGCTATTGGTTGTATTTTTTAGAGTTGGGTACTGTTCACGCATGTGGTACTGTTCACGAAAGATGGTAAGAGCGATCCAAGAATTCTGCGGTGCAAAGCAGGGAATAGTGGTGTGAGTGGAGTCACACATACTCATAACTATTTAAAGTGGTACACTAGCTCATGTACAGTATTTATCAACAAAACAGCAGCAAAGTTCAAAATTGAGAGTTCAACGGGAATAATTTCATTTTATGGAAAACAAAGATGCGGGCAATTTTAAGGAAAAGTAATTGCTTAGAAGCAATTGGAGAAAGGCCTGCAGAAATCACTGATTAAAAGTGGAATGAGATGGACGACAATGCTATTATCGATTTACACTTGTCACTTGCAAATGGGGTATTATCTAGTGTGGCGAAGAAACAAACAGCAAGGGAAATATGGGATACTCTCACAAGACTGTAGAGACCAAGTCGCTGCACAATAAGATCTTCTTGAAAAGAAAACTCTATATTCTTCGAATGGTGGAATCTATATCAGTGACTGACCATATCAACACCTTGAAGACTTTATTTTTGCAACTCACAATGTTGGGTCATGAAATAGAGAAAAATGATTGTGCGAAGCTTCTACTTCAGAGTCTACCAGATTCGTATGATCAATTTATCATCAATATGACAAACAACAGCCAAGTAGATAATCTAGTCTTCGACAATGTTACAGCCTCCGTATTAAATAAAGAGCGTAGGAAAAAGAAAAAGAAAAACAGATAGGTAAGTTCACAGCAAATAGAAGCGTTATTGGTGATGAGAGGGAGATCAATGGGACGTGGTCCTAGTGGGAATTATAATCATGATCGATCAAAATGAAAAAGTCAGAAGAATGTCAAATGATACAACTATGATAAGAAAGGGTATATCAAGAAAGAGTGCTGGAACAACCATAAGAGAAGAGAGGGCAAAGATCCTAAGTCATCAAATGCTCAAAAGTGTGTAGTAAGTACCTTGAATGATGCCAAAATTCGCTGCAGCAAGGCAACAACTCTTTCAGAAGGCAGAAAACAACTATCTGACATCCGGCTTATAGATTCAGGAGCTACCTGGCATATGACATCTCAGAGAGAATGGTTCCACAAATATAAATATATCTTAGGAGGATCTGTACACATAGGTGATGATCATGCATTGGAGATCACTGGTATTGGTACTGTCAAAATAAAAATATTTAATGGTACAGTTTGCACAATTGAAGAGGTACGACATGTCAAAGACTTGAAGAAAAATCTATTGTCTTTGGGACAAATAGAAAGTCATGGATGCAAAACTCATGTTGAAAATGGATCATGAAGATTGCTAGAGGCGCACTTATATTTATAAAGGTAGAAAAGATAGGTGCTAATATGTTCATGCTTAAAGAGGAAACACTACAAAAAGCTGATGCATGTGTCGCGTCAATTGGAGAAGAATTAATGATGATGTCACACCTTAAACTTGGTCATGTGTTAGAATAAGGTTTGAAGATTCTCTCTGAACAAAAATTACTTCTAGGGCTCAAATCGGTGAACTTACTATTTTGTGAGTATTGTGTTACAAGTAAGTAGTATAAATTGAGGTTCAACAGATCCATCACCAGAAACAAAAACATTATAAACTTGGTTCATTATGATGTTTGGGAATCACTAGATATGTTTATGGAAGGTGCAAAATACTTGGTGACTTTTATTGATAATTATTCTAGGAGATGTTGGGCGTATCCAATCAAGAATAAGTCAGATGTGTACTTTGCATTTTTTAGTTTCAATTTATCAAATAGACGTATATGTCATTATGAAACAAATACCACACAAAAAATCATTTATAATAATGGACCCAAACATTACATCTGCTTAAACCTGGGTATAGGAGGAAAATACCATAAAAGCTTTGCAGGAACCCATTTCCTATATTGATCTAGAGTACCATCCTTATTCTTCCATCTACATAACCCACAAATAGGACATTCAAAAAGTCCTTCATACTCTTTTTTGTAGAGTATGTACTCATTTAGACAGGCATGAATTTTAACATATTCTGAGCCCAAAGCTGACATGGTCCTTTTGGCCTCATATATAAAAGATAGAATTTCATTATTTGCAGGCAAATCATCTGCTAAAACACTCAACAATATGGTAAAGCTACTGTCAAACCTCCTAAATCTACCCTTCACATTGAACAATTTCACTAAAAAATCTAACTTAGTAAATTTTGTGCATTGTAGGTATAAAGATTTCTTAACTTGGTCTAGTAGCTCTTTAAATGCCTTAGGGTCCCCATAACAACCCTTATAAGCATCATTAACCATTTCTAACTCATTACCATTGTCAAACACTATTTTTTATGGCTAAAAATAGTTTTATCTTTGGGAAGAAGGACTTTTACAAATCTCTTCCCCCATGCCAAAACCAATTGTCGTATTTCACATCAAAATCAAGGCATGGACCCCTAATGACACTACTGCCTCCAACATTTTTTATAGCAAAATTTATAAATTTCTCAACACCATTTTTATATTCTGTCGACAGTCGATTACACTGAATCTAAGATTTATCCATTTCTGACTTAACAATTAATGTTCCTGATATATTCATAAAACAAATAAAGAACACAACATACTTAAAAGTTTTGTCTAATGTCTCGGCATCATATGAAATAAACAAAGTTGGACCTACATGAGGCCATTAAAGTTAAATACAGTTTGGCCCATATAATTTTCTCTTTTATATTAAAAAAACAACATACTTTAGATAAAAGTATGGTCATGGTCCAGAAACAAAATTAAGAATTACAAATATAGCAACCAAAAAAGTAAATAAACCAAAATTCATACTTTTAAAAAGTTCGCTCTCCTATTATAATATAAATATAATAAGTAAGACAGGCCCCGCAACAAACACATTACATAATATCATTATTATAAATTTAAAGATATGTATATTTTAAGCAAGTGTATAACAACTTCAAAAATAAAAAATCAAATAATAGAGGATAGGAAAATGAAACTTACCAGATTAAACACAACAATCTGCTGCAGTATGCAATTCCAGGTACAAATCTAGTAACAATATTTATTACTGAAATATATTTTGAATGATCAATTGGTAGATTCCCAAAACCTGGATTGAAAAGGGTTAAAAAGGGTACCAAAAAATTACATTAATGATATGAGTAAGCCTAGAAAGAAATAATAAACTACAAATTCGAATAATATACATCAGTAGAACAAAAATGAAAGTAAAGCTTCAAGTACCTTAATATAATGCCTTCAACAAATTCAACAAATCAAGAACACTGAACTGTCAAATCTATGTAGCAGTCACAACTATTTATAGTTGACAACCAATTGTTACGACTGAAGGCAGTAACAACAACACCAACAAATGCAAAACAACTATAACACGAACAACTTTCACAATCATAGAAACAAAAGCAATAACTTCAATAGCAGTTATCAATGCCTCAACTTCAACAAAAATAATAGCTCTCATAACTTCAAATACACACCTAATCAAATAGAAAAATTTCCTAAAGTTTCATGTTAATACACACCTAATCAACTACAGCAACAATAATAGCTCTCACAACTTCAAATATACACCTAATCAAATAGACAAATTCCCTAAATTTTCATGTTAATATGAGCCTTCCACAAACAACTTGTTATTACTGAAAAAAAATACCACATGCATAGGTAGATGACTATGAGAGGTGAGAATCCCTCAATTTTACATTACAAAAAAATTTGCTAAGAATCGCTCCTCATCCTTTATTATAGACAATTCAAGCCAATATTTAAAGAATCAGCTATCATAACATAAAGAAATATAAGTTGTAGATAATCTTGTCTAAAATTCTTACACTAACACTCATTTAACTTAACGTAGCTTCAATATTAGAATTAGCTGCAATAAAAAAATATTCACACACAAACAAATGAATATAAATCAGAATTACCTAGAATAAAAAAAAAATTACAACATTATGCAATGCACGATTACAACTTGAAATAGAACTCAAAATATTTTTAAAGATTGTCTTCCTAGAAAACTATTTAGTAAATTGATTACTGAAATATACACAATACATGCAAATACATTTCAATTTTTTAGAAATTATTTACAACTTTATATATAAGTAGAATGAATAGTCAAATTAAATACATGCAAATACAGTAATGACTCACCAAAAGGTGTAAAGCTTCAATCAGGGGTGGGCATTTGGTCTGGTTTTTATCGAACTGAACCGAACCGAATCAATAATTTTTAATTCGGTTCGGTTCGATTTTAAAGATAAAACCCACACGGTTTAGAAATTAAAGAACTGATTGCTTTGTAATCAGTTCGGCTCAAAACCGAACCGAACCATTCGGTTCTTTATATATATATATATATATATATATATATATATATATATATATATATATATATGTATGTATGTATATCGAAAACTAAATCTTACACGCTCATCTCTCAAACACAGCGGTAGCACACAATCACTCATATTCTCAACACTATGATCAGCACATCCTATTTCTACTGCTGGCAACCACTCCTCTCTTGCACCACACAACCATCGTCAACCCTTTAGCACAGTAGCCTATTAGCCATCAGCCGTTCGTCACAACCCCAGAGCAGTGTCCTTCAGCCGCAATCATCGCAGGCCATCGGCATCTACACAAAGATTCTTAGTTTCTTTTTGTTTCTCTCACAACAAATATTATGATCTAGATCTTTTTGTTTGTCTAAGTACAATAACAATATTAAATTTTGATTTTTTAAAGCTTTTTTTTGGGTGTTTGTAACTATTGCATACTCGCTAGCTTTTGATGTATTGTATTTGTTGCTATTGCCGATTGCTAGCTTTGAAAATGACACCGATGTGTTTTCCTTTTTTGGTTGTTGGAAAAATGGTGAAAATGGTGATTTTGAAGGCCTTGTTTGGTTATTAAATATATTGATATTGAAACCCCATGTGCAGGCCTTGTTTGGTTGTAGGAAAATGGTGGTTTTGAAACCCATGAGATTTTTGGTTTGTTATTGTTATTTTGACAATGAAAAAATATTATATTATTTTTTGTTTTGTCGATTTATAATGTGTTGGGGCTTTATTATTTTTCTGAGTTTTATTACATTGTATGTAATGTTAATAAGTTAAATACAGGAGAAAATTATAGACTTGAAACTGAAAAGAATGAAAATAACCCTAACCAAACCAAAATTCAGAACTGAAATCAAACCCGAACCGAACCAAAATTTTAGTTCGGTTCGATTCGATTTTAGATTTTGGGTTGCATTCGGTTGTAATTTTAGAGAATCGATCGATTTCAATTCTGTTTAGTTTTCTATCTAAACCGAACCAAACCGTATAGTGCCCAGCCCTAGCTTCAATTGACCATGAAGGCTAGGGCTTCAATTTCACCAAAACCGATTTGGGTCTTCTTTCATAGTAAGTGATTGGATTTCCTTCAGTCAATGAAAGTACCATCGCAGCAGTTTCTCATTCCAATTTGGGTTTTGATTGGCACTAACTTCGCCACATTAAAGAGAGATGATTGAGTGACAACCGCAATAAAGAGAGACGATTGAGTGAAACAATGAAAACGGTGCTCAATGTTGAGTATTTTGGTGTCGTCAATTTGCTATAGCTAGCCTTCGAGTGTTTGCTACAAGTGTACTGTGTTTTGAGATTATGGAATGAGGCTTTAAAATTGTCTAAACACTTAGAAAAAAATTTTGCCTCCTTTTCTCACAAAATGTTTCTTCCATTACAAAACACAATGTTTTATTTATTTATTTTTTGTTACTTACATTTATAATTTTTCTCCAACACTAGCAAAATGCAATGTTTTATAATTTAAATTTATTACTTTAACATAAAAGACATCATTTCACTTTTTTTTGGTAATAAAATACTTTTAAAAATAAAGTCAAACCCGCACAATTAAAGCCAACATAAAAAGTCAGTCTTCAATTCTTGATAGCTAAATAATCTATTACTGGTCTATCATAGTTTCTTGATATATGATATTTTTATCACCAATGTATCATACTTTGTTGATAGATGATATTTCTATCACAGTTATGTCATAATGCATGAAAAAATATAAATCTATCATGATTTAATTATTTTAGGCCTCCAGATCAAAAACCGTCACACAGAAGATTGTCATAGTAGGTGTTTTTTCTTGTAGTGCCTCATTGTTTCTAACAGGCATAGAGCCATAGACCATATTAATTTTAATTACATAAATCTTCATTTTTGTCATGATTTTGGATCTTGAGCAACGTGGATATATCCAACTAGATCCGCCTCACCGGCATCCGGTTATATTTTAGAATTAAGAAAAGAGTATCAATAAACGTGTAATTGTAAATATATAACATTTAATTCTAATTTGAGGACTCAAATGAATTTATTCAGCAGTGCCTCGTTAAATTAATATTTCATAAATTTTTATCTTTAATTAAATAATAAATTTTGTCCGTCCCAACTTAGGATTAATGCAGTAATTAATAATGTAATAAACATAGGAGGTGTTTGGTTTAAAGAACGGGAGAGAGAGGAGAGTAGAGGAAAGTGGAAGAAAGGAGAGGAGAGTATATTGAAATTATTTTCTAATGTTTGATTTGTTCTAAAATTATACAAAGAAAGGAAATGTCTTAATTTTTATTTGGACACTTTCACCCTTTAGTGTTAAACTTTTAATATTTAGCATAAATATAATTCAAAAATTAAACAATAAATTTATATTTAATATATTATATAAATAACTAATAAAATTTTATTTTAGATAATATCATTATATTTATAATTAAACTCCATTTAAAAAGTTTATTAACATAATTTTATTTTAAAATTAGTTTAATTTAATTTATTTCTAAATAAATTTTGACATAATACAAAAAATTTCTTAATTAATATATTATAATTTTAAAATTTTATTTGAACAACAAAAAAATTTAAGTTGCCGCCGCGGCTCGCCTATGGCCACCGCTGCACCGTGTCATTTCAACTCAAGAATTATATGAAAATACTCAAAACTTGACGATCTATGGATTGAAACAACTTATTTGGCCAAAATACTTGATGTTTGTCTGGATCTGAGATAGTTAGAAAGTTTTCCAATTTCTTTTAACCGTATTTGAGGAAGATAGATTCATTTTTTCACTTGTGTTATGGTATAATGGTGTTGATCGTTGGCCGGCATGTAACGTGCGGATGGTGACGTCCCACGCGAGTTCGAGGCGGCAATCTGATCCGTATTTGTTTAAATTTGTATTTTATTTTTTTAAAGTTAAATAAATAAATAAAGTGATTTTATTAAATTATTTAAACCATTACTTTAACTTTTAATAATATAAAATTAATTATCTATAATATTAAATTGATAAAATAAAATTGTAAATAATAATTATTTGATAATATTAAACAAGTTAATAAAATTTGAAAGTGTAATTTTGGATGTTTTGGCTTCCAATAGAGGAGGAATTCAAATTCATCACTCTTTGGTGTGGAATCTAAATTCCACATTATGATGTACATTAAATTCTTATGGAATTTAAATTCCTATAAATTATGGTAAATCAAACAAAGGAAATAAATAAGAAATTTAAATTACTTCCCTTTCTCCCTTCCTCTCTTTCCAACCAAACACCTCCTTAATAGATAATAATTTTAAAAAAAATCTTATTTTTTATTGAACCCACCTGATATATAAATTAATAATTAATTAATTTTAAAGCTAAATTCATATTATGTCAATCAAATGTTATTGCAAAGAAGCGTTCTGCACTTTGTCCTTCATGACCACGAATTGATACTTCCACCGTTTCAACCTCATGACATGATGTAAGTTTCTTTTGTGAAATTTTTGAATTGGTGCCGGCAAAAGTTAATGATACACGTAACTAGCCAACCCGTGTCGAGTCCGTTTGACTCTTAAATTTTTGTCACTTTCACTCTGTTCAAAGGCATGTGTGAAAGCGCCAAAGGGCCCGTGGTAGATGGTTGGGCCAGCCCTCATGGCGTGAGCGGCAGTTCACAAAAAATATTATGAAATTTAAATATTATAATTTCTTCCGCCAAAAAGTGAGTGGGTAAAGTGTCTCTAGTCTGTGAGGTCGTTTATGCAGGCATGTCTTGTAATTCAAATGTAATAATATAAGTCCCAGTAATATATGTCTGATTGTAAATATCAGTATAGTGTCTGCTTTAATAGCAGTTGTAAATTTGTGTAATGCAAGTACTCTGGTGTATAACCAGCTTCAAAAAAAAAAAATTCAAATGTAATAATATAAGTCCTAGTAATATATGTCTGATTGTAAATATCAGTATAATGCAAGTACTCTGGTGTATAACCAGCTTCAAAAAAAAAAAAAATTCAAATGTAATAATATAAGTCCCAGTAATATATGTCTGATTGTAAATATCGATTATAATTATATAACTTTAATAGCAGTAATAATCTGTGTAATGCTGATCTACGGTGTATAACCCCAAAAAAAAAAAAAAAAAAGTCATGTGTGAAAGCTAATTTTTAATGAATTTTGAATCGAGTGTTAGATATTTTGGGACTTATCTTTAAGTGATCTTTTACACACGTACATTTAAATCATCTACACACACGTACATTTAAATCATTCTATGGTTATAGATTTCATTACTTTTATAATGCATTTATTAAACTGGAATTGAAATAGACATGAATGGGAATGGAGAATCAAAATTAAAATAAATTGTTTACTTATATTGTAGGAATCAAAATGAGATGGATTGTCATTAATGTATTTATTTTGTCTTGAAATTAGAATTAAAATAAGTTAGATTGTAATAAATTATTAAAAAGTACTTGATGAACTATTGTCATAATTATTATTTTGTATTTTAATTATTGTGATTATTTATTAAAAAATTATTATTACTATTACTTATTTTTAATAGTATATTAATATATTAATATATTATAATAATATATTAAATATATTTTTAATAGTATATTAACATATTAATAAATTATAATAATATATTAAATAACTATAATATATTAAAGAATATACTTGTATTTATAAGAAATGATGGATAAAATTTCCAAAATTGACTTCCCCCCTAAAACTCTGACTGTCACAGCCCTAAAAATTAATAAGTTTCGGGAATTACATGTCCTTTTTAAAATATTAAACGGTGTTCATTTCCTTGAACGGTGGGGACTAAAAGTCCTTTTCCCGAAAGAGTATTGTGGCGATGTTGGAGGCTAGAAAGACAATTCATTAGATTGCTCCAGAAGTGCTTAATAGAAATTTTGGTGAGGCATCAAATAATTTAAATTACTAGAATTAGCGACATATATACTCACAAGCATTTCGAGTAGGATAATAAATTTAAATTACTCGGATGAAAGTGAAATTGCAAAGAAGATGATTGTTTTTGGCTTGCGGCGTATGTAGAATCGTCTATCAGAAATAGAGTGATAGAAATGTTATTGCAAAGAAGCAGACTAGCAGTGACGGCTTGAATAATTCCACCAAAGCCTTTTGCATCTTCTCCTCCAACACCGCCAATAGAGTCCGTTTGACTCATAAATTTTTGTCGATTTCGCTCTTTTCAAAAGCATGTGAAAGCAGGATTATAGGATTTTGGATGGTCAATCACTCTTTTCAAAGGAGCCACCAATCTTTAATGAATTTTGGATTCAGTGTTGATATTTTGGGCTTATCAGAGCTAGAGTCTGTTTGACTCCTAAATGTCATCACTCTCACGCAAAAAAGTCTGTTAAAGGTAATCTTGGATGAATTTTTGGGCTTATTTTTAAGTAATCTTTTAACACGCATGCATTTATGCAATCATATATTCATATGATTATAGATTCAATTACTTTTAAAGAAGAAAAATTTACTTCTCTTAAAAGTAAAAGCGGGCTAGGTATTGCAATTTGTAGCAGTTAATTCTTGGATGAAATTTACTAAAGTATAGTCCTGTAAAAGAATTAGTTTTCTTAAGTTGTAAATCTCGTTTATGGTTGGGAGATTTTGATCAAAATTAATATGATAAATTCGTTGCAAGTGTTTTTCTTGAAGTCTCATCTTCCATAATGTTTGTAAAATCAAGGTTTTACCATCTCTGATCAGATATTTACTCTTGAATTCGACCACACGTAATCTGAACTTGACGAAAGATTATGATCTTGTGTGATTTTATGAATGTGGTCTTATCTCTTATAAGTCAGTAATGAATTAATTAATGTTTGCTGACAAATTACAATCTCGAAAACCGCTGCTGCCTCATTAATCACATTACTCAAATTCATTGCAGAACCCATGATAAGTTTTCCGAAAATTTTGAGCTTTATTTTGGCTTCATTCATGTAATTACTTTCCTCCCCCTACCCCCGCCTGAGTACTTCCTGTGTAGATCGTTTCCCCCAAAGACACGTTCAACTTTAGTTTAGAGTATCAAAGCCACAGCTTTTCTGCCGTGTGCAACAAGCGAAGAAAGTGAAATTGCAAAGATTACGATCGATTACTGATACGAAACGTAAAAATTGATAAATTTTAGGGAAATAAAGTTCTTGAATAATGAGAATATTATTCATAAGTCTTAATAAATAAAACAAGGATTTTGGTTCTTTTTACGCTAACCGTAAATATCGTGAATTTATTAAAATAGGAAAATTATATATATATATATATATATATATATATATTTTTTTTTTTTTTTTTTTTTTTTGTAGTGAAATTGTCTAGTCTAAATAAGCAAAATTCTGATGTCTAAAAAATAAGAAGTAAAAATCCTGAAAGCAATAAAAAAAAAAAGCAAAATAACTTAAAATTGCAAAAATAATCAAGAAAGAAATGGAACTTTTGGCTCAAACACAGGGTAGAACAACTTTAACAATTTTAGTTTGTATTATCGCAAGCTTTGAAAAGATGTATTCTGTGTTCCAAACAAACAGCTATCCCTAGAAAGTACCATGCTCCTTCTATGCAACTGCCCTACATCAATTATTGTTGGTTTGTGGTGTATTCAGGCTTGGCCATCGGACGGGCTGTCCATGAATACAGTGATCGAAGTGTTATTGCAAAGAAAAATACTAGAAGTGACGTTTTGAAAATTCCACCAAAGTCTTTTGCATCTTCTCCCCCAGAACCGACAATAGGGTGCAGAGTCCGTTTGACTCATATATTTTTGTCACTTTCAGTTTTTTCAAAAGCACGGGAAAGCTTACCAAAAGGACCACCAATCTTTAATAAATTTTGGATTCAGTGTTGAAATTTTGGGCTTATCAAAGCTAGAGTCCGTTTGCCTCATAAATTTTCGTCACTTTCACTCTTTTCAAAATCATTTTAAAGCTAACCTGCAGTGAATTTTTAATTCAGTGTGGATATTTTGCACTTATCTTTAAGTAATCTGTGCATTTATATCATTATACGGTTATAGATTCAATTACTACTCTTGAAAGTGAAAGCAGGTCAGGTATCGTAATGCAGCTGCTATTAGTAGCAATTAATTCTTGGATGGAATTTACTAAAGTATAGTCTTGTGAAAGAACTAGTTTTCTTAAAGTGTAAATGGTCCCGTTTATGAATAGGAGATTTTGATCAACTCTGTAAGAAAGCTTGAAAAATATATTGATAGTATAATGAAATTTTATGTTT
The DNA here is from genome assembly GCA_030449925.1 of Citropsis articulata. Classification (NCBI taxonomy): domain Eukaryota; kingdom Viridiplantae; phylum Streptophyta; class Magnoliopsida; order Sapindales; family Rutaceae; genus Citropsis; species Citropsis articulata. Next base: position 2,228,824 of record JASUUH010000101.1, on the reverse strand, counting down.
GATTTATATTACAAATGTGGATAATGGGTTGAAGTTGCTAGCTTTGAAGATAATATAGAAGAAGATCAGAGTTCATATAAATTGAGATTCTTTTTTACACTTAGAATTTTTTTTAAAAAATATTGTTTGTGTTATTATTAAGAGGAAAAACATAAATAAATGAGAAAAACATAAACAAATGAATCTAAATTTTATAATATTATAGTTGTCTTGTGTCATAATCATATTAAAAAGGTTTGGAAAAATTAGGTTAGGACAGGATGCAATTCCTTGAAGACGACTAATAGAATTGGTTTCACTCATAGTTAGGACAGGATGCAATTCCTTGAAGACAACTAATAGAATTGGTTTCACTCAAATTTTTGTCGCTTTCGCTCTTTTTAAAAGTACGTGAAAGCCAGGCTATAGAATTTTGGATGGACGATCACTCTTTTCCAAAGGACTACCAGTCTTTAATGAGTTTATTCAGTGTTGATATTTTGGACTCATCAAAACTAGACTATAGAATTTTTTTTTTTAAAGAATTTTGAATTCAATGTTGATATCTTGAGCTTATCTTTAACTAACTTTTTACCACTCGTGCATTTATGTCATTGTACGGTTATTTTTAAAATAGAAAAATTACTATTGTCAAAAGTAAAAGCAGGGAAGGTACTGCAATGCAGACGCTATTTGCAGTAGATAATTCTTGGATGAAATTTGGGTCCTGCTATAATACATGGATGTATAAAAAAACACTGCCATTGTATGGCTGCCACTTGGCAGCTAAACATTTAAAAAAAGAAAAAAAAAGCTTGGACCAACCGGTAAAGAGCAACCGGTTGCTCCTTAAACGATTAAAAAATTATGAAACAATATAATAAATAAATATATTAAACAAAATTATAAAAAAATTATAATTATTTTAATAATAAAGGTTAGATAACAATAAAAAATTAGTTTCAAGTTAACGGTAGATATTTCGTGTTTATTGGTCCATTAATTACATAATTTTTAAAGTTGCAAGTTAATGATCCCATGTATTATGTTCATTGCCTTCAGTTTTAAGTTCTTTTGGTTTCAAGTTTAATGGTCCCAGTATCAAGTTAAAAATAGATGTTTCATATTTATTGGTCCATTAATTGCATTATTTTCAGGGTTGTAAGTTAATGATCCTAGGTTTCATGTTAATTACCCTTAGTTTCAAATTACTTTGGTTTCAAGTTTAATGGTTCCAATATTAAGTTAACGGTAAGTGTTTCATGTTTATGGTCCATTAATTGCATGATTTTCAGGATTGCAAGTTAATGGTCCCCAGTTTCATGTTCATTGCCCTCAGTTTCAAGTTCTTTTGGTTTCAAATTTAATGGTCCCAGTATCAAGTTAACGGTAGGTGTTTCATATATATTAGTTCATTAATTGCATGATTTTCAGGGTTGTAAGATAATGATCCCAAGTTTCATGTTCATTGCCCTTAGTTTCACGTTCTTTTGGTTTCAAGTTTAATGGTGCCAGTATCAAATTAATGGTAAATGTTTCATGTTTATTGGTCCATTAATTGCATGATTTTCAGGGTTGCAAGTTTATTATCCCAATTTTTATGTTCATTGCCCTCAGTTTTAAGTTCCTTTGGTTTTAAGTTTAATGGTCCCAGTATCAAGTTAACGGTAGGTGTTTCATATTTGTTGGTCCATTATTTGGATAATGTTTTGGGTTGTAAGTTAATGATTTGTGGTTTCAAGTTAATAATCCTATATTTCAAGTTCAATGCCTGAAGTTTTAAGTTAGTCTGGTTTCAAGTTTAATGGTCCTAATTTCAAGATTAATGGTATGTGTTTCATATTTATTGCTCCATATATAGAAGATTTTCTGAGTTGCAAGTTAATGGTTTTTTGTTTCAAGTTAATGATTCTATGTTTTATGTTCATTGCCTTAAGTTTCAAGTTACTTTAATTTCAGGATTAATGGTAGTATTTCATATTTATTGGTCCATTATTTGAAAAATTTTCAGGGTTGTAAGTTAATGATTTTTTATGTATATTTCATGTTTGTTGCTATAAGTTTCAAGTTACTTTAGTTTCAAATTTAATTGTTCCAATTTCAAAATTAATAGTAGGTGTTTCATATTTATTTGTATATTATTTGGAAGATTTTCAAAGTTGTAAGTTAATGATCTTTGGTTTCAAGTTAATGATCTTATTTTCACATTCATTGCCCTAAGTATGAAGTTATTTTGGTTTCAAATTTAATAGTCTTGGTTTTAAGATTAATGATAAGTGTTTCATATTTGTTGCTCCATAATTTGCAAAATTTTTAGGGTTGTAAGTTAATGATCCTATTTTTCATGCTCATAGCCCTATGTTTCAAGTTCCTTTGGTTTTATATTTAATGGTCCAAATTTCAAGATTAATTATATGTGTTTCATATTTATGGGTCTATGATTTGTATATTTTCAGGATTGCAAGCTAATGATTCTAAGTTTCATGTTCATTGCGCTAAGTTTCATGTTATTTTGGTTTTAAGCTTAATGGTACTAATGTCAAGATTAATGGTACGCGTTTCATATTTATTGGTTCATGAAAGGACATGCATTCTATCTTGAAATTTATGATAGCTTTTTCAAATCACATATTTGTCACACCACAATTTCATGATTACTTGAATTTCTCGCGGGCTTTTAAATTTTTCACATGGGAAATTCAAAATTTTAAGTGAATTTAAATTTAGTTTTGATAGGAAAATTGAATTGGAATATGAGATATTTTATGACTGATACTTACTATCACAAATTTTGATTTTTTTAATTTAAATAATTTTGTTTCTTATTTTTGACATTTAAATCATAAAACTACTATGAAAGAAATGAAAGAAAATAAACTTGTATATTCAATTAAATCAGAAAACAGATAACTTAAAATCAATTAAAATCCAAAGTACAACCAAATATCTAACAATCAAGTTATGTTAGTTTCATGTTTAATAGTCCCAACATCAAGATTAATGGTTCCATTTTCAACTATTTAGGAACAACTCAAGTGTGCAAGATTTCATGTTCAATGACTAACATTGTCTTTAATGTAAGTAATTGAAGATTATCATTAGTTTCATTTTTAATGTTCAGATTTCATATTCATTGGAATGTTATTATAGAGATGATTTAAATATAAATATGCAACAAATATTGTAAGTGGTACAATATCGGAATGAATTACATTGGTAAGGCATGTGTATATGATGACCAATCGAAAGAAGTGTAAGGACTCTGTATGGTAGAGTTAAAAGAGAAAATATGACATAATCTAATTAGTGACATATATTAGTCTTTCACCTAATGCTGTAATATGTTCAGTAGAGACTTGTTTGTTTTATAATGTACTTATCATTTACGTTTAATATTATGTATTAAAATTATTTATGTGTAGTTTGAAATTCTAGCTAAGCAACCCAAGAGCAGAGTGAATTGAGTATATAAAAAATTGGATAATAATAACATAAAACAATTCTAGCAAATAGTTTAAAGAATTCAATAACAATAAATACACCAATGAATAAACTTGCAAAGATAAAGAGAGAGAATAAATATAAGATTTTTATGTAGTTTGGCTTTCGCTTTATGTGTCAATATACAAGCGAAATTGATTCTGTCAAACCTCACAATCTAACATTTCAAGATATTTATAATTGACTTCCAAAATGTCAAAAAATCTTTACAAGTTCAGATGAGCACGTACCTCTTTTCTCAAGCTATCGTTATGACTAAATTTGAAAATATTGCGCAAATGGATCGCCGCTTGGAAATTTTCAAATTTTGTATTTCTATCCCCGAAACTCACCCAATCGTAGTCAGTTTACCGCTTGAAGTTAATGGTTCACAGTTTTGAATTCCAAAAACCCAATTTAGCCAAAAACATTATGAAACTCGATTAGGCCGATTTACAATTTACAAAGTGTCATTTTTCTACTTTGCATCATTAATAAACGTAAGCTTTTGATAATGTCAAAAGGGTGGTTTAGATTTATCATTGCTTGTTAAAAGCATCAATTTTCAATCAAAAAGGTATCAATCTTCCACCATTGATAATTTAATTACATTTAAGGATAAAATAATCACCTTTTGCTAAAAATCTCTAACATTGTTGCAAAGAAAAAAAAAATGAAAACTGATATGATTTGTAAATTTCAAGTACTGTTAAATTCAATTCTTGCAGGCTTTTTGAAATTGCAGAAAACAGCAGGTCGACAATTCATAATTTTCCAATAGAATTTGTTTTTTTTCAACTTTGACATATGTTATTTTTTTATCAACTAATGAGAAACAAGAAATGAAATGCTTCATATGAGAATCAACTTTCTCTAACGATTTAAATTTCTGATGATTCTCTTTAACAATTTAAATTTATAGGAGACTACATAAAATACATTGCCGGTAAGTAGGGGCATGGGGATTGATTTTCACTGTTCTTCATCACTATCATCGCCGAACACTGAGGCAACAGCTACTTTTGGCTTCTTTGCAGCACTTCCAGTTGCGTACGTTCTGCACAAGAAGCAAAGAAAATCGGAAGAAATTGAAGACACAATATCCGAAAAGAGTTGTCAGTTCTATTCACAAAAATTGCTTTTAATGGGTAAGTGCATCACAAGAAGCAAGAAAGTTAATACATGATTGAAAGAAATAATATCCCTAAGAAAATCGTGAGCATTATTTTTAGTGTATATTAATCCAGTTGCCCCGGAAAAGAATATCCAATTATCAAACAGCCTTTTGCATTATCTATCAGGTATACCTATTCTGGCGATTCTGTATAAACCAAATTTAACAAAACAACTTGTAGCATTTTATTGCGACTCTAGATTATAAAGATCTCATAATCTGAAACCTATTTTCAGGCTAATGATATAATTTGAACATATAGGACAACAATTTTTGGTTTCAATATATCAAATATAAGATTATGAAACAAATGATAAACAAATAATCTTTTGATAATCAAGGTGACCCAAACTTTACCTGTGCTTGGAAAAAGAGCAAAAATTTGATACTATAATCGAAACCCATTGAAACCTTACCTGGTGCCATATAACCAATTGTAGCCATTGTCAAAGTTTGGGTCACAGAATCTTCTCCTTCACTTAAAAATTTGGAAATGCCGAAGTCATTCGCATGTGCCACCGTATTTTCATCCAAGAGAATGTTGCTAGGCATCAAATCATAGTGAATTACAGATGCTGATAATTGACCGTGATGAAGATATTCAAGAGCTGACCCACATCTATAATTATATTCAACCTTTTTAATGTATCTAGGAAATAGTTGTGAGAATACAACCACTTCTTGGGCATGAGCTCAAGCACCAACGCTTTAAAATCTGGATTACGACAGCTACTAATGATCTTTAGGAGATTTTGATGACGAACAATCTTCTTGAGGCTACCATTGGGCATGACCTCAAGCTCCAACTCTCTAATTGCATATTGAAAACCTTTATCATAAAGTGTGTCTTTGTACATTGATCCGAGGCTACCTGTACCTAGCAAGTTACATTTATTAAATCCATCAGTTGCTCGTTGAATATCATGGTAGGATATTCTTCTCCTTGTTGTCAGAGAGGACAAATGCGCTTGAGATGGAGTTCTTGTTTTCCTACTTCGACATCTTATGAAGAAGATCATAACAATTGTTTTGAGTACACTTGATATAATCAAAGGCAAAGTGTTTTTCAGAACCAGCAGAGTAGCTTTCTTGGATCCCTTGCCATTATCTTTGTTGTAAGTTTGACTTGAAGTCTTGATGGACGTAGAGTGCGTAATTCTAGAAAAACTGATTGAGTTGAAAAGTTTTTAAAAGGTCCCTTGAAAGGAATTTCCTGTTCTAGCTTATCGTGAGACACATTAAGTTGTTTGATATATGAGAGTGCCTCCAATGACTTTGGAATTTCTCCAAAAGAGATTGTTACTAGAGAGAATCAAAGATTCCAAGCTTATCAAACTACCAAATGATTCTCGGATCAGACTGAAATTGATTTCTAGCCGAGGATAAAATTGCTATATCTTTGAGGCCACCAATAGTTACTGGTATATCACTTGATAATTGATCTTTTGATAAATCTAACTTTACTAAGACCTTTAAGTTTTATATATCTGAAGGTAGATGACCACTTAGAGTATTTGTTGACAAGTTTACATATAAGATTTATGACAACTCCACAAGGATGATGGGATACTAGAAGTGAGCGTGTTGGAGCTATTAGAATTGAAGGACTTGTTTGGTTAAAGAGAAAATGAGGAGAAAAATTGATTATTTAATCATTGAGCGAGTCGTCCAAGTAACCGCGTATAGACCTGTAAATTGTTATATGCTACCTTACTTGAACCGTAAATAAAAAAAGAACATATGCATGCTCTCCATTTGTTCTTTCTCTTCTCCAAAAATTAAAAAGGACGACCTTCACTTGACTTGGATCAATAGTTTGTTGGGAAAATACGCTCTTTAAAAGTATATGTACTTATTTAATTGTAATAAATAATTTTCTAATTAATAAATAAACGAGGTATTTTATTTAAGTATCTTAGTTGCAATAATATTTTGAGTAAAGTCCATTTAGTCATATTATATATATTTATGGAATCACCATGTGGATTCATAGAAGATATAAATACAAGTTATCCTATGATTAAATAAATTAAATTTGCAGTTAATAAATCAAGTTGGTCACTTTATTTAGGTATAGACTATAGTAAATTCATTGAATGATTTGTCTTAATTATAATATGAATTTATTGATGTAGTATGACTACATTGAACATGATCACATATAAGATTTAATTAATTTTGTAATAACTATCAGACATATTAAATCTCATAAGCATTGATTTTACTGTAATCTTAATCTTAAGTTTGTTATAATTTCATGATAGTAATTGTTATTCCATTTGAGTTACCAATAGGCACGGCACATACTTATAGTCAAGATTACCCAGTATTTCAGTAAGAGCAATTACGAGTATTGAAGTTATAGATTAACAATATAGAATTTGTACAACACATTGATAGGTTATAAATAGTCATATTATATTTAGTTTAATTCCCTCATATTTTGATTGATCTCGTGCTAATTTGTGTAAATTATGTTTGATTTGATCTAGGAGCCAAAACATGGAGATTAAGATAAAAAGTGGATAATAATGGCTTTATTTGGGCTTTGGAACGTGGGCCGACCATTGGCTGGAAGGATTCGGTCCTAGCAATCAGAATTGGAGAAGGATTTGGTCTCCTAGCACAAAGAAAAGAAGAAGCCAAGAAGGATTAGGAAAGGGAGCTAGAAGAGGAAAACCAAAAGAAAGAAAAAGGAAGGCCTAGCATTATAAAAGAGGAAGAGTTGGGCGTGAGAGACAGGGAGGAAAAGAGACAAACGGCTGCAATTTGTTTTCTCTAAACAATCTTAAGTTTTGTTTAGCCACCATGAGTGGCTAAGGTTTTAATTCCGGTCCAGGGGTTAATCAAATTCCAGTTGTAATTTTGTGAGGCTTTGAACTTAACAAGAATTTCTTCAATCCAAGTAATTTTTATTTTCTTGTTCTTATTTCATATGAATTATTTATATTGATTGAGTTGACGCCTTAATTCAATATTTATTTTTCTATCGCTAGTCAGGAGTTTGTGATCCGTAATTGTCATGAATAACTGAATTGAGTAGCAAGGAGTTGGCTCATGTGTGTGTATATTGATGGCCACAATTACATAGCTTGCATGATAGGCTCTAGGGAAATAAAAATACAAATTGATTAAATTGGAGTAATCTGAATTAATTGATCTTGTTTTAGTCATTCTCACTATTCTTAATGCTATCACTTAATTTGATATGGAACGATGATGCCCAGTTAAATTAGTGATAAGTTTGGATTTGGGCGATTGTTTGAGTCTATTACATTAGGAGAATAATTGCTTTCTGGGATTAGATTAAGTAGACTAAGTCCTTGGATTGAGTAATTTATATTTTTGGCCTATGATCAAAATTGCAATTGGATGGAATTAACACCCTTGGATTGGAAGTTTGGTAAGATTGAATTTTTGTTTGTTTAATTTTAAAAGTCTTGTTTTTATTTATTTTCATCAAATTCTCGAAAACCCTTAAAACCCCAGAAATTCGGATAACCGGTTTTCTTAAACCCAGCCGATTAAAAACGAAAGGAAGAAAGCGAAGCGGTCTGGGTTTCCCATGTAGGTTGTCTCGATTGAAGTCGCAAGAAGAGAATCAACATTCGGTCTTGGGAAATCACTCAAACGGCTGGCCGAATATCAACGACAAGGAGAGAACCTCAATTGACTTCCGGATTTCCATCTTCCGGTTGACCGAATAGATCCGAGAGAGAGAACACGAAACCGGTCTTAGGATCCGTATCCGGTTAGCCAGCACCAGAATCATTACCATCCGCAATGGCCGTAAACCGGATCCCACTCGGTAGGATGGCGGATCGTTCGAACCGACACAAACCCTGACGGTCTTAGGATTTCTCCAACCGGTAATCCGGATATTTCCAAAACTTCTGACTGCAACCGGTTTGCCGGTTCCGCTTATCCGGTTAGCCGGATAACTCCCAGAATTCTTCCTCAATAAACGGCTAACTGTTTTCCTTTACCGGTGATCCGGTTGTTGGCAGAAACCTTGCAAAATCTAGATTTTTGGGAAAAATTGATTTTTAAACTTTGAGAAGTTAAATACATAGTTCCCTAGGGATTCGACCTGGTCTCACCATTTCTACAATTTTATTTAGGTGAATCAGTATTTGTTTTTGAGGAGCTTCGACAAACTCCGTCAAAATTGGCGCCGTTGCCGGGGAACTATTTTTAGTTTCTCATTGTTTAATTGTTTATTTGATTTAGTTTATGACTCGTTCTCCAACCGGGTACTAATTTGCAGTATAATCCTGAAATCGAGAGGACAGCGCGTCAATTGAGGAAAGAAACTAGAGAAGGAAAACGTCGTCTTTAGAACGAAGCAGAGATAGACTTAACTACTGGTGGAACATCCATCTTTGCAGAAATTGAAGAAAAGATGGCAGACCTAACTCTCAAAGAACTTCATGGCGCTGATTTGAATCAATGACCCTTATGCATTACTTTTCCCAATATTGCTAATGATTTTGAATTAAAATCTGGTTTGATTCATTACTTCCTTCTTTTCGTGGTTGTGCGGTGAAGATCCTCACAAGCATCTTAAAGAATTTCACATTGTTTGCTGGAATGAAGCCACATGGTGTATCCAGAGCAAATCAACCTTAGAACCTTTCCATTCTCTTTGAAGGATCAAGCTAAAGATTGGCTCTATTATCTACCTTAGGTTCTATCACCACATGGAATGAGATGAAGAGGCTATTTACGGAGAAATTCTTTCACGCCTCATTGCTAGTATTAGGAAGGAGATTTATGGTATCCATGAGATCCTTGGGGAGCCATGTCTGAATATTGGGAGCGATTCAAAAGATTATGTGCTAGCTTTCCCCGTAATTCGGATCAACTCCTCATCCAATATTTACATGAGGATTGTGCCAATGGATAGGGTATGATTGATGCGACAGTGGTGGAGCTTTAGTGAACAAGGCGGAAGCGACCAAACAATTGATTTCAAACATGGTGAAACTTCAACAATTGATGTACAAGGCGGGTGGAGGATCTATCAACGTTAACGAGGTAAGTGACCTTAAAAATCAAATTTACGATTTAAGCGCTTTGGTTCGTCAAATGGGTAGAGGCGCAAGCGGTGAAAGCGTGTGGGATATGCTCACCATGGGCACCTCTTGATATGTGCCCATTGCAACAAGACTCCACACGAAGCCAATCATAAATGGGTTTCTGAGCGCACAGGAAGTATGATCCCTGATTCGAATCACTCTACAATCACGGATGGAGGATCATCCTAACTTTAGCTATGGAAACCAAGGAGGACAACAAAGGCCACCTCGCCGAGAACTTTACAAGACCACCTCCCAATCCCAAACTCAAGCTCCAACTCGGTATGTCTTTGGAAGATATTGTTAAGAATCTTGCTACCAATACTCTTCAACTTGAGAAACAAGGACAAGCATCCGAATTTGGGCAACCAAATCACTCGATTAGCCACGTCCGTTAGCAAGTTGGGCTCAAATTGCGGAAAATTACCTTCACAACCGAAATCAACCCAAGAGGCGTAGTGCAATATCAACTGCGAAGCGGAAAGAAATTCCTTGGGATCAACTCCACCTAAAGAATGAAATGGCCAAGGAGATGAAGATGAAGAAGCTCCTCCCAAAACAAGGCGTGGGGTAAAATTCGATCCTCCTTTATCTCTTTCATCTTACACACACACCTCGCTTTTCTAGCGGGTTAGCTAAGCCAAAGAAGATGAGCAAGAAAGGAGATCCTGGACACGTTTAGGAGAGTGCAAATTAACATCCCTTATTGGATGCGATCGAACAAATTCGAAATATGCAAGATTCTTGAAAGAGTTGTGCAACAAGAGGAAGATGAAGGAAAAGGGAAGGTTGAGGTAAGTAAGAATGTTTCCATGATTTTACAAAGAGTATGCGAAAATGCAAGGATCCGGTATGTTTTCATTACCTTGTGTGATTGGTGAAAAGAAAGTTGAGCATGCTATCTAGACTTAGGAGCCTCGATTAATGTCATGCCATTTTACATTTTACCAAGAACTTAAACTAAATGACTTGCAAAAAGGTGTAGTTATTGATTAGTGACCGTTCTTATATTCACCCCTTGGGATTGTAGAAGACGTTTTGGTGCAAGTTAATGAGCTTATATTTCGTAGATTTTACATCTTGAGATGGAAGGTCATCCTTCTTCCAAATCAGCTTCAATCTTATTAGGAAGACCTTTCATGAAAACGCCAAAACAAAGATTGATGTAGATGAGGTACTCTCTGCAGCCGAGTTTGATGGAGAGATTGTTAAGTTTAATATTTTGATGCGGTGAAACACCCTGCGATATGCATTCTCTTTGTCAAATTGATGTGCTTGATTCTATTGTGCAGGAAATTTATACCCAAGAAAATGTTGGGAATGAGCTAGAGTTAGATGCACAACCCACTTTAGAAGGAAATTTGGAGCCAATAAACTATAATGCTGAAATTTCCTCTACCAGACAAAATGTTACCTTCTTATGTGCACCGGAATTGAAAGCTTTGCCAAACCACCTCAAATACATGTATTTAGGTGAAAGGGAGACATTGCCGTGATTATATCGAAAGGACTCACAAAGGAGCAAGAGGAAAGTTTGGTGAGAACCATGAAGAAAGTCTGGTGGCAATTGGATGGACATGGCCGACATAAAGGAATTAGTCCATCAATTTGCATGCATAGGATCTTGCTTGAAGAGGATACTAAACCATCACGAGAGCCACAAAGGAGGTTGAATCCAGCCATGAAGGAGGTGGTGATGAAAGAAATCCTCAAATTGCTCGATGCAGGTATAATCTACCCAATCTCTGACAGTGAATGGGTAAGTCCAATTCATGTGGTTCCCAAGAAAACTGGAATAACTGTAGTTAAAAATGGGAATAATGAACTTGTACCCATGCGTGTGCAAAATGGTTGGAGAATGTGTATTGATTTTAGGAAGCTCAACCAAGTAACTAGAAAAGATCACTTTCCTTTACCTTTTATTGACCAAATGCTAGAGAGATTAGCAGGAAAGTCTTTCTTTTGTTTTCTTGATGGATTTTCAGGTTTCTATCAAATTCCTATTGCACAGGACGATCAAGAAAAGACAACCTTTACTTGTCCTTTTGGAACTTATGCCTATAGGCGAATGCCCTTCGGTCTATGTAATGCTCCAGGTACATTTCAAAGATGCATGATGAGTATTTTTTCTGAATTTATTGAGAGCTGCATTGAAGTGTTTATGGATGACTTCACTGTATATGGGGATTCGTTTGATAAGTGCTTAGATAATTTAACCAAGATTTTGAAAAGATGCATAGATACTAACTTGATTTTAAATTATGAAAAGTGTCATTTTATGGCCACCCAAGGCATTGTTCTAGGACATGTGATTTCTTCTAGGGGTATTGAAGTCGATAAGGCAAAAGTGGATATAATTGCAAACTTACCATACCCTACCAATGTTAGGGAAGTGCGTTCTTTTCTTGGACATGCAGGATTTTATCGCAGGTTTATCAAGGACTTCTCCAAAATCGCCTTGCCCTTAACAAATTTGCTACAAAAGGAAGTCCAATTCGAATTTGGGAAGGAATGCAAAGAAAGGTTTGACAAGCTCAAAGAATTGTTGACTAGCGCGCCAATCATTCAACCACCGCGATGGGACTTGCCTTTTGAAATCATGTGCGATGCGAGCAATTATGCAGTGGGAGCGGTTTTAGGCCAACGGATTGACAAGAAAAACCATGCCATCTATTATGCTTCAAGGACTTTAAATCCTGCTCAGTGCAATTATTCAACAACGGAGAAAGAGCTTTTGTCAATTGTTTTTGCTTTAGATAAATTTCGTTCTTATGTGCTTGGCTCTAAAGTTATTGTGTATTACGACCATGCGCCTTGAAGTATCTTTTGGCGAAGGAATCGAAGCCAAGGCTAATTCGATGGATTTTACTTCTCAAGAGTTTGACTTGAAGATTAAGGATCGCAAAGGGTGGAGAATTCTGTTGTGACCACTTGAGTAGATTGATAAGGGAGGAAGATGAGACACCTCTCAATGACGACTTTCAAGTGAGTATTTGTTCCAACTAAAGGTATGATTCCTTGGTATCTTGATATAGTAAATTATTTGAATTCTGAAGTCTACCTAATAGTCTTAGTGCGTCTGGGAAAGCTAAGCTTAAGAGTGAGTCTAAGTACTATGTTTGGGACAAACCTTTCTATGGAAATATTGTGCGGATCAAGTGATTAGGAGATGTGTGCACGAAAATGAATTCAATCTATCTTAACCTTTTGCCATGATTATGCATGTGGAGGACACTTTGGACTGGGCGGACCGCTAGGAAAATTCTAGATAGTGGTTTATATTGGGAGTCTTTATTTAAAGATGCATATCAATTTTGCAAAAGTTGCGAGAGATGTCAAAAAGTAGGGCGTTAACACGCAAGAATGAAATGCCTCAGTTCCAATTCTTATTTGTGAAATATTTGATGTATGGGGTATTGATTTTATGGGTCCTTTGCCATCATCTTGCGGATTTTCTTATATTCTTTTGGCGGTGGATTATGTTTCGAAATGGGTGGAAGCAAAAGCCACCAAAGCGGCGACTTCTCGGTATTGTAGGTTTTGTCAAAACTAACATTTTGCTAGGTTTGGAATTCCAAGAGCAATTATTAGTGATCAAGGCACATTTTGCAATAGATCGGTTGAAGCTTTGATGAAGAAATATGGAGTGAATCACCGAGTTGCCACCGCATATCATCCTCAAACCAATGGCCAAGCCGAAGTCTCCAATCGAGAGGTTAAGTCTATTTTGGAAAAGACGGTGAATCCAGGAAGAAAGGATTGGAGCCTTCGTTTAGATGATGCTCTTTGGGCTTACCGCACAGCGTACAAAACTCCTATAGGTATGTCTCCTTACCGAATTGTGTTTGGTAAAGCATGTCACTTACCGGTGGAAATCGAGCACAAGGCCTATTGGGCGGTGCGGCGATGTAATATGGACTTAGACAAGGCCGGTATGTCAAGATTATTGCAATTGCAAGAGTTAGAGGAGTTGAGGTTAGACGCCTACGAGAACTCAAGAATTTACAAGGAGAAATCCAAGATGCTTCACGACAACATGCTTGTTCGTAAGCAATTCGAGATTGGTCAAAAAGTGTTGTTATATAACTCTCGATTGAAGCTCATACCTGGTAAGTTTCGTTCTCGATGGGTTGGTCCTTTTGTTGTTATTAACGTGTTTCCTTATGGTGCAGTAGAGATTAAGAGCTTAGACTCGGACAAGATTTTTAAAGTGAACGGCCATAGGTTGAAAATCTACCATGAGGGTGAAATTGCTCCATGCATCACCGGAGTCAATTTCACTCATCCTCATTATTCGGATACTTGATTCGCTTTGCGAATTTGTCTAGCCAAAGACATAAAACAAAGGCGCTTTTTGGGAGGCAACCCAAATATTTTCTTTATTCTCGCTTTTGAATTTCTATTTCTTTATTATATTTAGTTTTCTTTACTTTCGTTGATTTTATTTTAAGCCTCCAGATGTTCTTGATGAAGAAGATTAACCTCAATAAACCGTGCTCGCGCCACTTTTCAGCTTTCCTTGGAACCCTCTCCCTATGCTCATTCGGGTCCACACCGCTCACATTCAGGGGAGTTTCTTCTTCCCTTCTCATTTACTTTTTCATTATCATTATTATTTTTTGTGAGCTATTTACTTGTTGATACATTGAGGACAATGTATTATTTAGGTGTGGGGGAGGATTTTGGCAATGTTCTTTAAAAAAAAATTACTTGGATTGAAGAAATTCTTGTTAAGTTCAAAGCCTCACAAAACTACAATCGGAATTTGATTACCCTTGGATCGGAATTAAAAGCTTAGCCACTCATGGTGGCTAAACAAAACAAAAGAATTGATTAATGAAAAAGTTGCAGCCGTTACTTGCTTCCTCCCCCTCTCACGTCCAAGAGCTTCCCCCCTTTTATAATGCTTGCTTTTTGTCTTCTTTTTGGTTTCCTCTTCTTGCTCTCTTTCCTTTTTCCTTGCGATTTCTTTTCCTCTTTTGCTAGCTTTTCTAATCCTTCTTGGCTTCTTCTCCTCTTAATGCTAGGAAACCGTCTCCTTCAAGTCAACGGTCAGCCCATGATTGCAAAGCCCAAATAAAGCTCTTTTTATCCACTTTTTATCATAATCTCCATGTTTCTCCTCCTAAATCAAATCAAACATAATCTCCACAAATTAGCACGAGATCAATCAAAATATGAGGGAATTAAACTAAATATAATATGACTATTTATGACCTATCAATTAGACCTATCAGCTAGTTGAATTATCACACCAGTTTCTTTTAATGGACCAACATTCAAAGATGAATAAATAGAACGAGGCATGACATTAATAGAAGCTCCTAAATCTAACATAGCCTTCTCAACTCCAAAATTGCCAATTTTACAAGGGATAGTAAACATACCTGGATCCTTGCACTTAGGGGGTAGTTTCTTTTGGAGAACTGCTGAAACATTCTCCCCCATGTGAATTCTTTCATCTCCTCTTAATTTTCTCTTAGAGGTGCACAGTTCCTTAAGAAATTTAGCATATCGAGGTATTTGTTTTATAGCATCTAATAAAGGAATATTTACCTCAACCTTGCGAAATGTCTCTAGAATGTCTTTCTCTTGTTCCTCCTTCTTGGATTTTACAAACCGGCTTGGAAAAGGAGGAGGTATCACCACAGGTAGGGGTTTCACTCTGGTGGGTTGCGCATCTTGAGAATTAGCCATCAATTCATCCTTCTCGAGCTCATCTTCTACTTGCTTTATCACTCTCTTAGTAGGCTCTTGCAACTCCTTCCCACTTCTAAGGGTGACAGCACTAACGTTTTGCTTTGGATTCACCTCAGATTGTGAAGGCAATCTCCCTGATAGTTGAGATTCTAGGCGGCTCACTGTAGTCGCCAATTGACTCACTTGGTTCTCCAAATTCTGAATGCTCGTTGTGGTTGCCTGCTGAAATTGTTGAGTGTTAGTCACAAGTGATTTAACAATTTCTTCGAGAGATATACCTGACTTGGAGTCTGACTGTGGAGGAGCTGGTTGTCTTGGTGGGTATTGTTGTGGAAATCCTGATGGCCTAGCTCCATAGCTGAAGTTTGGATGATCCCTCCATCCCGGATTGTAAGTCTGTGCATAAGGATCATACCTCCTCTGAGGCATGCCTGGAAATCCTCCAACTGCATTGGCTTGTTCAACGGGTTCTTCTTGAAGTGTAGGACACATATCAGTTGGATGACCCATATTGGAACAAATCCCACAAGTCTTTACCTGTTGCACATTACCTACAACAAACTTTTCCACAAGCGAAGTAAGTTTATCTAAACGTTGATCAATAGAAGAAATATTTACCTCATTCATTTTTCTTGAAGTGTGATCTTACTCTCTTGTTGCATACTCGTGTATTTGCGCCATATTTTAGATCAACTCTCTTGCTTGAGTAGGGTCTTGTTCACCAACACACCTCCACTAGCGTCTATCATACTTCTATCCATCAATGACAATCCTTCGTAAAAATATTGAATAAGTGGTCGAAATTTGATCTTTGAGGCGGTGGCACGAAGCTGTTTGAATCGCTCCAAGATTTCGTCTGAAAGTCTCTCCAGGAAGTTGCCTGATCCCACAAATGTCTTTTCTAATGTTGGCAGCTCTTGAAGCAGGAAAGTATTTCTCGAGGAATTGTTTCTTCAAACCATTCCATGTTGTAATAGATCCAGGAGGTAAGTAGTATAACCAATCTTTAGCTAACCCATCTAAAGAGAAAGGAAAAGCGCAATACGCTCTTGATCCTTGTGGCCTCATACTTGAACACACCACATGAAACTCCTTGAGATGTTTATGAGGATCTTCACCTGCAAAATCGTGAAACTTGGGTAATAGATGAATAAGACCAGATTTTAATTCAAAATTTACCTCCAAGTCTGCATATTGAATGCAGAGTGGTTGCTGATTCAGGTCTGGTTCAGCTAACTCTCTAAGAGTTCTTTCTACAGGTGCAGCTATATCCATCACTTGTTCTTCCAAATCGCTAGATGATTCAATCAAATCAGGCACCGTATCTGTTTCAGAAAGCAAAGGCAACGAGGATTGTTGCTTAGCTCACTTCGTCTGCTGTCTCAGTTGGCGAGCTGTCTTCTCAATTTCAGGATCAAACGAAAGTATACATGTACGAGAAGAACGAACCATACACTAAGTAAAACGTAAAAAGGATTAAATAAACGACACCAATCCCCGGCAACGGCGCCAAAATTTGATGGTTGTCGAAGCCAACAAAAATAAATGCCTACTCTAATAAATTTGTGTATAGGGATTGAGTAGGGTCGTGTCCACAGAGATTGGTAATTATTTAAATCCTTTAAAATGTAAAATGCAAAATGGGGGGAATTGTTGACAATAATCAAAATCAAATTAAAATGACAAAAACGTAAATTAAAATTGTAATTCAAATTGGAAAAAAGCTCTGGTTGAAGGAATTAACTCACGATTATCGATCATTGATCTAAATATAAATAATTATTACTCATGAATAGGCTGGTTATAGCTCTTGAGGCGCCTCACAATAGCCAATCTCTCCTTAACTAGTCGATAACCAAGGTACGACCATTGGTTATTTCCCAATCAATAGACAACCCTAGATACGATCATAGGATTTAATCAATTGACACTGAAAACCGGAGACGAATCCTAATCAACAAACGACGATGGTTCATTTTAGATTGTTTATTCTCATAACAATATGCATGATGTGCTATTCGTCACAAATATTAAAATCTTCATACGATGAATCTTCTAATCGACAAGAGATTAGGTTGATAATTAAAAAGTGGCCAATTATCTAATTAACAAACATAATCATGATAATAATTCGTAGAATAAACAAATACCCAACAAGCAATAAAACAATTAAAGCATAGGAAAGATCTCACAGTAATAATGAATCAAAGCTTTATTAACCTCCAACCAGAAAAATAAATTTAGTTCCTCATAGAGAGAAGAGAAAAATCTAGATCTAGGGTTTCTTTCTCTTCCTTGATTCTCCCCCCTTTCTCTTTGTGTTTCAATCCCTTTTGTATTCTAGAGTTCTTTTAAAAATAGAATACTAAAATCTAAAATATTCTCTAAATTCGGAATTACAAAAATGGCCCAAAAAGGTGAAACACGTTAAAATAAAAACTGCAAGTTCTTTGTTGACAGCACGCGCCCACGCCTTATCAACAAAGTTCTTCTGAAATTCATAATTCCTCCATGCAAATAATCATCCTCAAACATCATCTTCTAGCTCAATTTTAGCACCAATCAATAGAATTACACCTACAAAATAAAACACAAATAAATCACTATTATTAAGTGCAAAACATTGATATTAAAGGGAGTAAACAATACAAAATTAGTGCATAAATTGCACTCTAACACATATTCCACACGCTTTTACTGTTTGCAATTGCCCTACAGCCATTTGACGGACCAAAGCAGTTAAATCGGAAATTTGATTTTTAAGATCACTTACCTCGTTAACTTGCTTGATAGATCCTCCACCCGCTCTTGTACCAAATTGCTGAGAAGTTTCAGCCATATTTGAAATCAATTGTTTGGCTGCTTCAGGTGTCTTGTTTACTAAAGCTCCACCACTTGCTGCATCAATCATACTCCTATCCATTGGCAACAATCCCTCATAAAAATATTGGATGAGGAGTTGATCGGAAATTTGATGGTGGGGAAAACTTGCACACAATCTTTTGAATCGTTCCCAGTATTCGTACAGCGTCTCCCCAGTGATCTGTGTGATGCCATAAATCTCCTTCCTAATACTAGCAGCTCGTGAAGCAGGAAAGAATTTTTCCAGAAATAGTCTTTTCATCTCATTCCATGTGGTGATTGAACCGGAAGGTAGATAATAGAGCCAATCTTTAGCTTGATCCTTCAAAGAAAAGGGAAAAGCTCTAAGGTTGATTTGCTCCTCGGATACACCATGTGGCTTCATTCCAGAGCAAACAATGTGAAATTCTTTGAGATGCTTATGAGGATCTTCACCTGCACAACCACGAAAAGAAGGAAGTAAATGAATCAAACCAGATTTTAATTCGAAATCATTAGCAATATTAGGAAAAGTAATGCATAGGGGTTGTTGATTCAAATCTGGTGCGGCGAGTTCTTTGAGAGTTCTGTCTGCCATCTCTTCTTTAGCTCCTGCAAAAATGGATGTGCCACCAGTAGTTAAATCTATCTCAGCTTCTTCCTCAAGACGACGTTTCCCCTCTCTAGTCTATTTTCTCAATTGACGCGCTGTCCTCTCAATTTCAGGATTATACTGCAAATTAGGAGTCTGAGAGGAACGGTCATAAACTAAATCAAACAAACAATTAAACAATGAGAAACTAAAACAATTACGCCAAATTTGACAGAGTTGTCGAAGCTCTTCAAAATAAATACTGATTCAACTAAATAAATTTGTAGAAATAGTGGAACCAGGTCGAATCCCAAGAGAACTATGTATTTAATTTCTCAAAGTTTTAAAACAAATTAATTTTCCAAGAAAAATCAGATTTTGTAAGCCTCTGCCCATAAACGGTTAACCGTTTATTGTAAACGGCAAGCCGTTTGTCTTGTTTGATTTTCTGGGAGCTGAACCGGATAACCGGCTGAGGAATCCGGAAGGCCGGTTACGGGTTGTAAGCTTTCTGGAAGTATTTCGGCTGACCGGTTAAAGAATCCGGTAAGCCGTTCATTTCTTCTTCGTCTCTAATCGGCTAATCCGGTTAATGAAACCGGTAGACCGTTTGCGATTGGTTTCGTTTCTGGAGTTTAATTCGGTCAACAGGTTGGTGAAACCGGAAACCATTACGGAGGTAGCTTTTCGAACGATTTGGCTGGCCGGATGAGAGAACCAAAACCGGTTGCGATCTGTCTACTCGGACACAATTCGGACAACCGGTTGGTGAGATCCGGTTAAGAATTCGTTTGTAACCTTCTTTGGGAACAATCGGACAATAGGTTGGCGTTACTTAAGCAATTTCTGGGTTTTTAATTTGTTTTCTTTAACACGAAATTAAAATAAAATAAAGTAAAAAATAACAAGACTTTAAAATTAAACAAAGAGAATATCAATCTTACCAAACTTCCAATCCAAGGGTATCAATTCCATCCAATTGCAATTTTGTTCATAGGCAAAAATATAAATTACTCAATCCAAGAACTTAGTCTACTTAATCGGAATCCCGCAGAAAGCAATTATTCTCCTAATGTAATAGACGCAAACAATCGTTCAAACCCAAACTTATCACTAATTTAACTGGGCATCATCGTTCCATATCAAATTAAGTGATAGCATTAAGAATAGTGAGAATGACTAAAACAAGATCAATTAATTCAGATTACTCCAATTTAATCAATTTGTATTTTTATTTCCCTAGAGCCTATCATGCAAGCTATGTAATTGTGGCCATCAATATACGCACACATGAGCCAACTCTTTGCTACTCAATTCAGTCATTCATGACAATTACGGATCACAAACTCATGACTAGCGATAGAAAAATAAATATTGAATTAAGGCGTCAACTCAATCAATATAAATAATTCATATAAAATAAGAACAAGAAAATAAAAATTACTTGGATGAATAAATTCTTGTTAAGTTCAAAGCCTCACAAAATTACAACTGGAATTTGATTAACCCCTGGACCGGAATTAAAACCTTAGCCACTCATGGTGGCAAACAAAATCAAGAGATTTGACTAAGAAGAAAGTTGCAGCCGTTACTTTGCTTGCTTCCTCACGTCTTCCACACTTTGCTCACGTTTGGCTTCTCTTTTATATAGCTCTCTCACGTTGGATTCCTTCTCCTCTTCTGCCAAGGGAACGTGAGTCTCTCTCCTTTTCAAAGTTGGAGTCCTCTTCTTCTTAATGCTAGGAAACCGAATCCTTCTCCAATTAGGAAACCGACTCCTTCTCGCTCATGGTCGGCCCACGTTTGCAAAGCCCAAATTAAGCCCTCTTTATCCAAATTTCATCATAACCTCCATATTTTGGCTCCTAGATCAAATCAAACATAATTTCCACAAATTAGCACAAGATCAATCAAAATATGAGGGAATTAAACAAAATATAATAGGATTATTTATAACCTATCAATAATCTTCTTGAGCTTTTCAGCGGCGTCTTTCCTAGACGCTCCCTGTTCTGATGATTCCATGCAAAAATCCAATGCCGAATGCATGCTGCTTAATAAACAATTCATTTTAGCAGAAAAAGCTTCCTCTTCTCTTCTCTAGTTTGCATCGACAACATCACTCAATTACCCAGTCTCTTTAACTTATTTCTCCCGTAAACATTTCATTTGTCGGCTTGTTTCTAGTGAAAGTTTCCATCAATAAAAGACCATAACTGTGGACATCACCTTTGGCTGAAATCATTCCTTCTAATCCATACACTGCAATTTTTTGGTTTCAATTGATCAAATAGATGTGACATCATAAAACAAATGATAAACAAATAATCTTTTGACTTTCAAGATGGCCCAAACTTGGACTGTACTTAGAAAAGAACGAAAATTTGAATTATATTTGAAACATTACCCGGTGTCATATAACCCGTTGTAGCCATGCCATGATTTGGGTTATAGAATTTTCTTTATCACCTAAGAGTTTGGAAATCCCGAACTCACATGTGCCACCATATTTTTATCTATGAGAATGTTGCTAGGCTTCAAATCACAATGAATTACAGGTGCTGATGAATGATCGTGATGGATATATTCAAGTGTCAGCCGCGCATCTATCATTATATTCAACCTCTCTAGAATATCTAGGAAATAGTTGTGAGAACACAACCATTTCTCAAGACTACCATTGAGCATGAACTCACGCACCCGTACTTTAGAATCTGGATTGCAACAGCTGCTAGTGATCTTTATGAGATCTTGATGACGAACATTCCACAATACTTTACATTCAGAATCGAAACTCTTAAAGGCTCTCTCTAGCTGTAGATTGAAAACCTTTATTACAACGATAGTCATATCATATAGTGTGCCTTTATAAACAGATCTGAAGTCATTTGTACCTAGTAGGATGCATTCATTAAATCCATCAATTGCTTGAATATCATGATAGGATATTCTTCTCCATGTTTTCAAAGAAAACAAATCTTCTTTATCTAGAGTTCTTGTTTTCCTATTTTGAAATATTATGAAAAATGTCATCACAATCGTTATTAGTACATTGGATATAATCGAAGGCAAAGTGTATTTCAGGACAAGCAGAGTAGCATTCTTGGATCCTTTGCTATTATTTTCTTTGCAAGGTGGGACTTGAAGTCCTGGTGGACCATATAGTGCACAATTCTCAAAAACCGATTGAGCTGAAATGTTTTTAAAAGGTCCTTTGATAGGAATTCTCCCTTCTAGCCTATTCTGAGACACATTAAGTTGTTTGAGATATGAGATTGCCTCCATTGGCTTTGGAATTTCTCCAGAGAGATTGTTGCTAGAGAGATCCAAAGATTCCAATGTTATCAAACTACCAAATGATTTGGGGATTAGACCATAAAATTGGTTTCTAGCCAAGGATAAAGTTGCTAGATCTTTGAGGCCACCAATACTTACTAGTATATCACCTGATAATTGATTTCTTAATAAATCTAACTCTATTAAAACATTTAAGTTTTGTATATTCTAAGATAGAGGACCACTTCGAGAATTTGTGGACAAGTTTACATACAAGATGTACTCAAGACTCCACAAGGATGATGGGATACTAGAAGTGAGCATGTTGGAGCTTAAAAAGAGTGTTCTTAGAGAAGTCAGACTCCTCAAGCATTGCGGTATATGTCGAAGAGCTTATTTTCATTTAAAAATAAACCAGTCAATCGTTCCAAGCAGTAAAGGTCACTAGGGATGTATCCTTGCAAATTATTGGCATCGAGATATAAAACTTTTAGTGTCTTTAACGTTCCCATAATGGAATAATTTCGTCCAAGTCGTTATTTGAGAGTCTTAAAAGTATCAAACCTCGTAAATTACCAATCTCTTGAGGAATGCTGCCCCTAATTTTGCAAACATATGAAAAAAGTTTTTGAAGCGACTCAGAGAAACCCCCAATTAATGGTGGAAGGATGCCACGTAAGGGATTAGAACCTAAGCCTAAAAATGCCAGCATACTGCAAGAAGTCAAAGAGGAAGAACACTCCACCCTATCCATGATTCAGTTGTCAAGTAATTATACGCCAGGTTGAGCACGCTAGGGAGTCTCAAGCTGCCAAATGTGTTTCGAATAAGGCCAGAGAAAGAGTTGTGGCTCAAGTCTAGGACACTGAGTTTAGAAGCGTTGGTGATGGAGTTGAAATTATGCCGCTAAATTTGTTCTTCGCCAAACTTAACCAGTCCTTTTTTGTAAGCGAGTGGCCAATAGTTGATGGTAAATGGCCTGAAAAGTGGTTATCAGCTAGAGTAATTCTTGTCATGGTTGAAATATGGAAGATCGTGGGTGGAATAGAACTAGTTAAGTTATTGGAATTAAGAGCTAAATAGTCCAGATTTTGTAGATTGCCCATCTCAGTTGGAATTTCACCTGCCATAATAGATGATGCCCACATTACGGGCCACTTTAGGATTGCGAAGACTGATGAAATAAGCTGCTTGTACTGTGCAGATAAAATAAGCTGCTGATTAAGAAAGTAACTTGGTGTTTGGTAAATTGTGCTATTGCGGTTGCTGTGAGTTTGAAAAATAGAGTACATGCTTTTGGTAAATCTAATTACGACAGTGCTGTTGTATTATATAATAACAAAAATAGACATACATTGTAATTACTTTTTTTTTTATGTTTAATAAATTATTTAGACATATTTTTTCTTAAATATGTAAAATTACATTAAAAAAACTCAATTAAGAAAAATCTAAAGAACTTCTTAATCTGTTACATAAAATATGTTAAAATTTTATATTTTTACATAATCTAAATAAAATAAAAGTAACATGTATTATATTTACAATAAATATTTTGCAATAAAATTCCTCAAAATTTTCATTTCTTGGGATCCAGAGCCATTAATATTGTGATACTAAATTGTGGCGGTAATATCTAATGATTTATATATTAGGGTTTATGGATAATTAAGATATAATTATCTTTTTATTAAAATACTAGGGTTATAACATGTATTTTAAAAAGGTATAGTACCTTATTGAATAAGCTGCTTATGAAAAGCAATCATTTACCTGCTTTTAAAAGCTGCTGATGAAATGAAGAAAATTATAAAATATGCTATTTTTACAAAATTTACCAAACACTATTTATATCAAAAATTATGAAATAAACAACTTATTGAGTTTTAACCTCAATCCCAAACTGGACCTATATTAACACTTATTGAGCTGAAAGTACAAGCAGAGTAATATATATGTTCAAATGCATTAAAGTCGGAAGTTTCGTTTGACACCAAGTATATGAATTATGATATGTCTAGTTAAGCGATTATGTGAATTAGGCCTTCTATTTTCATTATAAAATAAATTAACTATTAATTTTCATGAGAAAAATACTTATAGGTACGGTAGTATTCCATGTACTATCAACTCAATTAATGTCACATTAATTGAGACTTAAGATAGGCTCAATTGTTAGAATACCTTATATTACTCTTTTTCTAAATATAAGATTAATGTTAATAATAAAAGCATTTGGAAACTTGGTCAAATCCTCCCATTAGGGATCAAATTGGAATTATGGTGGCTGATGACTTTGTGTTGTATTGATTAAATAAGAGGCCGATTGAAAAAATGGGAATGGGCTGGGAATGAGAATTGACTGGAATGAGAATAAGATTCTAATATTTATTTGGCAAAAATAAATGGAAATGAGAATGTACTGTAATGTCATTAATGTGTTTATTTGGCAAAATAAATAGAAATGAGGAATGAGAATAATAATTAATTTACCAAAATACCCACAGTATTAAATAATGTAATTTTCATTAACTAGATACATGTATAAATATTATTATAAAAGTGATATTAATTAAAAATAAAATTAATAATAATAATAATAATAAATGTTAATAATTATTATAATTATTATTATTAATAATAAATTTTATTAATTTTATTATTTTAGTTACTATTAATTATTGTTATTATTATTTTATTAATATTATCATTATTAACATTTATTATTATTTTTATTAACTTTATTATTTTAGTTATTATTAATTATTGTTATTATTATTTTTATTAATATTATCATTATTAACATTTATTATTATTATTAAAAAAATTTATTAACTTTATTATTTTTTTTATTATTAATTATTGTTAATATTATTTTCATTAATATTATCGTTATTAACATTTATTATTATTATTATTATTATTATTATTATTATTATTATTATCATTATTAAATTTTATTAATTTATTGTTTTAGTTATTATTAATTATTGTTATTATTATTTTTATTAATATTATCATTATTAACATTTATTATTATTATTATTAAAAATTTTTATTAACTTTATTATTTTATTATTATTAATTATTGTTAATATTATTTTCACTAATATTATCATTATTAACATTTATTATTATTATTATTATTATTATTAAATTTTATTAACTTTATTGTTTTAATTATTAGTAATTATTGTTATTATTACTTTTCTTATTATTATCATTATTAACATTTATTATTATTAAATTTTATTACCTTTATTATTTTAATTATTATTAATTATTATAACTAAAATAATAATAATAATATTTATTTTTATTTTTATTTTAGTTATAATAATTAATAATAATTAAAATAATAAAGGTAATAAAATTTAATAATAATAAATGTTAATAATGATAATAATAAAGGTAATTATTTTTATTTTTATTGTTAATAATAATAATATTAATAAATTAATAATTAGAAGGGTACAAAAATAAATTAATCTTTCATTCTCATTCCCACATTTTCATTCCATACCCCCTCCATGGGAATGGGATTCCCATTCTTTATTCCCAAATTGTGTGGAACCCACACAATTTATTCCCATTCCCAAATTCAATTTTGTCAAGTAAACATAACTTTAATTCACATTTCTCCATTCCAATTCCTTATTCCAAGAAGTAAACACACCTTAATGTTTTGAAAATTGTGTTGTTATGTTCACTATAAGTTTGTAAAATAGAATATATGCATTTAGTAAATTTAATTACGAAAATGTTGTTTTATTATATACTGATAAAAAATAAATATAAGTTTAAATTGCCTTTTATTTATTTATTAGGGTTTGCAGAAAAATAAGACTTAATTATCTTTTGGTTAAAGTTTTAAAGTTATAATAGGAACTTTAAAAGTATATGACAACTGATTTAACAAGTTGCTCATAAAATGCAACTTCATATCACGAAGTCTGAGGATAATACGAATAGAGAATTTCAGAAGGCAGCCAGCCGCCTAGAGAATGCTCGGCTGGCTTGTGGCCTATCTTTTAATTTCTTCAGATTCGGGACAATTAATTGCCTTAGAGTGAACTGATGTGTTGCCTTTTCTTTTTTTAAGCTTGAATGATCCATTTGCTACAGTTAGAACTGAACATCGTAATGAATGTTAAATTATACTGTTTGTTTCGATTTACTCTTCTATCTTAGCTCCATGTGATTAGTGGAATGGTGGTCCTGCAAGTATAAAATGAACTCCTTAAGTCAAAATCCTTCTTGGGGTGTTGGAGAAAGAACTAAATACATGTAATATTTCTTTCGGATATGGATCAGCTGATGGATGTTGTATTTTCTAGGTATTGAGGAGATTCCCCAGTATTGAAAAATTACGTTCCCGTGCATCAAAAGATGATCCCATAGAATTGCGTTCACCTGTGACAAAAGAGGAGCTTGTAGCTGAGGAATGGATTTTTATCTTTCTTGGTTGTTCTTTATAGTTGTTACTCATCATAATGGCAAAAGCAGTTTGTTCTGAGTGACCGGTGTGGTCTACTATCAATCACTGCCGTTTCTATCATTCAGTACTATTGACTATGTGCGTATAGATATTTTGTTTTTACCATGTAATTTCATATTTGATACATTTCTAATTATACATCGCATAGCGTCCATGAACGGGAATGATAAAATAAATTTCAAGCGTGTTTAAGTAGATTAAAAAACTTGGTACGATTTAGAAGGATTTACTGATTAAATAACTTTCCAATTTGTTTGCCTGGAGGAATTGAATATAGTTAACTGATTAAAGGATTTCAAGGTGGTCAGGTCCAGCTGGGCATCGTAAATATTAACGGTCATTATGAATGTGTAATTCCTATATGTGAAATTGAATTTCCGTGGTAGCATGGTAAATTTCTGCTAGGGTGTGATTGTCTATGGTAGCCAATTGTAAGCAACAGATCCAGACAGTAATACAGATTGAAATTTTGCGTCTTAATCCATGATGATATAGATTTTGGCAAATATTATACAAGCACTGGGGGTTACCTTAAATATTCTGGACTTGTCATCGATAGAGTTTCTTTTACCTAGTTATTGATATATATTTCTTTCAATTTTCTATTTAACTGATACCATATGTACAATTTTTGGGTGGCAAGACAACTTTCGATTTCTATTGAGCCTGAAAACCTGCATCTCCCGTCACCTCTGTCTGCTTTCGGGGAATACGAGGTTCCTATGCGCTTACCCAAAGCCATCCCCCTGCCGGAAGGAAAGGTCTAGTGGACTCTCAATGATAAAGTCCGCGGCAAATAAACAATCGTTTCATTTGTTTTGTTTTACTCGGTTCGTGATCCAAATTCCATTGTAGAGCAGTTTTTGGTTTTTCTTCATATAACATTCTGAAGATAATACAGGCAACATTGTTTGCAACGCTACGGCCAATTTGCAGTAGCATGAAACAATCAGAATTTTGCCTTTTCTGTGTGTAAAATTTTATTTTTTAATGTGATATTACAGTTTTGCCCATCGAGCATTATGAAGCTTAATATTTGAATTAATATTAGGTTTAATTTATATATTCTAACTTCAGTGTTTATTTAGATTTTATATTTTGAAAAACACCCCAACACACCCCTTGCTTTTATTTTTTCTTTGTTTTTATAATAATACTCCTATAACAATATGTTTTACATTAATTTTTTAATCAATAGAAAAAGGTAACTAGCAAATTAACCAATAAATTAATTTGTTGATATTTTTTAATTAATGTTTTAATCAATAAAAAAAGTTAATTAAAAAATTACTTATTAGCAAATTAAAAAATAAATATTAGCATAAAATAATTGATATTTCATTCTCTTACAGCAATCTTACTAATTTTTTATCTATAAATTAATTAATACACATTAATTTAAAGTAATATTTAATATTCTTGTAACAACCTTACTAATAAATTTTTTGTAAAAAATTAATTTATTAAATTAATCGTAAAAGTAAAATAATAATAATTAATTTATATTTTACTTTAAGGTTAATTTGATAAATTCAAATTTTTTTAATTAATATCTCCAAGAATACAGTTGCAACGATATTATTACAAAAATTAAAAAAAAAAAAAAGTAAATATGGGATTCTAATATAATTACCAGTAAAAAGATTTAAAATATTTTTTAAAACATAAAAATTAAATGAACACTTAATTAAAAATATAAAGAACTAAATAAATATTTAGCTTTTAACATTTCAACCTAATGGCTGATGGTCATACAATCGTCGTGCGGTCCGGGATTCCCGGCCCAGGCGCCCAGCCCATCATGTACAAAGCCTCATTCTTAAGCTGCTACAGCATTGCCACTTTGCCAGTTTCGTACGCCACGTCACTCCTTACTCTCTCCTTCGTCACTTTCCTCACACTCAACATTTTCTCCCCAACCAAATTCCTTCTTTGAAAAGTCGCATTCTCTCCTTCACAGCAACAGCTACAATGTCTTCAACTTCCAAGAAGGTAATTTTTTTAATTTTATGTTTTGTTTAGTTTCTTTTTGTTGCCTTTTTGTTTCGTTTTTTGAATTTTCCGTGTCGTTTTTTTTTTCCAAGGTTTTGGTGCCTGTTGCGAACGGGAGTGAGCCGATTGAGGGTGTGATAATGATCGATGTTTTGAGAAGGTCTGGAGCTGACGTCACGGTTGCGTCTGTGGAGACACACTTCGTGTCGACGCGTGTCGTGGTGTCCAGACTGTCGGTGATGCTCTGGTGTCTGACTGCCGCGACGCCGTTTTTGATCTTATAGCTCTTCCCGTATGTATTGCAGCTCACCTCAGCTCATGCCAATTTATGTGATGTTTGTATAATTATCGATGATTATTGCTGATACTGAATGTTAAGCTAAGTAATTCGTCGTTAAGTCATCTTCATTTAATTTTCGATTGAAAATGAAAAAATAATAATTTTAAGCAAAGAAAAATATAGAAAATGTTTATTTTGTTTTATTTTTATTTTTTAATTTTTTGGGATTTCCTTATTGTGGCTGTTACCATTCATTATATGGTCCTAGTTAAATATTTCAAGTTGTTGTAGTCAGTGAAATTCTTTTCGATATTTATTCTGGCATGTATGTTTTTCCTTTTCAATTTCTTTTGTTGCTGATTCTTTGATTATGTTATATTGTTTTTTGTTTCCCTTGTAGGGTGGCTTTGATTATGTTATATCCTTTTTTGTTTCCCTTGTAGGGTGGCATGCCCGGTGCTACCAATCTGAAAGAATCTGAAGTATTAGAAAGCATTGTGAAGAAGCAGGCTTCAGATGGGCGTCTTAATGCTGCTATCTGTGCTTCACCTGCTGTGGCATTAGGGTCTTGGGGTCTGTTGAAGGGATTGAAGGTAAGAATTAGATAAACCTTTTTGATGTTTTGTGGTCTTTGGGGAATTGCACTGATTTTTTTGTTATATTTCAGTTTTCTTCTCGCTGATGATTGTTAAGTTCTAATTTATGTAGTTATTCATTTTTCGTAGGCTACTTGTTATCCGTCATTTATGGACCAATTAGCTCCTGCTTGTGCAGCAACTGTTGAATCAAGAGTACAGCAGGATGGTAAAGTTGTTACGAGTCGTGGACCGGGCACTACCATGGAGTTTGCTGTTGCATTTGTTGAGCAGTTGTATGGGAAAGAGAAAGCTGATGAAGTTTCTGGGCCACTGGTATTAACTTTTATAGATAGCATTGTTTGAAAAAATATGAGTTATATAATTTGTGGAAATCCATTCTAATCGATTCATTTGGTGTGTCTAGTTGGAAGCTTCAGATGCTAATGTATTCAAGAAAATAAGTTCAGGGGAAGAGTATGACTTTTTGCATTAGTGATTCATTAGATGAAATTGTATACCTGCTGGTCCATCATAAGGTGGTGAAAACAATGTTTGATTTAATTGATGGAGTCCTGAAATATGCATTTGTTGAGCTTCAATGTCTCCACTGATAAAATTCTTTTTAATGTAAGTTCTTTCTCTTGGTATTTGTATTTGAATTTTCTGTTCCTCATGCTTTCGTCTTTACTGTCACCTTGTGCCTAGGTAATGCGTGCAAATCATGGAGATGAATACACTATTGCCGAGTTCAATCCAATCCAGTGGACATTTGAGAATTCTCCCCAGGTGAGATTGGACTGTTAAGTTTCTTGTATTTGTTTTTCTTCTTCCATGTTTTGAGGGATACCCATTTGGCAGTAAATAAAAATCTGTGATATCTTCTATACATGTACATATACATCATTGACTTCACTCATTTGTGAACATATTGGAGATAGTAGATATATTTTTATGATATCTCTAATAAAATCCAAAGTTTGATCAACTACAAAAGAAGTATGAGCGTTACTGGACCGGGGGGAAGGTTGGGGGTAGATGGGCTGGGGGTGTGCGGCGCATGAACAAGAGGAAATTATAGGGGTGAAAGTTGATGCCATCCACAAGCTGTAAAATGGGTACATAATATTTCAAATTAGAGATTGTGAGATCCTTAAAGATTGCTGACTTGTGCTTAAAATGGAACTCTTGATAACTTCAAATGTTATAAGTTCTTGGTGAAATTTTGTACTTTCTTTTCTTTCAGATTCTTGTGCCTATTGCGAATGGTTCAGAGGAGATGGAAGCTGTTATGCTAATTGATATTCTGCGACGAGCTAAAGCAAACGTTGTGGTTGCATCGGTTGAGGATAAACTAGAAACTCTGGCTTCTCGTCAAGTTATATTAGTGGCAGATGTGCTCATTGATGAGGCAGCTAAACTTTCGTATGATTTAATTGTCTTGCCAGTAAGTTGGGGTGCTTCCTCTTGCTTCATAGTCTTTACCACATTATTGACTTACGCAGGGTGGACTTGGTGGCGCTCAAGCATTTACAAAGTCAGAGAAATTGGTGAATATGCTAGAGAAGCAAAAGGAATCAAATAGACCTTACGGTGCTATATGTGCATCCCCAGCTTTAGTGTTGGAGCCCCATGGCTTACTCAAGGTACGACATTTCTCCTTAAATTATTACTCAGATTTGCATCACCTAATCTGAACTTGATGAAAGATTATAATGTTGTATGATTTTATGAATGTGTTCTTATATCATGTAAGTCAGCAATGAATTAATTGAAGTTTGCTGACAAATTAGAAACTCAAAAACTGCTGCTTCTTCATTAGATAATTACCCAAAGAGTTAAGATAGGCATCCCAAATTTGTTATCCCAAATGATATGGCATTTATGAGTGATTGGTATTAATTGTATTATCTAAACCACCAACAGATGAATGTCGCACCATTTGAGACGATCTTTTGGGATAAAAAATTTGGGTAGTGTAGCAAATTTTTATGCTGATTTATTTTGGCTTCATTCATGTAAACTCCCCCTCCCCCACCCCCCCCCCCCCCACCCCCAAAAAGAAAAAAAACCAAAAAAAACCCCAAAAAATAAAAAATTCCAAAGTACTTCCTGTAATATCATTCCTGTGTATTTCTTTTCCCCTCAAGACATATTTAACTTTGGTTCAGGGTAAAAAAGCGACAGCTTTTCCTGCCATGTGCAACAAGCTGTCAGATCAGAGTCAAATCAAAAACAGGGTTGTGGTTGATGGCAACCTTATCACCAGCAGAGGGCCAGGAACTTCTATGGAGTTTGCACTGGCAATTGTGGAGAAGTTTTTTGGCCGCAACAAAGCGCTTGAGCTTGCAAGGATAATGCTTTTTACTCGCACCTAAAGTTTGTACTGAAACCTGCCTACTATTAAACTAGGGTATTTATTTCTGTATTACTACTGCTTGTACAGAGCGGAAATGGAAACTTGAATTTGGGTTTGTACATGGATTCACTGTGCGGGTTTGTACAACAGTTCGTTTATAAATAAATGAGTTCATAGTCATTTTGAATATTTCGAATAAGCGTGAGTGCTGTTTAGTTCTGTTATCAATGTTTGGAGTCCAATTGTGGTTGAGAGGGATATAACTACCGTTACTGGGAATTTTAATTGTGAACTAAGAAGCTGTTATATTACATTCCACCTTTCTACAGAATCATTTGGAATAATAAATATACATCAAATAATAACTCGATTTTCAGGATAAGAAGGAAAAAAAAAAAAGCAGAGACTGAAAAAAAAGAATTGGCCATTTTGTTGGAGCATAAATCTCTAGAAGATTGAAATAAAATGGATACCATATAGAGTTTCAAGTATGTTTATGCAAGAAGATACAAATTCGAAGATTAGATTTCTCATTTCAACTTATGTTCCGCTCAAAGCAATGGCTCTTATTCCACTAGCACAAACAAGAAAGAGTGCGCACAAAGTTAAAAAGTTCATAGCGTATGTTGCACTAACTACTTGCAGCAACATCATCCAGGAACTTCACTTTGATCTTTCTGAGCTTTGCTGCAGCGTCTGTCATATGTATCCTCTTGTGAGGTGTGCCCATACAACAATCCAATGCCAAATCCATGATGCTTAATAAACAATCCGTTTTGGCAGAAATAGCTTACTCTTCTCGCACCAAATTTGCATCAACAACTTCGGTCAATCGGTGAGGTAGTGACTCCTTTACCCATCTCTGTAAACTCATTTCTCCTGTGAACATTTCATCGGCGGGTTTCTTTCTCGTGAAAGTTTCCATCAATAAAACACCATAACTGTAGACATCACATTTGGTTGAAACAATTCCTTCTGAGCCATATTCTGCATTCTTTTAACTTCAATGTATCAAGTAGTGGTGCCATATACCCAATTGTAACCGCTGTTATAGTTTGTGCCATAGAATCATCTCTTTCACCTAAAAGAGTCTGGAAATGTCAAAGTCACTCGTATGCGCCGTTATATTTTCATCCAAGAGAATGTTATTGGGCTTCAAATCACAATGGACCATAGGTGCCAATGAATGACAGTGATGGAGACATTCTAGTGCTAATGCCAAGTCTATCATTATATTCAATCTTTGTAGGATATCTAGGAAATAGTTGTAAGAATACAACCTCTTCTCAAGATTGCCATTGGGCATGAACTCCAACACCAAAGCTTTGAATTCTATATTACAACAGCTGCTGAAGATTTTTACCAGGTTTCAATAGTAAAACTCCCGAATGTTCTCTCTAGCTGCAGATTGAATATCTTTATTGCAGCATTAGTCCCATCAAAAAGTGTCCCTTAATACACTAATCCAAAACTGCCTCTACCAAGCAAGTTGCATCATTAAATCCATCAGTTGCCAGTTGAATATTTAGATAGGATGTACTTCTCCATGTTGCCAGAGACAACAAATCTTCCCGATTTGTCATTTTTTTACTCTTGTTTCGACATCTTGTAAAGAAGATAATACCAATTGCTATTAGCCTATTGTAAGACAAGACTCATGTATGAAAAATTCAAGGCCGTGACTCTTTGATGACGCCCTCCACAAGAAATGCCAATCCAGCTGCATATCGGGTAAGAAATAGACCAATTACTTGCCAGGACATTTTCAGAATCTGCGACATGGGCTTTAAATACAAGAAGAGCATATTGATCTGTTGTTAAATTGTTTATTACAATAGTCATAGCTAACAAGCTAGCCATCAAACAGTACTGTAACAACAATATAGGAACAAAGAAGAAAAATAACCGCATATTGTTTATTCTAGTACTTACAAGCAGCAAAGTAAGAGGTAAAAGACGTTGATATAATTTTAAAGGGAAGAAAAATAGCATACATATAGAAGAGACACGACTTTCAAAAACAAAATTTATTAATAAATACTTAAGAGACTCATGAGTTTTATCAAGTAAACGCATATGCTTGTCAATTTTTATTGTTCCATATTCACATAATGGTCCGTGGCCTTTGGCGACCTTGTAATGTGTACATTAAGGTCTTTATGCCTTGTGGCTGCGGCGCTTTGTTTCAAACCATGAGTATGACGTCCCCCCAACCCCAAAGAAGACGACCTTGACCTGCTATAAACCACACATATTTTTCTCTCATAAATATTGTTCCGAATTTTCTCTATTTTCAGGCCCCCTGGCCCACTGTCGACGCCTTCACATTAGTTTCTACAATAATAAAGGAGACAAGAAAATTAATAGCATGTCCAGCTCTCCCCCGCCGTCAATGGCTTCCACTTCCTCATTCATGCGTAGGTCAAAAGTGAACCAGACCAATCCAAACCAAACTTGAATAAGTTTGTGTCTGTTTGGGATTGCGTGGAAAGTAGTGGAGGTGCACATTTATATTATACATTTAAAACTTTTTAAAACATATTTATCTGTTACTTTACTTCGTAATAAATGATCAGATAAAGTGTTTGTTGCGTTTAAATTCAACAATTGTTTGGAAACCCGAGATTGCGTACGAGGACTTCGTGTCCAAGCAGGGCGGATCTTTCTTCTCAAAAAAAAAAAAAAAAAAAAAAAAAAGCAGGGCGGGTATTCGGGTGCGAATGCCGTGAAGACTATTAATGTTTATGCACGTTGAATTTCGTAAAATCAGACGATGATGGAGAAACAGAATTTATTTACTTTATCATACGGTAGATGCATATTTGAAACTTTGATCTGAACTCTCTTAGTATTTATAAATTTTGTCATTTTTATTTTAATGTTAGTGTATGATTAAAATTTAACGATCTTTATTTTTTTAATTTATTAATTATCAATCACATTAATAAATTTTGTTTTAAAAAAATTATATCAGAGAGGACCCTAATCTCGTGTTGAGACCTTTTTTTTTTTTTATACAATGGAGCCTAGTAAAGACTAAGATAAAACAGAGCGGGGAATAAGAGTCCCATACATATTATTACATAACCAATATCTAATACCCTCGGGGGTTATCAAAGACATAAAAATCGAACGGCAAAGATCCTGAAAACTTAGCCATAAAATCAGCAGCAAAATTAGCTTCCCAATATATATGCTTTATTGTAATTTGTCAATCTCTATTCATCAACTCCTTCAATATTAGGCACTGTTCTTGTGGAAGAGAGCTTGAAAGTCTTGTTAACGAGCCATCCGATGAGAAACAGTGCGGTGACATACATAATATGACTAAAGCGTTTCAACATTTCAAGAAGGAAAGAAAGACAGTCCAGCCACAAATCAATTTGATGCAAATCTTGTATTTGCGTTGCCTTGGTCAAAGGGATTACAAACCCAAGATTAATTCACCACAGCTACTAATCGTTTTACTTTAGAAAGGAATCAATCATTCGTTAATATTAACAAATATTAAGAAAACAAGGTTTAATTTCCTTGCAAAAATTCTTCCCCGCCTTTCATTATGGTATTAGAGCCTATGGCAGAAAATCAAACCCAACCAAAATTCAATATCAAATCGTTTTACCAGTGCGCCAGTCTAATTTCCATCAAGCTTACATCAAACAACTATCTCCTTCGGAAGTCTAAAGTGTTAGGAAATTTTAATCTTATCCAAGATCTTGTGAGTAAAATTATCAAATAAATAATAAACAGAATCTATCACACAATACAAGAATTTATATGGAAAACTCATATACTGTAGAAAAACAACAACTGCCAAGGACAAGAGAAGAATTCACTATATGAAAAATTATTACAACAAACAACTCTCTTCTTTGGAAGTCTCAAGTGTTATGAAATTTTAATCCTACCTAAGATCTTGTAAACAAAAAAATATCAAACAAAGAGCAGAAAATAGATCAAGAATAAAATCAATCATACAGTGAAAATCTCCTATATCGGAGAAAAACTACGACCGCCAAGAACGATAAGAGAAAAATCTACAATTTGAAAAATTATTAAAATCACTCTACTATTTTCCTCACATTCAAAACCCTAATAATATCCAATCTCTCAATGCACCTACTGTTTCTCTCACATTATAAACTGTCAACTTACAAAGAACTGATTTTTGTATTATACTCTATAAACAAGTGAACCCAACATTCATATATATAGTGATTATTTCTTGAAAGAGAAGCAATCATTTACTTATACTAGTTGTACTCTTCCTTGTATAAGTTAAGTCTTAAAAGGGAAAAATTACATATTCTTTAAATAGAAATTCCACTAAATAGAAATCCTTATTGAAAAATACATATTCCTTAACATCAAGTTCTTTCCTTAGTTAAAAGCCTTGGACTAGAACATCACCTTACCTAAATTGAGACGCCTCCAAAAATGATCATGCAAGATGGAAAAGAAACAATCAATCCCTGAAACAAACCTACCCCGAATCCCCAAGACGAGTCTATCTAGTCTCGTCAAAGTTGGATAGATAATAATCTAATTCTGCGGAAAATTCAGCAAAGTCTCCTTTATGAATATAATACTTTCAAAATAATTCAATATACAACCAACTCAAATGATCAACATCCTCAACCTAAGGGTCCGCCTAAGTTACGTTTAACGTAACTTACGGCTGCCTTGTAAACTATCTTTGCGCCCCTTATACTCTTGATTATTTATCATTTATTCATAACTTTATGTAATGTAAAATTTCATTTAATCTCTTACCTTCTATTTTATTTCAATGAAACCCTTAAAGTACCAATTCATCCTCTATAATTTTAAATTCTCAATATACCCTCTATTTAATTAAAAATATAATAATTTTAAATGGATTATAATTATAGTTATAATTATAATAATTATTTTATTATAATTATAAATATAATTATAATTTTACAATGGAAGATGATGATGATGATGATTATTATTATAGTTATAATTATAATAATTATTTTATTATAATTATAAATATAATTATAATTTTAAAATGGAAGATGATGATGATTATTATTATTATTAACAACAACAAGAATAAAAAATATTATAATTAATTAATCTATTAACAATAATTAATAATAATTTTTTAGTTAAATGGTTAATAATAATTAAAAATTATTATTATTATTAATTAATTTTTAAATAAAAATAAAAATAACAATAATCAAAATACAAAATAATAATTATGATAAAAACTAATTAAGGATTTTAGAGTAATTTGTTACAATTTAACTGATTTCAATTTTAATTCTAAGACAAAGTAAACAAAACTAATTAATTATTGTTAATAGATTAATTAATTATAATACTTTTTATTCTTGTTGTTGTTAATAATAATAATTATCATCATCATCCATTTTAAAATAATTATTATAATTATAACTATAATTATAATCCATTTAAAATTATTATATTTTTAATTAAATAGATGGTATATTGAGAATTTAAAATTATAGAGGGTGAATTGGTACTCTAAGGGTTTCAATGAAATAAAACTAAGGGTAAGAGATTAAATAAAATTTTACAATACCGAAAGTTATGAATAAATAGTAAATAAATAGGAGTATAAGGGGCTCAAAGATAATTTACCTCAACCTAAATACTGAGCTTTATCCAAAATATCTCTAGAGTACCAAAAAGATTATATTATAACTAATATCAATATACATTAATTTACTCTTAAATTCAAAAGAATAATACAGCAAAATTATACAATTCTAAAAAAATGAGATGATCAGGATGTCCTGACAAATATCATCTCTATCTTCTAACATTATCACGTGACCAAGATTCAAAATATATCTACTGTCGTTGCTAGGTTGATTAGATGTACCTGCAACCTCTTGTTGGGGGGTGGAATATTATAAAACGAGATGAGTATAAAACTCAGTCAGTTCAGTGAGTAGATAGTAGTTTTTAAAAAATAAACTTATTTCAAAATGACTATATTATGTCAGTAACATCTTTATCAAAATAACATAAAAAAACTTAAATAAACTCATTTAATTATAAATCATACAGTGACATAAACATAATATATAATACCACAAAAAATTAAAAAAAGTTATAAATCCATTGTAATCTTAAATACTGAATTCTAAAATCTGTCACTAAACAAATATCCAGGAGAATAATCTCGTTATATTTGGACCTCAACGGATGGGCAATGACGTAATATTTAAGTACTGTCATGCCTCGGAACTACATAAATGGACAGGAAAATGTCATCTCATATCTGATCATATTTGTGCACGCATAATATAGTTCCCAAAGGACAAAACACCCAAGCATACGGCTCAAAGTCTCTGTGTATACTCATACAGGCCCCAAAGACCTGTATCTCATCTGTATCATCTATATCTATATTATTGTTATCATTATATCACATGCATATGCCCTCAAAAGGCAGAAATACCCAAACACACAGCCCAAAACCTCCATATGTATTCAGACGAGCCCCAAAAACCTTATCATATCTGTATCATTATAATTAGGGAAAGGTATCGTCTAATAATTTTAAAACAATTTTTATACCGTATTCATATACTATTTAACCATACTTTAAATCATATTTTTCCTTTCATTGACACATTTGAATCCACTTATCTATCTTTAAGATAATGTCTAGTTTTATATCAAATCAACACGGAAAACCAATAACCAAACACTTTTTAAATAACAAATCAATACATAAATAAAATCGATCTCAAGAAAATCATTAAATTTGAACATTTAAAATACTTATTTTATAAACATGTTTTACTATTATAATAAATTATGAAAATAAATTTTGTATATTCCACTTATATTGACAATGCTCAAACTCGGTTATCGTTCACACCTACAGATCGATTCTTGCTCGCGGATCCTCCTAAATTAAAAAAATAACATAATTATTTTTCGTATATCAGAATTAGGACTAAATTTATTCAATAAACTCGAAATGAATATCTATCTATAATATACAACTCTCGGGTCAATAAAATTATCAAAATACTCCGAAATTGTAAACCACTATTTTTCCTTGGCATTGTAACTACCAACCCATCCTTAATTTTGGGAATTACCAAAATATCTACAGGGTCACAAATTACAAAACCCCTCAAAATGTGAAGTTACCGAATTGCCCCCGCCGGGGAACGGTGACCGAATTTTAGTTAACGGTGGCCGGGAAGCTCGGGTCTGATAGTTCCAGCCATGCTGAGTCTAATAGTGCTGGCTGTGAGTTACCACGCGCAGCAACAACGGCTGATCGAACTTCCCAAGCCGCAAGCTTTCCGGCGGTCATTCGGGGCCAAAACGGCGGTTTCAGGTGGGGGTTGGTCGGAAAATGATGAGCGTGAGCTAAGGATCAAGATCGAGGCGGTGGCGTCACCCAAACCCGGTGGAATCGACGGCGAGAAGGGGTGGGTTTTACCGCGGCCTATCGAGCCGGATTGCCGGCGTTTTGACCATTGCTCGGAAACAGTGATGGCTGGATACGACGGCCGGTCTTCAAGCTTCAGATTGGTACCTTGCTCGGCCGGTGATGTGGCCGGAAATTGAAGATATGGCAGGGTCGGCTTCGTGGGTTTGGGTCCGGTTTTGGGTCGCTTTTAGCAGCTTCCTCACTCTCACGTGTGAACATGCTTCACCCTTTTCGAGCTTCTTCTTTTATTTATTTTATTTTGTTACCGCCTCTCTCTGTTTTATTTTTTATTTTTTTATTTTTGGTTCACATATGTTACAATCGCGAGTTCATTCAATGGATGAATAACGACGGGTTATTGATGACTTGGCTAACGGGAATGATGGAGGAATTAAGATGTGCTGAGTATGACAATTGGTGGGCAAACCTCGCATGAGGTGTGGATCTCAATTAAAAAGCATTTGCTTCCCTCAACCGAAGTACAAAGAATCTTTATTGAAGGACGGCCTTTATTCTCTCAGAAAGAGGAAATTCAAGGCTTGAAGATTTTCTCAAGAGATTCAAGACAATATGTGATAACTTGGTAGCAATTGGCAAACCAGTGGCTGGTGATGCAGTCTTTTAGCTTGCTAGAGCATGGGGACCTAAGTATTCAGATTTCAAAACCGCTATGCTTACCAAGCCACTTTACCCAAATCTAAAACAATTTATACACGCTTACTCCCACGGATAAATATGGTGCGATTATTTGTATTTATGTTGATGACTTACTAATTTTTTAAAAAAATATTTATATTTATGTGGATGACTTACTAATTAAAAAAAAAAAATTAACTTGGAAGGAATATATGAGACCATGAAGTATTTAACTTCAATCTTCAAAATGAAAGACTTAAATGAATTTGATACTATCTTGGGGATTAAAGTAAAGAAACATAATGGGGGTTATGTACTAAGTCAGTCTCATTATATTGAGAAAATGCCTCTGGAATTTAATAATTTGCAAATAAAAGAAACAAATACCCCATTCAATTCAAGTACGAAAATACTTGAGAATTCTGTCAGATCAATTGCACAGCTTCAATATGCTAGTGCAATTGTACTAGGCTAGGTACAGCATTTGAAGTATGCTAACTTTAAAGATATGTAAGTAAACCTAGTACAATTCACTAAAAAGCCCTTGGTAGAGTTTTTGGGTATCTCAAAAGAACTATGAATTTTGGCTTATGTTATTCCAACTTTCCAGCAGTGCCAGAGGGATTCTTACATGGTAGTTGGACTACTAGTGCTAGAGATAATAAATCCCCCATCAAGTTGGATTTTTGCTATTGGAGGAGGAGTCATTTCATGGACTTCTAAGAAGCAAACATATATTTCTCATTCCACAATGGAATAAGAGTTTATAGCGGTAGTAACAGCAAGCAAAAATGCAGAATGGTTGAGAAATTTGTTATTAGATTTAGAGTTGTGGCCGCAGCTGATGCGTCTATTTCTTTATACTGTGACGGCGAAGGTATTTTGTGTAGAACATTTGGCATGCATACAATAAAAAATCTGGGCATATTAGCTCAAGAAATGAACATGTTAGACAATTAATAATGGATGGTGTTATTAACATCATGTATGTGAAGTCAAGTATTGACTTGGCAGATATGGTATAAACCCACACAGTTTGTCTAAGCACATTAAATTAAATAAAATGTAGCCTTTTTCATTTGTTAAATGGAAACTAGAGTATTTATTTCTGTATTACTACTTGTAGAGAGGGGAAATGGAAACTTGAATTCATGTTTGAATATGAATTCACTGTGTTAGTTTGTACAACAGTTCGCTTTTAAAAAAAGAGTTCATAAAGAGTCATTTGAAATATTTGGGAAAAACGTGAGTGATGTCTAGTTCTGTTTTTAATGTTCAAGCGTCCAATTGTGACTGTGAGTGATATAATACAGTTTCCCTCACTGGGAATTTTAATTAATTATGAAGGTGAAATAAGAATTTGTTATGTATAGTTCCACCTTTCCAAAGAACCATTTAGCATTGTATACAAAAAATAATAACTCGATTGACAGGTAAGAAAGAAAAGAAAAGATGCTAAGAGAGGAGCAGAGATTCAAAGCTCTGACCACTTTATTGAAGGAACAATTTCATAATCTCCAGAATATTTAATTAAATAAAACACATACCATAACTGGAATAAAAAATATAATAAAGGTTCAAAGATTCA
This sequence comes from Citropsis articulata, assembly GCA_030449925.1. NCBI lineage: Eukaryota > Viridiplantae > Streptophyta > Magnoliopsida > Sapindales > Rutaceae > Citropsis > Citropsis articulata. Next base: position 2,187,323 of record JASUUH010000101.1, on the reverse strand, counting down.
AATTTGAAAACCATATTTCTCAGTCCAATTTATGTTCAGCTCAAAGCAATGACTTTTATTCCACAAGCATCGACAAGAGTGTGTACGCACGAAATTAACAAACAACCATTAGTGCATAACAACAAATATTACATTAATTAGTTCCAGCGACTGAGCTTTGCTGCAGAAGCTTCACTCTAATCTTCTTGAGCTCTGCTGCAGCGTCAGTCATATGTAGCCTCTGCTCAGGTGACTCCATACAACAATCCAATGCCAAATCCATGATGCTTAATAAACAATCCATTTTGGCAGAAAAAGCTTGCTCTTCTCCCACCAAATTTGCATCAACAACTTCAGTCAGTCCATGAGGTAATGACTCCTTTACCCATCTCCTTAAAGTCATTTCTCCAGTGAACATTTCATCGGTGGGCTTCTTTCTCGTGAAAGTCTCCATCAATAAAACACCATAGCTGTAGACATCACATTTGGCTGAAACAATTCCCCCTGTTCCGTACTCTGCATTTTATTGTTTCAATTTATTAAACAGACATCTATGCCATTATGAAATAAATACCATACAAAAAATCTTTTTATAATGATGGACACAAACTCTGCATCTGCTTTTAAAAAGAACATATATTGAAACCTTTACCTGGTGCCATATACCCAACTGTAGCCATTGATATAGTTTGTGTCACAAAATCGTCTCCTTCACCTAAGAGTTTGGAAATGCCAAAGTCGCTCACATGTGCCGTCATATTTTCATCCAAAAGAATATTGTTGGGTTTCAAATCACAATGGACCACAGGTGCTAACGAATGACCGTGATGGAGATATTCTAGTGCCAATGCCACATCTATCATTATATTCAACCTCTGCAAGATATCTAGGAAATAGTTGCAAGAATACAGCCACTTCTCAAGACTGCCATTGGTCATGAACTCTAATACCAAAGCTTTGAAATCTGTATTACAACAGCTGCTGAAGATTTTTACAAGGTTTCGATGGCGAACATTTCGCAATATTTCACATTCAGAATCAAAACTTCTGAATGCTCTCTCTAACTGCAGATTGAAGATCTTTATTGCAACATTAGCCCCATCAAAAAGTGTCCCTTTATACACTAATCCAAAACTGCCTCTACCAAGCAAGTTGCATTCATTAAATCCATCAGTTGCCCTCTGAATATCTAGATAGGATGTTCTTCTCCATGTTGCCAGAGATAACACATCTTCCTTATTTGGAACTTTTGTATTCTTGTTTTGACGGCTTATGAAGAACATAACGACAATTGCTATTAGTACAATGGACATAATCAAAGGCAAAATAAATTTCAGAGCAAATGGAGCTTTCTTGGAGCCTTTGCCATTAGCTTCCTTGCAAGGTGGGACTTGGAGTCTTGGTGGACCACAGAGTGCATAATTACCAGAGAACGATTGAGCTGAGAAGTTTCTAAAAGGCCCCTTAATAGGAATTTCTCCTTCTAGTCTATTGTAAGACACATTAAGTTTTTTGAGATATGAAAGTGCCTCCAATGACTTGGGAATTTTTCCGGAGATATTGTTGCTAGACACATCTAATGATTCCAAGCTTATTAAACTTCCAAATGATTCTGGGATAGGACCATTAAATTGATTACTAGCCACGGACAAAGTTGCTAAATCTTTAAGGCCACTAATGGTTATCGGAATATCACCTGATAGCTGATTTCTTGATAAATCTAAATTTATCAAGACCTTCAAGTTTTGTATACTTGAAGGAAGAGGACCACTTAATGAATTTGATGACAAGTTTACATGCAAGATGTACTCAAGACTCCACAAGGATGATGGGATACTAGAAGTGAGCATGTTGGACCCTAAATGGAGTTCTCGTAGAGATGTCAAACTTCCCACGCACGTAGGTATAGCACCGGAGAGATTGTTTCCATTTAAAAGTAATTGACTCAACCTCTCCAAGTGGCAAAGATCGTAGGGAATGGATCCTTGTAAATCATTATCATAGAGAGATAGTCCTTGTAGTTGCTGAAGTCTTCCCACAGTAGTTGGAATTGTTCCATTCAATTCATTATCGTAGAGTTTTAAAAACATCAAACCACTTAAATTTCCAATTTCTTGAGGGATACTCCCCTTGAGTTCGCATTTGATTGCTTCAAATTTTCGAAGAGAAGCAGAGAAATTCCCAATGAATGGTGGAAGAATGCCACGTAATGGATTAGCGTTTAAGGCTAGCTCTGTTAGACTTCTGCAATTGGTTAAAGAAGAGAGAAAATTCCATTGATCTGCAGGAGATGATTCAGTTGTCAAGGAATTAATCATTAGGTTGAGAAATCTGAGGAACCTCAAGTTACCAAAAGTGTTTGGGATATGGCCAGCGAATAAATTTGAGCTCAAGTCTAAGCCAATGAGCTTAGAAGCATTGGTGATGGAGTTAGGAATTGTTCCGATAAGATTATTTCCCCACAAGGTAAAAAACTCTAAGTTTGGAAGCGAGTGGCCAAGTGTTAACGGTAGGTGGCCTGACAGTTGATTTCCAATTAGATTAATGAGTCTTATGGTTGAAATATTGAAGATCGTGGGTGGAAGGGGACCACTTAAGTTATTCATACCAAGATTTAGATGCTCCAGTTTTTGTAGATTGCCAATCGCCGTTGGCATATTACCTGCCAAAATGCCAGCATTGAATTGAAAATTAATTTTCGTTTGGTAGGGATATGATTAGTTTTTGGTGATTTGAAAATTTTATTTGGTACGTTGTCTTTAAAATAGCATTTGAAAATTAAAAAAAAAAAAATTTAAAAGAGCTTTAGTGGAGAGCCCATAAGAATATTAGAACAATAATTTTAATAGAAATTATATTTTAATAAGAACATTATACAAATATATTGATGAGGAGGAATTTTTATTTTAAATGAAATTTCTTATTTTTAATTTTTTATTTAAATTACAGTCATTTATGAAAATTTAAAATTATAATGGAACAATTTGTGTAACAACCCTGCAACATTTACCAATTTTCTTAGCAAACGTTGATTTTTCAGTAAAAATATAATTCAAGTTGAAAAAAAACTTTAAAGAGTAAAAAAGTATGATACAAAGAGTTTTCCTAATAACATGTTACTGAACTTTTATTATAGTATTATTAAGATACAATTTTGTTCTTAAAAAAAAAAGATCATAAACACTGTGCAATAAAAAGCAGATTTAACCAAATTTTTTAAAAAAAAATCGAAACTTTTCGCTTGAGTATGATATTCTAATTAATGTAGCTGCTTCAGCTTTAGTACAACCTCATATATATTTAATTTTTTTATTCAATATAAGTACTAAAAAAAGATAACTATGAAATTAGATATTTATATCTTAGATGATAGTTCTACTATCGAGCTCAATCAGCTTGCACGAAAAGAGCGTTTAAAACAATAATGACTTTGAATAGTTTATTGTTATGGTCCCAGAATACTACACCGGAATTTTTTGTTTTTATATTGCAAAAAAATAGAAATGAGATATAGGCCGATATCAATTTCAGGAATAAACAAGATATGTTTGGAGCACAGTTTACGAAAACCTCCTAGTGATGTCACGTGGATTTATGCACCATATTTAGAAAATAAATTCAGCAAACGCATAAATGCAAATATTAATTACTCAAAATGAGGAGGTGAAGCGTACCTTGCAGGTAGTTCCCAGCAAGACTTAGATCCGTAAGCTGACTCAAATTTCCAATATTTTCTAGCAGTGGACCAGTGAATTTATTATCCGCCAACCGCAGAGTCTGAAGATGTGTGCATTCACTTAAACTTGACGGAATCTGGCCGTAGAAATCGTTTGAACCTAAGTAAAGTTTCTCAAGCTTTGGAAGGCGACTACACATATCATTCGGCAAACTACCAGATAGGCTATTGAAACCTAAATCAATCTTTGTTAAGGTGGAAATGTCGTAGAAGCTCCGAGGTATGGGGCCTGAAAGATCGCAATGAAATTGGAAAGCTCAATTTATATATATTGGAAGGAGTGTTCCCATAATTGACATGGCTTTTTCTTTTCAAATAAAAAATTGATAGTTGATGTGGGACTGAGCTCCGCTCTCTATGGGCACCCTTCCAAGTACCTCTTAAAACCTCTTTACGTATTTAGCAACTTTAGCAATTATTTTTTTGAGACTACAAACTCTCACCCGGAAATCAAATCAGCTTTATTAAAACCGTAAAATATTTAGCAACCATGAAATCCGAATTGCAGAAAATTTCCAACATCCCATCCCATTCTTTTACAAAATCAAAATAGAGATCCAACAATTAAAAAGTAATTAATAGTTACAACTTACCCTTTCAAAAAAAAAAAAATAGTTACAACTTGCAAATTCAAAACTGAAAAAAAAAAAACTCAAAATAAATCTATTTAATTACAAAAACGTTCCAGCAGAGTGCAGAAATAAAGAAGTGGATTTTGAGATGACAAATTGACAATCACAGTATATGGATTAAAGTGATATATATATGGATGGCTGTGAACAGGAAAACAAGCCTTGTTGAAATGGAGTTAACAATTAAAAAAAAAAAATTGAAGATTGGGGTTTATGACAATAAGTTTCATTGATGTTATTTTTTATATTAATATATGGAGGGAGATGTTAAAAGAATTTTATACTAATTTTAAATATTTTAATGGAGTAAATAAAAAAAAAAAAAGAAATTTAAGAGATATTTTAAACGGTGTCAATAGTAGAACTCTATTGTTAATTCTCTTCATTTACAATGAACCCGCCAAGTCCTTCATCACAGGGCAACAAAGATATGGATCGGTTTCTCTCTTGAAACTCCAAAGCTAGCTCTTAGGGTTTAATTTTCAAATGCTTTCATTTTTCTTTCTTTTTTTTTTTCAAATGAAAGCTGAATAAAATCTGAACTTGATTGGATCTAAATGCACTAATTTTGTTACATCATTTATTTTTATCTTTATAAGTGTTGGAATATAATTGTTGTGGTTTGACTTTTAAAATTCGAACACTCAATATATATATATAAAAAAAAAAAAAAAAAAATATATATATATATATATATATATATATATATATATATATATGGGTTGTTCTGAGCGTACCTTGTAGGTTGTTATGAGCCAGATTTAGAAGCGTAAGGTTACTCAAATTTCCAATACTTTCTGGCAGTCGTCCAATGAGTTTATTATCCGCCAACCACAGAGTTTGAAGATGTGTGCACTCACTTAAACTTGACGGAATCTGGCCGAAGAAATCGTTTGAACCTAAGTAAAGTTTCTCAAGCTTTGGCAGACGACTACACATATCATTGGGCAAACTACCAGATAGGCTATTTTCCATCAAGTCCAGGAACTCCAGCTTTGATAAGTTGAGGAGAAAATCTGGGATGCGATCTGTGAAACTGTTATTATGAAAACTCAATATTTGGAGTCGGGATAAAATACCAATCCATGATGGAAAGCTTCCACTCAATTCATTGTAAGCGAAATTTATTAATCGGAGTCGGCGTAATTTTCCCAATTCATTTGGCAGATGGCCATAGAAATTGTTCTCACTAATATCAAGAGAAACTAGATATGAGAGATTTCCTAAGTGTGGAGGAATGATGCCTCCGAGACTGAAAGATGAAAGATTTAAGGCTACGACTCTATGATGACGCGCACCACAAGAAATACCAATCCAGTTGCATATGGGGTAAGAAATGGACCAATTATTTGCCAGGACACTTCGAGAATCTGTGACATCGGCTTTAAATGCAAGAAGAGCAGATTGATCTGTTGTTAAATTGTTTATTACAGTAGCCATAGCTAATAAGCCAGCCATGAAACGGTACTGTAACAGCAACATAGGAGCAGAGAAGAATAAGAGGCGCATATTGTTGTTTCGAATATTTACAGGCAGCAAACTAAGAGCTACGAGAGATTGATATGATTTTAAAGGGAAGAAAAATAGCATACACATACAAGAGCACGACTTTCAAAAACAAAATTTATTAATAAATACTTACGAGACACATGAGTTTTCCAAGTAAACGCATATGACATGAGCTTTCCAAGTCGCATACGGCACTTTATTTCTAACCATTCGAGATTATTTTATCATAAGAGGACCACTTTGACTTTCTATGTAACCACCACTTTACTCTCCTAACTATTGTTCCAAATTTTCAACATTTTCAGGCCCCCACTGCTTGTTAATGTCTTCACACAACTTCAACGATAATACTAGAGAAAATGGATTACCAAGTCTAGCTATCGAAACAACCAAGCTTTACGGTTTCCAATAATTTTTCAACGATACTTTTTGCTCGTAATTTAAAAAAAAAAAAAATTTGCGCCGGGTCCATATCTATGTAGGGTAAATGCTCATTTAGCCTCAACAAATTAATACAACTATGTATTCAGTTAGTCCTTATATTTTCAAAATGTTGTTTAATCATGGTAAGCAATTATCAAGGCTAGCTCTTAAATAATAATGTTATATAATGTATTAAGTTTCGATACATAATTGTGATAATAATTTAATGTCACATCTGTGATAAAAATTGATTTTATTGTCGACTATGAATCTATTACTTTTACAATCCTTTCAATAAATAACACATAAAATATCATATTATGAAATATCTCATTTCAATATTTTAAGTGGCCTATCAGTGCTCTATTTTTATTGGAAAGCGTAGTTGCTTATGACATCCAACAAAAAAAAAGGAACAAAAACAAAAACTGATGCAAGGGCGTGTAGATCACGCACCACTTAATTCGATCTAAGCTCGTCCTTTAAAATTAGAACGCCGCAAATTTAATGCTTTTCAATTGTTATCGTTCCCAATCCATTCACTATGGCGACATTGTGATGTGAATTAAAAGGGCTTATGGCCCTTTATTTCCGCTTGACCATGACTTCTTATTTAATTGTTGTTGTTATTATTATTATTATTATTATTTTAATAAGATGATGACGACCCTGACTATTACGAAGACCTTGACTATAAGCCCTCATATTTCACTCGTATTTTATTATTTGTTGGGATATATAATTTATATCTTAAATAATGTGTTAGCTTTATAATTTGTTAAATGGAAACAAGAGTATTTAATTCTATATTACTAGTAGCAGAGAGGGGAAATGGAAACTTGAATTCATGTTTGAATATGGATTCACTGTATGGGTTTGTACAACAGATTGCTTTTAAATAAACGAGTTCATAAAGAGCCATTTGAAGTGTTTGGGAAAAACGTGAGTGATGTCCAGTTCTGTCTTCAATGTTTGATAGGTTATAAATAGTCATGCTATATTTAGTTTAATTCCCTCATATTTTGATTGATTTTGTGCTAATTTGTGGAAATCATGTTTGATTTAATTTAGGAGGTGAAACATGGAGATTATGATTAAGTGAAAAACTTTTATTCGAGAACTTTAACGCGACCGTTGACTTGAAGAGGTTTCCCAAAGATTAAGAAGAACATGATTAAGGATTAGGAAAGAAAAGAGGAAAAACGTGAGGGAAAGCAAACAAAAAGCAATATAAAAGGCCAAGCTGGGCGTGAAGGAAGAAGTCAGGACGTGAGGAAGTCAAAAACCAGCGGCTGCAACATTCATCAAACAATTTCTGTTTTTGTTTGGCCACCATGAGTGGCTAAGTTTTAATTCCGGTCCAGGGTTAATCAAATTCTAGTTGTAATTTTGTGAGGCTTTGAACTTAACAAGAATTTCTTCAATCCAAGTAATTTTTATTTTCTTGTTCTTATTTCATATGAATTATTTATATTGATTGAGCTTTAATTCAATATTTATTTTCTATCGCTAGTCGAGTTTGTGATCCAGAATTGTCATGAATGATTGAATTGAGTGAAAGAGTTGGCTATGTGTGTATATTGATGGCCACAATTACATAGCTTGCATGATAGGCTCTAGGAAATAAAAATACAAATTGATTAAATTGAGTAATGTCTGGATTAATTGATCTTGTTTTAGTCATTCTCACTATTCTTAATGCTATCACTTAATTTGATATGGAACGATGATGCCCATTAAATTAGTGATAAGTTTGGATTTAGCGATTGTTTCGAGTCTATTACATTAGGAGAATAATTGCTTTCATGATTAGATTATGTAGACTAAGTTCTTGGATTGAGTAATTTATATTTTTGCCTATGATCAAAGTTGCAATTGGATGGAATTGACACCCTTGGATTGGAAGCTTGGTAAGATTGATTTTTCCTTGTTTAATTTTACATCTTGTTTTATTTAATTTAATTTAATTTTATTTTCGTCAAATTCTCAAAAACCATTAAATTCAAACATTCGGATTTTGCTTTCACCAAACCGACCGGATAGAACCGAACCAAGAAGAACGCAAATTGGCCACCGGTTTCACATCCCGGCAAGTCAATCACCCAGAAAGTCTTCGCCGTAACGGTCTACCGGTTGTCCTCATCCGCAGAATAGCTCGACTGCATCTAGTCACAACCGGTCTACCGGATTTCACCAAACCGACCGGATCGCATCCGTAATCATCACAAAGACGCATTCGGTCTTGGGATCTCAAGAATCAGTTGTCCGATTGTTCAAAGCTCACAACGCATAATCGGTTGTCCGGTTTTCCATCATCCGGCCATCCGCTTTCCTTCCGTAATCAAGCCAATCGAAACGGTCTTGGATTCCTTTCCGGTTGTCCGAATCAAGTCGATAGTAGACAAGCTACAACCGGTCTTCCGGCTTATCCGGTTAGCCGGATAGCATCCAATTCTTCAACTCGCAAACGGCCAACTGCTTTTCCTTTACCGGCGATCCGCTTTAGAGTCGAAGCTCTAATTACCTAGTTTTCTTGGAAAATTGATTTTAAACTTTGAGAAATTAAATACATAGTTCTCTTGGGATTCGACGGTTTCACTACTTCTACAAATTTATTTAGGTGAATCAAGATTTGTTTGAGGAGCTTCGACAAACTCTAAAATTGGCGCTTGGGGAACTAATTTTAGTTTCTCATTGTTTTAATTATTTATTTGATTTGGTTTATGACCCGTTCTTCTCAGACTCCTAATTTGGCAGATAATCCCAAAATCGAGAGGACACAATTGAGAAAAGAGACTAGGGAAACGTCCTCGAGGAAGAAGCGTAGATAGATTTCACCATCGGTACATCCATTTTTTGAAGTCAAGAAAAAGATGGCATGTAACTCTCAAAGAACTCGCCGCACTGATTCAATCAACAACCCTTATGCATTACTTTTCCTAATATTGCTAATGATTTTGAATTAAAACTGGTTTGATTCATTTACTTCCTTCTTTTCGTGGTCAGGTGAAGATCCTCATAAGCATCTCAAAGAATTTCACATTGTTTGCTCCGAACGAAGCCACATGGTGTATCCGAGAGCAAATCAACCTTAGAGCTTTTCCTTTCTTCAAGGATCAAGCTAAAGATTGGCTCTATTATCTACCTTCCTGCTCAATCACCACATGGAACGAGATGAAAAGACTTTTTTCGAAAAATTCTTTCCCGCCACACGAGCCGCCAAGACAGGAAGGAGATTTACGGCATCACCGATCACCTGGGAGACGACGAGCAATCGGGAACGATTCAAAAGATTATGTGCAAGTTTTCCCACCATCAAATTTTCGATCAACCTCATCCAATATTTCTATGAGAGGATTATTGCCAATGGATGAGTATGATCGATGCAGCAAGTGCGGAGCTTAGTGAACAAGACACCAAGTACCCAAACAATTGATTTCAAACATGGCTGAAACTTCTCAACAATTGCACAAGAGTGGAGGATCTATCAAGCAAGTTAACGAGGTAAGTGATCTTAAAATCAAATTTCGACGAACCGCTTTCGTTCAAAATGGCTGTAGGGCAATTGCAAACAGTAAAAGCGTGTGGAATATGCTCACTTCATGGGCATCCTACTGATATGTGCCCCACATTGCAACAAGACTCCACACAAGAAGCCAATGCCATAGGAGGGTTTCCTAGTCACGCTCAAAGGAAGTATGATCCCTATTCGAATCACTACAATCCTGGATGGAGGGATCATCCCAACTTTAGCTATGGAAACCAAGGAGGACAACAAAGGCCACCTTTTCAGAACTTCACTAGACCACCTCCAATCCCTACATTGCACTCAAGCCTCCAAACTCGTGTATGTCTTTGGAGGATATTGTTAAGAATCTGCTACCAATACTCTTCAACTTCAACAGAGACAAGGACAAGCATCCGTAATTTAGGCAACCAAATTACTCAATTGGCCACGCCGCTAGTAAGTTGAAGCTCAAAATTCGGAAAGTTACCTTCACGTGTAAATCAACCCAAGGGAGAATCAGAAGCAATTTCATCGCGGGAAAAGAAATTCCTTCGGATCAACTCCACCCAAAGGTTTAAAATGGCCAAGGAGATTAAGATGAAGAAGCTCCTCAAAACAAGGCGTGGGTAAAATTCGATCCTCCTTTATCTCTTTCATCTTACACACCTACACCTCCTTTTCCTATGTTAGCCAAGCCAAAAGAAGATGAGCAAGGAAATGAGATTTGGACACATTCTGTGAAAGTGCAGATCAACATCCCCTTATTGGATGCGATCAAACAAATTCCCAACACGCAAAGTTCTTGAAAGAGTTGTGCACCAACAAGAGGAAGATGAAAGAAAAGTGGAAGGTCGAGGTAAGAAGAATGTGTCACGATGTTACAAAAAATATGCCGAAAAAAATGCAAGGATCCGTATGTTTTCATTACCTGTGTAATTGGTGAAAAGAAAGTCGAGCATGCTATGCTAGATTTAGAGCTTCAATTAATGTCATGCCATTTTCTGCTTACCAAGATTTAAAGTCGAATGACTTGCAATCGATCGGTGTAGTTATTCAATTGACTGCTCTTATATTCACCCACTGGGATAGTAGAAGATGTCTCGTGCAAGTTAATGAGCTTATATTTCGTAGACTTTACATCTTAGAGATGGAAGGTAATCCTTTCGGGCTTCGATTTTACAGGAGACCCTTCATGAAAACCGCCAAGACAAAATCACGTAGATGAGGTACTCTCTCCGAGTTTGATGGAGAGATTGTTAAGTTTAATATATTCACTGAAACACCCTACCGATGTGCATTCTCTTTGTCAAATCGACGTGATTGATTCTATTGTGCAGAGGTTTTACCCAAGAAAGTGTTGAACGAGTTGTAATTAGATGCACAATCTAATCTGTATGAATTTTGATGAACTTAGTGAAGATGAATTATTTTCAGCAACATTATCGAGCCAATAAATTCTAATGCTGAAATTTCATCTACTACTAACAAGATGTTACCTTCTATTGTGCAGCACCAAACCGAATTGAAAGCTTTGCGATCACCTTAAATACATGTATTTGGGTGAAATGGAGACATCGCTCGTGATCATATCGAAAGGACTCACGAAGGAGCAAGAAGAAAGTTTGGTTAAAACCTCAAGGAGTACAAGGTTGTAATTGGATGGACTTTAGACATAAAGGCATTAGTCCATCGATTTGCATGCACAGGATTCTACTGGCGAGGATGCTAAACCATCACGAGAGCCACAGGAGGTTGAATCCAGCCAAAGGAAGTGGTGATGAAAGAAATTCTCAAGTTGCTCGATGCGTGTATAATCTACCCAATCTCCGACAAAGAAATGGGTAAGCCCTATTCATGTGGTTCCAAAGAAAACCGGAATAACCGTGGTTAAGAACTTGAATAATGAACTTGTACCAACGCGTGCAAAATGGTTGGAGGATGTGTATTGATTTTAGAAACTTAATCAAGTCACTAGAAAAGATCACTTCCTCTACCTTTCATTGACCAAATGCTGTAGAGACTACCGAAAGTCTTTCTTTTGTTTTCTCGATGGATTTTCGTGTTTCTATCAAACCCTATTGCATGAAGATCAAGAAAAGACAACATTTACTTGTCCTTTTGGAACTTATGCCTATAGCGAATGCCCTTCTGGCCTATGTAATGCTCCGTACATTTCAAAGATGCATGACGAGTATTTTTCTGAATTTATCGAGAATTGCATCAAGTGTTTATGGATGACTTCACTATATATGGGATTCATTTGATGAGTGCTTAGATAATTTAACCAAGATTTCAAAAGATGCATAGATACTAACTTGGTTCTAAATTATGAAAAGTGTCATTTTACGACCACCCAAGGCATTGTTTTAGGACATGTGATTTCTTCGGGGTATAGAAGTTGATAAGGCTAAAGTGATATAATTGCAACTTACCATACCCTACCAATGTTGGAGTGCGTTTTTCGACATGCAGGATTTTATCGCAGTTTATCAAGGACTTCTCCAAAATCGCCTTGCCCTTAACCAATTTGCTACAAAAGGAAGTTCAATTCGAGTTCGGGGAGGAATGCAAAGAAAGGTTCGATAAGCTCAAGGAATTGCTGACTAGCGCCAATCATTCAACCACCGCATGGGACTTACCTTTTGAAATCATGTGCGATGCGAGCAATTATGATGAGCGGTTTAGGCCAACGAATCGACAAGAAAACCATGCCATCTATTATGCTTCCAGACTTTAAATCGCCAAGGCAATTATTCCACTACGTAAAAAGAGCTTTTGTCAATTGTTTTTGCTTGATAAATTTCGCTCTTATGTGCTTGGTTCTAAAGTTATTGTGTATTCTCGACCATGCAATTCAAGTATCTTTTCGCCAAGAAAGAATCGAAACCAAGGCTAATTCTGTGGATTTTACTTTCCAAGAATTCGACCAAGATAAAGGATCGAAAAGGAGTGGAGAATTTCGTCATGGATCACTGAGTAGATTGATAAGGGAGGAAGATGATATACCTCTCAATGACGACTTCCCGAATGAGTATTTGTTCCAACTAAAAGGTATGATTCCTTGGTATGCTGATATTGTAAATTATTTGGTTACGGGAAGTCTACCTAATGCCTCAAGGCCTAGAAAGCTAAAATTAAGAGTGAGTCTAAATACTATGTTTGGGACAAACCATTCCTTTGGAAATATTGTTCGATCAAGTGATTGTGAGATGTGCCTGAAAATGAATTCCAATCTATCTTAGCCTTTTGCCATGATTATGCATGAGGACACTTTGACCTAGACGGACCGCTAGGAAAATTTTAGATAGTGGCTTATATTGGGAATCTTTGTTTAAGGATGCATATGAATTTTGCAAAAGTTGTGAGAGATGCCAAAAGAGGAGTTAACACGCAAGAATGAAATGCCTCAAGTTCCAATTTTATTTGTGAAATATTCATGTATGGGGCATTGATTTTACGGGACCTTGCCATCATCTTGTGGTTTTTCTTACATTCTTTACTGGATTATGTTTTGAAATGGGTGGAAGCAAAAGCCACCAAACCGATGACTCCCAAGTCGTTGTAGGTTTTGTCAAGGCTAACATTTTTGCTAGGTTTGGAATTCCAAGATTATTAGTGATCAAGGCACGATTTTCGCAATAGACAGGTTGAAGCTTTGATGAAGAAATACGGAGTGAATCACCGAGTTGCCACCGCTTATCATCCTCAAACCAATGGCCAAGTCAAGTCTCCAATCGAGAGGTTAAATCTATTTTGGAAAAGACGAACCTGAAGAAAGGATTGAGCCTCGCTAGACGATGCTCTTTGGGCTTACCGCACGGCTTACAAAACTCCTATAGTATGTCCGCCACCGAATTGTGTTTGGTAAAGCATGTCACTTACCGTGGAAATCGAGCACAAAGCCTATCATGGCGATGTAATATGGACTTAGACAAAGCCGATGTCGAGATTGTTGCAATTGCAAGAGCTAGAGGAATCGAGGTTGACGCCTATGAGAACTCAAGAATTTATAAGGAGAAATCCAAGTTGTTTCACGATAACATGCTTGTTCGGAAGCAATTCGAGATTGGGAAGAAAGTTTTGCTATATAATTCGATCAAGCTCATGCCCGGTAAGTTTCGCTCGGCGGGTCGTCCTTTGTTGTTATTAATGTGTTTTCTTATGGTGCAGTAGAGATTAAGAGCTTGGACTCGGACAAGATTTTTAAAGTGAATGGCCATAGGTTGAAAATCTATCATGAGGGTGAAATTGCTCCATGCCTCATCGGAGTAAATTTCGGTCATCCTCATTATTTGGATACTTGATTCGCTTTGCGACTCTGTCTAGCCAAAGACATAAAACAAAGGCGCTTTTTGGGAGGCAACCCAAATATTTTCTTTATTCTCGCTTTTGACTTTTTATTTATTTATTATATTTGGTTTTCTTTACTTTTGTTGATTTTATTTTAAGCCTCTAGATGTTCGAAGATATATTTTGGATGAGATTAACTTTAATGAAACATGCTCACGCCATTTTACAGCTTTCCTGGCACCTCTCCCTAGATCATTCGGGTCCACATCGCCACATCTGTGGGAGTTTCTTCTTCCTTCTCATTTACTTTTCATCATTATTATTTTTGTGAGCTATTTATTGTTGATACATCGAGGACAATGTATTATTTAGGTGTGGGGGAGGATTTTGGCATGTTCTTAAAAATAAAATATATTTTTGTGCTTTAAATCTTCTCAATATCTTTAAATACCTTGTAAGTTAGGGGTACATCTTTGTTTTGAGTTTTAATGCATGAAAGAGGTAAGCATGAATAGTGTTTTTCTTTAAAATTTTCGATGGTGTCGAATTAATTTGTTGATTGAAAAGTGCACAAGACTTGATACAAAATAGACACTCTAGTGAGCTTTTGAGCCTAAGAGCAACTTATTACATTTTTGCTCCTTTTATTTTTGTTGAGTGTATCAAACTTAGTGTGTTTATTCTAGAACTTGCTTATGAATGTGTGTTGAGACCACATTTTTGAATTGATGCTTAAGTGTGATAAGGGCAATTAGGTTTAACCAATTCTTAGACTCTAAAATGCCCACCTTTTATTTTCCCCTAGTTAGCCCCTTTGAGCCTATTCTTCCTCTTTCATTTGTTTCTAACACATTATTTAACCCCAAGCCTTCTTGTTTGTTATCCTTGTTTTCTTTCTACCCTATCAAGACAAGAGTGAAGTGATTGCATGAAAAAAAAAAAAAAACGAAAAAAAAGCAAACAAAACAAAAAAAAAGGAAGAAAAAGAAAAAAAGAAAAGAAAAAAAATTCTGTTGAGAAATTTATTCCCTTAATTGGATGATTGGAGAATTATTTGCAAAAGCAATTGAATTATCAAATTGTTTCTCCAAGTGTTTTAAGTGCTTAAATGTGGGGATAAATTTCATTGTTTTAGAAGTTTGTTTGTTTATTTTGAGGCATCTAAATCATGCATGTAATTAACTCTTTGTCTTGATCGTTAAACCCTTCATTTTTGCTTCTACCATACCCTTACCTAAGCCCCATTTCAACCCTTGTGAAGTCCCTTTGATTTTTGCATCATATTCATATGCAGTGGTGGAGATTTAAATCATTTGCAAGCCTATGGTAATGACATGCTATGCTTTGATTTTGAGAGTAAAACACGCACCCTAAACACTTTGAGAGCATTGAGCGAAACCATGCGAGGGTGTTAAGTCTTGCTGCATTTGATTTTGATGAATTGAAGAGATGCTTATGTTTTTGTTACAAATTCTATCCTATGAATGCTTATTCTCTAGATTGTCACTATGATTCGACTCATTGATGTGTGTTTAGCTTTATTGGTATTCTTGGATATTGAATGTTTTGAAAGGAGGTAAAAGGGAGGAATAAGTATGATATTTAAGATATGCTTGAGGACAAGCATGGTTTAGTGTGGGGGAATTTGATAGTTATAAATAGTCATGCTATATTTAGTTTAATTCCTCATATTTTGATTGATTTTGTGCTAATTTGTGGAAATCATGTTTGATTTAATTTAGAGGTGAAACATGGAGATTATGATAAAAAGTGGACAAAAGGGCTTTATTCGGCTTGAACGTCTGACCGTTGACTCAAGGAGACGGTTTCCTAGCATTAAGAGAGAAGAAGCAAGAAGGATTAGGAAAGCTAGCAAAAGAGAAAAGAAACGTGAGGGAAAGCAAACAAAAGCAATATAAAAGGCCAAGTCAAGGAAGGAAAGAAGTCGGGACGTGAGGAAGTCAAAACCAGCGGCTGCAACATTCATCAAACAATTGTTTTGTTTGCCACCATGAGTGGCTAAGTTTTAATTCGGTCCAAGGGTTAATCAAATTCTAGTTGTAATTTTGAGGCTTTGAACTTAACAAGAATTTCTTCACCAAGTAATTTTTATTTTCTTGTTCTTATTTCATATGAATTATTTATATTGATCGAGTTGACGCCTTAATTCAATATTTATTTTTCTATCGCTAGTCGAGTTTGTGATCCGTAATTGTCATGAATGATCGAATTGAGTAGCAAAGAGTTGGCTCATGTGTGTATATTGATGGCCACAATTACATAGCTTGCATGATAGGCTCTAGGAAATAAAAATACAAATTAATTAAATCGAGTAATCTGGATTAATTGATCTTGTTTTAGTCATTCTCACTATTCTTAATGCTATCACTTAATTTGATATGGAACGATGATGCCCAGTTAAATTAGTGATAAGTTTGGATTTAGCGATTGTTCGAGTCTATTACATTAGAGAATAATTGCTTTCATGATTCCGATTACGTAGACTAAGTTCTGGATCGAGTAATTTATATTTTGCCTATGATCAAAGTTGCAATTGGATGGAATTGACACCTTGGATTGGAAGCTTGGTAAGATTGATTTTCCTTGTTTAATTTTACATCTTGTTTTATTTAATTTAATTTAATTTTATTTTCACAAATTCTCAAAACCATTAAATTCAAACATTCGATTTGCTTCACCAAACCTACCGACCGGATAATCCGTAACCAAGAGGAACGCAAATTCGCCACCGGTTTCTCACATCCCAAGTCGAATCACCCAAAGTCTTCGCCGTAACCGGCCTACCGGTTGTCCTCATCCCAAGCAGTCAATAGCCCCAGACTGCATCTAGTCACAACCGGCACCGGATTTCACCAAACCTACCGACCGGATCGCATCCGTAATCATCACAAAGACGATTCGGCCTTCCGGATCTCAAGAATCTGCTTGTCCGATTGTTCCCGTAAAGCTCACAACGCATAACGGTTGTCCGGTTTTCCATCATCCGGCCATCCGCTTCCTTCCGTAATCAAGCCAATCAAGAAACGGTCTTCCTGGATTCTTTCCTGTCCGAATCAAGAAGAGACAAGCTACAACCGTCTTCCGGCGCTTATCCTGCTAGCCGGATAGCATCCGTAATTTTTCAACTCGCAAACGGCTAACCGCTTTCCTTTACCGCGATCCGCTTAGAGTCGAAAGCTCTAATTACCTAGTTTTCTTGGAAAATTGATTTTTAAACTTTGAGAAATTAAATACATAGTTCTCTTGGGATTCACTTTCACTACTTCTACAAATTTATTTAGTGAATCAAGATTTGTTTTGAGGAGCTTCGACAAACTCATAAAATTGGCGCGCCGCTGTCGGGAACTAATTTTAGTTTCTCATTGTTTTAATTGTTTATTTGATTTAGTTTATGACCCGCTCTTCTCGCACTCCTAATTTGCGTGATAATCCCAAATCGAGAGGACAACACAATCGAGAAAAGAGACTAGAGAGGGAAACGCCGCCTCGAGGAAGAAGCAGAGATAGATTTCACTACTGGTACATCCATTTTTCTTGGTTAAGAAAAAGATGGCATGTAATCCTCAAAGAACTCGCCGCAGATTTGAATCAACAACCTTATGCATTACTTTTCCTAATATTACTAATGATTTCAATTAAAATCTGGTTTGATTCATTTACTTCCTTCTTCGTGGTTGTGCGGTGAAGATCCTCATACATCTCAAAGAATTTCATATTGTTGCTCCGAATGAAGCCACATGGTGTATCCGAGAGCAAATCAACCTTAGAGCTTTTCCTTCTTTCAAGGATCAAGCTAAAGATTGGCTCTATTATCTACCTTCCGGTTCTATCACCACATGGAATGAGATGAAAAGACTTTTTCTGGAAAAATTCTTTCCTGCTTCACGAGCTGCCAGTATTAGGAAGGAGATTTATGGCATCACTCAGATCTCTGGGGAGACGTTGTACGAGTACTGGGAACGATTCAAAAGATTATGTGCTAGTTTTCCCCACCATCAAATTTTTCGATCAACTCTCATCCAATATTTCTACGAGGATTATTGCCAATGGATAGAGTATGATCGACGCAAAGCAAGTGGTGGAGCTTTAGTGAACAAGACACCAAGCACCAAACAATTGATTTCAAACATGGCTGAAACTTCTCAACAATTTGGTACAAGAGGTGGAGGATCTATCGCAAGTTAGTGAGGTAAGTGATCTTAAAATCAAATTTCGATTTAATCGCTTTGGTTCACAAATGGTCAGTAGGGCAATTGCAAAACAGAAAAGCGCGGAATATGCTCACTTCATGGGCATCCTACTGATATGTGCCCCACATTGCAACAAGACTCCACACAAGAAGCCAATGCCATAGGAGGGTTTCCTAGTCACGCTCAAAGGAAGTATGATCCCTATTCGAATCACTACAATCCTGGATGGAGGGATCATCCCAACTTTAGCTATGGAAACCAAGGAGGACAACAAAGGCCACCTTTTCAGAACTTCACTAGACCACCTCCAATCCCTACACAGACTCAAGCTCCAAACTCAGGTATGTCTTTGGAGGATATTGTTAAGAATCTTGCTACCAATACTCTTCAACTTCAACAGGAGACAAGGACAAGCATCCAGAATTTAGGCAACCAAATTACTCAATTGGCCACGTCAGTTAGTAAGTTGGAAGCTCAAAATTCTGGAAAGTTACCTTCACAGCCAGAAATCAACCCAAGGGAGAACTGTAGTGCAATTTCACTGCGAAGCGGAAAAGAAATTCCTTCGGGATCAACTCCACCTAAAGAAGCTGAAATGGCCAAGGGAGATTAAGATGAAGAAGCTCCCTCTAAAACAAGGCGTGGGGTAAAATTCGATCCTCCTTTATCTCTTTCATCTTACACACCTACACCTCCTTTTCCTAGCAGGTTAGCCAAGCCAAAAGAAGATGAGCAAGGAAATGAGATTTTGGACACATTCAGGAAAGTGCAGATCAACATCCCCTTATTGGATGCGATCAAACAAATTCCCAAATACGCAAAGTTCTTGAAAGAGTTGTGCACCAACAAGAGGAAGATGAAAGAAAAGGGGAAGGTTGAGGTAAGTAAGAATGTGTCAGCGATGTTACAAAAAAATATGCCAGAAAAATGCAAGGATCCAGGTATGTTTTCATTACCTTGTGTAATTGGTGAAAAGAAAGTTGAGCATGCTATGCTAGATTTAGGAGCTTCAATTAATGTCATGCCATTTTCTGTTTACCAAGATTTAAAGTTGAATGACTTGCAATCGACTGGTGTAGTTATTCAATTGGCTGACCGTTCTTATATTCACCCACTTGGGATAGTAGAAGATGTCTTGGTGCAAGTTAATGAGCTTATATTTCCTGTAGACTTTTACATCTTAGAGATGGAAGGTAATCCTTCTTCGAATCCCGATTTTGTTAGGGAGACCCTTCATGAAAACTGCCAAGACAAAAATTGATGTAGATGAGGGTACTCTCTCTGTCGAGTTTGATGGAGAGATTGTTAAGTTTAATATATTTGATGCTGTGAAACACCCTACTGATGTGCATTCTCTTTGTCAAATTGACGTGATTGATTCTATTGTGCAGGAGGTTTTTGCCCAAGAAAGTGTTGGGAACGAGTTAGAATTAGATGCACAATCTAATCTAGAAGGAATTTTGGATGAACTTAGTGAAGATGAATTATTTTCAGCAACATTATCAGAGCCAATAAATTCTAATGCTGAAATTTCATCTACTACTAACAAGATGTTACCTTCTATTGTGCAGGCACCAAAACTGGAATTGAAAGCTTTGCCAGATCACCTTAAATACATGTATTTGGGTGAAATGGAGACATTGCCCGTGATCATATCGAAAGGACTCACGAAGGAGCAAGAAGAAAGCTTGGTTAAAACCTTGAAGGAGTACAAGGTTGCAATTGGATGGACTTTAGCCGACATAAAGGCATTAGTCCATCGATTTGCATGCACAGGATTCTACTGGCGAGGATGCTAAACCATCACGAGAGCCACAGCGAGGTTGAATCCATGGAAGAAGTGGTGATGAAAGAAATTCTCAAGTTGCTCGATGCAGGTATAATCTACCCAATCTCGACAAAGAAATGGGTAAGCCCTATTCATGTGGTTCCAAAGAAAACCGGAATAAGCGTGTTAAGAACTTGAATAATGAACTTGTACCAATGCGTGTGCAAAATGGTTGGAGGATGTGTATTGATTTTAGGAAACTTAATCAAGTCACTAGAAAAGATCACTTCCCTCTACCTTTCATTGACCAAATGCTAGAGAGACTAGCTGGAAAGTCTTTCTTTTGTTTTCTTGATGGATTTTCAGGTTTCTATCAAATCCCTATTGCACAGGAAGATCAAGAAAAGACAACATTTACTTGTCCTTTCGAACTTATGCCTATAGTGAATGCCCTTCGGCCTATGTAATGCTCCGTACATTTCAAAGATGCATGATGAGTATTTTTTCTGAATTTATTGAGAATTGCATTGAAGTGTTTATGGATGACTTCACTATATATGGGGATTCATTTGATGAGTGCTTAGATAATTTAACCAAGATTTTGAAAAGATGCATAGATACTAACTTGGTTCTAAATTATGAAAAGTGTCATTTTATGACCACCCAAGGCATTGTTTTAGGACATGTGATTTCTTCTAGGGGTATAGAAGTTGATAAGGCTAAAGTGGATATAATTGCAAACTTACCATACCCTACCAATGTTAGGGGAGTGCGTTCTTTTCTTGGACATGCAGGATTTTATCGCAGGTTTATCAAGGACTTCTCCAAAATCGCCTTGCCCTTAACCAATTTGCTACAAAAGGAAGTTCAATTCGAGTTTGGGGAGGAATGCAAAGAAAGGTTTGATAAGCTCAAGGAATTGTTGACTAGCGCGCCAATCATTCAACCACCGCGATGGGACTTACCTTTTGAAATCATGTGCGATGCGAGCAATTATGCAGTGGGAGCGGTTTTAGGCCAACGAATTGACAAGAAAAACCATGCCATCTATTATGCTTCCAGGACTTTAAATCCTGCTCAGTGCAATTATTCCACTACAGAAAAAGAGCTTTTGTCAATTGTTTTTGCTTTGGATAAATTTCGTTCTTATGTGCTTGGTTCTAAAGTTATTGTGTATTCTGACCATGCAATTAAGTATCTTTCGCCAAGAAAGAATCGAAACCAAGGCTAATTCGGTGGATTTTACTTCTCCAAGAATTCGACCTGAAGATAAAGGATCGAAAAGGAGTGGAGAATTCTGTTGCGGATCACTTGAGTAGATTGATAAGGGAGGAAGATGATATACCTCTCAATGACGACTTCCCGAATGAGTATTTGTTCCAACTAAAAGGTATGATTCCTTGGTATGCTGATATTGTAAATTATTTGGTTACGGGAAGTCTACCTAACAGTCTCAAGGGCCTCAGAAAGCTAAAATTAAGAGTGAGTCTAAATACTATGTTTGGGACAAACCATTCCTTTGGAAATATTGTTCGATCAAGTGATTGTGAGATGTGTGCCGAAAATGAATTCCAATCTATCTTAGCCTTTTGCCATGATTATGCGCATGTGGAGGACACTTTGGACCTAGACGGACCGCTAGGAAAATTTTAGATAGGCTTATATTGGGAATCTTTGTTTGGATGCATATGAATTTTGCAAAAGTTGTGAGATGCCAAAAGAGGAGCGTTAACACGCAAGAACGAAATGCCTCAAGTTCCAATTTTATTTGTGAAATATTTGATGTATGGGGCATTGATTTTATGGGACCTTGCCATCATCTTGTGGTTTTTCTTACATTCTTTACTGGATTATGTTTTGAAATGGGTGGAAGCAAAAGCCACCAAAACTGATGACTCCCAAGCTGTTGTAGGTTTTGTCAAGGCTAACATTTTTGCTAGGTTTGGAATTCCAAGGGCGATTATTAGTGATCAAGGCACGCATTTTTGCAATAGATCGGTTGAAGCTTTGATGAAGAAATATGGAGTGAATCACCGAGTTGCCACCGCTTATCATCCTCAAACCAATGGCCAAGCTGAAGTCTCCAATCGAGAGGTTAAATCTATTTTGGAAAAGACGGTGAACCCAGGAAGAAAGGATTGGAGCCTTCGCTTTAGATGATGCTCTTTGGGCTTACCGACGCTTACAAAACTCCTATAGTATGTCTCACCGAATTGTGTTTGGTAAAGCATGTCACTTACCGGTGGAAATCGAGCACAAAGCCTATCATGCGGGCGATGTAATATGGACTTAGACAAAGCCGGTATGTCGAGATTGTTGCAATTGCAAGAGCTAGAGGAATTGAGGTTAGACGCCTATGAGAACTCAAGAATTTATAAGGAGAAATCCAAGTTGTTTCACGATAACATGCTTGTTCGTAAGCAATTCGAGATTGGGAAGAAAGTTTTGCTATATAATTCTCGATTGAAGCTCATGCCTGGTAAGTTTCGTTCTCGATGGGTTGGTCCTTTTGTTGTTATTAACGTGTTTCCATATGGTGCAGTAGAGATTAAGAGCTTGGACTCGGACAAGATTTTTAAAGTGAATGGCCATAGGTTGAAAATCTATCATGAGGGTGAAATTGCTCCATGCCTCATCGGAGTAAATTTCGGTCATCCTCGTTATTTGGATACTTGATTCGCTTTGCGACTCTGTTTAGCCAAAGACATAAAACAAAGGCGCTTTTTGGGAGGCAACCCAAATATTTTCTTTATTCTCGCTTTTGACTTTTTATTTATTTATTATATTTGGTTTTCTTTACTTTTGTTGATTTTATTTTAAGCCTCTAGATGTTCTTGATGCAGAAGATATATTTTGGACAGGAGATTAACTTTAATGAAACATGCTCACGCCATTTTACAGCTTTCCTTGGCACCCTCTCCCTAGATCATTCGGGTCCACATCGCTCACATTCAGGGGAGTTTCTTCTTCCCTTCTCATTTACTTTTCATCATTATTATTTTTTGTGAGCTATTTACTTGTTGATACATTGAGGACAATGTATTATTTAGGTGTGGGGGAGGATTTTGGCATGTTCTTAAAAATAAAATATATTTTTGTGCTTTAAATCTTCTCAATATCTTTAAATACCTTGTAAGTTAGGGGTACATCTTTGTTTTGAGTTTTAATGCATGAAAGAGGTAAGCATGAATAGTGTTTTTCTTTAAAATTTTCGATGGTGTCGAATTAATTTGTTGATTGAAAAGTGCACAAGACTTGATACAAAATAGACACTCTAGTGAGCTTTTGAGCCTAAGAGCAACTTATTACATTTTTGCTCCTTTTATTTTTGTTGAGTGTATCAAACTTAGTGTGTTTATTCTAGAACTTGCTTATGAATGTGTGTTGAGACCACATTTTTGAATTGATGCTTAAGTGTGATAAGGGCAATTAGGTTTAACCAATTCTTAGACTCTAAAATGCCCACCTTTTATTTTCCCCTAGTTAGCCCCTTTGAGCCTATTCTTCCTCTTTCATTTGTTTCTAACACATTATTTAACCCCAAGCCTTCTTGTTTGTTATCCTTGTTTTCTTTCTACCCTATCAAGACAAGAGTGAAGTAATTGCATGATTAAAAAAAAAAACGAAAAAAAAAAAGAAAAAAGAAAAAAAAATATGTAGAGAAATTTATTCCCTTAATTGGATGATTGGAGAATTATTTGCAAAAGCAATTGAATTATCAAATTGTTTCTCCAAGTGTTTTAAGTGCTTAAATGTGGGGATAAATTTCATTGTTTTAGAAGTTTGTTTGTTTATTTTGAGGCATCTAAATCATGCATGTAATTAACTCTTTGTCTTGATCGTTAAACCCTTCATTTTTGCTTCTACCATACCCTTACCTAAGCCCCATTTCAACCCTTGTGAAGTCCCTTTGATTTTTGCATCATATTCATATGCAGTGGTGGAGATTTAAATCATTTGCAAGCCTATGGTAATGACATGCTATGCTTTGATTTTGAGAGTAAAACACGCACCCTAAACACTTTGAGAGCATTGAGCGAAACCATGCGAGTGTTAAGTCTTGCTGCATTTGATTTTGATGAATTGAAGAGATGCTTATGTTTTTGTTACAAATTCTATCCTATGAATGCTTATTCTCTAGATTGTCACTATGATTCGACTCATTGATGTGTGTTTAGCTTTATTGGTATTCTTGGATATTGAATGTTTTGAAAGGAGGTAAAAGGGAGGAATAGTATGATAATTTAAGATATGCTTGAGGACAAGCATGGTTTAAAAGGGGGGAATTTGATAGGTTATAAATAGTCATGCTATATTTAGTTTAATTCCTATTTTGATTGATTTTGTGCTAATTTGGAAATCATGTTTGATTTAATTTAGAGGTGAAACATGGAGATTATGATAAAAAGTGGACAAAAAGGGCTTTATTCGGGCTTTGGAACGTGGGCTGACCGTTGACTTGAAGGAGACGGTTTCCTAGCATTAAGAGAAGAAGAAGCCAAGAAGGATTAGGAAAGCTAGCAAAAGAGGAAAAGAAACGTGAGGGAAAGCAAACAAAAAGCAATATAAAAGGCCAAGTCAAGGGAAGAAGTCAGGACGTGAGGAAGTCAAAAACCAGCGGCTGCAACATTCATCAAACAATTTCTGTTTTTGTTTGGCCACCATGAGTGGCTAAGTTTTAATTCCGGTCCAAGGGTTAATCAAATTCTAGTTGTAATTTTGTGAGGCTTTGAACTTAACAAGAATTTCTTCAGTCCAAGTAATTTTTATTTTCTTGTTCTTATTTCATATGAATTATTTATATTGATTGAGTTGACGCCTTAATTCAATATTTATTTTTCTATCGCTAGTCAGGAGTTTGTGATCCGTAATTGTCATGAATGATTGAATTGAGTAGCAAAGAGTTGGCTCATGTGTGTGTATATTGATGGCCACAATTACATAGCTTGCATGATAGGCTCTAGGGAAATAAAAATACAAATTAATTAAATTGGAGTAATCTGGATTAATTGATCTTGTTTTAGTCATTCTCACTATTCTTAATGCTATCACTTAATTTGATATGGAACGATGATGCCCAGTTAAATTAGTGATAAGTTTGGATTTAGGCGATTGTTTGAGTCTATTACATTAGGAGAATAATTGCTTTCTGCGGGATTCCGATTATGTAGACTAAGTTCTTGGATTGAGTAATTTATATTTTTGCCTATGATCAAAGTTGCAATTGGATGGAATTGACACCCTTGGATTGGAAGCTTGGTAAGATTGATTTTTCCTTGTTTAATTTTACATCTTGTTTTATTTAATTTAATTTAATTTTATTTTCGTCAAATTCTCAAAAACCATTAAATTCAAACATTCGGATTTCCGGTTTCACCAAACCTACCGACCTGGACAACTGTAACCAAGAGGAACGCAAATTCGGCCACCGTTTTCACATCCGCAAGTCGAATCACCCAGAAAGTCTTCAAGCCGTAACCGGTCTACCGGTTGTCCCTCATCCGGCAAGCCGAATAGCTCCAGAATTGCATCTAGTCACAACCGGTCTACCGGATTTCACCAAACCGGCTGACCGGATCGCATCCAGAATCATCACAGCACGCATTCGGTCTTCCGGATCTCGAATCGGTTGTCCGATTGTTCTAAAGCTCACAACGCATAATCGGTTGTCCGGATTTCCATCATCCGGTCATCCGTATCCTTACAGAATCAAGCCAATCAGCAAACGGTCTTCCTGGATTCCTTTTCCGTTGTCCTAATCAAGTCAAGAAGAGACAAGCTACAACCGGTCTTCCGGTTTCGCTTATCCTGGTTAGCCGGATAGCATCCGTAATTCTTCAACTCGCAAACGGCCAACTGCTTTCCTTTACCTACGATCCGCTTAGAGTCGAAAGCTCTAATTACCTAGTTTTCTTGGAAAATTGATTTTTAAACTTTGAGAATTAAATACATAGTTCTCTTGTGATTCGACCTGGTTTCACTACTTCTACATATTTTTTTAGGTGAATCAGTATTTGTTTTGATGAGCTTAGACAAACTCCGTCAAATTTGGCTCCGTTGCCGTGGAGCTATTTTTAGTTTCTCATTGTTTTAATTGTTTATTTGATTTAGTTTATGACTGCTCTTCTCGCACTTAATTTGCAGATAATCCCAAATCGAGATGACAACACACAATCGAGAAAGAGACTGTAGGGGAAACGCCTCGAGGAAGAAGCGAGATAGATTTCACCACGGTGGTACATCCATTTTTTCGTAAGTCAAGAAAAGATGGCGCATGTAACTCTCAAAGAACT
Organism: Citropsis articulata; assembly: GCA_030449925.1. NCBI lineage: Eukaryota > Viridiplantae > Streptophyta > Magnoliopsida > Sapindales > Rutaceae > Citropsis > Citropsis articulata. The sequence goes on along the minus strand of JASUUH010000101.1, from coordinate 2,160,974 downwards.
CGCCGCACCAGATTTGAATCAACAACCCTTATGCATTACTTTTCCTAATATTACTAATGATTTCGAATTAAAATCTGGTTTGATTCATTTACTTCCTTCTTTTCGTGGTTGTGCAGGTGAAGATCCTCATAAGCATCTCAAAGAATTTCATATTGTTTGCTCTGGAATGAAGCCACATGGTGTATCCGAGGAGCAAATCAACCTTAGAGCTTTTCCTTTCTCTTTGAAGGATCAAGCTAAGGATTGGCTCTATTATCTACCTTCCGGTTCAATCACCACATGGAATGAGATGAAAAGACTTTTTCTGGAAAAATTCTTTCCTGCTTCACGAGCTGCTAGTATTAGGAAGGAGATTTATGGCATCACTCAGATCACTGGGGAGACGCTGTACGAGTACTGGGAACGATTCAAAAGATTATGTGCAAGTTTTCCCCACCATCAAATTTTCGATCAACTCCTCATCCAATATTTCTATGAGGGATTATTGCCAATGGATAGGAGTATGATTGATGCAGCAAGTGGTGGAGCTTTAGTGAACAAGACACCTGAAGCAGCCAAACAATTGATTTCAAACATGGCTGAAACTTCTCAACAATTTGGTACAAGAGCGGGTGGAGGATCTATCAAGCAAGTTAGTGAGGTAAGTGATCTTAAAAATCAAATTTCTGATTTAACTGCTTTGGTTCGTCAAATGGCTGTAGGGCAATTGCAAAACAAGAAAAGCGTGGAATATGCTCACTTCATGGGCATCCTACTGATATGTGCCCCACATTGCAACAAGACTCCACACAAGAAGCCAATGCCATAGGAGGGTTTCCTAGTCACGCTCAAAGGAAGTATGATCCCTATTCGAATCACTACAATCCTGGATGGAGGGATCATCCCAACTTTAGCTATGGAAACCAAGGAGGACAACAAAGGCCACCTTTTCAGAACTTCACTAGACCACCTCCAATCCCTACACAGACTCAAGCTCCAAACTCGTGTATGCTCGAGGATATTGTTAAGAATCTTGCTACCAATACTCTTCAACTTCAACAGAGACAAGGACAAGCATCCAGAATTTAGGCAACCAAATTACTCAATTGGCCACGCTTAGTGTTGAAGCTCAAAATTGGAAAGTTACCTTCACAAATGTAAATCAACCCAAGGAGAATCAGAGGTAATTTCATCGCTGGTTGAAAAGAAATTCCTTCGGATCAACTCCACCCAAAGGTTCGAAATGGCCAAGGGAGATTAAGATGAAGAAGCTCCCTCTAAAACAAGGCGTGGGGTAAAATTCGATCCTCCTTTATCTCTTTCATCTTACACACCTACACCTCATTTTCCTAGCAGGTTAGCCAAGCCAAAAGAAGATGAGCAAGGAAATGAGATTTTGGACACATATCTGTGAAAGTGATCAACATCCCCTTATTGACGCGATCAAACAAATTCCCAAATACGAAAGTTCTTGAAAGAGTTGTGCACCAACAAGAGGAAGATGAAAGAAAAGGGAAGGTTGAGGTGCAAGAACGTGATGTTACAAAAAATATGCCGTAAAAATGCAAGGATCCGTATGTTTTCATTACCTTGTAATTGGTGAAAAGAAAGTGAGCATGCTATGCTAGATTTAGGAGCTTCAATTAATGTCATGCCATTTTCTGTTTACCAAGATTTAAAGTTGAATGACTTGCAATCGACTGGTGTAGTTATTCAATTGGCTGACCGTTCTTATATTCACCCACTTGGGATAGTAGAAGATGTCTTGGTGCAAGTTAATGAGCTTATATTTCCTGTAGACTTTTACATCTTAGAGATGGAAGGTAATCCTTCTTCGAAATCGGCTTCGATTTTGTTAGGGAGACCCTTCATGAAAACTGCCAAGACAAAAATTGATGTAGATGAGGGTACTCTCTCTGTCGAGTTTGATGGAGAGATTGTTAAGTTTAATATATTTGATGCTGTGAAACACCCTACTGATGTGCATTCTCTTTGTCAAATTGACGTGATTGATTCTATTGTGCAGGAGGTTTTTGCCCAAGAAAGTGTTGGGAACGAGTTAGAATTAGATGCACAATCTAATCTAGAAGGAATTTTGGATGAACTTAGTGAAGATGAATTATTTTCAGCAACATTATCAGAGCCAATAAATTCTAATGCTGAAATTTCATCTACTACTAACAAGATGTTACCTTCTATTGTGCAGGCACCAAAACTGGAATTGAAAGCTTTGCCAGATCACCTTAAATACATGTATTTGGGTGAAATGGAGACATTGCCCGTGATCATATCGAAAGGACTCACGAAGGAGCAAGAAGAAAGCTTGGTTAAAACCTTGAAGGAGTACAAGGTTGCAATTGGATGGACTTTAGCCGACATAAAGGCATTAGTCCATCGATTTGCATGCACAGGATTCTACTTGAGGAGGATGCTAAACCATCACGAGAGCCACAAAGGAGGTTGAATCCAGCCATGAAGGAAGTGGTGATGAAAGAAATTCTCAAGTTGCTCGATGCAGGTATAATCTACCCAATCTCTGACAGTAAATGGGTAAGCCCTATTCATGTGGTTCCAAAGAAAACTGGAATAACTGTGGTTAAGAACTTGAATAATGAACTTGTACCAATGCGTGTGCAAAATGGTTGGAGGATGTGTATTGATTTTAGGAAACTTAATCAAGTCACTAGAAAAGATCACTTCCCTCTACCTTTCATTGACCAAATGCTAGAGAGACTAGCTGGAAAGTCTTTCTTTTGTTTTCTTGATGGATTTTCAGGTTTCTATCAAATCCCTATTGCACAGGAAGATCAAGAAAAGACAACATTTACTTGTCCTTTTGGAACTTATGCCTATAGGCGAATGCCCTTCGGTCTATGTAATGCTCCAGGTACATTTCAAAGATGCATGATGAGTATTTTTTCTGAATTTATTGAGAATTGCATTGAAGTGTTTATGGATGACTTCACTATATATGGGGATTCATTTGATGAGTGCTTAGATAATTTAACCAAGATTTTGAAAAGATGCATAGATACTAACTTGGTTCTAAATTATGAAAAGTGTCATTTTATGACCACCCAAGGCATTGTTTTAGGACATGTGATTTCTTCTAGGGGTATAGAAGTTGATAAGGCTAAAGTGGATATAATTGCAAACTTACCATACCCTACCAATGTTAGGGGAGTGCGTTCTTTTCTTGGACATGCAGGATTTTATCGCAGGTTTATCAAGGACTTCTCCAAAATCGCCTTGCCCTTAACCAATTTGCTACAAAAGGAAGTTCAATTCGAGTTTGGGGAGGAATGCAAAGAAAGGTTTGATAAGCTCAAGGAATTGTTGACTAGCGCGCCAATCATTCAACCACCGCGATGGGACTTACCTTTTGAAATCATGTGCGATGCGAGCAATTATGCAGTGGGAGCGGTTTTAGGCCAACGAATTGACAAGAAAAACCATGCCATCTATTATGCTTCCAGGACTTTAAATCGCCAAAGGCAATTATTCCACTACGTAAAAAAGAGCTTTTGTCAATTGTTTTGCTTTGGATAAATTTCGTTCTTATGTGCTTGGTTCTAAAGTTATTGTGTATTCGACCACGCAAGTATCTTTTGGACAAGAAAGAATCGAAACCAAGGCTAATTCTGTTGATTTTACTTCTCCAAGAATTCGACCTGAAGATAAAGGATCGAAAAGGAGTGGAGAATTCTGTTGCGGATCACTTGAGTAGATTGATAAGGGAGGAAGATGATATACCTCTCAATGACGACTTCCCGAATGAGTATTTGTTCCAACTAAAAGGTATGATTCCTTGGTATGCTGATATTGTAAATTATTTGGTTACGGGAAGTCTACCTAACAGTCTCAGTGCGTCTAGGAAAGCTAAAATTAAGAGTGAGTCTAAATACTATGTTTGGGACAAACCATTCCTTTGGAAATATTGTTCTGATCAAGTGATTAGGAGATGTGTGCCTGAAAATGAATTCCAATCTATCTTAGCCTTTTGCCATGATTATGCATGTGGAGGACACTTTGGACCTAGACGGACCGCTAGGAAAATTTTAGATAGTGGCTTATATTGGGAATCTTTGTTTAAGGATGCATATGAATTTTGCAAAAGTTGTGAGAGATGCCAAAAAGAGGAGCGTTAACACGCAAGAATGAAATGCCTCAAGTTCCAATTCTTATTTGTGAAATATTTGATGTATGGGGCATTGATTTTATGGGACCTTTGCCATCATCTTGTGGTTTTTCTTACATTCTTTTAGCTGTGGATTATGTTTTGAAATGGGTGGAAGCAAAAGCCACCAAAACTGATGACTCCCAAGCTGTTGTAGGTTTTGTCAAGGCTAACATTTTTGCTAGGTTTGGAATTCCAAGGGCGATTATTAGTGATCAAGGCACGCATTTTTGCAATAGATCGGTTGAAGCTTTGATGAAGAAATATGGAGTGAATCACCGAGTTGCCACCGCTTATCATCCTCAAACCAATGGCCAAGCTGAAGTCTCCAATCGAGAGGTTAAATCTATTTTGGAAAAGACGGTGAACCCAGGAAGAAAGGATTGGAGCCTTCGTTTAGATGATGCTCTTTGGGCTTACCGCACGGCTTACAAAACTCCTATAGGTATGTCTCCTTACCGAATTGTGTTTGGTAAAGCATGTCACTTACCGGTGGAAATCGAGCACAAAGCCTATTGGGCGGTGCGGCGATGTAATATGGACTTAGACAAAGCCGGTATGTCGAGATTGTTGCAATTGCAAGAGCTAGAGGAATTGAGGTTAGACGCCTATGAGAACTCAAGAATTTATAAGGAGAAATCCAAGTTGTTTCACGATAACATGCTTGTTCGTAAGCAATTCGAGATTGGGAAGAAAGTTTTGCTATATAATTCTCGATTGAAGCTCATGCCTGGTAAGTTTCGTTCTCGATGGGTTGGTCCTTTTGTTGTTATTAACGTGTTTCCATATGGTGCAGTAGAGATTAAGAGCTTGGACTCGGACAAGATTTTTAAAGTGAATGGCCATAGGTTGAAAATCTATCATGAGGGTGAAATTGCTCCATGCCTCATCGGAGTAAATTTCGGTCATCCTCGTTATTTGGATACTTGATTCGCTTTGCGACTCTGTTTAGCCAAAGACATAAAACAAAGGCGCTTTTTGGGAGGCAACCCAAATATTTTCTTTATTCTCGCTTTTGACTTTTTATTTATTTATTATATTTGGTTTTCTTTACTTTTGTTGATTTTATTTTAAGCCTCTAGATGTTCTTGATGCAGAAGATATATTTTGGACAGGAGATTAACTTTAATGAAACATGCTCACGCCATTTTACAGCTTTCCTTGGCACCCTCTCCCTAGATCATTCGGGTCCACATCGCTCATATCTGTGGGAGTTTCTTCTTCCCTTCTCATTTACTTTTCATCATTATTATTTTTTGTGAGCTATTTACTTGTTGATACATTGAGGACAATGTATTATTTAGGTGTGGGGGAGGATTTTGGCATGTTCTTAAAAATAAAATATATTTTTGTGCTTTAAATCTTCTCAATATCTTTAAATACCTTGTGTTGGGGTACATCTTTGTTTTGAGTTTTAATGCATGAAAGAGGTAAGCATGAATAGTGTTTTTCTTTAAAATTTTCGATGGTGTCGAATTAATTTGTTAAAAAAGTACAAGACTTGATACAAAATAGACACTCTAGTGAGCTGAGCCTAAGAGCAACTTATTACATTTTGCTCCTTTTATTTTTGTTGAGTGTATCAAACTTAGTGTGTTTATTCTAGAACTTGCTTATGAATGTGTGTTGAGACCACATTTTTGAATTGATGCTTAAGTGTGATAAGGGCAATTATGTTTAACCAATTCTTAGACTCTAAAATGCCCACCTTATTATTTTCCATAAGTTAGCCCCTTCGAGCCTATTCTTCCTCTTTCATTTGTTTCTAACACATTATTTAACCCCAAGCCTGCTTGTTTGTTATCCTTGTTTTATTTCTACCCTGTCACTACAAGTGTGAATTAATTGCATTAAAAAAAAAAAAAAACGGCAAAAAAGCAAACAAAAAAAAAAGGAAGAAAAGAAAAAGAAAAGAAAAAATTCTGAGAAATTTATTCCTTAATTGGATGATTGGAGAATTATTTGCAAAAGCAATTGAATTATCAAATTGTTTCTCAAGTGTTTTAAGTGCTTAAATGTGGGATAAATTTCATTGTTTTAGAAGTTTGTTTGTTTATTTTGAGGCATCTAAATCATGCATGTAATTAACTCTTGTCTTGATCGTTAAACCCTTCATTTTGCTTCTACCATACCCTTACCTAAGCCCCATTTCAACCCTTTAAGTCCTTTGATTTTTGCATCATATTCATATGCAGTGGTGGAGATTTAAATCATTTGCAAGCCTATGGTAATGACATGCTATGCTTTGATTTTGAGAGTAAAACACGCACCCTAAACACTTTGAGAGCATTGAGCGAAACCATGCGAGGGTGTTAAGTCTTGCTGCATTTGATTTTGATGAATTGAAGAGATGCTTATGTTTTTGTTACAAATTCTATCCTATGAATGCTTATTCTCTAGATTGTCACTATGATTCGACTCATTGATGTGTGTTTAGCTTTATTGGTATTCTTGGATATTGAATGTTTTGAAAGGAGGTAAAAGGGAGGAATAGTATGATAATTTAAGATATGCTTGAGGACAAGCATGGTTTAGGTGTGGGGGAATTTGATAGGTTATAAATAGTCATGCTATATTTAGTTTAATTCCCTCATATTTTGATTGATTTTGTGCTAATTTGTGGAAATCATGTTTGATTTAATTTAGGAGGTGAAACATGGAGATTATGATAAAAAGTGGACAAAAAGGGCTTTATTCGGGCTTTGGAACGTGGGCTGACCGTTGACTTGAAGGAGACGGTTTCCTAGCATTAAGAGAAGAAGAAGCCAAGAAGGATTAGGAAAGCTAGCAAAAGAGGAAAAGAAACGTGAGGGAAAGCAAACAAAAAGCAATATAAAAGGCCAAGCTGGGCGTGAAGGAAGAAGTCAGGACGTGAGGAAGTCAAAAACCAGCGGCTGCAACATTCATCAAACAATTTCTGTTTTTGTTTGGCCACCATGAGTGGCTAAGTTTTAATTCCGGTCCAAGGGTTAATCAAATTCTAGTTGTAATTTTGTGAGGCTTTGAACTTAACAAGAATTTCTTCAGTCCAAGTAATTTTTATTTTCTTGTTCTTATTTCATATGAATTATTTATATTGATTGAGTTGACGCCTTAATTCAATATTTATTTTTCTATCGCTAGTCAGGAGTTTGTGATCCGTAATTGTCATGAATGATTGAATTGAGTAGCAAAGAGTTGGCTCATGTGTGTGTATATTGATGGCCACAATTACATAGCTTGCATGATAGGCTCTAGGGAAATAAAAATACAAATTAATTAAATCGAGTAACTGGATTAATTGATCTTGTTTAGTCATTCTCACTATTCTTAATGCTATCACTTAATTTGATATGGAACGATGATGCCCGCTTAAATTAGTGATAAGTTTGGATTTAAAGCGATTGTTCGAGTCTATTACATTAGGAGAATAATTGATTTCTGCGGGATTCCGATTATGTAGACTAAGTTCTTGGATTGAGTAATTTATATTTTTGCCTATGATCAAAGTTGCAATTGGATGGAATTGACACCCTTGGATTGGAAGCTTGGTAAGATTGATTTTTCCTTGTTTAATTTTACATCTTGTTTTATTTAATTTAATTTAATTTTATTTTCGTCAAATTCTCAAAACCATTAAATTCAAACATTCGATTTTGCTTCACCAAACCTACCGACCGGATAACCGTAATCAAGAGGAACGCAAATTCGGCTTTCTCACATCCCAAAGTCAATCACCCAGAAGTCTTCGCCGAATCGGCACCGGTTGTCCTCATCCGCAGTCAATAGCCCTGCACTGCATCTAGTCACAACCGGCTTCACCGGATTTCACCAAACCTACCGACCGGATCGCATCCAGAATCATCACAGCACGCATTCGGTCTTCCGGATCTCAGTAACCGGTTGTCCGATTGTTCCCAGAAAGCTCACAACGCATAATCGGTTGTCCGGTTTTCCATCATCCGGTCATCCGTTTCCTTCCAGAATCAAGCCAATCAGCAAACGGTCTTCCGGATTCCTTTTCCGGTTGTCCGAATCAAGTCGCAGAGACAAGCTACAACCGTCTTCCGGTTTCGCTTTATCCGGTTAGCCGGATAGCATCCGTAATTTTTCAACTCGCAAACGGCTAACCGCTTTCCTTTACCTACGATCCGCTTAGAGTCGAAAGCTCTAATTACCTAGTTTTCTTGGAAAATTGATTTTTAAACTTTGAGAAATTAAATACATAGTTCTCTCGATTCACCGGTTTCACTACTTCTACAAATTTATTTAGTGAATCAAGATTTGCTTGAGGAGCTTCGACAAACTCATTAAAATTGGCGCTGCTGTCGGGAGCTAATTTTAGTTTCTCATTGTTTTAATTGTTTATTTGATTTAGTTTATGACCCGTTCTTCTCAGACTCCTAATTTGCAGGATAATCCCGAAATCGAGAGGACACACAATTGAGAAAAGAGACTAGAGAGGGAAACGCTGCCTCGAGGAAGAAGTAGATAGATTTCACCATCCTGGTACATCCATTTTTTCAAGTCAAGAAAAGATGGCGTATGTAACTCTCAAAGAACTCGCCGCACCAGATTTGAATCAACAACCCTTATGCATTACTTTTCCTAATATTACTAATGATTTCGAATTAAAATCTGGTTTGATTCATTTACTTCCTTCTTTTCGTGGTTGTGCAGGTGAAGATCCTCATAAGCATCTCAAAGAATTTCATATTGTTTGCTCTGGAATGAAGCCACATGGTGTATCCGAGGAGCAAATCAACCTTAGAGCTTTTCCTTTCTCTTTGAAGGATCAAGCTAAGGATTGGCTCTATTATCTACCTTCCGGTTCAATCACCACATGGAATGAGATGAAAAGACTTTTTCTGGAAAAATTCTTTCCTGCTTCACGAGCTGCTAGACAGGAAGCGAGATTTATGGCATCACTCGGATCACCTGGGAGACGTCAGACAGTAATCGAACGATTCAAAAGATTATGTGCAAGTTTTCCCCACCATCAAATTTTTCGATCAACCTCATCCAATATTTCTACGAGGATTATTGCCAATGGATAGTGAGTATGATTGACGCAGTGGTGGAGCTTTAGTGAACAAGACACCAAGGCGTACCCAAACAATTGATCTCAAACCTGGTTGAAAATTCTCAACATTTTGGTACAAGAGCTGGTGGAGGATCAAACAAGCAAGATAGTGAGGTAAGTGAGCTTAAAAATCAAATTTCTGATTTAACTGCTTTGGTTCGAAAAATGGCTGTAGGGCAATTGCACACAGTAAAAGCGTGAGGAATATGCTCACTTCACGGGCATCCCATCGATATGCCCCACATCGCAACAAGACTCACACAAGGTTAATGCCATGTGAGGGTTTCCTAGTCACGCTCAAAGGAAGTATGATCCCTATTCGAATCACTACAATCCTGGATGGAGGGATCATCCCAACTTTAGCTATGGATTCCAAGGAGGACAACAAAGGCCACCTTTTCAGAACTTCACTAGACCACCTCCAATCCTCACATTGCACTCAAGCTCCAAACTCGTGTATGCTCGAGGATATTGTTAAGAATCTGCTACCAATACTCTTCAACTTCAACAGAGACAAGGACAAGCATCCAGAATTAGCAACCAAATTACTCAATTGGCCACGCCGCTTAGTAAGTTGGAAGCTCAAAATTCGAAAGTTACCTTCATGTAAATCAACCCATGGGAGAATCAGAGTGCAATTTCATCGCTGTGAAAAGAAATTCCTTCTGGATCAACTCCACCCAAAGAAGTTCGAAATGGCCAAGGAGATTAAGATGAAGCTCTAAAACAAGGCGTGGGGTAAAATTCGATCCTCCTTTATCTCTTTCATCTTACACACCTACACCTCATTTTCCTAGCAGGTTAGCCAAGCCAAAAGAAGATGAGCAAGGAAATGAGATTTTGGACACATTCAGGAAAGTGCAGATCAACATCCCCTTATTGGATGCGATCAAACAAATTCCCAAATACGCAAAGATCGTGAAATAGTTAAGCACCAACAAGAGTAAGATGAAAGAAAAGGTGAAGGTTGAGGTAATTAATAATGAGTCAACGATGTTACAAAAAAATATGCCATAAAATGCAAGGATCCGTGTATGTTTTCATTGTGTAATCGGTGAAAAGAAAGTGAGCATGCTATGCTAGATTTAGGAGCTTCAATTAATGTCATGCCATTTTCTCGCTTACCAAGATTTAAAGTTGAATGACTTGCAATCGATGGTGTAGTTATTCAATTGGCCGACTGCTCTTATATTCACCCACTGGGATAGTAGAAGATGTCTTGCAAGTTAATGAGCTTATATTTCGTAGACTTTACATCTTAGTAGATGGAAGGTAATCCTTCTTCAAATCGCTTCGATTTTGTTAGGAGACCCTTCATGAAAACCGCCAAGACAAAAATTGATGTAGATGAGGTACTCTCCGCCGAGTTTGATGGAGAGATTGTTAAGTTTAATATATTCACGTGGAAACACCCTACCGATGTGCATTCTCTTTGTCAAATCGACGTGATTGATTCTATTGTGCAGAGGTTTTGCTCAAGAAAGTGTTGGGAACGAGTTAGAATTAGATGCACAATCTAATCTAGAAGGAATTTTGGATGAACTTAGTGAAGATGAATTATTTTCAGCAACATTATCAGAGCCAATAAATTCTAATGCTGAAATTTCATCTACTACTAACAAGATGTTACCTTCTATTGTGCAGGCACCAAAACTGGAATTGAAAGCTTTGCCAGATCACCTTAAATACATGTATTTGGGTGAAATGGAGACATTGCCCGTGATCATATCGAAAGGACTCACGAAGGAGCAAGAAGAAAGCTTGGTTAAACCTCAAGGAGTAAGGTTGCAATTGGATGGACTTTAGCCGACATAAAGGCATTAGTCCATCGATTTGCATGCACAGGATTCTACTTGAGGAGGATGCTAAACCATCACGAGAGCCACAAAGGAGGTTGAATCCAGCCATGAAGGAAGTGGTGATGAAAGAAATTCTCAAGTTGCTCGATGCAGGTATAATCTACCCAATCTCTGACAGTAAATGGGTAAGCCCTATTCATGTGGTTCCAAAGAAAACTGGAATAACTGTGGTTAAGAACTTGAATAATGAACTTGTACCAATGCGTGTGCAAAATGGTTGGAGGATGTGTATTGATTTTAGGAAACTTAATCAAGTCACTAGAAAAGATCACTTCCCTCTACCTTTCATTGACCAAATGCTGTAGACTCACTGGAAAGTCTTTCTTTGTTTTCTTGATGGATTTTCGTGTTTCTATCAAATCCCTATTGCATGAAGATCAAGAAAAGACAACATTTACTTGTCCTTTTGGAACTTATGCCTATAGCGAATGCCCTTCGTCTATGTAATGCCTGTACATTTCAAAGATGCATGATGAGTATTTTTCTGAATTTATTGAGAATTGCATTGAAGTGTTTATGGATGACTTCACTATATATGGGGATTCATTTGATGAGTGCTTAGATAATTTAACCAAGATTTTGAAAAGATGCATAGATACTAACTTGGTTCTAAATTATGAAAAGTGTCATTTTATGACCACCCAAGGCATTGTTTTAGGACATGTGATTTCTTCAGGGTATAGAAGTTGATAAGGCTAAAGTGGATATAATTGAACTTACCATACCCTACCAATGTTAGGGAGTGCTCTTTTCGACATGCAGGATTTTATCGCAGGTTTATCAAGGACTTCTCCAAAATCGCCTTGCCCTTAACCAATTTGCTACAAAAGGAAGTTCAATTCGAGTTTGGGGAGGAATGCAAAGAAAGGTTTGATAAGCTCAAGGAATTGTTGACTAGCGCGCCAATCATTCAACCACCGCGATGGGACTTACCTTTTGAAATCATGTGCGATGCGAGCAATTATGCAGCTGAGCGGTTTAGGCCAACGAATTGACAAGAAAAACCATGCCATCTATTATGCCCAGACTTTAAATCCCGCCGGCAATTATTCCACTACTGTAAAAAGAGCTTTTGTCAATTGTTTTTGCTTTGATAAATTTCGTTCTTATGTGCTTGGTTCTAAAGTTATTGTGTATTCGACCATGCTTAAGTATCTTTTGCCAAGAAAGAATCGAAACCAAGGCTAATTCGGTGGATTTTACTTTCTCCAAGAATTCGACGAAGATAAAGGATCGAAAAGGAGTGGAGAATTACATGGATCACTTGAGTAGATTGATAAGGAGGAAGATGATATACCTCTCAATGACGACTTCCGAATGAGTATTTGTTCCAACTAAAAGGTATGATTCCTTGGTATGCTGATATTGTAAATTATTTGGTTACATCAGCATGCCTAGAAAGCTAAAATTAAGAGTGAGTCTAAATACTATGTTTGGGACAAACCATTCCTTTGGAAATATTGTTCGATCAAGTGATTGTGAGATGTGCCTGAAAATGAATTCCAATCTATCTTAGCCTTTTGCCATGATTATGCATGGAGGACACTTTGGACCTAGACGGACCGCTAGAAAATTTTAGATAGGGCTTATATTGGGAATCTTTGTTTAAGGATGCATATGAATTTTGCAAAAGTTGTGAGAGATGCTAAAAGAGGAGCGTTAACACGCAAGAATGAAATGCCTCAAGTTCCAATTTTATTTGTGAAATATTCATGTATGGGGCATTGATTTTACGGGACCTTTGCCATCATCTTGTGGTTTTTCTTACATTCTTTCTACGTGGATTATGTTTTGAAATGGGTGAAGCAAAAGCCACCAAAACCGATGACCCCAAGTCGTTGTAGGTTTTGTCAAGGCTAACATTTTTGCTAGGTTTGGAATTCCAAGGCGATTATTAGTGATCAAGGCACGATTAATAGATCGTCAAGCTTTCACGAAGAAATATGGAGTGAATCACCGAGTTGCCACCGCTTATCATCCTCAAACCAATGGCTGTCAAGTCTCCAATCGAGAGGTTAAATCTATTTTGGAAAAGACGGTGAACCTGGGAAGAAAGGATTGGAGCCTTCTGCTTAGATGATGCTCTTTGGGCTTACCGCACGGCTTTACAAAACTCCTATAGTATGTCTCTCACCGAATTGTGTTTGGTAAAGCATGTCACTTACCGGTGGAAATCGAGCACAAAGCCTATTGGGCGGTGCGGCGATGTAATATGGACTTAGACAAAGCCGGTATGTCGAGATTGTTGCAATTGCAAGAGCTAGAGGAATTGAGGTTAGACGCCTATGAGAACTCAAGAATTTATAAGGAGAAATCCAAGTTGTTTCACGATAACATGCTTGTTCGTAAGCAATTCGAGATTGGGAAGAAAGTTTTGCTATATAATTCTCGATTGAAGCTCATGCCTGGTAAGTTTCGTTCTCGATGGGTTGGTCCTTTTGTTGTTATTAACGTGTTTCCATATGGTGCAGTAGAGATTAAGAGCTTGGACTCGGACAAGATTTTTAAAGTGAATGGCCATAGGTTGAAAATCTATCATGAGGGTGAAATTGCTCCATGCCTCATCGGAGTAAATTTCGGTCATCCTCGTTATTTGGATACTTGATTCGCTTTGCGACTCTGTTTAGCCAAAGACATAAAACAAAGGCGCTTTTTGGGAGGCAACCCAAATATTTTCTTTATTCTCGCTTTTGACTTTTTATTTATTTATTATATTTGGTTTTCTTTACTTTTGTTGATTTTATTTTAAGCCTCTAGATGTTCTTGATGCAGAAGATATATTTTGGACAGGAGATTAACTTTAATGAAACATGCTCACGCCATTTTACAGCTTTCCTTGGCACCCTCTCCCTAGATCATTCGGGTCCACATCGCTCACATTCAGGGGAGTTTCTTCTTCCCTTCTCATTTACTTTTCATCATTATTATTTTTTGTGAGCTATTTACTTGTTGATACATTGAGGACAATGTATTATTTAGGTGTGGGGGAGGATTTTGGCATGTTCTTAAAAATAAAATATATTTTTGTGCTTTAAATCTTCTCAATATCTTTAAATACCTTGTAAGTTAGGGGTACATCTTTGTTTTGAGTTTTAATGCATGAAAGAGGTAAGCATGAATAGTGTTTTTCTTTAAAATTTTCGATGGTGTCGAATTAATTTGTTGATTGAAAAGTGCACAAGACTTGATACAAAATAGACACTCTAGTGAGCTTTTGAGCCTAAGAGCAACTTATTACATTTTTGCTCCTTTTATTTTTGTTGAGTGTATCAAACTTAGTGTGTTTATTCTAGAACTTGCTTATGAATGTGTGTTGAGACCACATTTTTGAATTGATGCTTAAGTGTGATAAGGGCAATTAGGTTTAACCAATTCTTAGACTCTAAAATGCCCACCTTTTATTTTCCCCTAGTTAGCCCCTTTGAGCCTATTCTTCCTCTTTCATTTGTTTCTAACACATTATTTAACCCCAAGCCTTCTTGTTTGTTATCCTTGTTTTCTTTCTACCCTATCAAGACAAGAGTGAAGTGATTGCATGAAAAAAAAAAAAAACGAAAAAAAAGCAAACAAAACAAAAAAAAAGGAAGAAAAAGAAAAAAAGAAAAGAAAAAAAATTCTGTTGAGAAATTTATTCCCTTAATTGGATGATTGGAGAATTATTTGCAAAAGCAATTGAATTATCAAATTGTTTCTCCAAGTGTTTTAAGTGCTTAAATGTGGGGATAAATTTCATTGTTTTAGAAGTTTGTTTGTTTATTTTGAGGCATCTAAATCATGCATGTAATTAACTCTTTGTCTTGATCGTTAAACCCTTCATTTTTGCTTCTACCATACCCTTACCTAAGCCCCATTTCAACCCTTGTGAAGTCCCTTTGATTTTTGCATCATATTCATATGCAGTGGTGGAGATTTAAATCATTTGCAAGCCTATGGTAATGACATGCTATGCTTTGATTTTGAGAGTAAAACACGCACCCTAAACACTTCGAGAGCATCGAGCTAAACCATGCGAGGGTGTTAAGTCTTCTGCATTTGATTTTGATGAATTGAAGAGATGCTTATGTTTTGTTACAAATTCTATCCTATGAATGCTTATTCTAGATTGTCACTATGATTCAATTTCATTGATGTGTGTTTAGCTTTATTGGTATTCTTGGATATCGAATGTTTTGAAAGCGAGGTAAAAGGAGGAATAGTATGATATTCTAAGATATGCTGAGGACAAGCATGGTTTGTGTGGGGAATTTGATAGGTTATAAATAGTCATGCTATATTTAGTTTAATTCCTCATATTTCATTGATTTGTTAATCAGGAAATCATGTTTGATTTAATTTAGAGCGAAACATGGAGATTATGATAAAAAGTGGACAAAAAGGGCTTTATTCGGCTTGAACGCTGACTGCTGACTTGAAGGAGACGGTTTCCTAGCATTAAGAGAAGAAGAAGCCAAGAAGGATTAGAAAGCTAGCAAAAGAGGAAAAGAAACGTGAGGAAAGCAAAAAGCTTCAAGCAAGGAAGAAGTCGGACGCGAGGAAGTCAAAACCAAATGCAACATTCATCAAACTGTTTAAGTATGGCCACCATGAGTGGCTAAGTTTTAATTCCGGTCCAAGGGTTAATCAAATTCTAGTTGTAATTTTGTGAGGCTTTGAACTTAACAAGAATTTCTTCAGTCCAAGTAATTTTTATTTTCTTGTTCTTATTTCATATGAATTATTTATATTGATTGAGTTGACGCCTTAATTCAATATTTATTTTTCTATCGCTAGTCAGGAGTTTGTGATCCGTAATTGTCATGAATGATTGAATTGAGTAGCAAAGAGTTGGCTCATGTGTGTGTATATTGATGGCCACAATTACATAGCTTGCATGATAGGCTCTAGGGAAATAAAAATACAAATTAATTAAATTGGAGTAATCTGGATTAATTGATCTTGTTTTAGTCATTCTCACTATTCTTAATGCTATCACTTAATTTGATATGGAACGATGATGCCCAGTTAAATTAGTGATAAGTTTGGATTTAGGCGATTGTTTGAGTCTATTACATTAGGAGAATAATTGCTTTCTGCGGGATTCCGATTATGTAGACTAAGTTCTTGGATTGAGTAATTTATATTTTTGCCTATGATCAAAGTTGCAATTGGATGGAATTGACACCCTTGGATTGGAAGCTTGGTAAGATTGATTTTTCCTTGTTTAATTTTACATCTTGTTTTATTTAATTTAATTTAATTTTATTTTCGTCAAATTCTCAAAAACCATTAAATTCAAACATTCGGATTTCCGGTTTCACCAAACCGGCTGACCGGATAGAACCAGAACCAAGAAGAACGCAAATTCGGCTTACCGGTTTCTCACATCCGAAGTGAATCAGCCCGTAAAGTCTTCGTCAGTAACCGGTCTACCGGTTGTCCCTCATCCGGCAAGCCGAATAGCTCCAGAATTGCATCTAGTCACAACCGGTCTACCGGATTTCACCAAACCGGCTGACCGGATCGCATCCAGAATCATCACAGCACGCATTCGGTCTTCCGGATCTCAGTAACCGGTTGTCCGATTGTTCCCAGAAAGCTCACAACGCATAATCGGTTGTCCGGTTTTCCATCATCCGGTCATCCGTTTCCTTCCAGAATCAAGCCAATCAGCAAACGGTCTTCCGGATTCCTTTTCCGGTTGTCCGAATCAAGTCAGTAAGTAGACAAGCTACAACCGGTCTTCCGGTTTCGCTTATCCGGTTAGCCGGATAGCATCCAGAATTCTTCAACTCGCAAACGGCTAACCGTTTTCCTTTACCGGCGATCCGTTTAGAGTCAGAAAGCTCTAATTACCTAGTTTTCTTGGAAAATTGATTTTTAAACTTTGAGAAATTAAATACATAGTTCTCTTGGGATTCGACCTGGTTTCACTACTTCTACAAATTTATTTAGGTGAATCAGTATTTGTTTTGAGGAGCTTCGACAAACTCCGTCAATGTTCCAGCATCCAATAGTGATTGTGAGTGATATTATATAGTTCCAATTCCCTCACTCGGAATTTTAAATAATTATGAAGTTGAACTGAGAATTTGTTATACATGGTTCTATCTTTCTAAAGAACCATTTAGGATTGTAAACAAAAAATGATAAATCGATTTGTAGGGTAGGAAATATAAGAAAGACGCTAAGACAGAAGCAGAGATTCAAAGATCTGACCACTTTGTTGGAGGAACAATTACATAATCTCCAGAATATTTATTAAATGAAGCACATACCACAACTGGAATCAAAATATAATAAAGTTCAAAGATTCAAATTCGAAAACCATATTTCTCAGTCCAATTTATGTTCAGCTCAAAGCAATGACTTTTATTCCACCAGCACACACAAGAAAGTACACGCAAAAAATTAACAAACAACCATAAGTGCATGACAACAAATATTACATTAATTAGTTCCAGCGACTGAGCATTGTTGCAGAAACTTCACTCTAATCTTCTTGAGCTCTGCTGCAGCGGCTGTCATTTGTATCCTCCGCTCAGGTGACTCCATACAACAATCCAATGCCAAATCCATGATGCTTAATAAACAATCCATTTTGGCAGAAAAAGCTTGCTCTTCTCCCACCAAATTTGCATCAACAACTTCAGTCAGTCCGTGAGGTAATGACTCCTTTACCCATCTCCTTACACTAATTTCTCCGGTGAACATTTCATCTGTGGGCTTCTTTCTCATGAAAGTTTCCATCAATAAAACACCATAACTATAGACATCACATTTGTCTGAAACAATTCCCTCTGATCGATACCATGCATTTTTTAGTTTCAATTTATCAAATAGACATATATTCCATTATCAAACAAATACTACACAAAAAATCTTTTCATAATAATGGACTCAAACTTTGTATCTGCTTTTAAAAAGAAAATAATTTGAAACTTTACCTGGTGCCATATACCCAATCATAGCCATTGTTATGGTTTGTGTCACACAATTATTTCCTTCACCTAAGAGTTTGGAAATGCCAAAGTTGCTCGCATGTGCCGTCATATTTTCATCCAAGAGAATGTTGTTGGGCTTCAAAATCACAATAGACTACAAGTGCTAATGAATGACTGTGATGGAGAGATTCTAGTGCCAATGCGACATCTATCATCATATTCAACCTTTGCAGGATATCTAGGAAATAATTGTAAGAATATCAAGACTGCCGTTGGGAATGAACTCCAACACCAAAGCTTTGAAATCTATATTACAACAACTGCTGAAGATTTTGACAAGGTTTTGATGTCGAACATTCCGCAATATTTCACATTCAGCATCAAAGCTTCTGAATGCTCCCTCTAGCTGCCCATTGAAGATCTTTATTGGAATATTAGTTCTGTCAAAAAGTGTCCCTTTATACACTAATCCAAAACTGCCTCTACCAAGCAAGTTGCATTAATTAAATCCAACAGTTGCCCGTTGAGTATCGAAATAGGATGTTCTTCTCCATGTTGCTAGGGACAACATATCTTCCTGATTTGTAATATTTTCACTCTTGTTTTGGCATCTTATAAAGAAGATAATACCAATTGCTATTAGTACGATGGATACAATCGGAGGCAAAATATATTTCAGAACAAGTACTATAGCTTTCTTGAAGCCTTTGCCGTAATCTTTTTTGCAAGGTGGGATTTGGAGAAGAAATTATTTCAGAACTAGTACTATAGCTTTCTTGAAGCCTTCGCCATTATCTTCCTTGGTGGACCACAGAGTGCGTAATTTCCAAAAAATGATTGAGCTGAGAAATTTCTAAAAGGCCCTTTGATAGCAATTTCTCCTTCTAGTCTATTATAAGACAAGTTAGTTGTTTGAGATGTGAAAGTACCTCCAATGACTTGGGAATTTTTCCTAAGAGATTGTTGCTAGAGACATCTAATGATTCCAAGCTTATTAAACTTCCAAATGATTCTGGGATAGCACCATTGATTACCTTCCAGGGACAAAGTTGCTAGATTTTATAGATTACCAATTGTTATTGGAATAGCACCTGATTGCCAACATTATGGTATCTCCAATAAATGACTTGATTGTATAAATCAAGCACTTGATTACTAGCATAATCTTGGACTAGCTGTATACTTATTGTAAAATACCCAAATTATTGGGATTGATCATTCTACTTACCTTGTACAAAATTATTTTACAACTATAAGAACTAGTATGTCTCAACAAATGGTGAGAACCCTTTCCAAAAAAATCATTTGTCTCTTTTGTTCTCTATTACTTGATACGGTATCAGAGCCATGCATGTATAAGAGAAAATCTTGAAATTTCTTATAACATCATAGCAAATTGTCGTGTTGTTCGTGGATAGAGATATCGACTTTCATTCATGGAAATTGAGATCTTATTGTTGCATTCTTGATTGAGAGTTTGAATCATGTCGGTGGAACATCTTAGGTAAGTGAACATTTTCTTTATTCTAGTGTTTAAAATGTCACAATAAAAAACCTTGCCTATCAAATTAGATGGGAAAAACTATTTCTTTAAGGAATTTTAATTTCGCATGTTTGTGAAAGGAAAAGACTTATAGGGTTATGTTAATGGATCTGATTCTAGGCCTCAGGAAGCAACTGATAGTGTGAAAATAAAGGAATGGGATTCAAATGATGCTAAAATAATTAGTTGGATCTTAAGCTCTGTTGATGCTCGTATTGTTCTTAGTTTGAGGCCTTTTCGTTGTTCTAAGGATATGTGGAATTATTTGAAAAAACTTTATAACCAAGAAAACTCTGCTAGACATTTTCAACTTGAATGAGAGTTATCTGAATATATAGTCTAGGGAACTTGTCAATACAAGATTATTATTCTAGTATTTTAAATCTATGGGCTTAATACCAAGAATTGGTTTATGCTACTGTTTCACAAGAGGGGCTGTCTACTTTGCAACAAGTGCATGAAGTGTCTAAACGAGATCAGTTTCTTATGAAATTAAGGCATGATTTTGAACCTATTTGTGCCAATGTAATGTCCAAAATTCCTTTTCCATCTTTGGTTATATGTCTTGCTGAACTTCTTCGTGAAGAATAATGACATATAACTCAATCTGTTCTTGAAGAAAAGAATAAACAAGTATCTAATCCAATGGAGGTGGCCTTTGCATCGCAAGCACAGGCAAGGGGCATGAGCAGAGTGTAATACTACAATTGCAAAGAATTTGGACATGTAGCCAAGCAATGCAGAAAGAAAATTTGTAACTATTACAAGAAACCTGGACATGTGATTGATGAATGTCGACGACGGACTCAAAATAAAAGTCCTCAAGCCTTGCAAACTACTAGCTCAAATTCACATTCAAAACCTAGTTCCATAAGCCTTACTCCTGAAATGGTACAACAAATGATTTTTTCAGCATTATTAGCTCTTGGTGTTTTAGGTAAAAATGTTTCTTCATCTCATTGTTACATTCATTCTGGTGCTTCCAACTATATGACAACTTCATCAGCATCTCTTGTCAATGTGAAACCATCTTTAGGAAATTTAGAAATTCAAACAGCAAATGGAGAAAGTATTCACGTTAAATCAATTGGTGATATTCCACATACTTTGCCTTTAACTAATGTGTTTCATGTGCCTTGTTTAACTTTGAGTCTTATTTCTGTTGGGCAATTGGTTAAAGATAATTGTACATTCTTTTTTTCAAAATCTGGTTGTATTGTACAAGATCAAGAAACGGGGAAAGTGATCGGGAAGGGACCTAAATGTGGAAAACTATTTACTCTAAGCTTACCTGGCTATCTCAAGAATAAAGCCTTATTCTCTTCATATTATTCTACTTTCATTTCTCCTTTTCAATTGTGGCATAAATGTTTGGGTCATCCAAATACTAAAACTTTGTTATCGTTGATAAAGAGTCGATTGATTTCTAATAAAGATTTTGTTACTTCTTCGGATGTGGTATTTAATTGTGATAGCTGTAAACTTGGTAAAAGTAAAACACTAACTTTTCCAGTACATCAAAATAATGTAAAAATTTATTTTGATTTGATTTATACAAATGTTTGGGGACCATCTCCTTTTCCTTCTCACTCTCGTAAGAAACATTTTGTTTCCTTCATTGATGACTATAGTTGTCACACTTGGATTTATTTTTTACATAATAAATCTGATGTATTTGATGCCTTTAAACGTTTTCTTGCATATACAAAAAATCAGTTTTCCACTTTTGTCAAAATCTTAAGATCTTATTCTAGAGGGGAATACATGTCTAATGAGTTTCTAAATTTTCTTCAAAATGAAGGAATAATATCTCAAAAAACTTGCCCAAACACTCCTCAGCAAAATGGAATAGCTGAAAGAAAAAATCGACATCTCTTGGATGTTACTCGTGCTTTGCTTCTTGATGTATCTGTGCCCTCTCATTTTTGGGTAGAAGCCTTGTCTACAGTTGTACACTTGATTAATTGCCTGCCATCATTTAACCTTTATAATGAGTCTCCATATTTTTGTTTGCTTAATAAAACATCCTAATTACACTCAATTAGGTGTTTTTGGTTGTCTTTGTTATTGTCATCTTCCTGCATCAGATAGAAATAAATTTTCTGCACAATCTGCAAGATGTGCATTTCTTGGATATGCATCTGATCGCAAAGGTTTCCTTTATTATGATCCCAATGCTTGTCGTACTCACATATCTCAGAATGTTATTTTTGTTGAAAATATTTATTTTTTTTAAAATACCCATGTCACTACTTCTTTATCTCCATGTTCTAATTTTCATGACTTTGATAGTGATATTCTTAACAAGGCAAGGTTTAATCTTGGGATAGAAAGTGAGCAACGAAACAAAACTAACAGTGAAGAAACAGAGGGTCCTCAACGAGAATCTTCCTTATCTCTTGATCCAAGCCATGAAACACATGATCCAAGTCTTGAAACACATGAGTCAAACACTATATCTGTTGCACCTCCATTACAAAGATCCAGTAGACAAATTAAACCACCTGACCGCTTGTCTCTTATGGCCACATTGTCACCTATGAGTATTCTAAACTCTTATTCCCAAGCCAAACAATATTCACATTGGCAGGTTGCAATGGATGAAGAGCTAGGAGCATTAAGAAGAAATCATAGATGGGATATTGTCTCTTGTCCTATTGGTTCTAAACCGATCGGGTGCAAATGGGTTTACTCTATCAAACAGAAAGTTGATGGTTCTTTGGATCGTTATAAAGCTCGTTTGGTCGCTCTTAGGAATTGGCAAGAATATGGCACAAACTATCATGAGACTTTTGCTCCAGTGGCTAAAATGACAACAGTTCGTACTTTGTTAGCGATTGCGGGTTCACAAGCATGGCCTCTTTTTCAAATAGACATGAAATGCATTCTTGCATGGAGATCTACAAGAAGAAGTCTACATTGTTAACATAAATATTTCTTTAATTTTAATTTTGATGATAACAAACTTGATTAAGAGTGATTAATCTTTTAAATGAAAAGTGATTTTATAATATTAGTTATTTTCTTGTTAATGTTTTAAATTAAAAAGTTTTGAGAATTTTGAAATTAGCAAATATTGCTTAAAATTCTGAAAAAGGACTTATTTGACAAGTTTTATAAAGTTTTAGGTCATAGTATAATTTTATAAAGTTTTATGGCCAAACTATAATTTTATAAAATAGTTTACTATAGCGGTCACTGTAGCAAACGGCTAACCGAAATCTTGATAACGGCTAGCCGACATCGAGCAGAATTGAAAATTAGCCTCTAGACATTAATAGCAATCCGACATTTTTGAACTTCAGCCCAACGTCATATTGACCAGTCAAACGGGGATCTGACATCTAGTTAACGGCGATTCGACATCGAGCAGACAGTCTGCAACGGCTAGTTTTCAGCTTCAACTATAAATAAGTTCATTTGAATTTAAATGAAGTTTGATCACAATACTGCCATTGAGCTTATAATTGAGTATACAATCTTCATACAACTTTAAACACATTCTTTCTTCATTTATTCACACATTGGGTATTGATTTGTAATTTTAAATATTGTGTGAGAGAAAAAAAATTTGTAATCTTTTTTTTTTTGAGTGATTATAAGTGTTGGGATACACTTGTGTTAAGAGATTGAGAATCAATTGTAAGCATTTGAAGCCTTGGAGACTTGCTTGGTGGAATCCTCAAGCCCGAAAAGCTTGGAGGCGTGGACGTAGGCGAGGTTGGCCGAACCACGTAAAAATCTTCGTGTTTGAATCTCTCTTCCCTTATGTTTTAATATTTTGATTGATTTATTAGTTATTACTTTAAATTCATTTTAGATTTGCATTAAGTTTTGTTTTTGAATTGAATAATTTTTTGAAATCCAATTCACCCCCCTCTTGGGTTGCATAACTAGAATTTCATGAAGCTTTCGCACGGAGTAAGCTCTAATTCAAAGGCTCAAGTATATATGTTGTCTACAACGTTCTCTTTATAGGCTAAAACAAGGAGAAAAGGACAAACACACCCTCAACGTTTAGGTAAAGAGACAAAAACTCCCTTAATGTTTCAAAAAAGACATTTACACCCTCATTTATTATAATTTTAATATGTAATTACCATTATACCCTTCTAGTATAAAAAAACAATTGTTAGATTATCCAATTTGTCCATATATTGTTAATAAAATTATAAATATACCCTCATTACTCCATTCCTCTATTTAAATTTTTATCAATAACCAATTTAAAAAAAAAAACTACACCTAAAAAAAATTGCAGACAAATTATAATTTTAAAAATAAAATTGCTTATTAATACCATAATAAATAACATAGAAAATTGGTTATAAATGTACAAGTTTAAATGATTGACATGTGGAGAATTGTTAAATATACAAGTTTAAAGTCTAAATAAAATTGGTTATTAATAACCAAATTTATTTTTAAAATTATAATTTATCTATAATTTTTTAGGTGTGTAGATGTCTTTTTTTTTTTTTAAATTAGTTATTGATAAAAATTTAAATAGAGTAATAGGGCAATGAAAATATATTTATAATTTTATTAACAATATATGGACAAATTAGATAATCTAATAATTTTTTTTATGTGCTAGAAGGGTATAATGGTAATAATTATAATTAATGGGGTGTAAATGTCTTTTTTGAAATGTTAAGGGGATTTTTGTCCCTTTACCTAAACGTTGGGGGTGTGTTTGTCCTTCTCACCTTAAACAAGCACCACATTCATGGTTTACAAAGTTTGGTCAAATATTGCATCAGTTGGGTCTTCACTAGAGCTCTAATGATCGTTCTATGTTTATTCGACGTTCAATTGTTGGTATCACTATTCTTCTTATTTATGCAGATGATATAATTATTACGGGGACAGACACATCTGGTATCCAGCAATTTAAGGAGTCTTTGCATTCATATTTTCAAATGAAAGATCTTGCCAATCTCACTTATTTTCTCGGCCTTGAGGTACATCGTTCAAGTGAAGGTATTTACATCCATCAGCATAAATACACAAAAGATTTAATTGCTTTGGCAAGACTTGAAGATTCAACGGTCATAGACACTCCACTTGATATCAATGTGAAATATTCAAAAAATGATGGAGACTTGCATTCTGATCCTACACTATATCGGAAACTAGTTGGGAGTTTGATTTATTTGACGATTACCCGTCTAGACATCTCTTATGCAGTGAACTTAATGAGCCAATTTATGCATGAGCCTTGACATTTACATCTTGCAGCAGTTAAAAAAATAATCTGTTATCTGCTTGGGACTCCTAATCGTGGACTATTTTACAAGACTGCTCCATTCTTATTCTCAAAGCTTATACTGATGCTGATTGGGCTGGGTGATCCAACTGTCATCGATCAACTACAAGTTGGTGTCTGTACCTTGGTGATAGTCTTGTCTCTTGGAAATGCAAAAAATAAGAGGGGGTGTCTAAATCCTCTACTGAAGCAGAGTATAGAGCTATATCAGGTGCTTGTTCTGCAATCGTATGGCTACGACGACTTGTATCTGAATTTGGTTTTCCTCAAGCATCTCGAACACTACTGTATGCTGATAACAAGAGTGCCATACAAATTGCTCAAAATCCTGTGTTTCATGAAAGAACTAAACATATTAAGGTTGACTGCCACTATATTCGAGATGCTTATGCTGATCGTACCATTCAATTACCTCATGAGTCCACAACATTTCAAATTGCAGATATATTTACAAAGTCCCTGAACAAGATACGTCATCAGTTCTTGGTTGACAAATTGAAGCTTGTTGATTCACCAGCATCAATTTGAGGGAGGCTGTTAACATTATGGCATCTCCAATAAATGACTTGATTGCATAAATCAAGCACTTGATTACTAGCGTAATCTTGGGCTAGCTGTATACTTATTGTAAAATACCCAAATTATTGGGATTGATCATTCTACTTACCTTGTACAAAATTATTTTACAACTATAAGAACTGGTATGTCTCAACAAATGGTGAGAACCTTTTCCAAAAAAATTATTTGTCTCTTTTGTTCTCTATTACTTGATACTGATAACTGATTTCTTGGTAAATCTAAATCTATCAAAACTTCAACTTTTGTATGTGGAGGGAGAGAACCACTTAATGAATTTGATGACAGATCTATTTGCAAGAGGTATTCAAGATTCCACAAGGATGATGATATGATAGAATTGAGCTTGTTGGAGCCCAAGTAGAGTTCTCTTAGAGAAACCAATCTTGCCAGGCTCGTTGCAATATGACCAATTAGCATATTACCCTGCAACAATAATGAATACAGCCTCTTTAGGTTGGAAAGATAGTAGGGAATGGATCCTTGCAAATTATTACCAAAGAGATATAAACCTTGCAGTTGCTGTAATCCTCCCACCGTTTTTGGAATAGTTCCAATCAAGTCATTGTTGAGGAGGTTTAAAACTATCAAGCCACTTAAATTTCCAATTTCTTGAGGGATGCTGCCCTTTATATATTTTGCACTTGTATGCATGAAATTCTTGAAGAGAAGCGGATAAATTACCAACTGTTGGTGGAAGGAAGCCACGTACTGGATTAGCAGCTAAAGCTAAAAAAGTTCGATTTCTGCAATTAGTCAAAGAAGAGAGAAAATTCTATTTTGCAGTAGAAGGTTCAGTCATCAAGTAATTTTGCGCTAGGCTGAGCCAATCAAGTTATCTCAAGTTGCCAAAAGTGTTTGAAATAAGGCCAGCGAAATAGTTGTAACCCAAGTCTAGGGTAATGAGTTTAGAAGCATTGGTGATTGAATTAGGAAATGTTACACTAAGTTTATTGTGGAACAAGGTTAGATGCTCCAGGTTCGGAAGCGTGTAGCCCATTGTTGATGGTAGGTGGCCTGAGAGTTGATTCTGAATTAGATTTATACCAACCATGCTTGAATTATTGACGATTGCGAGTGGAATTGGACCGGTTAAGTTGTTTTGAAGAACTAGGATCTCCAGATTTTGTAGATTGCCAATCTCGGTTGGAATTTCACCTGACCATTCAGCCAACTGCTAATGAGCAAAAAAAAGAAAAAAAAAACTATATTTTCTGAATGACTTTAAATAAATATATTTAGATTGCTACATGTAAAAATATAAATATACAGAAAAAGTCGCTAAAGTAGTGTTATTCGATTGAATAAGACAAAATTTGACTTGATATAAAATGCACAGGTGATAACATATTTTATTTATTTTTAATTTTAGAATTGTGAATGAGTCTCACATAGGTTTAAATTAGGGGTGGGCGATCGGTTCGAAAGGTAAAAATAGAACGGATCATTTTTTAAGAACCAATTATTTTGTATTCGGTTTGGTTCAAAATTCGAATTGAATAGGTAAACCAATCGGTTCTTTCACTTAAAATAAAAAAATTAGAAATTCAAAAATATACATAATAAAGTTTCTAACCCTACCAATTGTAGTTTTCCTTTCGTCTCTCTTACTCCTATTTGGTCTCTGTCGGCAGTCGGCTCTCACACACCAACACCATTTCCATTTTCCAATGCCGTCAATCACGCACCTTTAATTCCAGCACCAACAATTGTTTGACTTAGCTAGTTCGCAGCAATGATGGAGATTCATCCAACTCCGTCACCTCAATCTATCGGCAGCCGTTGCCATTAGTAAGTAATATAAGAAAATTCGTGTTTTATGAAAAAATACACTAATTAAGTTTCTAAAAAAGATTGAAGGGAAATAGTCCCTCTTAAATCTCAGACTCTTTAAAGAAAGTATAACATTTATGACATGACCTTCCTAGAGTACTTATAAGACACACACTTGAAATAGTCCCTTTTAAATCTCAAGGCTCTTTAGGCAAAGTATAACATTTATGACATGACATTCCTTGAGTACTTATAAGACACTTGTGACAAGTAATATATTATAAGTTACAATAAAAATGTAGTAACAATTTTTAATTTATCTCAGATTCTTTATCCAATATATTTTTTAATTTAATTTAACTTTTATATATTTTTTTAATTAGTCCTACTATGTTTTGTCATTTTACTTATATATATATATTTCATTTAATTTTAATTTAATAAATTATTTAATTAAAAATAATGCGGATCTGGATATCCGATTTTCCAGATGCATTGGCATTTGGATCCGGATATGCACAGATCCTAGTTTTAAGGATCCGGATCCATATTTTTTAATATGCGGATCAGGATTTTTTCAAATCCGGATAGTTTTGCCATCCCTACCTATGTTGGGCAGCAGCCGGGCCTCATGACCATGAGGTTCAACGTGAATATAATGT
Source organism: Citropsis articulata (assembly GCA_030449925.1). Classification (NCBI taxonomy): domain Eukaryota; kingdom Viridiplantae; phylum Streptophyta; class Magnoliopsida; order Sapindales; family Rutaceae; genus Citropsis; species Citropsis articulata. The sequence continues at coordinate 2,133,154 of JASUUH010000101.1, read as the reverse complement.
AATGATTAGGTGGTTTGACTTTCAAAAATCAAACAATTATACACAAACACCATAGTACTTTGATAGATGAATGTTCAATAAATTAATAATTTTGATTAAATAATAAAATTTTCTTGTAATAAAATAAATTAATAATTTTACTAACTACATAAAATAAGATTTTTTTTTTCAAATTGTTAGGGCCCAATGTGAAAGAATTTGTAATATGTGTTTGGTTTGAAAGAAAACAAATGAGAAAACTGATAAAAACTATAACGAAAGAGAAAATGGAAGCATCTAGAAATTATTCATTAAGCTCACGCCACAGAATGATTATAGCTAAGTATATATACAAGCAGAGAGAAGAATCTAGTAACTAACTGTTTGATACATTTCTCATACACGTGAATGAGTTCGTTAGCTCTGCTGCTGAGTAGATTAACTAACTACTCCACATAAGCAAGAGCAGCTCAACACATATAATCCAATGCCATCATCTATACTATATTATCTTACTCTGTAACATCCCCCCTCAAGCTGAACTGGCCTGGATGGACATTCAGCTTGCTTCGCAAATAATGAAATTGACCAAAGGTTAAAGCCTTGGTAAGAACATCAGTTGTTTGGTCTTCACTAGGAATGAATTGCACTGTAATTTGCTTAGCTGTTACGTTGTCCCTGATGAAATGAATATCGATTTCAACATGCTTAGTTTTAGCATGATAAACTGGATTGTGAGCTAGAGAAATAGCACTCTGATTATCACACCACATAATAGGAGCTGTTACTAGGCTAATCTTCACTTCACGAAGTAGAGATTGAATCCGAGTGACTTCATCTGTAGCATGAGCCAGAGCTCTGTATTCTGCTTTAGTGCTGGATCTGAAGACAATAGCTTATTTCTTGGATGACCAGGAAACTAGATTTGGTCCGAGATAGATAGCATAACCAGCCACTGATTTGCGATCATCTTTGTCACATGCCCAGTCAGAATCACTGAAACAATTCATCTGCAGTGTACCGCATGATAGAAATGTAATCCAAAATGTATTGTGCCCTTCAGATACCTCAAAAGCCTCTTACAAGCCTCCCAGTGCTATGTGGTTGGGGAAGCTAGAAACTGACTGAGTTTGTTAACAGAGAAAGCTATCTCTGACCTAGTTAAGGTTACATACTGCAATGCCCCAATTGCACTTTTGTATTGCGAGACATTTGAAACAATAGCTCCTGACCCTTTTATTAGTGGATGACCAGTTGACATAGGAGTTGGAACTGGACTGCAGTCAGTCTGATAGGTTATAAATAGTCATATTATATTTTATTTAATTCCCTCATATTTTGATTGATTTTGTGCTAATTTGTGGAAATTATGTTTGATTTGATTTAGGAGATGAAACATGGACGTTATGATAAAATTTGGACAAAAAGGGCTTTATTTGGGCTTTGCAAACGTGGGCCGACCATTGGCTTGAGGGAGACAGTTCCCTAGCAATCAGAATTGGAGAAGGATTCGGTTTCCTATCATTAAGAGAAGAAGAAGCCAAAAGGAAAAGAAAAGCTAGCAAGAAAAGGAAACCAAAAAAAAAAAAGAACGTGAGCAATATAAAAAAAAGAGGAAGCTAGGCGTGAAGAAGCAAAGAGAGGCCAACGTGAGGAGAAGGAAACAAACGGCTGCAATTTGTCTTCTTCAACAACTTTTGTTTTGTTTGGCCACCATGAGTGGCTAAGGTTTTAATTCCGGTCCAAGGGTTAATCAAATTCCAGTTGTAATTTTGTGAGGCTTTGAACTTAACTAGAATTTCTTCAATCCAAGTAATTTTTATTTTCTTGTTCTTATTTTCTATGAATTATTTATGTTGATTGAGTTGACGCCTTAATTCAATATTTATTTTTCTATCGCTAGTCAGGAGTTTGTGATCCGTAATTGTCATGAATGATTGAATTGAGTAGCAAAGAGTTGGCTCATGTGTGTGTATATTGATGGCCACAATTACATAGCTTGCATGATAGGCTCTAGGGAAATAAAAATACAAATTGATTGAGTTGGAGTAATATGAATTAATTGATCTTGTATTAGTCATTCTCACTATTCTTAATGCTATCACTTAATTTGATATGGAACGATGATGCCCAGTTAAATTAGTGATAAGTTTAGATTTGAACGATTGTTTGAGTCTATTATATTAGGAGAATAATTGCTTTCTGCGGGATTTCCGATTAAGTAGACTAAGTTCTTGGATTGAGTAATTTATATTTTTGCCTATGATCAAAATTGCAATTGGATGGAATTGACACCCTTGGATTGGAAGTTTGGTAAGATTGATCTTTTCTTTACTTAATTTTAAAGTCTTGTTTTATTTTATTTTACTTTATCAATTTCGTGTTAAAGAACAAACTCAAAACCCAGAAAAAAGGCTAACCGGTTTCATTAACCGGATTTCCGTTTAGTTCCAGAACCGAGAGAAGCGCAAACCGGACTGAGAAGCGCTAACCGGACTTCCGGTTTCCCGTATCCGGCTGTCCGTTTAGAGTCAGCAAGGAGAGAACCAGCAATTGGCTTACCGGTTTCACTATCCGGTTAGCCGAATAGGTTCCAGAAAGCTTACAACCCGCAACCGGCTATCCGTTTCCCTCATCCGGCTAGCCGAAATACTTCCAGAATCGTTGCCACCTGAATTCGGTCTTCCGGTTTTCATTAACCGGTTAGCCGATTCTGTCCAGAACCAAGCCAAACAGAAAACGGTTTACCGGTTTCCCTAACCGGCTAGCCGAATAAATCCAGAAACATCACAAGTCACAACCGGACTTCCGGATCCTTTATCCGGTTAGCCGGATAGCTCCCAGAATTCTTCAAACCAAATCGGTCGTCTGGTTTACAAAATTCGGCTATCCGGTTTGAGGCAGCAAGCTCGAAAAACCTTGAAATCTTAGGAAATTAATTTTTGTTTTAAACTTTGAGAAATTAAATACATAGTTCTCTTGGGAATTCGACCTGGTTCCGCTATTTCTACAAATTAATTTAGGAGAATCAGTATTCATTTTGAAGGGCTTCGACAACTCTGTCAAATTTGGCGCCGTTGCCGGGGAACTAATTTTAGTTTCTCATTGTTTAAATTATTTATTTGATTTGCTCCTGACTCCCTAATTTGGCAAGATAATCCGTAAATCGAGAGGACAAATACAATTGAGAAAAGAGACTAGAGAGAGGAAACGTCATCTTGAGGAAGAGGCAGAGATAGATTTCACTACTGGTGGTACATCCATTTTTGCAGAAGTTGAAGAAAAGATGGCAGACAGAACTCTCAAAGAACTCGCCGCACCAAATTTGAATCAACAGCCCTTATGCATTACTTTTTCTAATATTGCTAATGATTTTGAATTAAAATATGGTTTGATTCATTTACTTCCTTCTTTTCGTGGTGTTGCAGGTGAAGATCCTCATAAGCATCTCAAAGAATTTCACATTGTTTGCTCTGGAATGAAACCACATGGTGTATCCGAGGAGCAAATCAACCTTAGAGCTTTTCCTTTCTCTTTGAAGGATCAAGCTAAAGATTGGCTCTATTATCTACCGTCCGGTTCTATCACCACATGGAATGAGATGAAAAGGCTATTTCTGGAAAAATTCTTTCCTGCCTCACGAGCTGCTAGTATTAGGAAGGAGATTTATGGCATCACACAGATCACTGGGGAGACGCTGTACGAATACTGGGAACGATTCAAAAGATTATGTGCAAGTTTTCCCCACCATCAAATTTCTGATCAACTCCTTATCCAATATTTCTATGAGGGATTGTTGCCAATGGATAGGAGTATGATTGATGCAGCAAGTGGTGGAGCTTTAGTGAACAAAACACCTGAAGCAGCCAAACAGTTGATTTCAAACATGGCTGAAACTTCTCAGCAATTTGGTACAAGAGCGGGTGGAGGATCTATCAAGCAAGTCAATGAGGTAAGTGATCTTAAAAATCAAATTTCTGATTTAACTGCTTTGGTCCGTCAAATGGCTGTAGGGCAATTGCAAACAGTAAAAGCGTGTGGAATATGCTCACTTCATGGGCATCCTACTGATATGTGCCCCACATTGCAACAAGACTCCACACAAGAAGCCAATGCCATAGGTGGGTTTCCTGGTCACGCTCAAAGGAAGTATGATCCCTATTCGAATCACTACAATCCTGGATGGAGGGATCATCCTAACTTTAGCTATGGAAACCAAGGAGGACAACAAAGGCCACCTTTTTAGAACTTCACTAGACCACCCCCAATCCCTACACAGACTCAAGCTCCAAACTCAGGTATGTCTTTGGAAGATATTGTTAAGAATCTTGCTACCAATACTTTTCAACTTCAACAGGAGACAAGGACAAGCATCCAGAATTTAGGCAACCAAATTACTCAATTGGCCACGTCAGTTAGTAAGTTGGAAGCTCAAAATTCTGGAAAGTTACCTTCACTACCAGAAGTCAACCCAAGGGAAAACTGTAGTGCAATTTCACTGCGAAGCGGAAAAGAAATTCCCTCGGGATCAACTCCACCTAAAGAAGCTGAAATGGCCAAGGGAGATGAAGATGAAGAAGCGCCATCTAAAATAAGGCGTGGGGTAAAATTCGATCCTCCTTTATCTCTTTCATCTTACACACCTACACCTCCTTTTCCTAGCAGGTTAGCCAAGCCAAAAGAAGATGAGCAAGAAAAGGAGATTCTGGACACATTCAGGAAAGTGCAAATCAATATCCCTTTATGGATGCGGTCAAGCAAATTCCCAGATATGCAAAGTTCTTGAAAGAGTTGTGCACCAACAAGAGGAAGATGAAAGAAAAGGGGAAGGTTGAGGTAAGTAAGAATGTGTCAGCAATTTTACAAAAGAGCATGCCGAAAAAATGCAAGGATCCAGGTATGTTTTCATTACCTTGTGTGATTGGTGGAAAGAAAGTTGAGCATGCTATGCTAGATTTAGGAGCTTCAATTAATGTCATGCCATTTTCTGTTTACCAAGAATTAAAGTTGAATGACTTGCAAACGACTGGTGTAGTTATTCAATTGGCTGACCGTTCTTATATTCACCCACTTGGGATTGTAGAAGATGTTTTGGTGCAGGTTAATGAACTTATATTTCCTGTAGACTTTTACATCTTAGAGATGGAAGGTAATCCTTCTTCAAAATCAGCTTCAATCTTATTAGGAAGACCTTTCATGAAAACTGCCAAGACAAAAATTGATGTAGATGAGGGTACTCTCTCTGTCGAGTTTGATGGAGAGATTGTTAAGTTTAACATTTTTGATGCTGTGAAACACCCTACTGATGTGCATTCTCTTTGTCAGATTGATGTGATTGATTCTATTGTGCAGGATGTTTTTGCCCAAGAAAGTGTTGGGAACGAGCTAGAATTAGATGCACAATCTAATCTAGAAGGAATTTTGGATGAACTTAGTGAAGACGAATTATTTTCAGTAGCATTATCAGAGCCAATAAATTCTAATGCTGAAATTTCCTCTACTACTAACAAGATGTTACCTTCTATTGTGCAGGCACCAAAACTGGAATTGAAAGCTTTGCCAGATCACCTTAAATACATGTATTTGGGTGAAAGGGAGACATTGCCCGTGATCATATCGAAAGGACTCACGAAGGAGCAAGAAGAAAGCTTGGTTAAAACCTTGAAGGAGTACAAGGTTGCAATTGGATGGACTTTAGCCGACATAAAAGGCATTAGTCCATCGATTTGCATGCACAGGATTCTACTTGAAGAGGATACTAAACCATCACGAGAGCCACAAAGGAGGTTGAATCCAGCCATGAAGGAAGTGGTGATGAAAGAAATTCTTAAGTTGCTCGATGCAGGTATAATCTACCCAATCTCTGACAGTGAATGGGTAAGCCCGATTCATGTAGTTCCAAAGAAAACTGGAATAACTGTGGTTAAGAACTCGAATAATGAACTTGTACCAATGCGTGTGCAAAATGGTTGGAGGATGTGTATTGATTTTAGGAAGCTTAATCAAGTCACTAGAAAAGATCACTTCCCTCTACCTTTCATTGACCAAATGCTAGAGAGACTAGCTGGAAAGTCTTTCTTTTGTTTTCTTGACGGATTTTCAGGTTTTTATCAAATTCCTATTGCGCAGGAAGATCAAGAAAAGACAACATTTACTTGTCCTTTTAGAACTTATGCCTGTAGGCGAATGCCTTTCGGTCTCTGTAATGCTCCAGGTACATTTCAAAGATGCATGATGAGTATTTTTTCTGAATTTATTGAGAATTGCATTGAAGTGTTCATGGATGACTTCACTGTATATGGGGATTCGTTTGATGAGTGCTTAGATAATTTAACCAAGATTTTGAAAAGATGCATAGACACTAACTTGGTTCTAAATTATGAAAAGTGTCATTTTATGACCACCCAAGGCATTGTTTTAGGACATGTGGTTTCTTCTAGGGGTATAGAAGTTGATAAGGCTAAAGTGGATATAATTGCAAACTTACCATACCCTACCAATGTTAGGGAAGTGCGTTCTTTTCTTGGACATGCAGGGTTTTATCGCAGGTTTATCAAGGACTTCTCCAAAATCGCATTGCCCTTAACAAATTTGTTACAAAAGGAAGTTCAATTCGAGTTTGGGAAGGAATGCAAAGAAAGGTTTGATAAGCTCAAGGAATTGTTGACTAGTGCGCCAATTATTCAACCACCTCGATGGGACTTGCCTTTTGAAATCAAGTGCGATGCAAGCGGTTTTAGGCCAACGGATTGACAAGAAAAGCCATGCCATCTATTATGCTTCCGGGACTTTAAATCCGCTTTCAAGGTAATTATTCAACTACAGAAAAAGAGCTTTTGTCAATTGTTTTTGCTTTGGATAAATTTCGTTCTTATGTGCTTGGTTCTAAAGTTGTTGTGTATTCTGACCATGCAGCTTTGAAGTATCTTTTGGCCAAGAAAGAATCAAAACCAAGGCTGATTCGGTGGATTTTACTTTTCCAAGAGTTTGACCTAAAGATAAAGGATCGAAAAGGAGTAGAGAATTCTGTTGCTGATCACTTGAGTCGATTGATAAGGGAGGAAGATGATACACCTTTCAATGACAATTTCCCGAATGAGTATCTATTCCAACTAAAAGGTATGATTCCTTGGTATGCTGATATGGTAAATTATTTGGTTACGGGAAGTTTACCTAACAGTCTTAGTACGTCTAGGAAAACTAAAATTAAGAGTGAGTCTAAATACTATGTTTGGGACAAACCATTCCTTTGGAAATATTGTTCTGATCAAGTGATTAGGAGATGTGTGCCTGAAAATGAATTCCAATCTATCTTAGCCTTTTGCCATGATTATGCATGTGGAGGACACTTTGGACCTAGACGAACCGCTAGGAAAATTTTAGATAGTGGTTTATATTGGGAATCTTTGTTTAAAGATGCATATGAATTTTGCAAAAATTGTGAGAGATGCCAAAGAGTAGGAGCGTTAACTCGCAAGAATGAAATGCCTCAAGTTCCAATTCTTATTTGTGAAATATTTGATGTATGGGGCATTGATTTTATGGGTCCTTTGCCATCATCATGTGGTTTTTCTTATATTCTTTTGGCTGTGGATTATGTTTCGAAATGGGTGGAAGCAAAAGCCACCAAAACTGATGACTCTCAAGCTGTTGTAGGTTTTGTCAAGGCTAACATTTTTGCTAGGTTTGGAATTCCAAGGGCAATTATTAGTGATCAAGGAACGCATTTTTGCAATAGATCGGTTGAAGCTTTGATGAAGAAATATGGAGTGAATCACCGAGTTGCCACCGCATATCATCCTCAAACCAATGGCCAAGCCGAAGTCTCCAATAGAGAGGTTAAATCTATTTTGGAAAAGACGGTGAATCCAGGAAGAAAGGATTGGAGCCTTCGTTTAGATGATGCTCTTTGGGCTTACCGCACAGCTTACAAAACTCCTATAGGTATGTCTCCTTACCGAATTGTGTTTGGTAAAGCATGTCACTTACCGGTGGAAATCGAGCACAAAGCCTATTGGGCGGTGCGGCGATGTAATATGGACTTAGACAAAGCCGGTACGTCGAGATTGTTGCAATTGCAAGAGTTAGAGGAATTGAGGTTAGATGCCTATGAGAACTCAAGAATTTATAAGGAGAAATCCAAGTTGTTTCACGATAACATGCTTGTTCGTAAGCAATTCGAGATTGGTTAGAAAGTTTTGCTATATAATTCTCGATTGAAGCTCATGCCTGGTAAGTTTCGTTCTCGATGGGTAGGTCCTTTTGTTGTTATTAATGTGTTTCCTTATGGTGCAGTAGAGATTAAGAGCCTAGACTCGGACAAGATTTTTAAAGTGAATGGCCATAGGTTGAAAATCTATCACGAGGGTGAAATTGCTCCATGCCTCATCGGAGTCAATTTAGGTCATCCTCATTATTTGGATACTTGATTCGCTTTGCGACTCAGTCGAGCAAAACGACGTAAAACAATTGCGCTATTGGGAGGCAACCCAAATATTTTCTTGCTTTTGAATTTTTATTTATTTATTATTTTTGGTTTTCTTTACTTTTGTTGATTTTATTTTAAGCCTCTAGATGTTCTTGATGCAGAAGATATATTTTGGACAGGAGATTAACTCTAATCAAGCGTGCTTACGCCATTTTACAGCTTTCCTTGGAACCCTCTCCCTAGATCATTCGGGTCCACATCGCTCACATTCAGGGGAGTTTCTTCTTCCCTTCTCATTTACTTTTTCATTATCATCATTATTATTTTTTGTGAGCTATTTACTTGTTGATACATTGAGGACAATGTATTATTTAGGTGTGGGGGAGGATTTTGGCATGTTCTTAAAAATTTTTGCGTTTTAAGTCTTCTCAATATCTTTGATTACCTTGTAAGTTAGGGGTACATCTTTGTTTTGAGTTTTAATGCATGAAAGAGGTAAGCATGAATAGTATTTTTCTTTAAAATTTTCAATGGTGTCGAATTAATTTGTTGATTGAAAAGTGCACAAGACTTGATGCAAAGTAGACACTCTAGTGAGCTTTTGAGCCTAAGAGACTCTTATTACATTTTTGCTCCTTTTATTTTTGTTGAGTGTATCAAACTTAGTGTGTTTATTCTAGAACTTGCTTATGAATGTATGTTGAGACCACATTTTTGAATTGATGCTTAAGTGTGATAAGGGCAATTAGGTTTAACCAATTCTTAGACTCTAAAATACCCACATTTTATTTTCCCCTAGTTAGCCCCTTTGAGCCTATTCTTCCTTTTCGTTTCTTTCTAACACATTGTTTAACCCAAAGCCTTTTTGTTTGTTATCCTTGTTTTCTTTCTACCCTGTCAAGACAAGAGTGAAGTAATTGCATGATTAAAAAAAAAAAAAAAAGCAAATAAAACGAAAAAAAGAAAAAAAAAAAAAGAAAAGAATAGAAAAAAATTCTGTTGTGAAATTTATTCCCTTAATTTGATGATTGGAGAATTATTTGCAAAAGCAATTGAATTATCAAATTGTTTCTCCAAGTGTTTTAAGTGCTTAAATGTGGGGATAAATTTCATTGTTTTAGAAGTTTGTTTGTTTATTTTGAGGCATCCAAATCATGCATGTAACGAACTCTTTGTCTTGATCGTTAAACCCTTCATTTTTCCTTCTACCATACCCTTACCTAAGCCCCATTTCAACCCTTGTTAAGTCCCTTTGACTTTTGCATCATATTCATATGCAGTGGTGGAGATTTAATTCATTTGCAAGCCTATGGTAATAATATGCTATGTTTTGATTTTGAGAGTAAAACACCTACCCTAAACACTTTGAGAGCATTGAGCGAAACCATGCGAGGGTGTTAAGTCTTGCTGCATTTGATTTTGATGAATCGATGAGATGCTTGTATTTTTGGTTACAAATTCTATCCTATGAATGCTTATTCTCTAGATTGTCACTATGATTCGACTCATTGATGTGTGTTTAGCTTTATTGGTATTCTTGGATATTGAATGTTTTAAAAGGAGGTAAAAGGGAGGATTGGTATGATGATTTGAGATATGCTTGAGGACAAGCATGGTTTAGGTGTGGGGGAATTTGATAGGTTATAAATAGTCATATTATATTTTATTTAATTCCCTCATATTTTGATTGATTTTGTGCTAATTTGTGGAAATTATGTTTGATTTGATTTAGGAGATGAAACATGGACGTTATGATAAAATTTGGACAAAAAGGGCTTTATTTGGGCTTTGCAAACGTGGGCCGACCATTGGCTTGAGGGACAGTTCCCTAGCAATCAGAATTGGAGAAGGATTCGGTTTCCTATCATTAAGAGAAGAAGAAGCCAAAAGGAAAAGAAAAGCTAGCAAGAAAAGGAAACAAAAAAAAAAAAGAACGTGAGCAATATAAAAAAAAGAGGAAGCTAGGCGTGAGAACTAGGAAGCTAGGTGTGAAGAAGCAAAGAGAGGCCAACGTGAGGAGAAGGAAACAAACGGCTGCAATTTGTCTTCTTCAACAACTTTTGTTTTGTTTGGCCACCATGAGTGGCTAAGGTTTTAATTCCGGTCCAAGGGTTAATCAAATTCCAGTTGTAATTTTGTGAGGCTTTGAACTTAACTAGAATTTCTTCAATCCAAGTAATTTTTATTTTCTTGTTCTTATTTTCTATGAATTATTTATGTTGATTGAGTTGACGCCTTAATTCAATATTTATTTTTCTATCGCTAGTCAGGAGTTTGTGATCCGTAATTGTCATGAATGATTGAATTGAGTAGCAAAGAGTTGGCTCATGTGTGTGTATATTGATGGCCACAATTACATAGCTGATGATAGGCTCTAGGAAATAAAATACAAATTGATTGAGTTGGAGTAATATGAATTAATTGATCTTGTATTAGTCATTCTCACTATTCTTAATGCTATCACTTAATTTGATATGGAACGATGATGCCCAGTTAAATTAGTGATAAGTTTAGATTTGAACGATTGTTTGAGTCTATTATATTAGGAGAATAATTGCTTTCTGCGGGATTTCCGATTAAGTAGACTAAGTTCTTGGATTGAGTAATTTATATTTTTGCCTATGATCAAAATTGCAATTGGATGGAATTGACACCCTTGGATTGGAAGTTTGGTAAGATTGATCTTTTCTTTACTTAATTTTAAAGTCTTGTTTTATTTTATTTTACTTTATCAATTTCGTGTTAAAGAACAAACTCAAAACCCAGAAAAAAGGCTAACCGGTTTCATTAACCGGATTTCCGTTTAGTTCCAGAACCGAGAGAAGCGCAAACCGGACTGAGAAGCGCTAACCGGACTTCCGGTTTCCCGTATCCGGCTGTCCGTTTAGAGTCAGCAAGGAGAGAACCAGCAATTGGCTTACCGGTTTCACTATCCGGTTATCCGAATAGGTTCCAGAAAGCTTACAACCCGCAACCGGCTATCCGTTTCCCTCATCCGGCTAGCCGAAATACTTCCAGAATCGTTGCCACCTGAATTCGGTCTTCCGGTTTTCATTAACCGGTTAGCCGATTCTGTCCAGAACCAAGCCAAACAGAAAACGGTTTACCGGTTTCCCTAACCGGCTAGCCGAATAAATCCAGAAACATCAAAAGTCACAACCGGACTTCCGGATCCTTTATCCGGTTAGCCGGATAGCTCCCAGAATTCTTCAAACCAAAAACGGTCGTCCGGTTTACAAAATTCGGCTATCCGGTTTGAGGCAGCAAGCTCGAAAAACCTTGAAATCTTAGGAAATTAATTTTTGTTTTAAACTTTGAGAAATTAAATACATAGTTCTCTTGGGAATTCGACCTGGTTCCGCTATTTCTACAAATTAATTTAGGAGAATCAGTATTCATTTTGAAGGGCTTCGACAACTCTGTCACAGTCATGTCATGTCATGTTTAGCTAGGAGATCAGCTATGTATTTTGACTGAGAGAGATAAAATCCAGAAGCTGTTTTGGTAACTTTTATTCCAAGAAAATAGTTTAATTCCCCCAGGTCCTTTAATGCAAATGCAGTCAGCATATTACTAACCACTTGCTGTATCAATCGAGAACTTAAGCCTGTGATGATGATATCATCAATATAGACCAGTACAAGTAGTCTATGATCACCTGTCCATTTATAGAACAAAGAATTATCTGATTTCGAATTCTGAAAATCCCATTGAGTAACCATAGCATCTTTCAGTCTCTCAAACCATGCCTGATAGGTCATAAATAGTCATATTATATTTAGTTTAATTCCCTTATATTTTGATTGATCTTGTGCTAATTTATGGAGATTATGTTTGATTTGATTTAGGAGGAGAAACATGGAGGTTACGATAAAATTTAGACAAAAAGGCTTTATTTGGGCTTTGCAAACGTGGGCTGACCTTTTCCTAGAAGGAGTCGGTTTCCTAGCAATCAGATTTGGAGAAGGATTAGTTGAGAGACAAAAGAGGAGACAATTTGGTCATCTAGTAGAAAAAGGAAACAAGCAAAGGGACGGAGGAAGACAACAAGCATTATAAAAAGCAAGCAAAGGGCGTGAGCAAAAAGGAAAAAAAAGAGGAGCTTGAACGTGGGAAGTCAACAAGCGGCTGCAATTATTTTCTTCTCAATTCTTTTGTTTTGTTTAGCCACCATGAGTGGCTAAGTTTTTAATTCCGGTCCAAGGGTTAATCAAATTCCAGTTGTAGTTTTGTGAGGCTTCGAACTTAACAAGAATTTCTTCAATCCAAGTAATTTTTATTTTCTTGTTCTCATTATCTATGAATTATTTATATTGATTGAGTTGACGCCTTAATTCAATATTTATTTTTCTATCGCTAGTCATGAGTTTGTGATCCGTAATTGTCATGAATGATTGAATTGAGTAGCAAGGAGTTGGCTCATGTGTGTGTATATTGACGGCCGCAATTACATAGCTTGCATGATAGGCTCTAGGGGAATAAAAATACAAATTGATTAAATTGGAGTAATCTGAATTAATTGATCTTGTTTTAGTCATTCTCACTATTCTTAATGCTATCACTAAATTTGATATGGAACGATGATGCCCAGTTAAATTGGTGATAAGTTTGGATTTAGGCGATTGTTTGAGTCTAATGTATTAGGAGAATAATTACTTTCTACGGCTTTTCCGATTAAGTAGACTAAGTTCTTGGATTGAGTAATTTATATTTTTGGCCTATGATCAAAGTTACAATTGGATGGAATTGACACCCTTGGATTGGAAATTTGGTAAGATTAATTTTCCTTGCTTAATTTTAGATCTTGTTTTATTTTATTTTATCATAATCTCGTTTAAAAACAAACCCAAAACCCAGGAAAACGGCTAACCGGTTTACCCTAACCGGCTAACCGTTTGTGGACAGAAAGAAGAAGTCACAAGTTCGGCTTACCGGTTTCACTCAAACGGCTAGCCGAATAAAGTCAGCAAGGAGAGAACCCGCAACCGGCTATCCGTTTCCTTCATCCGGCCAGCCGAAAGACTTCCAGAATTGTTGCCATCTGCATTCGGTCTACCGGTTTCCAATAACCGGATTGCCGATTATTTCCAGAACCATCACAAATCAGATTCGGTCTTCCGGATTTCTCCTCAACCGGTTAGCCGGATCGCATCCAGAAATATCACTAGTCGAAACCGGATTTCCGGATTCCTCTTCCGGTTGTCCGAATCAAGTCAGAACCGAGAAGAAAGACAAACGGATTTCCGGATTTTCTCCAACCGGTTATCCGGTTCAATTCCAGAAACGCAACAAACAGCAAACGGACTTCCGGTTTCCAATAACCGGCTAGCCGAATCTTCCCAGAAAACTTCACAGAATAAACGGCTAACCGTTTTCCCTTAAACGGCTATCCGTTTGGATCCAGCAAGCTCGAAAATCATTTTTTCTTGTAAATTAATTTTATTTTAAACTTTGAGAGATTAAATACATAGTTCTCTAGGGATTCGACCTGGTCTCACCATTTCTACAATTTTATTTAGGTGAATCAGTATTTGTTTTTGAGGAGCTTCGACAAACTCCGTCAATGCCCTGAGAGCGTGCTTTAAACCATAGATTGCCTTTTTCAGTTTGCAGACATGATGAGGTCTAGATGGATCAGTGAAACCTTCTGGTTGTGCCATGTATACATCTTCAAGTAAAAATCCATTTAAGAATGCATTATTTGCATCCACTTGTCTAAGTGGCCACTTGTTCATCACTGACAAGCTTAACACAACTCTGACTGTTGATGCTTTCACTACAGGACTGAAAGTTTCTATATAATCAATTCCCTGAGTCTGATGAAATCCCTTAGCTACCAATCTAGCTTCGTATCTAGAAATGGTTCTATCAGCATGATATTTTATTTTGAATATCCACTTGTTCCCAACTACCCTGACTGGTTCTGCTGGTAAAACTAGATCCCATGTATGATTGTTCTGCAGTGCTTGAAATTCTTCTTACATTGCCTTAAGCCACTTTGGATCAGTTAAAGCTTTGGAAACAGATGTGGGTTCTGATGGTGTAGATAAAAGGGCAGCTAGATATGATTTGGGTTTAAAAATACCAGCTTTTGATCTAGTTATCATGGGATGGCCTGTTGGTGGTGCAGGGGGTAATATATGAGGTGGTGATTGTGTGTTATGAGCTGGACATTTAGGAGAGTTTAAAGTAGATGAAGATGTAGGAAGTACCTGGTGACATTGAAAGCACATTGAAAGCAGTAGGATCTGAGTACATCACATAACCTTGATAACCAGGGGCTCTTGGTATGTTGAAGTTCCCAGGCTGATGGTTTCCAAAACCAGTGGCAAATTAAGAGTTAAATCCCTTCCAAAACTTCTATTAAAAGGTCTATTGCCATTTACATTTCCAAATCCTCTACCATACTGTCTCTGATTAGGCCTAAAATTACCATTATAACCACCTCTTCCTTGATTTCTTAAAGGTACAAATGTTGAATTATACATATTCTTGCACCTGTTTGCACCATGACCAGGAGTAAAGTAGATTTGACACACAATATGTTGAAAGTTACCATCTCTTGATGGAAAACCTCCAACCCCTGAGTTATAATTTCCACCATAAGATTCGGTGTTGAACTTACCATTATTCTTTCAAGAATTATACTGTTTCTGAGCTACATTGGCTAACATATTGTGTGTAACATCACTAGCAATTTTTTCTCTTTTCTGTTCAACTGTATTTTCATGACTTAATAACAAAGAGTAGAACTCATCAAGATTGATTGTATCTCCTCTAGCTAACACAGATGTGACTAGTGATTCATAATCAGAAGAGTCCAATCCAGTTAAGACATATTAAACAAAATCATTCACTTCAACAGGTTTTCCAGCCAAGGCTAAATTGTCAGATATTCTTTTCATTTTAGCAGAATAATCGATCATAGACATTGAGCCTTTTTTCAGAGTTTGAATCTGCATTTTTAGAGGCATTATTCTAGCATGGGATTGAGAGACAAACATACTTGTTAGTGTATACAGAAGTTCCTTTGCAGTTGAGCAATGAATCACTGTGGTAAGTAGATTAGGTTGAATGGAAGACATCATCCAGCTCAGAATCAATTGATCCGTCTTCATCCACACTGTGTATGCTGGATTGATTACTTGACTCTCAGTTTCAGTTGATGAGTCAACTACAGAGCCAGCTGGAGAGAGAAATTTTTCCGGACACGCTTGATCTCCATTAATGAAGTTTTCTAAGCCATTTCCTTTGATCGATGTTAGAATTTAAGTTCGCCAAACAATGGAGTTATTATGATCTAATTTCACTGGAGTAATAAAACTATACGATCCAGAGATTTGATTCGAGTTTGCCATTGTTTGCTGTGATGCCATCAAAGAATTTGTAATATGTGTTTGGTTTGAAAGAAAACAAATGAGAAAACTGATAAAAACTATAACGAAAGAGAAAATGGAAGCATATGGAAATTATTCATTAAGCTCACGCCACAGAATGATTACAGCTAAGTATATGTACAAGCAGAGAGAAGAATCTAGTAACTAACTGTTTGTTACGTTCGTTAGCTCTGCTGCTGAGTAGATTAACTAACTACTCCACGTAAGCAAGAGCAGCTCAACACATATAATCCAATGCCATCATCTACACCATATTATCATACTCTGTAACACAATGAAATTATAAATTAATAATTGATTAAATAAAAAATAAATAACATATAAAATTTATATTATTTAAGAGTTTCTTTCTTGACAACTTCAATTTTCTATGTGCTTCAAATATCTATACCTTTTAGTGCATTAAATTGAAAAATACGTACGTCAATTTATGTTTACATACAATGTACTTACACTAATATTTGGACTTCTATGTTTATTAATATATACATGATAACTTCTGAAATTCTATATTACAGATGTAAACATATAAATTTTGATTACATCCAGTATCTTGTTATAACTCATACATAAATTTTGGTCAAAAGAATAGTATATGTATGAAAATGACACAAATAATTAAAATATAAAACTCTTCTTAAATTAATAAATATTCATCTATTGATAAATTAATGAATTATTTATTTATCAAAAAATAAATAATCTTCCTCAAATAATTTTTTTTTTGTAGTTCCAGCAACAATATTTTTTAGAGGTTTTACTGGATATGGTAGTTGGAATTGATGCCACACAACTAGCTTAAAACTTAAGTCCTTTGCGTCAGCCCATGTATTTTAGCTCGAATTGGTGCCACTCAACTAGCTAAAAACTGAAATCTTTTGCGTCAGCCACTAATGGGCTGAATTTCGGCATCTGTCTAGATTTTAGCATGTTTTGCACCATATATAAAATGCAAAATAATTCTGCAAACATGCTAATGCAAATGCATATGCTTCAAAGGTGGAGCTAGCGTACCTTGTAGGTTGTTATTAGCAATATGTAGAGTCTTAGGCTTGCTCAAATTTCCAATGTTTCCATCAGTCGTCCGGTAAATTTATTATCAGCCAACCACAAATTTTGAAGATCCGTGCACTGGCTTAAACTTGACGGAATCTGGCCTAAGAGTATGTTTGAAGCAAGTAAATTTGCAGAAGCTTCAGTAGACGGCTGCGCATATCATTTGGCAAACTACCCGATAGGCTATTGAAACCTAAATTAAACCATTTCAAGGAGGAAATGTTGTAGAAACTCGAAGGTATGGAACCTGTAAAACTGTTATTATGAAGATTCAAACTTTGGAGTTTGGGTAAGATACTGATCCATGATGGAAAACTTCCACTCAATTTATTGTTGCGGAAACTATGAATATGTCTCATATGAGCCGGTGTAATCGGAAGATGGTCGTGAAAACTGTGGTTATCCATGTCAAGATACCCTAAGAAAGAGAGATTTCCCAAGTGTTGTGGAATGGCCCCTCGGAGACCCATGTATGAAAGATTCAAGGTTCTGACTCTATGACGTCGAGCACCACAAGAAATGCCAACCCAACTACACACTGGGTAAGATAAAGACGAATTATTTGTCAGGACATTCTGAGAATCAATGACATGGGCTTTGAATAGAGAACAGCGGACTTATACTAGAAAATTGATCTTCCTCCCAAGATCTCTTCAAGTAATTTGTCAAGCAACAAATTAATAGAAAAATTAAATGAAGGGTAATATCAATCCCACAACACAAGATTTACGTGGAAAATTTCAAATTTGGAGAAAAACCACGGCCGTTGTCAAGAGACAATCACAGAAAAATATTTACTATGTACAAAATTATTACAACTAGACTCTCAAAAATAAGTTTCTCTTAATCAAGTCCAAAATATACCCAAAAAAATCTCTCTAAATGAAGAAAAGAAACTGAGGATTGGATTCAGAAAAGAGGAGGGGCATCCTCCTTTTATAGCTAAACTTAGCTACTATGCCTTTTTATTTTATTATTTTCCTTCGCGCGGCCCAGCCTCTCTTTTTTTTGTTTCTTCTTCTTTTTTCTTTCTCTTCTTCTCTTTTTTCTTCCTTGTTTTACGTTTTCGGTAGGGCACAAACAGTGCCCACCGCTTTACCTCTTTAACATTCTACCACTTAGAGATTTGATTGAGAATCAATCAATCTCCACACCATCTTTATCGTTTTCACCTATAGTCATAATCTTTAATATAGAGAATTATCATACTCCACCATAAAGAGTATACCACTTAGAATTAATTACTAATTCTAAGAATTTTACATCGGCACATGTCGAAATATCCTACTGAAATTTATTGTGCAACTTCCATGTTGGCTTTCCTGGAAGTTCGTCAGCCATTGACATAAATTCCACCACACAACCTGCATCAATGCCTACCATGCCTCGTGTGCAAATCTTGTGGACCCACTAGCAGTAACACATCCCCTTACATGGCACTAGCGATATACCATGAGGATGTCGTCATCATTCGTTTCACAAGGGACCATCGTCTCCCACGAAGATGAGAGACTTACCATTAGCAATGCTATCAGTATCTAAATTGGAGCCACTTGCCGATCCTGTTCTAATTTTCCTATGACAATCTCATTTTAGGTGCATCGATTGTCCACACCCCAGTAGACTCCCTTTTTCTTAGAATTATTTTTCTTTTAATTCTCTACAACTGCCAAAGCTGAGACATCTGTAGTTTCAGTACTTTCACCATTCGGTCTTCTTTCTTCTGAGAGTAAAGTACTAGTAACTTCTTCAAGATCTATTGTCTTCTTCTCGTACATCAAAGTAGGTAATATGTGTTTGTAGGAAGTTGGAAGTGACCATAGCAACCTAAGCACCTTGTCCTCATCTTCAATTTTAACTCAAATGGCTTCTAGTTTTGATACAATATCATTGAGAACACTGAGATGATCAGAAATTTATATACCTTCAGCCATTCGCAGTGTGTAAAATCGCTCCTTCAGGTACAATCGATTTGAGATGCTCTTTGTCTGATACAATTTTTCTAGCTTCTCCCAAATTTCTTTTGCTGTAGGAATATTTGCTACATTTGCAAGATTATTCTTTGCCAAACACAATCGTATGACACTTGCAGCTCTATCATCCAACTTTTCCCAATTTTCATCACTTATAATAGTTTTTCCAGAGCCACTACTGGAAGCAGAGGATGGCTTCCCCTTCAATGCCTTGTGTAACCCAGATTGAATCAACACATCCTTGAATTAAATTTTCCACAAGCCAAAGTTAATTTTCCCATCAAATTTTCTATTTCAAATTTCACCGGACTTGAAAATTTCAATCTTGATATATTTACTCTGCAGATTAGTCTTTACTTTTCACCACGGACTATTTGGATTGGCTTCCACTGCTTCACGTGAATAGTACCATTTACATGAATAGTACCGTATACGTGAACAGTACCCTGACACCAAAACTTCAATCAATGACTTTAATACCACTGTTAGAAAATTGAGCTTCCTCCCAAGATATCTTCAAGCAATTTATCAAGAAACAAATTAATAGAAAAATTAAATCAAGAATAATATCAATCCCACAACACAAGATTTACGTGGAAAACTTCAAATATGGAGAAAAACCACGGCCATTGTCAAGAGATAACCAGAGAAAAATATTCACTATGTAGAAAATTATTACAATCACACTCTCAGAAATAATTTTCTCTCACACCAACCCCAAATATACCTAAAAAACATTCTCTAAATGAAGAAGAGAAACTGAGGATTAGATTAAAAAAAGAGGAGGAACATCATTCTTTTATAGCTAAACTTAGCTACTGTGCATTTTTATTTTATTATTTTCCTTCACGCGGCCCGCTTCTTTGTCTTTTGTTTCTTCTTCTTTTTTCTTTCTCTTTTTCTCTTTTTTTTTTCCTTCTTTTACTTTTTCGATTGGGCACAAATAGTGCCCACCTCTTTACCTTTTTGACAACTTATCCGCTGTTATGCTTTTTACACTAATTATAGCCAAGCTAGCCATGAAATAGTGAAATATCAACATAGGAACAAAGTATAATAAAGGCATTTTGGTATTTTTAATAGATAAAGCAGACTAATTAAAGAGAGATAAATACAAGTTTAAAGTGAAGAAAAATAACATTCTTATCCAAGATGTTGGCCAGATAGATAAAATTTGAAATTATATATCCATCAATCTGATCACTCCAATTAATTTAAACTAGAAGTGACATTGCACATGGTTGTCATGTTTTATACACAGTTTGATATCTACTATGCGCCCTCTTAATGTAAATTAAGGGCTTTTGGCATGTTCCACATTGCAAGAAGATCTCAACCTTTAACACCAGAATATATAGTTTGTTATCATATGGCACGCTCCTTAGCTTACAATTAAGAAGAAGATGCTCAACTTTCAAAATTATAATATATTTTACAAAACCTTATATTTTATTGTATTTCTATTAGTTGTTGATTTGTAAACTACATTTTTCTTTTTAAAAGAATAAGAAATAAATGAGGTTGTAAGTAATATACTTACACGTGAGACAGAGACACTTCCAAGTCAACGCATGTATGTGTAGTTGTCGACCTTGTTACTAGATATATATTTTGATACAGAGGGGCTCTAAAAAGAGCTAAATTAAAATAATTCGAGATGAGCAACCCCAAATATGTCATAAGTAATAAAAGATGAAAACTAAGAGGAAGTGATAAGGCATAGTTGGCAAGAAAGTCCGCCGCTAAATAGGCCTTACGATAAACATGGCGAATTGTGACATGTCAATCACGCTTGATGAGGTCTCTAATGGAACGAATTAGAGGAGTACTCATTTGTAGCATCCAAAGGCTGCTAAATCAGTTGAAACGCACACTGGCTATCAACTTCCACCATAACCCTTCTAAGCCCATGCAGCCATGTTGTATTAAGACTATGAAAGAGTCCCCATAACTCAGCTTTATCAACTACACAGTGCACTATATTAATACCAAACCCAGTGATCCAAGTCCCTTTATGGTCGCGAGCCAAACCACCAGTACTAGCTTCTCCATTTCTATTTCGAGCCCCGTCACTTTTAGCTTGTACCAAGGCCAAATTGGTGTACTCCAGCTAATCCATCTCTCCGTTCTTTTGTTACCCCTAAATAGAGATGAGATATTTAGATGGTGAATCTCCTCAACCCTGGAAAGAATGTTGTTGACTATACTCATGCTATCAATAAAAACATTTCTAGATTGAAACTGATTACACCAAAACCAATGGCGCCCAAGTAGCCACTCCAAAGAAAGTATCCCATTTCAACTCATAACCTAATAGCCTTTTATTATTCAAATTATGCCAAAGCTAGCACTTTAAATTTAGAGAGAGAAACAGCGGGCGTGTATCCACTGGGATAAAGTGATTCTGTATCCGCTTCGCGACCATGCAGTCCCTAACAATATGGAGCGTATTCTCCACGGAACAGCCACAACGATCACAGCCATTATCAGTTGGAATAGGTCTCTTTAATAGTTCAACCTTCGTTTTCAATCTATCATGTATCACCAGCCAAAGGAAAGTGTGAATGCTCTGGGGGCCCTTCTAATGCCAAAGAATATCCCAACTTTTATCCTCATTTCTGTTCTGAGTATCAGAAATCGCATTATAGGTAGACTTCATCGTGAAGATACCTTTATTCGACTTAGCCCAATACACTTTATCTTCTCCTTTGTTATGCATGAGAGGCTGAAATAAAGCAATTCTCAAACGGATATTGTTTGGAAGCAAATGACTGAAGCCATCCCACTGCCAGTTGCTATTACTATCTACAAACCTCGTAGCCACTTTATTAATAACGCTTTCAGGAAGTGGAACAATGGCAAAGAAAATCAAAAGTTGATTTTTAGTAACCCAACAATCCCACCAGAACCGAACTCACCTTTCATCTCCTATATTCCAGCGGGCTCCTAACAGAGTCTCATGCCAAATTTTCCCAATAGACTTCTACAAATGCAATCTGTTT
Source organism: Citropsis articulata (assembly GCA_030449925.1). NCBI lineage: Eukaryota > Viridiplantae > Streptophyta > Magnoliopsida > Sapindales > Rutaceae > Citropsis > Citropsis articulata. Next base: position 2,111,319 of record JASUUH010000101.1, on the reverse strand, counting down.
CTCGTTAGTAGGGCAAGGGGAAGATTGACTTTATCAATACCGTATTTGATGAGTAACACCTGAGATCACATTTTAATTGGCGAAGCGACAAGGTTCCATCCGACCTGTTGGAAAATTGATGGGTAAAGCAGACACACAACTAAAGTGAATTGAGAAATATTGAGGCATAGAATCACACAGGAACAACGGAAATTACCTGGTTCGACTTTTAGCCTACGCCCACAGATGAAAACAGAAAGAAAATATTTTAGTAATGAAAAGAAGTTACAGGTATTGTAGTATTTTAACTCACTTCTCAAAACCCCAATACACCCAAAACCTCAATACACCCAAAACTCTCAAATCACTATAACTAGAGCTTATAATTTTAAGCTATCTTAATGTCTCTCATAACTCTCGACTCTCTTCACAAAATGGATACAAGCTCTAAATTGAGAGCATGTATTTATAGGCAAAACTTTGCCTGGAAAGTCAAAAGGTGCCTCAAATCTTCTAGCAATACAGCTACAATATTTGCTGGCATCTGTGGGCTATGATTTCCATTTTCTTTAATTTGCTAGTACCAAAGTCAAGCACCAAATTTGGTACTGACTTTTAAGTGCTTTCTTTGGCATTCTCCCACTCGGAGATTAGATTGAGAATCAATCAATCTCCACACCATCCTTTCTGCTTCGCCATTGTTATGTTTTGCTTATATCTCTATTAAGCCACAAGAGGATCTACTCCAGATAAACTTATCCGTATTGATCGGCTTTGTTAAAACATCTGATAGGTTTTCCTTGGTATGAATTTTCTGTAAATCCACATTTTCGTCTTCTACTATTTCTCGAACAAAGTGATACTGTATCCATATGTGTTTTGTCCTAGAATAAAAGGCTGGACTCCTTGTAATATGTAAGGCCCTCTGATTGTCACAAAACACAAGAATTTTCTCTTGTCTGTGCTCGAGCTCCTTTAATAGTATTTGTATCCAAATAGGTTCCTTGCAAGCTTGTGTAGTCGTTATGTATTCTACTTCTGTTGTAGATAGGGCCACAATGGTTTGCAGTTTCGAAACCCAGCTTACAGCTGCTCCTGCAAGTGTAAACATATAGCTAGTAGTGGATTTCCTTTTATCAAGGTCTCCTGCGAAATATGAATCCACATATCCCCTGACAGTAAACTCTGATCCTCCATAACATAATGCAATATCTGAGGTTCCTCTGATGTATCTCAGATTCCTTTTCACAGCTATCCAATGTTCACCACCAGGATTTGTCATGTATCGACTAACTACTCCCACTACTTGTGTAATGTCTGGTCTAGTACATATCATAGCGAACATTAAAATTTCCACTGCTGACGTATACAGTACTTGAGACATCTCTTTCCTCAATGTTTCGTTGCTAGAACACATACTTGATGATAATTTGAAATTAACCGGAAGTGGGGTAGAAATTGACTTACAATCTGGCATATTGAAACACCGTAAGATTTTTTTCAAATAGTTCTTCTGAGAAAGCCAAATCTTTCTGTTATTTTTGTCTCGATAAATTTGCATCTCTAGAATCTGGTTTGCTGGTCCCAAGTCCTTTATTTCGAACTGTCTAGCCAATTGGGCCTTTAATTCTTGGATTTGATCTTTGTTGGGGCCTGCTACCAATATGTTATTTACGTACAACAGCAAAATAATAAAATCATTATCTTTAAATCTCTTGTAATATGCACAATGGTCTGAACTGAGTCTGTTGTATCCAAGGCTCATGATGAAGGAATCAAATCTCTTATATAAATACCTCAGCTCCTGTTTGAGAATGTATAGAGATTTGTTTAACCTGCAAACCAAGTTCTCCTTACTCGTTTCAGCAAAACCTTCTAGTTGGAGCATAAAAATTTCTTCTTCAAGTTCTTTATGAAGAAATGCAGTTGTCACATCTAACTACTATAGATGTATGTTAAATGTAGTACACATCGCCAAGACTATTCTGACTGTTGTGAGTCGAACCACCGGGAAAAATATTTCGTTGAAGTCAATGCCTTCTTTTTGAGAATATCCTTTCACCACCAATCTTGCATGATACTACTCCACTTGGACATTGCAATCACGTTTGCTCTTATAGGCCCATTTGTTTTCAATGGCTTTTCTTCTATATGGTAGTGGTATACGTTCTCATGTCTTGTTCTTGTGTAGAGCTTCAATTTCTTCCTGCATTACTATCATCCACAAAGTAACATTTGAGATGTTTAAAACTTCATGGAAGGTTGATGGTTCTTCATCCTCTGTTAGAAGACAGTATGTAACATTGATCTCTGTGACATACTCCGAGTGCCACATTGGCAGTCGTCTGTCACGAGTTGACCGACAAACTTCTAGAGCCTCAAACTTGGCTGGCTCTTGTTCCTCGTGCTCTGGTGCTGTTTCAGAAGAATTTGAGTCTTTTTTTCAAGATTATTTTTCATATATACCGGTACAATTTTTGAATTTTCTTTTACAGTGCTATCATCCTCATCTCTCATTTACAGTTGATCTTCTACAAAGATAACATCTCTGCTGATGACGATCTTGTGGGCAGTGGGGTCTCACAGACGATACCCTTTTACTCTATCAACATATCCCAAAAAGATACATCTTCTAGATTTTAGATCCAGTTTTGCTCTTTCTTGGACATTATACATCACGTGCACAGGACGTCCTAATGCATGTAGGTAAGAATAATCTACTAGCTTTCCAGTCCACATCCCCATCGGAGTCTTCAACCCAATTGCCGTGATGGCGACTGATTTACTACATAACAGGCAGTTTTGGCTGCTTCTGCCCAGAATGAGTTAGGTAGACCCACAGTCCTCAATATAACTCTTATTCTTTCTATAAGAGTCATGTTCATCCGCTCCGCCACTCCATTTTGTTAAGGAGTGTATGCCACCGTGAACTACCTCTAAATACATTCTTGCTTACAGAAAGCAAGAAACTCGCCATTTATATACTCTCCACCGTTATCTGTCTTTAAGCACTTGATCCTTTTTCATATTCAAGTTTAACTTGCACTTTGTATTGTTTGAACACTGGAAATACATCTGACTTTTTCTTGATTGGATACGCCCAGCATCTCTTGGAATAATTATCAATGAAAGTCACCAAGTACTTTGCACCTCCCATGGACATATCCGACGATTCCCAAGCATCAGAATGAACCAAGTCTAAAATGCATTTGCTTCTCGCAACAGATCTACTGAACATTAATATATGCTGTTTACTTGTAATATAATGCTCACAAAATAGTAAACTTACTGATTTGAGCCCTGGAAGCAATTTTCACTCAGAGAGAATCTTCAAACCTTGTTCTGACATGTGGTCGAATTTTAGATGCCACATCATTACTAATACCTCTCTATTTGACACAATACACGTATCAATTTCCTGTAGTGTTTCCCTTTTAAGTATGAACATATTAGCACCGATCTTTTCTACCTTCATCAATATAAGCGGGCCTCTTGTAATTTTCATGATCCCATTTTGAACATGAGTTTTGCAGCCTTGACTATCTATTTGTCCTAAGGACAATAAATTTTTTTTCAGACCTTTGACATATCGTATCTCCTCAATTGTATGAACTGTACCATCAAATATTTTAATTTTGATAGTACCAATACCAACTATCTCTAAGATATGATCATCTCCCCTGTATACCGATCCTCCTGAGATAGGTTCATATGTATGGGGCCATTCTCTCCGAGAGGTCATGTGCCAGGTAGCTCCTGAGACTATGAGCCAGACGTCAGATAGTCATTTTCTGCCTTCTGAAACAGTTGTTGCCTCGCTGTAGAGAATTTTGCCATTATCTGAGATACTTACTATACAGTCCTGAGCATTGGACGACTCAGGTTCTTTGCCTTCTTTTCTCTTCTGGTTGTTCCAACACTCTTTATTGACGTGTTCTTTCTTGCCATAGTTATAACATTTAACATTCTTTTTACTTTTAGATATTGATCTACCATGATTATGACTCCTATTGGGGCCACGCTCCGTTAATCTCCCTCTTGTCACCGATAACGCTTCTGCTTGTTGTGAACTTACTCGTCTGTCTTCCTTACTTTTCCCTTACTCTCGTCATTTAATAAGGAGACTGCAACATCATCGAAAACTAGACTGTCCGTTAGGTTGTTGTTCGTCTGATTGATGATCAGTTGATTATACGAATCTGGTAAACTCTGAAGTAGAAGTTCTGCACATTCATTTTCCTCTATTTTGTCACCCAACATTGTGAGTTATGAAAACAAAGACTTCAAGGTGTTGATGTGGTCGGTCAACTTTGTAGATTCTGCCATTCGAAGAGTATAGAGTTTCCTCTTCAAGAAGATTTTATTGTATAGTGACTTGGCCTTGTACAATTTTGTAAGAGTATCCTATATTTTCTTCGCTGTCTTTTTCTCATCCACACTGGATAACACCCCGTCTGCAAGTGCCAAGTGTAGATAAGCAATTGCATTACCGTCCATCTTATTCAACTTGTCATCATCAGTTATCTCCATGGGCCTTTCTCCAATTGCTGCTAAGCAATTATTTTTCCTCAGAATTGTCGCATTTTCATTTCCTACAACGAGAAATTGTTCTCCGTTGAACTTCTCAATTTCATATTTTGCTGCCATTTTGTTGATAACTACCGCACACAAGTTAGTATACCACCTTGAATAGTTGTGAGTATGTATAAGAATGCACACCAGGAAAGTTCCTAAGAAAGACTTGAGGGGTCACAACGGTCCTACTTAAAATCCAGACTCCTTAAACTCTTATCACTTTTGTGACAGAACTTTCGTAGACATGTACAAAACTACACAGTTGCTTTACTCACACCACTTTCCCTTGCTTTGCACCACAAAATTCTTGGATCACTCTCATTATTTTTCGTGAGCAGTAACCGTATCTGTGAATAGTGTCATATTCGTGAACCGTGCAGTATATGTGAAAAGTATCGTATACATGAATAGTATAATATACGTGAAAAGTACCCCTTATATTTACAGTACCTAACTCTAAAAAATACAACCAAAGGCTCTAATATCACTGTTAGAAAATTAATGGGTGAAGCAGACACATAACTAAAGTGAAATTGAGAAATATTGAGACACAAAATCATACAGAGACACCAGAAATTACGTGGTTCTGCTTTTAGCCTCCGTCCACGGGCGGAGACAGGAAAAAATATTTTACTAGTGAAAAGAAGTTACAAGTATTGTAGTATTTTAGCCCACTTCGCAAAACCCCAATACACCTAAAAATCTCAAATCACTATAACTAGAGCTTATAATTTTAAGCTCTCTGAATTTTTCTCACAACTCTTGACTCTCTTCACAAAATAGATACAAGTTCTAAATTAAGAGCTTGTATTTATAAGCAAAACTTTACCTGAAAAGTCAAAAGGTGGCTCAAATCTTCAAGCAATAAAACTGCAAATTTGATGGCATTTGTGGCTATAATTTCCATTTTCTTCAATTTGCTGGCACCAAAGTCAAGCACCAAATTCGGTGCTCTCTTTGACATAACCTTCATCGGTAGAGTTTTGTTCATTAAGTCAAGGTTTTCTAGTCCTAATCCGTCACAACTTTTCGGTTGACAAATCATGTCCCAATTAACGAGACTTATTTTTCATTGAGGATTTGCATCACTCTAAATAAACTTCTTACAGGTATTGTTTATTTTAGCTTTGATACTCACAGGGAAGTTCACTAGGAGGTTCACAGTTTGCATAGCATAAATGGGAATTGATTTGACAATATATTGGGCATGTGTGATTCTTCCTGCTAAGGACAAGTGAGAAGCATTCCAGTCAGATAGCCGATTTTCTACTTTATAAATAATGCTCTGGTACATTTTCTTGGTAAGCTGGGAGTGTAAAAGAGGCATACCAAGATACTTGCCTCGATCGTTAGTAATAGAAAAACTAAGAATATTCCCAATCATTTTAGTCTTATCAGATTTAACATTATTAGAAGAAACAAACTACGTTTTAACTTCGCTTACCCGAGCTCTTGAGCTATCGTAATAAGTATCAAGAACAGAAGTAAGGATTTTAGCTTCTTTACACGATGCTTTTGCTAGTAAAAAGAGATTGTCTGCAAAGAAAAGGTGTATAAGGGGAGTGCAATTGTGAGATAAACTAACTGGACGCCGCTTTCCCATTATCACAACCTCACAAATACCATGGGTAAGTCTCTCAATGCAGAGCATAAAAGTATAAGGAGATATGGGCTCCCCTTGTCTTATTCCCTTTAATGGTATAAACTCGTCAGTGAGCTCACCATTCCACAGGACATTCATCTGAGCCATAGTAATGCATTCCATAATAATTTAGACATGGGTAATGGGAATCGGTACGTCCATGAGGGTATCATGAATAAAACCCTAGCCGAGTCTATCATATGCTTTTTCCAAATCAACTTTAATTACTATTTGACCCCGCTTCCTTCTCTTGTTCCTTATGGAATGGATATCATTCTTCGCCACAATAGTATTATCAATAATATGCCTACTAGGAACTAAGCTGGTCTGGTGCGAACCAATGAGATGAAGGAGGATAAATTGTAATCTGTTTACAATGATTTTTATCACTATCTTGTAAACAATAGTGCAGAGACTTATTGGGTGGCACGTTGTCAATCTGAGAGGATTGTCAGTGTTGTGCAAATTTTATTGAACTCGCAAGCGCACGAATCTATTGTAGAATAGATTAATGGTGACGAGTGTCGATCCCACGAGGATGTTGATTTTAATTATGTGCAGAATTAATTTTCTTTAAATGGGTGGTTGGATTTGTGGTGAAATTAATTTAAATTGTGCTAGAAATTAAATTGGAATGGCAGGAATAACTTAAACGAAATCTATTGAAATAAAGTACTTGGGTATCCGGATCTGCATCAACATGCTTGAAAAACAAATGTGCAACCCAAGAGGGGGGGTGAATTGGTGTTTTAAAAATTAAGCAAAGCAAATCGCCCACCAATTTAATCTAATGCCTTAATCAAATCAAAAGCAATAAATTCAAGCAAGCATAATAATAAAGGAGTAAGAGAGGAGAAAGCAAACTCAAGGATTTTTACGTGGTTAATTTGATCGCTTTACGCCTCCAGCACACACGGGCAGGCATCAAGCCTTTCCAAGGCTTCAAATGTTTACAATTGACTTCTAAGGTGTCAATGAACCTTTACAACAAGAGATTATATCCCCAATCTCTTCACCCCAAGTGTTTCCCCACTTGAACACTCACAAATTGATGAGAAACAAAAATTACAACAATGAAACTCTCTTTAAGAGTGGATAAACAAATTATAGCTCAATGATGATTCAATCAATGATGATTTACGAAATGGAAGCTCAATATATGTTTTATAAACTTGTTTTGGCTTTCTAGAGTTCTTAAAATGAAGTTGGAATTGAGTTTTTATAGTTAAAGCCCGAAAACTAGCCGTTATAGATAAATTCCAGCGCCCAAGCGGCTAGCCGCTTGATTTAACCGGCTAGCCGGAATGAACAGTGATGTTACCGTTATTTTTGAATTTTGCTACAGTAACACTGTTCATGAAATTACAGTTTTACCCCAATACTTTCTGTAATTATACGATGGCCCAGAAAGTCACAAAACTTTTCAAATAGGTCCAATTCTGGATATCAAATGTTCGAATTACATTCGGGTCCTCCAACTTTCATAAATTGTAGTGTGGCCCAAAATGTTTCAAAACTTTACAAATAAACCCAAATCCGAATTCAAAATAATATTTGCCATTCCCAAAACTTTCTGAAATTATGCTATGGCCCAACATATAATAATACTTTTAGAATAAGCCCTTTTTAGGTTTTAACATAATCAACATAAATCTTAAAGTTCTCAAAACCTTTCACTTAGGCCCTCAATCTTTTATAAGTTACAATATGGTTTCAAATCTTTGCAAATAGGTTTAAAATCAAATTCAAAATAATATTTATTAAAATCAAAGATTGTAAAACATTTTCATTTTAATCCAAATTACTCAAATCCACAAAATACTTTTATCTTAAGAATAAAACATTTTGGTTTATAAAAAGTAATAATTTATTAAACAAAACTTGAGCTTCTCAAATTGCTAAATCATGCATCAATTAAATCATACCGGCTTTACAAGAAATTGTCGCAATAATTTTTCCGTGAAGCTTTAACTTCATTCTTGATTTCATTGTTGTTGTCTTGAGTGTCTTGAGATTTCACTTGATTCATTATCCTTCAAAACTAGTGAACTTGTGAAATACAAAATAAGACACTTTAATACATATGTTTGTTATCATCAAAATTACATAATGTGTAGCCCTTTAGGCTAACAATCTCCCCCTTTTTGATGATGACAAACATCTCATGTATTTTGACATTTATACTCCCCCTTAATACATGACATACATGATTCAACAAATAAATCAAATTTAAAACATGTAAGCTCCCCCTTAATATTTCAAAAACATGCATGAATATTTTAGGGAATTCAAAACACATGACTTCTCCCCCTTCATCATCAAAATTACTAAGAATATTTGAAGTCCAAAAAACATGTCATCTTTATCCGGGAATTCAAAATACATGATCTCTCCCCCTTCATCATCAAAATTACTATAAAATTAATGCTCATACCAATAACATGTCAATGGTTAAACAAGAAACATATAATAACCAAACATTCAATTAACCATAACATGATCATGAACCACCATTCCATCAATTACAAATTAACTCCTCATATCATAAAATCATCATATAAAAATCATGGAATTAAATCACAATCAACTCTTAAAATTATCACCATAATCATATATCAACTAAAAATGCTCAAAGTGCATGATATTCTCTCCATTTATGAAACATCAAAATGATATGATACTTAGTCTCCCCATTTGGACAACAAAGAAATTCAAAAAGCATATTATCAAAAATCATATTGTATGCTCCCCCTAAATATATGGCCAATTTAAAATTTTAACCAAAATGATTTTAAAAAAAATATCACATTTATTTCCCCCTTCATCATAAAATAAATAATCGATGCAATCAAAATAAGATCATCAAAAATAATTCGATGAAGATATTACCCAATTTGTGCGAGTAAAAATTTCGGCAGAGTCTCCCCTTAAAAATGAGCAAATCCTTAAATACACAATATCATTAAAACACTTCCATATAAACTTAAACAATTATAACAAACCAACAACTCCATCAATTCATCAAGCCACACTCATATAATCATCAATCATCAAAATCATCAAGAAATCAATATTGATAGTATTAATAACATGATTAGAATTTTTTTTTTTTTTTAAAATGGTTCTTCGCAACATTCAAACTCAATATGAATTTCGAATTCTCACCATAATCTTCCTTGCATCTCTTGGCTACTTGTTTGCTCTTGGATTTGTCACCACCCACCATTGTTGAAACAAGAACAAGCTTAAATACCAATTTCGGATTTTTAAAACTTAAGTGAAATGGATGTGTTTGAGCCAAGAAAATCAAACCTAGATATGAATGAGGCTAATATATGATGTGGATTGGATCAAAGATGAGCTAAAGAAAGGTTAAAAACGTAGAGAGAGAAACGGCCAAAGCTAGGTTTTTGAGATTTGTGATTTTTGTGAAAAGGTGATGAAATGATGTTTGGAGGATGAAAATTGAAAGAGTAATGGATGGGTAATGAGTTGGATGATAGATTTTAACAAGAAAATGAGTGAAAGATGAAGAAATTTGAGAGAGAAATTGTGGGTTACTGTTCACGCGTGGATGAGAAAGATGAACAAGTGAAGAGGAAGTGAAGAAATGATGATTGAGAGGTGTTTAATGAGAGTGAACTGCATGGGTGATGGATTGAATCAATGATTTTGGCATGAAAATGGTTGAGAAGTGAAGAGATTTTGAAAGAAAATGGAGGAGGAGTTCACGGTTTGGTGAGAGAATGAGCAAGTGAGGAAGAAAGCAAAAATGGGGAGGAAAAAGGGGACAAACCCGTGACCAAGCGGCTAGCCGCTTGGGGCAAGCGGCTAGCCGCTTGCTCTCGGGTTTGAGGGCAGCATCCAAGCGGTTAGCCGCTTGGATCAGGCGGCTAGCCGCCTGGTTGCTGTCCGGCTGCACCGAGGTTGCTTTTCGGCCATTTTCAATCAATCCCGTCATCATTTCTTGACTCCGAAACATCTCAAGAGCCATCTTAATGCATGAATCATGATTTTAAACATTTAAAAGATGATTAATTCAAACATATAACTCATCCATCATGCATTACACAATAATGAAACAAATAAGCATTCACGGATAAATGATTCAAACATACCACTCATTTATTATACTTAAGCATTATATACTCAATAAAATCAATCAAATCCATCATGATAAGTTGACAAGCTATCATCATATAAATAAAACCATTCATCATGATAAAGCACTTAATGTTATACACAATGATAAATCAATCATGTAAACATACAAGTATAGTTTCACAATTCAAGCTATAATCCATTTTTCATGATCCACTCAACACAATAAATATTGCAAGAATTGTTACCAAAGCAATTAAATCATCTTGCCTCATTATTTTTGCTTAGACCATGATCAAGTGATTATCCTCACGAGCTTCATCAAAGAACTCTCCATCATTCCTTGTTTGTGTTACCTACAAAGAAATATTCACGTTGTGTGCTTTGGTACCCAAATATTCATGGGTCCTTGAGTGTTAGCAATGGTTCCTTTTGGAACCCAAACACATGTTACACCATAATATGCATTTCTTTTCACTGGACATCTATATTTCATATGACCATTTTGATTGCAATAATGACAAACAATTTTATGATCACTTGTGGAGGTAGCCTTAACAAAATAATTCTTATAATATTTTTGTTTCAAGTTAGGCTTATACCCAAGTCCTCCTTTATCAAACACACATTTTTGAGTGCTTAGTAATTTTTCTAAATTCTTTTGACCACTTGTGAATCTTAACACAATTTCATTAAGCTCATTAATCTTTTTCTTAAGCACTTCATTTTCTTTCATCAATTCATCAACATGTGATCTCTCATGCTCATATGAAGTACTTTGTTTACATGTAAATGATGCAATCCTATCATGTAACACTTCATTATCTAATTCTAATCCTTTGATCTTTTCATTTAATGAATCATTACATTTTTGTAAAGCATCATTTTCATTTTTCAAGTCATCAACATGCGATTCTAGATGCTTGTGTGAAGTGCTAAGTTTCTCATTTGATAATGCAACTTTATCATGCAATGTTTTAATCTCTAATTCTAGGCATGTTATCTTTGTACTTAGAGATTCATTTTTATTAGTGAGCTCGATAATTTTCCTTTTAAGACATGCATTCTTTTTACCAATTTTCATAAACTCATTATGCAATTCTTTAAAAGCATCATGCAATTCATCATAGGTAGGATCACTTACCTCATCAACCTCATCATCCGATTCATCTCCAATTGCCATAAGTGCCAAATTTGATACTCCATGAGATTGCTCCTCATTTGTAGTCTCTTCATACACAACTTCAAGTTTTCTCCATATTTCATAAGCATTAGAACAACTTGAAACTCTATGAAATTCCTTTTTATCTAAGGCACAAAATAAAGCATTCATAGCCTTGGAATTTAAAGATATATTTTTCCTATCCAACTCACTTAAAACATTATTTCTAGGAATGAAAGAATCATCACAAACTATTTCCCATATTTCATAATCTAAAGATTGTAAATAAATTCTCATCCTAGTTTTCCAATATGAGTAGTCATTACCATCAAATAAAGGTGGCCTAGTGATGGATTGTCCTTCCATGAAGATTGAGCTAATTTGGGTTGCAATTGATCTTTAACTCTAGACGGTTAAGTCTACACAAGAGCACCTCGCTCTGATACCAATTGAAAAACAAATGTGCAACCCAAGAGGGGGGGTGAATTGGTGTTTTAAAAATTAAGCAAAGCAAATCGCCCACCAATTTAATCTAATGCCTTAATCAAATCAAAAGCAATAAATTCAAGCAAGCATAATAATAAAGGAGTAAGAGAGGAGAAAGCAAACTCAAGGATTTTTACGTGGTTCGGCTATCCCCGCCTACGTCCACGCCTCCAAGCACACCGGGCTTGAGGATTTCACTATCCAAGCCTTTCCAAGGCTTCAAATGTTTACAATTGACTTCTAAGGTGTCAATGAACCTTTACAACAAGAGATTATATCCCCAATCTCTTCACCCCAAGTGTTTCCCCACTTGAACACTCACAAATTGATGAGAAACAAAAATTACAACAATGAAACTCTCTTTAAGAGTGGATAAACAAATTATAGCTCAATGATGATTCAATCAATGATGATTTACAAAATGGAAGCTCAATATATGTTTTATCAACTTGTTTTGGCTTTCTAGAGTACTTAAAATGAAGTTGGAATTGAGTTTTTATAGTTAAACCCGAAAAACTAGCCGTTATTATCAAATTCCAGTGCTCAAGCGGCTAGCCGCTTGATTTAACCGGCTAGCCGGAATGAACAGTGATGTTACCGTTATTTTTGAATTTTGCTACAGTAACACTGTTCATGAAATTACACTTTTGCCCCAATACTTTCTGTAATTATACTATGGCCCAGAAAGTCACAAAACTTTTCAAATAGGTCCAATTCTGGATATCAAATGTTCGAATTACATTCGGGTCCTCCAACTTTCATAAATTATAGTGTGGCCCAAAATGTTTCAAAACTTTGCAAATAAACCCAAATCCGAATTCAAAATAATATTTGCCATTCCCAAAACTTTCTGAAATTATGCTATGGCCCAACATATAATAATACTTTTAGAATAAGCCCTTTTTAGGTTTTAACATAATCAACATAAATCTTAAAGTTCTCAAAACCTTTCACTTAGGCCCTCAATCTTTTATAAGTTACAATATGGCCCAAAATCTTTGCAAATAGGTTTAAAATCAAATTCAAAATAATATTTATTAAAATCAAAGATTGTAAAACATTTTCATTTTAATCCAAATTACTCAAATCCACAAAATACTTTTATCTTAAGAATAAAACATTTTGGTTTATAAAAAGTAATAATTTATTAAACAAAACTTGAGCTTCTCAAATCGCTAAATCATGCATCAATTAAATCATACCGGCTTTACAAGAAATTGTCGCAATAATTGGTCCGTTGAGCTTTAACTTCATTCTTGATTTCGCCGTTGTCCGTTGAGTGTCTTGAGCTTGATTTCACTTGATTCATTATCCTTCAAAACTAGTGAACTTGTGAAATACAAAATAAGACACTTTAATACATATGTTTGTTATCATCAAAATTACATAATGTGTAGCCCTTTAGGCTAACAATGCTCCATGGGCGAAATATTCCATATTAATACCAATTAAATCATGAGGGGGGATTCCACACCTCATGAACCACGCTCAAATAAGTATGGTGCTAAGGGCTTATCGTGCCAAATAATAAGAACCTTGTACTAGTGTCTTGGGTTTAAAGGCGGTATCTAGACAAGACTATTATTTGTCGACGAAAAATCAAAACAACCACAAATATTAGAGGGGAAGAAAATAAATTTACCAAATTAAGCCCATGGAACATGTTGAGACTTCACCTTGACCCAAGCTTAAAAGAAAATTAGCTACTCATTTTTTAACTAGGGGTAAAATGGGAATTTATTAAAATACATAGAAAATACAAGAAGGAGAAGGAATTACAAAATCTAAGCTTAGAAATGAATTCAGGGATATCAAATTAGAAGCCCTTTTATATAATACATTAGTGAATCATGACCATCGGATTAAAAACAGTTTGGACGCTCAGGATTGCGCCACGTCATCAGTCAACAGTCAACAACCACTATTTGAACAGTAATACTATTTGCACAGTTCACACGGTTTGACTACTATTTACCGATGGCGGTTTTACCTGATAAGTCGGTTTTACGATGGCGGTTTTTGCGATAATACTATTTATGCGATGATGCAAATGCGTATGAGCGATGCAAGTATATGTGAACAGTGACATTTTTCCTTTTATGCTCCTCTTTAGGTTTTCGACCATCCTGAGTTCAAATGTGACGTCCGTTTTGCTGCTGATCACTCGTTCATTGTGAAACCATTGTGATTCCCCCAAAATACATAAAATACCTAATTAAAATGCAACACACATAATTAAATAACAAAATACTTAAATAAATAAAAGTAGCAATGTTAGTGAGACTTGAAGTGTAAAATGATGATTTTCTCTTTTATAAATATACATTTTCTAACACTCAACACACCCCCAACCAGCTTATTGCTACACACCCCCCAACCAACATTCTTCTAGCAAATAAAGTGAAGATAACATTCAAAAACCAAATTTTTTTTTTATTACAATCCACACCTGTTTATTCAATCAGATTAAAGATAGCAATCAAATAAAAGTACAAGTATTATCTCCAGTCTAAAGAAAGATCACAACCATCAATCAACAATCCGCGCATCGGTCCGAGTGACTATAGTAATCAGGCCACTTTCAAGAATGACATGTCGAACCCCAAAATCTCACTGGTAGTAGTGACACTCTCACAAAGAAATTAAACCCAATAAAAATTGTCACTACAATGAATGCTAAATTGAGAGAAAATAATAAAGAAATATCGCACACTCTCATCAAGATGAAAGAACTATGCCCACAGCTTAGAAATAATACGATCTCAAATAAAGTACTAGTCAACCCAATATTCTTCTTCTTCTTCTTTTTTTTTTTTTTTTTTAATTTAAAGCATCACTACATCTTAATAGCCCATATAACTAGCTTTTACTTCAGATTATAGTTCCCTAAAATCAAGAAGGACTTTTATTAGGACGTAACGTAGGCTAGGGACATGGCTAACAAAGAAAGGAAAATAGGGAAACAAAATATATATGTTTGAGAAAAGTTCAAGAACTTTTGAAAATTACAAGATGCATTTCGCTTATTTATTGCTATTGTATATCTTTTTTCTTTTTTTTTTTCTCTTTTTGTTTCTCTTTTTTTTTTTATGGCACAACTTTGTTGAACAAAATAATTATTTATCCTTTTTCTCAAACATGAATAGGTGATGGAACTTGTATTATATCGGGTAATACTCTAAATTGGAGTGGGTCAGGATGATAAGTTAACAAAGAAAAAGCTTTTTTTTTTTTTTTTTTTAGCCTCAAAATGGCTAACTATGATATTTTACAATAGGGATGGCTTGAAAGGCTCAAACGGGTCAAAAATGGCCTTCCATCGTCTCTTAGAGTTCTAAATAATCTTCCATATCTACTAGTTAGGTGGGCCTTTAGATGCAGCAACACACTTTTTTTTTTTTTATTAGGGATTGACTCAAAGGAAATCTAGAGATCATGTATAAAATAATAAACTGCTAAGCTGTATAAAGAATGGGCAAAAAGGGTTACTCTCCAAGAAAAATTAATAGGCTCAAAGGCTTACTTGGAATTTATTATGACATGTGCATTCCTTCAAGCAACTCATATTTGTCCCCAACATCAACATGTAGAAGAGTAAACATGGTGTAACATCACTCAAGACCAAAGATAATACAAATACTAAAATTCGAAAGTCATCATATCATCCAATATAAAAAACTCACACAAAATTACCAAATTGTTTTTTTTTGTTTTTATTTTTATTTTTTTTAACGAAATTCTACCCCATAACTTATTCTAAACATAAAAAGAAAACATACATGCAGAAAAATTAAAGAAAAATGTCTGAAATTTTTTTTTTTTAAAAAAAAAGATGCGTTTCTAGAGTCACTACACTCCATATTCAGCCATCTTCGACTCAAAAACTTGAAAATGTATATTTATAAAGGAGAAGTCAAAAAGAAAAGTTAGGAAAAACAAATTTTTTTTTTTTTTACTAAGAGGATGCGTTTCTAGAGTAACTACACTCCATATTCAGCCATCTTCTACTCAAAATGGTTAGTTCTACAACAAAAAATTAGTAAAAACTTAACCAATATTCCACAATTGTCAACTATTCCCCCCCCAACCTGAATGAAACATTGTCCTCAATGTTTGAAAGGAAAGAAGTAGAGTTTAGAAGACATCACCTGGGTAGTGCAACACAGAAGAAAATATTTACAAGCTGAGAGTTAAATCTAATTTGTACTTAACTACTTATCATTATTAGAACATTCCAACAACGGTCCTGGGATCTGTCTCTGATTGATAAGCTTGTAACAGATCAAGTAGCTCATTAGCAGTATGTGCACAAATAAAGACTTTTTTAACTGAGGAAGGAATGAAATAGTTTTTTATTGCATGGTTAAGAAATGCGATAAAACCATCATAAAAATTATTGACATTTAACAAACTGATGGGTTTCTGGTGGATGTTCAGATGGGCCCAAGATGCTAATGTGATTAGTGCCTCTAGAGTTGCAAGATCTCCTGGAAGGAAAATAAAAGCATCAGCATGATTTAGCGTTTCAGTTATTTGTTCTTGCATACCTGAGACAACTAACTCTTCTCCAGTTGATGAGTTAGACAAACAGCCCAAAGGTTTTAGGATTGTTGGGATGATGCCTAATACTTGGCTCCCTCTGATATAAGCAGCTTCTGAGACCATTTTGGATAACCCTCGGTCACCTCTTGCATACACCAAGTGCAGTTTTCTCTATGCTATTCTTCGACCAAGATCTATGGCTGCTTCAACGAACTCTTTATGTTTGCCATAATTAAACCCAGAGACCACACAAATGTTCTTGAATTGTTTGCTGGGAGTAGCTGCCATTAGGATACTGCTCAAAAATAATTTGTGAGTGCACAACAAAAAATTATATTTAAGAACCTTAGTGACAACGGGTCACCGCTGTGTATGAGGCATTATGTCAGTGTCAATTAACGCGTAAGGTACATGGCTCGAGAGTAAAAAAGAAAACAGTAAAAAGGAAAAAGCAAACAATGATAACAAAAATTATTAAAGGCAATAATGCGAATGGTAAAACAACAGTGAAATAAAAAAAAATAGTAAAGTAAAAGGATATTCACAGGTAGTTGCGACTGTGGCTCACATCTTCCTCTGGTTTTACGTCCAGAAACGGCTTGAACGCCCTCTATGGGTCGAGGATAGGCTTCCCATCCAGTTTTCTTACAAACTGGCAAACAAGGTCGTTTATAGTCAGATTCCCGAGACTGTATCGTGCACGTTCTTTCTCGAATAATGGCCATAACTGGAGAATTGCTCTTTGTACGTATCCACTGGGATGCGTTTCAAAAGACAAAAGGATATTATCCAATGACTCTTTATTCAAGCCATCCCTAATGAATTTAATCTTATCTTCCCTGTTATCAGACACCATTCCTAAAGAACATGGTTTTTTATTGCATATCGTTCTGGCACACTTATAACAAGCAACAGAAAGTCTTTTAGCTCGTCGTTTTCTCGCATAATTTCCTTTACCACAACCAGGCATGTATGCAATAAATTTAGGAGATAACTCACCTACCAAGTGTACTTTGGCCTCGATTAACCAGCGGATGTCAGCAGGTATGTCATTGTTCATAAGCAATCGCATGCGTTCTGATCGGGCTTTATAGATTGAAAGGAGTGCATTCTGAGGAAGCGAAGGGAATCGTTTGTGAAGCTTTGCTAAAATCTCGTCTCTGTCCATGCCTTCGTCTCAGAATATCAGTTATTGTGGGAAACTGAAGTAACCGACTTGATTGTCACGGAGTACCGTTATCCGCCTCTTCACCGGGGTGACAAACTTAAACACACAAAGCAAACTAAAACACACAAACAGAAAAACAAATTAAAACACACAAAGCAAATTAAAATCGTCCTCTTATCGAATTACCTCAAGCTCCAATTGCAGATCAAAAATACCATCCTCTATTTCTGTGAGTTGTCTTTCTAGATCTTTAACGTGGAATACTAACTCTGGCGGTTGTAGATCCCAGATAGGATGTAATTTACAAAATCGTATCTGCTTTCTGAGATGAGTTTGGATACGTTGAAGTGTTCTAATCATGTACAAGAGGTACTGTCTCATGATTAAAATGATAAGAGAAAACTATAATGGTTAAACAAACACACTTAAACAAAAATAATTTCAATCAGCAAAAGAATAATCAAAAGAAAGAAAAGAATCAAATCAAATTACCGAAAAGAAAAGAAAAACCTCAATTTAAACTTGGTGGGTCACTCAGATTTATTTCACTCTCCTCTCCATGTGGTTGGTATTCTAGATATGGCTTTAATCTTTGACCATTAACTTTAAGAGTAACTAAGTTCTTTTGATCCTTTATTTCAATTGCCCCATGTGGAAAAACAGTGTGAACAACAAATGGGCCAGACCATCGAGAACGTAACTTACCTGGAAATAGGTGCAAGCGAGAATTGAATAAAAGCACTTTCTGACCTGGAGTGAAAGATTTTCTCATAATTTGCTTGTCGTGAAAGACTTTCATTCGTTGCTTGTAAATCTTGGCATTTTCATACGCGTCATTGCGATTTCTTCAAGTTCTGCCAGTTGTAATCTTCTTTCTGAGCCACACTGTCAAAATTGAATTTCTTGATGGCCCGGCACGATGCTCGAGTTCCAGATAGGTGGCATGCTTTTCCATACACTAGCACGTAGGGTGACATCCCAATTGGAGTTTTGAAAAATTCTATATGCCCATGCATGCATCGAGCCTCAACGCCTCAGAATCTTTCTTTTACCATCTCTTTTCTAAAATGTGCTTTATTTCTCGATTGGAGATCTCAACTTGGCCACTTTGGTTTGCGGATGATATGGGGTTGCCACTTTATGAGTGATGGAGTACTTTGTCAAAAGTGCTTTGAAGGATTTATTGCAAAGTGGGCACCACCATCGCGATAATTGCTCGAGGAAATCAGCGTGAAACAATATTGCTTTTCAAAAATCTTATCACTACTTTGTGATCGTTGGTCCTACAGATTGCCTCTACCCATTTCAAAACATAGTCAACAGCAACCAATATGTATTGATGGCCAAAAGATGGAGGAAAGGGTCCCATGAAATCGATACCCCATACATAAAAAATTTCAACCACTAAAATTGGGTTTAGTGGCATCATATTTCTTCGTGTTATGCTCCCCATTCGTTGACACCTATCACATGAAGAACAAAAGGTGTAAGCATCGCGAAATATAGTTGGCCAATAGAAACCACATTGTAAAATTTTAGTAGCTGTTTTCTTAGCGCTGAAATGGCCTCCACAAGCTTGTTCATGGCAGAATGAAAGAATGTTTTGAAATTCATTTTCTGGGACACATCGCCTAACAATTTGATCTGCACAATACTTGAATAAATAAGGATCATCCCAAAAGAAATTCCTTATTTCTGCAAAGAATTTGGCCTTGTCCTGCTTAGTCCAATGCTCTGGAAGTTGACCTGTAACAAGATAATTAACTATATCAGCATACCATGGTACTACTTCCACACTCATCAATTGTTCATCTGGAAATGACTCATTCAAAGGTAAATATTCCATAGTTGTGTCAAAATGAAGACGGGAAAGATGATCAGCCACAACATTTTCTGTTCCTTTCTTATCTTTGAATTCTAAGTCAAATTCCTGCAAAAGTAACACCCAACGAATTAGTCTTGCTTTTGCATCTTTCTTTGTGAGAAGATATTTAAGAGCAGCATGATCTGTAAATATAATTATTTTACAACCAATGAGATAAGATCGAAATTTCTCTAGTGCAAATACTACTGCTAACATTTCTTTTTCAGTAGTTGAATAATTCAACTGTGCATCATTCAATGTCATACTAGCATAGTAAATCACATGGGGAACTCGATCAACTCTGCTATCTGCTCTCTGCATCGGATGCATCACACATAAGCTCAAAAGGTAAATTCCAATTTGGGGGCTGAATGATGGGTGATGATGTCAACAACTGCTTTAGCTTTTCAAATGCCACAAGACATGAATCATCAAAGATAAAAGATACATCCTTAGCAAGTAGATTGCATAAGGGTCTAGAAACTTTGCTAAAATCTTTAATGAAACGTCTATAAAAACTAGCATGCCCAAGGAAATATCTTACTTCTCTGACTGTTTTAGGTGAAGGAAGATTAGAAATGGGATCCACCTTGGCTTTGTCAACCTCAATACCTTTGCTTGAAATGATGTGACCCAGAACAATACCTTGTTTTACCATAAAATAGCATTTTTCCCAATTCAAGACTAAATTCTTCTCGATACATCTCTGCAGAACTAGTGTTAGATGATGTAAACATTGATCAAATGAATCACCAAAAACAGAAAAGTCATCCATAAAGACCTCAAGGAATCGTTCAACCATATCAGAAAAAATGCTCAACATACATCGTTGAAATGTAGCAGGTGCATTACATAATCCAAATGGCATTCTCATATATGCAAAAGTACCAAAAGGGCAAGTGAAGGTAGTCTTCTCTTGATCTTTTGGTGCTATGGGAATCTGATTATATCCTGAGTAGCCATCTAGAAAGCAATAAAATTCATGACCTGCTAATCTATCAAGCATTTGATCGATAAATGGTAAAGGAAAATGGTCTTTATGTGTAACAGAATTCAACTTCCTATAATCAATGCGTACATGACATCTTGTAGTTACTCTACTGGGCACTAATTCATTATTAGCATTGGTAACTACTGTGACTCCTGACTTTTTGGGGACAACTTGCACAGGACTGACCCATGAACTATCAGAAATGGAGTAAATAATACCTGCATCTAATAGCTTAAGGACTTCAGTGCGAACAACCTCTTTCATGTTAGGATTTAACCGACGTTGCATTTCCCTAGTAGGTCTAGCATTTTCATCAAGGTGAATGTAATGCATGCAGTCTACTGGGTTTATACCTTTTATGTCTGCTATGGTCCATCCTAATGCTCCTTTATGCTCTTTTAAAACATCCAACAACTTACCTTTTTGTTCATCATCAAGAGAGGAAGAGATGATTACTGGCAAAGTGCTTTCTTCTCCCAAGAATGCGTATTCCAAAGTGTTGGGTAATGGCTTGAGCTCGAGTTTTGGTGGTGATTCTGATGATGGGTTGAGTTTTTTCTCTGATGGCACTAGTTGTTCAGCTCTTGACTTCCATTTATTTGTGTCCATGGATGGTGCTGAGTCAAGCAGGGCATTGACCTCATCGATTGATTTGTCAATATCAAAATCCAAACCAAAGTGAGTTAAACATGTTTGCAAAGGGTCATCACTAAGGTTTGAAAGAAAATTATTATCAACTAATGCTTCTATTAAATCCACATCAACAATTCCATCATCCACATTGTGAGGTTGTTTGGCAATGTTGAAAATATTGAGCTCCATGGTCATATTGCCAAAGGACAACTGCATATTTCCAGTTCTGCATTGAATGTGAGCATCGGCAGTTGCCAAGAAAGGTCGGCCTAGGATATTGGGATGTGCTTCTTTGAATCCTGTACTGGTTGAGTGTCAATTACAATGAAATCAACAGGAAAATAAAACTTGTCTACCTGAATAAGCACGTCCTCCACAATACCACGAGGTATTTTTGTGGACCGATCTGTCGTAACACCTGAGTTGGGTGTAATTCTCCCAGGTCAAGTTTCACAAATCTGAGTAAACAGATTTACACTAGCTCCTAAATCCAACAAAGCATTCTCAATTGTGTGGTTCCCTATACTACATGAGATAGTGGGGGAGCCTGGGTCTTTGCATTTTAGAGGTATTTTATGTTGGAGTATAGAACTAACATTTTCTGTTAAAAAGGCCTTTTTCTGAACATGAATATTTCTCTTTTTAGTGCAAAGATCTTTAAGAAACTTGGCATAAGATGGCACTTGTTTTATAGCTTCAAGCAAAGGGATGTTAACACTTACCTGTTTGAAGATTTCAAGAATCTCACCTGTGGATTTTCCTTTGTTCCCTTTAGCTAACCTCTGAGGAAATGGAGCTTTAGGAACATATTCTCGCGGGTTGGTTTCCTCTTTCTCCTTTGGTGATGAATCCTCAACATTCACAGGTACAATCTGAGTTGATTTTGGCATCTCCACTTTGTTATCGACTTCTTTCCCTTTTCGCAAGGTCATCACTGCTTTGACCTCTCCATGATGTTGTGGTGAACTGGTACTTGCTTCATTCACTGCTTTAGGGTTAGGCACTGGTTGACTTGGGAATTTACCTTTTTCAACGGTCATGGCCAAAGTTTGAACTGAAGAGGCAAGTTGTCCCACCATTTTCTCGAGGCTTGAAACTGATTGGGCTTGTGAGTTGAAGCCCGCTCTCAACTCATTTCGCAATTCATCAATGGTGCGGTTCTGCTGCTCGATTCTGGAATGAGTAGAATTCTTGAAATTCTGGAATGTATCCTCCCATGGTCTGGGTTGAGAGTGGTTTGGGTTTTGATTGTATGGTCTAAATGGTGGCTGAGAAGGTTGAGAAATTTGAAGATTTGGTGGATTTGGTTGAATTGGTGGAGGTGGAGCTGCTGGTCCATTTTGTTGGAATCCTTGAGACCATGAAAAATTGGGGTGGTCTCTCCATCCAGGGTTATATGTGTTGGAGTAAGGATTGTAGTTTGATGGTTTTCTCATGATTCCTATGGCATTGGCTTGATCTGAATATGAGTCATGGTCATGTGGTTCTGTTGAGTTGGCAGTCGTCAATGATGCTATTTGTCGAGAAAGACCTTCAACCATCTCTTTGACTTATTTAAATCCCGAGCTTGACTCGCCAACGTGAACCTCATTTACTCCCTTAATTCTCCTGGTATTTCTGAGTGATCGACTCCGTTGTTGGGAATTTTCCGATTGTCGCAGGAAGAATTCCCAAATCTCTGAAGCGCTTTTTGACATTAGCTCTCCTCCACTGGTCGCCATTAGCCATTCTTGCACATGTGGCAATAATCCCTCCAAAAAGTATTGGCATTGGTGCCATTTCTCGTACCCATGATGTGGACACTTCAAGAGTAGCCCATTAAATCGCTCCCACGCTTCGAAAAACTGCTCGTCGTCTCTTTGGGTAAATTCTGAAATTTCCTTGCGAATAGCATTGGTTTTATGAACTGGGAAATATTTATTTAAAAATTTAGTTACCATTTGTTCCCATGATGTAATGCTATTAGCAGGCAATGTATTAAACCATGAACGAGCTCTATCCTTTAAAGAAAATGGGAATAATCTGAGTTTAACATCATCGTCCGAAAAATTCTCATATTTGAAAGTTTGACAAATAGCATGAAAATGATTCAGGTGATTATATGGATCCTCATTTTCTAGGCCATAGAATGTTGGGAGACAATTTAGCACACTAGGTTTTAATTCAAAACTCCTAGCAGCTACATTTGGGTACCTTATGCATGATGTGCTCAAATTAGCTAAGGGACTAAAATAGTCCTTAAATGGCCTCTCCTGTGGTTCTGGTTGTTGGTTTTGTAAATCCATGTCAAATTTCTTTTTAAATGCAGTGTGTTTGTGTGTACGAAGTGTTTTTTCTAATTCAAGGTCTAAAGGCTCAAGATTAGGTGATAATGACCTTCGACCATGCATGCAAAGAACAAAATAAATAAAAGCAAAACAAATAAAAATAAAGAAGAAGGAGAAATTATGATACTAACCTTGTCACGTTGTTATAACTTTACTATGAAAACACACTCAATTGCTATAAGAAAAAGAAATTACGTGAAACAAATATTAACTAAAATTAAAATAAATTACAAAGAAAGATAACAAGATAAACAAAATTAAATTACAAAGAAAATGATAGGAAAATTAAATTACACAAATTTAAAGAAGAAAATGAAATTCTAACCTTAATTTTTTTTTTAAATGAGAAAAGGAAAAAAAAAATTACAAGAAAACAACTAAAAATAAAAAAATAATATATATATAAACTAATTCTACAAATTAAAATACTTACCTCCCCGGCAACGGCGCCAAAAACTTGTTGTGCAAATTTTATTGAACTCGCAAGCGCACGAATCTATTGTAGAATAGATTAATGGTGACGAGTGTCGATCCCACGAGGAGGTTGATTTTAATTATGTGCAGAATTAATTTTATTTAAATGGGTGGTTGGATTTGTGGTGAAATTAATTTAAATTGTGCTAGAAATTAAATTGGAATGGCAGGAATAACTTAAACGAAATCTATTGAAATAAAGTACTTGGGTATCCGGATCTACATCAACATGCTCCATGGGCTAAATATTCCATATTAATACCAATTAAATCATGAGGGGGGATTCCACACCTCATGAACCACGCTCAAATAAGTATGGTGCTAAGGGCTTATCGTGCCAAATAATAAGAACCTTGTACTAGTGTCTTGGGTTTAACCTGAACAAGACTATTATTATTTGTCGACGAAAAGTCAAAACAACCACAAATATTAGAGGGGAAGAGAAAGTAAATTTACCAAATTAAGCCCATGGAACATGTTGAGACTTCACCTTCAACCCAAGCTTAAAAGAAAATTAGCTACTCATTTTTTAACTAGGGGTAAAATGGGAATTTATTAAAATACATAGAAAATACAAGAAGGAGAAGGAATTACAGAAATCTAAGCTTAGAAATGAATTCAGGGATATCAAATTAGGGGGGGAAAGCCCCCTTTTTATAGGTACATTGAGTGAATCATGACCATCGGATTAAAAACAGTTTGGACGCTCAGGATTGCGCCACGTCATCAGTCAACAGTCAACAACCACTATTTGAACAGTAATACTATTTGCACAGTTCACACGGTTTGACTACTATTTGCACTGATAGTCGGTTTTGCACGAAGTTGGTTTTGCACAAGAATGGCGGTTTTTGCACGATAACACTATTTATACGATGCGATCTGCGTATGACGATCTCGTATATGTGAACAGTGACATTTTTCCTTTTATGCTCCTCTTTAGGTTTTCGACCGTCCTGAGTTCAAATGTGACGTCCGTTTTGCTGCTGATCACTCGTTCATTGTGAAACCATTGTGATTCCCCTAAAATACATAAAATACCTAATTAAAATGCAACACACATAATTAAATAACAAAATACTTAAATAAATAAAAGTAGCAATGTTAGTGAGACTTGAAGTGTAAAATGATGATTTTCTCCTGTATAAATATACAATTTCTAACACTCAACAGTCAGTCTTTGGAATGAGGACGAGTAAGTTCTATTGGTCTCTCCAGGAATGGTACCATTGCTGAAAATCTCTTTCATAAAACTGCAAACAGAGGGGCCAATAACACCCCATTGAGATTGGTAAAAAATAGCGTGAAGCTCGTCAGGTGCTTTCAAAGGCTTCATATTGAACAAAGTGTTTCTGATCTCAACATCATCAATGGGACGATTAAGAAAAGATAGAATATCACCATCCAAAAAAAAAAAAACATATTCTGAGATGATAATTTGAATTTAATGTTGTCCTCAAAATACAAAGCGAAGCTAACTATATCTTGTTTAGTAGACTCAATGTCATACAACCATTGTCTAGCGTAGTTAATGATCGCATCACTCCTATTACCTTTTCGTCTGGTAATAGTTCTTTGGTGAATGTAAGCTGTATTTCTATACCCATGCATCAACCAATCCTTTCTAGACTTTTGATGCCATAACAACTCTTCTTATGAAAAAAATTCCTGAAGTTCTCTCTGTAATTTCAATTCAAGACAAATGAGGCATTTTACCTGATAGCTTTGGAGCACTTTTTGAATGCCCCCAATATGAGCTAGCAGTCTACGCTTTTTATGGAAAATGTTACCAAAAGAATTATAATTCCAATGGGAAATGTTAATAGTAAAGTCCTAAGCTGTGTGGAGATAAAGAACATCCGACTTCCAGTTTGACACCACAAAATTATTAAATTGCTTGTTTGTGAGCCAAGCCACTAGAAAAATGAAACGGCATCCTACTTCTATTCAACCTTTTGGTCTTCTCAAAACATACAAAGATAAGTCTATGGTCCGAAGGAATCCTCAAAATTTAAAGAACAAAATTATCAGCAAACCCAAACATCGACTCCTCATTACAAATAACTCTAGGTAATCTTTTAATTAGGGAACCACAAGACCATGTAAATCTTGGACCTCTAAATTGGAGATCATACATCCTACTTGTAACACCCTAAATCTAATAAGTGCAGTGCACGCGATGAATGAGGTTACTTGCAAATCCAAATTCTTACACAAAAATATCAAACTAAAAGACCTCAATTTATTAATCAACTAAAACCACAAATCCATGTGTCTAACAATGAATAATTTCTCCTAAATTACAAGTTCATAAAATAAGTAAACTTAAAAGAAACATAAGTGTATTAAACTTTCCCTTAACAAAATATTTTTTTAAAGTTATTAGACTTATTACAAATTGTTACAGGGAAATTTGACACGACCTAATTGCTCGACATAAATAAATCAGTGTGAGGTGTCAAATTTGATAAGTTTATCAAATGGATCATTTTTGGATTATTTTTTTAAACTTGTCATGGCATGGAATCAAGACAACATGTACATGATATGATGATCTGCATTACAACTTTTTATTATAGCACTCAAGTTTGTCATTACCTTAATTTGTATTAAGATTAAAAAAAGGTGCTTGTTACTATAAATTGAGAGAGAGAGAAGAAGAAGAAAGAGAGAGAAAGAGGGAGACAAAGAGGGGGAGAGAGATATGCCAATGAATCGGGTAAACCCGAACATACGAAATCAACTCGGCCACCATTTCTGTTTCCAGCCTCCCCACCAACCAAGGGAGGTATTGATCGAAATCTCTTGAGTCGCTAGTCATTTCCTTATCATCGTAACCACTAAAAAAATAGCTAGAAGACCACTAATTGAAGCGGTGAAGAACCGTGGAATCTTCACCTCAATTGCTATGATTTTATTAGTTTCCAGCTATGCCACCAACTGAGTTTCATTCCTCATGTCAGTTTTCATTTCCAACTAGAACAACCACTAGAAATTACCGATTTGTTGTCGATCAGCCGTTGGAGTGTCCATGTCTGTCGAGCTCAATCAGGCGCCGTGTCATAGCTCACCATCACCACCATTAAGCTCATACGGTCTGAAGTGGCTAACTAGAGCATCTCGACCATCGTTGCTTGATTTTTTGTCATAGTCACTAATTTCATACTTTGAGGGTAACTTTGTAAATTTTGAATTCATGGATATTTTAATAATTTTTGAAAATTAAGCATAGGTTGGTAATTTATGATTCTGAGGACAATTTGATAATTCATGATTTTGAGTTATTTTATTAATTTATAGGTGTAGGGGTATTTTAGTAATTTTATACACACAAAATTATATGTTGTAGATAGATGGTCGTTTCGAGTTTTATTTCATAAAGTTGGTTGTATTTCACATTTATGGAAAATGACTATGTCATTTCCTTAATTTAAGAGGAACCGCGAGCAAGAACCGATCCGCGAACGTGGACAATAGCCGAGTTTGAGTATTGTCACAGTGAATGAAATATATATAGTTTAATATAATTTTAAAGTATAGTAAAGCATGTTTTGAGAAATAAATGTTGAATGCTCTAATTTAATGATTTTATAGAATGTGTTTTATTTTTATGTATTGACGTAGTATTTAAGAAGTGTCTAATTATTGGTTTTATTTATTGGTTTTATTTATTGATTTTGAGTAAATGCATTAGAGTGTTTTAAAGAAAAGACAATCAGATTTAAGTTATGTGAATGCAAAGGAAAATAGACTTAAAGGATGATAAAATTTTTTTTATGTATATATGTAAAAATGTTCATTTTTAAAATCATTGGACAGTATCCTTACCCTCCAGTTACAATGATACAGATGAGATGAGAAGGCTTTTAGGGCTGTCTAAACACACATAGAGACTTTGGACTATTTGTTTGGGTGCTTTTGCCTTTTGGGGCATTATGCATGCAGTATTATGATAACAAAGATATAGCTACTAAGATACGGATGAGATACAGCCGTTTGGGGACTATCTGAGTACGCACAGAGGCTTTGCGCTATGTGCTTGAGCCTATTTATCCTTTGGGGACTAGTTTATGTATGTAGAGATATGATGAGATCTATGAGATATATGAGATGGCACTTCATCGGTCTACCTGTGGTAGCTTTGGGGATGACAATACTTAGATAGTGTGTCATCGTACTACACGTATAAGTCTGGGTACAACAAGATTATTCCCCTCAGTTCTTGTTTAGTGACTGTTTTAGAATTGAGTATTTATTGCTATGTTTTGAAATAATTTCCATGAGTATTACGTCCAGTATCATGTTTTCTTTTAATGATAATCGTTCGACTTAAAGTTTTTAATTAATATAACTGATGGTTGTCGAAGCCAACAAAAATAAATACCTACTCTAATAAATTTGTGTATAGGGATTGAGTAGGGTCGTGTCCACAGAGATTGGTAATTATTTAAATCCTTTAAAATGTAAAATGCAAAATGGGAGGAATTGTTGACAATAATCAAAATCAAATTAAAATGACAAGAACGTAAATTAAAATTGTAATTCAAATTGGAAAAAAGCTCTGGTTGAAGGAATTAACTCAGCTTGATTCGACTATATATTAATATTTATTAATCATGAATAGACTGGTTATAGCTCTTGAGACGCCTAATAGCCAATCTCTCCTTAACTAGTCGATAACCAAGGTACGACCATTGGTTATTTCCCTAATCAATAGACAACCCTAGATACGATCATAGGATTTAATCAATTGACAGCCTGAAAAACCAGAGAGACCCAAATCCTAATCAACAAACGCATACGATGGTTCATTTAAATTACATTGTTTTTTCTCATAACACAATATGCATGATGTGCTATTTGTCACAAACATTAAAATCTTCATACGATGAATCTTCTAATTGACAGTAGATTAGGTTGATAATTAAATAGTGGCCAATTATCTAATTAACAAACATAATCATGATAATAATTCAGAGAATAAACAAATACCCAACAAGCAATAAAACAATTAAAGCATAAGAAAGATCTCACAGTAATAATGAATCAAAGCTTTATTAACCTCCAACCAGAAAAAATAAATTTAGTTCCTCATAGAGAGAAGAGAAAAATCTAGATCTAGGGTTTCTTTCTTTTCCTTGATTGATTCCCCCTCCTCTTTGTGTTTCAATCCTTTTTTTATTCTAGAGTTTTTCTAAAAATAGAATACTAAAATCTAAAATATTCTTTAAATTCGGAATTACAAAAATAACCCAAAAAAGGTGAAACACGTTAAACTAAAAACTGCAAGTTCTTTGTTGACAGCACGCGCCCACGCCTTATCAAAAAAGTTCTTCTGAAATTCATAATTCCTCCATGCAAATAATCATCCTCAAACATCATTTTCTAGCTCAATTTTAGCACCAATCAATAGAATTGCACCTACAAAATAAAACACAAATAAATCACTATTATTAAGTGCAAAACATTGATATTAAAGGGAGTAAACAATACAAAATTAGTGCATAAATTGCACTCTAACAATAACTATGTTAATACTTATAGTTTGGTGAAAATGGTATATTAAAAAGATATGACTATTTAAAAATAATTTTATTTCCAAAAGTTATTATCCACTCACTGAGTTCATTGAGTTTAATACTCACTGTGTTTTATTATATCCCCCTCCCCCCATAGGAGGTTACAAGTACATCGGCGATCCAACAAATATAGTTCTGTTGGATTTTGGCCACTTGATGGTGCTAAGAGTCTTTGGTATTATTGTTAATATATTTTGGATTGTATAATTTTATTATATTTTGGTGATTGAGAATAATCTAATTCATTTTCTTTGACATTGTATATTTAGGTGATATTAGGTATTTCGTTTGAAAAAGTTGATTGATGGAGTTGGTTGTATTATGAACTGTTTTGGGATTACTTGTTTTATATATTTGCAGGCTTCAGAATGTTACATTTATAGGGGAGACTGCCAAATTTTAGTTAAATTTTTTACTAATTAGATTTTCTAAGTCTCGTTTAATGAGATCGGATAGACTTGCCCTATGGATTTAGAGCATGTCATTTCAAAAGTTCATGAATAGTCATTTTAAATGTTTGAAAAAACTTAGGAGTGATGGAACTACAAAGTCCAATTATGATTGTGAGCAATATAAATGTTCAAAAATACAAATTCAAACTTCAGATTTCTCAGCCCAATACATTCTGCTCGAAAGTCAAAACAATGGCTTTTATTTCACAAACACAAATGTATTCAATGTTATGTTAAATTAATGAGTTGGGGTGACATCATCCAGGAACTTCGCTTTAATCTTCTTGAGCTTTGCTACAGCGTCTATCATTGACAACCAATGCCAAATACATGATTCTTAATAAACAATACGATTTGGCAAAAAAAGCTTGCTCTTTTTGCACCAAATTTACATCAACAACTTTTGTCAATCTATAAGGTACTGACACCATTACCCATTGCTTTAAACTCATTTCCTTTGTAAATAAATCATCGGTGGGCTTCTTTCCTATGAAAGTTTCCATGAATAAAACTCCATAGCTATAGACATTGCATTTAGAAGAAATAATTCCATCTATTCCATACTCTGTAGTTTTTTAATTTCAATTTATTAGAAAGATATCTCTTTATGAAATAAATTGTAAATGAACAATCTTTGAAACAAAATTTGCTTGTGTTTGGGAAAAAAAGAAAAACAGCAAGTTTGAAATTAGATATGAAACATTACCTAGTGCCACATAACCAATTGTGGCCATTGTGATGGTTTATGTCACAGAATCATCTCGTTCACTTAAAAGTCTGGATACGCCAAAGTATCTTACATGTGCCACCATATCTTCATCCAAGAGAATGTTGTTAGGCTTCATATCACAATGAATTATAGGTGTTGATGAATTATCATGATAGAGATATCCAAGAGCCAATCCCACATCGATCATTACATTCAACCACTCCAGGATATCAAGGAAATAGTTATGAGAATGCAACCACTTCTCAAGACTACCATTGGGGATGAACTCAAACACCAAGGCTTTGAAGTTTAAATTACAGTAGCAGCTAAGGATCTTTGTGAGATTTCGATGACGAACATTCCTTAATATTTCACATTCAGAATCGAAACTCCTAAATGCTCTCTCTAGTTGCACATTGAAAACCTTTATTGCAACATTAGTCCCATCAGAAAGAACACCTTTATATACTGATCCGAAGCTACCAGTACCAGGCAAGTTGCATTTATTAAATCCATTTGTTGCTCGTTCAATATCAAGATACGATATTCTTGTCCATGTTGCTAGAGGAATCAAATCTTCTTGAGTCTGATTTGTTACACTCCTACTTTGACATTTTATGTACACAACGATGGTAAACATTATAAGTACGGTTGAAATTATCTAAGGCAAAACATATTTCAAGACAAGAGTACCTTTCTTGGATCCTTTGTTTTATCATCTGTGCAAGGTGGAACTTGGAGTCTTGGAGGACCACAGAGCACGTAGTTCCAAAGAAACGATTAAGCTGAAATATTTTTGAAAAGCCCCTTGGTAGGAATGTTCCCTTCAAGCTTGCTGTGAAATATATTAATTGTTTGAGACTCGAAAGTGTTTCTAATGTGTTGCTTTTCGTGCAAGAATCAACATAAAAACTTGTAAATCCGAATTTAAACACATACCCGGATTATTTGCGGAAAAATGATAAACCAAGGTTGTGCCACTGATTTATGGTCGGAAGATGATCACAAAGTTGGAAAATCTTCTCAATTCACGTTGCAAGAACCCTCTAAGCTTCTCTTGACTTGAAATTTCTCTAAATTGCACTTTGCATAATTTTTCTTAACTCTTAGCTTATCTATGGATTTGCCTCTATTTATAGCATTCCAAGAAGTAGTGATCATCTTCTCAATGATCTCTAAATAAGCTTAAATAATTTGTTGGAGTGATCATTTTCTTAATGATCACTTAATATCTTAAATATAATATTTAAGATATTATAGAGTTCTAATTCAAGATGATCACTTGTTCTTGGTCATGCTTTTCTCGTGGTGACCTCAAAGTGATAGAACCCTATAATAAATATATACTCACATATATATTTCCAACATCTCCCACTCGCACATGATGGGATGCTTATAGTGCAACGAGAACTCTATGTTCAAGTCTTAAAACTCAATTTTCATACTAGCAAATGCAACGTGTGACCCATGAACAATAAGCAGGAGCTTTATTGCTTTGAATCTCAATTGTATTCTATACAAAAGAGTTGTTCATCATGTATCCTAGATTCCATATTATTACATCGAATTCAAGCATACTAAGTCCCATATCAAAAGTTATGCTTGACAATATACACTCTATGTAATCACAATTGTATCAATCTCAGATACAATCGGTACCAGTGAAAAACATAAGGTAGATGTAAGTAATGAATCTTCCTATCAATCTCATATTTCTTAGTTTCAGATTAACTGCTTTCCTAGACTTGTTTCATAAACCGAATAACATCATAGCTTTAGAAAACAAGTTTAAAGTAGCAAACACTAATCTTTCACCTCAAAATATAGCTGATAGTATATAAGGATACCTATTGAGGTTTATAATACCTCAAAGAAACTTTACACAATGAGAAATAAGGGAAATTTTCTCATTTTTCTTTATTTGGTCATTAAGCACACGTTGTATGAAACACGTGCTACAGTGAATTCTCTTTTCTAAGAGTATATGTCTAAATTATTTCCTTTGTCTGAGATCTTAGTTCGATCATTACTCAAGTGCCTAACTTTGAGTTTTTAATACTCATCGTCGGCTATTAATCAGGTTTCCATGATTATTGGGTATATCATGGTCGGTTTTATATTTATCATATATAAACCTCATCTTGACTTAGTCAAGGCAACATATTTATAAATGCTCCATGAGAATGTACATAGTATCTAATTCTCTCTCTATTGTCTCATCTCAGCTTGCTTTTCTAGCAACTGAGGCGATCGCTTGTGTAAGAAAGCCGATCACAACCTGATGACATAACTTTCCTTTAAATATGTGTAAAAAATTTATATGGACAAACGATAATAAGAATTTAATCACATGAAAAATTTATCACATGTCCATTAAAAATAATATCTCATCAAGTACAATTTTACAATCTACGTAAGCCCAATGATCGAGTATGTTTCAAGTAAACATCTCGTGTTATGGCTTTAGTAAATGGGTCTGCTACCATAAAATGTGTAGATGTGTATTGTATTAGCACTTCCCTTTGTGCTATAATATCTCTTTATACTTGGTTTCATGTGTTTTGACTTCGTGGTATTTAGCATCTTTTGTAAATGATATTCTTGACTATCACAATGTATAATTCTTGGTCTAGCGAGAATCGATCTATTTTGAGATCTTGATAAATCTCTTAAGCCATACGACACTTCTGAACATATGCCACGTATTCACTTCCATTTGTAGATAGAGCAATACATGTTTGTTTCTTTTCTCCAAGAAATCGCATACGACTAAGTAAAATGCATATCCAGGAGGTTGATTTTATCATCTGATCACCACCCCAATCGGCATCTGTATAACCAATTAGGCGTAATTCACCTCACGATAGCATAGAGTAGTCGGCGGTGCCTTTTAGAATCAATAATCCTCTTGGCGCATTCCAATGCTTTCTTGGATTTGATTGGTATCTACTTACTAACCAAGATAACAAATGTCCTGGTACACATCATAGCGTACATAAGCCAGACTTGAGTATGGAACTCGTGCCATTGCTTTTAGTTCTTGAGTCTTGGGGCACATTTCAAGGCTTAGAGTTTGTCCTTTTGAAATAGGAGTATCCATGGGTTTGATCGACATATTGAATCGTTCGAGAATTCTTCTAATGTGTCTCTTGTGAAAGAGATAAAAGTCTTCTTGAAGCGATCCCTATGAATTTTAACTCCTAAAATATAATTCTTTTCATATCTTTCATTTCAAAATTTGAGGATAACCATTCTTTAATGATTTTGACAAACTCTAGATTGTTTCCGTAACAAAATATCATCCACGTATAAAGACAAGATAACAAAGTTATCTTGATCTTTAACATATACAATGGTCTTTCGTCATCAAGAATCCATAAGAAATTATGGCTTCATGAAACTTAAGATACCATTGTCTGGAGGATTGTTTCAGCCCATATATTGACCTTTTAAGCTTGCAAACTTTGCGCTTTTGGTTCTGCAATATATAACCCTCAGGCTGATCCATGTATATTTCTTCCTCCAGTTCTCCATTGAGAAATGCTGTTTTAACATCCATTTGATGTAATTCAAGATCCATATGTGCAACGATTGCTAGAATCAATCGTATTGAGGCAAACCTTACCACAGGGGAAAACGTTTCCTCATAGTCTATACCTTCTTGTTGGGTATATCCTTTTGCTACCAAGCGTGCTTTATATCTTTCAATTGTGCCATCCGCTTTACGTTTTATACGTAGAACCCATTTATTTCCAATGGTTCTTCGTTCAGGCGGTAAATCAATCAAGTCCCAGACCTGATTTGATTTCATGGACTCCATCTCTTCGTTCATTGCTTTTATCCATAATTCTTTAGCAGATGATGCAATAGCCTCACTAAAAGTTCTTGGCTCATCGCTATCATGTGAAGCAACCATAAATGCCTCCCCTTCAATCTCAAAACGACGACGTGGGATGGAAATACGATTACTCCTTCGAATTGAGGCATCCCAAGTTATTCCATAAAATGGTTGACTCCCACTAGGATCAGAAATCCCAGATAAATTTGGGTTTTCCTCAACTCGATTGACAATACCCAGTGGATCATTTATTTCATATAAATGAATATTTTTGTCAACATCTGTAATGCTAGGAAATTCATTCTCTAAGAATATGACATCTCGTGATTCTAGTTCAGTTATAGTTCCATCATCACGTTCACCAATCAATACATACCCTTTTGAGTGCTCAGGATATCTTATAAAAATACATTTTTTTCCTCTTGCACCCAATTTTCCATATGTATGAGAAGGATTGTGAACATAAGCTGCAGACCCCCAGGGTCGCAAATGAGTTAGAACAGGTTTTCTACCTGTCCACAGCTCATATGGAGTGGAACTAATTGACTTACTTGGGACTCGATTAAGTATATAGGCAGCTGTTAGCAATGCATCTCCCCAATAGGATATTGGGAGATTTGCTTGTGCCATCATAGAGCTAACCATCTCAAGTAATGTCCTATTTCTTCTTTCCGCAACACCATTTTGTTGTGGAGTCCCAGAAATAGTCAACTGTCTCTCAATACCTTTCTCTTGACACAATTCCTTGAGGCTCGTGAAAGATATTCACGTCCACGGTCTGTTCTTAAGACTTTGATCGTTTTGTCTAGTTGATTTTCAACTAATTTTGAAAATTTTTTAAAGCAATCTAATGCTTCGGATTTGTGAGAAATCAAATAGACATGACCAAAACGTGAATAATCATTAATGAATGTAATAAAATATGAGGCACCATGTCTGGCCCTTACACTTATTGGACCACAGATGTCAGAATGGATAATTTGCAAAGAACTTTCAGATCTAGTTCCTTTACTAAATGGTTTTCTAGTTGCTTTTCCAGCTAGACAATTCTCACATATAGGCAATTCTATTTTATCGAGTGAGCCCAAATAACCCTCTCTAGATAATCGATGCATTCTGTCTTGCCCTATATGTCCTAGTCTGGCATGCCATATATTAACATCCACAGAATCAGAAGATGTTATTAATGAAAAACAATCTTGATTATAATTCTGATTAATTACATTCAAAATCATAAAACCATTAAGTAAATAACCAGTTCCGACTAGAGTTTTATTAAGAACTAATTGCATACAAACATCACGGAATATCACATGATATCCCATGTTTAGAAGTACAGTGACAGACACTAAATTTCGTCGAATATCTGGTGCATATAACACATCGTGGAGATAAAGCATTTGGCCACCATGCAGTTGTAATTTGCAAGTGCCAATCCCTTTAGCTTCAACCCTTGAGTTATTTCCCACATATATCCACTTAGTCCCTTGACTAATCCGACGATATTCCACATAGGCTCCACGTTCATTGGCTACGTGTTCTGTTGCTCCTGAATCTACAATCCACAAAGGATGAGTTTCAGTCATATAAACAGAGCCTATTACATACACATTATGTAAATTTGTGGATTTAGCATGTACCTTTTTCGGCTCAGTGCAATCACGAGCGAAATGGCCAAGTTTGCTACAATTGTAACATGTCACTTTGCTCATATCCTTCTTCTGACCAGCGCGTTTTCCTCTTTTGCGCTTACCCAAACTGGATTGCCCTTGATTAGATTTCTTCCTATTCTGAGAGGAGATTTTACCTCCTCTTTTGCGTTTAAAGCCCGAAGCTTTTCGCGAGTTGGTATCAGCCATATAAAGTTGAGTATAAGATTTAGCTGCCTCTAGGCGCTCATCTTCCAACTCCAAGTGACGTTGTAAATCTTTGAACGTCTTGACACTCTCATTGTGTGTCATGTTAACTTTCATATGCTCCCAACTATCTGGAAGAGATCGAATAACTGCCTGAACTTGTTGTTCATCAGTTATAATACTATTAGCATTTTTTAACTCTCTTATTAAAAGTGACATTTCTCTCAAATGCTGCTCCATCGAAGTATTGGGGCGCAATTTATAAGTGTCAAATTTAATAGTGAGTCTTCTAAGTTTAGTGGTACCACCATACTTGTCTTTCAAGGCATTCCATATTTGGTGAGCCATTTGGTATTCCTCATACTCACACATAAAATCATCTTCCATAGTGCTCAGCAACAAAATGCGCGCACTACGATTTTTTATCTTCCAAGCTTCATAAGCTTCAAGATCTCTTTTATGTTGAGTAGAATTACCTTTTGGTGGCTCTGTCATAACGTTTGTAATTACCTCTAGTGAGTCTTGTAATTCAAGGAGGTTTTGAACTTTACGGCACCAAATATCATAATTGTTACCGTTAAGTTTAATTCCTTTGTTTAATTCAGCCACGACACTATTTGTTGCCATTTCTAAAAAAACAAAACACAGAGATAAGAAACAAATTTCTTGATTTTATTTACACATATTTAATTATTTTGCCGCAAACAAATAACCAAAAATATAATAAGTTTAATGTAAAGATTTGATTCGAAAAGTCGTCGAGGCTTCTATTCATCATCATTTCTAAACATTAAGTTAATATAATTTTAGTACATTGCGCAAAATATTAATTCATTTATTGTTCAAAAAAAATTTTAACAATAAAAGAACTCCCACTGACAAAACATAAGAATACATCCATCATGCATCTGTTCACGTGGATAGTGCACCAGGAAAATTCCCAGGAAGATGGTGGAGATTAAAAAATCTCTCTCAATACCAAAGTTCCTTAGGCTCATGCCTTTTTTGTCAGAATTTTCCTAGACATGCAATTCATCCATATTACTACGCCAGGATTATTCTCATTTTATATTTCAAGAAATTTTTTTTTTTTTTGTTATGCTTCCATTGAAGCACAACTCTTTTAATGATGTATCATCATATGAAAAAAAATTTCTTTTCATTTTTTTTTAAAAATACTTACAAAGGATTATTCTCTAATTTTAAAGTATTTATTTAACTAAAATTGAAATTAAAAAATAAACATTTAATTTTTAAAATACAGTAAAATAGAGAATATAAATTGGAAATGGTCATGACAGTATCTCAAAGTCGATCAGGAAAGAGGC
Organism: Citropsis articulata; assembly: GCA_030449925.1. Lineage (NCBI taxonomy): Eukaryota > Viridiplantae > Streptophyta > Magnoliopsida > Sapindales > Rutaceae > Citropsis > Citropsis articulata. The sequence continues at coordinate 2,073,613 of JASUUH010000101.1, read as the reverse complement.
GGGTGGATTACACTCTCCACTGCCGCGAGTGGGCTTTACTCAACAAGCCAAATCCGGTTCAAAAGCCAAACCGGTTCGGTTTAGCAATTCGGTTAGGTCTGCTACAGTGATGATACAGTGATAGCTACAGTTTTGCTACAGTGTAAATCTACTGATGTACTGATGTTAGCTACGATGGCACTACAGTATTCATCTTCAACCTTTTTCCATAAATTTCCAGATTTCGAACCAAGATTTCAAAGCTTTCGTTCTCTCTCAATATACGTCAGAATTTCATATGTGATATACCGTTGGAAAGATATTTTCATGCTCTTTCTAATGATACCAATTTCATATTCATATGTTATGTATCATGAAAGATATGAGTAAAATAAACTTACGGGTTCATATCCTAGGTTTTCATTTTACTCATTACATGAATCATATTAGTCCTCATGGCAACAAGGATTTAATCCATACACCGTTATTTGTTTATTAATCCAGTTGCATGGCATCAAAAACGAGTAAATTTTAACATGCCATTAATATGTGTTCTTGATGAAAAATGAACTTTCTTAAAGAACATGCTTGATTCTCATGCTTTACATACTTAAAACAGAACACAACCTATTTGTCTCTGATACCAATGTTGCTTTTCGTGCAAGAATCAACATAAAAACTTGTAAATCCGAATTTAAACACATACCCGGATTATTTGCGGAAAAATGATAAACCAAGGTTGTGCCACTGATTTATGGTCGGAAGATGATCACAAAGTTGGAAAATCTTCTCAATTCACGTTGCAAGAACCCTCTAAGCTTCTCTTGACTTGAAATTTCTCTAAATTGCACTTTGCATAATTTTTCTTAACTCTTAGCTTATCTATGGATTTGCCTCTATTTATAGCATTCCAAGAAGTAGTGATCATCTTCTCAATGATCTCTAAATAAGCTTAAATAATTTGTTGGAGTGATCATTTTCTTAATGATCACTTAATATCTTAAATATAATATTTAAGATATTATAGAGTTCTAATTCAAGATGATCACTTGTTCTTGGTCATGCTTCCCTCATGGGTGACCTCAAAGTGATAGAACCCTATAATAAATATATATACTCACATATATATTTCCAACATAATGACTTTGGAATTTCTCCAGAGAGATTGTTAATAGAGAAATCCAAGTATTCCAAACTTATCAACCTGCCAAATGATTTACGGATAGGACCTTGAAATTGATTACGAGCTAAGGACAAAGTGGTTAGATCTTTGAGGTCACCTATGGTTTCTGGAATATCACCTGATAATTGATTGTTTGATAAATCTTAATCTATCAAGACCCTTAAGTTTTGTATATTTGAAAGGAGAGAACCACTTAGTGAATTTGATGACAAGTTTATTTGTAAGATGTATTCAGGACTCCATAAAGATGATGGTAGACTAGAAGTGAGATTGTTGAAGGCTAAGCTCAATATTCTTAAGGAAGTCAAACTTGCCATGCATTGTGGTATATGTCCAGAAAGATTAGTTCCGCTTAAAAATAACGCATTCAACCTCGTCAATCGGCAAAGATCATACAGAATGGATCCTGGAAAATTATTGCCATCGAGAGATAGTCAGTGCAGCTGCTTTAATCTTCCCACCGTAGCTGGAATAGTTCCCTTCAAGTCATTCTTGTAGAGGCACAAGTCTATCAAGCCACTTAAATTACCAATTTCTTGAAGAATATTCCCCTTGAGTTTGCAATCATATGCAAAAAAGTATTGAAGAGAAGCAGAGAAATTTCCAATTTCCGGTGGAAGGATGGCATGTAATGGATTAGAACGTAAGACTAATTGTCATAGACATCAACAATTTGTTAAAGGAGAGAGAAAGCTCCACTCTGCCGCAGATGATTCAGTGGTCAAGTGATTCTTTCCTAGGTTCAGCGCACGGAGGAATCTCAAGTTGCCAAAAGTGTTTGGAATAAGGCCATAGAAAGAGTTGAAGGCCAATGTTAGGTAAGCAAGTGTAGAAGCATTGGTGATGGAATAGGGAATTTTCCCTGTAAGTTTATTCTTCCCCAAAGCAATACGCTCAATGTTTGGAAGCGAGTGGCCCATCGTTGATGGTAGGTGCCTGAGAGTTGATTGTCAAATAGATGAATGCGTGTTATGGTTGAAATATTGAAGATCGTGTGTGGAATAGAACCACTTAAGATATTGAAACCGAGAACTAGACTTTCTAAATTTTGTAGATTGCCCATCTCGGTTGGAATTTCACCTGCCATAATGCCAACATTTTATGACCGATTCAATTTTGAAATCCAAGTGTCGGATTCGAGACTATATACATGCAGTGGAATATGGAAAATTTTTGCACAGCTTCAGTTGGGAAAAAAATTAATCGAAGCAAATTTGTGGTTTTATTAGGGTATATATAGCCTATTTGTGAATTCACAATTTGGCTGTGGTTAATAATAAAGAAAAACTAAAACTTCAAGAAAGAATGATTTTATTTTTTTAATAAAGCATGGGAAGTGCATAAATATGTGAACTGAAAAAAAAAAATTATAAAAGTTTAAATATTGGAAGAATATTTGAAGTGAACGGGCGTTACATATATATATTGATAAGATCTTCCACCTGACCAATAGGTCACCATCTTTAGAAAATGAATTCTGCAGACATGAATTAATGCAATTGCAAATAAATATGCTTCGAAAAAGAAGAGGTCGAAGTGGAATCGTACCTTGAAGGTTGTTATTGTTATTACCAAAATTCAGAACCATAAGTTTGCTCAAATTCCCTATCCCTGAAGGAATATTTCCATTAATAATATTGAGCTCTGCGTTCAACATCTCCAGCCCTGATAAGTTGAAGAGAGAATTGGGAATGGGACCAGTGAAACTGTTATTTCTAAGACTCAAAATTTGGAGTCTAGATAAAACACAATCCATGATGGAAAGCTTCCACTCAATTCATTGTAATCGAAACTGACGAATTCGTTTGGAAGATAGCCATGGAAATTATTATGACTAACATCAAGAGACACTAAAAATGAAAGATTTCCTAAGTGTGGTGAAATGGTGCCTCCGAGACTGCAAGATGAAAGATTTAAGGCTATGACTCTATAATGGCGTGCACCACAAGATATGCCAACCCAGTTGCATACTGGGTAAGAAATGGACCAACTATCTTCAAAACACTAGGAGGATCAGTGACATGAGCTTTGAATGAAAGAAGAGCAGACTGATCTGCGGTTATATTTTTTACCGTCATGGATAAGCTAGCAATGAACAAATTTAACAGAACATAGGAACAAATACGTAGAAGAATAAGCGCATTTTAATCTTCTTAGATTTATCAAACTATGTGGTAAGTGAGACTTATATATACCAGTTTAAAGTGAAGAATAAAAATAACAAACTAAAAAAGAGATTCATCCAGAGTTTTGCAAGTCATTAGACAGAAAAATATTTTAAATTTATATCTAGTTATATTGCAAGACTCATGATGAGTCACTTGTGTTAATTGTGTTAAGTACGCTATTTTCTTCAGTTTAAAATTATAAATGTATCTATCTCATGATGAGTCTCATGAAAGTAACAATAAAGCAGTTGTTTGGCTGGAAGAATTTCCGGCTGAGTTATTATTTTGTAATATTTAGAGTCTGTAATGAAATCCAATTAACAATGACTGACACAATGGCGCGTAGATCACGCAAAACGTGGGAATTAGATCAAGCACTGTTTAGTTTGCTTCATTATGCTTGTCAAATTGTTGTGGTTCCTAATTCACTATGGCGACGTCGTAACCTAATTATATTAAGGACTTATTACACTTTACTTCGAATTAAGTTAAATTTTTCTTTTCTTTTCTGAAAAGGAGAAGACGACCTAGACTTCAATATTTTTGTTTTACACATTCCCCATTTTCAGGCCTCATTATGATCAATATACATCTTCACAAAATTCATATAATGACGAGAGATAAAATAAAATGGGGCAAAATAATATTAAAAAAAGTTAGCACAAAAAGGGAGAAATAAAGAATAAAAAAGAAGAATTAATCTTGGTGATTGCTTGCCATGATGGAAAAATTTAAAATAAAAAAGGTAAGCGTGTGCGATGCCAATGTAAAAATCTGTTAGAAATTTCATTGTTTGGATGATGGTATTTCTATAACAACACCAATTTATACAACAGATAAAGGCAATTAGAAGACTTGGATGTTATCTCATGTGGAGACCACAAGATCAAAGTAATTGAGGATAAATTAATCAGTACATGGAAGTTATCTTTCAAGATCAAGCAAACAGAATCCGCTAGATTTTGTATTAATCTTGGCGTAATCATTGACGAACAAGATGGAGTTGATTTGATTTATTCAAGATTACGAAGCGATATTCAATAAATAATATTCCCATATTATCACGAAGAGTCCCTCACATATCTGAAGGCTTAAACGATGAAGATTTGGCAAGAAAGAACATGTGATCTCCTAGCACACGCCAAGTGCTATTTAAAGGAGAGTCATTCATGTATTTTGGTTGAAGCCACAAGCATAGAAAAGAGAGAATAAAGAAGCATCTTTGTCATCCCTTCTAGGAAGATGTAGCAACTTATGCATTGTCTTAACTTTATTAGTCCATCGGTCAGACTCCTGTCTTCTCTTTGTTAGTCCATCGATCAGACTTTCATGTGAGAAGAGGTTGTTGTATGTGTTCAATCTTTATGTCTCATTCATGGTTTTTTGATTATTTAGTGGTTTGTTGATCCGGTCTTCGTAGGAGTAAAGGTCGTTAAATTAATAGAGGGATTCTGCACTAGAGGCTGCAATCTTGGGATCATTCTTCAGTTTAGGAGACGTTATAACTGGTCTTTTCAAGAGAAGGATCGTGTGTTCGTAATAAAAGGATTATATGAAAAGACGACATATTTTTGACTTGCAAGTCTTGCTTGGGAGAGGAAGCAAAAGACGTGTGGTGCATGCGAAGTGTGTTGAGTGTTAGAAAGTGTATATTTATAAAGGAGAAAATCATCATTTTACACTTCAAGTCTCGCTAACATTGCTACTTTTATTTATTTAAGTATTTTATTATTTAATTATGTGTTTTTCATTATAATTAGGTATTTTATGTATTTTAGGGGCATTACGATCGTTTCACAATGAACGAGTGATCAGACAGCAAAACGGACGTCACAATTAAACTCAGGACAGTCGAAAACCTTAGGAGGAGCATAAAAAGAAAAATGTCACTGTTCACATATACGTATTGTTCATACGTGCAGTGCTTCATCATTCTATGTCAAAATAGTGTTCTTGTACAAAAAGGGTTCTTGTGCAAAGTGGTCAAACCGTGTGTCTTGTGCAAATAAATAGTGTTCTTGTTCAAACATTGACGTTGTTGTTGATGATGGCGCAATCGAAGCGTCCGAACTGTTTTTAATCCGATGGTCATGATTCACTCAATGTATCTATAAAAAGAGGGCTCCCCCCCTAATTTGATATCCCTGAATTCATTTAAGCTTAGATTTCTGTAATTCATTCTCCTTCTTGTATTTTCTACGTATTTTAATAAATTTTCATTTTACCCTTAGTTCAAAAATGAGTAGCTAATTTTCTTATAAGCTTGGGTTGAAGGTGAAGTCTCAACATGTTCCATGGGCTTAATTTGGTAAATTTACTTTCTTTTCCCCTCTAATATTTGTGATTGTTTTGACTTTTCGTCGACAAATAATAATAGTCTTGTTTAGAATCTGCATGCAGTTAAACCGGCACTAGTACAAGGTTATTATTATTTGTACGATATATAACACCATATTTATTTGAGCGTGGTTCATGAGGTGTGGAATCCCCCTTCATGATTTAATTGGTATTAATATGAAATATTTAGCCCATTGAGCATGTTGATGCAGATCCGGATACCCAAGTGTTTTATCTCAATAGTTTCCAATTTCCATTTATTCCTGCCATTTTAATTTAAATTCTAGATCACTTCCACCATAAATCCAACCACCCATTTAAAGAAAATTAATTCTACACACAATTAAAATCCACCTCCTCGTGGGATCGACACTCATTGATCTCTATTCTGATAGATTACGTGCGCGAGTTCAATAAAATTTGCACAACAAGTTTTTGGCACCATTGCCAGGGAGGTAAGTATTTTAATTCTTAGAATTAGTTTATATATATATATATATATATATTTATTATTATTATTATTATAATTTTTAGTCGTTTTCTTGTAATTTTTTTCCTTTTCTCATTTAAAAAAAAAAAGAAATTAATGTTAGAATTTCAATTTTTTCTTTTCCTCTTCTTTAAATTTGTGTAATTTAATTTTCCTATCATTTTTCTTTGTAATTTAATTTTGTTTATCTTGTTATCTTTCTTTGTAATTTATTTTAATTTTAGTTAATATTTGTTTCACGTAATTTTTCTTACAGCAATTGAGTTTATTTTCATAGTATGGTATTTACAAGTATGAGTTAATTAGAGCTCATCTTCTTTATTTTTATTTGTTTTGCTTTTATTTATTTTATTCTTTGCATGCATGGTCGAAGGTCATTATTACCTAATCTTGAGCTTTTAGACCTTGAATTGGAAAAAATACTTCGCACACACAAACACGTTGCATTTAAAAATAAAATTAACATGGATTTGCAAAACCAACCAGAACCACAGGAGAGGCCATTTAAGGATTATTTCAGTCATTTAGCTAATTTGAGCACATCATGCATCAGATACCCAAATGTAGTTGCTAGGAGTTTTGAATTGAAACCTAGTGTGCTAAATTGTCTCCCCACATTCTATGGCCTAGAAAATGAGGATCCATATAATCATCTGAATGATTTCCATTCTATTTGTCAAACTTTTAGATACGAGAATTTTTCAGATGATGATGTTAAACTTATATTATTCCCATTTTCTTTGAAGGATAGAGCTCGTTCATGGTTCAATACATTGCCTGCTAATAGCATTACATCATGGGAACAAATGGTAATAAAATTTTTAAATAAATATTTCCCAGTTCATAAAACCAATGCTATTCGCAGGGAAATATCAGAATTTACCCAGAGAGACGACGAGCAGTTTTTCGAAGCATGGGAGCGATTCAATTTGCTACTCTTGAAGTGTCCACATCATGGGTACGAGAAATGGCACAAATGCCAATACTTTTTGGAGGGATTATTGCCGCATGTGCAAGAATGGCTAATGGCAACCAGTAGAGGAGAGCTAATGTCAAAAAGCACTTCCGAGATTTGGGAATTCTTCCAGCGCCAATCGGATAATTCCCAACAATGGAGTCGATTACTCAGAAATACCAGGAGAATTAAGGGAGTGAATGAGGTTCAAGTTGGTGAGTCAAGCTCGGGAATTAAAGAAGTCAAAGAGATGGTTGAAGGCCTTTCCCAACAAATAGCATCATTGACGACTGCCAACTCAATAGAACCACATGACCATGACTCATATTCAGATCAAGCCAATGCCATAGGAGTCATAAGAAAACCATCAGACTACAACCCTTACTCCAACACATATAATCCTGGATGGAGAGACCACCCTAATTTTTCATGGTCTCAAGGATTCCAACAAAATGGACCAGCAGCTCCACCTCCACCAATGCAACCAATGCAACCAATCCAACCAATTCCTCAAAATTCTCAAGCCTCTCAGCCACCATTTAGACCATCCAATCAAAACCCAAACCACTCTCAACCCAGACCATGGGAGGATACATTCCAGAATATGAAGAATCTCACTCATTCCAGAATCGATCAACAGAACCGCATCATTGATGAACTGCGAAATGAGATGAGGGCGGGCTTCAACTCACAAGCCCAATCAATTTCAAACCTCGAGAAAATGATGGGACAACTTGCTTCTTCAGTTCAAACTTTGGGCATGACTGTTGAAAAAGGTAAATTCCCAAGTCAACCAGTACTTAACCCTAAAGCAGTGCATGAAGCAAGTACCAGTTCACCACAGCAACATGGAGAGGTCAAAGCTATAATGACCTTACGAAAAGGAAAAGAAGTCGACAACAAAGTGGAGATGCCAGCGACAAAATCAACTCATATTGTACCTGTGAATACTGAGGACTTATCACCAAAGGAGAAAGAGGAAGCCAACCTGCGAGAATACGTTCCTAAAGCTCCATTTCCTCAGAGGTTAGCTAAAGGGAAGAAAGAAAAATCCACATGTGAGATTTTTGAAATCTTCAAACAGGTAAGTGTTAACATCCTTTTGCTTGATGCTATAAAACAAGTGCCATCGTATGCCAAGTTTCTTAAAGATCTTTGCACTAAAAAGTGAAATATTCATGTTTAGAAAAAGGCATTTTTAACAGAAAATGTTAGTTCTATACTCCAACATAAGATGCCTCTAAAATATAAAGATCCAGGCTCCCCCACTATCTCATGCAGTATAGGGAACTACATAATTGAGAATGTTTTGTTAGATTTAGGAACTAGTGTAAATCCATTGCCTTACTCTGTATTTGTGAAACTTGGACTGGGCGAATTACACCCAACTCCAGTGGTGTTACAGCTTGTAGATTGGTCCACAAAAATACCTCGTAGTATTGTAGAGGACTTGCTTATTCAGGTAGACAAGTTTTATTTTCCTGTTGATTTCATTGTAATTGACACTCAACCAGTGCAGGATTCAAGGAAGCACATCCCCATTATCCTAGGCCGACCTTTCTTGGCAACTGCTGATGCTCACATTCAATGCAAGACTGGAAATATGCAGTTGTCATTTGGCAATATTACCATGGAGCTCAACATCTTCAACATTGCCAAACAACCTCGCAATTCAGATGATGGAATTGTTGATGTGGATTTAATAGAAACATTAGTTGATAATAATTTTCTTTCAAACCTTAGTGATGACCCTTTACAAACATGTTTAACTCACTTTGGTTTGGATTTTTATATTAACAGATCAATCGATGAAGTCAATGCCCTACTTGACTCAGCACCATCCATGGACACAAATAAATGGAAGTCAAGAGTTGAACAGCTAGTGCCATCAGAAAAGAAACTCAGCCCATCATCAGAATCACCACCGAAACTCGAGCATCATGCGTATTGGGCCATTAAAAAATTCAATTTTGACATGCAGCAAGCTGGCTCAGAAAGAAGATTACAGTTGGCAGAACTTGAGAAAATTCGTAATCACGCGTATGAAAATGCCATGATTTACAAACAACGAATGAAAGTCTTTCACAACAAGCAAATTATGAGAAAATCTTTCACTCCATGTCAGAAAGTGCTTTTATTCAATTTTCGCTTGCACCTATTCCCAGGTAAGTTACGTTCTCGATGGTCTGGCTCATTTATTATTCACACTGTTTTTTCACATATGGCAATTGAAATTAAGGATCCAAAGAACGGCGTCACTTTTAAAGTTAATGGTCAAAGATTAAAGTCATATCTAGAGTACCAACCACATGGAGAGGATAGCGAAGTAAATCTGAGTGACCCACCAAGTTTAAATTGAGGCTTTTTCTTTTCCCTGATTTGATTTGATTTATTTCTTTTCTTTCTTTTTATTATTCTTTTGCTCATTGAAATTATTTTTGTTTAAGTGCGTTTGTTTAACCATTATAGTTTTCTCTTATCATTTTAAACATGAGACAGTACCTCTTGTACATGCTTAGAACACTTCAACGTATCCAAACTCATCTCAGAAAACAGATACGATTTTGTAAAATATCTCGTATTTGGGTTCTGCAACCACCAGAGTTAGTCGCCTATGTTGAGGATTTAGAAAGACAACTCAGAGAAATTGAGAGAAGTGTCTACAACACCCAGTTGGAGCTTGAGGTAAATCAATAAGAGGACGATTTTAGTTTGATTTGTGTGTTTTAATTTGTTTCTCCATTTGTGTGTTTTAGTTTGCTTTGTGTGTTTAAGTTTGTTACCCCGGTAAAGGGGCAGATAACGGTACTCCGTGACAATTAAGTTGGTTACTTCAGTTTCCCATAATAACTGATATTCTGAGACGAAGGCATGGACAAAGACGAGATTTTAGCAAAACTTCACAAAAAATTCGCTTCGCTTCCTCAGAATGCACTCCTTTCAATCTATAAAGCTCGATCCGAACGCATGCGATTGCTTATGAAGAATGACATACCTGCTGACAGCCGCTGGTTAATCGAGGTCAAAGTACGCTTGGCAGGTGAGTTGTCTCCTAAATTTATTGCATACATGCCTGGTTGTGGTAAAGGAAATTATGCGAGAAAATGACGAGTTCGAAGACTTTCTTTTGCTTGTCATAAGTGTGCCAGAACGATATGCAATAAAAAACCATGTTCTTTAGGAATGATGTCTGATAACAGGGAAGATAAGATTAAATTCATTAGGGATGGCTTGAATAAAGAGTCATTGGATAATATTCTTTTGTCTTTTGAAACGCATCCCAGTGGATACGTACAAAGATCGATTCTCCAGTTATGGCCATTATTCGAGAAAGAACGTGCACGATACAGTCTCGGGAATCTGACTATAAACGACCCTGTTTGCCAGTTTGTAAGAAAACTGGATGGGAAGCCTATCCTTGACCCATAGAGGGCGTTCAAGCCGTTTCTGGACGTAAAACCAGAGGAAGATGTGAGCCACAGTCGCAACTATTTGTGAATATCCTTTTACTTTACTATTGTTTTATTTCACTGTTGTTTTACCATTCGCATTATTGCCTGCAATAATTTTTTTTTTGTTATCATTGTTTGCTTTTTCCTTTTTACTGTTTTTTTTTTACTCTCGAGCCATGTGCCTTACGCGTTCATTGACACTGACATAATACCTCATACACAGCTGTGACCCGTTGTCACCAAGGTTCTTAAATATAATTTTTTGTTGTGCACACACAAATTATTTTTGAGTAGTATCCTAATGGCAGCTACTCCCAGCAAACAATTCAAGAACATTTGTATGCTCTCTGGGTTTAACTATGGCAAACATAAATAGTTCGTTGAGGCAGCCATAGATCTTGGTCGAAGAATAGCAGAGGGAAAGCTACACTTGGTGTATGGAGGAGGTGACCGAGGGTTATCCAAAATGGTCTCAGAAGCTGCTTATGTCAGAGGGAGCCAAGTGTTAGGCATCATCCCAACAATTCTCAAACCTTTGGGCTGTTTGTCTAACTTATCAACTGGAGAAGAATTAGTCGTCTCAGGTATGCAAGAAAGAATAACTGAAATGTTAAATCATGCCGATGCTTTTATTTTCCTTCCAGGAGATCTTGCAACTCTTGAGGCACTAATCACATTAGCATCTTGGGCCCATCTGAACATCCACCAGAAACCCATCGGTGTGTTAAATGTCAATAATTTTTATGATGGCTTTATCGTATTTCTTAACCATGCAATAAAAAATTATTTCATTCCTTCCTCAGTAAAAAAAGTCTTTATTTGTGCACATACTGCTAATGAGCTACTTGATCCGCTATGTTTATCAATCGAGATGCAGATCCCGAATCGCTGTGTTGGAGTGTTCAAATAATAACAGTAGCCGCAGTAAGAAGTACAAATTAGATTTAACTCTCCACTTGTAAATATTTTATTTTGTGTTGCACTACCCAGGTGATGTCTTTTACACTATACTTCTTTCCTTTCAAACATTGAGGACAATGTTTCATTCTGGTTAGGGGGAGGGAATAATTGACAATTGTGGAATGTTGGTTAAGTTTTTACTAATTTTTATTGTAGAATTAACCGTGGCTAACTTTTTAAGTAGAAGATGGCTGAATATAGAGTGTAGTAACTCTAGAAACGCATCTTCTTAGTTTGAAAGTTAAAAAAAAAAACAAAAACAAAAAAAAAATTGTCTTATTTTAAGTGTGTTTTTCTAACTTTTTCTTTTTGACTTCTCCTTTATAAATATACATTTTCAAGTTTTTGAGTCGAAGATGGCTGAATATGGAGTGTAGTGACTCTAGAAACGCATCTTCTTAGTAAAAAAAAAAAAAATCAGACATTTTTCTTTTCTATCATCTAATTAATTTTTCTGCATCGTTTTTTTCATTTTTCTACATGCATATTTAGAATAGATTGGGGGGTAGAATTTCGTTAAAAATAAAATTTGGTAACTTTGTATGAGTTTTTGATATTGGATGATATGATGACTCTCGAATTTTAGTATTTGTATTATCTTTGGTCTTGAGTGATGCTACACCATATTTGCTATTTTACATGTTGATGTTGGAGACAAATATGAGTTGCTTGAAGGAATGTACATGTCATAATAAATTCCAAGTGAGTTTTTTATTCTATTAATTTTTCTTGGAGAGTAACCCTTGTTGCCCATTCTTTATACAGCTTAGCAGTTTATTATTTTATACATGATCTCTAGATTTCCTTTGAGTCAACCCTTAAAAAAAAAAATGTGTGTTGATGCATCTAAAGGCCCACCTAACTAGTAGATATGAAAGATTATTTAGAGCTCTAAGAGACGATGGAAGGCCATCTTTGATCCGTTTGAGTCTTTCTAGCCATCCTTATTGTAAAATATCCATAGTTAGCCCTTTTGAGCCTTTTTTTTTTTAAAAAAAAAGTATTTTCTTTGTTAACTTATCATCCTGACCCACTCTAATTTGGAGTATTACCTGATATCTTACAAGTTCCATCACCTATTCATGTTTGAGAAAAAATATAAATAATTATTTTATTCAGCAAAATTGTGCTATAAAAAAAAGAGAAAAAAAAGAAAGAAAAGAAAAAAAAAAGAGAAAAAATATGCAATAATAATAAATAAGCAAAATGCATCTTTTTATTTCAAATATATATATATATATATGTAAGAAGAAAGTGTTAAACCAGGCCTGTTGGTAGTCCCAATAGGAGAAGGATAGGCAATGGTTCAAACGGTTTTGAAAATTTAGAGGGAAGGCTTTAGGTTTGTGGAGTAGATCACCCCATTGTTTTGGGCTCAAAACTTTAGAATGAGCTTCACTTAGATAAAAATGCTTGAATTTCACAGATTCTGTGAATTCCAAGATGCTTTGATAGTAAGGCTGGGGTTTTGATAAATCCCAAGGTTTAAAAAACCAGCCTTTGGGAAAAATCTTTAAAATTGCTTGAAATGTATCAGCATGGTAAAACCCATCTTCCATTGATAACATTTTTTGGAAATAGGTTTTATCAAACCTTTCCGAAGTTTTCTTTGGAAGCTTTGTTTGTGATAGAACAATATGGGAGGATGAACTTTCACCAGAAAGAATCACATTTTGAGAAGATGTTTTAGAAATTTCTTTAGAAATAGAACTTTCTTCTTTAGGAGAAATTTTTTTTTGAGTAACACTTTGTAAGGCGAGCATAAGCTCAGGGGATTTAGAGATAGATTGAATCCATTTATTTACCTGTTCCTTGGTAGGCCAGGGCTTTAGACTGGGCTTCTTCATCTTCAATCATGTCAATCCATGATTTGATAGGCATGGTTGAAGAAAGTAATTTTTCTTTAGGAGGAGATGAGGCTTTAGAGGGTGTCTGGGACACAGGGTCTTTGAGGATCCCTTTCCCTTTGTCTTTCTTTTTAGGCGGCATTATCTGTTTTGAAGAAATTCCCTGGTTAAAAAATCAGGGAGAGAATTTGTATCTCCTTTAATAAACTCAATATCAAAATAAAAAATACTTAAAATAGCTTGCCATCGTGCAAAAATTTGTTTTGAAGCAATGTTTTGGACATCTTTTTCTAAAACATGTTTTATTGCTTTGCAATCAATTCTAAGTAAAAATCTTTGATTCAATAAATCACTTTGAAATTTAGAACTGCATAAGACAATAGATAAAATTTCTTTCTTTATAGTAGAGTAGTTTTTCTGGCATTCATTCCAATGAGCAGAGACATACTGGACTACGTGTTCTTTATTATTATCAATTTGCTTTAATATCCCACCGTAACCTAAATCTGATGCATCAGTTTTAACAATTTTAGGTAATGCAGGATTTGTAAGAAATAAACATGGAATATCTTTAACCATATTCTTTATTTGTTTAATAATTTTAGTATGTTCTTCTGACCATGCAGTAGGATTCTTTTTTAATCTATCATGCAATGGTTTTGCTATCCTAATGGCGTTAGGACAGAAATCAAGAACATAATTTAGACTTCCCAAAAATCTTTGCAATTGGGTTTTATCAAGGATTTTATCAGGAAACTTGTCAGTGAAAGCAAGGGATCTTTCAATTAGAATGATAGTTCCCTTTGAAATGTAATGACCAAGAAACCTGACTTTAGTTTGAAATAAAGAAAATTTTGAACTAGAGATGGCTAGACCAGCTTTGCAAAATAGAAAGTCTTTAAATGTTTGAAATGTTGATCTATTGATTGAGAAAAAATCATACATAGTCGATATAAACAATGCAGAAATCAGAAAGAGAATTATAAATATCATTCATAATCCTTTGAAATTCCGAAGGTGCATTCTTTAAACCAAAAGGCATTACTGTCCATTCATACTAGCCAAATGGAACAGTGAAAGCAGTTTTATAACGGTCTTTAGGATGAATTTGGATTTGCCAAAAACCCGACTTCATATCAAATTTTGAAAATATGAATGCAGAGTGAAGTTTCTGAAGCAAATCTTTTTTATTAGGTATTGGATACCTAATCCATTTTAAAGCTTTATTAAAAGGTTTGTAATTTATCACCAATCTAGGTGTTCCTCTTTCTATCTCAGAATTTTTATTGACATAGAAAGCACCACAAGACCATGGAGACCTAGATTTAATAATGAGTCCTTTAGACTACAAATCTTTAATTTCTTTTCTGCAATGTTGTTCTAAATCAACATTCATTTGAATTGGTCGTGCTTTAGTGGGTATTTGTTTTTCATCAAAAGAATTTTCATATGGCAAATCTACCAAATGTTGTTTTCGTTTCCAAAAAGCAGTTGGTAAATCAGCACATATTTTTTTTTCAATCAAGGTTTTAAAATCAGAAATTTTTCTTTGCATAAAATCATTTTTCAATTGATTTTCTATTCTTTGTAAACTTAATTCTTTTTGTAAACAAACTAAATTAGTTTGCTTTGATTTGAGCAAGACATTTATTTGGTTCTGATAAACAGAACAGGCTTTAACAATATTTAAGTTTCTGGTTTTAGGTTTTTCAATAAAAGGAAAAATTAATTTTTTCTCTTTTGCTTTAAAAGATATACTGTCATAATTTACAGTATAGGGAGTAATAAGATTTATAAAAGGGGTTCCTAAAATAACAATATGATGAATATCATTTGTTAAAAGGAAAGAGGTTTTAAATTCAAAATTATCATTTTGCACGGATGCATCAACTTTGGATTTTATCTTTATTTTTGAATTATTAGCGGCAGAAAGCCTTTCATTAGTTTTTTCATGAAATTTCTTTGGAACAATATCTTCTTTGATACAATTTAAATCAGCACCAGTGTCAAATAAGGCAATGGTGTCAATTTCAAATTCTTTGGAAAAAATCAAAGTAATTTTGATTAAATATTTTCTTGTGGTGATTTATTTTAAAACAAAAAGAAAATCATTGGGTATTGATTCAATATTTTCAAATTGTTGATCATTTTCACCATCAGAGTTTGATTCTTTATCAGAATTATCCTGTAATTGTTTTTGTAACAAAAGTTGGATAATATCTAAATCTTTTTTTTGTTTTTCTTTTAATTCTTTAATCTCGAGTTTGATTTCTTTAATCTCTTTTTGAAGATCTTGGACATTCGGAGTTGTTTAGTGAGAAGGTGATCCCACCAACCTTTCAGTTGACCTGTAAACCCAGCAATAAGAATTTCTGCAATGGCCTTGTCAGAAGTTCCTAATTGGGTTTTATAAGCATTGGCTGCCATGGTCATCTGTTGCAACAATCGTAGGATGTTATATTCAGACATTCCATCAATATTCCACTCATAGACAGAAGATGCATTAAAACGAGATTGATTTAACTCACTTGGTCTATTATCTATGGCTAGATCTGGTGGACTTTTGATGGTTGGGAGTGCTAATTCCCAATGGACTCTATTGACTTTAGGAATTGGTTCTTCTTTAAAGGCTTCTATATCAGAAGAGGCTATAGAAGATTGATCCTGTTCTAATACTCCAATCTTGCTAGATTGAGCACTATCAGGAGCAATTTGAACTCTAGAAGTAGAAGAAGAAGAAGATGCTTCTATTCGGTCAAGTTGTTCTCTAATGGCTTTGGCAAAATCTGATTTAGATTCTTGAACAAGCTTTTGACTATGTTTCGAAACCTGGAAAGGTTTGAAAATAGGTTCTTTAAGTTTTTTCAAGGAATCAGATTTTGATGAATCGGAAGAGATTTGGTTAGTTGACTTTTGGAATTGACTCTCTATTCTAGTCAACTGTTTTCCTATTATATTTAGGTTAGCATTACAGAAATTATTCTGTTGAATGATGCTATCTAAATTTTTCTCTAGATCATTTGGTTTTTGGATTTTATAAGGAGAGGCTTTGATCTGGACAGGTGGTTCACCATGGTTAATGGTGACACTCCTAATAGGAGGATGCTCAGATTCAATGGTTCTATCAGTATCTGATAGGTTCCATTCAGTGATCTTTTTACGCATTGTGATTGGATTTGATTCTTTAAAAGGATAAGAAATGTTATTTTCCGATACATAAATCTCAAACCAATAAAAAAACATGATATGAATTTTATGCAAATTCACAAATTCATAGTAAATTTCTTGGATTTCTTTTCTTTGGTTTAAAAAGTGTTTAAAAAACCAAAGTCTTTTTTCTTTGTTATTATCAGAATAAAAATCTTTATGCATAAGGGCCTTTGTTAAAAAACCAGAAGTTGAGAATTTTCTTTGTTAAAAAACCAGAAGTTGGAGGAGAAGGTTCTTTCTCTTCCTGTCTTTTTTCTTGTTGACTACTAGTATAGATTGGGTGAGGGACACTAGTAGTATAATCAACAGAACGTATAGAAGAACTAGGTATATCCGAAGTGGAAAACCTAGGCTGGTTTTGAAAAGGCAAGTTTATAACTGAAGGAATCTTTGAGAATTTTCTTTCCAATACTGGAATACTGGAACTTGAATCTTTATCAGAAGATGTGGAGAATCTAGATGAGGTAGATCTCCTAAACAATAATTTGACTTTACCATCTGAATACTGAGTCACATTATGCAACTCTGTATTAGGCTCAAATTGTTTAGGAATCACTGGTTCAGTGGCTCCTTTAAGAATCCATTCCTCTAGAAGGTTAATGTCTTTCCATTGGATAGGTCTAGGAATGACAGTGTTTGCTTTGGATAGGTCAGTCTGCAAGAGAAGAGTTTCATCTCTTTTTGACTAGAATTTATGTTGCGTGTTAAACGCAGAAATCATGGCTTTATAAGATATTTTGAAAATTAATGCAACTGGAACAGATCCTTCTAACATATGATAGTTATGTGTTTTGATCTGTAAAATCATGCTTTTCAAAATATTTTTGTCCTTTAAAGAAATTGTTATGTTAGGATAACAATCAAATGAAATTGGTCCTTTACAGAGACTAGATTCAATACTACTGAGTAAGGAATCATCAAAGGAGATGAACCTCTCATCTTTGAGGACAGCTAGAATGAAAGTATTTAATCCTTCTTTAGTTAAAGGCTTTATACCGACCTGAATCAAGCCGATATGAACATAATTAAAATTCTTTTCTTTTAATTTCTTTAAAGAATGTTCAGAAAATAAGTGAATTGTTTCAAATGGCTTTGAAAGTGTGATATCTCTTTCTTCTGTCTTTATAACGCAATCAGTCTTTATAAAATCAAATTTGTTCATTTTATAAATCTTGTTTTTTGAAATCTTTGGTAAATCCCAATTGTTAATTGCTTTATTAAAATCTTCAATAATGAATTCTTCTGAATTCACCACGTTCTTTGAAACACTAGTCTTCTCGGAAGAAGAGCTAGAGAAAGATGATGCTCTACAGAGCAAAGACTCCATGAATGCAAAATTTTAAAAGACTTCAAAATTTTCTAAATAAGCAAATCACACCCTAGGCTAAGAATTGGTCTTACTGCCCTTAATCTTCAACACGGGACTTACACCCAAATGCTATCTAGGCACCCGAAGGTAACCCATCACCAATTTAGTCAACTTTTAATCTTGTTCAAATTTTTACAGACACAAAATCTTTAAACTGCAAAACACTACTTCCCCTTGGCTCTGATACCAATAAGGACCCGGGACTAGGTATATCTGGGTCCTTGCTGATACCAAAGGCAGATTCTGGAGGAGTATAATGGGCTTTGAAAAGATTTAAACAGTGGGTGGCATTTGGAGTGAGAATATCTGGGCTTGGCCCAATATTCTCGTTGTAGTGTAGGATCAGAAATGTGTTTAACAAGTTCAAGAAAAGTTTCTTGTTCCTTAGTTAAAACATTGATTTTCTTTAAATATGATTCTGAATCAGAATAACTATTGCTTGAAACAGAAGTATCAGAATCAAAATCATTTAATTCATCAACTTGTAAAGGATCACTGTCTCCAGTCAAGGAGAAATCTGAATCTGAGTCCGAAGACTCAATGAACAATGGAGAGATTTTAGAGAGGATTTCTTCATTGAGACCAAGTTCGTGAAGCTTTTTGTTCATCCTCAAATTGCTCCTGATAGTGCTCAATCTAGCAAGATTGGAGTATTAGAACAGGATCAATCTTCTATAGCCTCTTCTGATATAGAAGCCTTTAAAGAGGAACCAATTCCTAAAGTCAATAGAGTCCATTGGGAATTAGCACTCCCAACCATCAAAAGTCTACCAGATCTAGCCATAGATAATAGACCAAGTGCGTTAAATCAATTTCGTTTTAATGCATCATCTGTCTATGAGTGGAATATTGATGGAATGTCTGAATATAACATCCTAGGATTATTGCAACAAATGACCATGGCAGCCAATGCTTATAAAACCCAATTAGGAACTTCTGACAAGGCCATTGCAGAAATTCTTATTGCTGGGTTTACAGGTCAACTGAAAGGTTGGTGGGATCACCTTCTCACTAAACAGCAACAATTAGAAATTTTAAATTCCATTCAAACAGATGAGGATGGTACACCTATTCTTGATGAGTTTAATAGCCCAATTCAAGATTCAGTTGCCACCTTAATTATTACAATATCCCTTCATTTCATTGGAGATCCTTCTCATCTTAGAGACAAAAACGCTGAGTTACTACATAATTTAAAATGTAGGAAACTTAGTGAGTTTCAAAGCTATAAAACCTCTTTCTTTACTAGACTCTTCTTAAGAGATGATGCAAACCACATAACTTGAAAAGAAAAATTCCTTGCTGGTTTACCTACTCTCTTAGGAGAAAAAGTCAGAAACTCCATTAAAGCCCTTTATGACAATCGTATTCCTTATGTCGAACTTACCTATGGTGAGTTAGTCAGTTTTGTTAATAAAGAAGGTCTAAAGATATGCCAGGATCTGAAGCTACAGAAACGACTAAAATGGGAGCTTAGGAAATCTAAGCAAGAATTAGGAAGTTTCTGTAAGCAATTCAATTATGATCCTTTTAAAGTCTCCACTTCCAAAGATTGTAATGGTAGGTGCTCTTCAAGGCCTTACAAAAAACATTACAAGTCCAGGAGCCATAGGAAGTCCAAATCTGATTTTAGAGAACATTTTTATAAGAAACCTTCGAAGCCTTATAGGAAGCCCAACTTCTCTAAAAAGAAAGATTTTAAAGATAAACAAAAAACTCCTTTTAATTTCAAAGAAGCCACATGTTACAAATGTGGACAAAAAGGTCATACTGCAAGATATTGCAGGATGAACAAAAAACTTCACGAGCTTGGTCTCGATGAAGAAATCCTCTCTAAAATCTCTCCATTGCTCATTGAGTCTTCGGACTCAGATTCAGATTTCTCCTTGACTGGAGACAGTGATCCTTTACAAGTTGACGAGTTAAATGATTTTAATTCTGATACTTCTGATTCAAGCATTTCTGATTCTGATACGGAATCATATTTAAAGAAAGTCAATGTTTTAACTAAGGAACAAGAAACTTTTCTTGAACTTGTTAAACACATTTCTGATCCTACACTACAAAGAGAATATCTTGATAAACTTTTAAAGACTTTGGATAAACTAGAAACTTCTAAAGCTTTAACTGTTAAAAAGAATACTTATGATCGCACAGAAATTTTGGATAAAAAGAAAACAACTCCGAATGTCCAAGATCTTCAAAAAGAGATTAAAGAAATCAAACTCGAGATTAAAGAATTAAAAGAAAAACAAAAAAAAGATTTAGATATTATCCAACTTTTGTTACAAAAACAATTACAGGATAATTCTGATAAAGAATCAAACTCTGATGGTGAAAATGATCAACAATTTGAAAATATTGAATCAATACCCAATGATTTTCTTTTTGTTTTAAAACAAATCACCACAAGAAAATATTTAATCAAAATTACTTTGATTTTTTCCAAAGAATTTGAAATTGACACCATTGCCTTATTTGACACTGGTGCTGATTTAAATTGTATCAAAGAAGATATTGTTCCAAAGAAATTTCATGAAAAAACTAATGAAAGGCTTTCTGCCGCTAATAATTCAAAAATAAAGATAAAATCCAAAGTTGATGCATCCGTGCAAAATGATAATTTTGAATTTAAAACCTCTTTCCTTTTAACAAATGATATTCATCATATTGTTATTTTAGGAACCCCTTTTATAAATCTTATTACTCCCTATACTGTAAATTATGACAGTATATCTTTTAAAGCAAAAGAGAAAAAATTAATTTTTCCTTTTATTGAAAAACCTAAAACCAGAAACTTAAATATTGTTAAAGCATGTTCTGTTTATCAGAACCAAATAAATGTCTTGCTTAAATCAAAGCAAACTAATTTAGTTTGTTTACAAAAAGAATTAAGTTTACAAAGAATAGAAAATCAATTGAAAAATGATTTTATGCAAAGAAAAATTTCTGATTTTAAAACCTTGATTGAAAAAGAAATATGTGCTGATTTACCAAATGCTTTTTGGAAACGAAAACAACATTTGGTAGATTTGCCATATGAAAATTCTTTTGATGAAAAACAAATACCCACTAAAGCACGACTAATTCAAATGAATGTTGATTTAGAACAACATTGCAGAAAAGAAATTAAAGATTTGTAGTCTAAAGGACTCATTATTAAATCTAGGTCTCCATGGTCTTGTGCTGCTTTCTATGTCAATAAAAATTCTGAGATAGAAAGAGGAACACCTAGATTGGTGATAAATTACAAACCTCTTAATAAAGCTTTAAAATGGATTAGGTATCCAATACCTAATAAAAAAGATTTGCTTCAGAAACTTCACTCTGCATTCATATTTTCAAAATTTGATATGAAGTCGGGTTTTTGGCAAATCCAAATTCATCCTAAAGACCGTTATAAAACTGCTTTCACTGTTCCATTTGGCCAGTATGAATGGACAGTAATGCCTTTTGGTTTAAAGAATGCACCTTCAGAATTTCAAAGGATTATGAATGATATTTATAATCCTCTTTTTGATTTCTGCATTGTTTATATCGACGATGTATTGATTTTTTCTCAATCAATAGATCAACATTTCAAACATTTAAAGACTTTCTATTTTGCAAAGCTGGTCTAGCCATCTCTAGTTCAAAAATTTCTTTATTTCAAACTAAAGTCAGGTTTCTTGGTCATTACATTTCAAAGGGAACTATCATTCTAATTGAAAGATCCCTTGCTTTCACTGACAAGTTTCCTGATAAAATCCTTGATAAAACCCAATTGCAAAGATTTTTGGGAAGTCTAAATTATGTTCTTGATTTCTGTCCTAACGCCATTAGGATAGCAAAACCATTGCATGATAGATTAAAAAAGAATCCTACTGCATGGTCAGAAGAACATACTAAAATTATTAAACAAATAAAGAATATGGTTAAAGATATTCCATGTTTATTTCTTACAAATCCTGCATTACCTAAAATTGTTAAAACTGATGCATCAGATTTAGGTTACGGTGGGATATTAAAGCAAATTGATAATAATAAAGAACACGTAGTCCAGTATGTCTCTGCTCATTGGAATGAATGCTAGAAAAACTACTCTACTATAAAGAAAGAAATTTTATCTATTGTCTTATGCAGTTCTAAATTTCAAAGTGATTTATTGAATCAAAGATTTTTACTTAGAATTGATTGCAAAGCAGCAAAACATGTTTTAGAAAAAGATGTTCAAAACATTGCTTCAAAACAAATTTTTGCACGATGGCAAGCTATTTTAAGTATTTTTTATTTTGATATTGAGTTTATTAAAGGAGATACAAATTCTCTCCCTGATTTTCTAACCAGGGAATTTCTTCAAAACAGATAATGCCGCCTAAAAAGAAAGACAAAGGGAAAGGGATCCTCAAAGACCCTGTGTCCCGGACACCCTCTAAAGCCTCATCTCCTCCTAAAGAAAAATTACTTTCTTCAGCCATGCCTATCAAATCATGGATTGACATGATTGAAGATGAAGAAGCCCAGTCTAAACCCCTGGCCTCCCAGGAACAGGTAAATAAATGGATTCAATCTATCTCTAAATCCCCTGAGCTTATGCTCGCCTTACAAAGTGTTTCTCAAAGAAAAATTTCTTCTAAAGAAGAAAGTTCTATTTCTAAAGAAATTTCTAAAACATATTCTCAAAATGTGATTCTTTCTGGTGAAAGTTCATCCTCCCAGATTGTTCTATCACAAACAAAGCTTCCAAATAAAACTTCGGAATGGTTTGATAAAACCTATTTCCAAAACATTTTATCAAAGGAAGATGGGTGATCCATTTCAAGCAATTTTAAAGATTTTTCCCAAAGGCTAGTTTTTTAAACCTTGGGATTTATCAAAACCTCAGCCTTACTATCAAAGCATCTTGGAATTCACAGAATATGTGAAATTCAAGCATTTTTATCTAAGTGAAGCTCATTCTGAGCCTGCCTATTCCACGGCAACCATTTTGAAAGTTTTGAGCCCAAAACAATGGGGTGATCTACTCCACAAACCTAAAGCCTTCCCTCTAAATTTTCAAAACCGTTTGAACCATTGCCTATCCTTCTCCTATTGGGACTACCAACAGGCCTGGTTTAACACTTTCTTCTTACAAAACCCCAAAAAGACCCATTCATGGTTATTTTTCTTCAATTTGAAAATAACCGTCCAAAGCCTTCCAAACTGGTTTCAACAGTGGTGGAACTATTTTGGGCCAAGCCCAGATATTCTCACTCCAAATGCCACCCACTATTTAAATCTTTTCAAAGCCCATTATACTCCTACAGAATCTGAGAAACTTTTTCCTCCTTTTCTCTATTTCTGTACAAATTTTTTCCTTCCATGGGTATGCATGTGGAACTTCAGATATCATACCCAAGATTCACAAATCATTTTACAAAGAACCTTTAAAATCAAATGGTGGTCTAAATTTGATGAAAAGTCAAAATTGACTGAGGACATAGTCCAGAAATGGCTATCCTCAAAACATCTATTGACCCCCAGCATCAAAGACGTTAAAGCCCAAGGAACTTTTCTTTCTCAAAAGTCCAAGGCCCAATCTCTTCTAGCT
This sequence comes from Citropsis articulata, assembly GCA_030449925.1. NCBI lineage: Eukaryota > Viridiplantae > Streptophyta > Magnoliopsida > Sapindales > Rutaceae > Citropsis > Citropsis articulata. The sequence goes on along the minus strand of JASUUH010000101.1, from coordinate 2,050,094 downwards.
AGTGCCAAGACTGAGGAAGAATATTTTAAAGTCATGGAGCAGCTCCTCGCATCTAGATCTGAGCCATCAATTGCCAGCTCATCCGATCATGACAGTGAAGAGCCGTTTATATCTCTCGGGGACGATAATGAAGATGATTGCTTCAGAATTTTTCCCCCTGTATCTCTAAAGAAATCAATGTAATTACTGTAATTATTGCACTTTTCTTTATGTTGTAATCATTTTATTTCTTTGTAATTTTCTTTATTTTGTTGTTTCCACTATTCCTTTCATGGAATATGTAAAAGCATTGTAAAAGTATAAAGCGACAAGACAAAAGCACAGTAAAAGCAAATTACTGTTCTTTTCACCTAAAGCGAAAGTCAAAAGTTGCCCGACATAGGGGCCCACTCTCCACCAACTCCAAGGCTCACATGTGACTCCACAGCGTCACTCAGCCTATTTAAAGAAAGCTCAGGGCTCATTTGAAGGCATCCGGGAATTTTACCCAACTCTCTTCTCCTCTAGTTCTCTCAAGTTCGAAATCAGAAAACATTAAGGAAATTTTCATGTTTTCAGATCCACGAACTTTTCTGTAATATTTTAATTTCTTTTAAAGCATTTGGATCCAAGCAAGGATCACATGTAAGTTCTCAGTTGTATTTATTTAAAGCTTGTAATATATTTAAAGTTCTTATGTATGTTTAAATTTCTGTAATTTATTTAAAGCATATATCGCAGACTGATTTATATCAGACTCTGCCATAAAACTGTTACGTTCCTCAGAAGCAAAGAGACCAGATCTCTGTCTTCTGTTGTATTTTCTCTTCTCCCTCCAATCAATCAGAGTATTATTTCTGGGATCCAGATCTAATACTATCTCTGAGCCTTTGTGTTGCTTAGGGTTGCTTAAAGATTAAAAATTTTTTAAGGTATATCGGCTGGAAACCAGAACGTGCGGGCTACTGGTCCAAAGGCAGATTAATTTCTGCATCGATCTGGTATAACAACGCCACGTACCAATTAAAATTGTTTTATTAAAACTTTAATATTCGAATTAATTTGACCATTCACACACTTTCCACTATCCCGGGTATATATATATATATATATTTTTTTTTTTTTCTCAAACATATATTTTTTTTTCCATATTTCCTCTTTTTATTAGCCATGTCCCTAGCTTATGTTACGTCCTAATAAAAGTCCTTCTTGATTTTAGGGAACTATAGTCTGAAGTAAAAGCTAGTTATATAGGCTATTAAGATGTAGTGATGCATTAAAAAAAAAAGAATAAATTGGGTTAACTAGTACTTTGTTTGAGGTCGTATTATTTCTAAGCTCTGGGCAGATTCTTTTCAACTTGGTGAGAGTGTGTGATATTTCTATGTTATTTTCTCTCAATTCACCATTCATTGTAGTGACAAATTTTATTGGGTTTAATTTATTTGTGAGAGTGTCACTACTACCAGTGAGATTTTGGGGTTTGACATGTCATTCTTGAAAGTGGCCTGATTACTATAGTCTGCTGGACTGATGCATGTGGATTGTTGATGTGGTTGTGATATTTCTTTCGACTGGAGATAATGCTTGTACTTTTATTTGATTGCTATCATTAATCTAATTGAATAAACACGCGTGTTTTATAAATTAAAAAAAATGGTTTTGAATTTTATCTTCGCTTTATTTGCTAGGGACTAGCAATAAGCTGGTTGGGGGGTGTGTTGAGTGTTAGAAAGTGTATATTTATAAAGGAGAAAATCGTTATTTTACACTTCAAGTCTCGCTAACATTACTACTTTTATTTATTTAAGTATTTTGTTATTTAATTATGTGTGTTTCATTATAATTATGTATTTTATGTATTTTAGGGGCATCATGATCGTTTCACAATAAACGAGTGATCAGACTGAAAGCAGACGTCTGATTGAACTCGGGAGATGATCCGAAAACCTTAGGAGGAGCATAAAAGGAAAATGTCCTTGTTCACATATCGTCTTTGTTCATACGTCTGCAGTCTTATTAATGTCTTTGTACAAATAGTATTACTGTGCAAAACCGGGTTACTGTGCAAACCGTGGTCAAACCGTGTATACTGTGCAAACTGTGGTCAAACCGTGTGTACTGTGCGAATAGTGGTCAAACCGTGTGTATTGTGCAAATAATATTACTGTTCAAACGTTATTGTTGTTGTTGGTGATGGCGTGGCGCAATCTGACGTCGTCACTGTTTTTAATCCGATGGTCATGATTTACTCAATGTATCTATAAAAAGGGGGCTCTCCGCCCTAATTTGATATCCCTGAATTCATTTCTAAGCTTATATTTCTGTAATTCCTTCTCCTTCTTGTATTTTCTACGTATTTTAATAAATTTCCATTTTACCCTTAGTTAAAAAATGAGTAGCTAATTTTCTTATAAGCTTGGGTTGAAGGTGAAATCTCAACATGTTCCATGGGCTTAATTTGGTAAATTTACTTTCTCTTCCCCTCTAATATTTGTGGTTGTTTTGACTTTTCATCGACAAATAATAATAGTCTTGTCTAGATACCGCCCTGATTAAACTGGCACACTAGTACAAGGTTATTATTATTTGGCACGATAAGCCCTTAGCACCATATTTATTTGAGCGTGGTTTATGAGGTGTGGAATCCCCCTTCATGATTTAATTGGTATTAATATGGAATATTTAGCCCATTGAGCATGTTGATGCAGATCCGGATACCCAAGTGTTTTATCTCAATAGTTTCCAGTTTCCATTTATTCCTGCCATTTTAATTTAAATTCTAGATCACTTCCACCACAAATCCAACCACCCATTTAAAGAAAATTAATTCTACACACAATTAAAATCCACCTCCTCGTGGGATCGACACTCGTCACCATTGATCTATTCTACAATAGATTCGTGCACTTGCGAGTTCAATAAAATTTGCACAACAAAGTGTTCACTTGGTGAGGTTATAACAAGGTAGCAGCAATCACTGAGAGGGAATCTCATATTGTGTAATGTTCCAATAGTTAGTAATCTCTTGAGTGTTGCGGAAGCGAGAGTTGAGCAATTACGAATATTACAATGACTGTGACTTCTGGAGAAATATAAATGTGGTGATAAGCAGATATAAAAAAAATAAGATACAATAATTTACGTGGTTCGACATAATGTCACGTCCATGGGTAAAAACTAGAAGATAATTTTACTAATAATGAGACTTTACAAAAGTGAAAAAAAACTCTCAATACCCTCCTAGCACTCAAGTAGAAGCTTTCTCAAAACTCTCAAATTGCTTCAGTTGCAATTGCTCTCAAACTTGGGATGATTTAAGTCCTAACCTCTCCTTTTTATTTATAACCAACCGTATAACAGTGTTCAAACTGCGTTACTATTCAAACCACATTACTGTTTAAACCGCGTTACTGTTCAAACAATATTACTATTCACCGTATGCAAACCGTGTTACTGTTCACCTTATTTTATTTTATTTTTTTAACAATTCTCCACCTCGGCAAAAATTTTTTAAATTTGAACTGACTATTAAAAAACCATCCTCCAATCTCTGCCTTCTTCGACTACTTTCAAACTAGTACGATATTGATCAAGTTTAGACAATGCTCAAACTTGATCGTTGTCACCACTTTGGTCGATTTGCAAACCCAATTTTATTTCCCTGTAACCATGAATCCATCTGACTGAGTCATGTAGATTTCCTTTTCTAAATCACCGTGAAAAAATATGGTTTTTACATCAAGTTGAACTAGTTCAAGATCAAATTGCGTAGCCATGGTTAGGAAAATTCGAATAGACAAGTTTTTCACAATTAGAGAAAATACTTCATTGTAGTATATTCCTTGCTTCTGAGGGTAACCCTTCGCTACCAATCTAGCCTTGTATTGAATTTCATTTTTATTAGAAAATCCTTTCTTCGTTATATAAACCCATTTGCACCCAACTGCCTTCTTTTCCTTGGACAGTGTAACCAACTGCATTTTTTCGTCCATTGCTAGCTTCCACTGTATATTTTTAGGGCTACTTACTGCTTCTCTATAAGTGGAAGGAATATCATCATCTACAATTGGAAGTGCATAGGCAACCATATCAACAAAGCGAGCAAGCTTACGAATTTCCCTTCGTGGCCTTCTATATACAATTGAATCTTGTTACTGTGAAGGTTCCTGGGTCAGAACCTCTTCTGCATCTTCGGTCGATGGAGAATCATTATCCGTCACATCGACACCAGCTAAATTACTTTTAACCTTTTTAAACTCCACCTACTGCAAAGTGGTATTGGTCTTGTCATCCTCTTGAGAATCTCTTTGTTTCAACATGGCTGATTCATCAAAAGTCACATGTATGCTGAAAATAATTGTTGTAAATTTTAATGTAATTGTTATTGGCGTCAATGTGCAAGTGTACACAACAAGTAATAAAGTGATGAATATTCAAGATTGTCTCCACAGGGATTGATGCTAAATGAAAATAAGATTATGCAATTAACTAATGAAAATAAAACTCAATAAAATAAAATGTAATGATGAATTAAACAGCACGTAAAACACAAAAATGAATCAATAAGAATGGAGTAGTTGAGTGATCAAACTTTCTTGATGGGCTGACTGCTTGTTAAATCTAGTTGCTACAGCATCTGCAACAGCACTGGGCAGTATTACCATGCATCCTCAGCTATCGCATATTGGACATCTCATATGTTTATGCAACCCAACAGTAACCAAGTGTTATGTTGACATAAGATATGGCATTACAAACTAATACTCTTAATACCCTACAAGGTGAATCCCTATATCTAGCTCATCATTAATCTTAAGTCAAGCATAACCCTTTTAGGACTCAATTTTAAACTTAATCCAAGAAAGTCAACTTAAGACCAAGTATTGCTCTAATATGTTCCACTAAGACATGCCCTTTTTTGGTTCTCTCTTAACTTGCATCATTAAATGGGTAGTCAACCGAAATAATGAATGAGATATACTTTTATTAAAGCAAAATGCTACCGCAAACATGCAGTAACTCATGTGTTCAGTCAAGAACCCATCTAGATTATGTGTCACTCAACTACAATTGAATTTAGTTCATAACTTGTAACTGAAAAATAAGCAACAAGGGTTCAGTCATCGAGCACATCTTTTCAACCAAAGAATAAACAAGAAAACAAGAACAAAAAGAGAAAAGTTGAATCCCAATTTTCTGTAGATTTGTTACTGGTGCAGACTTGCATTCTTCTCCTCAATCCTTTGTCTTTTTTGTTTATTTCTTTGTTTTCTTTCAATTTCGATCGACGGCCACTTTTCTTATGTTGTGCGCTTCTTTTTATAGTTGAAAACTAGGGTAACCAGAAACTTAGGGCGCGCCTAAGTCATATTAGAAAACTACAGATCGCAATTATACAAGTATCGCGCTGAATTTTTCTCTGCTGTTGTTCTAGGATTGCTACAGCGATGGTTGCTAGAGCAATGGCTCCAACAACTACTCTGCTTCAGACTTCTACTGACAAGTTCTTTTCCATCTTTTGCTAGCTTATTGCAGCAGCATTCATTCCTTGAAAATTGATCTTCCAGCTACCTACAACTATGCATATGATTAAGCGCACAATTTATTCTAAAACAACGCAATTTATTAAAATAAACTAAAAATAGTTATTCATGCAAAATAAAACTAAAATGCAATAAAAACACATCATTATTTCTCTACGTAAGCTTAATTTTAAGTCTAAAAGTGTTATGATAATTCTCATTTTATAGAGTTATCACACCCCCAAACTTAAACTATTACTTTTCCTCAAGTAATGACAACAATCCTAACACTTTAATCACACAATCATGCACACATAACTTAGCTCTGTCATCAAATTTGTAAGGATTCTTTAACCTTCAGATCACACTCTTAATCATACAAAATTGCCATAGCAGTTCAAGTTCTAGACTTAGGCCTTATTCTGTCCAGAGTGTGTGTGTCCCACTTTGATCAAATTTCAGAGGTGCTACAGCATTACACAGAAATTGCATATAATTCTAAGATAGAACGCAAATACATTCACATATGGGGGATCAGAAGTCTCAAATAAACTTAAACTATGCTACATTAAAAAAAAAATTTCTTCTTTTTTTCTTTTTTTTTTTAAAGCCAATTTCTCTTCAATGTATCATTGACTTTTCATGTGAATGCCTATCACTTGTAATAATGATACCCAATTACTCAACCAATGCATAAATCAGAGTTGCTGTAGCAATACTCATAACATAATCTTATCTAAAGATACCTTTAACTCAAGGCTGAACATGGGGCCCATGAACAGACCTAGCTTATCAATATCCTAGACAGAGGATCTTTTCTTCTCTTTTTTTTTAATTTTTTTAATCATAGATGCTACAGCAATGCTCATAGCTCTTGTTGCCTACTTTATCAGGACTCTTTATAGCTTCTAACACATTAAAGGTAACTTGCTGATCATTCACCCTCATTGTCAACTCTCATTTTTGTACATCAATTAGAGTCTTTCCTGTAGCTAGAAAAGGTCTTCCAAGTATAATTGGTACCTCTTTGTCAACCTCAAAGTCTAATACAATGAAGTCTATTGGAAAAATGAATTTGTCTACTTTCACCAAGGTATCTTTAATTTTTCCTTTAGGGTATGCATGACATCTGTCAACAAGTTGTAAAGTGACTGTTGTTAGTCTGCAGTCTCCAACTCCCAACTGCTTAAATACAGATAATGGCATTAGATTAAGGAATTGTGTCGAAGACATATTCGAAGTAATTCAGTTTATGATATTTGTGGCCATGCAACAGAGGATATCCTGCATGCACTTCGTGACTGTATTTTGGTTAAACGCGTGTGGAATTCCTTGCTTCCTTCTAATATTAGAGACAATTTTTTCTCTGTTAATGCTCGTGAGTGGATTATTAATAATATCTCGACTTGGGAAAGGATTGATGAGGAAGGGCATTGGTCCTCTGTGTTTTGGGTCACTACATGGAAGCTATGGTACTGGCGGAATCAGCTTCTTTTTGCTAATGCTTCCCCATGTAGCCTTCTTGTGGCTTTAGATATCAAAGCGTGGGTGCATGAGATACAACAAACAAACAAGGCCACTTTGAACCCAAGGAGTTTCAAGGTATCTGTTGGCATTGGGTGGGCAGCCCCTAGGTGGCCCTACTTTCGGTTAAATACTGATGGTTCCCGTGGAATTCATGGAGCAACTAGTGCAGGGGGCTTAATTCGTGATTCCATTGGGAAATGGGTTATGGGTTTTGGGATGAACATTGGATTTTGTTCCATTAGTATGACGGAACTTTGGGGTCTTTACCAAGGACTCCAACTCGCATGGAACCACAACATTCGTTTTTTAGAGGCTGAAGTAGACAGCTTTTGCATCTTTCAAATGATTGATTCCCGAGATCACAGCCCCAATGTGCACACGCCTCTAATAAAATCGATTAAAAATCTTCTAAGAAGGGACTGGTATGTGTCTATTAGACATGTCTATCGTGAAACTAACTTTGCAGCTGATTGTTTGGCTAAGAATATTGGCTCTTTACCATTTGGCCTTCATGTTTTCCAAGAAGCTCCTACTGAATTAGGTCACTGGATATGTCATGATATGTACGGGACGATGATTCCCCGATCTATTTTGTCTTAGCTTGGCTAGGCTCTTTTCTATATCAAAAAAAGAATATAATCATCTAGAATTTTGAAAAAAATAAAGACTGTAACTATTATCAAGTGTATAAGTAACAGTCCTAAAAATCTAAGTGCAAAGTAAAAATTTGAGTGACTTTCCAATTGGTTTTTATTCCACGGAACAGACAATAGGAGCAAATACATCAAGTTAACAAATACACATAGCAAACATTACGTTAACTAGCCAGTTGGAGCAACATCATCCAGAAACTTAACTCTAATCTTCTTGAGCTTTGTTGCGGCATCTACTATATGCATCCTCCTTTCAGGTGACCCCATACAACAATCCAATGCCAAATGCATGATGCTTAATAAACAATCCATTTTGGCAGAAAAAGCTTGCTCTTCTGGCACCAAATATGCATTAACGACTTCAGTCAATCCATGAGGTAAAGATGAATTACTCAATTCTTTAAGCTCATTTATCCGGTGAAACATTTCATCTGCAGGCTTCTTTCTCGTGAAAGTTTCCATCAATATAATACCATAACTGTAAATATATCGCGTCTAGATAGAACAATTCCCTCTGATCTGAACTCTTTTTTTTTGTTCAATTTATCGAAAAAGATATCTCATCATGTAATAAATGAATAATTTTAATATAATAATGGACCTAAACTTTGCATGTGCTTGAAAAAGGATATAACTTCAAATTAGACTTTGAAAAATTAATTGGTGCCATAGTTAGAGTCCGTGTCACAGAATCGTCTCTTTTACCTAAGAGTTTAGAAATGCCAAAGTCAATCATGTGTGCAACCATATTTTCATCTAAGAGGATGTTGCTAGGCTTCAAATCGCAATGAATCATAAGCATTAAATGACTATGGTGGAGATATTCAAGATCTGATGCCACATCTATCATTACATCCAATCTCTATATTCAAAATGTAGCTTACAATAGTTGCTAATAATCTTTATGAGATTTCAATGACAAGCATTTCGTAGTACTTCACATTCAAAATCAAAACTTCTAAAATGCTTTCTCTCGTAGATTGAAAATCTATATTACAACATTAGTCTTATCTGAAAATGTCCCTTTATATATTAATCTGAAACTACCTGTACCAAGCAAGTTGCATTCATTAAATCTATTAGTTACCCGTTCAGTTTCAAGATATGAAGTTCTTTTCCATGTTGTTTGATAACTCTATGAAATGAGAATTATCATGATACTCTCAGACTTAAATTAAGATTACTTAGAGAGTAAGTGATGTGTTTTTATTGCATTTTAGTTTTATTTTGCATGAATAACCATTTTTAGTTTATTTTTAATAAATTGCGTTGTTTCAGAATAATTTTGTGTGCTTAGGTTGTGTGCATAATTGTAGGTGATTAGAAGCTCAAATTTCAAGGAAGGAATGCTGATGCAATAGGCTTGCAAAAATAAGGAAAGAACATGGCTACCAAAGAATTGAAACAAATCTAGAACCATGTAGATGCTATAGCAACCATTGTTGTAGGAATTTTAGAACAACGACATAGAAGATTTCGCACATGATACTTGCAGAATTGCGATCTGGAGTTTCCTAATCTGGAAGATCCGCGCCTTAGGCTTCCGTTTACCCTAATTTTCAACTATAAAAGGAGCACACATCATAAGAAAAAGGGGGACCCGTCATCCAAGGAGAAAAATCACAAAGAAACAAAAGAAAAACAAGATTCAAGAGAGAGATTGAGGGCTGCACAAGAGGAGAACTTGCATAAATCAATTGGGAGCTTAGTCATTCTTATTCTTCTCTTGTTTTCTTGTTTTCTATTTATTCATGGGGGATATGTTTGATGGCTGAAACTTTGTTCTTTATTATTTTTTTTTTTTTGCAAATCATAAACTAAATTTATTTGTGGTTGAGTGATAAACAATCTTGATGGTTTATTGACTGAAAATATGAGTTGCTGCATGTTTGCTGTAGTATTTTGTTTTGATATTATTTATTTTTATTCATTATTTCAGCTGATCACCCATTTAATGATACTAGCTGAGGAAGAGCCACAAAAGGGCCTATCTTAATGGAACGTATCATAGCCATACTTGGTTTTAGATTGGGTTTCCTGGATTGAGTGTAACTTGAATCCCAAAAGGGTCATAACTAATCTAAAATTAGTGATGAACTAGACATAGGAATTCACCTTGTAGGGTAAATATAACTTAAGCTTGTAATGATATATCTTATGTTGGCATAACAACTGATCACTGTTATTTTGCATATAGATATAAGATATCCAGCATGCGACAGCTGATGATACATAAGGATTATGTCCAGTGCTGTAGCAGATACTGCAACAACCAAGACAAACATTAGAAAATAGTCAAAACTATTAAGGGAGTTTATTCACTTAACTACTCTATATTCCCATTGGTTTTATCCTCAAGTTTGACGTGATAATTTACTTTGTTGCATTTTATTTATTGCGCTTTTATTTTAATTAGTATAATAGTTCCATTAATTATTTTATTTTAATTTAGAACAAAATTTACATTGTTAAGATTGTTGTACCAAATTTGATAACTATATCTTTGAGACCACCAATTGTTATTGGAATTGTTAGCCTATATGGCTATAAATATTGATTTTGATGATAACAAACCACATGTTTTGGTTAAAGAAAATTGAGAGTAGTTAAACAAAGATTTATATATATTGTGCTTTTATAATAAGACAATGATTTTATGGAGTTAAGTTGTTTTTCAAAGTTGTCAACTAAAATGAAAGAATTTTACAATCTTTAATTTTAATAAATATTGTTTTGAATTTCGGATTTGGACCTATTTGAAAATATTTAAATGTTTTGGTCATTCTATACTTTGTATAGTTTGGGTGATATCATAATTTCATAAAGTTTTAGAATTCACAAAGTATTATTTAGAAATTCTAAAATTGAACTTAATTGTAAAATTTTTAAAGGTTTGGGCCATAATATAGTTATATAAAGTTTTTGGGTCAAATAGTAATTTTAGCAAACAGTTCACTGTACTGTTACTGCAGCAAGTGGCTAACCGGATGTGACAAGCGGCTAGCAGAATATTAGATAGAAACTCTCCGGATTGAAAGCTGCTATCCGGATTTCGTAAGTGGCTATCTGGATTTTGGGCAGTAAGCTTCTAGAGCATAAACAGCTATCCGGATATCATAAGCGGCATGCAGGATGTTCTAAAATTTAAATTTTTACTGTAACAGTAACATACAAGCAGCTAACCAGATTCCATAAACGGTAAGCCGGTTATCAACAAAAAATGAACAACGACTAGTTTTTGAACTCAAACTATAAAAACTCAAATCCAATTCATTTTCAAGCTCTCTAGCAAGTAAAAACAAAAAGCACACAGTATATATTGAGCTCTCATTTCATAAATCATTATTCAGTGAATCATTTTTGTTCTCCAATTTGTATATTTACTATTTAAAAGAGTTTTTGTTGTAACTTTCATTTCCACATCTTAAGTGTGAGCGTTTGAGTGTGTGAGATACTTGAGTGAAGAGATTGACAGATAATTTCTTAATTGTAAAGGTTCATTGACACATTGAAGTCAATTGTAAGTATTTGAAGCCTTATAAGGCTTGGATAGTGAAATCCTCAACCTTGGATCGCTTGGAGGCGTGGACATAGGCGGGGACATAGGCGGGGATTGCTGAACCACGTAAAAATGCGTGTGTTTGTTTTTCTTTTCCCTTACTCGTTTATTATTGTGTTTTTATTGAACTTATTGTTTTTGAATTTATTAAGGCATTAGATTGGATTATTGTGTGGTTTTTGACAAAACTTAGAAGTAATTTTTTTTAACTCTCAAGTATAAGAGTGTCTTGTTGTAATATATCTTGGTGAGTCCGAGGTCGATCCACAGAGAAAAGCTTAATTTGTTTATTTTATTTTATCTAAAAATTGAAAATGAAACTTAAATATAAACAACTTTATAAAATTATGAAATTGAATTAGTTAGGGTTATAGATCCACTTTTAGTAGTAAATAAAACTTAACAAATTATTTTTGCCTTTTTTTAGATTTATTACCCAAAAGATTAATTATATAAATTATTATTATTTTCCCTTTAATTTTATGATGGATTAAGTATTTATTGTGTGAAAATTTAATTTGTCTACAATAAGTCAAAAACTATTTTACCATACCTTATATTAAGATATTAAGAATTTATTGTGCCAAACTCCCTTATTTGTCTACAATAAATCAAAATTTCTTAATATGAAATATGTATAAAATTAAATAGAAAATAATTTAATTTATAAAATTAAAAATAGAATTTCATTAAATCATATTTATTTCCCAAGAGTTTCACCTTACCTTAACTATTATTATTTAGTTAAGTATAATTGAAATAAAAAGAATTCTTATAATTAAATTACTTATAATTAAAAGTGATAAAAACAACTAAAAATGAAAATAAAACTAAATTTATTAATAAAAATAATTAAACAAAATATTAAAAACACACCTAAAAATCAAGATTACAAGGAGATAGAGAGAATTTGAGAAGAAGAGAGATGTAGAAAGATTATTAAAAACACAAAAATAAGGCTCTATTTATAGAAAAATAAATTCATAATCCAGTGTTTTCCAGTCCATCATAAGCTTCATGCATGCGCTCCTCACAGCCATTAGATCAAGATCCAACGGCTGGTCAAACTTCAAAAGTCAACATCACACGTGACATCATTTGACTCATCTGATTTAGCCAAAGAACCGTTGAGATTTGACCGGTTAATGGATGGATCGGGTTGACCAGAATACAAAGATTCGGATCCTACAACTTGCTTCACCAACCATTACCACGTGGCACAATCATAGCAATTGAATTATGAACGGTTGAGATTTAGTCAAGATTGCCAGCTATTCCATGCACCCATATATATTGTAAGCTTGTTTTATCATACAATCACTATTCTGTCAACGGAAAAAGTCAATATTTTTAACACAATCCCAATTTTAAGCCGATGTTGACTCATCTTAAGGTTTTCGAACCTTCGGAATTCAAATTTGACCTCCGAAATCCACATTCAACCTCTGTTTATCTGTTTGGAGTCTCGAATTACGTGAAATTAATATTTTATCTAATAAACATACAAAAATACACAAAATTAGATATATGTAAAACATAATTCATAATTCATAATATATTGCATAAACACAAATATAAATTATAACATAAGCACAAAATATCATTATTATCTCTTGATAATTAAACAATTTTTAATACTAATCACACCCCCCAACCAGCTTATTGCTAGCCCCTAGCAATAAAAGCGTTATATTAAATTAAGATTTACAAAATTCACATGCAAGTTAATAGTTGTTCATCTATCCTCTAAACTACCAAATAAATGAACTCTCCCAAATTTCTTTACCTCGTTGATATTCACTCATTATCAAGAATATCATCAAACATTCTTTTGTACTCAAGTAATTAACACAATACTTATGTGGTTTCATTAAAAGAAAAACAACATTTCTATTCCAAAGTTCATTAGAAATTCTATCTTTAGGCAGTAGATTATTCACACATATTTTAAAATATTTACATTTCTAACCTATATAGCGAGCTTTAGGCCAGTGACTTCCATACCAGTTGCCCTTAGGACACTATGTGTTGAAGCACCCCTGCGGACTTAATCTCGTTTCTAATAAATAAGCAAACTATATATCTATAACCCATGTAGCAAGCTTTAAGCCAGTGACTTCCAGACCAGTTGGCCTTAGGGCACTAGATGTTGAAACATCCCTACGGACTTAATTACTCGGGTTCTAGATATAGCAAAATTAAATACATTCTTTTTTTTGGTTTTTTTTTTTTTTTGCAATATACATTTTCTACTACCTTAGATATTATTCCTAATAAATCAAAAGAACTAAATGCTGTAAAAATTTTAACTTACAACCCACTAGTATATGTCATAGTGTGTGTGTGAACAATGATTTAATAATATCTGTTAAATGAGTAAACAATTAAATGACTTAATAACCAATTAGAGAGTTCACAAATTTGAGTCATTTAAAGAAATGTAACAAAAATAACTTACCATGAATTTCAAAATCAAAATATAATACAACAAGACTATTAGGATGCGTCTCAAAAGTCATGACTCTTCACACAGCCGTCCTAGACAAACACACAAAAATATTTTTTTTTAATCTTTTTTTTAAAAGAAAAGAGAAAAATGAACACACATATTTAAAAACATATGTCAACTATGAACAACCTAATCGAAGAAGAGGAGAAGATCTCACCTGAACTTGATGCAGAAGCTTAAAAGCATATGTTAAATAGCAAGAAAAGTCAATTTTTTTTTTAAATAAAACTCTAAGATTAAGAATATGTATTTCTAGACATTCCACAATAATAAACTATTCCCTCAAATTTAGTCCAAATTTAGTCTTTACGGAAAAAATTTTATAAAAATATCACCATGACTAAGACATTACACAATAATCAACTATTCCCTCCCCCCAACCTAAAAGAGACATTGTCCTCAATGTTTTAAAAGGAAATAGAAAGCGTTTAGAAGACAGAACATGGCCACTGCAACAGAAAATATATACAGACGGAGAGTTAAATCTAATTTGCACTTCTTACTACTGCTACCATCATCAGTCGACCATTACAACGCAATAGTCTTGAAATCTGGCTCTAGTTTATAAGCTTGTAAAAGATCAAATAACTCATTAGTAGTAGAGTGTGGAGCAAATTGATTCTTTATTGCATGATTAATAAAAGTTAGCAAGCCATCATAAAAATTATTAATATTTAACAAACCGATAGGTTTTTTATGAATGTTCAAGTGGGCTTAAGATGCAAATGTAATCAATGCCTCAAAAATTGCAAGATCTCGTAGTAAAAAAACAAAAGCATCAGCATAATTTAGCATTTTAGATATTCTTTCTTGCATACTTGATACCATTAATTCTTTTCCAATTGGTAGGCCAGACAGGCATACTAGAGGTTTAATGGCTTTTGGAATAATGCCTAGTACTTGGCTTCCTCTAGTAAAAACAGCTTCTGAGACAAGCCTTGATAACCCTAGTTCACCTCCTCCATATACAAGGTGTAGTTTCTTCTCTGCTATGACACGACCAAGATCTACAGCTGCTTGAAGGAACTTCTTGTACTTTCCATAGTGAAATCCAGAAAGCACACAAATGTTTTTGAATTATTTACTCAAAGATACTGCCATTGGACTAATCTTTCAAAAATAAGTTGTGAGTGTTTGAAAAACGAGCCCATATTTAAAGATCTTGGAGACAAAAATAATGAGAAACAACTGTAAATAGGTTGGCATATTTGTCAAATGACGAGTAAAGCTTGTGGCTCAATAATTCAAAAGCAAACAGTAAAAAGGAAAAAAAGAAAACAGTAAAAGAAAACAAATATTAGTAAATATAAAATCACACCACTAAATGAAATAATGCAAATGACAAAAGAATAGTAAAATAAAAGGATATTTACTGGTAGTTGTGATTGTGGCCCACATCTTCCTTTAGTTTTACGTCCAGTAACGGCTTGAACGCTCTCTATGGGTCGAGAATAAGCTTCCCATCAAGTTTTCTTATAAACTAGCAAACATGGTCTTTTTGAGTCAGATTCCCAAGACTAAACTATGCACTTTCTTTTTGGAATAGTATCCACAAATTATGAATCTCACGTTGCACAAATCCGCTTCGATGCGTCTCAAGAGATCGTACGATGTCATCCAATGATTCATTACTCATGCCATCTTTAACGAATTTAATTTTATCTTCACGAGTATCAGAAACCATTCTTAAAGATTTATAGTCCAGTTGTGTGCAATTAAGTCGTACACAGTTATGACATTTTGAGCCAAGTCGTTTAGTTCTTTTTTTTTTAGCAAATGTACTTTTACCAAAACCAGGCATGTAAGAAACAAATGGATTAGAAAACTCACCTGCTAATCGGACATTTGCTTCAATTAACCAACGAATGTCAGAAGGAATGTCATTGATCATTAACAAACACAGTCGTTCACAACGAGCTTTGTAAATTTTCCTAAGGGCATTCTGAGGGAGAGAGGGAAAAGCTTATGCAGTGTATGTTGTATTTCTTCCATGTTTGATTTTGGGGTTTCAATTATTCTGGGAAACTGAAGATACCGACTTAAAAAGTCACAGAGTACCATTATCCGCCATTTATATGGGAAAGTAAATCAAAACACACCAAAATCAAACCTGTAAAACCAAATCAAACGTGAACACGAACAACAAAAAGAAACACAGAATGTAAAAAAGAAAATGAACATTCATTCGTCCTCTTATTGAGTTAACCTTAAGCTCCAATTGAAATTCATATAAACCGCTCTCTATTACTCTGAGTTCTCTTTCTAGATCCTCAACGTGTGCCACTAATTCTGGTGGTTGTCTTTCCTAAATTGGATGTGATTTACAGGTTTGTATCAATCTTCTCAAGTGAAATTTTATACGCAGAAGTCTTTTAAGGTGTGAGAACAGGAAGTTTCTCATTTAGGTACTCATGATTTATAATGAAAATTGATGAGAGAAAATACAACTGTCAAACAAACACGCTTACATAAGAAATACAATGCTAAAAAAAATTTGTACAATGCATCAATCAAGAGAAAAAACAATCAACAATAAAATGGTAAAATAACAGTAAAACAAAAAAAAATCAGTCATTAATGACTTAATCAACAATTGGTGGGTCACCCAAATTGATTTCGGTGTCTTTGTCACGGGGTAATGTTCCAGATATACTTTTAATCTTTGACTATTAACTTTAAATGTGACATCATTCTTTGGATTCTTGATTTTTATGACCCCATGTGAATATACATTTTTTACAACAAATGGACCGCTCCACTTTGACTTTAACTTCCCTGAAAATAAATGAAGACGAAAATTATAATGTAACACTTTTTGACCAATCTCAAATGTTTTCCGAAAAATTCTTTTATCATGAAAAGCTTTTGTTCTTGCCTTAATAATTCTTAAATTTTCATATGCATCATTCCTTAATTCCTCAAGTTCAATTAATTGCAATTTTCATACATTACCAGTATTATCTAAATTTAAATAAAAAACTTTAATACCCAAAATGATTTATGTTCAAGTTCAACAGGTAAATAACAAGGTTTACCATAAACTAACCGATAGGATGACATTCCTAATGACGTCTTAAATGCAATACGGTAGGCCCAAAGTGCATCATTAAGTCTAAGAGACTAATCTTTTCAGTTTAGGTTAATCGTTTTTTCCAAAATTTGTTTTATCTCCCTATTTGCTAATTTAACTTGACCTTTTGTTTGAGGATAATAAGGGGTAGCAATTTTATGTGTAATTCCATATTTCTTCATTAAAGACTCAAATAACGTATTACAAAAATGCTTATTTCCATCACTGATAATGGCTCGAGGGATTCCAAATCGACTTAAAATGTTTTCTCTTAAAAATTTAACCACAGTTTTGCTATCATTATTTTGACAAGAAATTGCTTTAATCCATTTTGAGATGTAATCCACTGCAACTAATATATATACAAATCCAAAAGATGATGGAAATGGACCTATGAAATCAACTCCCCAACAGTCCCAACAGTCAAATATTTCAATTTCAAGTATGGGATTTAAAGGCATCATGTTTCTTTTAGTAATTGGTCCCAACTTTTGGCATTTTTCACAAGTTTTGCAAAATTCATATGTGTCTTTGAATATGGTGGGCCAATAAAATTCACACTATAAATTTTTAGCAGTAGTTTTTCCTGAAGAAATGTGTCCACCATATGCTTCAGAATGACAAAAATTAATGACACTACTTACCTCATTATCAGGAATACATCGCCGAAAAATTTGAT
The DNA here is from genome assembly GCA_030449925.1 of Citropsis articulata. Lineage (NCBI taxonomy): Eukaryota > Viridiplantae > Streptophyta > Magnoliopsida > Sapindales > Rutaceae > Citropsis > Citropsis articulata. The sequence goes on along the minus strand of JASUUH010000101.1, from coordinate 2,032,593 downwards.
CTAGGCAATATTTGAACAAGTAAGGATCATCCCAATAAAATTTCTTTACTTCAGCCAAAAATTTCTTCTTTTCTTGAGCATTCCGTTGCAAAGGTATTTTACTTGTAACAAGGAAATTAACAATGTTAGCATACCATGGCATTGAAGTAACAGAAAATAAAAATTCATCAGGGAAAGAATCATTGATGGGTGTTATATTAGTGCAGAATTGGGATGTGAATCTTTATAAATGATCAGCAACGACATTTTCAGCACCCTTTTTATCTTTGATGGTAAGGTTAAATTCCTGAAGTAACAAAATCCAACGAATTAATCTTGGTTTAGCATCCTATTTACTCATTAAATATCTCACAGCAACGTGCTCAGTAAAAACAACAGATTTAGAGCCAAGTAAATATGAGCGAAATTTGTTTAATACAAATACCACAGCAAGTAATTCTTTTTCAGTTGTAGAATTATTCATTTGGGCACTATCCAAAGTCTTACTTGCATAATAAATCACAAAAGGCTTACCATCCCTTCTTTGTCCTAAAACAGCACCAACAGCAAAATCACTTGCATCACACATTAATTCAAATGACAAGGACCAATCAGGAGATTGCATAATAGGTGCAGATGTTAAAAGACAAATTATTTTCTCAAAAGATTTTTGTCAATTATCAGTCCATTCAAAGGGTGCATCTTTTAATAAGAGGTTACAAAGTGGTTTAGTTATGGCATTGAAATTTTTTATAAACCTCCTATAAAATCATGCATGTCCTAAAAAGGATCGCACATGTCTAACTGTTTTTTGTTGTAACAATTTAGATATGACTTCTATTTTTGCTTTGTCAATTTCAATTTCTTTAACAGATGCAATATGACCTAAAACAATTCTATACGTAACCATGCAGTGATATTTTTTTCAATTCAACACGAGTTCTTTTTCAACACATCTTTTTAAAACTTTCTCGAAATTATCAAGGCAATCATCAAAAGAATTCTCAAACACAGTCAAATCATCCATAAAGACCTCTAAACAATGTTCAACTATATCACAGAAAATGCTTAACATACATCTTTGAAATGTTACAGGAGCATTACAAAGCCCAAATGGCATTCTTTTAAATGCAAATGTTCCAAAGGGACATGTAAATGTGATCTTTTCTCGATTCTCAAGTGCTATAGGAATTTGATAATAACCTGAATATCCATCTAAAAAGCAGTAGTATGGATGTCTAGCTACTCTTTGTAAGATTTGGTTAAGGAATGGTAATGGAAAATGATCTTTTCTAGTGGCTTCATTTAACTTTCTATAATTAATGCACATGCACCAACTCGTGTTGGAATTAATTCACCTTTTTTATTTTTAACAACAGTGATTCCAGATTTTTTGGGTACTACTTGTGTAGGACTTACCCACTTACTATCAGAAATAAGGTAGATAATTCCCACATCAAGCAATTTAAGGACCTCTGTTTTAACTACCTCTTTCATGTGTGGGTTTAATCTTCTTTGAGGTTGTTGACATGTTTTAACATTTTCTTCTAAATTAATTCTATGTGTGCAAATCAGGGGATTAATGCCTTTAACATCACTTTGAAATACAAGTTATGCAACCCAAGAGGGGGGTGAATTGGGATTTTAAAACTTATGCTAACAGAACCACACAACAAATCAATCTAACGCCTTAATGGAATCGAAAACAATAAATTCAAACAAGCATAATAAAAAAAGAGTAAGGGAAGAGAAAACAAACACGAGGATTTTTATGTGGTTCGGCTATCCCTGCCTACTTCCACGCCTTCAAGCCAACCAAGCTCGATGATTTCACTATCCAAGCTCCCCAAGGCTTCAATTTCTTTACAATTGACTTCTCAGGTGTCAATGGACCTTTACAATCAAGAGATTATCTCCCCAATCTCTTTACCCCGAGTGTTTCTCACACTTGTACACTCACAATTTGATGAGAAATGAAAATTACAACAATAAAACTCTTCTTAAGAGTGGATAAAAAAATTATAGCTCATTGATGATTTAATAAATGATGAATTTGCCCTAAAACTTTCTGTAATTATACCATGGCTTAAAAAAGTCATAAAACTTTGCAAACATGTCTAATTTCAGAATTTCTAAATAATACTTATCATTCCCAAAACTTTCTGAAATTATGATATAACCTAAACTATAATAAAACTTTTCAAAGAGGTCCTTTTCAAGTTTTAACATAATCATCATAAATTTTAAAGTTCTCAAAATCTTTCACTTAGGCCCTCAATCTTTTATAAGTTACAATATGGCCCAAAACGTTTCAAATCTTTGCAAATAGGTATAAATTTGAATTCAAAATAATATTTATTAAAATCAAAGATTGCAAAACTTTTTCATTTTAATCCAAATTACTCAAATTCACAAAATACTTTATTTTAAATATGAAATTTTTGGTTTATAAAAAGTAATAATTTATTAGACACAGTATTGAGCTTTTCAAATGCTAAACCAATCATAAATTAAATCATACCGGCTTTACAAGAATTTGTCTCAATAATTTGTCCATTGAGCTCTAAACTTTAGTTTTAACTTCGCCGTTGTCCGTTGAGTCTCTTGAGTTTGATTTCACTTGATTCACTTATATAAATATTATCATTAAAAAATTAGTGAACTTGTGAAATACAATATTTAGTAAATTTACCTAAGTCACATGTTTGTTATCATCAAAATTACAATATGTGTAGCCCTTTAGGCTAACACATTTAAAGTCTATCCAATTGCATTTTTTATGCTTTTTAAGTACAGTTAGTAACTTACCTTCTTAGTCGCTTGTTAGAATACAAAAAAATCACAGCAAGATAAGTTTGTTCTTATTTACGAAAAGCACACTTTAATCCTTCTAGCAAAGGTTTCAACTCCAGTTTAAGTGCTTCTTGTTGTTCTATCTTTTCGATAACTCCAACCTCCTCAAATTTTAGCTCTTCATCATATGTTTGTGAAGTCTGCACAGAATCAAGTAACGAATTTACATTAGAAATATCAAATTCAAATTGCTTATTTGACTATATTGAATTAACTAAACAAACATCAGAGAATTTTTCTGAATATTTTCTTCTATACAGGATTCAAACAATTCCTTTTGTGCATCAGTATCATTTTCATTCTTATTTTCTTCATCAGGTTGCTTGTACATGTTGAAAACATTCAATTCCAAAGTCATATTTCTAAAGGATAAATTCATTAAACCATTCATACAATTAATCAAAGCATTAGCTGTTGCTAAAAATGGTCGACCTAAAATTACAGGAATTGGTTTATAATTATTCACAACAGGTTCAGTTTCCAAGACAATAAAATCCACAGGGTATATGAATTTATCAATTTGTATTAAAACGTCTTCTACTATTCCTTTTGGCACTTTAACTGATCTATTGGCGAGCAAAAGTGTAGTTGAAGTTGATTTTAACTCATCAAAATTAAGTTGAAGATAAACTGAATATGGAAGCAAATTAACACTAGCATCAAGATCTAGTAAAACATGCTCAATTCTGTGATCACCAATAATACAAGAAATGGTAGGACAATCAGGATCTTTATATTTCAACTTATTATTGGTAGACAGAATTGTACTTATCTGTTCGGTCATGAAAGTACTATTTTTTACCTTCAATTTCCTCTTAACAGTGCACAAGTCTTTCAAAAATTTAGCATATGAAGGTACCTGCTTAATTGCTTCTAATAGAGAAATGTTAACTTTCACTTTTTTAAAGATTTCATAAATTTCAGAAGAGTGATTTGATCTCCTTGGTTTATTCAATGCATGCAGAAATGGTGGTTCAGGTGGAACACTAGTTATTTCTTCACTGGGTATAAGTTCATTTAGTCCTTCCTTACCCTTTGAATTTCTATCATTTTCACAAAGTTCAGGTATAGGTCTATCAATAACCGTACCACTATGAAGAGTTATAACTCACTTGACTTGGTTCATGCGTGGATTTTATTGAATCTTAGGATTTGGTTGTGGTTGGGCCGGAAATTTTCCTTTTTCTTGAATTGTGAGTGCAGCAGCAATTTTAGTAAGAGTTTCTTTCAAATTAGAAAAAGTTTGTGCATTTGATTGTTAATAACATCTTGCTTTCTGATGAATGAATGCATTGTGTCTTCCAAATTTTTCCATAGTAGTGGAACATATGGTACATAAGGCTGAGCATTTTGAAACTTTTATGGAGGTGGTGCTTGTGAAGATTGTGCATTATTATTATTCCTGTAACTGAAGTTTGGATGATTTCTTTAACCAAGATTATAAGTCTGTGAATATGGGTTTGGTTTATTGAAAGTGTTAATGGCATTAGCTTGATCATTTAAACATTCTTTAAGTGCAGGTAGAGTGGAATAATCTTGAGTGAAATGATCATTCGAACTACAAATATTACATGTAATTTCTTGAACAGATTTTAGTTGATCACTCTTTTTATGCTCCAAAGCTTCAACTTTCCTAACTAAGGATACAAATTTTGATTATAAATCATGATCTTCCCTAAGGTTATAGATTCCTCCACCAGATGGAGGTGGTTGTTACTTATTTGTCAATTCAAAAGTTCCAACAGTATCCCAATGTTGTGCATTTTCAGCTAATTGGTCAAGATAATCTAGTGCATCTTCAGGATTTTTATCCCTCAATTCACCATTACACATCATTTCAACAACTTATCTACTTTGGGGTGTTAAGCCCTTGTAGAAATAAGTGACCAATCGCCAAGTTTCAAAACCATGGTGTGGACAGATGTTAAGTAATTCTTTAAACCTATCCCAACATTGGGATAAAGTTTCTCCATTTTTTGAGTGAAAGAAATGATTTACCTTTTAAACGAATTAGTTCTATGAGGTGGAAAGAATTTTTTCAAAAACTGCTCTTGCATATTATTCCAAGTTCTTATTGATCCAGATCTAAGGTTTTGTAGCCAAGTTTTAGCTTTATCTTTTAATGAAAAAGGAAAAAACTTTAACCTAATTATGTTCATGCTACAATTTTGGTCTTTGTATATATTACAAACTTCCTCAAAATCTCTTAGATGCAAGTATGGATTCTCAGATTCTAAACCATGAAATGTTGGTAAAAGTTGGATAATACCTGGTTTAAAGTTGAATCGAGATGCTTCTAGAGGAAAAACTATACACGACGGTACTCCAGCTCTGGTTGGATTCATGTAGTCTCTCAAGGTTCTTGGTTGATTCTAATCTCGCCCATGTTGAGAATGATTGTCTGCCTGATCAATCTGAGGATTAGGTTCATCCAAAAGGTTTTCATCCTGGTTTTTGTCCATGATTGGTGGTAGAGATTGAGATTTACGAATTAACTTGCCACTTGAAGATCGAGACCAACGTCTCATGCAATGGTTATGTCACAAAAGTAATATTCAAACAAATTAATAAAAAAACTAAATAAAAATTACAAAATAATAAAAAGAAAATTAAATGTGCAAATAATATAAGTGTACAAAAGAAAATTAAAATTAAAATTAATAACAATTTTGGTGGTTGAACCCACCAATTAAATTAACAATAAAAAAAAATAAATGCGGGAAAAAAACTGGTGGTTGAACCCATCAATAAAAACGTAAAGCAAAAAAAATAAAATAAAAGTAAAATAATAAAATAACTAAAATTAACAAAAACTGGTGGTTGAACCCACGAATAAAAAAAATAAAGCAAGAAAATAAAATAAATGCGAAATAAAATAAATACTGAAAATTAAATAACTGAAATTAAAAAAATAAATAAAAGTTAAGAGTTAGCAGTTAGAGAGTTAGAAGTTAGCAGTTAGAAAGTTCAGAGTTAGTAGTTAGTTTACTTGGTCCAAATTAAATCCAAATTGAGTCCAAATAAGTCCAAGAAAAGTCCGATTACTGTGACAAATTTCGTCCAAGGATCTTATTGTAAATTATTTATAATTTTATAGCCACACCGTAATTTTTAAAAGTTTAGAATTAAGCCATGTGGGATGAAAGTGAAACTTCTGAAAGATGTTGGGGTAAGAAGAGAATTTCAGAAAGGAAAAGGGGTATAAAGGAAACTTTACATAAAGAGAAAAATCAAAAATGAAAAAAAAAAAAACAAAATAAAAACTTTTCCCCGGCAACGGCGCAAAAAACTTGACACAACTTAAAAGTAATTTTGTTTAACTCTCAAGTATAAGAGTATCTTATTGTAATATATCTCGGTAAGCCCGAGGTCGAGCCACAGAGAAAAGCTTAATTTCTTTATTTTATTTTATCTAAAATTTGAAAATAAAACTTAAATATAAACAACTTTATAAAATTATGAAATTGAATTAATTAGGGTTATGGATCCACTCCTACTAGTAATAAAACTTAACAAATTCTTTTTGACATTTTTTTAGATTTATTACCCAAAACATTAATTATATAAATTATTATTATTTTTCCTTTAATTTAATGATTGATTAAGTATTTATTGTGCCAAAATTTAATTTGTCTACAATAAGTCAAAAACCATTTTACCATACCTTATATTAAGATATTAAGAATTTATTGTGCCAAACTCCCTTGTTTGTCTATAATAAATCAAAATTTCTTAATATGAAATATGTATAAAATTAAATAGAAAATAATTTAATTTATAAAATTAAAAATAGAATTTTATTAAATCATATTTATTTCCCAAGAGTTTCACCTTACCCTAACTATTATTATTTAGTTAAGCATAATTAAAATAAAAAGAATCCTTAAAATTAAATTACTTATAATTAAAAGTAAAAAAAAACTAAAAATGAAAATAAAACTAAATTTATTAATAAAAATAATTAAATAAAATATTAAAAACACACCTGAAAATCAAGATTACTAGGAGATGGAGAGAATTTGAGAAGAAGAGAGACGTAGAGATATTATTAAAAACACAAAAATTAGGCTCTATTTATAGAAAAATAAATTCATAATCCAGTGTTTTGCGGTCCATCATAAACTTCATGCATGCGCTCCTCACAGCCATCAGAACAAGATCCAACGGCTGGTCAAACTTCAAAAGTAAACATTACACGTGGCATCATTTGACTCGTCCGATTTACCCAAAGAATGGTTGAGATTTGATGGGTTAATGGGTGGATCGGGTCAACCCGAATACAAAGATTTGGATCCTACAACTTGCTTCACCAACCATTGCAACGTAGCACAATCATAGCTATTGAATTATGAACGGTTGAGATTTAGTCAAGATTGCCAACTATCTCATACACTCATGTCTATTGCAAGCTTATTTTATCATCAAATCACTATTCGGTCAACGGAAAAAATCAACATTTTTTACACAAGCCCAATTTTAACCTGATCTTGACTCATCTTAAGGTTTTCGGACCTCCGAAATCCAAATTTGACCTCCGTTTATCTATTTGGAGCCTCGAATTACGTGAAATTAATATTTTACCTAATAAACATACAAAAATACACAAAATTAGATATATGTGAAACATAATTAATAATTCCTAATATATTGCATAAACACAAATATAAATTATAACATAAGCACAAAATATCATTATTATCGCTTGATAATTAAATAATTTTTAATACTAATCAGTTTTGATTGGATAAGTTTTAAAATACCAATTCACCCCTCCTCTTCGGTTGCACAATTTGTATTTCAGGAATATCACTCGATAAATGATTCCTTGATAAATCTAAATCTATCAAGACACTCATGTTTTGTATGTTTGAAAGAAGAGAACCACTTAATGAATTTGACGACAAGTTTATATGCAAGATGTACTTAAGATTCCGAAAGGATGATGGTATATTAAATGTGAGCTTGTTGGAGCCTAAATGGAGTTGCCTTGGAGAAATTAAGCTTGCCAAGCATCATGGTATATGTCCGGAGCGCTTAGTACCCTACAACGTTAATACATTCAATCCTTTTAATTGGAAAAAATTGTAGGAAATGGATCCTTGGAAATTATTATTCCCAAGATCTAAACCAAGTAGCAGTTGTAATCTTCCCAATGCCGTTGGAAAAATTCCATTCAAATCATTGTTAAAGAGGTTTAAAACTATCAAGCTATGTAAATTACCAATTTCTTTATTAATGCTGCCCTTGAGTTTGTAGTCATGCGCATAAAAATATTGAAGAGAAGTAGAGAAATTCCCTATTAATGATAGAAAGATGACATGTAATGGATTAAAACCCACCCAAGCTTAACATTGTTATAATACTGCAGATAGTCAAAGAAGAGAGAAATTTCCACTTTGTAGTAAATGACTCAATCGTCAAGTAATTATTTGCTAAGCTAGGCATGCAAAGGAATTTCAAGTTGCCAAAAGCATTTGGAATAAAGCCAGAGAAGGAGGCGTAACTCGAGTCTAGGATGTTGAGTTTAGAAGCATTGGTGATGAAGTTAGTAATTTTCCCAATAAGTTTATTCTTGTTAGAGATCGATTAGACAGATAAACCGCACATGCAATAGCTTCTGCCTAAAACTCCTTAGGTAATCTCTTACTTTTGAGCAAGCTTTTTACTATATCGAGGATGGTTATATTCTTCTTTTTTGCTAGGCCATTTTGGTGGGAGGATCGTAGAGTAGTAAAAAGATGTCTAATTCCATTTGCTACACAAAACTTAAAATTTTTTGGAAGTGAATTCTCCTCCTTGATCAAATCTCATGGTTTTATTCTGATGTCCACTTTTTTTTTCCACTGTAGTTTATAACTTTTTAAGAGCTTCAAAACTTTTAACTTTTGCTTCAAAAAGTACTGTTAGAGTGCAATTTATGCACTAATTTTGTATTGTTTACTCCCTTTAATATCAATGTTTTGCACTTAATAATGTGATTTATTTGTGTTTTATTTTGTAGGTGCAATTCTATTGATTGGTGCTAAAATTGAGCTAGAAGATGATGTTTGAGGATGATTATTTGCATGGAAGAATTATGAATTTCAGAAGAACTTTGTTGATAAGGCGTGGGCGCGTGCTGTCAATGAAGAACTTGCAGTTTTTATTTTAACGTGTTTCATCTTTTTGGGTTATTTTTGTAATTCCGAATTTAAGAATATTTTAGATTTTAGTATTCTATTTTTAGAAAAACTCTACAATAGAAAAGGGATTGAAACACAAAGAAAGGGATCAATCATCAAGGAAGAAAAAAAGAAAAACCCTAGATCTAAGTTTTTCTCTTCTCTCTATGAAGAACTAAACTTATTTTTCTGGTTGGAGGTTAATAAAGCTTTGATTCATTATTACTGTGAGATCTTTCTTATGCTTTAATTGTTTTATTGCTTGTTGGGTATTTGTTTATTCTCTGAATTATTGTCATGATTATGTTTGTTAATTAGATAATTGGCCACTATTTAATTACCAACTTAATCTATTGTCAATTAAAGGATTCATCGTATGAAGATTTTAATATTTGTGACAAATAACATAGCAGTGAGTTGTGTTATGAGAATAAACAATCTAATTTAAATGAACCATCGTATACATTTGTTGATTAGGATTTGGGTCTCTCTGGTTTTTCAGGCTGTCAATTGATTAAATCCTATGATCGTATCTAGGGTTGTCTATTGATTAGGGAAATAACTAATGGTCGTACCTTGGTTATCGACTAGTTAAGGAGAGATTGGCTATTAAAGCGTCTCAGTAGCTATAACCAGTCTATCATAAGCAATAATGATTTATATTTAGATCAATGATCAGTAGTCGAATCAAGCTGAGTTAATTCCTTCAACCAGAGCTTTTCCGAATTTGAATTACAATTCTACTTTGCATTCTTGTTATCTTTAATTTGATTTTGAATTTTGTCAACAATCCCCCCCCCCCATTTTGCATTTTACATTTTAAAAGGATTTAAATAATTACCAATGTCTGTGGACACGACCCTGCTTATTCACTATACACAAATTTATTAGAGTATGTATTTATTTTTGCTGGCTTCGACAACCATCAAGTACACCTGAGTTTCTCTTGAAAAATCATCTATACAGAAAAACAAAGTAGTTATCAAAAGAGCTAAGCTTGATTGCCACACACATCGGTATAAATAAGCTCGAGTGGCTTCTGAGCTCTTAAGTTTAACTCCTTTAGAAAGCTCTTCCTAAACTGCTTGTGAAGTAAACATCCTTCACAAAGTTGATTGGGATAGTTAATTGAAGATTTTACCATGTTCTTCTTTGATAATAGTTCTAGCCCTCCAAATTTGAGATGTTTATATCAAAGATGCTAAATTTAGTTGGATTTTTATGATAAGTCTTGAGAGCTTATTCTAAAGCATAATGCCCAAACTTTTGACAATTATATCATTGTACTTAGGATTTGCTGTACCTCGCTCTTAAGTTATTTTCCTTGTCCTCTAGTTGAGCTTTCTCGTCTTTCATAGTAGACGTTGTTGTTGTTGGAATTCCAGCCTCGTTCATAATAACAAGCTCCACTTTTTCCTCTCTCTCTACCTCTACCTCGAGACCATTGTTCTGTATCATTGCCTTGGCATGTTATCTTTTTCTTGATTTGCATTTTAAGAAACTACTTATTGATCCTTTGCTTCTTCTTATACTTCTCATTGTAGGCTTGCAGTAAACCTTAAAGTTGTTCATTCATCATGCTTTCTAGTTTTTTGTCTCTTCAATTATCATAACTATACGCTCGAATCTTGGACTTAATAACCAAAGTATCTTCTCTATAATCCTTACATCTTTTGTGTTTTCACCGTTTCTTTTTAATTAATTTGAAAATTTGAAACGACTAGAAATCTTGAAAAATAATCAGAAATGGACTCAAATTCTTTCATATGTAATGATTCAAACTCACCTCTTAAAGTTTGGGGACCCATTTTTTCTTTTTTCTTTTCCTCATTTATAGGAGGTTTGAAGTTTTTTCCATTCTTGCTTGGTTGAATTACATTTAAAATCTTCTCATATCCATCATCATGTAATGCTTGATAGATGGGGAAGAGAGCTTTCTTGTCTCTCTTTCTTGAATTCTTTAAACTATCATTTATTGTTGAGTAAAAAAAATCTCATCTTCTGGCTCATTACAGCCTTTTTTAGTGATTTTTTAAACATCATGAGCTCCAAGGAGAGTCTTTATTTTGACACTCTAGGTGTCAAAGTTGGTTCTTTTTAATGATGAAACTTGGAATGATACCAAGCCACTAATTGCGAGTCTTTATTTTGATACTCTAGGTATCAAAGTTGGTTCTTTTTAATGATGAAACTTAGAATGATACCAAGCCACTAATTGCCATAACACTTTATAGAGTCAAAGTTTAAAAATTCTAATTACATCAATGGATCCGGAACGTCAGAAAACCAAAGGAGGGACTTAGATCAAAAGTTCAAATTTCAGTCTACGGTCAATAATTGATGGTCAACAATTAATGGTCAATGGAACGGCTAAAATCAAATGACTTGGCTTAGCTCTAAGTTAGTTTATCTTGGTTCAGATTAATTCAACATAGTTCACCTCAGTTCAAATTGGTTCAACTCACTGAGTCAACTCAATTTCAGGGTAGAAACTTCCGGTAACAAGTATAGGTGCGTTCAGACTCCAATCATGTTGATTTTAATGACATCATGTTCTTTTCATTGAGCTCTTTGATTTGATATTGTAACTACTATGTGGAGCATCGATTACTAGTTGTGGTACCACTTTGTTGAATAATTCCTATGAATTCAATACAACTCCTTAACTACAACTCTTTTAGAACAAAGAATATTTACTACTTCTTGTTGATTAAACTAACTGACAGAAAAGTTATTTATACTTGTTACAACTTAATCACAACCATACATTAGCTTGATTACTACACAAATTATTACCCTATATCAAACCTAACAACTATATTCAACACCAAAAATTCTGTTTACCACAATACCATATTTAATACCACAAGTGTGAACTACCTACATGGGCTAGATCAAAGATCATTTAGGCTTAAAACTTGTATGGATGAAGTTTATGATTTAACATTGCATTCCAGTATCGACATCTTATAAAGACAATGATGATAGTCGCCATTAGTCCAGTGGATAATAATGGTGGAAAAACAAACCTCATGAGAACTAAAGGAGCTTTCGTAGATCCTGAAGGTATATTATTATAAATTACAAGTGATATAAGATCACTCATTTTATATGTAAAAATACACTAATTAATACCCAAACTCCATATATGTAATGAATGTAATCTTTATGATAGAGTCTTTCTAATGCACTTAAACTTACTAAGAAGCCTCTTACACATTTATCACAATTTATTATTATTATTATTATTATTATTATTATTATTATTATTATTATTATTAAGAGCAATAAAGATATAATATATTATTTAACAATTTTAGATGGATGTACTGAGAGAGTTTGTACTAGAAAAGATGTTTCTTATAACATTTAAGAGTGTTTGGTTGTAGAGCATATGTTCACATCCCTAAAGATAAGATATCGAAACTTGATGGTAAAGTCAAGGAATATATTTTCTTAGGCTTTGGGCATGAAGAATTTAGGTACAGATTATGGGATCCAGTGGCAAGGATCAGATAGTTGGTGATGCAAAGAAGTGTGATGAGTCTCAGTCATCTCTAGAGATTCCTATTATTCCAACTTCAGTTTTCTCCACCTATAATTCATGATGATCATGAGGGAGCTGAAGAGGATAATAATGATGGTCCAGCAAAACCAGTTGACCAAGCACCTCTAAAACCACTAGCACCACCAGTTGAGCCAGAATTGAGAAGATCTACTAGAGAACGGCGACCTTCCACTAGATATCCTCCACATGAATATGTATGCTTACAGATAGAGGGTAGCCAGAATGTTTTGAAGAAGTCATGTCCCACCAGTATAAAAATGAGTTTGTTAAAGCCATGCAAAAGGAGATGAAATCCTGGAATGAGAACTACACTTATGACTTAGTAAAACTTTCCAAGAAAAAAAAGGCACTAAAGAATAAATAGTTGTACAGGTTGAACACTGAAAATAACTTACAACAGCGATACAATGTTAGATTGGTTGTAAAGGGTTTCGATCAGAAGAAATGTGTTGATTTTGAAGAAATATTTTCTCCTGTGGTGAATATTTCTTCTATCCGGGCTGTTCTGGGATTAGCAGCTAGCTTGAATTTGGAAATTGAACAGCTTGATGTAAAGATAGCTTTCTTGCACTGTGACTTAGAGGAGGAAATATACATTACGCAACCTAAAAGATTCAGTGTCAAAGGCCAAAAAGAACTTGTGTGCAAGTTGAAAAAAAGTTTTATGGGCTGAAACAGGCATCAGGGCAATGGTACAAGAAGTTTGATTTTTTCATAAAGAATCATGGTTTAAACAAGACAATGTGTGATCATTGTGTTTTTGTTAAGAAATTTGGTGATAATGATTTCATCATTCTTTTGTTTTATGTGGATGACACGTTGATTGTTGGCCAGGATGCTGTTAGCATTTATGTATCCATAATGTTGATTTTGATGATAACATACTAGATTAAGAATGATTAAGTTTTAAAAGCTTCAATTATTTTTTATACATTTTAAATAAATCATTATTTTCACATTATAAAGGTTTTATATTTAATAAAAAAATGATTTTATGAAATTAAGTTGTTTTTCAAGTTGTGTACTAAAATGAAAGCATTTGACAATCTTTGATTTTTAATAAATATTGTTTGGAATTTCGGATTTGGACCTATTTGAAAATATTTTAATATATTGGGTCATTCTATAATTTTATAAAGTTTGGGCTTTTTTCATAATTTCAAAAAGTTTCGGGATTTACAGATTATTATTGAGAAATTCTGAAATTGGACCTATTTGTAAAGTTTTATAACATTTTGGGCCATAATATAGTTATAGAAAGTTTTAGGGCAAAACTATAATTTTGGTGAATAGTCCACTGTAGCCGTTACTGTAGCAAGCAGCTAACCGGATTTTCAAATCCGGCATACCGGATGTTCAAAAATTCAAATATTGGCTGTAACGGTAACTTGAAACGACTAACCGGATCCACTTAAACGGTAAGCCGGTTATGAACAAAAAATTTATAACGGCTAGTTTTTGAGCTCCAACTATAAAAACCCAAGTCCAATTCATTTTCAAGGATCCAAGCACGCACCAACAAAAGGCATACAACATATCTTGAGCTCTCAATTCATGAATCACAAATCCTTGAGCCATCTTTGTTCTTCATTTTGTATTCTACTATTTGAGAGAGTTTTTATTGTAATTTTCAATTCCTCATCAAATTTGTGAGTGATTAAGTGTGTGATACACTTGAGTGAAGAGATTGGGAGATAATCTCTTATTGTAAAGGTTCATTGATACCTTGGAAGCCAATTGTAAGCATTTGAAGCCTTGGAGGCTTGCTTAGTGAAATCCTCAAGCCCGGTGAGCTTGGAGGCGTGGACGTAGGCGGGGATAGCCGAACCACGTAAAAATCCTTGAGTTTGTTTTCTCCTCTCTTACTCATTTATTATTGTGCTTTCATTGAATTTATTGTTTTTAATTTTATTAAGGCATTAGATTGGATTGTTGTGTGATTTGCTTAGCACATTTTTTAAAACACCAATTCACCCCCCTCTTGGGTTGCACACTTGTATTTCAGATGCTAGTAAAATTAATAATTTCAATAAAGAGCTTAGAAATTCTTTTGTAATAAAGGACTTGGGACCGGCAAAACAGATTCTTAGTATGAAGATTTCCTGCGATAGAAAATCTAGGAAGTGATGGTTATCTCAAGAAGCATATGCTGAAAGGGTTCTTGAAAGATTTAATATGAGCAAGGCAAAAATTGTTTGTTCTCCACTTGCAGGCCATTTCAAGCTTAGTTCCTAGCATTATCCTACAAGTGAGAAAGAGAAGCAAGAGATGAAATGAGTTCCTTATACTTCAGTGGTTAGTAGTCTGATATATGCCATGGTTTTGTATAAGACCAGATATTGCTCATGCAATTGGTGTAGTCAGCCGATTTTTCCCCAATCCAGGCAAAAAGCACTGGACAATGGTAAAATAGATTCTCAGATGTCTCAAATGCACTTCCAAGGCATGTTTATGTTTTGGTGGTGACAAACATGTGTTACAAGTGTATACGAATGTAGATATAGCAAGAGATGTTGATTTTAGAAAAACCCTATCAGGATATTTGCTCACTTTCATAGGAGGAGCAATCTCATGGTAGTCCAGACTTCAATAGTGTGTTGCCTTGTCTACAACAGAAGCAGAATATATTGCAATTACTAAAGGTTGTGAAGAAACTTTGTGGATGAAGAATTTCCTATAAGAGTTAGGTGTGAAGCAAGACAACTTTATTGTGTACTGTGACAGTCAAAGTACCATTCACTTAGCAAAGAATTCGATATACTATTCGAAATCCAAGCATATTGATGTAAGGTATCATTGGATACGAGACGTGCTTAAAAAGAAACAATTACAGCTTAAAAAGATTCACACAACAGAGAATGGGTCAGATATGATGATAAAGACATTGCCCAAGGAGAAGTGAAGAAGTTGAAAAGCTGTATGCAGAGAGCGAGCTTGGTTGTGCCCCTCAAATGAGCCAGAGGGGAGATTTGTATGATCCATCTCATTTTAGTGAACCAAAATTCCCAAAGTCCAAATAGGTTTGCTTGGTTTGCAATTATTACTAAGCTTTAGAGTTGGATGAATTTTGCCATGAAATTTAAGTTTTGAAAAATGTGGCTATATAAATAAGAATAAATGGAGGCGGCAGCAGCTTTTATTGGAGAAGAAAAAGACGAGAGAGAGAAGAGAGAACAGTGATACAATATTATATTTTGGAGCTTGGATTTCAATCTTTGATTGGACGATCAGAAAGCAAAATTAACTTTGTTGTCTCCCAAATTTTGAGAATAAGTTCCTTGCATTACCCTCTATAATCCTGCTGGTCTAATTTTTATTTTATCTTCTCGTTGGTTGTTATTTGAGATACCCACTTATTAGAGAAACAATTATTAGGTTGTTACTGTAACCCAAGAATATTAAGATTCTTGAAGTTGTTAGCCTCTAATATTATCTAGAGAAGAATTTTTGCTGTAATCTCATTAATATAGTGGAAGATTATATCAGACTAAGGTTCTATGGTTTTTCCCGTTTTGGATTTTTCACTTAAAAATTTGTATTTCTTATGCTTGGTTTTTGCTACGGATTGTGTTGGTATTTTTTTTTTTTTTGGCTCATTTATTTGTGGTACATATCCTATTTTGATCCCACAATGAGGGAAAGAGTTTTGGTTTCACTTGATTTACAGTTACTTATGTGAGTCCCTTTCCCAACAAAGTTTACTAGGACAAGAATATGATGGCGTTGGTAACATCTGAGGTGCATGGAATGGATTGTAAGCATTATTTCGAGAACACTATCCATATGCATATTATTTACATTGTTTTGGTCATTGGTTGCAAGTTGCATCAGTGAAAGTTTCAAAGATGTGCACAATATATGGATATTTTTTTGAACTTTGAATTCCATTGTCAACTTCCTAAGCGTCATTCTAAGTTGAAATCTATTAGGATTGCTGAAATTATTTATTTGATAGCTTCTGAGGAGCTTCAAATTAGTACAATAGCTAATCAAATTTGTTCATTGCAACAATCTGGAGCAACTTGTTGGAGCCCTCATTTTACTTCAGCAAATGGGTTGATGGTGTTGTTCATGAGTATCTTGAAAAGATGATTTGCAACGAATCGAATAATGAGATATAAGAGAAGCTAAAGGTGTGTATGATGCGATGTCAACCTTTAAATTTTTATTTATCATGCATTTGATGATTAAGGTTTAAGGATAAGTGATTTACTTTGTCAAGCATTACAAATGAAATCTCAAGACATTTTGAATGCTATGCATTTAATATCAGCTGCAAAATTACTTTTTCAAAGCTTAAGACTGTGTGGTTGGGATACTTTTATTAAGCATGTAATATCATTTTGTCAAAGTCATCATATTGATATGCCTGGAATGAATGATTATCATATGAAAAAGGTATGACGCATTTTTGGCAATAGAATGATTATGTTACAATGGAGCATTATTATAAAATTTATTTGTTTAATGTTGTAATATATTTTCAGTGATAGAGTTAAATAATAGATTTATAGATCAGACAGTGGAACATTTTGCTCTGAGCTTTGCTTTGAATCCTATTAATTCTTTCAAATCATTTCATGTTGATGATATTTGTAATCCTATAAAGAGATTTTTTTAAAGATTTTACTCAATATAAGATACTTGCTTTTAGAAGATAGTTAGAATGTTTGTAAATTGATGTGCTTCGTCTTGTTTAGTTTAAGTGTATTTCTTTACTTTTTGAATTATGCCAACAATTAGTTGAGACAAAAAATTCTCAAATTTAGTTTTTGATAAACAGATTGATTGGTTTAGTGTTGACTCTTCCTGTTTCGACTATAATGATTGAACGAGCATTGTTAGTTATGAAGCTCATCAATACACCATTTCAAAATAAGATGGAGAAGGAGCTTCTATCAGATTATATGGTTATCTACATTGAAAGAGAATTTACAGACACTACTAATTTAAATTCGATAATAGATGAATTTAGTTCTTAAAGGTATCGTAAGGCACAACTTAAATAGTATTTAACTGTAATTGAATTGCTTCTTGGATTGATTTGATGTATTTTCTTATGTATTTATGAAATTTTCATTAAGATTTATATTTTTAATTGAGATAATATTTGAACTTGGAAAAAAATTTATAGCTACCCAGAAATTTTTTTCAAATTTTTTTCCGGCCTCGCCCATGGTTAAATCCTATATATAGATTGCGGTAGCAGTTGCTAGTGCTACGACTGCGTTACTTTGCTGATCTGTACAAGGAACTTTTAGTGACTGCATATCGAACTGCTTGAAGAGGAAAGAAGCTACGACTGCGTTACTTTGCTGATCTGTACAAGGAACTTTTAGTGACTGCATATCGAACTGCTTGAAAAGGAAAGAAGCAAACATCTTTAAAGGAAATGGGCTTTGAGTACAAGAACAACGGATTGATCCGTTGTTATGATTTTAACGGACATAGCTAAGATAAGGCTAGCCATGTAACGGTATTTAAGAACAATAACGGTACAAAGTAGAATAACAGCATATTGATGGTCTTAAGAGATTTTGGCAAAATAAGTGCTAATTAAGTGAGATTGACACAATTTCAAGGTAAAGAAAAATAGACTACTTATAGAAGAGACACCTGAATCTTCCAAGGGATCAGACATGACTTTAAAATTATATCTATCAATCGTGGAAGACTTATATGCCGAGTCCCTTGTATAAATATGTTTCTTGTAATTGGATCATGTAGGAGGTGTTAGCTTCTTTTACTTGGCTCTATAATAACCGTGTAAAAATCAATTGCAATCCAACTCGCTCATTTTGTCTCCTTGAACTGTTTATTTTCTTTTAACTATTTTCTTTCATGCTATTGTTTCATGCATACAAGTTAATCATTATTTGACTGAGCACCATTTAATTTTCTGTACGCTCTGCTTTTCACATTATATTCATATATTTTTTAATAGTAATTAACAGAGTTCCTTATCCACCACGGCGACTGTAACGTACTGGATTATAATTTTTCCGCCAAATTTTTCCATTTTCAGGGCCAATAATGGACAAAATAGGCGAGAGTGGCAAGGCCTGCTTACCTGGTCAACGGTTTGGAAAATGTATGGATTCTCCCCAAATAAAATGAAGTAATTCGTGTTAAATCCTAAACCAATTGGATCAAAATTCAATAAATTCGAATTCAATTCGTTTCTTTAAAAGATCCATTTATTCCATCACATAACTAATAAATAAATTGAATCAAGTTTGGACTTGTTTATATTCGTTCAACTACTATTA
Organism: Citropsis articulata; assembly: GCA_030449925.1. NCBI lineage: Eukaryota > Viridiplantae > Streptophyta > Magnoliopsida > Sapindales > Rutaceae > Citropsis > Citropsis articulata. Next base: position 2,013,763 of record JASUUH010000101.1, on the reverse strand, counting down.
TCATATTATATACAAAATAATAATTAAAAAAATTATCATAAATTTATCATGCTAACAATATTTAAAGTTTTAAACATCCTAACTCAAAATTTCTGAAGTTCAAATTGTAAATCCAATAAAAAAAATAGACATTAATAATTAAAACCCTCAAAGTAAATATTTTTAAACCAAAGTGTTTTTTCTATATGATTTCATATTTTCACTGCATCATTTAATAAATAAATTTTAAAAGAATAAACTGATATGTGAACATAAAAACATATCTGATTCATTTATTTAGCTAATTAAATCGAATTTGAGTCGTTTATTAAATAAATCAATTTTTCCAACCCAAATCCATTAAATTTGTATTCAGTCGAATGAACAAATCATGACCAATATATTGCCACCCTAGAAAAATGTGGAAATAATTGTAAGGATTAGGTAGAAAAGTATATTAGGAGACAGGCGGGCTACTTGATTTGAAGAATAGTTTAATCCTATGAAAAATAAAATACTAAACATTGGTAGAGGGAGCCCACTGGTACCATGCAGGTTCGAGTACTGGATTTCTCTCCGATTAATTTTTTAGGAGAGTAGTGATGGTAAAATTCTCGACTGTGATTTAATAGTATTGATCAAAATGAGTCCCTGTAGAATTCTATTTTAAATATTTCAATAAATTTGTAGCATATAAAAAAAAAAAAAAAAGAGTTGATAGAGGACAATCACTCAATCAGACTCTCAGACATTCAGTCCAATTTCTGCTCATCTCAAAACAAGGACTCCGATAATCTTATTGCACAAGCACAAGACAGAGCACAATCAAAGTCAAAAAGCACACAAAAGAAATTTATATTAATTGGTTGTGTACCTCACTTTAATCTTCTTGAGCTTTGCGGCGGCATCTGTCATATATATTCTCTGGTCTGGTGACACCATGCAACAATCCAATGCCAAATGCAAGACGCTTAATAAGCAATCCATTTCGGCAGAAGATGTTTGCTCTTGTCGCAGCAAATTTGTATCAACAACTTCTATCAATCCATGAGGTAATGACTCCTTTACCCATTTCTTTAAACTCATTTCTCCTGTAAACATATCATCTGTGGGCTTCTTTCTTGTGAAAGTTTCCATCAATAAAACACCAAAGCTATAGACATCGCATTTGGAAGAAACAATTCCCTCTGTTCCGTATTCTGCATAATTTCAATCAAGTAGAAATATGTGATTATGAAAGTAATTGCAAATGAGTAATCTTTTGAGAAAAACTTTGATTGCGTTTCAGAAAGAGCAAAATTGAAATTAGACTAGAAACATTACCTGGTGCCATGTAACCAATTGTGGCAACCGTCATTGTTTGTGTCACAAAATCATCTCCTTCATCAAAGAGTTTAGAAAGACCAAAGTCGCTCACATGCGCCACCATATCTTCGTCTAAGAGAATGTTGCTGGGCTTCAAATCACAGTGAACAACAGGTGTCGAATGACCGTGATGGAGATATTCAAGTGCCATGGCTACATCTATCATTATATTCAACCTCTCTAAGAGATCTAGAAAATAGTTGTCCGAGTACAGCCACTTCTCAAGACTACCATTGGGCATGAGCTCCAACACCAAGGCTCTAAAATCATTATTACAGCAGCTACTAAAGATTTTTATGAGATTTCGATGTCGAACATTCCTTAATACTTCACATTCCGAATCAAAACTCCTAAATGCTCGGTCCAACTGTAGATTGAAAACCTTTATGGCAAAACTAGTCCCATCAGAAAATGTCCCTTTATACACTGATCCAAAGCTACCTCTACCAAGCAAATTGCATTCATTAAATCCATTTGTTGCCCGTTGAATATCCAGATACGATGTTCTTCTCCATGCTGCGAGAGGTAACAAATCTTCCTTAACTATCTTGTCTGCAATCTTCTTTCGGCAGCTTATGAAGACAATGACGATGGCCACCATTATTCCGGTGGATATTAATGGGGGCAAAACATATTTCAAGATATTTAGATTAGCTTTCTTAGATCCTTCTGTTTTATTTGCCCTGCAAGGTGGGACTTGGAGTTTTGTTGGACCACAAAGTGCATAATTCCATGAAAATGATTGAGGAGAAAAGTATTCGAAAGGCCCATTAGCAGGAATTTCCCCTTCTAACTTATTGTGAGACACATTAAGTTGTTTCAGAAATAAAAGTGCCTCCAATGATTTAGGAATTTCTCCAGAGAGATTGTTATTTGAGAGATCCAAAGACTCCAAACCTGTCAAACTACCAAATGTTTGAGGAATAGGACCTTCAAATTGATTATTAGCTAAGGACAAAGTAACTAGATCTTTGAGGCTACCAATGGTTATTGGAATATCACCAGACAACTGATTCCTTGATAAATCTAAATTTATCAAGACCTTCAAATTTTGTATATTTAAAGGGAGAGAACCACTTAATGAATTCGAAGACAGGTTTACTGCCAAGAGATACTCAAGACTCCAAAAAGATGATGGTATACTAGAACTGAACTTGTTGGAGCCTAAGTTGAGTTCCCTTAGAGATATCAAACTTGCCAAACATTGTGGTATGGGCCCAGAGAGCTTATTTCCATTTAATCTTATTCCATTCAACCTCTCCAAGTGGCAAAGATCATAGGGAATGGGTCCTTCCAAATTATTACCATAAAGAGATAACCCTTGTAACTGCTGTAATCTTCCTACCGTTGATGGAATAGTTCCATTCAAGTCATTGTTGAAGAGGCTTAAAACTATCAAGCTGCGCAAATTACCGATTTCTTGAGGAATGTTGCCCGTGAGTTTACAATCATATGCATAAAAATTTTGAAGAGAAGCAGAGAAATTTCCAATTACTGGTGGAAGGATGCCACGTAATGGATTAGAAGCTAGGGCTACAGTTGTTAGATTTCTGCAATTAGTCAAAGAAGAGAGAAAACTCCACTCCGCAGTGGGTGAATCGGTCATCAAGTAATTATTTGCTAGGTTTAACACGCTAAGGAATCTTAAGTTGCCAAAAGTGTGTGGAATAAGGCCAGAGAAAGAGTTGAAGCTCAAATCGAGGCCAATGAGTTTAGAAGCATTTGTAATGGAGTTGGGAATTGTCCCAGTAAGTTTATTCTTCCCCAAATTAAACATTCTTAAGTTTGGAAGCGAGTAGCTAACCTTTGGTGATAGATCTAGATGGCCTGAGAGTTGATTGCCAAATAGATTAATGAGTGTTATGGTTGAAATATTGAAGATCGAGGGTTGAATAGGACCACTGAAGTTATTCATACCAAGAACAAGTATCTCCAAATTTTGTAGATTGCCAATCTCGCTTGGAATTTCACCTGAAATGATGCACACATTGAGGGATTATTGGACTTATCATTTTTCTAGCAGAATTGATTTCATAGAAAAAGTTCGTTGCTCCAAAAATATAGTTTTTACTGATTCAACATACCCAGATTTCATAAAATCTAACTTTCAACTACGATTGGAGTTGTCTAACATGGTAAATAACTTTATATCAATTATGATGTCTAGATCTAAACTTGATTATAGATAGAGAGAGAGAAGTAATTTAGTGGATGATAACACCATGTTATGGTGAGTAAAATTGTCACGTAGGACCACGAGCTAAAAATTGAAGACTAATGATATTTGACCTCCTCATTTTATTTCATCACTTCTATTTCTCAATTAACCTCACTAAAAATTTTAAAATAATTTCTCTGTTTCAATATACCTCATATAATCCCCAATTTACATTTTAATCCCTTGTTATCCCCAATCTACTCCTAACTAATAGATTCAAATGACGTTTGCTTCTTAAGTTCATATTTTAATCAACACAAGGTAGACCTAGAAAAGTCCATATAGGATTAACGTGGTTAGGGAGCTTGGTTCTGAGTAATGATTCAATAACTGATTTACATAATTTTAAGAGTTTTTTTGCACTGAAGATTAGTTTCCCTAACGCTTAGGTAGGTCCATTGATACAGACAATTCAATTTTCATTTTTTTTTTTTTTCAGTGGAAAGCAGCGAACAGTTTCTTATGTTCCCTTTCTGTTGAAAAGGTCGAAAAAATAAAGCTTGTTTTAATCCTGTATTTGTAGGGAGCAGGAACGTCGTCATTTTAGGGGTTTAAACTTTTAACAAGCAAAGAATCTGAGAAAGACCGTGGAAGTTATAATGAACAAATTATCGTTGTTTTGGGGAATTAGAAGGGGCGTTTCATGAGACATATTTATAATGACAAAATAAGAACTAACGTAAAAATGATTAGTAAAAGGATGGGATTATTTCAACTCACCAAGCTACTCATTGAACACACCTTTAAAAATAATTTATGATTATTAAAATACCCCTACCGCCAATCACAATTTTGCACACTAAAATGTAAGGAACAGTAAATCTGAACTTTTTTTATTAGTAATTTTTAGGAGTTCGAATTTTCTTCATCTGAAAAGTTGAATCAAGAGTTATTTGTTTAGATATAAACTATCAAACAAAATGTGAATTTATAGTTTATCATGCTGAAAAGTTTGATTTTTTTTTTTTAAGGTATTCATAATTTGTTTTGAATATATATATATATATATATATACTTTTATGTGTGCAGAGAGAAATAACCAAACTAACATTATCAAAGTGCTATACTAGCCCCCAAGTAAAAGCAAAAAAATTGAAAATAAAAATAAAAATCTATGACAAATACTTTAAAAGATTTCTCAAGTATCCTTGATGTGACTGAAATATTTAAGATTAAAGTGGGAAATAATACTCAAATTTTATTTAGATGTTTAAAAAATCAATTGATAAAAATAAATTGAGAAACTTTAATATTGTTAGAGTATACACAAACTCTAATATTATCAAAATACACGACCAATTTTTTAATTAGACAATAAATTAAATCGGGTATTAATACTTTGTACATTTTTTTTTTTTCCAAACACACGTTTCGTAACTTAATTTTACATTTTAAATTTTTCTCCAAACGAAATAACTAAAAGTATTGTTTAGGTTTGGTGTAAACTGTCTACACAATGTCTTACTTTTCAGTTTAATATATCCAAAACATTTAATAAAGACATATTGGGTATTTAGGTGACTTTTTTAGGTAAAACTTAAACTTTTAAAATTTAAAGGTGAGTTTACTTAGTAAATGCAATTAATTAGTAGTTGACAGATTTAAATAATCTTACTCCTTAATAAATGATTAGTCCTGGCTATGAGATAAATTGAAGCCTGGACATTTGCCAACCATAAATTATATTAGATCGAATTGATCCCACACAACCAGCTTAAAGTTGAATTCTTTAGTATCAGCCACTAGGGCTGGATTTAGACCTGTTCAGTTTTCAGCCATTTTTCCCCCAAATACAGAAAAAGAAATCAGCGAACATGCATGCAATTGAAAATATATATGCTTTAAAGAGACGAAGTGGAATTGGAATGTACCTTGGAGGTTGTTATAAGCGAGATTCACATTCACAAGGCTACTCAAATTCCCTATCCATGAAGGAATATTTCCATCAATAATATTGAACATGGAGTCCAACTTCTCTAGCCTCGATAAGTTGCAAAGAGAATTAGGATGGGGCCTGCGAAACTGTTATTACGGAGACTCAATATTTGAAGTTTGGATAAGACACCAATCCATGATGGAAAGCTGCCACTAAATTCATTATAATCTAAACTAATGAATCTGAGTCGGCGTAATTGGCCCAATTCATTAGGCAGATAGCCATGAAAATTGTTCTTACTAATATCAAGAGACATTAGGAATGAGAAATTTCCCAAGTGTGGTGGAATGGTGCCTCTGAGACCCATATTTGAAAGATTCAAGGCTCTAACTCTTTGATGGCGTGCACCGCAAGAAATACCAACCCAATTGCATATTGGTTGAGAAATGGACCAATTATTTGCCAAGACACTTTGAGGATCTGTGACATAGGCTTTGAAAGCAAGAAGAGCAAATTGATCTGTTGTTAAGTTTTGTACGATCATAGCTAAGCTAGCCATTGAATATTGTAACAATAGCATAGGAAAAATGTAGAACAAGCTCATATTGATCTTCATAATTGCTTAGCAAAATAAGTGCCGAGTCTGATTGATATAAATTTTAAAGAGAAGAAAAATATATAGCATACCTACACAAGAGATAGAAGCTGCCAAGTCAATGCATATGCTCGTCAATTATATTCACTATGCCGACCTTGCAAGTTGTAACCGTACATTTATTGTATATTTTATTGACTTTTTTTTTGGGTCTTCCAGAAGAAGAAAAAATAAATAAAACAACTTTGACTTACTAGCTAGTTGCTTGTAATTAATTAACTACACATTTGGCTTTTATGAATTTTCTACTAAATTTCAATATACTAGCGAACAGTTTTTGTGGCCGAAAATAATCTCAGAAAATAAACATTTTGGTCGCAAATAATCCTTTTGCAACCGAAACTTAAGGAGATTGTCAATTTTCTCCCTACTATAATCAATATATACCATTTGCCCCCTAGTTGTTCTTATAATAGTCAATAACCCTCGACAGCATAACCCTTAATAACATAAGTTTATAATATTATCCTTATTTTCAAATACACTCTTATTCATATTTATTATATATAAAATAAATCACATGAATTGAAATTTAAAAAAAAAGTATTAAAAATAAGAAATATATATTTTGATGTAAAAAACTTAATAATAAAAATTTTTCTTGCAATTTTTATTTTATAAACGTTTTCTTATAATAAATATATAAGAAAAGTATTATAAAATGATAAAAAAAATTATTATAAGAAAACTTGAACGATAAATAAAAAATTATTATAAAATAAATATTAAAATATTTTTCTTATACTTTTTACATTTAATTTTAAAATATTATAAGGTATTTATTAGATGAAAATGTTTACAAAATAAGAAGTACAAGAAAAAATTTTATTATTAATTTTTTTGTTCATATCAAAACATATATTTCTTGTTTTAATACTTACTTTTTTATTTAGTTTCTATTCATATGATTTATTTAATTTATAATAAATATAAATAAAAGTGTATTTGAAAATAGCAGTAATATTGTAAGCTAATACTATGAGGGGGATTATTGGCTATTATAAAACAATAAGGAGGTAAATTGTATGGATTAATTATAGTAGGGGAAATTGGCAGTCTCCCCCAAAACTTGTCTACTTGCAGCCAAATACTAATAGCTGCAATAAGTGCCCATTTCGCTTATAAGAATTCTTCCAAATTTTTTCCATTTTCAGGGGCCCCGCTGTCAATATCTTCACCAACTTTCTACAATAAGAAAGGAGACAAGAATGCGAAGACTTACCGACGAGAGCAACTCACGATGATGAAGCTGAAGCCAAAAATTAATTTGAACTAAAAATCTTTTATGGATAATAAAAGTTGAAAAAGCCTCCTTTAAGCTTCACCTCTTTTTATAATAATCCGAAATTCTAATGACGTCATGTCTAAATAGCCCTGAACTCCTCATGTAAGAGGATTTCAGATTTTATTACCTAATAAAAAGCTAGAAATTAACTAATATGACCATGAAGCAAGAAATGGAAGTTAAATCATTAGTTTTCTAGAAAAATAAAATTTAATAATCTTACTAATGGTGTTACGAAAAAACTTCTAATGGTGTTTTGGGGACTAAAATAACGACAAAAAGTTGTATAATATGCCTTAATCTGACATCATTAATCACTTCAAGTTACATCGCGTACAAATTCACCTCTAACACACCTTGTCTTACATTAATTACTTTAAGATTTAGATTTTAGAAATTATCTCTCAACTTTTTCTTAAAAAATTGGCACTCGTGTCATAATTATTAGTGCCGAAAAGTTTTTCTAAGGCATAAGAATTTTCTTTCAATTCATAACTTATTTTCGTTAAATTAAATGAAAGATATAAACAGAAAACTTCGATTGCATCCATATATATTCAGGTGCATTCATTTTCGTATTTGACAAACCTCGAGACCTCATCGTCGTTATCTTTCTTCGCGACTCAAAACTCGAGTGATATTTTACAGGGACTTGGTGGAGAATTAAAAAAAAGAAAAAGAAAGAAAATTCACTGGGCACTGGTTGTTACAACATGGCTTCAGCTCTAAGCCTCTAATCATGATTGCTCTTGATATCTACAGTTACTTGAATTCAAGTAATGATAAATATAATATAAAAACTAGTGTCTAATTATGGGCAAACGTTTTCATCTCCATCTAAATAATATGCCTTCGGACTTTGGCAGCCTCTCAACCCTTCACCAGTGAATGATGGAGTGGTCTTGATTTTGCATGCTTGACTTTATTGATTTCAAAAGTCAATAAAATCTGCCGTAGAAATTGTAAAGGAAACGGCCTAGAGATCTGCGCGGAAAAATTGCCGGTTGCTCGTCAAAGTTTCAATTATAGATGTACAAAAATAAGAGAAAAACAATATGGAAAAAAGCATAAAAGACAAAAGATTATGCAACTGAAAAAAGAACTATTTGCATTAATTGATTTTAGCTTATGTACTTTGCCATTATTCTATTTATTTGTTGCTATTTTTTTATCACCACTCTCTTACAACTATCAAAACTGTGCGCCTCGCTAGCAATCCATGCCACCTTTCAACGATTGTAGAATATGAGCCCTACCCCTTTTCTCTCTAAAAACCGGTTCAAACTTCAAATCTTCAATTTTTATATCTAAATTCTCTTTTTATTCTTTCTCTATGTCCATAGTTTATCGTTTAGTCCCCATACTTTTTCAAGGAGAATAGCCACTGGATCTTTAAGATTTGCTCAAATATACACACGGACGTGGGTCTTTTGAAAAAAAAATGATCATAGAAATCTCTTTCTAGATTGTTGTGTTGAGACATTAGGATCAAAGATCATAATTTTTTAAAAAAAAAAGGGTGCAATCTTTTTTTTAAACGGGAGGGTACCAGTTTTCTCCATGCCAAAAATAATATGTATTATTACTCTCTTACTATTTTTATAATAGTCAATAATCTCATTAAAATTTTATAATATTATCCTTATTTTTTAATACAATTTTATTTATATTTATTATAAATTAAATGAATCATATAAATTAAAATAAAAATAAAAAATTTTAAGTAGTGAAAATTAAAAATATATGTTTTGGTGATAACAAAAAATTAAAAATAACACATTTTCTTGTATTTTTATTATTATTTTAATATTTTTATTGCAATAAATATATATTTTATATTCTAAAGATAAATTATCAAATAAATGACTTATTTAACCCGCTTTTTCTTTAAATGTTTTGTGCTAAAGAGATTTTTAATATTGCAAAATAATAAAGAAGTAAATAGTACATATTGATCATGGTAGGAAGAAATAGACAATGATATTATAAAAATAATAAAAAATAAGTAATATCTATTAATTTCAGCAATGAAAAATCGACAATCTCCGCGGTTAAACAAACTTCAGAGATTTTGGTGATTTCTTTCCCTACTTCCTAAATTTCTATTGAAACAATAGATAAGGGGCCGTGGAGTGAGCATATCAAAGATATACAGAGACCCTGTCTAAGTCCCGTTTCTTTTTAGGCAAAATGGCCATAAGCTGGGACCAATGAGAAAGAGGTCTTCCTGGTTTTTTGTTCTATTTTATTTGGAAAATGCTATTTTCCTCGGGTCAAACCCCGAATTATCCAAAACGACGTCGTTTTGTTCTTTTATTTTTTTTCCTGTTTTGCCTCCATGAAACGACTACGTTTCAGCCTAGCAAAAACAAAAAAAAAATGCAGAGAAATAGAAAAACGCAGCTGCTTTTCTTTCTCTTTCTCTTCCTCTTGCTCTTCGATTCACCGCACCCGACCAAAATGCAGAATGCTCTTATCTTCGTCGAAGGTGATAGGATTTTCGGCATTTGCGGATTCCCCACACCTGAGCAAAGGCATGAACAGAAGCTGTGAAATTTTCAGCATTTACAGATTCATCACACTGACGGAGGTTGCCGAAGCTCCTCAAAAACAAATACTGATTCACCTAAATAAAATTGTAGAAATGGTGAGACCAGGTCGAATCCCTAGGGAACTATGTATTTAATTTCTCAAAGTCTAAAACAAATTAATTTTCCAAAGATTTAGATTTTGCAAGCTTCTGCCACGAACCGGATAGCCGGATTTTATAAACCGGAAGACCGGATTTGGTTTGAATTTTTCTGGGAATTATCCGGCTAACCGGATAATGACAACCGGAAGACCGGTTATTGCTTGTGATGTTTCTGGAGGTTTTCGGCTAACCGGTTAATGGAAACCGGTAGACCGAATGCAGGTGGCAACAATTCTGGAAGTCTTTCGGCTGGCCGGATATGGGATCCGGAAGACCGGTTTCGTGTTCTCTCTTCTCTGGATCTATTCGGTCAACCGGAAGATGGAAATCCGGAAGACCGGTTGCAGGAACTCTGGATTCTGGAACGTATTCGGCTAACCGGTTACTGAGATCCGGAAGCCCGAATGCGAGATGTAGCTTTTCTGGAACGATTTCGGACAGCCGGTTAAGGATAACCGGAAGTCCGGTTGTGGGGTTGTGTCCTTGCTGTCTTTAATCGGCTAGCCGGTTGAGAGAATCCGGTAAGCCGGTTACGACTTCTTCCTTTGCTGACTTGATTCGGCTTGCCGGATGTTGTGCAATCCGGTTGTCCGGTTTTGGGGTTTTCAAATTGTTTTCTTTAACACGAAATTAAAATAAATAAAATAAAAATAACAAGACTTTAAAATTAAACAAGGAAATTAATCTTACCAAACTTCCAATCCAAGGGTATCAATTCCATCCAATTGCAATTTTGATCATAGGCTTAAATATAAATTACTCATTCCAAGAACTTAGTCTACTTAATCGGAAAAGCCGTAGAAAGTAATTATTCTCCTAATACATTAGACTCAAACAATCGCCTAAATCCAAACTTATCACTAATTTAACTGGGCATCATCGTTCCATATCAAATTAAGTGATAGCATTAAGAAAAGTGAGAATGACTAAAACAAGATCAATTAATTCAGATTACTCCAATTTAATCAATTTGTATTTTCATTCCCCTAGAGCCTATCATGCAAGCTATGTAATTGCGGCCGTCAATATACACACACATGAGCCAACTCCTTGCTACTCAATTCAATCATTCATGACAATTACGGATCACAAACTCATGACTAGCGATAGAAAAATAAATATTGAATTAAGGCGTCAACTCAATCAATATAAATAATTCATAGAAATTAAGAACAAGAAAATAAAAATTACTTGGATTAAAGAAATTCTTGTTAAGTTCAAAGCCTCACAAAACTACAACTGGAATTTGATTAACCCCTGGACCGGAATTAAAACCTTAGCCACTCATGGTGGCCAAACAAAACAAAAGAATTGTTTGAAAAGAAAGTTGCAGCCGTTCTTCTTGCTTCCCACGTTCCAGCTCTCTTTTTCTCCTCTCTGTTTTTGTCTTGTCTTGGCTTGTTATATTGCTTCCTTTTTCTCACGCCCAAGCAAGGATTTCTTTTGCTGGATCTCTTTCCTCTTTTGCCTCTCAACTAATCCTTCTCCAATTCTGATTGTTAGGAAATTAACTCCCTTTAGGAAAAGGTCAGCCCACGTTTGCAAAGCCCAAATAAAGCCCTTTTTATCCACTTTTTATCATAATCTCCATGCTTTGGCTCCTAGATCAAATGAAACATAATTTCCACAGATTAGCACTAGATCAATCAAAATATGAGGGAATTAAACTAAATATAATATGACTATTTATGACCTATCACACACCCCAGCAAAAGCTTGAACAGCAGCTGTGAAATTTTCGCCATTTACGGATTCACCACACCCTTATTTTCGCCATTAACATTTCAGCACTTATTTTCTAACATTTTACTTAAACCGAAAATTAAATAAAATGAAAATGACAATAGCTACCAAATTTCAGCACTTGCAAATTAATTAAATTCAGCACTTGCAGAGCAATTATATTCAGCACTGTGAGTCACCGTTTGACTTGGGAAATTTCAGTGAATGGATCGCGAATGGTAGATTGTGGTGGGTTATGTCGTTCTCTGGTGAAACGAAGAGGACATGAAGACAAAACGAAGAGGAGAGGAAGACATTTGGGTTTGCTTTTGGCTGGATCAAATAGCGACGTTTGCTTTTGCTTGATTGAAACTGCTGGTGAAACTAAAAGGAGCGTGCGAAGAGAAGAGGAAGACGAAAACGAAGGCGTTTGCTGGACTGAATACGTTTCATGGAAGTAGAAAGGAAAAAAAAACCAAAACGGCGTCGTTTTGATTTCTTTCGGGGTTTGATCTGAGATAAATAGCAGAACTCATTTTATTTTCATACCATAAACATTAAAGAAGTAATTAAAGATATTTTTTTTAGTTATTTTATCATAACACAAATAATTGAAGTTCTCCACTAAAGTGGCATGTCAAATCAAATTATTATCCATGTGCCAACAAACAATCAAATCAAGACTAGAGCTAAAACCATCAATGATAAATCTTAAATTTTGATCAATCAAGGCTAGTAATTAAGCAATAATTAACAAAAATGAAAAAAAGGATTAAGAAATATTTCTTTTATTTTCTAAATTTTCTCCAATTGTTTCATTGAATTAACAGATGATTAAACTGTGATATCCTTAGAAATTTTTAAATAACCCTTAGAAAAAATTCAATGCAAGAAACCCTTCAAGTGAAATCCTAACAAAAATTTCATATTCATGTAATTAAATTGTGAGATCTTTAGAGTTAAAGTTGTTATTCAAAAAAAGAACCCAGTTTGGTATTGCCAACTGCAGGTTCAACTTTAAAGTGTTTGTTGCATTTAATAATTCAACAATTGGATGTTTTCCCAAGAAAGGAAAATCTTGTGAACCTTGCTTTATTGATTTTGTGTTATCAGATGCTCATCAAGAGACATAATTTATTTATTACTTGGCAGACGGGTGTTGATGCTTCAAGGAGATGGAGAGACATATCTTCTGTGGAAATTACTGGAAAGATTAAGTAGAAAATTGTTATATTGGGAGACAGTTGCACTACTTGGATTGATTTATAGTTTGGTTCTGGAAAAATATATATATATAATATAACATTGATAGAAGTCTAACATATTTCTTGGTCCAATTTGTGCTCTGCTCTGCCCTACGCAAACAAGGAAGGACACAAAGTTAACAAACACACAAAAAACAGTTTGATCTGTGTAATTTCGGAAGAAAGCTACAGAGGCTTGAGAGGAAGAGAGATAAAGAGTTGGATATTAAATGACTTGATGCGTTTATTATTGAATCTAGAACTGGCCTTCTAAAGGCATAAAATACAAATATCCAACTAGAAAAAAGAAACAAGAATACCAAATTATAAGGAGATAATGCAGCACTAAGTGCCACAATTCCAGCGTCTACTTTATTCAGTTCTATTCTAAAGCAATACAAACCACTAACAGCTAATTTACTCCTCCTGACTTGGTCTGTCTTAATTCCAACACACGCAACAGCGCAGTAATAGAGGATAGCACATATCAGAGTTACGTTAATTGCTTGGAGCAACATCATCGAGAAACGTTACTTTAATCTTCACGAGCTTTGCAGCGGCTATTTTCCTAGATACCCCCTATTCTGGTGACTTCACGCAACAATTTAATGCCAAATGCGTGATGCTTAATAAGCAATCCACTTTGGCAGAAAAAGCTTGCTCATCTTGCACCAAATTTGCATCAACAACTTAAGTCAATCCATGAGGTAATGACTTCTTTACCCAATTCCCTAAACTCATTTTCCTAGCCAACATCTCATCTGTGGGCTTCTTGCAACAATTTAATGCCAAATGCGCGATGCTTAATAAACAATCCACTTTGGCAGAAAAAGCTTGCTCATCTTGCACCAAATTTGCATCAACAACTTCAATCAATCCGTGAGGTAAAGACTTCTTTACCCAATTCCCTAAACTCATTTTCCTGGCGAACATCTCATCTATGGGCTTCTTTTTTGTGAAAGTTTCCAATAATAAAACACCATAACTCTAGACATCGCCTTTGGGTAAAATAATCGCCTCTGTTCCATACTCACCATTTTTTAAATTTCAATTAATCAAACAACTATAAGATTATGAAACAAATAATCTTCTCATAATAGTGGACCCAAAGTCTGGGTGTACTTAATAAAAGAACATAATTTGAAATAGGATTTGAAACTATACCTGGTGCCATATAACCAATTATAGCCATGGTTATGGTTTGTATCACTAAATCAGTTCCTTCACTTAAGAGTTTGAAATGCCAAGTCATTCAAGCATGCAGCCATATTTTCATTTAGGAGAATGTTGCTGGATTTAAATCACTGTAAACCACAAGTGTCGAATGACTATGACAAAGATATTCAAGAGCTAATGTCTCAGCTATCATTATATTCAATTTTGTAGGATATCTAGAAAATAGTTGTGAGAATACAATCACTTCTCAAAACTACCATTGGACATCAACTCAAATGCCAAGGCCGTGAAATCCATATGACAATAGTCATAAATAATCTTCATGAGATTTTAATGATGAACATTTCAAATTTTTTAAATTCAAAATCAAAACTCTTAAATGCTCTCTACCTACAGATTGAAAATCTTTACTGCAGCATTATGATATGCCCACCTGTGAAACACACATATCAGCAATATCTTCCACATTTTTCAAGGAAGTGCAAGCTCCTAGAATTTAAAAGGAGAGAATAACAGAGAGAAAATAGAGAGAAGATTCAGAGAAGAAGAAGAGATTAAGTCTAAAATTCATATCTATATATCCGTTCAAATACAGCTGTGGAAACATTTATACCAACAAGAATCTGCTCACAAATATAGCTGTGGAAGCATTTATACCAACAAGAATTTGCTCACAGCTGTCAAAACTAAATAAAACCTTCTCACTATAATAAAAATATTCCCTAGATAGCTAAAGCAGTTAGAAACAGAATTTTCAAATCATATATGCTTAGCAAGTGTAATCCTTCAGCCATTTGGGTGGCTTTCTTACGTGACTTGGCTTAAGGTTATCTTGGGGTCGATTTCGAATAGCCTCATTTGGGTCTGCCTCGGCCTCTTCCCTAATTTGATAGAGCTAGCTGAGTTGGGGTTGTCTAACTGTAATATTGGGGTAGTATCACGTTGCCTCCATCAGAAGCATCTCTTTATATACTAATGCAAA
Organism: Citropsis articulata; assembly: GCA_030449925.1. Taxonomy (NCBI): domain Eukaryota; kingdom Viridiplantae; phylum Streptophyta; class Magnoliopsida; order Sapindales; family Rutaceae; genus Citropsis; species Citropsis articulata. Next base: position 1,998,569 of record JASUUH010000101.1, on the reverse strand, counting down.
ACTACATATACCAAGCAAGTTGCATTCTTTAAATTCATGAAAGTTTTCTCCATGTTGCTAGAGATTACAAATCTTCTTGACTTTTAATTGTTGTACCCTTATTTTGACATCTTATAAAGAAGGGGATCACAATTGCTATTAGTACAATGGATATTATTATTGGAGGCAAAACATATTTCTAGACAAGAAAATAGCATTGTTGGATTCATTTCTGTTATTTTTCTTACAAGGTGGGACTTTTAGTCTTGGTGAACCACAGATGTAGTCTTGATGAATCATATAGTGCATAATTTCATATAAACGACTGCATTGAAGAGTTTATAAAAAGGCTCTTTGGTTGGAATTTCTCCTTCTAGTATATTATGAGGCACATTAAAGTGCCTCCAATGACTGGGAAACTTTTCCAGAGATATTATTGCTAGAGAGATCCAGGAATTATGAACTTATTACCCTACCAAATCATTCAGAGATATAACCTTGAAATTGATTACCAATTAATGATAGAGTCACTAAATCTTTGATGCCACCAATGTTTTTGTCATGTCAGCTGATAGTTGGTTCATTGATAAATCTAAATCTACCAAGCCATTCAAGTTTTGTATATTTTGAGGGAAAGAACCACTTAATAAATTTGACAAAAAGTTTATCTTCAGGATATTCACAAGAGCCAACAAGGATGATAGTATACTAGCTCTGAAATTGTTGAAGCCAAAGTTGAGTTCCTCAAGAGATATCAAAATTGCCAAGCGTTGCGGTATATGTCCGAAGAGCTAAGCTTTTTTTCACTTAGCTCCAATCCATTCAACCTCTCCAAGTGACAAAGATCATAGGGAATGGATTCTTGCAAATCAATATTAGAGAGACCAAAATCTTGTAACATCTGAAATCTTCTCATCGTTGTTAGAATAGTTCCATTCAAGTCATTACTGAAGAGGTTTAATGTTGGATCTTTAATCTGATGTGTTGTGGACTATGATATAAGGTTAAGCTCAATTAAAAGTGCACTATTAAGATTTTTAGTAGCTTGGACTTAACGTATTTGATAGCGTGTAAGTCTTTAATGTATAGAGGTTTAAGAGTAATTTATATTTTTATGATGTGCTAAAATAGAAATATAAAATGATAATAAGGAAGTTACCTATATATAACAGTTATAATCCCAGATCACTCGTTATATTCTATTCTTCTCTAGCGTCTCATCATCGAATAGAGTGCAGAAAGAAAATTGAAGGATTCTCTAAGAAAAAGTGTTGATCTAGAAGACAAACAACACAGCCCTAGAAAGCAATTGGTCACAACATGAATGTTCCTGAAACTTGAGGCAAATATTATTTTCTAACACTTCAAACTATCAAGCCACATAAATTACCAAATTTCTTAAGGAATGTTGCCTTTGATTTTGCAATTTGATGCATAATTTTTTTTAAGAAAGAAGATAAATTCCCAATTAATGGTGGAAGGAGATTCAAGTAATAGATTATTTAACCGAAGGTTAAAAATGTTAGAACTCTGCAATTAGTCAAAGAAGAGAGAAAACTTCATTCTATTGTAGATGAATCTATCTTTAAGTAATTAAATCCAAGGAAGAGCTCACTGAGGAATCTCAAGTTGCCAAAAGTGTTTGAAATAACGCTAGAGAATGCGTTTGAGGTCAAGTCTAAGCCAATGAGTTTAGAAGCATTGGCAATGGAATTGAGAATTGTTCCTATAAGTTTATTAATCCCCAATACTAAAAACTCTATTGAGTTGTGTTCCACATTGGCTAGTAAAGAAGAGATACTTGGGTTTATAAGGAGAATAACTCATTCCACCTAATAGGATAGTCTTTTGAGTTAGATACTTAGAAATCCTAGGCCAACCCCCTTCAACAATTGGTATCAGAGTTATACCCTAGTGGCCAGAGTGTAATAATGGAACAACTCAAGTGTGTCGAGCAAAAGGATAAAAGTCCAACGGTGATTTTGTCCGGGGGGAAGGGATTGTTGAGTTGCGTCCCACATTGCTAGTAAAGGAAAAATACTTGGGTTTATAAGGAGAGATAAGTCATTTCACCCAAAAAGCTAGTTTTTTGAATTGAATGCCTAAAAATCCTAAGCTAAGCCCCTCCTCCGCAACAAATTCCAAGTTCGAAAGTGAGTGGCCAATTGTTGATGGTAGATAGACTATAAGTTGATTGCCAATGAGGTTACGGAGTGTTATTGGTTGAAATGTTGAATACAGTGGGCAGGAAGAGACCGCTTCAGTTATTGGGACCAAGAACTAGAGTGCCTTTGTAGATTTCCAATCTCGGTTAGAATTTCACCTACCATAATTTCAATTTTCATGTTGAATTGGAAGTGTCAAAAGTACATGCAGTGGAATATGGTAAAATTCTTGCCTTGCTTCATTTGGAAGTGTAGGTTTAATCATAGTAAAAACGTGGTACTTTTAGGGAACAATCAATTTGTGAATTCATACAATTTGGCTGTGGCTAACAATTATTAAAAATATAAATTGAAATATATACAAAAATTCGTGGGAACGTCCAAAATTTAGTAGTATATATATATATATAATCTTTTTCTAATGCAAATGCCCTTATTTTATTCTCATGTGGATACACTTTTAAACCGTAGAGTTTAAGAGAGTTAGTTTTTAACTCTTTAAAACCGCACATTTAACAATGTGTCCGCATTAAAAAAAAAATACGAGTGTCTACACCTGATAATGATTATATACATATATACATACATACTTACATACACACACACACATATAATTTTAACGGTAACAATTTTAAATATAACTTTCACAATTTTACAACCATGGATTGCAATATATCCAAAGGAAAAAATTAAAATTGTTATTAATGTTTTAAGTAATAAACCAATAAATAACTGTAAGGTCCCTATGGAGCACCAAAAGACTTTTCTCCCCATTATGATTATATATTACTTTTCCTGTCACTTTCTCTTACTTTTCCCCGTTTTACTCTCCCAATATTACCGTGCTTTATAATTTAGATTGAGTTTCTCTACTTTCATTCAAAAAATACAAAAATTGAGTCAAAACTGAGTTTCTCACTTTGGATCGAGTTGAAAAGGTGTAAAAATACAAAGAAATTTTGTTTTATTGTAAAAATATAAAGAAAAAATTTGTTTTGTCTACATATATTATCAAAGTTTCCCACAAATAAATTTAAATAACAATAATGTATGGGATCCAATATTTGAGTCACAATTTAAGTATCAATGTTATGTGTCACTCATTCAGTAAAATTACTTAATCATCAGTTAATGGATAAATGTCATATCAGTTAAGACTCAAATTGGGACTTATATATTAGAATACTAACATTACTCTTTAAATAAAATCAAAGATGATAGAAATATAATTCCTTATCTATCCTTATTTTCATGCCATTAGCCAAGAATCATGGAAACCACAATAAACCACCACCAAAAAGCTCTACGGATTTTACTTTTTAAATATTTATTTGTTTACCTATATGATAAATAAGAAAGTGAAAAAATATGTTATCCTTGTTGGGATAATATGCTCTTTTAAAGCATATTAATTTATTTTCTGATTAATAAAATATTTGAGATATTTTAATTGCATAAATTTATTGAATAAGGTCCGTTTAATCATATTATATGTATTTATGTAATCATTATATGGATTCACAGAAGACATAAATACAAGTTATCTTATTATTAAATAAATTAAGTTCATGATTGATAAAGCGAGTTGGTATTCTATTTATGTTTAGATCGTAGTAAATTCATTGAATGATTTTCTTAATCATGTATGAATTTACTAATGTAATTGACTACATTAATGCATCACATATGTGATTTAATTAACCTCGAAATGATCGGACTTATTAAATCTCATAGGCATTGATTTTCTTGTAATCTTAATCTTGAGTTAATTATGATTTCATGATTATAATTGTTATTCCATTTGAGTTCATGGGCACGACACCCTTGTGGTCAAGATTACCCATTGTCTTGGTGGGAGCAATTATGAGTATTGGAGTTATAGATTAACGATATAAATTTGTCTGTCACATCTCGATGGGTTTTGATGTGATCGTAGAATTCTGAGTTGAAAATGATCATTAGAAAACCGGTAAGTATCAAGGAATAAGATGTAATTCGTCATTGAATGATTGAGATATCGATTTAATTAACGATGTACAAAGTTGAGCGATAAAGAAATCAATGTGGGGATGATTTTTATTCGCGTCTGATTATGGAGGTCATTCAATCTTATAGTGGAGTAGAGTTGGAATTAAATGATTAGCATTTAATTCTGAGCTTAATTATTTGTAATTATTGTATGTTAAAAATGATCACGGGTTAGCTCGTTTAATTGATTGCATCTCTTTGGATTAATAAGCGAATATAGCTAATTTGGGTTAAAACATTATATTATTTAGTGGGAATTAATATCTTTTGTATAAAGGCATATTTATTTCTGGTGGTTGTATGGAAAAGAAAATAACGTAACTTTGGTTTGGGCGCAGGTTTCATTAAAGAAATAATATAAAGACATTTTTAGAAAAAAGACCACTTCATCTGATCGGAGAAAAATTTTACCGTCTTAGTTTCTTATAGTGGTGATAAAAAGCGTCAGTGCGGTCGATCACGGTCATGCGCGGAAGATCGTTTGGTGACGGATCGTGATCTAATGAGCGTGATGGTGACGGATCGTGATGCAGGGGCTCGTCTGAAAAATCCGGATTTTAGTGCGATTACAGATTCTGAATTCGTATATATTATATGAGATCGGTCATAAAAGTTTTTTTAAAAGCTGATTTTTCATGATTGGTATCGGATACCGTATTAATATATAAGAATTTGTATGAAATTAATTTGATAATTATGTATTAAGTGTGATTTATTGGATGTATATTATTGTTTTAATATATGAATAAAGCATGTTAATGGTTTGTCTTAATTCATGGTTAGATTTTCTATTGTATTTTTCTTTGGATCTGTAATAAGAGGGGTGGTCTTTAATCACCATGTTTCCTTCTTGATTTAATTTACTGTAATAAAATTTTTGTAAGCCAAAATTGGCCTAGGAAATTTGTAAATTACGGATCACAGTTCGGAGAAACAAGACTGGAATTTTCAGAAACAGCCACGAACCAACGACCACCACCGAACCAGCAGCGCAAGCACGCACGTAGCAGCAACGCACAGCAGCCGGCGCGGGCGGGCAGCAAGGCCAGCAGCTCGCGCTGCGCGCGCTCACACAGTTCGAGCCGGGAGCAGCAAGCGCACGCTGGCAGTGCGCGCGCTGGGCGTCGCGCGCTGCGCGCAGCAAGCAGCGCGCGCGGCCAGCCTGGCCAGCGTCGCGCGCAGCAGCAGCTTGCGCTCCGGCAACTAGCAGGCGCTTCGTCGGGTATTTCCGGCGTGATGGGTGCAGCAAATCCGGCGTCGGAAATGGCCGGAAGCGGCAAATAGCAGCTGGAGCTTTTTTGGTTAATGGCGGCTGGGAAAACGAAAGAGAAGAAGATGGTTAGGGTTTTTTCAATGGTTTTTATCGTTGAAGTCCTTATGGTTCTATAATTCTTCTAATGGGCAGCAAAGTGTTAAATATTTTTCATTTGAGTCCAAAAACAGTTTTGGACTTAATGAATCCTAGTTTTAGGCCCAATTAAAATTTGGGCTTAATGGATTAAAAATGCAGAGATAAAATTTAGCACATTAAATTTATTTTTGGTCCAAAATTTTTATTTATAATTAAAAAAAAAGATTTTATTTATTTCCTTTCAAAATTAAAATTGGACCATTAATAAATTTTAAAAGCTCAATTTCCCCTAGTACATTAACAAAGACAAGCTTATGGAAGATGGACATTGACAAGAAGTCCAATGAAGATTAGGCTTAGGTTTAATGTATTTTTCATTTTAGGAAAGCCATGAATTAAGATTATTTAATTATTTTTCTATATGTTATGTTTTGGTTGATAACATCCCATGATAACATGTCATATAGAATAGATAGTGCCACTCTATGCATAATGATAAATGTCATTAATTAATTATGAATTTCATGATATTGTTTGAAATTTGCAAAATGCTTTATAATATTGGATTTCATCTAGATAATATTATAGGAAGCATGCAATTAACAATATATTATTTAATGTATGTTTTAGAAGGAAAAACCAAATTTTAAAATATTGAGTGGGAGAGGGAAAATTCAAGATAATTTTTCCCATGGGCTCCATTGTTAGTTCAATAATAAAATTATATATATACCTCGACTTCATGATACGGTGATGCTCCCTACGGAGGGTATATATATTAGATATTTTATTTGATGAACTTCTTCAAAGATAAAATTGAAATATTTTTCAATCAATTGTTCACCCCAACGGTGACTATTGATATGAAAAATACGTAGATTGAAACAATGGTTATACACTCAACTAAAATTTGTTATTAACCTTCCCAACGAAGCTCTGTTAACAAATTTAGGCCCAAAAGGGATAACGATAATTAATTATCATGTCTTTACATGAAAGTAAATAATCCAATGGAAAATTGGGTCTAGTAAGTGTAGACATGACTTCCCCAACGGATAGCTTGTCAAAGCGGTACTAGATTATCGTTATAATAAATTAAAATGCATTTATGGTTTTTTGCATTTTTGTCATTTATTGTGAATATTGTTTCAAAGTATTTATTGACGGAGGTTGTCGAAACTCCTCAAAACAAATACTGATTCACCTAAATAAATTTGTAGAAGTAGTGAAACCAGGTCGAATCCCAAGAGAACTATGTATTTAATTTCTCAAAGTTTTAAAACAAATTAATTTTCCAAGAATAATTAGATTTTGCAAGGTTCTGCCTCTAACCGGATCACCGTTTATTGTAAAACGGTAAGCCGCTTATTTTCTGGGAGCTATCCGGATGACCGGATGTGGAAACCGGAAGACCGGTTAAGGCTTGTGACACTTCTGGATTTATTCGGACAACCGGATAAGGGATCCGGAAAACCGAATTCTGTTTGGCTTGGTTCTGGAAGCTAATCGGCAATCCGGTTATTGGAAACCGGTAGACCGAATGCAGGTGGCAACAATTCTGGAAGTCTTTCGGCTGGCCGGATGAAGGAAACGGATAGCCGGTTGCGGGTTCTCTCCTTGCTGACTTTATTCGGACAATCGGAAAAGGAATTCGGAAATCCGGTTTCGGCTGGTAACGATTCTGGACGCGATTCGGCTAACCGGTTACTGAGATCCGGAAGCCCGAATGCGAGTTCTCTCTTCTCTGGATCTATTCGGTCAACCGGAAGATGGAAATCCGGAAGACCGGTTGCGGGAACTCTGGATTCTGGAACGTATTCGGCTATCCGGTTTATGAAACCGGCAGACCGAATTTCGTTTGTCTCCTTTCTGTCTACAAACGGCTAGCCGGTTTAGGAAAACCGGTTATCCGAATTTCTGGGATTTTAAGGGTTTCTTTAACGAGATTATGATAAAATAAAATAAAATAAAATAAAACAAGATCTAAATTTAAGCAAGGAAAATTAATCTTACCAAACTTCCAATCCAAGGGTATCAATTCCATCCAATTGCAATTTTGTTCATAGGCAAAAATATAAATTACTCAATCCAAGAACTTAGTCTACTTAATCGGAAAAGCCGTAGAAAGTAATTATTCTCCTAATACATTAGACTCAAACAATCGCCTAAATCCAAACTTATCACCAATTTAACTGGGCATCATCGTTCCATATCAGATAGCATTAAGAATAGTGAGAATGACTAAAACAAGATCAATTAATTCAGATTACTCCAATTTAATCAATTTGTATTTTATTTCCTGAGCCTATCATGCAAGCTATGTAATTTGCGTCAATATACACACATGAGCCAACTCCTTGCTACTCAATTCAATCATTCATGACAATTACGGATCACAAACTCATGACTAGTGATAGAAAAATAAATATTGAATTAAGGCGTCAACTCAATCAATATAAATAATTCATATGAAATAAGAACAAGAAAATAAAAATTAGTTGGATTGAAGAAATTCTTGTTAAGTTCAAAGCCTCACAAAACTACAATCGGAATTTGATTACCCTTGGATCAGAATTAAAACCTTAGCCACTCATGGTGGCTAAACAAAACAAAAGAATTGATTAGAATAAATTGCAGCCGCTTCTTGCTTCTCAATTCACGTTCAAGCTCTGTGTTTTGTCTTGACTTGTTTTTTTCTTCCCCCTTTCTCACGTTCCAACCCTTTTTATAATGCTTGCCTTTACGTTTCTTTTCCTCTTTTGCTAGCTTTCCTAATCCTTCTTGGCTTCTTCTCCTCTTAATGCTAGGAAACCGTCTCCTTCAAGTCAACGGTCAGCCCACGTTCCAAAGCCCAAATAAAGCCCTTATTATCCACTTTTTATCATAATCTCCATGATTCATCTCCTAAATCAATTCAAACATGATTTCCACAAATTAGCACAAAATCAATATAAATATGAGGGAATTAAACTAAATATAGCATGACTATTTATGACCTATCAAATTCCCCCACACCTAAACCATGCTTGTCCTCAAGCATATCTTAAATCATCATACCAATCCTCCCTTTTACCTCCTTTCAAAACATTCAATATCCAAGAATACCAATAAAGCTAAACACACATCAATGAGTCGAATCATAGTGACAATCTAGAGAATAAGCATTCATAGGATAGAATTTGTAAAAACACAAGCATCCCATCAATTCATCAAAATCAAATGCAGTAAGACTTAACACCCTCGCATGGTTTCGCTCAATGCTCTCAAAGTGTTTAGGGTGCGTGTTTTACTCTCAAAATCAAAGCATAGCATGTCATTACCATAGGCTTGCAAATGATTTAAATCTCCACCACTGCATATGAATATGATGCAAAAATCAAAGGGACTTAACAAGGATTGAAATGGGGCTTAGGTAAAGGTATGGTAGAAGGAAAATTTAAGGGTTTAACGATCAAGACAAAGAGTTAGTTACATGCATGATTTAGATGCCACAAACACAATAAACAAACACACTTCTAAAATGATGAAATTTATCCCCACATTTAAGCACTTAAAACACTTGGAGAAACAATTTGATAATTCAATTGCTTTTGCAAATAATTCTCCAATCATCCAATCAAGGGAATAAATTTCTCAACAAAATTTTTTTTTTCTTTTTTTCTTTTTCTTCTTTTTTTTTTTTTTTCGATCATGCAATTACTTCACTCTTGTCTTGATAGGGTAGAAGGAAAACAAGAATAACAAACAAAAAGGCTTGGGGTTAAATAATGTGTTAGAAAACAAAGAAAGGGAAAAATAGGCTCAAAGGGGCTAACTAGGGGAAAATAAAAGGTGAGTCTTTTAGAGTTTAAGAATTGGTTAAACCTAATTGCCCTTATCACACTTAAGTATCAATTCAAAAATGTGGTCTCAATATACATTCATAAGCAAGTTCTAGAATAAACACACTAAGTTTGATACACTCAACAAAAATAAAAGGAGCAAAAATGTAATGAGTTGCTCTTAGGCTCAAAAGCTCACTAGAGTGTCTATTTTGCATCAAGTCTTGTGCACTTTTCAATCAACAAATTAATTCGACACCATCAAAAATTTTAAAGAAAAACACTATTCATGCTTACCTCTTTCATGCATTAAAACTCAAAACAAAGATGTATCCCTAACTTACAAGGTATTCAAAGATATTGGGGAGACTTAAAGCACAAAATTTTTATTTTTAAGAACATTGCCAAAATCCTCCCCCACACCTAAATAATACATTGTCCTCAATGTATCAACAAGTAAATAGCTCACAAAAAATAATAATGATGAAAAGTAAATGAGAAGGGAAGAAGAAACTCCCCTGAATGTGAGCGGTGTGGACTCGAATGAGCTAGGGAGAGGGTTCCAAGGAAAGCTGAAGAGTGGTGTGAGCACGTTTTATCAAGGTTAATTTTCTTCATCAAGAACATCTGGAGGCTTAAAATAAAATCAACGAAAGTAAAGAAAACCAAAAATAAAAATAAAAACTCAAAAGCAAGAATAAAGAAAATATTTGGGTTGCCTCCCAATAGCGCAATTGTTTAACGTCGTTTTGCTCGACACAGTCGCAAAGCGAATAAATCATCCAATGCCTTTTAAATTAGATTGTGCATCTAATTCTAGCTCATTCCCAACACTTCCTTGGGCATAAACCTCCTGCACAATAGGGTCAATCGCATCAATTTGACAAAGAGAATGCTCATCAGTAGGGTGTTTCACAGCATCAAATATGTTAAATTTAACAATCTCTCCATCAAACTCGACAGAGAGAGTACCCTCATCTACATCAATTTTTGTTTTGGCAGTTTTCATGAAAGGTCTTCCTAATAAGATTGAAGCTGATTTTGAAGAAGGATGACCTTCCATCTCTAAGATGTAGAAATCTACAGGAAATATAAGCTCATTAACTTTCACCAAAACATCTTCTACTATCCCAAGTGGGTGAATATAAGAACGGTCAGCCAATTGAATAACAACACCAGTCGGTTGCAAGTCATTTAATTTTAATTCTTGGTAAACGGAATATGGCATGACATTAATTGAAGCTCCTAAATCTAGCATAGCATGCTCAATTTTCTTTTCACCAATCACACAAGGTAATGAAAACATACCTGGATCCTTGCATTTTTCTGGCATATTCTTTTGTAAAATTGCCGAAACATTCTTACTTACCTCAACCTTCCCCTTTTCTTTCATCTTCCTCTTGTTGGTACACAACTCTTTCAAGAACTTTGCGTATTTGGGAATTTGCTTGATCGCATCCAACAAGGGGATGTTAATTTGCACTCTCCTAAACGTGTCCAGAATCTCCTTTTCTTGCTCATCTTCTTTTGGCTTAGCTAACCTGCTAGGAAAAGGAGGTGTAGGCGTGTAAGATGAAAGAGATAAAGGTGGATCGAATTTTACCCCACGCTTTGTTTTAGATGGTGCTTCTTCATCTTCATCTCCCTTGGCTATTTCAGCTTCTTTAGGTGGAGTTGATCCCGAGGGAATTTCTTTTCCGCTTCGCAGTGAAATCGCACTACAGTTCTCTCTTGGGTTGATTTCTGGCTGTGAAGGTAGCTTTCCAGAATTTTGAGCTTCCAACTTACTAACTGACGTGGCCAATTGAGTAATTTGGTTGCCTAAATTCTGGATGCTTGTCCTTGTTTCCTGCTGAAGTTGAAGAGTACTATTAGCAAGATTCTTAACAATATCTTCCAAAGACATACCTGAGTTGGAAGCTTGAGTCTGTGTAGGGGTTGGAGGTGGTCTAGTGAAGTTCTGAAAAGGTGGCCTTTGTTGTCCTCCTTGGTTTCCATAGCTAAAGTTAGGATGATCCCTCCATCCAGGATTGTAGTGATTCGAATAGGGATCATACTTCCTTTGAGCGTGACCAGGAAACCCATTTATAGCATTGGCTTTCGTGGAGTCTTGTTGTAATGTAGCACATATCAAGGGATGCCCATGAAGTGAGCATATTCCACACGCTTTCACTGTTTGTAATTGCCCTACAGCCATTTGACGAACCAAAGCAGTTAAATCAAAATTTTGATTTTTAAGATCACTTACCTCGTTAACTTGCTTGATAGATCCTCCTCCCGCTCTTGTACCAAATTGTTGAGAAGTTTCAGCCATATTTGAAATCAATTGTTTGGCTGCTTCAGGTGTCTTGTTCACTAAAGCTCCACCACTTGCTGCATCAATCATACTCCTATCCATTGGCAACAATCCCTCATAGAAATATTGGATAAGGAGTTGATCAGAAATTTGATGGTGGGGAAAACTTGCACATAATCTTTTGAATCGTTCCCAGTATTCATACAGCGTCTCCCCAGAGATCTGCGTGATGCCATAAATCTCCTTCCTAATACTAGCAGCTCGTGAGGCAGGAAAGAATTTCTCCAGGAATAGCCTTTTCATCTCATTCCATGTGGTGATAGAACCGGAAGGTAGATAGTAGAGCCAATCTTTAGCTTGATCCTTCAAAGAGAAGGGAAAAGCTCTAAGGTTGATTTGCTCCTCGGATACACCATGTGGCTTCATTCCAGAGCAAACAATGTGAAATTCTTTGAGGTGCTTATGAGGATCTTCACCTGCAAAACCACGAAAAGAAGGAAGTAAATGAATCAAACCAGATTTTAATTCAAAATCATTAGCAATATTAGGAAAAGTAATGCATAGGGGCTGTTGATTCAAATCTGGTGCGGCGAGTTCTTTGAGAGTTCTGTCCGCCATCTCTTCTTTAGCTTCTGCAAAAATGGATGTACCACCAGTAGTGAAATCTATCTCTGCTTCTTCCTCAAGACGACGTTTTCCCTCTCTAGTCTCTTTTCTCAATTGACGCGCTGTCCTCTCGATTTCTGGATTATACTGCAAATTAGTAGCCTGAGAAGAACGGGTCATAAACTAAATCAAATAAACAATTAAACAATGAGAAACTAAAATTAAGTCCCCGGCAACGGCGCCAATTTTGACGGAGGTTGTCGAAACTCCTCAAAACAAATACTGATTCACCTAAATAAATTTGTAGAAGTAGTGAAACCAGGTCGAATCCCAAGAGAACTATGTATTTAATTTCTCAAAGTTTTAAAACAAATTAATTTTCCAAGAATAATTAGATTTTGCAAGGTTCTGCCTCTAACCGGATCACCGTTTATTGTAAAACGGTAAGCCGTTTATTTTCTGGGAGCTATCCGGATGACCGGATGTGGAAACCGGAAGACCGGTTAAGGCTTGTGACACTTCTGGATTTATTCGGACAACCGGATAAGGGATCCGGAAAACCGAATTCTGTTTGGCTTGGTTCTGGAAGCTAATCGGCAATCCGGTTATTGGAAACCGGTAGACCGAATGCAGGTGGCAACAATTCTGGAAGTCTTTCTTTGGCTGAGATGAAGGAAACGGATAGCGGTTCATGGGTTCTCTCCTTCGACTTTATTGGGACAATCGGAAAAGGAATTGAATCCCGGTTTGGTAACGATTACGGGCCGATTCGACTAACCGATTCTTGAGATCCAAGCTTGAATCAGTTCTCTCTTCTGGATCTATTCGGTCAACCGGAAGATGGAAATCAGGAAGGCCGGTTGCGGGAACTCGATTCGACGTATTACTATCCAGGTTTATAAACCGGCGGACCGAATTTCGTTTATCTCCTTTCTCTCTGAAGCAGCTGGCGGTTTAGGAAAACCGGTTATCCGAATTTCTGGGATTTTAAGGGTTTCTTTAACGAGATTATGATAAAATAAAATAAAATAAAATAAAACAAGATCTAAATTTAAGCAAGGAAAATTAATCTTACCAAACTTCCAATCCAAGGGTATCAATTCCATCCAATTGTAATTTTGTTCATAGGCAAAAATATAAATTACTCAATCCAAGAACTTAGTCTACTTAATCGGAAAAGCCGTAGAAAGTAATTATTCTCCTAATACATTAGACTCAAACAATCGCCTAAATCCAAACTTATCACCAATTTAACTGGGCATCATCGTTCCATATCAAATTTAGTGATAGCATTAAGAATAGTGAGAATGACTAAAACAAGATCAATTAATTCAGATTACTCCAATTTAATCAATTTGTATTTTTATTTCCCTAGAGCCTATCATGCAAGCTATGTAATTGCGGCCGTCAATATACACACACATGAGCCAACTCCTTGCTACTCAATTCAATCATTCATGACAATTACGGATCACAAACTCATGACTAGCGATAGAAAAATAAATATTGAATTAAGGCGTCAACTCAATCAATATAAATAATTCATATGAAATAAGAACAAGAAAATAAAAATTAGTTGGATTGAAGAAATTCTTGTTAAGTTCAAAGCCTCACAAAACTACAATCGGAATTTGATTACCCTTGGATCAGAATTAAAACCTTAGCCACTCATGGTGGCTAAACAAAACAAAAGAATTGATTAGAATAAATTGCAGCCGCTTCTTGCTTCTCAATTCACGTTCAAGCTCTGTGTTTTGTCTTGACTTGTTTTTTTCTTCCCCCTTTCTCACGTTCCAGCCCTTTTTATAATGCTTGCCTTTACGTTTCTTTTCCTCTTTTGCTAGCTTTCCTAATCCTTCTTGGCTTCTTCTCCTCTTAATGCTAGGAAACCGTCTCCTTCAAGTCAACGGTCAGCCCACGTTCCAAAGCCCAAATAAAGCCCTTATTATCCACTTTTTATCATAATCTCCATGATTCATCTCCTAAATCAATTCAAACATGATTTCCACAAATTAGCACAAAATCAATATAAATATGAGGGAATTAAACTAAATATAGCATGACTATTTATGACCTATCATTTATGCATGTCTATTTTTTTTTTTCAGAAAATGACTTCCATCAACCCATTATTAATTATCCTTGTTAAAAATGAACTCACTGGAGAAAATTATTTAGATTGGAAACACAATCTATTTAATATCCTCACTGCTAAGGGCTGCAAATATGTGATGACCCAGCCATGCCCTTAAGAACCATCGTTATACGATTATAGAAATCAGAGGGAGCCTTATGAGAAATGGTGCGAAGCTAACAAAATGGCTAAACGTTATATATTGGCTTCGATTTCTGTGGAACTGCATAAAAAACATCGGAGCATGGAAACAGCCACTGAAATAATGGCTAGTCTTCATCAGATGTTTGGGCAAAATACTCATTTTGCCAGAGATGCAGCGTTAAAAAGTATTACGGATACTAAGATGGAAGAGGGCACAAAAGTTCGTGAACATGTCCTCAAAATGATGGACTATTTGAGTGAGGTAGAGATTCATGGTGTTCAAATCGATGATAAAACAAAGATTAACATGGTGATTGAATCTTTACCTGATACATTCAAAGAGTTTAAGGTCAGCTATATCTTAAACAATAAAGATATGACCTTAATTCGATTAATGCACGAACTACATGCTATAGAAGAGTTTTATCATAGCAGAAAACTTCCTGAAAAAGGATTCTCTTCAAGGCTTAGGTCGAAAGACTGGAATAAGCAAGAAAGAGTAGGGATTGGCAAAGTGTTCACTAAAAGAAGTAGCAAGCCAAGAGGCAAGTGTTACAAGTGTGGATAGAAGGGTCACTGGAAGAAAGATTGTCCTAAGATTATTAAAATCAGGTATAGGAAATCTTTAAGCTTCCTAATTAGTTCATATTTCTATTGATTTATGCAATAGTGAATTCTGAGATAACTAATTTGTAATTCATTTATTTGGTTTTTAAGAAACCAAGAGATTAAGTGAAGAAAGCTTCAAGCAGCAGTTGAGGACATGCTAGTTTATATCAATTGAAAGGCTAGATCAATTTTATGAGACTTTAGTTTTGATATTTGTCTTTATTAGAGGAATTTAATTTCGGTGACTTGTTTTAATAAACAGGAGTACACTGTTATTTATGGATCCTCTATTTTGGTTATTGATAAAGACATCTTATATCATATAAATCCATTGATCTATTCAAAGTAAGATATAATGATAAATAGTATATGTTTTTATCAAAGAAAAGAAATATTTCTCCTGACCAAAATAACCTCTAATATTTATGCTTAAGTCATATAAACTATAATAAGATTTTAAGAAAATGATTAATGATAGGCTTCTTAGCCTATTAAGATTGATCATGGTAATTCTATAAATCTTATTTAGAAAAGTAATGTGACGAGAATGCTCTTTTTGAGTTAAAAGCATAACATTGTATTGGATGATTTAGTGCATACAAATGTACAGACTAATCAGTTTACATGTGGTAAGAGGTTATGAGTATTCTATCAATTTTATTGATGAATATTCACTTTTTTTATGTTTGTCTAAATGCGTCGTAATTCCATGCTTTTGAAATTCAAAAGAGTACAAGGATAAGACAAAGCAATTAGACAGGAACATAAAAGAACTTCGATATGATCGAAACAAAGAACACTATGATACGATAGTGTAATTAAATGGAGAAATAAGATTCTTTTGGATAAAACAAAATATATACTAATTGGTTTATCAATTGCCTTTTTGATTCCAGATACCAGAATTTAAAACTGTTGAAGTTTAAGGAACTTAGATTCATCTACCTCAGTGTCTACTACTCCAAGAAATTATGAAAAAGTCACAAACATAGTTTGAGACACATTCGTATTTGGAGTTTACTAGTATTTATACTAGGATCAGAGGTAGAAAAGATGAATTCGTGTTCAGAAGTTTGCATGTTTTAAGTATCTTAAAGGAATAAAGTAAAGTCTGAATTATAGTCCTCAAGATAAGAATGTATTTATAGACATATTCTTTACTTTCTTTGAGGAAGACTATATAATGACTTATTACCTGAGAGTAAGTTAAAACTAGAGAAATAAAAAGAAGATCAGGTTGATGCTCAGCTTTCAACACCTGTTATTGAACAGGAAGAACAGCAACAACCAACTGATCAACACAGGATTATCCCTGAACAACAATCCCTTTTAGAACCTCGTCGTAGTGGGAGGGTAACTAAGTTACCAGCAAGATACATGTTATTGGGACAAACCTATAAGGTTATCTCAGATGAACATGTACAAGATCCCACTAGCTACAACGAAGCTCTAATAGATAGAGATGTTGATTTTTAGAAAAAAGGCCATGAATCAAGAAATGGAATTTACGAATTCCAATAAAGTCTGGGAACTTGTAGAGGCACCAAGTGGGGTAAAACCTATAAGGTGCAAGTGAATCTACAAGAGAAAAAGAGGAGTAAACGGAAAGGTGGAAACATTTATACCTAGATTAGTAACCAAAAGTTCCACTCAGAAAGAGAAATCGATTATGAGGTAACTTTTCCTCCGGTTGCTATGCTTAAATCCATCAGAATTTCGCCCTCCATTGTTGTAGTGCTAGATTGCAAAATTTGGCAAATGTATGTCAAGACTGCCTTTCTTAATGGCATCTTGAAGAAGACATCTAAATGCAGCAACCAGATGGATTCATACAAGGCCAAGAACACATGGTATATAAGTTGCAGAGATCCATTTATAGATTGAAGCAAGCATCCCGGTCATGGAACATCAGATTTGATCAAGCGATTAAATCGTTTGGATTCATTCAGAATATTGATGAACCATATGTGTACAAGAAAAATCAGGGAAAATCTGTAACCTTCCTAGTTCTTTATGTAGATAATATTCTCCTAATTGGAAATGATATAGGAGTATTGACTACAATAAAGAGTTGGTTAGCAAAACAGTTTGATACAAAGACCTGGGAGAGGCAAGTTATATTCTTGGTATCATCTTTATATGAAACTGGAAGAATAAAACTTTAACCTTGTCTCAAGAGGTCTATATCAAAAGGATATTGGCTAGATTTAGCATGGAAAATTCCAAGATTGGTTTATTACCATTCAGATATGGAATTGTATTCTCTAAGGATCAATCTTCTAAGACATCTGAAGAGATAGAAAGAATGAGACGAGTTCTCTATGCAGAAGATGTGGGAAGTCTCATGTATGCCATGATTTGCACTAGGCCAGATATCTGTTTTGCAGTATGAATGGTTAGCAGATATCAATTTAATCCTGAACCTGAACACTAGACTACAGTCAAGCATATAATGAAGTATCTGAAAAGAATTAAAGATTATATGCTTGTGTATTCTGGTGATGAACTCATTCCAGTGGGTTATACATATTCTGACTTTATGTCAGATAAAGGATTCTAGAAAATCAACTTCCAACTATGTGTTTGCATTAGGAAGTAGAGTTGTTAGTTGGAGGAGTGTGAAACAATCTTGTATCACAGACTCCACAACTTAAGCTAAATATGTGGCTACATATGAAGCTGCAAAAGAAGTTGAAGCTGCAAAAGAAGTTGTATGGCTCTACAAGTTCCTACAAAATCTTGAGATGGTACCTGTTGTAACTGCACCCATTAAACTATCTTGTGATAATAGTGGTGCAGTAGCTCAACCAAGGAACCACAAGAAACAAAACATATTGAAAGGAAGTATCATCTTTTAAGGGAATAGTGTAGATGAGTTATATGAAAGTACCCTAAATGGCATAAGATGTTAAATACCAGATCTTATAATAATGGCCATTAGTGGAAAACCTTTATAACCTGCACTTAGAGCCCTAGAGCATGTGCAATATGCCAGATATGCTTTAAGAGCTAGTGGGAGATTGTTGGGATAATATGCTCTTTTAAAGCATATTAATTTATTTTCTGATTAATAAAATATTTGAGATATTTTAATTGCATAAATATATTGAATAAGGTCCGTTTAATCATATTATATGTATTTATGTGATCATTATATGGATTCACAGAAGACATAAATACAAGTTATCTTATGATTAAATAAATTAAGTTCGCAGTTGATAAACAGAGTTGGGCGCTCTATTTATGTTTAGACTGTAGTAAATTCATTGAATGATTTGTCTTAATCATGTATGAATTTACTAATGTAGTTTGACTACATTGAGCTGGATCACATATGAGATTTAATTAACCTTGAAATGACTGTCAGACTTATTAAATCTCATAGGCATTGATTTTACTGTAATCTTAATCTTGAGTAAATTATGATTTCATGATTATAATTGTTATTCCATTTGAGTTACCAATGGGCACGACACACCCTTGTGGTCAAGATTACCCAGTATCTTGGTGGGAGCAATTATGAGTATTGGAGTTATAGATTAACAATATAGAATTTGTACGACATCTCTTGATGAGTTTTCATGATCATAGAATTCTGGCGGTGTGTGTCATATTTAATATTTTGAATATTATCATTAGTGAAAACCGCAGTATCAAGGAATAAGATGTACTAAATCAATTGACAATCGAGATATCGATTTAATTAACGACGTGGTACAAAGGATTGAGCAAGAAAGAAATTAATGTGGTATGGGACTAATTTTATTCGAACATACAATTATGAGGAGGGCCCAATCTTATAGTGGAGTAGAGTTGAATTAAATGATTAGGCTTGTTTAATTACAGTGCTTAATTGTTGTAGCCACTATTGTATGTTCCCAAATGATCCGGATTAGCTCATTTAATCGATCGCACCACTACTGGATTAATAAGCAAGATAACTAGAAATTTGGGTTAAAAACATAATTATATTATTTAGTGGGAGGCTCCATTAATATACTTTTGTATAAAGGGGCCTTATGTTATTTTACAAGGTGGTCCCCTTATGGAAAAAGAAAAGTAACGTAACTTTAGTTTTGGAGCCTAGGGTTTCACTAAAGAAATAATATAAAAGGCTTATTTTTCTCCCAAGAGAAAAAGACAGCCACTTCATACAGATCATAGAAAAAGATTTTTCTCTCTAATTTTGAGAGAAAAATTTTCTCGTGCTAGTTTGCTTATAGTGGTGATAAAGGCGCCCACACGTCAAGTGCAGATCAATCCTGAGTCATAACCTGGAAGATCGTTTGGTGACGGATCGTGATCTAACGAACGTGGTGGTGACGGATCGTGATCTGGGAGCCTAAATTACTTCAGCGGAAAAATCCAAACTGGATTTTCAAGGTACGATTTCTAGATTACGAATTCATATATATTATATGAGATCGGTCCTAAAAATTTTTTTTTAAAACTGAATTTTCCCCAACAATCCTCAAAAAGATTTTTCAAATAGAAATAAGTTAATATTATTTTAATCAAATAATGATTTTTTTAAAGGAAAAATAAACAGTAGTCAAAGCAATTCTCTCTCTCTCCTCAATAAAAAGTAATAAAATATAAATTGAAAAAGGAGAAAGCACTATACAAAATTAAAGAGAGAGAAGCATTTTTATTTTAAGAATATTAATTAAAGTGACTTCAAAGTCTTAAATGTTGATATAACTCTTCAAATAAATAATAAAATCTTATTTAAAAAGTCTTTTGTTGATGCTTTTGGAATATGGCACAATTCCTTTACTTATATTAAGAATCAATTGTAATATCTTTGATCAACTTTCAGCTTGTATATTTTTATGAATTATATATTTGCTCCCCAGTTTTAGACTATCATTAGTGAATTACCTATCCATTGTACACTTGTATAAATTAGTGAAGCAGTCAATGAAATAATTCAAACTCTCCAACAGATAATATTCTTATTGCATAATTGTTTTAAGATGATCTTCTTGCCATGAAATTTCCACTGTAACCAAAATGAAGGTTTATCCCATTGTATTTGACGAATTCAGAAATGCAGAAGAAATAAAACACTGAAAATAGTTTTAGTTACACCGGTGACCTGTATGAGGTATTATTGTTATTTGAAAACCAAACGAAATCTGTTGGGATGTTTTGAAATGACAATTGATCATAAAATCACTGCCCAAAACTCTTCCTTGTCTAAAAAAAAAAAAAAAGGAGAAATTTGTCTGTGCCGCATGAATAGAGTAAATATATGGGAGAGAATAGATGGGAGAAGAAAAATAATCGTTGGAGACATGAAAGATAAAACAAACAAATAACAACGGAGAAGAACAATTAACAATGGCGAAGAAGAGGAGGCAGTGGAGGGAGAAAACAATAAGGGAAAGACAAATAAATTATCAAAGAGGGAAGAGAGAAAAAATATTCATAAATTAACGATCCATTTGATCTAATAAGCATTAGCCTTCAATGATTTTTAATTTAATGATCGCAAAAATGTGTTTAAATTTATGTTCCTTTCAAAATGAATTCCTTTGCATCAGCTACAGCTGGCCATAACGGGCAGAATTTTGAACGATGTATTGAAAATGAATTCTGCAGGCATCAATGCAAATTGATAATAAATATATCTGCTTCAAAAAGATGAAGTGAAAGTGGAACGCACCTTGAAGTTCGTTAAAACGAAGATTGAGATACATAAGCTTAAGGATGGCTTTAGGTAAACAAAACAGTAGCTTAGAGCCTCGTATTTTAAGAATTTTTTTTAATATTTCTTTAATGGTTCTCTAATTAATAAAGGTCTTTCCAAAATTAATAATATTGTTTAACTATTAACTCAATCATTATTATCCTTTCTAAGAAAGAAATTAAATTATTTACCTCTTGAATTTTCTTAAATAATCTAATTATTTCATGTTAGAATTTTTTATTTTTAATTTTTATTAAAAATCTTAAAATCTGTATATAAAAAATTTAATAATAATAGAACCATAAACTATTGTACAAATTTTTTTGTACAAGCTGAGTTGGCAGCTAACAGGTAAACTGACAGGGACTAGCCACATCACTAATTTAAGTCACCCCAAGTTAACAGCATAAAAGCTTTTTTTTTTCTTATTTTCCTATTTCTCCCATTCACGTCTTCACAAGCTCCTTGGATGGCTCCAGCATCTCTCTTTGTTGCCGGTGACAATCTTTCCTGGTTTCGCTCTAATGACGACAATTTTCCGTTGCCATCGAATTTTTTTTGGTATGTCCTATAAGATTTTATTTTTAGATCTAAAACTAATAATATTCATTACATTAAACTTGTTGAAGTTATCAAAACTTCAACAAAATCCGCAAAGGAGAGAGAGAAAGTAAAGAAATTGAAATAATAATTATTCTTATTTCTTATTTTGTTTATATATTTGTCTCATCTTTCGGCACTTTCTCGTCAATCTAGTCATGCGCTTCTTCTTGTAGTCATGCGCTTCTTCTTGTACTTGGCTCTCATGGTGACTGGGCTGTACAGACTAACAAATTCTCTCTCAATGGCCTTCGGAATCATCAGTGAAAACTGGTATGTCCTATAAGATTGCTTGATTGAGAGTGTTTTCAATTTTCTTCAAATTGGGGTTGTTTTTTTTTTTTTTTGAATGGTTGAATTCACTGTTGCTATGTGAAAATCAATCAATTCTTTTTCATTTGAACAATTTAATACTTGCTACTGATCATGTCAAAAAAAGAAAAAGAAAAAGAAAAAGAAAAAAGGCATCTTTTTTGTTGGGAATGACGCTGTAGATAATTTTCATTCTTTTCGTATGTTTCACTAGTGATGATTAACTAGGGGAATTAACTAATTGTGTTGGTTTGGCTTCACAATTATTGTAATATCAAAACAAGTGTATTATAATTTATTCATTGAGATAAAGATGATTAAGTTAAAAGAAATAATGTAAGGACCTCTCCAAAAATACTGTTACAATGAGCAGCCTTGCTGACGTTTTCAATGCTACAATATTTCTTGCATTGGAATATGCTTGCCACAAGTTTTATATGACTTTTTATCTGTTATATTGGTTCCCAAATCTTCATTTATGGGCTATGATTTTGCGTTCTTTTTACTGTTGACAGCAGTTGTTCTATGATTATTATGTTTACTGCATGCTCTATTTTAGTTTATGAAATGTGTTTTAATAGTAAGTTTTGCCAACGCCTACTGTAAAGACAAGTAGTTTGTGGTGCTAATAATTCTTTTATCAGAGATTTATTAGCAAGCAATGCATGAACTCTATCTAGGTATGTACTTTCACCACCTAGGTTTTGCCTCATTAATAAATGGAAAAAAAATAATCTGATTGATTTGCACTTATCAAATGGAGTTCATTGGCAATGTGATAGTAAAAGTCAACTTATTGCTAGTAAAAGTCAACTTATTACTAGTATAAAATTCTTTAGAGAAGAAAGCAAAAGGGGACATGACAATAATTTATCAATAATATTGGGTTATTAACATTTTTTACTTAACTAATTGTTGTGACTTAACCATACAACTTCCAATTTCTGCTTGCTCTACTCACCATCCCTGGGAAAAGCCCTACGGTGCTCCCTGAGTCTTCCTAGTGAAAAATAGAGAGGTTGGTTGTGGTATACTCCTTTGCCCTTCAAATTATTTCGTGAGTATTGGCTGTAGCCCAAACTTAACAATATTTAATAGTAAACACAAGCAAGCCTATTGAATATGACAAATCTTATTTAGAAATTGAGATTTGATTAATCAAATTTGGCCTTTGTCTTAAATCGTTGTTTCGAGTTTGCAGGGGTAATGATGAATTAAATTTAGTCTGTTAAAAATTTTGTAGATGTTTAAAGATTCATCTCGTTGGTCTAGTTATTTTTTACTGGGTTATATAGTATAAAGTTGCTGAGAACACATTTTACAGCTTTACAATTTACGAAAAAATAGGAGGATCATTGAGAATATTTTTAAAGACTTCTATATTTTTTTTTAATTTAGAGATTTTTGGAATCATTTTTTCTCGTCACCATGCACAATTTGTAGCTAACTTATTGTTGTCTAATTAATTGTAGTGTCTTCGCTTAATGGACCCTTCTATGCCTTTATGGGAGGTCGCAACATGCTGATTTTTACTGTCGAAACTACCAATATGCTGAGTTTTACTAGCGAAGCTACTGTAGCTACCACAAGTGGTTTCGTGGCACTCATTATACTCCCATCCTAACCTACCGATATTCCCACAGAAAACTTAAGCAAGAACTGCAACTGTGGATTTTCCTTGTCATATATACACTTGTGACTTTGTACTTTAGCCATCTAGGCTTGTTTTAATGATATTTCTCTTCAATGATTAAATTTTTAACTTTGGAACAATTGCAACAATGAAAATGAGATGAGGTGCTTGCATATTTTGAATGAAAGAGCCTTTAATATATTCTCTTATGCAAAATACATCAAATGAGAAGTAAGGATATATCATTATTAATTTTGTTAAATAGCAGCAATATAACTTCTATAACATGAGTAAAAGATTTGTCAAAGACCAAGTAATAGTTCCTTACATGGTGCCAAAAGCGATATGGTAGTAACAGGGGGAAAAAAATGAAACGACACCAAAACAAGCTCAAATTCTTCGAGCATTATTATGAGTGAAAAGGCATAAAGGCTTCGACCAATGTAGTAGGACTAATCATGTGCATCCCTCTAAGCTGAATAATGACTACAAATAAAAACAAACAAGTTAATGTTTATGATGTTAAAAGAAATAACAATAGTCATAATTAATGCATACTTGCAAATTATTAGTAGATCTACCTATGATTAGATCATCCTTGGTATGTATTTGTAGGCATGTATGCGCTCGCAATTGGATCAATTTCAAAATTCTATAATTCACCCAAAAAAATAAATATAAACATTATAGAACTAAAATAAGTTAAATCTTCAGAATTTAAATGAGAATTATTCAACAAATATTACATACCTCCATAACCATGCTTTGTTGTGTGCCAAAGATATCTTTATCGCATAATGGTTCTATGAAATCATTCTATGCATAGTATAGTACAGTTACTACAAATAATAAATATAATAAAAAAATACAATAAAATAGAAGCCATTGTTAAGATTTTTTATTTGCTTACCTTTTTCATCTTTTGACCATTTGAATTCTTTTGCACTATTTTTTCTTTCATTTTCCGGACAACTTTTCAAGCTTAGATTGCTTCCTCTTGAATCGAGGACAACCTGTACTCTGGACCACCAAAGGAGTGAGAATGGTTGAAGTGCCATCAAGATTTCCATGACTTCTTGTTCCATCAATTGAACTAATCTTACTCTGCTTTCCATTGACAAACTTTCACTCAACATTGTTTCCAAATCATTTACTGTTGACACCACCGAATTGCACTTTTCTTCACTAATGGAAGCTAATTCTGCCACATTATAAAATAAACTACACATCTTATCAAAGCGATGGCTCTCAGGTTTGACACTCCAATTATCATAATTTACCTTCACTTTAGTATGACATCTTTTTACATCTTTTCTCCATCACCTAAGAATATACTTTGGTGGGACGTGAAAGATACTCTTATGAAGTAACACTGCAATTGCTCGGCATAATATTCCTTTAAATTCAAACAACTGGCAATTACAATTAACCTCATGAGATGCCATATTCAAGAAAACAATGAAAGAATCATGACATAGAGTTTCTCCAACCTTGACGTCTTCATTCACAATAAATTCCAAGCTCACACCATTCTCTTTATATACAGATACTTCACAATATATTTTTGCTGATAACTCACGCTAAAACTCTTTGAATTTTGCAATTGTATACACATCTTGAAATTGTTTCTCAATGGCATAATGAATCATACAAAGTATCTACGAATTGAAAGAATTAAAATCAGCTTAATTCTCCTTTCCACCTTATCATTCAATGCACTCTCATATTGTTCCACAAACTGTTTCAAAATTGTTTTAGAATTTATATACTCATAAAAAAAATGAATGCATGCTTTCACTGCGTTGAGTTGTAGACATTCCTACCCAAAAAGAATTTTTCACAAATGATGGCACCCAACATCTTCTTTCATTATACAACCCAAACAACCACTCATTACAACTCAGATTATATTTTTCAATGAATTTATCCCAACGTCCTTCAAATGCAGTAGGCGTTAATGAATGATAAATAATATTTTGTAGATTAAACTTGATTGAATAATATTCCTTGTAACCTCTTAATTTTTCAGGCAATTTCTTCATTATATGCCACAAACACCATCTATGCCATGTATTTGGAAAAACAAACTCAATTGCTTTCTGCATATCTTGATTAGTAATTATCGCTTCTGGGGTGATACCCATCATACATGTATGCCAAGACTCAAAAAGCCATATGAAGGTCTCAGTATCTTCATTAGAGGTCAATCCACAACCTAATAGAGTCTATTGTCCATGATGATTCACCCCCGCAAAGGCAGCAAAAGGCATATCGTATCTATTAGTCAAATATGTTGTATCAAATGTAATAACATCGCCAAACTCCTTATACGTAGCCTGACTACTTGTATTAGCCCATAAAACATTTTTTAATCGGTCCTCTTCATCTAAATCTATAGCATAAAAGAAATTTGTCTTGTTACCTTGCATTTTCATAAAGTAGTTTTGAATTACAATGGCATCTGTAGCTCAAAGCTGCAAACGTCTTACTTTATTAACATGATTTCTACAATCTCTCTCCAAACAAGATAAATTCTCCTATCCTCGTACTTCAACTGCTAAAGAATTAAAACTTTTTTATCCCAGCTCTATCATTTAACTCCAGCTTCCTAATCACATATGTTTTCAATATTCTGTTGTTCTTTAAAAATCGAGCTTTCGCTAGAGTAGTAAGTTCATGATTATGGTCAAATATGATGAAGCGCACTTGCCACTTTCCATCAGGTCTTATAGAAGCACCAAGCCTTGCTTTGCAATCAATATTTTTCATTGGACGCGTCTCGAAGGCATTTGTAGACTTTGATCCTGGTTTGCCATAATGCGAACAACACATTGTCACAAATTTAATTGCCCATCATCTCCCTTTCTCGAAGATCTAATAACACCTTCAAACCCTATACTTTTTCCATATTGCTTGTAAAAGTCAAAAACACTCTCAAAATAATCAAAAACCTTTCCAACCTTAGGCAACTCAATTTTTTCTTCTGGACTTATTGTATCTTCCATTTGCACATCATTATTGTCCTAATATACATGATATAAAAATCCAAATAAAAAATTAAATTGATGAACATTAAAAATAATAATAATATGAATTTATCTCGACAAGATGAGAGTTTGAGAGAATGTCTTCAACAAGTTTTGACTCAAAGTTCTGCATGTCTGATATTCAGTAATCGATGATTAAACGAATCAGTCGATGCCAATACATGATGAAGGTTAAAAAATGCTAATAAACAGTAAAAACCAAAAAGCCCCCACCTAAAATAAGTAAATTAACTTCCATATCCATATATGATAATTATATTTCCAAAGGAAAAGTACCACAAACAATTTAAAAATTTGAAAGATTGTTATGCGAATTTTGATTAAACAAAAATTTTCTTCAAACCAGGTGTTACATACAAATCCTGATAATTGTTGTAATAAGTACATGATCCAAACTAAAGTTCCAGATTGTTCAACTACTAATTTGTAGAACAATTAATAAGCAATACTCTATTTTTGTTCCTGGAGATAAAATACAATAAAGAAGCTTATTAATAAAGTCGTAGTAAATATATGATTCGAACTTATTTTGTTTGACTTAAAACTAAAAGTAATTGATTAGTTTAACATAGCAAAATCGGATTCAATCCCCTCTAAACAAAAGACTGAACTTCCATTAGAAAAAAATCGAGAACAATAATGACACGCATGGAAGATTGTAAAGAAAACACCCTTAATCTATCTAACAATTCTATAGACAAACTGAAAAAAAAATATGGTGGCAAAGGAAGATTGTAAACAAAGAGCCGAAGTCATAAAAGGAGCCCATGAAATCAGAGAAACAGGAAAACAAAAATTAAAAAAAAAAAAAGAGAATGCCTTTTATTTGAAATTATAAACCGTACAGGTTTATAGCTTGATGATGGGCTCCGTCGGTTTAAATTGACTTAACTTGATGATGTGGCCAAAGCCACATCAACTGCCAGGTTGTACAAAAGAATTTGTACAATATTTTGTGGCTCTATTATTATTGTAAAAAATTTCAATGCTCTTTTCTCTATAGGAAAAATTATTACATTCATGGTTCATTTAAAAAAATAATTTCTTGAAATACAAAATCCATATTATTATCTGATAATTAATTCATCATCTCTATTTTTTATATACTAACATTTTAAATATTTTATTTGAAAATAGTATTGTTCTTTTTTATCTGTTTCTTTAGTTTTGTAATGATTCTAATAGATTAAAAAACAAAAAAGATATCTTCTTGACTATTTTTTAAGTTCTGTTTTTGAAAAGTTTTAGGATCCTTTTTATACTATCAACATTCAAGAATTAAAGGCCCTCTTATGTTTCTCTAAATATTGAAATTATAGAATAAAAAAAGACCTTATAAAAAAAAATCACCTAAATACTCTAAACGTCCCTAATAAGCTTACTCAAATTTCCTATGCTTGAAGGAATATTTCCTTCAATAATGTTGAAACTCAAGTCCGACAACTCTAGCTTCAATAAGTTGAAGTGAGAATTTGTGATGGGACTGGTGAAATTGCTATTACGAAGACTCAACGCTTAGGGTTTGGATAGGATATCCATTAAAGATGAAAAATTTTCACTTAATTTGCTTTTAGTGAAACTTAAGAATCGGAAACGGCATAATTGCCACAATTCGTTGGGCTGTTGACCATAGAAATTGCTATGGCTAATATTAAGATAGATTAAGAATGAGATCTTGTGAGTGTGGATAAATTATGCCATGAAGAACCATAACTGACACATTCAAGGCCGTAACTCGACGATGACCAGACCGTAAGAAACTCGACCTAACCATGAAGTGGGTATGAAGTATGAACAGGGTCGAGTGCATTTGTTTGCCAGAACGGGCTACAACCCGTCTAATATTTAGGAAAATTTTCAATTTTATTTACACGAATGCCATTGTGCATATCCGCTGATGTTATCTTTACAAGTCTGCCGCCTATAAGTTTGCCATTCTTTATAAACTTAAAAGCAGGTCATATAAATTTAATTCAAAATCTAATTAACTCGTCAAACTCACTAAAGGTGCTTTTGTTCAACGGAAAATTTTAAAATTCAATTTTAGTCACTCATTTAATTAGAGAAACCATGAGAGGAAAAAATATTGGAGAGGATTCTTATCATTGTTTCCTACCTTCAATTTATCCCTTTTTTTCTTCAATTTAATAATCTGTCCCTCCCTCATTTCAAACTAAATAATTTAAATCTTAAAATCTAAAAACCAATAATTTTATGTTATAAAAACAGAAGTTGTAACCAAAGTCAAATAGCAATTAAAATAGAATCAAAATAAATTAGCTCAGAAAATAAAGTACACATTTTATGTATTAATTGTTTATACAAGTAAAACATCAAAGAAACGGAAAGATAAAGCCGTTTAATTCATAGCCTATTTAAACTCCAACCAACTTCATTTAGTAATATATTAATATACAATACCAATTAAAAAAATTTAGCCCACTCTCAAAAAAACAAAAAAAAAATGCTCACTTCGCCCCTAGATATGAAATTTACCAATTATGCATCTGTGGACCGTTGACGTCAGTTTTCTGTTTTCAATGCAAGAAGAGCGAATTGGTCCGTTGTTATGTTTTTTACTAGGCATAGCAAAACTAGCCATAAAATAGAGTCACAACAAAATAGGAACAAATTAGAATATCCGCATTTCAGTTTTTCTAATATATATAGATTCCAGAAACCTTAAGTGTTACGTGAGATGGATATAATTTTCAAGAGAAGGAAAATAGCTTACATGTAATGGGTCTGGATGCGCTCCTTGCCAAGCTTTCATTGATCTAAAGACACAAGCCACCATTTAAATTTATATGGCTGAGATTAAATGTTCTACGAGCACGGTTCATCGAAGGGTATGATCAACTCGTGATTGTGTTGGTCCATTTCATTTGGGGTCCAAAGTCTAAAGTCTAAATACATTTATTTATTTTGTAATTATTACTAAGCTTTGGAGTTAGATGAAATTTTCCATGTAATTTACCTATGAAAGCAAGCGGCAGCCCTACTTTCAGCATCGCAAAAAGATGAGAGAAGAAAAGACGCGGCAGTAGAGTTTGAGGTTAGTTGGGAGTAAGATTATTAATCTATGATTAGACGGTTAGAAAGTAAAATTAACTCTTATTTCTCTTAAATTTTAAGAGTAAGTTCTTGATATCGTTCTCTATAATTTTACTAATCTTGATTTTTATTTTATTCTCTCATTAGCTATTATTTGAGATATCAATTTGTTAGGGAGACAGTTATTTGGTATTTTTATAAGTAAAAAATAGTGAGATTCTTGATGTTAGTAACCTCTAATATTATCTAAAAAATAATTTAGACTATAATCTCATTAATATAGTGAAAGTTTCCGTTTTGGGTTTTCTATATAAAAATCTGTGCCTCTTGTGGTTGATTTTTACTTTAAATTTATTGGTTTATTTTTCTGCCTATTTATTTGTGGTGCACATTCTATTTTAATTACACAAAAAGGAAAAGAGTTTTATTTTCACTTAATTTACAGTTGCTTTTGTTAGTCCCTTTCACAACAGACTTATATTAGAGAAAGAGAGCCTAATGCGCGATTATAAAAATGGGGCACACATGAAAAGAAAGAGAGTCGTTATCCAAGAGTAAAAACCGAAAGAAAAGCAAGAAAGAAACCAAATTCAAGAAAAGAAGCAAGCCTGCTTCAGTGACAAATCTGCATAGTATAATCAAGAGCCAACTTGTCTCATTCTTGTTTTATTTCTTGCTTGTTCTTTGAGCATGAAGATGTACTCAATGGTTAAGACATTGTTGTTTATCTTTCTTTCGCAAGTTATGAACTAAATTTAATTGTAATTAAGTGATAAATAATCTTAATAGTTCCTTGACCGATTATATAAGTTGCTGTATGTTTGCTATAACATTTTGCTTTGATAATATTTATTCATAACAATTATTTCAAGTTTAAAAAAAGCCATAAAAGAGCCTCTTAATGGAATATATTAGAGCAATACTTTGTCTTAAATTGAGTTTCATGAATTAAGTCCAAAAAAGGCTATGCTTGATTTAAGATTAGTGATTAACTAAATGTAGGAATTCACCTTGTAAAGTAACAAGAATCTAAACATGTAATGATATATCTTATGTTGGCATAGCAATTGGTCACAGTTAGGTTGCATAAAGATAAAAGATATCCAACATGCGACAGCTAAAGATAAATAAGGTTTCTACCTAGTGTTGTAGTAAATGTTACAGCAAATGAACTTAACATGAGAAGAACAGTCAACGTTATTAAGAGAATTTGATCACTTAACTACTTCATTCCCTAGTGAATTTATCCTTGTGATTGAAGTGAGAATCATATTTATTGAATCTTTGTTATTTGTATTTTTTTCTTTAATTCTTAGTTCTATTAATTGTACTATTTTAATTTAGACTTTAGGTTGCACTGTTGAAATTGCTATAGCAATTCGTATAACATTAATCCATGTGGAGACAATCTTGAATACTCATCATTATATTACTTATTGTATACAGTTGCATGTTGACACCAATAGCAATTGAACTAGAAATATCACAACAGGGACTTGAGAGGTCCAACAGAACCAATTGACCAAGCACCTCCAGAACCACCTACACCACTAATTGAGCCAAAATTAAAGAGATTTACTAGAGAACAGTGACCTTCCACTAGATATCTATCACATCAGTACGTGATGCTTATAGATGAAGGAGAGGCAGAATGCTTTGAAGAAGCTATGTCTCACCAGCATAAAAGTGAGTGGTTTACAACCATGTAAGAAGAGATGAAATCCTTGAATGAGAACTACACTTATGACCTAGTAAAGCTTCTTGAAGGAAAGAGGGCACTGAAGAACAAATGGGTTTTTATAGGTTGAAATAACTCACAACACCAATACAAGGGATTGGTTGTGAAAGGGTTTCGGTTAGAAGAAAGGTGTTGATTTTGAAAAACTATTTTCTCCTATGGTAAAAATGTTATCTATCTGAGTTGTTTTGGGATTAGGAGGTAGCTTGAACTTGGAGATTGCACAGCTTGATGTAAAAACAGCTTTCTTACGCGATGACTTAAAGGAAGAAATATACATAGAGTAATTTGAAGGGTTCAGTGTTAGAGGCAAAGAAGAAATTGTGTGCAAGTTAAAGAAAAGCTTGTATGGCCTGAAACAGAAACTAAGACAGTGGTACATGAAGTTTGATTCTTTTATGGAGAATCATGATTTCAACAAGACTATGTGCGATCATTGTGTATTTGTAAAGAAGTTTGATGATAATAATTTTATTATTCTTTTGCATTATATGGATGACATGCTGATTGTTGGTCAAGATGCTAGTAAGATTGACAATATAAAGAGGGAGCTTAGTAAGTCTTTTGTAATAAAGGACTTGGGACCAATGAAATAAATTATTGGCATGAAGATTTCCTATGATAGAAAAGATGGGAAGTTATGGTCATCTCAAGAAACATATGTTGAAAGAGTTCTTGAAAGATTTAACATGGACAAGACAAAATCTATTTGTTCTCCACTTGCAGGCCATTTCAAACTTAATTCTGAGCACTGTTTTACAAATGAGAAAAAGAAGCAAGAGATGAAATGAGTTCTCTATGCTTTAACAGTTAGTAGTTTGATGTACGTCATGGTTTGTACAAGACCAGATATTGCTCATGCAGTTGGAGTAGTTAGTCAGTTTCTCTCTAATTCAGGCACAGAATAAAGGACAGCAGTGAAATGGATTCTCAGATATCTCAGAGGCACTTCCAAGTAGGGATGGCAAAATGATCCGAATTCGAAAAAATCTGAATCCGCATATTAAAAAATCCAGATTCGGATCCGGGACTGGATATACAGATCCACATTATTTTTTAATTAAATAATTTATTACATTAAAATTAAATGAAAAAATATATAAGTGAAATGAAAAAACATAGTAGGACTAATTAAAAAATAGAACTTAAATTAAATTAAAAAATATATTGGAATCCACTTTTTTAATTTAATTATTTATTAAAATAAAATTGAATGCAAAAATATATAAGTTAAATAAAAAATAATAGGATTAATTAAAAAATATAGAAGTTAAATTACATTAAGAAATGTATTAGGATCCACATTATTTTATGTGGATTTGTGATTTTTTTTAATAATTTTGCTTGTGATTTGTGGTGATACTAAACTTGAATTTATGTTATTCTTAATGTTTGATTTATATTGTGGTACTTTTATTTGTGATTTTATGGTATTGTATGTTATTCTAAATATTCAATTGTTGATTTATGATTTGATTTGATTTAATATTATTAGGTAAATTATTGAATTTTAAATTATTGAATTTTAATTTTTACGGATCTGAATATCCGAAATATCCGCCCGCAATCTCTGCAGATTTTACCCGCATCTGAATCCGTTTTTTTTTTTTGGAATCTAGATGCAAAAATATCAATCCGGATCAGGATCAGGATCCAGATGCACCTACATCCGAATTCAGATCCAGATTTTGCCATCCCTACTTTCAAGGCATGTTTATGTTTCAGTGGTAACAAATTTATGTTACAAGTGTACACGGATGCTGATGTGGCAGGAGATGTTAATTCTAGAAAATATCTTTATTAGGATATTTATTCACCTTTGCAGGGGGAACAATCTCATGGTAGTCTAGAATTCAACGGTGTGTTGCCTTGTCTACCATAGAAGCTTAGTATATCGTAATTACTTAATGTTGCAATGAAACCTTATGGATAAAGAATTTTCTACAAGAGTTTGGTGTGAACAGAAATAACTTTATTATGTACTGCGACAGTCAGAGTGCCATTCACTGGGCAAAGAATTCGACATACTATTCAAAATCCAAGCATATTGATGCGAAGTATCATTGGATACGAAATGTGCTAGAGAAGAAACAATTGCAGCTTAAGAAGATTCACACAATGGAGAATGGGTCAGATGTGATGACAAAGCCATTGCCCAAGAAGAAGTTGAAAAGCTATATGCAAAGAGTGGGTTTGGTGGTACCCCCCACATGATCTGGAGGGGGAGATTTGTTGGGTCCATTTCATTTAGGACCCTAAAAGTCTAAAATCTGAATAAGTTCACTTGGTTTGTAATTATTACTAAGGCTTGGATTTAGGTGAAATTTGCCGTGTAATTTACCTATAAAAGCAAGCCGCAACCGTCAGCATCGCGAAAAGATGAGAGAAGAAAAGAGGCGGCAGTAGAGTTTGAGATTAGTTGGGAGTAAGATTTTTAATCTTTGATTAGACGATAGGAAGGTGAAATTAACTCTAATTTCTCCTAAATTTTAAGAGTAAGTTTCTAATATCGCCCTCTATAATTTTATTAGTCTTGATTTTTATTTTATTCTCTCATTAGCTATTATTTGAGATACCCATTTATTAGAAAAACAGTTATTAGGCGTTATTGTAAGCCAAGAATAGTGAGATTCTTGATATTCGTAGTATCTAGTATTATCTATAAAAGAATTTGTGTTGTAATCCTATTAATATAATAAAAGATTATATTAGACTACGGTCCCGTGATTTTTCCCATTTTAAATTTTTTACGTAAAATCTGAATCTCTTGTGGTAGGTTTTTACTTTGGATTTATTAGTTTATTTTTCTACCTATTTATTTTAATTACATAAAGAAAGAAAGAGTTTTGTTTCTGCTTAATTTACAGTTACTTTCGGTAGTCTCTTTTTCAACAGATTATTGGGAACGTTCACTCTTTTATATTCGAAATACGCTTTTCTAGGAGCATTACAATCTGCAGCATCTCTACTCTTATTTCTTCCCATGGTACTTAATTCAAGTACATTTTAAAGAGAAATTCTAAAATACTTCTGATGTATTACAACCAATTGATGCATGTATGATATGTGTAATTGAATTTTCTATAATCACCATTTGTATGATGATTTTTTAAAATAAATACATACATATCATAGTATCATTTACCACTTATATGCCTGGTGTGGTACTTATTATGTGCTCTAGAATTTCTCTTTTTCCAAATATAAACTTTATTGTCATTTGTGAGGATTGACCAATCTACTCATTCATTTTAATTAACCTCTAATCCTGTTAGGAATGTCGATGAAAACTATGTTCCCTCTTCCTCCATAAATCAATCTCAAATCCCGAATCATTGTATCGAAAACACCCCACTTTCAAAATAACCACTATCACAATGTCCATTTTCGATCAAAACTATGGCTTGCATTGTCATAGTGGTTATTTTGATAGCGGGGTGTTTTGGGAAAAATGATGCGGGATTTGAGATTGGTTTGTGAAGGAGGAGGAAGAGGGAACATAATGAATGACGAGGAAGTGGAGATTCGGCAGTAAGGGCACTGAAATTGAAAGTTGGTTGACAAAGTTTAGCAGGAGAAAAAGGCGGCAATTTCGATTAAAAAATAGAACAAAATTTAAAACGTTAAATTTTATTAATGACACGTGTTAACAAATATTTTATAACATGGGAGGGATTAGAAGGGAAAAGGCAAAAGGGAAGGAACATTATCCATACGCAAGAGACACGACTTTTAAAAACAAAACTAATAAATAAAAATGCAAGACTTATAACAAGTTTTCTAAGTAAACGGCTGAAGGCATGTGCTTGTCAATTCTCGTTGTTATTATTGTTCCTTGTTCACTACTCTGGTTCATGGCGACCTTGTAATATAAGTTAAGGGCTTATGCTTCGTGCTACGGCACTTTAGCCCCAACCACAACCACTCCCAACAAAAACAACATCCCGGGTTTTGAGTCTGCGGAAGATTAGGGGACGAAAGAAAATGAAAAACAAAACAAGACGAGCTTGACTCACTAGTAACCATACATCTCACTAATAAATTAAAGGTCATTCCTAAATTTTATATATATATATATATATATTTTGATATACTACACTGAGCTCTGTTGATATTTATAATCCGCAATCATGGGACATTCCAGTGCCGCTCATATATTCACCCTCACATTAGTTGGAGGGAGATTGATTCTATTTACAATCCGCAATCATGGGACATTCCAGCGCTGCCCATATATTCACCCTCACATTAGTTGGATGGAGATTGATTCTACCCCGATATGGGGAGTCAGCTACCCCATTCCACTTAACTCACTTCAATATTCATTTTTATTAGTTTTAAGTTATACTAAATATAATTTAGGAATGCCAATGGGCTCCTTGTATTAATTGTAAGTTACTAAATGTAATTTAAACGAGACTCAATTAAATATCGTTCCAAATTTTCTCCATTTTGAGACCTCCGGGCCCGCTATCAATGTCTTCACGAAACCCTCCTCAAACTGTTCCTCTGTTTCGCTGCCCCTCCCCCCATACCGTCTGATCAAATCTTCGATCCAATGTCATTCCATTATCAAAAACTTCAATCCCCATATCGTAGTCGGTACTGGCGGTTACGTTTGTTTACCAGCAGCTTTGCAAAGAATCAAAGTTGCTATTCAAGGACAAAACACAGTTCCCGGTATTGCCATACCAGTATCAATAAATTCTTTTGTGCATGCAATTGAACAAATGAGTGTTTTCCAAGAAAGGAGAGGCGTGTTGTGTGTGGGAACCCTGTGAGATTGTCATCAAGCATGCATTCTCTGTATTCATGGATCTAGTTTCCTTAGTTTTCATTCCATAATCTTTATCTTGATAAAGAAAGAGGATTCATAGAAAAAAAAAATGTTTGTTGATTTTAATTGTAAATAATCTCTTCGTGGAAATTTCCGTGAGGATGACGAATAGTTTGATTCTGGAAAAAAATAAAACACATGACATTGATATAGGACTGCCAGATTTCTGTGTCCAATTTCTGCTCTGCTCGAAACAATGGCTCAAAAAAAGTAAAGTTAATTACATTAAGCAGTTGCAGCAACATCATCCAGAGACCAGAAACGTCTGTTTAATCTTCTGGAGCTTCACAACGACATCTGTCATATATATCCTCTGTTCTGGTGAATCCATGCAACAACCCAATGCCAGATGCATGATGCTTAATAAACAATCCATTTTGGCATAAGAAGCTTGCACCTCGCGCGCCAAATTTGCATCAACAACTTCAGTCAATCCATGAGGTAACGACTTTTTAATCCAATGCTTTAAACTCATTTCTCCAGTAAACATTTCATCTGTAGGCTTCTTTCTCGTGAAAGTTTCCATCAATAAAACACCATAACTATAGACATCGCATTTAGGTGAAATAATTCCATCTGATGCATACTCTGCATTTTTTTCCAATTTTGATTCATCATAAATATATCCCACCACAAAATAAATGAGATACATATAATAATCATTTGATAATAATCGATCCAAACTTTGCCTATGCTTGAAAAAAGGGAAAAATTTAGAGTTTAGATTTGAAATTACCTGGAGCCATATAACCAATTGTAGCAACTGTCATGGTTTGTGTCACAGAATCATTTCCTTCGCCCAAGAGTTTAGATATGCCAAAGTCACTCACACGTGCCGTCATATTTGCATCTAAGAGAATGTTGTTGGGCTTCAAATCACAATGAACCACTGGTCTTGAATGACCGTGATGGAGATATTCAAGAGGCAACCCCACATCTATCATTATATTCAACCTCTCTAGGATATCTAAAAAATAGTTGTGAGAGTACAACCACTTATCTAGACTACCATTGGGCATGAACTCAAGCACTAAGGCCTTAAAATCTAAATTACAACAGCTGCTAAAGATTTTTATGAGATTTCGATGACGAACATTCCTCAATACTTCACATTCTGATTCAAAACTCCTAAATGCTCTCTCTAGCTGTAGATTGAAAACCTTTATTGCAACATTAGTCCCATCAGAAAGTGTCCCTTTGTATACTGATCCGAAGCTACCCACTCCAAGCAAGTTACATTCGTTAAACCCAGCAGTTGCCTGTTGAATATCTAGGTATGATGTTCTTCTCCATGTTGCTAGAGCAAATAAATTTTCCGGAGGCAGATTTTTGGCACTTCTGTTTCGGTATCTTATGTACAGAATGATGACAATCACTATAAGTGTAGTGGATATTATCAGAGGCAAAACATATTTAAGGAAAATTAGAGCAGCTTTCTTGGATCCTTTGGTGTCACCTTCCTTGCAAGGAGGGACTTCGAGTCTTGGTGGACCACAAAGTGCATAGTTCCCAAGGAACGATTGAGCTGAGAAGTTTCTAAAAGGTCCATTGTTCGGAATTTTCCCTTCTAGCCTATTGTGAGCCACATTAAGTCGTATCAGGTGTGAAAGTATCTCGAATGACTTAGGAATTTCTCCAGAGAGATTGTTGTTGGAGAGATCCAAGTATTCCAAGCATATCAAACTGCCAAATGAATTAGGGATACTATCTTGAAATCGATTACGAGCCAAGGACAGAGTAATTAGATCTTTGAGGCCACCAATGGTTATTGGAATATTTCCTGATAATTGATTTCTTGATAAATTTAAATATATCAAGACCTTCAAGTTTT
Organism: Citropsis articulata; assembly: GCA_030449925.1. NCBI lineage: Eukaryota > Viridiplantae > Streptophyta > Magnoliopsida > Sapindales > Rutaceae > Citropsis > Citropsis articulata. The sequence continues at coordinate 1,960,692 of JASUUH010000101.1, read as the reverse complement.
GTATATCTAAAGGGAGAGAACCACTTAACGAATTTGAAGACAAGTCTATCCGCAATATATACTCAAGACTCCAAAATGATGATGGTATACTAGAGGTAAGCTGGTTGGAGCCTATGTGGAGTTGTCTTAGAGATATCAAACTTGACATGCACGTGGGTATGGGTCCATTGAGATTATTACGTTGCAACTGTAAATTACTCAGCCTCTTTAAATGGCAAATATTGTAGGGGATGTATCCTTGCAAATTATTTCTATGGAGAACTAGGGCTTGCAGCTGCTGTAATCTTCCTAGTGTCGTTGGAATAGTTTCATTCAAGTCATTGGTAAAGAGGCTTAAAGCTATCAAGCCACGTAAATTACCAATTTCTTTGGGAATGCTACCCTTGAGTTTGTACTCGTGTGCATAAAATTGTTGAAGAGAAGCAGAGAAATTCCCAATTAATGGCGGAAGGATGCTATTTAAGGGATTGGAACCTAAGCTTAGAGCTCTTAGTTTATTGCAGTTTGTCAGAGAAGAAAGAAAGCTCCACTCTCCATTAGACAATGTTTCAGTTGTCAAGTAATTAGCCCTGATGTTGAGGGTGCTGAGGTGTCTCAAATTGCCAAATGTATTTGGAATTTGGCCTGAGAGTGAGTTTGAGTTCAAGTCTAGGCCAATGAGTTTAGAAGCATTGGTGATGGAGTTGGGAATTGTTCCGGTAAGTCTATTGGCCCACAAGAGTAAAAACTGTAGGTTTGGAAGCGAGTGGCCCATCGTTGATGGTAGGTGGCCTGAGAGTTGATTGCCAACTAGATTAATGATTATTGTGGTTGAAATATTGAAGATAGTGGTTGGAATGGGACCAATTAAGTTATTGATAGCAAGAACTAGATCCCTCAGGTTTTTTAAATTGGCAATCTCGTTTGGAATTTCGCCTGCACATTGATTTGAGACATACCAAGCTTTACAATTTTCTAGTTGAGGCGAATGTTAAGAAAATACATGAAGAGGAATATGATCAATTGCATGAGAGTTGAAAATTACGTTTAACATCATAGTTCTCTCTTGCTCCAATTGGGAAAAGTTTTTATCAAAGCAATTTGTGATTTTGTTTTATATATATTTAGAATTCTTAGGCGTCGGTAACCTCATTTTTTTTAATATGAACACTTTATTAAATCATCTCATTTAATAAAGTCAATGTTTGATTCGCTATTCAACCGTGTGATTTTATAAATTGATTCTATTATAACTTAATGCATATCCGCATGGAAAAATGAAGACACCAGCATGAGAGAAGGATAGTCCTTTAGTGAAAATATGCTCATTTTATTAAAATGAGAATGACACTAATAAATAAACACAAATCTCATTACTTTAACAGGTAAAAAAACATTGTCTCTAATGTATTGATATCTATACTTTTTTCTTATATTGTAATACAAAATGAGGATTCATATATATGGCTGATTTAGTCCAAGATTGTAGATTTTATGATTTAGTCCAAGATTGTAGATTTTATGATTTTAAAGCATATAGTTTAATAGTATAATATCATTATTCTATTATACATTATGGCTTAATAGCTTGCATAGTTATTACAGTACTAAACCACACAGTTTAACAATTTTCCTAGACTTTTACAAACATAGGATCATAGATTGGAATATATATAACCATGCATATCAATAGAATTAATTGTATTCAAGAAATAGTAGTTCAATTGAACATTTATTAAATACTTTATAAGCCAAACATAAGTTAGATCATATTTGGTATTGAAGTATTGTAGATTTTTAATTATAGCTGCGGTGAAAAAAAATTATAATTATGTAATAAAAATTAATAACATATAATAAATATGATTTTTTAAATAATAATTTTAATAAAAATAATAAAGAGATTATAGATATTCTATCATGAAAGTTTGAGATCAAAACTAACTTAATTTTTAAACCACAACAGTAATCTTATATAATTAAAGATCCAAACGTAAAGCCCGCTCTGCCAGGAAGGGATTTTTTTAGTTGATTTTTGACTTTCTTCTAGCCTTACACATTTAAGTATCCTAACTTATGCAGCTGTCCACCTTTAATAGGCCTTAGAGTCGGTGTTGTTATGTTGGATTCCAATTGAACTAAACATAATGATGAAAACCAAACAGCTTTAAATACTTTATTAATTACCTCCTGATGTTACAACTTTCACAATCACACCATCCCAAACCACAAAATAACTTAGGAGGGAAAGTGTCAGTCTCTCTCAATTTGGCACTCTTTCTAAAGATACTTTCCAACTGTTTTGTTTGTGCAGCCAGAAAAAAATACGGTGTTGATGTACTGCAAACTTTTCAAATACACTTTTTGCCACTAATAAAGTTTTTACCCAGATATTTTTAGTTATTTAGTAGTCAATGAAATCTTTTATAAAAAATTGAAAAAATTATTTTAATAATTTTATTTTTAAAAAATGTGTAAGGAAAGCAATCTCCAAACATGCATGCAATTGCAAATATGTTTGCTTCAAAAAGACAAGGTGGAAGCGGAACATACCTCGCAGGTTGTTATCAGCAAAATTCAGATGCACAAGCTTACTCAAATTTCCAATCTTTGAAGGAATATTTCCGCTAATACTATTGAACCTTGAGTCCAATCTCACCAAGCTTGATAAGTTGAAGAGAGAATTGGGAATGGGACCTGTAAAACTGTTATTACGAAGACTCAACACTTTGAGTTTGGAAAAGACACCAATCCATGATGGAAAGCTTCCAGTCAAATAATTGTAAGCGAAACTCAGGAATTTGAGCAGGCGCAATTGCCCCAATTCATTTGGCAAATAACCATGAAAATTGTTCTCACTAATATCAAGATACATTAGGAATGAGAGATTTCGTATATGTGGCAGAATGGTTCCTCCGAGACTCATATCTGAAAGGTTGAAGGTTGTGACTCTATGATGGCGTGTGCCACAAGAAATACCAATCCAACTGCATACTGGGTATGAAATGGACCAATTATCTGCCAAGACACCTCGAGGATCACTGACATGAGCTTTAAATGCAAGAAGAGCTGATTGATCCGTTGTTAAGTTTCTTACGGCTGCCGTAGCTGAGCCAGCCATGAAACAGTGTAACAATAACATAGGAACAAGGTAGGAAAAACGCATATTGGCTTTTCTAAGCTGATTAAGGGGTAAGGGAGATAGACATAAATAATTTTAAAGCAAACAGATCCACCATGATGAGTTTGCTATTTTACTTGTCTGATTTTTAAATTTTTAATATCTGTCTTACTCAATCTGTAATGGAAGTTCAATTAAAAAAAAAAAAAGACTTCACACAGTACCGTGTAGAATCACGCAAAGTGGAATATGCGCAAATTCATTTTCACAGACGTACCAACTACCCAGTAAACGCGTGTGTGCTTGTCAATCGTTTGTTGTCATAATATATTGATTATTAAAGGATATAATAACAGTTTTGTCCACAATAATATTAATAATAGTATGAAAAAGAGTTTCTGTGTATCTGTTTTTAAAACCGGCGTCTATGGACTTTTTTATTAAATCTTGAGAGTGTGAGTACAATAAATTTAAAATTGTATGAGACTAACAACTCAAAATTTAAAAACTTAAGTTGAAATAACCTATTTTTTTTTTTTCATAGTAATTATAATAGTCAATGGTCACGGCCGGCCAGCTCGTAAAGTAAATTGAGGGGTCCATGCAATTTATCTGACGAAATCTTTTACCATCTTCGGGTTCCGCTATTAATGTCTTCACAAAATTGCAGCAAAAAAATAAAATTAGGCGAGCAAGAGGGCAGGGAACCTGCACCACCCGAGTAATGAGTTGACATCATGAGTTGACGTCGGTCTTCATTTGATAAAAATTAATTAAATATTTAAATATTTTATTTTTTATTATATTATGACTACTCAATAGTTATTTTACAATATATTTAATTTTCTTATTAATCGCTTTTTAAATTTATTTTAATTATTTTATAAAATTTCATGAATAATTTATATTTATATTTAACATAGTCAAATTCGATACTTTACCAAACACAAGATAGTATAATATAATTTAAATTGATTCAATCTAATTTAATTTAATCCAATTTTAATAATTAAATCAAATTGAATCATGCGTGCCAAATGTAGCCTAAGAGTATAATGCTAAAGGTTTTTAAAATAAATGTCGACAATCAATCTCTTGATAGAGAGTTTAAATGAGAGTAAGGATATTTGTGTGGCATACATATTATTATTATTTTTACTGTTATTTTTTGTTAAGTTAATGATAACTCTTACACAAGATAAGGAAGGTTAATGATTACTCCAGCACGTAAATCCATTTAATCCATAAGTGTTAAAAATGATGCCAAAAAGCTCGGGTATTTGTAGTTATACGTTTAATCCCTTTTGACATCACATAGTTATCAAAGATAAATAAAGTTGAGCAACTATCAACCTCTAAGCTAAGGTCTGGTTCCAATAGTGAAGAGCGGTTTTCTTAAGCCTAAAGTTTTGGTCCGAACTTCAGCAAATGTGGGAGTTAATTGAGAAAAGAAAATAGCAACTACCAATCTTCTTTGATAGTAACAATTAAAAATAACAAAAATATAGCATAATAATGATATCTGATTTCCTTAATTTATGGTCCTCACCCCCATTTTCCAATCAATTCCATGTATTTCTAAAATTACCATTTATCTATCATTTTCTAATTTTCATCTCTCAAAAAAAAAAGTGCTCAGTTTTTTTATTGAATATAATTGAAAAATTATTGAAATATGAATTAAAAGATAATGATTAATAGAACCAATTCAATCGAAAAGAAAGCTTGCTCAGTTTCATATACTACCAAGGATTGTTGCATGCTTACAAACTCATTGGAGCTGACAGAACCCAACCTGAAATCTCTCTGAATATTAGGAAGTACCTGTACTCAAGTCTTGTTGAATTATTTAATGGAAAATTATAACAAAACCAACAAGTTATGAGAAATTCCATTTATTACAAATCCGGAAAATTATTTTAAAGAGCTTAACAACTAGAAGTCCCAAAGCTTAAACAAAACTTATAATGAAAAACTTATAATTAAAGAATAAGAGCCTTTGCACCATCAAGTAGGCTGACTTTACAAAATGAACAGCACAACTTATTTGAACCCGGAACCACGTGGGTGGAAAAGTAAGTAAAAAAACATTAAAATAGAGGTGAATGATAACTCAGTGAGTGGAGTGTTTTCATTAGAAAAATATAATATAAGCACATATTTACAGCATTAACAACTGGGAAAACAAATTTAAAAAAAAGAAAAAACAAACAAGGTACCGAAGGTAATAAGCTGGTCATACGCCCGTGATGCTACATCTGCACAGGCAAAGTAAGGAAATATAAAATAGAGTGGCCATACACCTGGCATAACTATCATCGCTTAGGCAGAGCAATAAATCAAACTGGTCGTACAAGCATGAGCAGAGCTGCTCCCAAAAGGCTAAGTGTTGAGGCATACGGTCCAAAACCTATTGTATGCCAGAAGGGTCCCGAAAGCCAACATCTAAATCTGCATCTGATCAGGAAAGAGTACATGCAAGGTAATACAAAAGCTACTAACCAACACACAAATTTTTTCTAAATGTATAGTTGGAAATTTATCTCACTACTCAACAGACTAGTTAATCATAGAAAATTACAATTTTTAATCATAGAAAATTATAATTTTTGGAATAAATAATTACTGTTCAGAACTTAAATAAACTCTAAATTTAACGCAAAATAAATACAGTTTCAGTTAATATAAAAATTTTGGTTTGGGAAAAGAAATTACAACTCTTAATTAAGGTTAGCCAAAGGTAATATAAAAACTAAATTCTGGAAGGTATTAAATTACTCCTCAAAAATATGATTTAGAGGCCAAACATGATGGAGCGGGTGTAGCGGAAGCGGAATTGATTGGGTAGGGAACACTAGATATCGTTCTAGTACTAGACCAAGTCAACGCAATTAACTTTCGCTCTAGTGGAAACGTGATTAGATATCATTCTAACCCAAGCGTGATTAGATATCATTTTCAATAACGCTTAATACGAGATTAAATGACACTCTAATCCAAATGACTCTACAAGAGAAATTTTAATAGATAATACCCAGAGGGAATTATAAAAGAGAGATTTTATTAACTAATTGAATATGAAGTTATGAAAATAATTATAAGACCTCTCTATTTATAATAGAGTAAACCCACTTCCCTAAGTTAACGTAAAAAAAGAAACCAAATCATAATTATACTGGAAATAAAAGTTACTCTCCTAAGTTAACTAAATCTCATACCTTAATTCACTCTAATAAAAATAAAAAGTCATAAAATAATAAAATTCCGTTATATACTTTAATGAAAAATAAAAAGTCCTTAAATAATAAAATTTTAGAATCTTAAAATTCCCATAATAACCTAAATTAACTTCCTACCTGAACACACTTAAGAAATTATGTACTCTTTCATAGCGGTGACAAACACTAAGCTGTAATACTAAAAAATAAAGGATCATATAGTAAATTAACTACTAAACAAAAATTTCAATACAGATTATATTAAAAAAATAAAAAATAAAACCACTAGCCATATTATGTAGTTCTTATCAATCTTAATCAAATCATTTAACCAATTTTATTGAACTAAAAGACAATGTCATATATGGCTAAAAGGAATTTATGGATTATACCAATACTAACGCAAACATTATCAAAACAGATGCTTAAGAATTAATTTTAATAAAATAATAATATTTGTTGGAAAATATTCTACTAATAGATTTAGTCCTGATCAATCCTGATTTGTTGCAAGATCCTCTGGTTGATTAGCAACAGAAACTCCTTCTATAGAGTAGAGAGAAATTATAAGGAACTACGGCAACCATAAATAAAGAACATAAACTCAAAACTGCACCTAACACTTCACCCAATTCCAATAAACCTCCCAACGACAGCCACTTCCTTGTTCAAGAATCGTTTTCAAGCTTCTTGCTTCCTCCAAACTTACTTCAGTTTCATCAAAACTCAGCGGACACACCTTAGTTCTCTTCCACTGCACTCATTCTTTTTTTTTTTTTTGTGTGTTCTCGTTTCTTCTCTCTCTTTTGTTTAATATACACGTTACTTAATAACAAAAGCTTCCACTGTAGCACGACCAATAACTAATACAATTCAAATATAAAGGGGTTGTCCCAATCTACAATTCTTATCCAACTTAACTCAGTCTTTAAATTAAATTTGAATTTAAAAATTAATAGAAATTCAAAATATTAAAAGAGATAAAGACATAAGAAATCAGGATGTTACAGGAGCAGGCTGATAGAGATCCAACACCTTTGCATGGTGCTGATGGATATATATTAAATTCGTATGTGTGAAAAGGAGATAATCCAGATGACACAATAAACAAATGATACACAATGTGTGGACTGCTTGTGATTCTGATTAAGAATGTGAATGTGGAAAATAAATTTAGACTGCTTGCAGAGCTGTAGGTGGTCATTTGCAAACCAAATACCTGGTGTAAATCAAAATCTTGTGCAATAATAGATAACGATTGAATTTTGTAACAAAAGCTGAGCTATTTAAAACTGACATGATTAATCAAAAGGTTTTGTGCAGATAGGCCATAATTTGCTGAGTTCCTGGGATTATAAAGAGTTTATTTTCATTTTCCATCACAAGAGCAAATAAATGTTGATGTGGCTCTTCACATTGCATTATTGTATTTTGATTCAATACCCTCGTACAAATTAGTGTGCTATATTTACGTTGGATGAGCAAGAACATCTGATAATCCACATGATTTTTTCCCTTTTTTTCCCTTTTAATCAGTGGGTTTCTGTCTGACTATTCATTTGGGAACAATATATCCCGTCTTTGTCGCCATCTTTATTTGTGCCGTTATGTGGCGTTCTATTTGCATTCGTTTACACTTCTGTTCTTAAGCTGATTGATGTAAACTACTCCTGATCGGGTGGTTTGAGTGTATTATATCCCAACAAACTATAATTTTAGTCTCGCCACTTAATCAAACCAGTCCAAACCAAACTTCAGATGCCAAACAATTAGGGTGATGATGATATTTAGCTTTAACTTAAACTGCCTCTCTCCTAGAAAACAAAGAATAAAACTGCTTATCTTTTAGAGTGATGCTATCGGCACCTCTCTATAATTATTATGAAACACTAGTTTTGCATTTATAATTATATCTTTATTCAAATGACAGCTAAACTCATCATATTACCAATTTCTTATTTAAATTTCTTCACAAGAATATCTTAAAGCAGAGATGGGGGTTTTACGATTTGTGTGGATTGGAAGTTGCTCATTGTATAGGTGATATTCTAGTAACAAGGACGTGTGGGGTTTAGTTAAACTTGTCCTTTCATGCAATTTTATTTTCAAGACTAAACTATAAGTACGGACATGGGCTTCTTAAGGATATTGAAGGGGCTGTCGTAGCCTGACGGAGTTTGTCGAAGCTCCTAAAAAACAAATACTGATTCACCTAAATAAAATTGTAGAAATGGTGAGACCAGGTCGAATCCCTAGAGAACTATGTATTTAATTTCTCAAAGTCTAAAACAAATTAATTTTCCAAAGATTTAGATTTTGCAAGCTTCTGCCACGAACCGGATAGCCGTTTCTTGCAAACCGGATAACCGTTTGCTGCTTGAATGATTCTGGGAGCTATCCGGCTAACCGGATAAGCGGAACCGGCAGACCGTTTGTGTGTTGTCCGCTTACTGACTCGATTCGGCTAACCGGAAAAGGAATCCGGCAATCCGGTTGCGATTGGTTTCGTTTCTGGAGCTAATTCGGACAACCTGTCGTGAAATCCGGTGGACCGTTTGTTGCTTGTGACGGATCTGGGAAGATTCGGACAGCCGGATGAGGTAGAACCGGAAAGCCGTTTCTCGTTTCTTCTCGTTTCTGGAAAGATTCGGCTAGCCGGATAGTTGGAAACCGGAAGTCCGGTTGTGGCTGGTAATGATTCTGGACGTATCCGGCAATCCGGATAGGAAAAACCGGAAGACCGGTTGCGGGAACTCTCGGATCTGGAAAGATTTCGGCTATCCGGTTAAGTGAAACCGGTAAACCGATTAGCAACTCTCCCCGTTCTGGACTCAAACGGCTAGCCGGTTAGGGGAAACCGGTTATCCGTTTTTCTGGGTTTTGGGTTTGTTCTTAAACGAGATTATGATAAAATAAAATAAAATAAAATAAAACAAGATCTAAAATTAAGCAAGGAAAATTAATCTTACCAAACTTCCAATCCAAGGGTGTCAATTCCATCCAATTGTAACTTTGATCATAGGCCAAAAATATAAATTACTCAATCCAAGAACTTAGTCTACTTAATCGGAATCCCGCAGAAAGTAATTATTCTCCTAATGTAAATAGACTTAAACAATCGCCTAAATCCAAACTTATCACCAATTTAACTGGGCATCATCGTTCCATATCAAATTAAGTGATAGCATTAAGAATAGTGAGAATGACTAAAACAAGATTAATTAATTCAGATTACTCCAATTCAATCAATTTGTATTTTTATTTCCCTAGAGCCTATCATGCTATGTAATTGTCAGTCAATATACACACATGAGCCAACTCCTTGCTACTCAATTCAATCATTCATGACAATTACGGATCACAAACTCAAGACTAGCGATAGAAAATAAATATTGAATTACAACTCAATCAATATAAATAATTCATATGAAATAAGAACAAGAAATAAAAATTACTTGATTGAAGAAATTCTAGTTAAGTTCAAAGCCTCACAAAACTACAACCTAATTTGATTAACCCCTGGACGGAACTAAAACCTTAGCCACACATGGTGGCTAAACAAAACAAAAGAATTGAGAAGATTGTTGCTTCTCCCTCACCCAAGCAGCCAACCCTTTGTTTCCTCACGTTCAAGCCTTTTATAATGCTTGCTTTGCTTCTCTTGGTTGCTTTCCTTTTCCTCTTTGGCTTCCTCTTTGCTAGCTTTTCTAATCCTTCTTCTTCTCCTCTTAATCGCTAGAAACCGTCTCCTTCAAGTCAACGGTCTGCCCAAAGCCCAAATAAAGCCCTTATTATCCACTTTTTATCTTAATCTCCATGCTTTGGCTCCTAGATCAAATCAAACATAATTTACACAAATTAGCACGAGATCAATCAAAATATGAGGGAATTAAACTAAATATAGCATGACTATTTATGACCTATCATAGCCCTACTCTATTTCTTATTGGGGAGACGAGAGCTTTAGAGGGCTCACTTTCTTTAATTTTTGGACTTTGATGGGCAGAGGTTCCTCCAGCTTTGGCGGGCTCGCTCACCCAGCCCTTTTGATTTAAAGCCCAATACTTCCCTTATTCACTGAATCAATCAAGCTTTTTTTCTTTTCAAGTCACTTAAAAGGGTTTGCAAATTCGCGGCTCGAGTCAGGATTTTTAGGAGAAGCCTGAGCCTGATTTGGGTATTTTGAAAATATAGCCGAGTCAGTCTAAGTCCGGCCCAAAACACTCGAGATCGGGCACAGCAGACTTCTTCTACCATCCCTAATTTCACCTTTTTTTTTTGTTTTTTGTTTTGGCATTCTAACATGATTAACGTCAACTACTATAGTTAATTTGTAATGATATGCCATTCTACGCAAAATCACGTGTTGATAGCTATTTCCTCTCAATATTAGCTAAGGTAAGAACAACAGATGGAGATCATCTCTGTACACACAAAAAATAAGAAAATAGTGAAATGGGGCTGAAGAATGAGATTTTTTGGCATCCTACTCTAATGCATAAGTCAGTTGACTGATTTGGTGAGTTTGTGTTGTTGATGGTTGTGATTGCTTTCTTACCGCAAATGTTTCACCCTTTAGCTTATAAATCTGGATTGGTGATTAGAATTTGTGTCTTTAGGGGTGCGTGGTTCGTATACTCCGAAGCTTTAGGGTCAAGCAGAGTACTGCAGACATCATGTCAACTGTGGTATTCATCTTTGAAATCATCTCTGATATTATGAATTTAAGTATGCTTCCACATATTCTATTATTAATTCTTGGTGATATACATCATAAATGTTTTCGGAATTTAGGGCAAATGTTATTTTTCAACACCTAAAACTATCAAACCACGTAAATTACCAATTTCTTGAGGAATGCTGCCCTTGATTTTGCAATTGTATGCATAAAATTCCCAAATAATGGCGGAACGATTCCAGTAGCGGATTATTTAACCTACGCATAAAAATGTTAGATCTCTACAATTAGTCAAAGAAGAGAGGAAACTTCCACTCTCTTGTAGATGAATCTGTCGACAAGTAATTAAATCCTAGGAAGAGTTCGCTAAGGAATCTAAGGAATCTGTCGACAAGTAATTGTAGGTGAATTTGCCAAAAGTGTTTGGAATAAGGCCAGAGAATGAGTTTAAGCTCAAGTCTAAGCCAATGCTAAAAACTCCAAGTTCGGAAGCGAGTGGCCAAGTTTTGATCGTAGATAGCCTATAAGTTGATTGCCAACGAGGATACTGAGTGTTATGGTTGAAATGATGAATATAGCGGGCGGAATGAGACCACTTAAGTTATTGGGACAAAGAATTAGTCTTTACTTTTTGAGATTTCCAATCTCGGTTGGAATTTCATTGCGCGCCATAATTTCAATTTTCTTGCTAAATTGAAATTGTAAAAAATACTTGCAGTGGAATATTTAAAATTCTTGTCTTGCTCCATTTGGGAAAAAAATTAATCATAGCAAAAACATGGTACTTTTAGGGAATAACCAATTTGGGAATCCACATAAGTTGGCTTTGCTAACAATTATTAAAAAATATAAATTGAAATATATACAAAAATTATTGGCTTCGTCTAAAATTTAGTATCTATGTGTGTGTATGTGTGTGTTTGTTGTATATATATATAAAGAAGATTTTATTGGCTGTATCATCACTCTTTTAAAATTTCTAATTTGAACATTTCTAATCCTCCAAAAGAATCTTCAAATAGAAATAATTTAATGTTATTTTAATCAAATAGATTTTTTTAAAGGAAAAATAAATAGTAATTAAAACACTTCTCTCTCTCTCTCTCCAATAAAAAGTAACAAAATATAAATTGAAGAGAGAAAAACATTTGTTATTTGAAGAATCTTAATTGGAGTATCTCTCAGAGTCTTAAATGATGATATAACTTTTCAAATAAGTAGTAAAATCTTATTTGAAGAGTCTTTTGATGATACTCTTAAAAGCTGTCACAATTCTTTTATTTTAAGTAAAAATCAGTTGTAATAACTTTGATCAACTTTCAGCTTGTATGGTTTTTTTATAAATTATATATTTTCTCCTCAGTTTTAGACGATATTAATGAATTAGCTGTCCATTGTACTCTTGTACAAATTAGTAAAGAAATCAATGAAATAATTCAAGCTCTCGAACACATAATAGCCTTATTGCATGATTGTTCTAAGATGACCTTCTTGCCATGAAATTCCTACTGTAACCAAAACTAAGGTTTATTCCATTGTATTTTGACATATTCAGTGATGCAAAAGGAATAAAACAATGAAAATAATTTCAGTTACACTGGTATGAATTATGAGGTATTATTATTATTTGAAAGCCAAAGGAAATCTGTTGGAATGTTTTGAAATGACAATTGATAAAATCATTGCCCTAAATTCTTACTTGTCCTAAAAACATGGAGACATTTTTCTGTGCCACATGAATAGAGTAAATACATTAGAAAAAAAAATCCAGAAAAGGAGAGAATAGATGGGAGAAGAAAAATAATCGTTGGAGAAATGAAAGATAAAACAAACAATTAACAACGGAGAAGAACAAATAACAACGGCGAAGAAGAGAAAGCAGTGGACAGAGAAAAAACATTAAGGAAGAAAAATAAATTATTAAAGAGGGAATAGAGAAAAATATTAAGAAAATTAATGATCCTCTCATCAAATGAGCATCATCACCCTTCAACGATTTTTAATTTGATGGTTGCAAAATTCTGTTTAAAATTCTGTTCCTTTCAAAATGAATTCTTTCGCATCAGCTACAGCTAGCCATACCGGGCAGGATTTTGAACGATATATTGAAAATGAATTCTGCAGACATCAAATGCAAATTGCTAATAAATATATCAGCTTCAAAAAGATGAGGTGGAAGTTGAACGTACCTTGAAGTTTGCTTTAACGAAGATTTAGATCCAAAATCTTTGAGAGTGGTTTTAAATATAGGCAAATAAGATGGTAGTTTAAAACCCCATATTTTAGGAAAATCTTAGTTTTTTTAGTATTGATTTAATAGTTCTCTAATTAATAAAGATCTTTTTAAAAATTTATAATATTGTCTAACCTTTAATTCATTCATTATTACTCTTTCTAAGAAAAAAATTAAATTATTTACCTTTTCAATTTTCTTAAATAATATAATTATTTAACATTAGAATCTTTGACTTTTCATTTCTATTAAGAATCTTATAATCTAAAAAATCCGTGTATAAAAAATTTCTTACTTTTTTCTCTATGGAAAAAATTATTACATTCATTGGTTCATTTCAAAAAGAAAAAAATTAGTTTCTTGAAATACAAAATCTATATCAATTATCTGATCATTAATTCATCATCTCTACTTTTTATGTACTATCATTCTAAATATTCTATTTGAAAATAGTATTGTTCTTACTTATTTGTTTGTTTATTTTTGTAATGATTCTAATATATTAAAAGAAAAAGATATTTTCTTGACTATTTTTTTAAGTTTTGTTTTTGAAAATTTTTAGGATCTTTTTTTTTATATTTAACATTCAAGAATATAAAGGCCCTTTCATGTTTTTTTTAGTATTGAAATTATAGAATAAAAAGAGACCCCATAAAAAAAAAATTCACCTAAGGCCCTAAATACTCTAAAGTCGGCTCTAACAAGCTTACTCAAATTTCCTATGCTTGAAGGAATATTTTCTTCAATAATGTTGAAATTCGAGCCCAACAACTCTAACTTCAATAAGTTGAAATGAGAATTTTGGGACGGGACTGGTGAAATTGCTATTAGGAAGACTAAACACTTAGAGTTAGGATAAGATATCCATTCAAGATGAAAAAGTTTCCACTTAATTTGTTTCTCGTGAAACTTATGAATCGGAAAGAGCATAATTGCCACAGTTCATTGGGCAGATAACCATAGAAATTGTTATGACTAATATTAAGATGCATTAAAAATGAGGGATTTCGTAAGTGTGGAGGAATTGTGCCTTGAAGACCCATAACTGACAAATTCAAGGCCGTAACTCTATTATGACGGGCACCATAAGAAACTCCAACTAACTACAAAGTGGGTATGAGGTATGAATAGGGACGAGTCTATTTGTTAGCCAGAACACGCTACAGCCCGTCTAATATCTAGGAAACATTTCAATTTTACTTGCAAAAAAACCGTTCTACATAACTGCTGCTGTTATCCTTACAAGTTCGCCACCTATAAGTCTGCCATTTTTTATAAACTTAAAAACGGGTCAGATAAATTTAATTCAAAATCTAATCAACTCGTCAAACTCACTAAAGGTGCCTTTGTTCGACGATAAGACTTAAAATTAAATCTTAGTCACTCATTAAACTAGGAGAAGCCATGAGAGGAAAAAAATACTGGAGAGGATTCTTAACCTGATTTCCTACCTTCAATTTTTCCTTTCTTTTTTTCAATTTAGTACACTTATATTCTTAACCCGATGCTCTCCTTGCCTAGTTTTCATTGATCTAAAAACATATGCCCCACTTAAATTTTTATGGCTGAGATTAAATTTTATACAAGCACGGTTCATAGAAGGGTATGATCAACTCGTTGATTGTTGGGAACTTTCACTCTTCTATATTCGAAATATGCCTTTCTAGGAGCATTAAGTGTCAATGTCCCACCGAAAAGGGTAAAGAAAAGGAGAAAGAAGAAAGAAGAAGAAACAAAAGACAAAGCAGCGGGCCGACGTAAAGAAAAACATAATAAATAATAAAATATTTCGTGCACATTAGCCATTTGATGGCTATAAATAAAGGGGCGTTTTTCCTCATTTGTGCATCGAATTCTTCAGTTCTTTTTCTTCATTTTAAGAGAGTATTTTTAAGAGTTTAGTGATTAAAGAGTTTGGGTGCATTGGGGTTTTGGGTAGTGAGCTAAAATACTACAACACTTGTAACTCCTCTTTACTAGTGAAATATTTTTTTCTGTCTTTGCCGTGGACATAAGCTAAAAGTCGAATCACGTAATTTCTAGTGTCCTGTGTGATTCTGTTTTCTCACTATTTCTCAATTTCACTGTAGTTGCGTGTCTGCTTCACCCATCAATTTTCCAACAGTGGTATCAGAGCTATTGGTTGTATTTTTTAGAGCCGAGTACTGTTCACGTTTACAGTATTATTCACGTATATAATATTGTTCACGTATAAAGTACTGTTCATATATACGATACTATTCACGAGAAACGGTGGAAGTGATCCAATAATTTTACGGTGGAAAGTAGGGAATAGTCGTGTGAATAGGGCAACTATATAATTTTATACATGTCTAGGAAAGTTCTATCACAAATGCAATAAGAGTCTAAAGAGTCTGTGTTTTAAGTGGGACTGTTGTGACTCCCTCAGTCTTTCCTGGGAACTTTCTTAGTATGTATTCTCATACATACTCATAACTATTCAAGGTGGTATGCTAACTTATGTGCGGTATTTATCAACAAAATGACAGTAAAGTATGAAATTGAAAAGTTCAACAGAAATTATTTCTCATTGTAGAAAATGAAGATGCTGGCAATTTTGAGGAAAAATAATTGTTTAACAGCAATTAAAAAAAGGCCCATGGAGATAACTAATGATGATAAGCGGACTGAAATGGATGGCAATGCTATTGTTGATCTACACTTGGTACTTACAGATGGGGTGTTATCTAGTGTTGAGGAGAAAAAGGCAGCAAAAGAAATACAGGATACTCTCACAAAACTTTACTAGGGCAAGTGGCTGCACAATAAGATTTTCTTGAAAATGAAACTTTATACTCTTTGAATTGTGGAATCTACAGTGGTGACCGACCATATCAACACCTTAAAGACTCTATTTTTACAACTCACAACGTTGGGTCATAAAATAGAAGAACATGAACGTATAGAGGTTCTACTTTAAAGTCTACCAGATTCATATGATCAACTCATCACCAATGTGACGAACAATAATCCAGTACACATTCTAGTTTTTGATGATGTTACAGCCTCCTATTAAACAAAGAGAGCAGGTGAAAAAGTAAAGAAGACAGACAAGTAAGTTTGCAATAAGCTGAAGCGCTATCGGTGACGAGAGAAAGATTAAAGGAAGGTGGGTCTAGTGGGAGTCACAATCATAGTAGATCAAAATCTAAAAGTAAGAGGAATGTTAAATACTATAACTGTGGCAAGAAAGGGCACGTCAAGAAAAAGTGTTGGAACGGCCAAAAGAGAAGAAAAGGTAAAGAATCTGAGCCATCAAATGCTCAAAGATGTATAGCATGTACCTCGGATGATCGCGAAATTCTCTACAATAAGGCAACAACTGTTTCAAAAGGCAAAAAATGGCTATCTGACGTCTGGCTCTTAGACTCAGGAGCTACCTGGCACATGACCTCTCAGAGAGAATGATTCCACACATATGAACCTATCTCAGAAATATATGTATACATGAGAGATGATCACACCTTGGAGATCGCTGACATTAGTAGTATCAAAATCAAAATGTTTGATGGTTTAGCTTGCATAACTGAGGAGATACGACATGTCAAAGGGTTAAAGAAAAATCTATTGTCTTTGGGACAAATAGATAGTCATGGGTGAAAAACTCATGTTGAAAATGGGATCATAAAGATTACTAGAAGGGCACTTGTATTGATAAAGATAGAAAAGATCGGTACTAATATGTCCATGCTTAAAGGAGAAACACTAAAGGAAGCTGATACATGTGTCACGTCAAATGGAGAAGAATCAACAATGTTGTGGCACGTAAACTCGGCTATATATTAGAACAAGGTCTAAAGATTCTCTCTGAGCGAAAATTACATTCAGGGCTCAAATCGGTAAGCTTACCACTTTGCCAGCATTGTGTTACAAGTAAACAGCATATATTAAAGTTCAGTAGATCTGTTGTTAGAAGCAAATGTATTTTAGACTTGGTTCATTCTGATATTTGAGAATAACCGGATATGTCTATGGGAGGTGCAAAGTACTTGGAGACTTTCATTTATGATTATTTCAGGAGATGTTGGGTGTACTCAATTAAAAAAAAGTCATATATGTTTTTACTGTTCAAATAGTACAAAGCACGGGTGTTGAGTGTTAGAAAGTGTATATTTATAAAGGAGAAAATCGTCATTTTACACTTCAATCCTCATTAACATTGTCACTTTTATCTACTTAAGTCTTTTGTTATTTAATTATGTGTGTTTTGTTATAATTAACTATTTTGTGTATTTTAGGGGCATCACGATCGTTTCACAATGAATGAGTAATCAGACAGCAAAACGAACGTCACATTTGAACTCAGGACGGTCGAAAACCTTAGGAGGAGCATAAAAGGAAAAATGTCACTGTTCACGTATACGGTACTGTTCATATGTACGGCATTGTTCATGGCGTTGACCAATGACGTGGCATTGACTGATAATATGACATCAACCTATAACATGGCAGTATTTGATTGGAGGAATTATGTGGCATTGACTGCTTATGTGGCGTTGACCGATGACATGGCATTGACCGATAATTTGTCATGATCTTATTGGACTAAACTTCTTATATACTGTTGATCGGTGACGTGGCAGCATTTTCAGTGGAGCAAAAATGTATGTATGGTACATGCACATACATGGGATTATTTACTATTCAAACCGCGTTATTGTACAAATAGTATTACTGTGCAAAACCGCATTACTGTGCAAACCGTGGTCAAACCGCGCACTGTTCACTGTTGACTGATGACGTGGCACAATCCTGAATGTCCGAATTATTTTTAATCCGATAGTCACGATTCACTTAATGTATCTATAAAAAAGGGGCTCTTCCCTTTATAACTTGATATCCCTGTTTCATTTTTAAGCTTAGATTTTTGTAATTTCTTCTCCTTCTTATATTTTCTATGTATTTAATAAATTTTCATTTTACTTATAGTTCAAAAATGAGTAGTTAATTTTTTTTTAATCTTGGGTTGAAGGTGAAGTCTCAACATATTCCATGGGTTTAATTTGGTAAATTTACTTTCTCTTCTCCTTTAATATTTGTGGTTGTTTTATCTTTTCGTTGATAAATAATAATAGTCTTGTCTAGATACCACCCTGGTTAAACTGGCACCCTAGTACAAAGTTATTATTATTTGGCACGATAAGCCCTTAGCACTATATTTATTTGAGCGTGGTTAATGAGGTGTGGAATCTCCCCTCATGATTTAATTGACATTAATAAGAAATATTTAGCCCATGGAGCATATTGATGCAAATCCAGATACCTAAGTAATTTATTTCAATAGTATCCAGTTCAATTTAATTCATGCCATTGTAATTTAAATTCTACGATAGTTTAAATTAATTTCACCACAAATCCAACCACCCATTTAAGAAAATTAATTCTGTACATAATTAAAATCCACCTCCTCGTGGGATCGACACTTGTCACCATTGATCTATTCTACAATAGATTCGTACGCTTACGAGTTCAATAAAATTTACACAATAAGGTTTTGGCACTGTTGTCGGGGAGGTAAGTATTCTAATTCGTAGAATTACTTTTTTTTCTTGTAATTTTTTATTAAAAAAAGTGAATTTATATTTTAAGGTTAGAATTTCATTTCTTTTTCTCTTCTTTAAATTTGTATAATTTAATTTTCATATTATTTTAATTTTTTATCTTGTTATCTTTCTTTGTAATTTATTTTAATTTTAAGTTAATATTTGTTTCACGTAATTTCTTTTTTTCCTTACAGCAATTGAGTATGCTTTTATAGTAAGATTGTAACAGCGTGACAAGATTAGTATCGTAATTTCTCCTTCTTCTTTATTTTTATTTGTTTTGTTTTTATTTATTTTGTTCTTTGCATGCATGGTCGAAGGTCATTATCACCTAATATTGAGCCTTTAGACCTTGAATTGGAAAAAATACTTCGCATGCACAAACATATTGCATTTAAAAAGAAAATTAACATGGATTTGCAAAACCAACAGCCAGAACCACAGGAGAGGCCATTTAAGGACTATTTTAATCCCTTAGCTAATTTGAGCACATCATGCATCAGGTACCCAAATGTAGTTGCTAGGAGTTTTGAATTAAAATCTAGTGTGCTAAATTGTCTCCCCACATTCTATGGCCTAGAAAATGAGCACCCATATAATCATCTGAATGATTTCCATTCTATTTGTCAAACTTTTAAATACGAGAATTTTTCAGATGATGATGTTAAACTCAGATTATTCGCATTTTCTTTAAAGGATAGAGCTCGTTCATGGTTTAATACATTGCCTGCTAATAGCATTACATCATGGGAATAAATGGTAACAAAATTTTTAAATAAATATTTTTCAGTTCATAAAATCAATGCTATTCGCAGGGAAATTTCAGAGTTTACCCAAAGAGACGATGAGTAGTTTTTCGAAGTATGAGAGTGATTCAATGGGCTACTTTTGAAGTGTCCATATCATGGGTACGAGAAATGGCACCAATGCCAATACTTTTTAGAGGGATTATTACCACATATACAAGAATGACTAATAGCAACCAGTGGAGGAGAGCTAATGTCTAAAAGTGCATCAGAGATTTGGAATTTTTTCCAGCGACAATCGGATAATTCTCAACAACGGAGTCGATCACTCAGAAATACCAGGAGAATTAAGGGAGTGAATGAGGTTCACATTGGTGAGTCAAGCTCAGAAATTAAGGAAGTCAAAGCAATAATTGAAGGTCTTTCTTGACAAATAGTATCATTGACGACTACTAAATCAACAGAGCCATATGACCATGACTCATATTCAGATCAAGCCAATGCCGTAGGTGTCATGAGAAAATCACCAAACTACAACCCTTACTCCAACATATATAACCCTGGATGGAGAGACCACCCCAATTTTTCATGGTCTCAAGGATTCCAACAAAATGGACTAACAACTCTACCTCCATTAATCTAACCCATTCCACCAATTGTTCAAGCCTCTCAGCCACTATTTAGACCATACAATCAGAATCCAAATCATTCTCAACCCAAATCATGGGATGACACATTCCAGAATGTCAAGAATCTTACTAACTCTAAGATCGAGCAGCATAAACGCATCATTGATGAATTGCGAAATGAGATGAGAGCGAGCTTCAACTCACAAGCCCAATCAATTTCAAGCCTCGAGAAAATGGTGGGACAAATTGCTTCTTCAATTCAAACCTTGGCAATGACTGTTGAAAAAGGTAAATTCCTAAGTCAACCAGTGCCTAACTTTAAAGCAGTGCATGAAGCAAGTACCAGTTCACCATAACATCATGGAGAGGTCAAAGCCGTTATGACCTTGCGAAAAGAGAAAGAAGTCGATAACAAAGTGGAGATGCCAAAATCAACTCAGATTGTACTTGTGAATGCTGAGGACCCATCATCATAGGAGAAAAAAGAAACCAACCTACGAGAGTATGTTTCTAAATCTCTATTTCCTCAGAGGTTAACTAAAGGGAAAAAGGAAAAATCCACAGGTGAGATTCTTGAAATCTTCAAACAGGTAAGTGTTAACATCCTTTTGCTTGAAGCTATAAAACAAATGTCATCGTATGCCAAGTTTCTTAAAGATCTTTGCACTAAAAAGAGAAATATTCATGTTCAGAAAAATGCATTTTTAACAGAAAACGTTAGTTCTATAATCTAACATAAAATGCCTTTAAAATACAAAATTCGAGACTCCCTCACTATCTCATGTAGTATAGGGAACCACACAATTGAGAATGCTTTGTTGGATTTAGGAGTTAGTGTAAATCTATTGCCTTACTCTGTATTTGTGAAACTTGGACTAATAGTGTAAATCTATTGCCCTACTCTGTATTTGTGAAACTTGGATTAAGCGAATTACATCCAACTTTAGTGGTGTTACAGCTTGTAGATCGGTCCACGAAAATAACCGTGGTATTATGGAAGACGTGCTTATCCAGGTAAATAAGTTTTATTTTCCTGTTGATTTCATTGTAATTGACACTCAGCCAGTGCAGGATTCAAAGAAGCACATTCCCATTATTTTGGGCCGACCTTTCTTGGCAACTGCCAATGCTCACATTTAATGCAGGATCAGAAATATGCAGTTGTCATTTGGCAATATGACCATGGAACTCAATATCTTCAACATTGCCAAACAACCTCACAATGCGAATGATGGAATTATTGATGTGGATTTAATAGAAGTATTAGTTGATGATACTTTTCTTTTAAACCTTAGTGATGACCTTTTACAAACATGTTTAACTCACTTTGGTTTGGATTTTGATAGTGACAGATCAATCGATGAGGTCAACGCCCTGCTTGACTCAGCACCATCCATGGACACTAATAAATGGAAGTCAAGAGTTAAACAACTAGTGCCATCAGAAAAGAAACTCAGCCCATCATCAAAATCACTACCACAACGTGAGCTTAAACAATTACCCAACACTTTGGAATATGCGTTCTTGGCGACGAAAGTACACTACCTGTAATCATCTCTTCCTCTCTAAATGATGAACAAAAAGGTAAGTTGTTGGATGCTTTAAAAGAGCATAAAGGAGCATTAGAACCGTATATAGACATAAAGGTATAAACCCAAGAGTCAGATGCATTACATTCACCTTGATGAAAATGCTAGACCTACTAGGGAAATACAACGTCGGTTAAATCCTAATATGAAAGAGGTTGTTTGCACTGAAGTCTTTAAGCTATTAGATGCAAGTATCATTTATCCTATTTTTGATAGTTTATGGGTCAATCCTATGCAAGTTGTTCCCAAAAAGTCAGGAGTCACAGTAGTTACCAATGCTGATAATGAATTAGTGCCCACTAGAGTAACTACATGATGACGTGTTTGCATTGATTATAGAAAGTTGAATTCTGTCACACCTAAAGACTATTTTCCTTTACTATTTATCGATCAAATGCTTGATAGATTAGTAGGTCGTGAATTTTATTACTTTCTAGATGGCTACTCAGGATACAATCAGATTCCTATAGCACCAAAAGATCAAGAGAAGACCACCTTCACTTACCCTTTTGGCACTTTTGCATATAGGAAAATGCCATTTGGATTATATAATGCACCTGACATATTTCAACGATGCATGTTAAGCATTTTTTTCTGATATGGTTGAACGATTCCTAGAGGTCTTTATAGATGACTTTTCTATTTTTATAGATTCATTTGATCAATGTTTACAGCATCTAACACAAGTTCTGCAGAGATGTATCAAGAAGAATTTAGTCTTGAATTGGGAGAAATGTCATTTTATGGTTAAATAAGGTATTGTTCTCGGTCATATCATTTCAAGCAAAGGTATTAAGGTTGATAAAGCCAAGGTGGATCTCATTTCAAATCTTCCTCTACCTAAAACAATCAAAGAAGTAAGATCTTTCCTTAGGTATGCTGGTTTTTATAGACGTTTCATTAAAGATTTTAGTAAAGTTTCTAGACCCTTATGCAATCTACTTGCTAAGGATATATCTTTTATCTTTGATAATTCATGTCTTGTGGCATTTGAAAAATTAAAGCAGTTGTTGACATCATCACCCATCATTCAGTCCCCAAATTAGAACTTACCATTTGAGCTTATGTGTGATGCATCTAACTATGCAGTGGAAGCAGTATTAGAACAAAGAGTTAATCGAATTCCCCATGTTATTTACTATGCTAGTATGACATTGAATGATGCACAGTTGAACTATTCAACTACTAAAAAGAAATGCTAACAGTAGTGTTTGCATTAGAAAAATTTCGATCTTATCTTATTAGTTATAAAATAATTGTATTCACAGATCATGCTGCTCTTAAATACCTTCTCACAAAGAAAGATGCAAAAGTTAGACTAATTCGTTGGGTGTTACTTCTGCAGGAATTTGACTTAGAATTCAAAGATAAGAAATGAACAGAAAATGTTACGGCTGATCATCTCTCACGTCTCTATTTTGACACAACTATAGAACCTTTACCTTTGAATGAGTCATTTCCAGATAAACAATTAATGAGTGTAGAAGTAGTACCATGGTATGCTGATATTGTTAATTATCTTGTTACAGGTCAACTTCTAGAGCATTGGACAAAACAGAACAATGCCAAATTCTTTGCGGAAATAAAGAATTTCTTTTGGGATGATCCTTATTTATTCAAGTATTGTGCAGATCAAATAGTTAGATGATGTGTTCCAGAGAATGAATTTCAAAATATTCTTTCATTCTGCCATGAACAAGCTTTTGGAGGCCACTTCAACGCTAAGAAAACAGCTACTAAAATTTTATAATGTGGTTTCTAATGGCCAACTATATTTCAAGATGCTTACACCTTTTGTTCTTCATGTGATAGATGTCAATGAATGGGGAGCATTACACGAAGGAATATGATGCCACTAAACCCAATTTTAGTGGTTGAAATTTTTTATGTATAGGGTATCAATTTCATGGGACCCTTTCCCCCATCGTTTGGCCATCAATACATATTGGTTGCTGTTGACTATGTTTCGAAATGGGTAAAGGTAATTCCGTGTAGGACCAACGATCACAAAGTAGTGATAGGGTTTTTGAAAAGCAATATTGTTTCACGTTTTAGATTCCCTCGAGCAATAATCAGTGATGGTAGTTCCCACTTTTGCAATAAATCATTCAATGCACTTTTGACAAAATACTCCATTACTCATAAAGTGGCGACCCCATATTATCCGCAAACCAATAGTCAAGTTGAGATCTCCAATCGAGAAATAAAGCACATTTTAGAAAAGATAGTGAGACCCAACAGAAAAGATTGGTCGTTGAGGTTCGATGATGCATTATGGGCATATAGAACGGCTTTTAAGACCCCAATTGGGATGTCACCCTATAGACTAATGTATGGAAAAGCTTGCCACCAACTTGTGGAACTCGAACATCGTGCGTACTGGGCATCAAGAAATTCAACTTTAACATGCAGCAAGCTGACTCGAAAAGAATATTACAGCTGGCAGAACTTGAAGAAATTCGCAATGATGCGTACGAAAATGCCAAGATTTACAAGCAACGAATGAAAGTCTTTCACGACAAGCAAATTATGAGAAAATCTTTCACTCCAGGTCAGAAAGTGCTTTTATTAAATTCTTGCCTGCACCTATTCCCAGGTAAGTTACGTTCTCGATGGTGTGGCCCATTTGTTGTTCACACTATTTTTTCACATGGGGCAATTGAAATTAAGGACTCAAAGAACGGTGTCACTTTTAAAGTGAATGGTCAAAGATTAAAGCCATATCTAGAGTACCAACCATATGGAGAAGACACGGAAATAAATCTGAGTGACCCACAAAGTTTGAATTGAGATTTTTTTCTTTTCTTTTCGGTCATTTGATTTGATTTATTCTTTCTTTTTATTATTCTTTTGCTGATTGAAATTATTTTTGTTTAAGTGTATTTGTTTAACCATTACAATTTTCTCTTATCATTTTAATCATGAGATAGTACCTCTTGAACATGCTTAGAACACTTCAACGTATCCAAACTCATCTTAGAAAGCAGATACGATTTTGTAAAACATCTCGTATTTGGGTTTTGCAATCACCAGAGTTAGTCGCCCATGTTGAGGATTTAGAAAGCCAACTCAGAGAAATTGAGAGAAGTGTCTACAACACCCAGTTGGAGCTTGAGTTTTCTTTGTGTGATTAAGTTTGTCACCTCAGTTAAGTGGCGGATAACGGTACTCTGTGACAATCAAGTTGGTTACTTCAGTTTCCCATAATAACTAATATTCTGAGACGAAGGTATGGACAGAAACGAGATTTTAGAAAAGCTTCACAAACGATTCCCTTCGCTTCCTCAGAATGCCCTCCTTTCAATCTATAAATTCCGGTCAGAATGCATGTGATTGCTTATGAAGAATAACATCCCTGCTGACATCTGTTGGTTAATTGAGACAAAAGTTCACTTAGCAAGTGAGTTACCTCCCAAATTTATTGCATACATGCCTGGTTATGGTAAAGGAAATTATGCGAGAAAATGACAAGCTTGAAGACTTTCTGTTGCTTGTCATAAGTGTGCCAGAATGATATGCAAGAGAAAACCATATTCTTTGGGAATGGTGTCTGATAACAGAGAAGATAAAATTCAATTCATTAGGGATGACTTGAATAAAGAGTCATTGGATAATATCTTTTTATCTCTTGAAACGCATCCTAGTGGATACGTACAAAGAGCAATTCTCCAGTTATGGCCATTATTCGAGAAAGAGCGTGCACGATACAGTCTCGAGAATTTGACTATAAACGACCATGTTTGCCAGTTTGTAAGAAAACTGGATGGGAAGCCTATCCTCGACCTATAGAGGGTGTTCAAGCCATTTTTGGACGTAAAACCAGAGGAAGATGTGAGCCACAATCACAACTATCTGTAAATATCCTTTTACCTCACTATTGTTTTATTTCACTGTTGTTTTACCATTTGCATTATTGTTTTTAATAATTTTATTTACTTTTTCCTTTTTACTATTTTCTTTTTTACTTTTGAGCCATGTGCCTTACGCGTTAATTGACACTGACATGATGCCTCATACACAACTGTAACCGACTGTCACCAAGGTCTTTAAATATGATTTTTTTTGTTGAGCACTCACAAGTTATTTTTTAGCAGTATTTTAATGGCAACTACTCCCAATAAATAATTCAAGAACATTTGTGTGCTCTCTGGGTTTCACTATGGCAAACATAAAGAGTTCATAGAGGCAGCCATAGATCTTGGTCTAAGAATAGCAGAGAGAAAATTGCACTTGGTGTATGGAGGAGGTGACCGAGGGTTATCCAAAATGGTCTCAGAAGCTGCTTTTGTTAGAGGGAGCCAAGTGTTAGGCATCATCCCTACAATCCTAAAACCCTTAGGCTATTTGTCTAAATCACCAACTGGAGAAGAATTAGTCATCTCAGGTATGCAAGAAAGAATAACTGAAATATTAAATCATGCTGATGCTTTTATTTTTCTTCCAGGAGATCTTGCGACTTTAGAGGCACTAATCACATTAGCATCTTGGGCCCATCTGAACATTCATCAGAAACTCATCGGTTTGTTAAATGTCAATAATTTTTATGATGGCTTTATTGCGTTTCTTAACCATGCAATAAAAAATTATTTCATTCTTTCCTTAGTGAAAAAAATTTTTATTTGTGCACACACTGCTAATGCGCTACTTGATCTGTTATAAGCTTATCAACCAGAGTCAGATCCCAAAACCATTATGTTGGAGTGTTCAAATAATGATGGTAACAGTAGCCGCAGTAAGAAGTACAAATTAGATTTAACTTTCCGCTTGTAAATATTTTCTTCTATGTTGTACTATCTAGGTGATGTCTTCTAAACTCTACTTCTTTCCTTTCAAACATTGAGGACAATACTTCGTTCTGGTTGGGGAGAGAGAATAGTTAACAATTGTGGAATGTTGGTTAAGTTTTAACTAATTTTTTATTGTAGAATTAACCATTACTAACGTTTTGAGTAGAAGATGTCTGAATATGGAGTGTAGTTACTCTAGACACGCATCTTTTTAGTTTGAAAGATAAAAATAAATAAATAAAATAAAATTTTTTTTTGTTCTTTCTAACTTTTCTTTTTTATTTCTCCTTTATAAATATACATTTTCAAGTTTTTAAGTCGAAGATGGCTGAATATGGAGTGTAGTGACTCTGGAAATGCATCTTCTTAGTAAAAAAAAAATTCAGACATTTTTCTTTTTTATCATCTAATTTATTTTTCTGCATGATATTTTCTTTTCATGTTTAGAACAAGTTGGGGGGTAGAATTTCGTTTAAAAAATATAAAAAATAAAAAATTTGTAATTTTGTGTGAGTTTTTTATATTGGATGATATGATGATTTTTGAATTTTAGTATTTGTATTATCTTTGGTCTTGAGTGATATTACACCATGTTTGCTATTCTACGTGTTGATGTTAGAGACAAATAT
Organism: Citropsis articulata; assembly: GCA_030449925.1. Classification (NCBI taxonomy): domain Eukaryota; kingdom Viridiplantae; phylum Streptophyta; class Magnoliopsida; order Sapindales; family Rutaceae; genus Citropsis; species Citropsis articulata. The sequence goes on along the minus strand of JASUUH010000101.1, from coordinate 1,933,519 downwards.
GAGTTGCTTAAAGGAATGCACATGTTATAACAAACTCCAAGTGAGTTTTTAAGCCTGTTAATTTTTCTTGGAGAGTAACCTTTTTTGTCCATTCTTTATGTAGCTTAGCAGTTTATTATTTTATAAATGATCTCTAGATTTTCTTTGAAGCCAACCCTTAAAAAAAAGAATAATTAACCAAAAAAAGAAGAAAAAAAAGAAAAGTAGAAAAAATGTGTGTTGCTGCATCTAAAGGCACACCTAACTAGTAGATATGGAAGATTATTTAGAGCCCTAAAAGACGATGGAAGGCCATTTTTGCAATATCCATAGTTAGCCCTTTTGAGCCTATTATTTAATTTAAAAAAAAGTCTTTTCTTTGTTAACTTATCATCCTGACCCACTTCAATTTGGAGTATTACTCGATATCTTACAAGTTCCATCACCTATTCTTGTTTGAGAAAAAGCATAAATAATTATTTTGTTCGACAAAGTTGTGCCATACTAAAAAAATTCTAAAAAAGAAAAAAGAAAAAAAAGAGAAAGATTTACAATAGCAATAAATAAGCAAAATGCATATTGTAATTTTTAAAAAGTTCTTGTACTTTTTCTCAAACATATATATTTTGTTTCCTTATTTTCCTTTCTTTCTTAGCCATGTCCCTAGCCTACGTTACGTCCTAATAAAAGTCCTTTTTGATTTTAAGAAACTATAGTCTGAAATAAAAGCTAATTATATAGGCAATTAAGATGTAGTGATGCATATATATATATATATATATATAGAAAAAAAAGAAAAAAAAGAAAAAAATAAATACATTGGATTGACTAGTACTTTGTTTGAGATCGTATTATTTTTGAGCTATGGGCATATTTCTTTCATCTTGGTGATAGTGTGTGATATTTCTTTATTATTTTCTCTCAATTTACCATTCATTATAGTGACAATTTTTATTAGGTTTAATTTCTTTATGAGAGTGTCACTACTACCGGTGAGATTTTGGGGTTTGACATGTCATTCTTGAAAGTGGCCTGATTACTATTGCTACGACAAAGTCTGCTGGACTGATGCATGTGGATTTTTGATGTGGGTGTAATATTTCTTTAAAATGGAGATAATACTTGTACTTTTATTTGATCGCTATTATTAATTTGATTGAATAAACACGGTTGTCTTATTAAAAAAAATTATTTTTGAGTTTGAATTTTACCTTCGCTTTATTTGCTAGGGACTAGTAATAAGCTGGTTGGGGGGTGTGCTGAGTGTTAGAAAGTGTATATTTATAAAGGAGAAAATTGTCATTTTACACTTCAAGTCTCACTAACATTGCCACTTTTATCTATTTAAGTCTTTTGTTATTTAATTATGTATGTTTTGTTATAATTAAGTATATTATGTATTTTAGGGGCATCATGATCGTTTCACAATGAACGAGCAATCAGACAGTGACGGAGTTGTCGAAGCTCCTCAAAACAAATACTGATTCACCTAAATAAATTTGTAGAAATAGTGAAACCAGGTCGAATCCCAAGAGAACTATGTATTTAATTTCTCAAAGTTTAAAACAGAATTAATTTCCCAAGAAAAAAATAGATTTTCAAAGTTTCTGCCCACAATCGGTTAACCGTTAGTAGTTAACGGTGAACCGTTTATTTGGTGAAATTTTCTAGGAGTTAACCGGCTAACTGGATAAGGGAAACGGAAGACCGTTTATGATTTGTCAACTCACTGACTCTAATCGGCTAACCGGTAAGGGAAAACGGTAAGCTGTTTGCTGATTGGCTTGGTTCTGGACACAATCGCCAACCGTTAGCGAATAAAAACCGAATTTTTTTGTCCTTTTTCTCTATCGGTTCTGGATATAAACGGTTAGCTGTTTGGGATTAACGGTTCGCCGATAGAGGTTAACGGTTTGCCGTTAGTGATTAACGGTTAACCGTTTTTCTGGGTTTTGAGTTGTTCTTTGTAACAAGAAATTAATAAAACAAAATAAACTAAAATAAAACAAGATTTAAAATTAAGAAAGGGAAATCAATCTTACCAAACTTCCAATCCAAGGGTATTAATTCCATCCAATTGCAATTTTGATCATAGGCAAAAATATAAATTACTCAATCCAAGAACTTAGTCTACTTAATCGGAATCCCGCAGAAAGCAATTATTCTCCTAGTGTAATAGACTCAAACAATCGCTCAAATCCAAACTTACCACCAATTTAACTGGGCATCATCGTTCCATATCAAATTAAGTGATAGCATTAAAAATAGTGAGAATGACTAAAACAAGATCAATTAATTCAGATTACTCCAATTTAATCAATTTGTATTTTTATTTCCCTAGAGCCTATCATACAAGCTATGTAATTGTGGCCATCAATATACACACACATGAGCCAACTCCTTGCTACTCAATTCAGTTATTCATGACAATTACGGATCACAAACTTCTAACTAGCAATAGAAAAATAAATATTGAATTAAGGCGTCAACTTAATCAACATAAATAATTCATAAAAAATAAGAACAAGAAAATAAAAATTACTTGGATGAAGAAATTCTTGTTAAGTTCAAAGCCTCACAAAATTACAACTGGAATTTGATTAACCCCTGGACCGGAATTAAAACCTTAGCCACTCATGGTGGCCAAACAAAAACAGAGAATTGATTGATGAATGTTGCAGCCGCTGGTTTTTGCTTTGTCTCTTGACTTCACGTTCTTGACTTTTTTTTCTTCACTTGTTTTCTTCCCCCTTTCTCACGTTGGCTTCCTTGGCCTTTTATATTGCTCTTTTGTTTGCTTTCCCTCACGTTTCTTTTCCTCTTTTGCTAGCTTTCCTAATCCTTCTTGGCTTCTTCTTTTCTTTGTGCTAGGAGACCAAATCCTTTTCCAATTCTGATTGCTAGGACCGAATCCTTCCAGCCAATGGTCGGCCCACGTTCCAAAGCCCAAATAAAGCCCTTATTATCCACTTTTTATCATAATCTCCAGGATTCATCTCCTAAATCAATTCAAACATGATTTCCACAAATTAGCACAAAATCAATCAAAATATGAGGGAATTAAACTAAATATAGTATGACTATTTATAACCTATCAGACAGCAAAACGGACGTCACATTTGAACTCAAGACAGTCGAAAATCTTAGGAGGAGCATAAAAGGAAAAATGTCATCACATATATACGGTAGATCGCTCATACGCAAGATCGCTCATGGTAATCGCTCACGACACTATTTATATATACGGTCTGATGACATGGAGTTGACCAATGACGTGGCATTGACCGATGATATGACATCAACCTGTGATGTGGCAGCATTTGATTAGACGAATTATGTGGCATTGATTGCTTATGTGGTGTTAACCGATGACATGGCATTGACCGATGATGTGTCATGATCTTATTGGACTAAACTTCTTATGTACTGTTGATCGGTGACGTGGCAGCATTTCAGTGGACCAAAAATGTGTGTACGGTACATGCACATACATGGGATTATTTACTATTCAAACCGCGTTATTGTACAAATAGTGTTACTGTGCAAAACCGCGTTTCTGTGCAAACCGTGGTCAAACCGTGTTACTGTGCAAACCGTGGTCAAACCGCGTACTGTTCACTGTTGACTGATGACGTGGCACAATCCTGAGTGTCCGAACTATTTTTAATCTAATGGTCACGATTTACTCAATGTATCTATAAAAAGGGGGCTCTTTCTCCCCTTATTTGATATCACTGATTTCATTTTTAAGCTTAGATTTTTGTAATTCCTTCTCCTTCTTGTATTTTCTATGTATTTTAATAAAATTTCATTTTACCCTTAATTCAAAAACGAGTAACTAATTTTCTTTTAAACTTGAGTTGAAGGTGAAGTCTCAACATGTTCTATGGTCTTGTCTAGATACCGCTTTGGTTAAACAGGCACCCGAGTACAAGGTTATTATTATTTGGCACGATAAGTCCTTAGCACCATATTTATTTGAGCGTGGTTAATGAGGTGTGGAATCCCCCCTCATGATTTAATTGGTATTAATAAGAAATATTTAGCTCATGGAGCATGTTGATGCAGATCCAGATACCCAAGTAATTTATTTCAATAGTCTCCAGTTCAATTTAATTCCTGCCATTGTAATTTGAATTTTACGATAGTTTAAATTAATTTCACAACAAATCCAACCACCCATTTAAGAAAATTAATTCTGCATATAATTAAAATCAACCTCCTCGTGGGATCGACACTCATTACCATTGATCTATTCCACAATAGATTCGTGCGCTTGCGAGTTTAATAAAATTTGCACAACAACGAGTTGAACTTAAATCTGGAAAAAGAATCAAGTGTTTGAGGACAGAAAATAGTGGAGAGTATACAAACGGTAAGTTTCTTGCTTTCTGTGAGCAAGAAGATATTCAAGGCAGTTCATGGTAGCATATACTCCTCAACAAAATGGAGTGACATAGGGGCTGAACATGACTTTTACAGAATGAATAAGAGCTATATTGAAGACTGCGGGTCTACCTAATTCATTATGGGCAGAAGCAGCCAAAATTGTTTATTATATAGTAAATCGATCGCCATCTATGGCAATTTGGATGTAAATGTATTTAGATATCCTATGTACGTGATGTATAATTCCCAAAAAAGAACAAAGCTAGATCTAAAATTGAGGAGGTGTATTTTCTTGAGGTATGCTGATGGAGTAAAAGGGTATCTTCTTTGGGACTCCACTAGGGATGGCAAAATCTGGGTCTGGGTCTGGGTCTGGGTTTGGATTTGGTCTTCCCGGTTCTGGACCCGGATGTAAACCTATATATTTCTCCTCCGGGTCTGGTACGGGTTAAACCCAAAAAAATTCGGGTTCCCGGATTCCGGGTTTAGAACCCGAATGATTGATAAAGAGATGCCATTTCCATCTTTTCTTCTAATGAATTCCTTTTCAGATCTCTAAATCTATTAACAAAAATAATGAAAAATAATGAAAAATCAAATAATTAGAAACAAAGCCCAAGATATACAAATTAAATTTTCAAACAGATATTTGGCGATAATAATGACAAGTTAGGCTTTGTGAGGTTAAGTCAAGAAAAGAGGAAAGGATTATTGGCAGTTGATTTTTTTTTTAATGGCAAATGAACATCTCACAGTAAAACACAGAAAAAAAATTTCAGGTTGGTTGGTGGAAGCGTAGGCATGCTCGCCTTGACTTTCTTGCAGTCCTTGTAATTCACCACATACTTCCTGCAGAATTTATAAAAAAATTTATTATACTGACTAACCTTCATCTTCTTAATTTGCTTCATTAAACTGACACCATAACGGGTACCATACTTTCTAACTATTCTGCAGTTCTTTGCATATTGACTGTTGAAGATTTGTAGCTCTTCAACAGTCAGCAGCTGCTTCAAATGTTGAGTGAGAAAGAAACTATACTCGCAGCTAAAGTAAGTTTTTTCTAAGCTTTAGGGTTTCTCTTATTTTTTTGCCCTTTTTATACTTAAAATTTATTATTTAATTAATGTTAAAATAAAAATATATGGGTCCGGGTTCTAGATATGCGGGGTAACCTAAAACCATAACTGGACCCGAATTTATCCGGGTTTAAAATATTGCTTCCGGATTCTGCATTATATAATATGGGGGCTGGGTTTAACCCAGACCGGATAATCGAGGTTTGTCTGGGTTCAATCCGAGTCTGGGTTTATTTGCCATCCCTGGAATCCATTGTCCACAAGATCGTCATAAGTAGAAATGTTATCTTTGTAGAAGATCAACTGCAAATGAGAGATGGGGATGGTAGCACTGCAAAGGAAAAGTCAGAGACTGTACCGGTATATGTGGAAAATAATCCAGAATATTCAAATTCTTCTGAAGTAGTACCACAACATGAGGAATAGGAATTAGTTGAGTCCGAGGCTCCAGAAGTTCGTCGGTCAACTTGTGAGAGACGACCGCCAGCATGGCACTCGGAATATGTCATAGAAATTAATGTTGCATACTGTCTTGTAACAGAGGATAGAGAGCCATCAACTTTTTATGAAGCTTTAAACAGCTCAGATGTGTCTTTGTGGATAACAGTAATGCAGGAAGAAATTAAGGCTCTACACAGGAATAAGACATGGGAACTTGTACCACTACCACACGGAAGAAAAGCCATTAGTAACAAATAGGTCTACAAGATCAAACATGATAACAATGACCAAGTGGAGCGGTATCATGCAGGATTGGTGGTGAAAGGACATGCTCAGAAAAAAGGTATTGACTTTTAACAGAATTGCTCCGATAGTTCAACTCACGACAGTTAGAATAATCTTGGTAATATGTGCTACATTTGACCTACATCTAGGGTAGTTATATGTGAAAACTATATTTCTTTATAGAGAACTTGAAGAAGAATTTTAGATGCTCCAACCAAATAGTTTTGCTGGAATAGAAAAGAAGAACTTGATTTGCAGATTGAACAAATTTCTATATAGTCTTAAACAGGCACCGAGAGTAGTTATATGTGAAAACTATATTTCTTTATAGAGAACTTGAAGAAGAATTTTAGATGCTCCAACCAAATAGTTTTGCTGGAATAGAAAAGAAGAACTTGATTTGCAGATTGAACAAATCTCTATATAGTCTTAAACAGGCACCGAGGTATTAGTATAAGAGATTTGATTCTTTTATCATGAGTTTTGGATACAACAGACTCAGTTTAGACCACTGTACATATTGCAAGAGATTTAAAGATAATAATTTCATCATTTTACTGTTATACGTAGATGACATGTTGGTAACATGTCCTAATAAAGATCGAGTCCAAGAGTTAAAAGTACAGTTGACTAGGGAGTTTGAAACAAAGGACTTAAAACTAGCAAATAAGATTCTAGGGATGCAAATTCACCGAGATAGAAATAACAGGAAGATTTGACTTTTTCAGAAGAACTATATAAAAAAAATCTTACGGCGCTTCAAATGCAAGATTGTAAGTCAATTTTTACCCCACTTCCTATTAATTTAAATTATCCTCAAGTATGTGATCTAGTGATAAAGCAGAGACGAAGGAAATGTCTCGAGTACCATATACATCAGCAGTGGGAAGTTTGATGCTCGCTATGATATGTACTAAAGCAGACATTGCACAAACAGTGGGAGCAATCAGTCGATACATAGTGAATCCTGGTGGAAAACATTAGATAACTGTGAAGACGATTCTGAAATATATCAGAGGAACCTCACATGTTGCATTATATTAGGGAGGATCGGATTTTACTGTCAGGGGCTATGTGGATTCAGATTTTGTAGAAGACCTTGATAAAAGAAAATTCACCACTGGCTATGTGTTTACACTTGCAGGAGCAGTTGTAAGCTGGATTTCCAAACTGCAGACCGTTGTGGCTCTATCTACAACAGAAGCAGAATATATGGCGACTACACAAGCTTACAAGGAAGTTATTTAGATACAAAGGTTATTGGAGGAGCTAAGCACAAATAACAAAAATTTTCTATGTTTTGTAACAGTCAGAGTGCTTTGCATATTGTAAGAAATACATTCTTTCATTTCAGAACAAACCACATAGGGTTACAGTATCACTTTGTTCGAGAAGTAGTTAAAGATCGAAGTGTAGATTTACAGAAAATCCATACTAAAGAGAACCCAGCAGATGTTTTGACTAAGCCGATCAATACTAACAAGTTTATCTGAAGTAAATCTTCTTGTGGTCTAATAGAGATATAAGCAACATGACAATAGCAGAGCAGAAAGGATGGTGTAGAGATTGATTGGTTCCCTATCTAATCTCCAAGTAGGAGAATGTCAATGTCCCACCGAAAAAGGTAAAGAAAAGAAGAAAGAAGAAACAAAAGACAAAGCGGCAAGCCGCGTAAAGAAAAAAATAATAATAAATAATAAAATATTTCATGCACAATAGCCATTTGATGGCTATAAATAGAAGGGCGTTTTTCCTCATTTGTACATCGAATTCTTCAGTTCATTTTTTTAATTTTAAGATTCTAGTGACTAATACACACATGTCATAATATCATTTACTTGTTTTATGACTGATGTGGTACCTATTATATATTCTAGAATTTCTCCTTTTCTAAATATAAACTTAATTGTCATTTGTGAAGATTGACCAGTCTTCTCCTTGAAACGACCCGCCCCAAACCCTAAGGGCAAGTCTATCTTGTCACGTCCAGCTAGGTAGATAATAAATTAATTAGCAAGAATTCTGCCGAAAATTCAGCAAGTCTTCTTTATATATATAACACTCCCAATCTGAAAACATGAAAAACAAACACTTTTAAAATAATACACTATACAACAAACTCTAATAATCAACATCCTCAACTCAGATGTTGAGTTTTACTCAAAATATTTTCAAAGTCTCAAAAGATAATATAATAACTAATATTAATATACATCAATTTATTCTTAATCCCATAAAGATAATATAACAAAATTTTATAATCTCAAAGAACAAGATGATCAGGATATCCTAACAAAAATCATGTATACTCTAACACCATCATGTGGCCAAAACTTAAAACATATCTACAGTCGCTGCGTCGGTCTGGTGTACCTGCAACCTCCTTGTGGGGGGAAAAAATATAATAAAAACAGGGTGAGTCTAAAACTCAGTAAGATCAGTGAGTGGATAGTAGTTTTTATTTCTAAAATTTATTCCTTAATTTAAAAGAAATAATCATATCATTTCCAAACACAATTTCATCAAACCATATACGAGAAATCAGTAATAAATCTGAAATACTAACTAGGCAACCTAAGAGGGGGGTGAATTGGGTTTTTAAAAAATAAGCAACTAAAATTCAATGAAATAATAACTACGCAAACAAATTCAAAATAAACAAATTAATGTGCAATAAAAAATAAAGAGATAGGGTAAGAGAGATCAAACACAATGATTTTTACGTGGTTCGGCTATCCCCGCCTACGTCCACGCCTCCAAGTACACCGGGCTTGAGGATTCCACTAAGCAAGCCACCAAGGCCTCAAATGCTTACAATTGACTTTCAAGGTGTCAATAAACCTTTACAACAAGAGATTATTCCCAATCTCTTAACCCAAGTGTATCCCAACACTTACAATCACTCAAAACAAAAATTACAAGTTGTTCTTTTCTCACACAATCTTTAAGATTACAAATCAAAGTCCAATGTGTGAATAAGATGAAGCAAGAATGTGTTTAAAGCTCTATGAAGATTGTCTAAACGTGTATATGCTCAATGGTCGTGTTGTGATCAACCTTTGATTTGATTTGAATGAGCTTATTTATAGTTGGAGCCAAAATTAGCCGTTATAGCCTTTTTCTTCAGAAAGCGGATCGCCGTTAACCGTTTGCGCTGGTCAAAGTTACCATTGTGCTTGATTTTAAATAAACGGTTGACTGTTAGTCGTTACCCTTTCGCCGTTAAAATCCAGAGACCTGCACAACACAAAACTTCCATCTGTTCTTGCTAAACAGTTAAGGATTTAGCAAATAATGACACACTGGAAATTATCGGTTAGCTGTTTACAAGTTAACGGTTCGCCGGTAAATTTCAGAAGCTTTGCAAAATTCAATTCAACTCCGTTTTCATTAATCGGTTAAGGGTTAACAAAGTATACCTCTCTATGTTATGAGTTAACGGTTCACCGGTTATTTCCAGTAACCTTTAAAACAACAAGCTTAACCGGTTTGCTTTAAACGGTTAGAGGTTAACACAAAAATCATTTCTGGATATTATTGGTTAACCGTTACAATTAATGGTTCATGCTAAATTCCGGACGCAAAAAATGCTTAAGGCTTAAGAAGTAACCTTTAGAAAAATTAGGCTTTAGCATAAACGGTTAGCCGTTAAAGATAACGGTTAGCTGTTTAAATCCAGTGGCTATTTTTAGCAGGTTTAAAAACAATCGGTTAAGGATTAAGACAAAAACCTGTCTCTGCTTTTTATCGGTTAACCGTTAATATTAACGGTTCACCGATTACTTCCAGAAATGCACATTTTTGCAGAGTTTTTCCAGTTTCTTAAAAACTTGTAAATACTTATAGAAAAATTCTTGCTTTTAAAAAATAATTAGATATTATGAAAACTCCAACATATTTATCAAAATGTTTGTTATCATCAAAATCAATAAAAGAAACATTTACATGTTAACAATCTCTCCCTTTTTAATGATGACAAACTTTGCTTTTGCTCCCCCTTACTATATGCTCCCCCTACCAATATGACTCAAAACAATTTTGGCATTATAGCAAGTTTGCAAAGACAAGTTCAAGATCTCTCTTTGTTATTAGCAAAAAAACAAGTACAAAAACTGCCCAAAACAAATGCAAAATCTGCAGTGTAAAAATCTGCAAAATCAAGTACAAAAACTGCATAAAACAGGTGCAAAATCTGCAGTGCCAAAATCTGCAAAATCTCTCCCCCTTCATCATAAAAAACACAACTTAAGAAAAAGAAACATGAGAGAAAGAGAATAGCAAAAATTTCGGCAGAGTTTCCCTTAAAAAATGATAAAAACCTGAAAAACAATCATGAGAAATAGCCAACAACTTCAAAAATAAACACTCCCAAAGATATTAAGCAAGCCTTTCACAACTCAATGTCTCCAAAAATCATTCAATCCACACAAAAAGAGAATATAGCAAGAAATAGCCAGATCAAATATTAAAATAACCTAAAAAGGTGAAACACGTTAAAATAAAAACTGTAAGTTCTTCGTTGACAGCACCCGCCCACGCCTTATTAACAAAGTTCTTCTGAAATTCATAATTCCTTTATGAAAATAATCATCCTTAGACATCATCTTCTAGCTCAATTTTAGCACCAATCAATAGAATTGCACCTATAAAATAAAACACAAATAAATCACTATTCTTAAGTGCAAAACATTGATATTAAAGGGAGTACACAATACAAAATTAGTGCATAAATTGCACTCTAACATGGGACAATAGACTTACCGGAACAATTCCCAATTCCATCACCAATGCTTTTAAACTCATTGACCTAGACTTGAGCTTAAACTCATTCTCAGGCCGTATTCTAAATATATCTGGCAATTTGAGATACCTCAGCGGCCTCAACTTTAGAGCTAATTACTTGACAACTGAAGCATCGTCTAATGGAGAGTGGAGTTTTCTTTCTTCTTTGACAAACTGCTGTAAACTAAAAGTTTTAAGCTTAGGTTCTAATCCCTTAAATAGCATCCTTCCGTCGTTGATTGGGAATTCTCCGCTTTTCTTCAACACTTTTATGCACACGACTACACGACTGCAAACTCTTTTGTGCGCGGAATGCGGAATCAAGCGCACCAAATAATTAATGGAAATAAAAGACACAAAATTTTACGTGGTTCGGCGGTATGCCTATGTCCACGGGAGCAAGAGAAAAATAATTGTATTATTAACAATTATTTGAGTACAATATTTGGTAAGAAATTTCACTTTCCAGAACCCAAATATACTCAGTACTCTTACACACTGCGGGAAATATAAATTCCCCAGACACACTTCTCTCACTTCTCTCAAAAGCTTAAAACTTATAAGCTTAACAAATTATGGGATGATTTGCAAGTGAAGAATGCATCTCTATTTATAGCAAAACCCGTTGCACTGTTGCACCAAACCTTTAGTCAATTGTCAATTAAATCTGCAACTAAATTCTTCAAAATTGACGAACATATGCAGGCGGTGCCAACTCCTTCCAAATTGTCAATTATGCATGTGGCTTGCCTTTCCTTTTCCAATCAATTTGAATAAAAAAACTCACCAAAAGTCTGTGACTTTTCAACAATTCTCCACCTCGGCGAAGATTTCTCCAAATATGAGCCGACTACCAACGGATCATCATTCCCAAAGTGGCTGCATCTTTGTGACTGCCTACGTACCCATAATTTGGGATCAAGCCAACCGTAGTTCAAAATTCTTTAAACTCAATACATTCGAAGAATTTGAATTAATTTCAAGCAATGTTGAAACTTAACTCCAGCAATCACCTTTGTCAACATATCTGATGGGTTATCTTTGGTATCGATCTTTCTCAACAACACAACACCGCTCTCAATAATCTCTCGCACATAATGATATTTCACATCTATGTGTTTCGTCCGAGTGTGATATGTTTGATTCTTCGCAAGGAATATTGCACTTTGATTATCATAGAAGACTATAATGTTCTCCTGGATTACTTCCAAATCTCCTAACTTTTCCCGAGATAGCTTCCTTTACGTACCCCGCTCATATACTCTGTTTCCGTAGTGGATAGAGCAATTGTCGATTGCAGAATCGACCTCCAGCTAATCGGACCTCCACCCAATGTGAATGTGTAGCCCGTTGTTGATCTTCGCTTGTCAAGGTCTCTGGCGAAATCAGAATCACAATACCCAACACATTGTTGACCATAATCCTTCTTGAACAATAACCCAACATTAACTGTCCCATACAGATATCGGAGAATCCACTTTACTGCAAGCCAATGGTCTTTACTCGGATTATGCATGTATCGACTAACCATACTAACGGCTTGGGATATCTCAGGCCTTGTGCATACTATAGCATACATAAGACTACCCACAGCACTAGCATATGGAACATGAGCCATGTAATCATGCTCCTGTTGGGATGTAGGACATAAAGAAGAGCTTAATTTAAAGTGAAGAGCTAGAGGAGTACATACCGGTTTAGTTTTGTCATCCATACCGAATCTTTCTAGCACTTTCTTCAAATAAGTCTTTTGAGTCAACCACACGCTCCCATTCTTCATGTCTTTACGAATCTCCATCCTACGTATTCTCTATGCATCACCTAAATCTTTCATCTCAAACTCATAAGCCAGCTGCTTCTTTAATCTTTCAATCTCACCTCTGTTCTTTGAAACTATAAGCATATCGTCGACATAGAGTAACAGATAGATGAAAGCTCTATCTTGTAGTCTTCTAAAGTAAACATAGTGATCGTGTTCACTTCTGGTGAATTTCTGCCCTTGTATAAATTGATCAAATCTCTTGTACCACTACCTTGGTGACTGTTTCAGTCTGTACAAAGATTTAATCAATCTGCACACAAGATTCTCCTTTCCAGCAACTTTAAAACCACAAGGCTGAGTCATATAGATTTCTTCCTCTAAATCTCCATGCAAGAACGTCGTCTTAACATCTAATTGATCCAACTCTAACTCATATTCAGCTACCAAGGCAAGTAGGATACAAATGGAAGTATGCTTCACGATTGGAGAGAAAACTTCATTATAATCAATACCTTCCTTCTGAGCAAAACCTTTTGCAACGAGCCTTGCCTTGTATCGAGGAGTTGTTTGATTTGGAGATCCTTGCTTCTTGGTGTAAACCTATTTATTGCCAATAGCCCTTTTCCCCTTTGGTAACTTCATAAGTTCCCAAGTCTGGTTTTGATGGAGAGATTTCATCTCTTCCTCCATGGCTAACTTCCACTGATTACTTTCACTGCTGCGTAATACTTCACTGAAAGTGTTGGGATGTCATCATCAATAACTAGAAGTGCATAGGCCACCACCATATCTTTAGTAAGCCATCCGGGTTTCTTTATCTCTCTTCTTGGCCTCCTTGTTGCTATAGAATCATCATTATCTATATGATCAGTTGTTTCTTCATTTTGTGGGACATCAAAAGAAACAACCTCTTCTTCAACTCTAGGTGTCACATCCATAGTTGAACCCTTCTCTGTTGTAGAACTAATTGGTACATATGGAGTTGTATCAAACTCCACCCGCTGCAATACCTCTGTGGTCTTGTTCTCCACCTACTGAGAACTTGAAGCTTTCAACATTGAAGCTTCATCAAATGTGACATCTCTGTTATACACAAACTTTTTATCTTTGAGATCCCAAAGCTTGAACCCCTTTACTCCACCTTTGAATCCCACAAAGATAGCTTTTCTAGCACGAGGATCAAGTTTACCATCTTTAACATGATAATAAGCTAGACACCCGAATATACGAAGGGAATCATAGTCTTGTGCATGCTTTCCAGACCACATTTCTATTAGAGTTTTACCTCTGATTGCAGCAGAAGGCAATCGGTTTATCAAATGACTTGCGTAGTTCACAGCCTCAGCCCAAAATATTTTATCTAAACCAGCATTAGATAACATACATCGTGCCTTCTCCAGCAAAGTACGATTCATACGCTTAGCCACACCGTTTTGTTGCGGAGTATGTCTCACCGTGAAATGTCTTTTAATTCCCTCGTTCTAGCATACTTGCAAGAATGGATCAGAAGTATATTCACCCCTATTGTCAGAACGCAATACTTTGATCTTTCTGCCAGTTTGAGTCTTCACCAATTTCTTCTATTTCACGGAAATCTCTAAAACCTCATCATTTGTTCGCATGGTGTACACCCACACACGTATAGAGAAATCATCAACAAATGTAACAAAATAATGGCTTCCACCAATTGATGCAGTCTTGGTTGGTCCCCCATACATCACTATGAACATATTCAAGGATCTCATGAGTATCGTGATTAACAGTACTAAATTTGACCCTTGTTTTCTTGCTTACTACACAATGTTCACAGAAATTTGATTTACAGGTTTTGGTACCTTTTAAGAGTCCATGCCTCATCAGGGTTTGTAAAAACTTCTCTCCAGTATGTTCTAGTCGTACATGCCATAGTTTGGTGGTGTCACTGTGCGTCTTAGCAACATTTGCTTCATCAGTTGTACCTCCCTTCAAATAGTACAAATTGTGACGTCGAACCCCTTGTAGAATTACCATAGCCCCATATGTGATCTTCATTGTGCCATTTTCAATAGTAACCTTGTAGCCTTTAGCTTCTAGAGCACCCACAAAAATTAAATTTTTCTTTAAAGTTGGAACATATCTAACCTCTTTCAGTTCTCTGACCATTCCATCAAATATTTTGAGCCGAATTGTTTCTATCCATATTGTGCGACAAGGTTGATCATTCCCCATCATAACTGCACCAGATTCTAAATTACGAAAATCCGTAAACCATTCCTTAATGGGCCACAAATGATAGGTTGCTTCAAAGATTAAGTATCCACCGTCAACTAGCCACGTATGCTGCAGGAGTAATACTTAATGAATAATCAGAGTCTTCATCTTTACGTGCCATGTTTGCTGCTGTTGGTTTCTTCCCATCTCTCTTTTGAGCATTTGCACAATCTTTCCTCCAATGGCCCTTTTCATGACAAAAGACACACTCATCTTAAGCTATGTTTCTGCTTCTCGATTTGGATCGAGAATTCTTTCCACCACGCTTCTTCTTTTCTCCATCGTCCTTTCTCTGGCAAATAAAGCCTTGGATGATGCTTTTTCGGAATGTTTATCATTATTCCGAATTTCTAAATTTGTCAATGCTATGCAGACATCTTTAAAGATGATTACGCTTTTCCCACATATCAAGGTAGTCACAAAATGACTATATTCCTCTGGTAGTGAGTGTAACAAAATCATAGCCTTGACTTCATCCTTAATATCTTCATCAAGATTCTTCAAATCAGCAAGTAACTTTTCAAATTGACACCCCAGGCTTCATTCGAAAGCCATATACTTGGCTCATTGCATGAAGACGATTTTCAGGACTTTTCAGCAAGTACTTCTCCTCCAATGTACGCCACAAAGTCATCGCACACTCCTCATCTTTCACCAAGTATTTCACCTCCTTGGTCAAATAAGATCTGATCTGACCACAGGCTTTCTCGTTCATACGATCCCAACTTTCTTCATCATACAGGTGTCTTTTATTTTTCAAAACAATATCGAGATCGATTTGAATAAGAGCATCCATAACTTCGCGCCTCCACATGCCGAAGTTGATTTTTCCATCAAACTTTTCAACATCGATCTTTTAACCACCTACAACAGGTGCCGAAAGGCGAAAGTCTCACCTCCCACCTGAATTATCTCCAGGAATAGTCTGGGTGGATCTTTCCCCACTTCTGGAAGTTTCACCTTCTACCATTTTCTCAATAAACTATTCCCACTTGAGAGATCAGTGTCTATGTATATGTACGCGTGAAAAATGCAACAGGAATGTTCTCAGGAAAGACTGGAGGGGTCACACCGGTCCCACTTAAGACCCAGTCTCCTTAGGCTCTTATCACCTTTGTGACAGAACTTTCCTAGACATACACAAATCCACACTACTATACAAGCTACTAATCCTCCCAAGTATGAACAGTTAACTCCACCGTATTTATGAATAGTACCGTATGTGACATTACAATATACTTGAACAGTGCCGGACGTGAACAGTACCGTATACGTGGACAGTACTGTATCCCCCAAAGTACGAACTGTCGGCTCTGATGCCACTTGTTGTGCGCGGAATGCGGAATCAAGCGCACCAAATAATTAAAGAAAATAAAAGACACAAAATTTTGCGTGGTTCGGCGGTATGCCTACGTCCACGGGAGCAAGAGAAAAATAATTGTATTATTAACAATTATTTGAGTAAGAAATCTCACCTCCCAGAACCCAAATACACTCAGTACTTTCACACACTGTAGGAAATATAAATTTCTCAGACACACTTCTCTCACTTCTCTTAAAAGCTTAAAACTTATAAGCTTAACAAATTATGGGATGATTTTCAAGTGAAGAATACATCTCTATTTATAGCAAAACCCGTTGCACTGTTGCACCAAACCTTTAGTCAATTGTCAATTAAATCTACAGCTAAATTCTTCAAAATTAACAAACATATGCAGGCAGTGCCAACTCCTTCCAAATTGTCAATTATGCATGTGGCTTGCCTTTCCTTTTCCAATCAATTTGAATAAAAAAACTCACCAAAAGTCTTTGACTTTTCAACAAACTCAAGGGTAGCATTCCCAAAGAAATTGGTAACCTACGTGGCTTGATAGTTTTAAGCCTCTTTACCAATGACTTGAATGGAACTATTCCAACGACAGCGAGAAGATTACAGCAGCCGCAAGGCTTAGATCTCCACGATAATAATTTGCAAGGATACATTTCCTTCGATTTTTTCCATTTAAAGGGGTTGAATAAATTAAAGTTGCAACGTAATAATCTCAATGGACGTGTACCCACGTGCTTGTCAAGTTTGATGTCTCTAAGACAACTCCACTTAGGCTCCAACCATTATACCATCATCATTTTGGAGTCTTAAATATGTCTTGCAAATAGAGCTGTCTTCAAATTCGTTAAGTGGTTCTCTTCCTTCAGATATACAAAACTTGAAGGTCGATATATTTAAATTTATTAAAAAATCAATTATCAAGTAATATTCCACTGACTATTGGTGGCCTCAAAGATCTAATTACTCTGTCCTTTGCACGTAATCGATTTTAAGGTCATATCCTCGATTCATTTGGCAGTTTGAAAATTTTGGAATATTTAGATCTCTCCGATAACAATCTCTCTGGAGAAATTCTCAAGTCATTTGAGACACTTTCATACCTTAAACGACTTAATGTGTCTCGTAATAGACTAGAAGGAAAATTCCTACCAATGGACCTTTTAAAAATTTCTTAGCTTAATCGTATATTTGGAATTATGCACTTTATGGTCCACCAACACTCCAAGTCCCACCTTGCAAGGAAGGTAATGACAAAGGATCTAAGAAAGCTACACTACTTGTCCTGAAATATGTTTTGCCTTTGATAATATCCATTTTACTTGTCATCATTGGGTACGGAAGATGTCAAAACAATAGTACAAAAAATCTGACCCCAGAAGATTTGCTACCTGTAGCAAACAGGGAGAAGGACATCGTATCTAGATCTTCAACGGGCAACACATGGATTTAATGAATGCAATTTGCTTGGTATAGGGAGCTTCAAATCAGTGCATAAAGGGATACTTTCAGATGAGACTAATATTGCAGTAAAGGTTTCTAATCTACAACTAGAGCGAGCTTTTAAAAATTTTGATTTTAAATGTGAAGTTCTACGAAATGTTCATCATCGAAATCTCATAAAGGTCCTTAGCAGCTGCTATAATACAGATTTTAAAGTCTTGGTGCTCGAGTTTATGCCCAATAGTAGTCTTGAGAACTGGTTGTACTTTCACAACTATTTTCTAGACATCTGGTCGAATATAATGATAGATGTGGTATTCGCTCTTGAGTATCCCCATCACAGTCATTCAACACCTGTGATTCACTGTGATTTGAAACCTAGCAATATTCTCTTAGATGAAGATATGGTTGCACATGTGAATGACTTTGGCATCTCCAAACTCTTAAGTGAAGGAGATAAATTCTATGACACAGACCACGACAATGGCCACAGCTGGTGATATGGCATCAGGTAATGTTCCAACTCTAATTTATAATTTTGCTCTTTTTTCAAGCATGTGCAAATCTTGCGTCGAGCATTATAATAATTATATAATTATTTTTATCATTTACTTGATAGTGATATATCTTTTAAAAAATTTAATTTGTATTGAAAATGCAGAGTACGGGTCAGAGGGAATTATTTCATCCAAATGCGACGTTTATAGTTACTGTTTTATTTCTGGAAACTTTCACAAGAAAGAAGCCTATGGATGAAATGTTTACCGGAGAAATGAATTTAAAGAAATGGGTAAAAAGAGTCACTACCTCATGGATTGAGTGAAGTTATTGATGCAAATTTGGCGCTGGAAGAGCAAGCTTTTTCCGCCAAAAATGATTTTTTTTATTAAGCATCGTCCATTTAGACTAGATTGTTGCATGGACTCATGACAGATGCTCCATGTTTTTTTGTTTTTTTGTGATGAATTTGCCAAAAATCCATCATGTTGTCTTTGGGATGAATTTGAATTTGCCAAAAATCTGACTTTATATCAAATTTTGAAAATATGAATGCAGAGTGAAGTTTTTGAAGCAAATTTTTTTTATTAGGTATGGGATACCTGATCCATTTTAAAGCTTTATTAAGGGGTTTATAATTTATCACCAATCTAGGTGTTCCTCTTTCTATTTCAGAATTCTTACTGACATAGAAAGCGGCACAAGATCATGGGGACCTAGATTTGACAATGAGTCCTTTGAACTCTAAATCTTTGATTTCTTCTTTACAATGTTGTTCTAAATCCATATTCATTTGTATAGGACGGGCTTTAGTGGGTATTTTTTTTTCATCAAAAGAATGTTCATACGGTAAATCTACTAAATGTTGTTTTCTGGTCCAAAACGCAGTTGGTAAATCAACACATATTTCTTTTTCAATTAAAGCTTTAAAATCAGAAATCTTTCTTTGTATAAAATCATTTTTCAATTGGTTCTCTATTCTTTGTAAACTTAATTCTTTTTGTAAACAAACTAAATCAGTTTGTTTTGATTTAAGCAATACATTTATTTGGTTCTGATAAACAAAACAGGCTTTTACAATGTTTAAGTTCCTGCTTTTAGGTTTTTCTATAAAAGGAAAAATTAATTTTTTTGTTTTTGCTTTGAAATATATACTGTCATAATTAATAGTATAGGGGGTAATAAGATTTATAAAAGGAGTTCCTAAAATAACAACATGATGGATATCATTTGTTAAAAGAAAGGAAGTCCTGAATTCAAAACCATTGTTGTGCATGGATGCATCAACTTTAGATTTGATTTTTAATTTTGAATTGTTTGTGGCAGAAAGTCGTTCATTTGTTTTCTTATGAAATTTCTTTGGAACAATATCTTCTTTAATACAATTTAAATCAGCACCAGTGTCAAACAAGGCAATGGTGTCAATTTTTAATTCTTTAGAAAAGACCAAAGTAATTTTGATCAAATACTTTCTGGTGGTGATTTGTTTTAAATCAAAGAGAAAATCAATGTTTTAACCAAAGAACAAGAAACTTTTCTTGAAATTGTTAAACACATTTCTGACCCTACCCTTCAAAGAGAATACCTTGATAAAGTTTTAACGACTCTAGAAACAAAGGACAAACCAGAAACTTCAAAAGCCCCGATAATTAAAAAGAACACTTATGATCTCACAGAGATCTTGGATAAAAAGAAGACAAAGAAAACAACTCCAAATATCCAAGACCTTCAAAAAGAGATTAAAGAAATCAAACTTGAAATTAAAGAGCTAAAAGAAAAACAAAAAAATGACTCAGAAACTATTCAGCTTTTATTACAAAAACAACTGCAAGATAATTCTGATAAAGAATCAAATTCTAGTGGTGAAAACGATCAGCAACTTGAAAACATTGAAACAATTCCCAATGATTTTCTCTTTGTTTTAAAACAAATGACCACAAAAAAGTATTTGATCAAAATTACTTTGGTCTTTTCTAAAGAATTAGAAATTGACACCATTGCCTTGCTTGACACTGGTGCTGATTTAAATTGTATTAAAGAAGATATTGTTCCAAAGAAATTTCATGAGAAAACAAATGAAAGACTTTCTACCGCCAACAATTCAAAATTAAAAATCAAATCTAAAGTTGATGCATCCGTGCACAACAATGGTTGGATATTATCATTATTAACATTTATTATTATTATGATTAATTCTATTTTGAATTAATATCATTTTTATAATAATATTTATACATATATCTAGTTAATGAAAATCATATTATTTAATACTGTGGATATTTTAGTAAATTAATTCTCATTCTCATTTCTCATTTCCATTTATTTTGCCAAGTAAACACATCAATGACATTCTAGCATATTCTCATTCCCATTTATTTTTGTCAAGTAAACATTAGAATCTCATTCTCATTCCTCATTCACATTCTAGCTCATTCTCATTCCTAACTCATTCCCATTCCTGCTTATTTCCATTCCTTAGAAGTAAACGCACCATTAGTGTCAAACAGGAAATGAACCTTCGATATGGTTATAGATAGACTGCGAATGCACTTGTTTCAGCAAAGCAAGAAAGGCAAAGGAAAAACCAAAGTAGGTTGCTTGTAGAGTAATAAAAACCTTAGAGGAAGATCAAAGTCCTAGAGGACAAACGTCACGTGCTTTCATTGTCAAAAAATAGCTCATGTTAAAAGGGAGTGTAAATTGTGAAAAAGAGAATATATGTATTATTAATAGTGATATTGTTAAAAGGTGACGCTTAGAAAATTGACAAAGAGAACGCTACAGCTATAGTTGATAGTGATATAGGTATTGTTTATGATAAGAGCTTTGTAAATCTCATTTGCCATAATAGTGATTGGGTGATTAATTCGGGTGCTTTGTTTTATGTTATTACATATTAAGGTTACTTCACATCCTAAATTAAAGGTGCTTATGGCCTTGTTCGGATGGAATATAAGGGGGCATCTAAGATTGTGGGCATATGAGATACTCACTTAGAAACCTAGATCGACTGTAACTTATTACTTAAAGATGTCTAACATGTACCAGATATTCACCTTAATTTGGTCTCTACATGCAAGATTGATGATGATCGTTATACTAATTCATTTGGTGAAGAAAAATAGAAGCTCATTAAAGGCTCCTTAGTGTTGGCTAAAAGGAGGAAAATGAACACCCTCTATGTATTAGAAGCCAAGATCAAGAAAGAACATGTGAATATGGCTATAAAAGATTCTCACATTGAGACGACATAAAAGTTTGGTCACATTGATGAGAAAGAGTTAGAAACTCTTGCCAAAAAAGAATTTTTTCCTAGCTTTACAAGTATGTCCTTCAAGAATTGTGTTAATTGTTTAGGTGAAAAGACACACAGAATAGTTTTTAAAAGTTTTTCTACATCTAAAAAGTAGCAAATCCTTGATTTTATTCAAACTAATGTTTGTATGATGTAAAATAGATCAGTAAGAGGTGCACTTTATTTTTTAACTTATTGATGACTGTTTTACTTTGAAATCTAAAGACCAGTTACTTAATATGTTTAAGTTCTTCTAAGCTTATATTGAGAGATGGACAAGAAGAAAATTAAAATATGACAGAAAGATAATGGTGGTGAATATAGAAGGTCATTTAAGCAGTATTGTAGATCTCATAGAATAACACTTAAGAAGACTATACCAAAAGCCCCTCAGCAGAATAATGTTGCAGAAGAGATGAATAGAATAATTGAAGAGAAGGTTAGATGTATGTTTTTTTATGCCAAGCTTCTTAAATCTTTCTGGGAAAAGGTTATACGCACTGTAGTTGACTTGATCAACCTTTCTCTTTCAGCTCTATTAGATGGCGATGTATCTGAGAGAGTTTGGACTAAAAAAAATGTCTCCTATAAACACTTAAGAGTGTTTGGCTGCATAGCATATGTTAACATTCTAAGGATGAAAGATCAAAGCTTGATGATAAAACCAAGAAATGCATTTTCTTAGGCTATAAGCATGAAGAATTTAGGTACAGATTATGGGATCCAATGCCAAGAAAATTGATTAGAAGTAAAGACGTTATGTCTCTTAACTATCGGATAGTTAGTAATGCTGAGAAGAGTGATGAATCACAGTCATCTTTAGAGATTCCTATTATTTCAATTTCAGTTTCTCCGTCTGTAGTTCATAATGATTATATGAGAGTTGAAAAAGATAATAATGATAGTCCAATAGAACTAGTGGAGAAAACACTTTCTGGACCACATGTACCACTGATTGAGCCACAATTGAGAAGATCTACTAGAGAAACGACAACCTTCCACTAGATATCTTTTATATAAGTTTGTGATGCTTACATATGGAGGGAAGCTAGAATTTTTTGAAGAAGCTATATCTCACCAGTATAAAAATGAGTAGGTTAAACCCATACAGGAGGAAATGAAATCCTTGAATGAGAACAACATTTATGATTTAATAAACCTTTCTAAAGGAAAAAGAGCACTAAAGGACAAAAGGATTTGCAAGTTAAAGACTTAAAACAACTCACAACAGTGGTACAAGGCTAAATTAGTTGTGAAGGGTTTCGGTCAAAAGAAAGGTATTGATTTTAAAGAAATATTTTCTTCTGTAGTGACTTTTATCATAGCAGTTATGAGATTAGCAATTGGCTTGAATTTGGAGATTTAATAGCTGGTGTAAAGACAACTTTCTTCCATAGTGACTTAGAGGAGGAAATATACATGGAGCAACTTGATTTTATGTCAAAGGCAAACAAGAATTTGTGTACAAAGTTAAAGAACATTTTATATGGGCTCAAATAGGTACCAAGATAGTGGTACAAGAAATTTAATTCTTTTATGGAGAATCAAGGCTTTTGCAAGATTATGTGTGACCATAGTATTCTTATGAAGAAGTTTAGTGATGATGACTTAATCATTTTTTTGCTTTATATAGATGACATGGTGATTTTTCGTCAGGATAATAGTAAGATTGACAATTTAAAAAGAGAACTTAGCAATTCTTTTACAATGAATGGCTTGGGAATGATGAAATAGATTCTTCGCATGAAGATTTTATGTGATAGAAAATTAGGGAAGTTATAGTTATCTCAAGAAGCATATGTTGAAGGATTTCTTAAAAGATTTAACATGAGCAAGGTAAATTTTATTTTTTCTCTATTTGTAGGTCATTTCAAGCTTAGTTATGAGCATTAACCTACAAGTGAGAAAGAGAAACAAAAGATGAAATGAGTTCTTTATGCTTCAGTAGTTGATAGTTTGATGTACGCCATATTTATACAAGATCAGATTTTGCTCATGCAATTATATAGTGAGTCGTTTCTCTCTAAGGCAAAGAACACTAGAAAGCGGTAAAGTGAGTTCTTAGATAGCTAGCTCATAGGCACTTCCAAAGCATGTTTGTGTTTTGGTAGTGACAAACTTGTGTTACAAGTATACACAAATGTAGATATAACAGGAGTTGTTGATTTTAGAAAATTCTTATCAGAATATTTTCTTACCTTTGTAGGGGGAGCAGTCTCATTGTAGTCCAGACTTCAGTAGTGTGTTGTCTCTTTTACTACTAAAGTAGAGTATATTACAATCACTGAAGGTTGCAAAGAAACTTTGTGGATGAAGAATTTTCTATAGGAGTTGGCTGTGAAGCAAGACAACTTTATTGTGTACTACTTCAGTCAAAATGCCATTGACTTGGTAAAGAATTCGTTATACCATTCGAAATCCAAGTATATTGATGTGAGGTATTATTGGATACGAGACATGCTTGAGAAGAAATTGTTGCAGCTTAAGAAAATACACACAATGAAAAATAGGTCAGATATGATGACAAGATCTTTGCCTAAGGAGAAGCTAAGAAAACTATAAGCAGAGAGCGGGCTTGGTGGTGCCCCCTCACGTGAGTTGAAGGGGGAGATTTGTTGAGTTCACCTCATGTAATTCACCCAAATTTCACATAAATTGTAATTAAAGGAAAATTGAAGGGCTCAATGAAAATTTTTATTAAAATTAGGAATTAGTGGCGCTTGACATGAAAGGGAAGAAGAAGAAAAGGATATGAGAGAAAGAGAGCGATAGTGGTGTTAAGATTATTATTATTATTATTTTTAAAGGTAAGGGGGATAGGCAAGCCTAAATACAGTTTTTAACCCATTACCATCCCCAAGAATCGAACCTTTGAGTGCATGATTTTTAATTTTTGATTGAACGATCGAAAAATAATTGAACTACAATTTCTTCTAAGTTTGGAGGGTAAGTTCTTGGCATTGTCCTTTATAATCCTACTGGTCTTTATTTTTATTTTATCCTATCATTTGCTGTTATTCAATATATCCACTTATTAAAGAGACAAATATTAGGCTATTACTGTAATAAAAAATATTAAGATTCTTGATTTTATTAACCTCTAATATTATCTAGAGAAGAACTTATATTGTAATCACATTAATATAGTGGAATATTATATCGGAAAACGGTCCCATCGTTTTTTCTATTTTGAATTTTTTACGTAAAAATTTGTGTCTCTTGTGATTGATTTATTCCTTTGGATTTTATTGGTTCATTTTTCTACCTATTTATTTACAGCACACATCCTATTTTAATCACACAAAAAGAAAAAAAATTTTGTTTCCCCTTAATTTGTAATGCTTGCGTGAGTTCCTTTCCCAACAAAAGTATACTAGGGATGAAATTTTTTTTTTTTTTATTAAAGAAGGGCTCACGAAGAGCTAATGCAACACTAACAGGGAGTGTGCAATCCCATAAGCGTCATTACATAGTAAACCAAAAATACCAGGAGGAGGAGAAAAGAGAACATGCAAGCCTATGGGAGTAGTTAAGCTATATGAGGCCAGGAAATCTGCGGCATAATTTGCTTCTCTGTACACATGCTCCATTTGAACAATCCAGTCACGTGCTAATAATTCCCGAATAGCTCTGAGAAGAGCTGCATTTTCATTTGTTGAATGATGAGCCCTTTCTAAAAGCTGCACTATACTCTTATTATCCACTCCAACTTGAAGGCGTCTGAAACCATGATCCCAAGCCATTCTCAAGCCATGCAAAAGCCCCCAAAGTTCAGCCGAGAGGACTGAACACATTCCAAGATTAGCTGTGAAACCCATGAGCCACCTTCCATTGGAGTCACGAATCAAGCCACCAGCCCCAGCATGTCCAGACCTCTTCTTAGCCCCATCCGTGTTTAGGCTAACATACGGCCAAACAGGGGCTTTCCAACATATCAGATTCACCACTCGTGTTTGTTTAGCAAGCAGAGGTTGGTTAATACATCGATAAATCTCTTGTGTCCCAGCCTTTATGTCTGTGGCTATATAACCACTATCCCATGAGCCATGATTAAACAGAATGTCATTCCTCCAAAACCATAATCGCCACACCGCGACTCCAAAACAAACTCTCCAATACTCCTGACTTGCGGCACTTTTATTTCGTATCAAATTCATCTGAAGCCATTCAATGAGAGAGCAAAGGAAGAACCGTTGTGAATGCTGAGTGGGCAAGAGATGGGTCCATACCCTCCTAGCCGTAACACAGTCACGGAAAGTATGAAGAATATCTTCAACCAGCTCTCCACATCTATCACATTGGGTAGAAACAGCCAAATGTCTCCTATGAAGTTCTTTCCTCGTTTTCAACCTACCATGCAAGAGAAGCCAAAGAAAAACTCGGATGCTATGGGGGCCCTTCCAATCCCAAGCCAAACGCCAAGAGTTATGATCTGTACCGTCAATAGAATCATCCATAAGCTCATAGGCGGATTTTACAGAGAACAGCCCATTAGAAGCTGCTCCCCAAAAGCAACTATCAGCACCATGAGAAGCCGCAGGAGGATGAACTGAAGCAATCTTTAAAAGAGTGTTGTTAGGCAATAAGTGGCCAAACAGAGACCAATTCCAGTTTCCCATTTCATCAACAAAATCAGCTACCCGCTTGCTAATTAGAGTATCCGGAATTGGTTGTGTTACAAAACCAGCCAAAGGGATTAGAGTTGTCGCCCAACAATCCCACCAAAAACTAATCTTCTCCCCATCTCCAATGGTCCACCGAATTCCCACTCGAGTTTTCTCCCAAATCTTTCCCATTGCTCTCAACAAGTGTGACCCATATCGAGTAGGCAGACTTGTAGGAATTTCCTCCAATTGAACCCCATATTTAGTTAATAACACTTGATTACTAAGCTTAGTGGGTTCAGTAATTAGATTCCAGTTGTTCTTCATAAGTAGAGCATGGTTCATAGTGTTTAGTTTCTTAAAACCGAGCCCCCCTTTGCATTTCGGAGTACATAACACATACCAACTGATCAAGCTCATTTTTTGATGGTTCGCCGATCCACTCCAAATAAAACGCTGACATAACTGATCAATCTTCACTTTTACACTTCGTGGCAGGTTTGTGGTTTGCATTACGTACACGGGAATTGCTTGTAAAACTGATTGCGCCAAAGTGATGCGTCCCGCTAAGGTCAGATGAGAAGCATTCCACCCAGAAAGCCGCTGATCAATTTTATCAATAATACTCTGGTAGGTTTGCTTCGACATTCTATTATGGCACAACGGGACCCCCAAATACTTCCCCAAATTATCAGTGACTGAAAAACCCAGCTCAGAGCCAATTCGGGAAGCTTCCGTAGCTGATATATTAGAAGAAAAATAAACCAAGGTTTTTGATTTGTTCACCTTGGCTCCCGAACTAGCAGAGAAGTCGTCCATAACCTTAGTAATAGTTTCAGCCTGTTGGCTAGATGCCTCGGAGAGTAGTAAAAGATCATCCGCGAAGAACAAATGGCTCAAAGGGGTTCCCAATCTCGCTAAACGAATTGGCTTCCAGTGACCCTGCTAAATCGATCTAGAAATCCCATGGCTGAGACGTTCAATACAAAGCACAAATATATACGGCGAAAGAGGATCGCCCTGACGAACACCCCTCCCTGGACGAAAATCAGAAGTGAGCTCACCATTCCAGAGCACATTCATCGTAACTGTGGTTATGCACTCCATAATGAGATTAATGAGTGTAGTTGGTAGATTCAGCTCCTGAAGAGTTTCTTGAATAAAAGGCCAGCTCAGCCTATCATACGCTTTCTCTAAATCCACCTTGATTGCCATAAATCCTTGGCGCCCTCTTTTCCTCCGCATAGAATGGATAATCTCCTGTGCGACTATGATATTCTCAGTAATATGACGTCCAGGCACAAAACTTGTTTGATGGGGCCCAATCAGATCAGGGAGTAGCTCCTGCAATCTATTAGCTATAATCTTAGTGATTGTTTTGTAAGTCACAATACAGAGGCTTATAGGGCGATACATCCTAAAGGAATTAGGGTGCTCTGTCTTAGGGATAAGAACCAACAGAGTTCTATTCACTTCCGCAGGAATACATTGAGTTCGAAAAGCCTCCATTATTGCCTTGCAAAAGGAAGTCCCTACAATATGCCATTGGGTTTGATAAAAAATCGCATGCAAACCATCAACTCTTGGAGCCTTGAGAGGGCTCATGTTAAACACTGCATGCTGAATTTCCCCTTCTTCAACCTCACTAGCTAGGGAATCTAGTCGATAGTCCTCAATTCGCGGAAAGGCACTACGAATCTGGTATGGTGTGTATTGCCCTTGCTCCGGTGTGTATAGATTAGAGAAAAAATTGGTAGCCTGTTGTTTAATGTCATCCATATTATAAAGCCACCGACCATCCTCTGCCTTAATAGCATCTATCCTATTACGGCGTCGTCTAATAATTGTTTTTTGATGGAAATATGCCGTATTTCGATCCCCGTACAAAATCCAGTCTCGTCTCGACTTCTGTAACAGGGATGAAATATTTATTAGAGAAATAAGTTTAACGTATTGGGTAAAAAAGTCATTAGCTCATGGATTGACTAAAGTTGATGACGGAAATTTGGTGGGAGAAGAGCAAGCTTTTTCTGCCAAAATGGATTGTTTATTAAGCATCATGCATTCGGCATTGGAGTGTTGCTGGATTCACCAGAACAAACGATATATATGACAGATGTCGTTGTGAAGCTCCGGAAAATCAAACTTACGTTTCTGGATGATATTGCTGCAACTAACTAATGCATCATATTTTTGTGTGTTTATTATCTTGTTTGAGCTTATGGTTGTTGCGGAATAAGAGTCATAGTTTTGAGAAGAGCAGAAATTAGGAAAAGAAATCTTATAGTCCTATCTCATTGTTATGTATCCAATTTTCTTTGTCAGAATCAAATTATTCATCATCCTTACGGTTACAGACATTTCCACAAATCAAAATGAACAAACTTTTGTTCTTATGAATCCTCTGTTCTTGAAAAGAATCAGATTAATTAAAGAGTGAAATCTGTTCTTATGAATCCTCTGTGTTTAAAAATATAAGGACTAAGAGTGAAAACGAAAGCAAACTAGCTCCCATTAATTTAGAGAAAGCTAGCCTGATGGTTCCTAATGACAATAGTAAACAAATTTTTTTTTATCCATCAACATCTGATGGTGCAAATTCAGCACAGCAATATCCACAGCACAAGTCCTCAATGACAGTCTCACAAGGTCCCAGTTCCCGCACACAACACGCTTCTTCTTTCTTGAGAAACACTCCATTGGGAAACGTAACGTAACCGCCACTGCCAACTGCAATATGGGATTGAAATCTTTGATTACGGAGTGGCATTGGATTAAAGATTATTGATCAAACGGTAAGGGATGATGAGGCTTCTGGGAAGAAACAGAGGAACAGTCGCGGGGAGACAGACGAAAGCACAGCTGGCTGATGGGACAGAAGTGGGTTCCACAGTGTTTTGTGATCCAATGATTTTTCTTATGCTTTTTATACCGCAATTTGGCGGAGATATACGCACAAGGATGCGGAGACCATAGACGCCGATGCCAAATTTTTTAAATCAGAACTGGAAAAAAATGAGAGAAAATTTTGCAAACCAAAAAGCTCGGTTAGGTGGACTTCGTACTGCCTTGTCCCTTTTAAAACTTTCTGTAGACAATGATTGACTGTGGCGGGCCTGAAAGTGGAGAAAATTTTGTAACTCAACTTGTCGTCAATGTAGCATTATTAGAAAAACAGTTGAGAAAGTTTGGAACACTATTTATGATAACAAAATGTGTGGTTACTACTAAGTCAAGGTCGTCTTTTCTTTAGAAAAAAAATGGAAAAAAAAATAATATGCATGGTTAGAATTTAGAAATAAAGTGCCAACAATAACAATTGACATGCACATTTTTCTTTCAGGAAAGGCATGAGCATTAACTTGGGATTTGAAAGACTCATCAATCATAAATCAATTTTTTCTCCCTGGGGATTCGAAGTCATGTGTCTCTTGTATAAGTATGCTATTTTGCTTCCCTTCAAACATGTTTCCAACCCACTTGGCTCAAAGATTGCTGTGTCTATTAAAAACAACAATATGCGCTTATTATTCTTCTGTGTTCCTATGCTGTTGTTGTTACCGTGTTTCATGGCTAGCTCGGCTATTGCCACGGTCAAAAACATAACAACAGACGAATCTGCTCTCCTTACATTTAAAGCCCATGTCGTTGATCCTCGTAGTGTTTTAATGGATAACTGGTCCATTATTTATCCAATATGTAGTTGGGTTGGCATTTCTTGTGGCTCACGCCATCATAGAGTCACAGTCTTGAATCTTTCGTCTATGAGTCTCGGAGGCACGGTTCCTCCACACTTGGGAAATCTCTCATTCCTTAAGTATCTTATTATTGACGACAACAACTTCCATGGTCATTTGCCAGGTGAATTGGGGCAATTACGTCGACTCAGATTCATTAGTTTCTATAAAAATAAAATTAGTGGAAGTTTTCCATCATGGATCGGTATCTTATCCAAACTCCACTCATTGGTTCTTCGTGATAACTATTTCACAGGTCCCGTAAATAATTGTCTCTTCAACTTGTCAGAGTTAGTGAAATTGGATTTGAGGGTGAATATTTTTGATGGAAATATTCCTTCAAAGATTGGAAATTTGAGTAGGCTTAGACTTCTAAATCTTGGTGATAACTACCTACAAGGTACGTTCTACCTCGTCTTTTCGAATCATATTTGCGTGTTCCATGTCTGCAGAATTCATTTTATACATCCAACGCCAGTGGCTGATGCAAAAGATTTCCAGTTACTAGCTAGTCAGCCAACAGTATGTTTATTTATATTATATTATTATTATTATTATTATTTATTATTTTTTTTTTTTTTTTAAATTAAGTGTTTCCCCCATGCAAGAAAGCTGGAAATCAATTAAAGCAAAATTAGGAGTGATA
This sequence comes from Citropsis articulata, assembly GCA_030449925.1. NCBI lineage: Eukaryota > Viridiplantae > Streptophyta > Magnoliopsida > Sapindales > Rutaceae > Citropsis > Citropsis articulata. The sequence goes on along the minus strand of JASUUH010000101.1, from coordinate 1,903,002 downwards.
TGCTCAGTCCTCAACCATATTAGTTGGCTATATGTGTGAGTAGTTCCCTATAGACTTCAACTGAGGATGACCAATGCGTTGATGCCAGACACCCGTGATTCAATTTACTTTATTTAGACTTTATTTGGATTCATTCACAATTTTCATATATAAATAAATGATTTGTATTAAAGATTTTTTTTTTTCTGGAGAAAAAAAGAAAATGTAAAGAACACGTACAAAGAAAATTAAGAGGTTTTTTTTTTTCTTCAAATGGAAAAGAAAATCTATTACAATGTGTAATGTGGTGCTGATGTATGTTACAACAATTTAAGAGTTGCATCAACTAAGTGTCGTTTAGTTGTCAAATACTTTTGAGTTATTTACTACAACGCTGGGGTTAGTGTAAGTTATAACATTATGTACTCAACAAGGTCCATTGAACAGTTAGTATATTATATTGTAGTGATTTGTCAAATAATACCTGCATTAAGATGTGAACAAACCAACAACGGACTAACAAAATCAATTCACTAATCGAAAACATTAAATTAACCCCCCAAAAAAATAACAAATTTAATTTTAATTTTTATTTTTAACAAATCAGTGTTCTAAATAAGGGTAGGGATTGCTGGGTTGGGTTGCTTAATTTAAATTTTTTAGCATACTTATACTATGCAAATTCAGATAACCTAAAGTCCTAGACCCTAAGAAGTTGTTCATTTGAAGAAGACGATGTTATAAAGAAGTAAATGATACAACAATGAAAACTATAATGCTTACAAAAATTTTGAAGCTAGCTATTAGTAAATCCGTAATTTCTTTACTGAATAAAGTTTAGAAGCTCAAAAACTTTCAATTAAATATTGGCATTCTTGCAGGTGCAATTCCAAATGAGATTGGCAATCTACAGAATCTGGAGAGTCTAATTATTGATACCTGTCACTTAAGTGGTCCCATTCCAGCCACGATCTTCAATATTTCAACCCTAGTAGGCATTAACCTACTTACCAATAATCTCTCAGGTCACCTACCATCAACAATTGGCCACTCGCAGCTTCCAAATTTGGAGTGGTTGACCTCTGGCGACAATAAACTGACCGGGGCAATTCCTGATTCCATCACCAATATTTCTAATCTCAACGTCCTCGACTTCTTCTCAAACTCATTCTCTGGCCATATCCCGAATACATTTGGCAACTTGAGACTTCTCAGCGCGCTCAATCTTGGGTATAATCACTTGACCGCTGACTCAGAGTGGAGTTTTCTCTCTTCTTTGACTAATTGCAGAAGTCTAAGAATTTTAAACATAGGTTCTAATCCATTACGTGGCACCCTTCCACCATTAATTGGGAATTTCTCTGCTTCTCTTGAAAGTTTTTATGCATTCGAGTGCAAACTCAAGGGCAGCATTCCCCAAGAAATTGGTAATTTACATGGTTTGATGCGTTTAAGCCTTCCCACTAATGACTTGAATGGAACTATTCCAACGACGTTGGGAAGACTCCGGAAGCTTCAAGGGTTACACCTTTATGAAAACAATTTGCAAGAGTCCATCCCTGATAATCTTTGTCACCTGCAAAGGTTGGATACCATCGATTTAAGTGGTAACCAACTCTCTCGAGATATACCACAATGTTTGGCGAGATTGACTTCCCTAAGATATCTCTCTTTAGGCTCCAACAACTTCACTTCTGGTATACCACCATCCTTGTTCAGCCTTGGGTATATTTTGGAAATAGACTTGTCGTCAAATTCACTTAGTGGTTTTCTCCCTACAAATATACGAAATTTGAAGGTCTTAGTAAATTTAGATTTATCAGGGAATAAATTATCAGGTAATATTCCAACAACTATTGGTGGACTCAAAGCTCTAACAGCTCTATCCTTGGCTGGTAATCTCTTTCAAGGTCCTATTCCAGAATCAGTTGGTAGTTTGATAAGCTTGGAATCATTGGATCTCTCTAATAATAATCTCTCTGGAAAAATTCCCAAGTCATTAGAGGCGCTCTCATCTCTCAAACAACTTAATGTGTCTCACAATAGATTAGAAGGGGAAATTCCTATCAAAGGACCTTTTAGAAACTTCTCAGCTCAATCATTTACTTGGAATTATGCACTTTGTGGTCCACCAAGATTCCAAGTCCCACCATGCAAGGATGAAAACAGCAAATGCTCCAAGAGAAGTGCTATAGTTATCCTGAAATATATTTTGCCTTCGATAATATCCATTACATTAATAGCAATTGTGATCATCTTCTTCGTAAGATGCCGAAACAAAGGTACAAAAAAACCAGGAAATGAAGATTTGTTGTCTATGACAACATGGAGAAGAACTTCATATCTAGAAATTCTACGGGCAACCGATGGATTTAATGAATGCAATTTACTCGGTACAGGCAGCTTCGGAACAGTGTATAAAGGGACACTTTCAGATGGAACCAATGTTGCAATAAAGGTTTTCAATCTACAACTAGAGAGAGCATTTAGAAGTTTCGATTCTGAATGTGAAGTATTGAGGAATGTTCGTCATCGAAATCTCATAAAGATCTTTAGCAGCTGTTGTAGTTTAGATTTCAAAGCCTTAGTGCTTGAATTCATGCCTAATGGTAGTCTAGAGAAGTGGTTATATTCTCACAACTATTTCCTAGGCATCTTAGAGAGGTTAAATGTAATGATAGATGTGGGGTTGGCTCTTGAATATCTGCACCACGGTTATTCAACACCTGTAGTTCACTGTGATTTGAAGCCCAGCAACATTCTCTTAGATGAAAAAATGATGGCACATGTGAGTGACTTTGGCATTTCCAAACTCTTAGGCGAAGGAGACGATTCTGTGACACAAACCATGACAATGGCTACAATTGGTTATATGGCACCAGGTAATGCTTCAAATCTATTTTCTAAGTTTTTCCAAGCATGGGTAAAGTCTGGGGCAATTACTATGATTATTATTTGTTTATCATTTATTTCATGGAGGTATATATATTTTTTGAATTAAAATTATAAAAAAAAATGCAGAGTATGCATCAGATGGAATTATTTCACCTAAATGCGATGTCTACAGTTATGGTGTTCTATTGATGGAAACGTTCACGAGAAAGAAACCTACAGATGAAATGTTTACTGGAGAAATGAGTTTAAAGCATTGGGTAAAGGAGTCATTACCTCATGGATTGCCTGAAGTTGTTGATGCAAATTTGGTGCGCGAGGAGCAAGCTTCTTATGCGAAAATGGATTGTTTGTTAAGAATCATGCATTTGGCAGTGGGTTGTTGCATGGATTCACCAGAACAGAGGATGTGCATGACAGATGTCGCTGTGAAGCTCCAGAAGATTAAACAGACGTTTCTGGATGATGTTGCTGCAACTGCTTAATGTAATTAACTTTACTTTTTCTGTTTGTTATCTTGTCTGGGTTTGGGGTTTTGGAATAACAGCCATGGTTTTGAGCAGAGCAGAAATTTGATACAGAAATCTGGAAGTCCTATAGCAATGTCATGTATTTTATTTTTTCCAGAATCAAACTATTTGTCATCCTGACGGAAATTTCCACAAAGAGATTATTCACAATCAAAATCAACAAACTTTTTTTTTTTTTTGTGAATCCTCTTTATTTAGGAAGATAAAAATTTTAGAATGAAAACTGAAAGGAAACCAGATCCATGAATAAAGAGAATGCATGCCCGACGACAATCTCACAGGGTTCCCACACACAACGCGATTCTCCTTTCTTGGGAAACACTCGTTTGTTTAATTGAATGCACAAAAGAATTTATTGATATTGGTATGGCAATACCGGGAACTGTGTTTTGTCCTTAAATAACAACTTTGCTTCTTTGCAAAGCTGCTGATAAGCAAACGTAACCGCCAGTACTGACTACGATATGGGGATTGAAGGTTTTGATAATGTAATGATTTGATAATGTAATGACATTGGATCTAAGATTTGATCAGACGGTATGGGAGGGGGAGACATTTTGGCAAGAAATTTCGGCGAAACAGAGGAACATGCAGTTTGAAGAGGGTTTTGTGAAGACATTATTAGCGGGCCCGGAGGTCTGAAAATGGAGAAAATTTGGAACAATATTTAATTGGGTCTCATTTAAAATACATTTATAGTAACATACAATTAATAAAAATGAAGTAAAGATAAGATATTGATTCCACTTAACTCACTTGTTATTAATTTTTATTAGTTTTAAATTATACTAAATATAATTTTGGAATTGCCTTTAATTTATTAATGAGATGTATAATTACCAGTGAGTCAAGGTCGTCTCGTTTTGTTTTTTTTTTTTTCCTTCCCTGTTCTTCCGGACCCCCCCCCCCCCACCCCCCCAAAAGAAAAGGGTAAAGTGCCGTAGCACGAGGCATAAACCATACTGGTGAACGAGGAACAATAATAACAATAATAATAACAACGAGAATTGACAAGCACATGCCTTTAGTCGATCACTTAGAAAAGTTATAAGTCTTGCATTTTTATTTATTGGTTTTTTTTTTAAAAGTCGTGTCTCTTGCGTATGGATTATGTTCCTCCCCTTTGCATTTCCCTTCTAATCCCTCCCATGTTATAAAATATCTATTAGCACATGTCATTAATAAAATTTAACATTTTAAATTTTATTTTATTTTTTATTGTTTAACCTAAATTGACCTCTTTTTCTCGTGCAAAACTTTCTCAACCAAATTTCAATTTCAGTGCCGTTAACTTCCAAATCTCCACTTCCTCTTCATTTACTATGTTCCCTCTTCCTCCTCCTTAAACCAGTCTCAAATCCCGCATCATTTTTCCCAAAACCCCCCACTTTCAAAATAACCACCGTGACAATACACGCCATAGTTTTGATTGAAAGTGAACTCAATAACTGATCGGCCCTCGACATTCCTTACAGAATTAGAGGTTAGTTGAAGTGAAGAATTGTAACATCGGTGGTAAAATAAATAAATATAGATGAAGCGGTGAAGAAAATAAATAAGAAGCTGGAAACAGGGGAAGCATAAACACATGTGAGAGGAGCTACCAAAACCAGACCCGCAAACCGACCCGTTTGACCCGTGAAAATCGACCCGGCCATATCTCCCAATTCCGACCTCCGTTCCGGCCAAGCAAGGTACCGTTTTGAAGCTTGAGAGACGAGCAACGTATCCAAGCCGTCCTTATCGCCGGAAAACGCCCATAAAACCGTCGTTTGAACTCGCAAAAACCGCGGCCAAAACCCATCACCTCCGCCGCTGATTTCGCCGGTTTTGAGTGACACCGCTGCCTGGGATTTGTTCCCCACGACTTCCTATTCGATTCTCAACCATACACAGCCACCGGGAGCTGCTGATTCGCCGCCGGTTAGGTGTTGGAATTTACGGCTGCCGAGCTAGATTCCGGCGTCGTTGCCGCGCGTGGGAGTTCACAACCGACACCAATAGACTCAGCGTGATTGGAACCTTAAGATTTGAGCTTCTCGGCAAGTGTTGACTAATTCCGGCCACCGTTGACCGGCGAGGGCAAATTGGTAATTTCACATGTTGAGGACAATTTTGTAATTTCAGAGCTTATGGATATTTTAATAATTTCTGAAATTGAGAATTTGATATAATTACGATTCCAAGGGTAATTCGGTGATTTACGATTTCAGAATGTTTTAATGATTTACGGACTTGAGGGTATTTTGGTAATTTTAATGATACAGGAGTTGTAAATTATGGATAGATGTTCATTTTCGAGTTTATTGTATAAATTTAGTTGTAATTTCGATTTACGAAAAATAATTATGTCATTTTCTTAATTTAAGAGGATCTGCGAGTGAGAGTCAGTCTGCGGATATGAACGATAGCCGAGCTTGAACACTGTTATTGTGAGTGGAATAAACAAAACTTATTTTCATAGTGAATTATGATAGTAAAACATGTTTGCGAAATAAGTATTTTAAATATTCTGATTTAATGATTTTCTCGAAATGAATTATAATCACGCATTGATATTATATTAAAATGTTTGGTTAATGGATTTTCATATTGACTTTGAATAAAGTATGATAGTATTTTAAAGATGAGAAAAGTGGATTTACATGTGACAATGAAAAGAAATGTAGGATTTAAAGTATGATTAGAATGTGTATGAATATGAATATAGAGATTGTGTTTTAAAAGCATTGGACAAGATGCCCTCCATAGGATACGGTGATCTGAGATGATATGAGATGAGGCGTTTGGGCGTCTGAGCATGAGAACTTTGGTAGTGTTTGTTTCCTTTGGGCGTATCGTGCAGTGATGATTCTGGATGAGATATAATGATACGTATGAGATCTGACTTTGGGGCACTGAGTCTACATGAACTTTGGTAGTGTCTTGATATTTGTATTTAGATATTTATTATATGGATTATGTAAATGAGATATGATGATTATGAGTACGGGTGTCATTTAGATAGAATGCCCGTATATTCTCAGGTGAATTTGTGCTGATGATTTTCATATTTGTATATTGTCTATGATATTGTGATATGTTTTCCACGGTTAGTAATCTGATTTAAATATTAAATGATTTATTACTGATTTCTCGTATATGGTTTGATGAAATTGTGTTTGGAAATGATCTGATTATTTCTTTTAAATTAAGGAATAAATTTTAGAAATAAAAACTACTATCCACTCACTGATCTCACTGAGTTTTATACTCACCCCGTTTTTATTATATTTTTTTCCCCCTCACAGGGAGGTTGTAGGTACACCAGACCGACCCAGCGACTGTAGATATGTTTTAAGTTTTAAAACATATATGATAAAATATGAGATGGTATTTCCCTGTCCATCCGTGTAGCTTTGGGGCGTGATGGTACCTAAATAGTACGTCATTGCCTGTCCGTTGAGATCCGGATACGACGAGATTATTTCCCCTGGGTACTTGTTTGGTGATGATTTTCAAATTTGTATATTGTCTAGATATTGTGATATGTTTTCCACGGTTAGTAATCTGATTTAAATGTTAAATGATTTTGTTAACATGTAAATGTTTCTTTTATTGATTTTGATGATAACAAACATTTTGATAAATGTGTTGGAGTTTTCATAATATCTAATTATTTTTTAAAAGCAACAATTTTTCTATAAATATTTACAAGTTTTTAAGAAACTGGAAAAACTCTGCAAAAATGTGCATTTTTGGAAGTAATCGGTGAATCGTTAATATTAACGGTTAACCGATAAAAAGCAGAGACAAGTTTTTATCTTAACCCTTAACCGATTGTTTTTAAACCTGCTAAAAATAGCCAATGGATTTAAACGGCTAACCGTTGTCTTTAACGGCTAACCGTTTATGCTAAATCCTAATTTTTCTAAAGGTTACTTCTTAAGCCTTAACCGTTAAGCATTTTTGCGTCACTGGAATTTAACGGTGAACCGTTAATTGTAACGGTTAACTGATAATATCCAGAAATGATTTTTGTGCTAACCTCTAACCATTTAAAGCAAACCGGTTAAGCTTGTTGTTTTAAAGGCTACTGGAAATAACCGGTGAACCGTTAACTCATAACGGCTAACCGTTAATTTCTAAAGAGGTATACTTTGTTAACCCTTAACCGATTAATGAAAACGGAGTTAAATTGAGTTTTGCAAAGCTTCTGGAATTTACCGGCGAACTGTTAACTTGTAAACGGCTAACCGATAATTTTCAGTGTGTCATTATTTGCTAAAGCCTTAACCGTTTAGCAAGAACGGATGGAAGTTTTGTGTTGTGCAGGTCTCTGGATTTTAACGGCAAAAGGGTAACGACTAACAGTCAACCGTTTATTTGAAATCAAACACAACGGTAACTTTGACCAGCGCAAACGGTTAACCGTTAACGGTTAACGGCGATCCGTTTTCTGAAGAAAAATGCTATAACGGCTAATTTTTGGCTCCAACTATAAATAAGCTCATTCAAATCAAATCAAAGGTTGATCACAACACGACCATTGAGCATATACACGTTTATACAATCTTCATAGAGTTTTAAACACATTGTTGCTTCATCTTATTCACACATTGGGCTTTGATTTGTAATCTTAAAGATTGTGTGAGAAAAGAACAACTTATAATTTTTGTTTTGAGTGATTGTAAGTGTTGGGATACACTTGGGTTAAGAGATTATGAATAATCTCTTGTTGTAAAGGTTTATTGACACCTTGGAAGTCAATTGTAAGCATTTGAGGCCTTGGTGGCTTGCTTAGTGGAATCTTCAAGCTCGGTGTGCTTGAAGGCGTGGGCGTGCGGGGATAGCCGAACCGTAAAAATCATTGTGTTTGATCTCTCTTTCCTATCTCTTTACTTTTGTGCACATTAATTTGTTTATTTGATTTGATTGTTTAAGTATTATTTCATTGAATTTTAGTTGCTTATTTTTAAAATTCAATTCACCCCCCTCTTGGGTTGCCTAGTTAGTATTTCATTTGGTATCGAGCAAGGTGCTCTTGTATAGAACAGCAGTCTAGAGTTAAAGATCATGGCAACTGTGACTCGATCTTTAGGGAAGGACAATCCATGAATTAGAGTTCTTTGATGGAAATGATTACCGTATTGGAAAACTAGGATGAGAATTTACTTGCAAGCCCTAGATTACGAAATTTTGGAAGTTGTATGTGATGGTCCATGCCTTGACCAAAAATGAAATTGGGAAGACGTTCCAAAACCTTCAGGAATGGAATGAATTGGAAAAGAGAAAACCTACAAATTCCAAAGCTATGAATGTCTTATTTTGTGCATTAGACAAGAAAGAGTTTCGTAGAGTGCTACATGACGCTTATGAAATTTGGCCAAACTTCGAGTTGTCTATGAAGGCACTAGTCAGTGAAAGAGTATAAAATTAGTAGGTACACTCGACAATATGAATTGTTTGAATGGAACGAAATGAGAGTGTATATTACATGTATACTAGATTTCTTGACATAGTGAACACTAGGAGCCTAGGAAAAACCTTCTCGAATAGTGAGAAAGTTAAGAAAATCATTAGATCACTTCCGCAGGAATGGAACCAAAAGAACTGCCATTGAGGAAGCCAAAGATTTGAATGTCTTACTTATTGATGATCTAATCGGTTCTCTTATTTCTTATGAGGAAGATTTGGCGGTGAAAGAGGAAATGAAGAGCGAAGAAAATATTGCTCTCAAAGCTACAAAGTATGAGAGTGATGGAAGGCGAGATGGATGACGAGGAGTTTGAAATGTTGGCTAGAAGATTGAAAATTTTATAAGAAGGCGATGAGCGGAGAAAGTTTAGAGGTTACAAGAATAAAAGGAGAAGAAAGGTCAATTTTTTATGAATGCAAGAAACCCGGACACATACGACCGGATTGTCCTCTCCTCAACAAGCTCAAAAAGAAAGCTATGGTGGCTACGTGGGATGATAGCGAAGAGGATACAAGTGATGATGAAGAGCAACAAGAGATGACAAATTTAGCTCTTATGGCATTTGGAGAAGAGTCATGTGATGAACTTGATGAGGTAAGTGAGCTTCCTTCATATGATGAATTACATGATGCCTTTAATGAGTTGCATGATGAATTGATGAAAATTGGTAAAAAGAATGTTTGCCTTAAAAAGAAGATGGTAGAGCTTAAAAATGAAAATGATTCATTTAGTGCTAAGATTACATGTCTTGAATTAGAGAATAAAACATTGCTTGATAAAATTGCTTTATTTGTGAATTCTAGCACTTCACATGAGCATCTAGAGTCACATGTAAATGAATTAAAAAATAAAAATGAATTACTTAAAAAGAAGAGCAATGATCTAAATCAAATTGTGTTAAAATTTACAAATGGACAAAAGATGTTAGATAACTTGCTTAATACACAAAAATATGTGTTTGATAAAGGAGGACTTTGATATAAGCCTAACTTGAAACAAAAATATTATAAGAATTATTTTGTTAAGGCTACCTCCACATGTGATCATAAAATTGTTTGTCATTTTTGCAATCAAAATGGTCATATGAGTTTTAGATGTCCTATTAAGAGAAATATATATTATGGTATGAAATGTATTTAGGTTCTAAAAGGAACTATTGCTAACATTCAAGGACCCAAGAATATTTGGGTACCAAAGCACACAACTTGAATTTGTTTTTTGCAGGTACCATGGTCAAAGAATGGTGGAGAGTTCCTTGATGAAGCTTGTGAGGATAATCACTTGATTATAATCTAGGAGTAAAAATAATGAGGCAAGATGTTTTAATTGCTTTGGTAACAATTCTTGCAATATTTATTATGTTGAGTGGATCATGAAAAATAGATAATAACTTGAATTTGTGAAAGTATACTTGTATGTTTATATGATTGATTTATCATTGTGTATAACATTGAGTGCTTTATTATGATGCATGATTATATTTATATGATGATAGCTTGTCAACTTATCATGATGGATTTGCTTGATTTTAATGATTATGTAATGCTTAAGCATAATAAATAAGTGATATGCTTGAATCATTAATCTTTGAATGCTTAAATGTTTCATAATTGTGTAAAGCATATGCATGATGGATGAGTTATATGTTTGAATTAATCATCTTTAAATGTTTAAAATCATGAATTTTGCATTAAAACGGTCTTAGAGCAATTTTAGATCAAAGTCATGATCTTGATTTGTTATCTTTGATGGCCGGATATTGAATCAAATGTGCGAAATAGAAAATAAAATAAACGGATAACTGTTTTTCTCATAAACGGTTCACCGTTTATTTCCAGAAACTAGGGCATTCTGCTTACTCTTTACCCTCTCACCGATTGGCGATAACGGTTCACCGTTTAAAAACAGAAAGTATCGCTAGAGTTACCCTCTCACCGTTTACGATTAACGGTTAACCGTTTAAAAATAGAGAGCTCCCTTAACTTGCCCCTTAACCGTTTACCCTTAACTGTTAACCTTTTACTTATTCCAAGCTCCCTGGATATTAACCCCTCACCGTTTATAGAAAACGGTTCGCCGTTTTCGTAAAGTATATAAACTGGTCACGGGTTTCACTTTGTCTTCACTTGCCCTCTCGCCGTTTCCGCCATTTTTTATGAAACCGAAGCTTTTCCTCTCCTTCTTTTTCCATTTTTCTTCATTTTCGTCACAAATTTCATCGATAGAACTCTTCCAAATCTTCTTAAGAGTGATTTTACCGATTCAAAACTTCAGATCTAGCCCAAAATCAAAAACTCCCAAATCCAAACCCTAAGGGCAGCCGACTGGTCTTTGCTCGATTTGGCCCATTTTTTCATCAATTCTTGTCAAATTGAACCCAAACATATCTTCCTCTACTCCCTCTAAGCCTTTTAATCGATCCAGCAACTCTCAAATCCATCTTCCGAACGCATTCTCCTCTCTATCATGGCTGAATCGTCTCAGAGACCTCGGAGAAGAAAACATACACCCTTAATCAACCCCATACCACCACGGGAAGGCACTGAATTTGAAAGGATTCACTTCCCTACTGCTCCTTTACTTAGACACTTTCAAACTCGATTTATGGGGCGTCAGGTACTTGATTCCTATTTTGCGGATGCAGATGATTTTAAGGATTTGATTGTATATGATAGGATTGTGACTAATATGCTTAGACCCTGAGAATCCTTTTTAGACCTTGATGATAAAGTTTATCCGAATTTAGTTCGAGTCTTTTATTCTAATATGGAATTGTCTGCCACTCGTCTAGATAGGATTGTTACTGTTGTTGGCGGTGTGCCTATTGTTTTGATATAGAGTTTTTGAACACTGTCATACTTGGTATTCCGGATGAGGGTCACTCATTTTATACTTCTCGAAAAATCCTATCTTTTGATGATTTTGTCCACCATGAGGGAGTCCGTAACATCCGTCAGGTAATGACATTTGTAGTCTTCTTTTTCGGTCTCAGCTACTCCCTTTTCAGGTCCGTATTCTCCATTCCATTCTACAGCACATTGTTACACCTAGGAAAGGTCACACGGATGAAGTAACTCGTTTAGATGTCGGGTTACTAGATAGTCTTCTTAGTGGGCGGGATGTTAACCTTGGTTATATCATTGTGCGCCACATGTTGACCACTCCGGGAGTTTCTCACCGTTTGCTTCCCTATGGTAATCTCATTACCAAGATTTTACGGCACTTCCATGTGCCCATTAGGGATGCGGTGTATAAGTAGTCTAAAAGAATTAGTCGGGATGCCATGAGCAGCATAGGCTTCACTAGGAGGAACGGGCAGTGGATCAAGACCGCGAACGCTAAGAATCGGGACACATTGATTGCACCTGAGGATGATCGGATGCTTAACGACATCTATACTCCCGATCAGCTTCCCGACTTCAGGCTTGGAGCTCAGCATCCACCTTCTCGTCGTCGAGATGCTCCTCCGCCATCAGTACCTTCTGATTCTGCCGCGCATGCGATGGATACTGATGCCTCTTCAGCTCCCGAGCCTCCTCCATTTTCTGAGCAGCCCTCCTCCTCTGAGCCGCCTTCCGCGGTAGCCTCATACTCTGTTCAGCCCCCATCGATATTTTGCAGCTTGTTGCGATGTTCATGATTCCGGCGCCGGTGATTCTTGATCGTATGAGCGCTATTACTCATGATGATCGGTGACTCGGTCTGACTTCGACATTTGGGGCGAGCATTGATCATCGATGTGAGATCATTCTTTGTGACAGTTCTAGGGTATTTTAGCTATGACCTGGTAGCACATGTGAGCCCCTCATACTTCACCTCCTCCTCGGCTCCCACTTACACGTCCTCCTGCTTGAGACCTTCATGCTGCGACCCTCTTCTCTGCGACCTCCCGTCAGCCATCTTAGTTTTCTATTTTTTTCTTGTTTCGCACATATATTTCATATTGTGATTGTTTTATGATATTCTTTTACCTTGCATTCGTTATTTTTGTTGATTTTCTAAAAGACAAAAGGGATTGAAACACAAAGAGAGGGGGATCATCAAGGAAAAGAAAAAAAAAACCCTAGATCTAAATTTTTCTCTTCTCTCTATGAGGAACTAAACTTATTTTTCTGGTTGAAGGTTAATGAAGCTTTGATTCATCATTACTGTGAGATCTTTCTTATGCTTTAATTGTTTTATTACTTTTTGGGTATTTGTTTATTCTCTGAATTATTATCATGATTATATTTGTTAATTAGATAATTGGCCACTATTTAATTACCAACTTAATCTATTGTCAATTAAAGGATTCATCGTATGAAGATTTTAATGTTTATGACAAATAGCATAGCAGTGAGTTGTGCTATGAGAGTAAACAATCTAATTTAAATGAATCATCGTATGCGTTTATTGATTAGGATTTGGGTCTCTCTGATTTTTCAGGCTGTCAATTGATTAAATCCTATGATCGTATCTAGGGTTGTCTATTGATTAGGAAAATAACTAATGGTCGTACCTTGGTTATCAACTAGTTAAGAAGAGATTGGCTATTACAGCGTCTCAGTAGTTATAACCAGTCTATTCATAAGCAATAATGATTTATATTTAGATCAATGATCAGTAGTCGAATCAAGCTGAGTTAATTCCTTCAACCAGAGCTTTTTCCTAATTTGAATTACAATTTTAATTTGCATTCTTGTTATTTTAATTTGATTTTTATTATTGTCACCAATCTCCCCATTTTGCATTTTACATTTTAAAAGGATTTAAATAATTACCAATCTCTGTGGACACGACCCTGCTCAATCACTATACACAATTTATTTAGAGTAGGTATTTATTTTTGCTGGCTTCAACAACCATCAAATTTTGGCGCCGTTGCCGGGGATTGGTGTCATTTATTTAATCCTTTTTACGTTTTACTTGGTTTATGGTTCGTTCTTCTCGTACAGGTATACTTTTGTTTGATCCTGAAATTGAGAAGATAGCTCGCCAACTGAGACAGCAGACAAAACGAGATAAGCAACAATCCTCATTGCCTTTGCTTCCTGAAACAGATACGGTGCCTGATTTGGTTGAATCATCTAGCGATTCGGAAGAACAAGTGATGGATAGAGTTGCACCTGTAGAAAGAACTCTTAGAGAGTTAGCTGAACCAGACTTGAATCAGTAACCACTCTACATTCAATATGCAGACTTAGAGGTAAATTTTGAATTAAAGTCTGGTCTTATTCATTTATTACCCAAGTTTCATGGTCTTGCAGGTGAAGATCCTCATAAACATCCGAAGGAATTTCATGTGGTGTGTTCAAGTATGAGGCCACAAGGCGTGACTGAAGAGCAGATTAAGCTGCGTGATTTTCCTTTCTCTTTAGATGGGTTAGCTAAAGACTGGTTATACTACTTGCCTCCTGGATCTATTACAACGTGGAATGGTTTGAAGAAGCAGTTTCTTGAGAAGTACTTTCCTGCTTCAAGAGCTGCCAACATCAGAAAAGACATTTGTGGGATCTGACAACTTCCTGGAGAGACTTTGTACTGGAAGCGATTCAAACAATTGTGTGCCAGCTGTCCTCGACGATTTGATCGACCTTATTCAATATTTTTACGAAGGATTGTCATTGATGGATAGAAGTATGATAGATGCTGCTAGTGGAGGTGTGTTGGTGAACAAGACCCCTACTCAAGTAAGAGAGTTGATCTCAAATATAACTGCCAATGCACAACAGTTTGGCAGCAGACAAGATCCCACTTCAAAGAAAGTGAATAAGGTAAATATCTCTTCTATTGATCAACGTTTAGATAAACTTACTTTTCTTGTGGAAAAGTTTGTTGTAAGTAATGTGCAACATGTAAAGACTTGTGGCATTTGTTCCAATATGGGGCATTCAACTGATATGTGTCCTACACTTCAAGAAGAACTTGTTGAACAAGCCAATGCAGTTGGAGGATTTCCAGGTATGCCTCAGAGGAGGTATGATTCCTATGCACAAACATACAATCCGGGATGGAGGGATCATCCCAACTTCAGCTATGGAGTTAGGCCATCAGGATTCCCACAACAATACCCACCCAGACAACCAGCCCCTCCACAGTCAGACTCCAAGTCAGGTATATCTCTCGAAGAAATTGTTAAATTACTTGTGACTAACACTCAACAATTTCAGCAGGCAACCACAACGAGCATTCAGAATTTGGAGAACCAAGTGAGTCAATTGGCAACTACAGTGAGCCGCCTAGAGTCTCAAGTATCAGGGAGATTACCTTCACAATCTGAGGTGAATCCAAAGCAAAACGTTAGTGCTGTCACCCTTAGAAGTGGGAAGAAGTTGCAAGATCCTAATAAGAAAGTGACAAAGCAAGTAGAAGATGAGCTTGAGAAGGATGAATTGATGCCAAAATCTCAAGATGCCCAACCACCCAGAGCGAAACCCCTACATGTGGTGATACCTCCCCCTTTTCCAAGCCGGTTTGTAAAATCCAAGAAGGAGGAACAAAAGAAAGACATCCTTGAGACATTTCGCAAGGTTGAGGTAAATATTCCTTTATTAGATGCTATAAAACAAATACCTCGATATGCTAAATTCCTTAAAGAACTGTGTACCTCTAAGAGAAAATTAAGAAGAGATGAAAGAGTTCACATGGGGGAGAATGTTTCAGCAATTCTCCAAAAGAAACTACCTCCTAAGTGCAAGGATCCAGGTATGTTTACTATCCCTTGCAAAATTGGTAGTGTTAGAGTTGAGAAAGCTATGTTAGATCTAGGAGCTTCTATTAATATCATGCCTCGTTCTATTTATTGATCTTTGAATGTCGGTCCATTAAAAGAAACTGGCGTGATAATTCAACTAGCTGATAGGTCTAATACATATCCTGATGGGGTATTAGAAGACGTCTTAGTACAAGTTAATGAGTTGGTTTTTCCTGCTGATTTTTATGTACTTGATATGGAAGATGATCACTCTTCTAATTCTATCCCAATTTTGCTAGGAAAACCTTTTCTTAAGACTGCTAGAACTAAATTGGATATACATAAAGGGATTCTCACTATAGAATTTGATGGAGAGGTTATAGAGTTCAATATGAATGATGCCATGAAATATCTTAGTGAGGAACATTCGGTATTTTCTGTGGATGTTATTAACCCTATAGTGCAGGAAGTTTTTTATATGGATGAAGAGGGAAAGCAAAGGAAGTTGCAGCTGCAAGAGTTAAAGGAGATTAGAAATGAATCTTATGAGAGTTCGCGATTTTATAAGGAAAAGACGAAGACATTTCATGACAAAATGGTTTTGAGAAAAGAGTTCTCTGTTGGTCAAAAAGTTCTTCTTTTTCATTCTAAGCTTAAACTTTTTCCTGGTAAATTACATTCTCGCTGGATTGGACCCTTTATTGTTACTAATGTTATTTCTCATGGTGCAGTTGAGATTCGGAGTCCGACCTCTGAGAAAGTTTTGAAGGTTAATGGTCACCGCTTAAAACCTCTTTATGAAGGTTTTTCGGTGAATATTGTGGAGGAAGTGGCTCTCGAGAGTCCATGTATGGAGATTAATGCATGAATGTGTCTAGCCAAAGACATAAAATAAAGGCGCTTTTTGGGAGGCAACCCAAAGAATTTAGTTATATTGATTTTTGTTATATCTATTGCTTTTAATTTTGATTTAGAGTGTTTAAATAATGTTTTTGCTTATTTTGGCCAGAAGTAAATTTTTGGTAAGGCGTGCCCACACCTTAATAAGTCTTACAGTGATTTCAAAAAATAGTTTTAAAGGCGTCTTGCCTTAACTAAAAAAATAATTTTGTTTCAATTGTCTTTTAGTTTTAGTTTGTAAAAAAAAGGTTTTCATTTTTATTTTTTCTTTTTCTTTTTCTCTTAATTTTTTTTATAATATAAAAAAAGGGGTTTTTAAATTTAAAAAAAATTTAAAAAAAAGAAAAAAGAAAAGTTTTTTTTATTTTAATATAAAAAACAAAACAAAACAAAACAATTTCATTCAAAATACAACGATTTCACTATAAATTACGCTTCCCAAGTATTTCCTCTCCTCAAACCTTTTGTTGTCATACAAAGCGTGACTTGACCTCGCGTACGCGCATCTCGGTGCATCTGGTCCATGTGCGTCTTTACGAGAAACCAACCATTCGACGCGGTTCTCGCATCCGGTGAGCTCTCCTCCCACAGCGAAATGCATTAAGCGATTACGTGCGACCCGCATTATATGGGTCAAGCTACTTGCAATTCAGGGACGTTTTTCTTTTTGCCTCTAATCTTTTATCCTTATGCATAATTTTTTATGTGAGCTTTGATTATCATACATTGGGGACAATGTATGTTCTTGGTGTGGGGGAGAGATTTTTGCAATATTGATGTCCGGAAGTGTTATTTTCACTCTGCTCATCCTTAAATGATTTTGGAGTTAGTGTGCTGCATATATTAAGTTCAATTTTTCTTTTCTTTTCTTTTCTTTCTCATTTTTTTCCCTTTTCCCATCTATCTCAAATCATTTACATCTCGCTTCTTACCCTTTTTACCTTTCCCTTAATATATCATCCATACCTTCTTCTCATTCTACACCACTTTTGATAGTTGATTCATTTGAAGAGTGCACATGATTTGATGGCAAAATTACCAACTTTGTGAGGATTTGAGCCTATGAGCAACCACTTTACTCTAATCATTTTTGTTGTATGAATATCAATCTTAGTTTGTTTATTCTAGAACTTGCTTTGTTATGCATGTTGAAGCCGTATTACGGGATTTTATGCATTAAAATGATAAGGGCAAACCACTTTTCATTTCTTTATTTCTGTATTTTTCTTCTTTTTCTCCACTCGAAGACCTTTATTTGTTATCTTTGTTTGAGCCTTAACCATTCTCTTCTAATTCTCTCCATCTACTTACCCATTTTCTTTCTATTTGAGCCTAAATTTAAGAAGATTTTTGGACTCATTGTTTGGATATATTTTGTTTATATTCTGTTGCTTTTGCTACCTTGAATTAAAGTTTCTCAATTAGATCAAAAAGCATTATGCTTGAATTAAATTGTGCAAGTTTCATTTCTTTTGTAAAAAAAAAAAAAAAGAAAAAAAATTCAATCAAAAACAAAAACAAAAAAATACAAAAAATACAAAAAAATACAAAAAAAAAAATCAAAAAAAAAGAAGAAGAAAAAAAAATGTCTACATTCTTGGCGACTTGAGTAGAAATAAGAATTTGATATCATAAGGTTCATTCAATGAGTTCATTCTTCTCATTTTGATCCTTTTTTGTTTCATAGACCTTTTTTTTTCATTTAACCCATTTAGCCCTGTTATAACCTTTCTAAGACCCTTAGATTTTTGCATTTAATTCATGTTTTGTGGATTGAGATGTGATATATGAGCAAGCTTATGGTAATAGCATTCTTTGATTTGATTTGAATGCATAAATGATACCCTAAACACTTTGAGTGCATGGAGTGAAGTCAATGAGAGGGCTATTTAATCTTGTTGCACTTGAATTTTGAATAGACTTTCTTGGTGGTTGAATGTGCCTATTCTAGTTCTTGAGATTCTATGCTTTAAAATCCTTATCTCTCAAATGTTGATTGACTTAATTTCTTGAGGTGTGCTTGCTTAAGATTGTTTTTGGATGAGTTGAGATGAGAATTGGGTGGAGAGTTGGGATTAGTCTTGAGTTATATGCTTGAGGACAAGCATCATCTTGGTGTGGGAGAATTTGTTAGAGTGCAATTTATGCACTAATTTTGTATTGTGTACTCCCTTTAATACAATGTTTTGCACTTAATAATAGTGATTTATTTGTGTTTTATTTTATAGGTGCAATTCTATTGATTGGTGCTAAAATTGAGCTAGAAGATGATGTTTGATGATGATTATTTTCATAAAGGAATTATGAATTTCAGAAGAACTTTGTTGATAAGGTGTGGGCGGATGCTGTCAACGAAGAACTTGCAGTTTTTATTTTAACGTGTTTTACCTTTTTACGTTATTTTGGTAATTCCGAATTTAGAGAATATTTTAGATTTTAGTATTCTATTTTTAGAAAAACTCTAAAAGACAAAAGGGATTGAAACACAAAGAGAGGGGGATCATTAAGGAAAAGAAAAAAAAAAACCCTAGATCTAAATTTTTCTCTTCTCTCTATGAGGAACTAAACTTATTTTTCTGGTTGAAGGTTAATGAAGCTTTGATTCATCATTACTGTGAGATCTTTCTTATGCTTTAATTGTTTTATTACTTTTTGGGTATTTGTTTATTCTTTGAATTATTATCATGATTATATTTGTTAATTAGATAATTAGCCACTATTTAATTACCAACTTAATCTATTGTCAATTAAAGGATTCATCGTATGAAGATTTTAATGTTTGTGACAAATAGCATAGCAGTGAGTTGTGTTATGAGAATAAACAATCTAATTTAAATGAACCATCGTATGCATTTGTTGATTAGGATTTGGGTCTCTCTGATTTTTCAGGCTATCAATTGATTAAATCCTATGATCGTATCTAGGGTTGTCTATTGATTAGGAAAATAACTAATGGTCGTACCTTGGTTATCAACTAGTTAAGGAGAATTGGCTATTAGAGCGTCTCAGTAGTTATAACCAGTCTATTCATAAGCAATAATGATTTATATTTAGATCAATGATCAGTAGTCAAATCAAGCTAAGTTAATTCCTTCAACCAGAGCTTTTTCCTAATTTTAATTACAATTTTAATTTGCATTCTTGTTATTTTAATTTGATTTTTATTATTGTCAACAATCTCCCCATTTTGCATTTTACATTTTAAAAGGATTTAAATAATTACCAATCTCTGTGGACACGACCCTGCTCAATCACTATACACAATTTATTTAGAGTTGGTATTTATTTTTGCTAGCTTCGACAACCATCATCCCACAAGATGAAAAACTATATGTTTGGAAGCGAGTGGCCCATCGTTGATGGTAGGTGGCCGGAGAGTTTATTGCTAGCTAGATTAATGATTTTTATGGTTGAAATATTGAAGATCGTGGTTGGAATGGAACCAAATAAGTTATTGATAGCAAGAACTAGATCCGCCAGTTTTTTAGATTGCCAATGTCGTTTGGAATCTCGCCTGCGCATTGATTTAAAGAGCTTTTCAATTATCTAGTGGAGGGGAATGTTACGAAAAATACATGAAGAGGAATATGATCAAATGCATGAGAACTGAAAATTACGTTTAACACCATAATTCTCTCTTGCTATAATTGGGCAAAAATTTTATCAAAGCAATTTTGTGAATTTTTTTTTATATATATAGAAATCCTTAGGTGCTGGTACCTTCATTTTTTTTAATACAGATACATTATTAAATCATATAGTTTAGTAAAGTCAGTGTTCAATTCACTATTAAACCGTGTGATTTAATAGCATGTATGTACTGACTCTATTAAATCATATAGCTTAAGAGTATATCTGCATAAAAAAATGAAGGCGCTCACATTTAATGAGGTTATCATCACTTTTTTAAGATGAGAAACGCCACTAACACATAAAAAAACACATATCTCAATAATTAAATGGCAAAAAAATACAGTTTTCAATGTATTGAAAATTTTTATTTTTTTTATATTTTAATGGCATCCTCACTTTGTTAAAGTGAGGATGTCCTCACTAGAGGAGAATTGCTGATTTGCTCCAGGATTGTACCCTTTATGATTTTAAACCATACAATTTAATAGTATAATATTAGAACCACACGGTTGAACAATTTTCTCAGATTTAGGATCTTACGCACACGCGCGCGTGCGCGCGCACACACACTATCAAGGGGATTAATTATATTCAAGAAATAGTAGTTCACTTGGAATTTTTATCAAACACCTTGTAAAACAAACATAAGTTAGGTCCTATTCAGTATTGAGGTCTTGTACCTTTTAAAATGTTGTTACTGTGAAAAAAATTATAATTATATAATAAAAATTAATAATATATAGTAAATATGACTTTTTAAATAATAATTTTAATAAAAATAATAAAAATATTATAGGTTTTTTATTATATAAGTAGGAGATCAAATCCACTTAACTTTTAAACCACAACAATTAACTTATTCAATTAAGATTTAGATATAAAGTCTCGTCGACCGAGAAAGAATTTTTTTTTTTTTTCTATTGATTTGTTACTT
This sequence comes from Citropsis articulata, assembly GCA_030449925.1. Lineage (NCBI taxonomy): Eukaryota > Viridiplantae > Streptophyta > Magnoliopsida > Sapindales > Rutaceae > Citropsis > Citropsis articulata. Next base: position 1,882,003 of record JASUUH010000101.1, on the reverse strand, counting down.
TCTTCTAGCCTTACCTCCAAACATTTAGGTGTCATAACTCATACATTTTCCCATCTTTAATACCAAATAAGGCCTTAGCTTCGCCGTTGCTATGTTCGATTCCAATTGAGCCAAACATAATAATCAAAAACCAAACAGTCTCATAATACCTTGTTTATTACCTCTTGCTTTTACAACTTTTACAATCACATCATCCCAAACCACAGAACAAATTAGGAGGGAAAGTGTCCGTCTCTCTAAATTTGGCACTCTTTCTAATGATACCTTCCACATGTTTTGTTTGGGACCCCAGAAAAGACAAAGGTATTGATGTATTGCAAACTTTTCAAATAGACTTTTTACTACAAGTTTTTATCCAAATATTTTTAGTTATTTATTTGTCAATGAAATCTTTTATTAAAAATTATCAAATTATTTTAATAAATAATTTTTTTTAAGAATAGGTAAGGAAAGCAATCTCCAAATATATACGTACTTCACAAGGACAAGGTGGAAGCGGAACATACCTGCAAGGTTGTTATTAGCAAAATTAAGATGCACAAGCTTACTCAAATTTCCAATCTTTGAAGGAATATTTCCGTTAATAATATTGAACCTTGAGTCCAATCTCACCAAGTTGAAGAGAGAATTGGGGATGGGACCTGTAAAACTGTTATTACGAAGACTCAACACTTGGAGTTTGGAAAAGACACCAATCCATGATGGAAGGCTTCCAGTCAAATAATTGTAAGCGAAACTCAGGAATTTGAGCCGGCTCAATTGCCCCAATTCATTTGGCAGATAACCATGAAAATTGTTCATGAGAGATTTCCTATATGTGGCGGAACGGTTCCTCCGAGACTCATATGTGAAAGGTTGAAGGTTGTGACTCTATGATGGCGTGTGCCAAAAGAAATACCAATCCAACTGCATACTGGGTATGAAATGGACCAATTATCTGCCAAGACACCGGGAAGATCACTGACATGAGATTTAAATGCAAGAAGAGCTGATTGATCCGTTGTTAAGTTTCTTACGGCTGCCATAGCTAAGCCAGCCACGAAACACTGTAACAATAACATAGGAACAAAGTAGGAAAAGCAAATATTGGTTTTTCTAAGCTAGTTAAGTGGTAAAGGAAATAGATCTAAATAATTTTAAAGCCAAGAAAAATAGCGTGCTTCTGTTTACAAGAGATTCATCATGATGAGTTTGCTATTTTTCTTTTCTAATTTTTAAATTATTTATATCTATCTAACTTCAATCTGTAATGGAAGTTCAAATAAAAAGGAAAATTTCACACAGCAGCCTGTAGATCACAGAACGTGGAATATGCGCAAATTCATTTTCATAGACTTACCAAAGTAAGCGCTAATTAATCGAAGGGAGACTTGACACAACTTTAAAGGGAAGAAAATAACATATTTAGATAGGCACAAGAGAGTACATGATAAGTCTTCCGTAGTTGAAAGTTCCTGAGAGAAATTTTAGAATACCTCTGATGTATTACAACCAATTAATGCATACACGATAGTCGAATTTAATACAACTATCACTTGCATGACGATTTTTCAAAATAAATCCACTCACGTCATAGCATCATTTATTTGTTATATGACTGATATGGTATCTCTGATATATTTTAGAATTTCTCAAGCTCCAAAGGCTCCATGATGATTAGTCTTCCAATAATAATAGTATGAAAAAGAGTTTGTGCGTGTCTCTATTTTTAAACCCGGAATCTATTTAACTATTTTATTAAATATTGAGATTATGAGTACAATAAATTTTAAATTGTTTGAGATTAATAACTCAAAATTTATGTTAAAATTTTAAGCAAAAAACTTAAGTTGAAATAACCTAAATTTTTTTCATAATAATTATAATAGTCTGCGGTGACAAAACGCCAACTCGTAAAGTAAACTGAGGGGTTCGTGCTATTTATCTGACCAAATCTGTTACCATCTTCGGGTCCCGCTATTAAAGTCTTCACAAAATTGTAGGAAATAATGAAATTAGACAAGCAAGAGTGCAGGGAACCTGCACTACCGGAGTAATGAGTTGATATCAAGAGTTGCATCGGTCTTCATTTTCATTCTCATCCGTATTTCCAAATACACATTATAAATTATAGAAGTTTTAACTCCATGTTCATTTTTGTTTCACATTCCATCCTTATATTTTGATTCATTACTTAAATTCAATCCCATACTCACAAAAAGTAACGATAAAGCCATCAGTTTTTGTACAAATTAATGTGCCATATTTAGATTGGATGAGGAAGAACATCCGATAATCCGCGTGATTTATTTATTTATTTTCGCCCTTTTACCAGCGGCTCTGTGTCTCAATCACTACTCATTAGGGAACAGTATATCCTGCCTTTATCACTATTTTTCATTTGTGCCGTTCGGTGGCGTTCTATTTGCATTCATTTACATTTCTATTCTTAAGGATTGATTGATGCAAACCACTCTTGATCGGGTGGTTTGATTGTATTATATCCCGACAAACTAAACTTTTAGTTTCGCCACTTAAGGCCAAATGCCATCATCACCCTATTTGTTTAACAGCCTTTCTCCTAGAAAACAAAAAATAAAACGGCTTATCTTTTACAGTGATGCCAATGGCACCTCTCTAAAGTTATTATAAAACACTAGTTTTGCAATTATAATTATATCTTTAGTCAAACGACAGCTAAACTCATTATATTACCAATTTCCTGCACTCCACCCCATTTATCATAAATTCTTCATAAATTATTTAAAATTCATCACAAGATTATCTTAAAGCAGAGATTGGTTGTTTAGGATTTGTGTGGATTGGAAGTTGCGTGTTGTGTAGGTGATATTCTGGTAAACAAGGACATGTGGGGTTTAGTAAACTTGTCCTTTTCTGTAATTTTCTTTTAACGACTAAACTATAAGTATAGACATGGGCTTCGTAAGGATATTGAAGGGGTTGTCATAGCTCTACTGCGCTACTCTATTTCTTATTGCGGAGATGAGAGATTTAGAAGGCTCACTTTCTTTAAATATTAGGCTTTGATTTAAAGCCCAATGCTTCACTTGTTCACACAATCAATCAAACTTTGTTTCTTTTCAAGTCACTTAGGGTTTGGCAAATTCTTCGGCTCGGGCCAGGATTTCTCGGTGGAAGCCTGAGCCTGATTTGGGTATTTTTTAAAAATGGTCGAGTCGGGCTAAGTCCGGTGCAAGACGCTCGAGTTCGGGCCTTTTCTGCCATACGTAATATTCTTACTTATATTTTTTTTTTTCTTTTGCATTCTAGTATGATTAACGTCAACTAATATAGCTCATTTATAATGATGTGCCATTTTTCGCAAAATCACATGTTGATAGCTTTTTCCTCTCAATACTGGCTAAGGTGAGAACAACAGGTCATATCTGCGCGCACACAATCAATAAGAAAATGATGAAATGGGGCTAAAGAATGAAATTTTCTGGCACCTGCTCTGACGCATAAGTCAGTAGGCTGATTTGGTGAGTTTGTGCTGTTGATGGCTGTGATTGCGTGCGTACCGCAAATGTTTCACCCATCTGGATTGGTGATTAGAAGTTGTGTCTTTAGGGTCAAGCAGACATTATGTTTTTAACTTGTCAACTGCAGTATTCGTGTTTGAAATCATCTTTGTTACCTTAACCTCCCCTCTCCAAGATTTTAAGCCTGCTTTCCTTTGACTGATTCGATTGCGCACATAAGGGAGTAGTATATTTTGCCTGGGATCCTTCCCTGAAACAGGCTGCATACCAGATACCGTATCAACATCTTACATTTCTAAAAACTAATGTCTCCAATTGTTGACCACTCATAATATGACAACCACGTGAAAAAGAAAAACCCACCGATGTTATTTTTATCTACTATGAGAATGTGTCACGGAATCTTGGACAGATCTAGTTTCTCACCAAAAAATTTGTAATTGGTAATTACGCACGTGTTGTTAGTGATATAAAATAAATATCAATAAATTAATTATTGATAAATTAGTGGATCTCCCTATCTTATAACTAATGTAAGATATGTTGGGGAAAATACAATTTTTTTTTAAAAAAAAAAACTTTAAGGACCGATCTCATATAATATATATGAATTCGTAATCTAGAAATCGCACCTTAAAAATCCAATTTGGATTTTTCCGCTGAAGTGACTTAGGCTCCCAGATCACGATCCGTCACCACCACTCCTGTTAGATCACGATCCGTCACCACTGCGCCTGTTAGATCACGAACTGTCACCAATGATCTTCCAGGTTATGACTCAGGTTTGATCTCGACTGACGTGACGCCTTTATCACTACTAAAAGCAAAAGACGAGAAAATTTTCTCTCAAAATTAGAGAAAAATCTTTTCTCGATCGTATAAAGTGGTTGTCTCTTTTGGGAGAAAATAAGCCTTTTATATTATTTCTTTAGTGAAACCCTGCAGCCCAAAACTAAAAGTTACGTTACTTTTCTTTTTCCATATGACCAATAAAAATAACATGCCTTTATACAAAAGTATATTAATGGAGCCTCCTAAAATAATATAATTATGTTTTGACCCAAATCTAGTTATCTCTTATTAATCCAAAGAGTGGTGCACAATTAAATGAGCTAACCCGGGATCATTTTGGGAACATACAATAGTGGCTACAACAATTAAGCTGTAATTAAACAAGCCTAATCATTTAATTCCAACTCTACTCCACTATAAGATTGAATCGACCTCCATAATTGTATGTTCAATAAAAATTGTCCCAAGCCACATTGATTTCTTTATCGCTCAATCATTTGTACCACATCGTTAATTAAATCGATATCTCAACCGTCCAATCGATTTAATTACATCTTATTCCGATACTTCACCGGTTTTCTCTAATAATCATTTTCAACATACTAAATATGTTGATACACTGCCGTAGAATTCTATGATCAATCCGAAAACCCATCAAGAGATGTGTCGTACAAATTTATATTGTTAATTTATAACCCAATACTAATAATTGCTCCGTAATCTTGACCACAAGTGTCGTGCCCATTGGTAACTCAAATGGAATAACAATTATAATCATGAAATCATAATTAACTCAAGATTAAGATTACAAAGAAAATCAATGCCTATGAGATTCAATAAGTCGATACATTTCAAGGTTAATTATATCTCATATGTGATCCACCAATGTAGTCAACTACATCAAGAAATTCATACATGATTAAGACAAATCATTCAATGAATTTACTACAGTCTAAACCTAAATAAAGTGCCCAACTTTATTTATCAACTGCGAACTTAATTTATTTAATCATAAGATAACTTGTATTTATGTCTTCTGTGAATCCACATGGTGATCACATAAATACATATAATATGATTAAATGAACTTTATTCAATATATTTATGCAATTAAAATATCTCAAATATTTTATTAATCAGAAAATAAATTAATATGCTTTAAAAGAGCATATTATCCCAACAATCTCCCACTAGCTCTTAAAGCATATCTGGCATATTGCACATGCTCTAGGGGTCTAAGTGCAGGTTATAAAGGTTTTCCACTAATAGCCATTGTTATAAGATCTGTTATTTAGCATCTTATGCAATTTAGGGTACTTTCATATAACCTATCTACACTATTCCCTTAAAAGATGATACTTCCTTTCAATATGATTTGTTTCTTGTGGTTCCTTGGTTGAGCTACTGCACCACTATTATCACAAGAAATGGCAGCTAATAGACCATCTCAAGATTTCAGAACTCAGAGCCATACAACTTCTTTTCAGCCTTCGTATGTAGCCACATATTTAGCTTAAGTCAGGAGTCCGTGATACAAGATTATTTCACACCTCCAACTAACAACTCTACTTCCTAATGCAAACACATTGGAAGTTGATTTTCTAGAACCCTTTATCCGACATAAAGTCGAATACGATAACCCATCGAATGAGTTCATCACTGTAATACACAAGCATATAATTTTAGTTCTTTCGACATTTCATTATATGCTTGATCAGCTAGCATTCGTGTTCGTGATTAAATTGATATCGCTAACCATTCCCATCGCAAAATGATATCCGGCCTAGTGCAAAGCATGGCATACATGAGACTTCCCACCCTTCGTGACAGTGAACTCGTCTCATTCTTTCTATCTCTTCAGATGTCTTAGAAGATTGATCCTTAGAGAATACAATTCCATATCTGAATGGTAATAAACCAATCTTGAAATTTTCCATGCTAAATCTAGCCAATATCTTTTTGATATAGACCTCTTGAGACAAGGTTAAAGTTTTATTCTTCCGGTTTCATATAAAGATGATACCAAGAATATAACTTGCCTCTCCCAGGTCTTTCGTATCAAACTGTTTTGCTAACCAACTCTTTATTGTAGTCAATACTCCTATATCGTTTCCAATCAGGAGAATATATCTACATAAAGAACTAGGAAGGTTACAGATTTTCCCTGATTTTTCTTGTACACATATGGTTCATCAATATTCTGAATGAATCCAAACGATTTAATCGCTTGATCAAATCTGATGTTCCATGACCGGGATGCTTGCTTCAATCCATAAATGGATCTCTGTAACTTACACACCATGTGTTCTTGGCCTTTTAGTATGAATCTATCTGGTTGCTGCATGTAGATGTCTTCTTCAAGATGCCATGAAGAAAGGCAATCTTGACATCCATTTGCCAAATTTCACAATCTAGCACTGCAGCAATATAGAGCAAAATCCTGATGGATTTAAGCATAGTAATCAGACAAAAGTTTCCTCATAATCGATTTCTCTTTCTGAGTAGAACTTTTCGCTACTATTCTTGCTTTAAATGTTTCCATCATTCCGTTTACTCCTCATTTTCTCTTGTAGATTCACTTGCACCTTATAGGTTTTACCCCATTTGGTGCCTCTACAAGTTCCCAGACTTTATTGGAATATATAGATTCCATTTCTTGATTCATAGCCTTTTTCCAAGATTCAACATCTCTATCTATTAGAGCTTCGTTGTAGCTAGTGGGATCTTGTACATGTTCATCTGAGATCACCATATAGGTTTCTCCCAATAATATGTATCTCGCTGGTAACCTTGTTACCCTCCCACTACGACGAGGTTCTAAAAGTGATTGTTGTTCAGGGATAATCCTATGTTGATCAGCTGGTTGTTGATGTTCTTCCTGTTCAATAATAGGTGTTGAAAGCTGAGCATCAACCTGATCTTCTTTTATTTCTCTAGTTTTACCTTACTCTTAGGTAATAAGTCATTATATAGTCTTACTCAAAAAAAGTAAAGAATATGTCTATAAATACATTCCTATCTTGAGGACTATAATTCAGACTTTACCTTATTCCTTTAAGATACTTAAAACATGTAAAGTTTTGAGCACGAATTCATCTTTTCTACCTCTTATCCTAGTATAAATACTAGTAAACTCCAAATACGAATGTGTCTCAAACTATGTTTGTGACTTTTTCATAATTTCTTGGAGTAGTAGACACTGAGGTAGATAAATCTAAGTTCCTTAAACTTTTACAGTTTTAAATTTTTGTATCTGGAATCAAAAAGGCAATTGATAAACCAATTAGTGTTCTTTGTTTTATCCAAAAGAATCTTATTTCTCCATTTAATTACACTATCGTATCATAGTGTTCTTTGTCTCAATCATATCGAAGTTCTTTTATGTTCCTGTCTAATTGCTTTATCTTATCCATGTACCCTTTTGAATTTCAAAAGCAATGGAATTACGACGCATTTAGACAAACATAAATAAAGTGAATATTCATCAATAAAATTGATAGAATACTCATAACCTCTTACCACATGTAAACTGATTAGTTTGTACATTTGCATGCACTAAATCATCCAATACAATGTTATGCTTTTAGCTCAAAAAGAGCATTCTCGTCACATTACTTTTCTAAATAAGATTTATAGAATTACCATGATCAATCTTAATAGGCTGGCTTCATCATTAATCATTTTCTTAAAATCTTATTATAGTTTATATGACTTAAGCATAAATATTAGAGGTTATTTTGGTCATGAGAAATATTTCTTTTCTTAGATAAAAACATATATTATTTATCATTATATCTTACTTTGAATAGATCAATGGACTTATATGATATAAGATGTCTTTATCAATAACCAAAATAGAGGATCCATAAATAACAGTGTACTCCTGTTTATTAAAACAAGTCACCGAAATTAAATTCCTCTAATAAAGACAAATATCAAAACTAAAGTCTCATAAAATTGATCTAGCCTTTCAATTGATATAAACTAGCATGTCCTTAACTGCTGCTTGAAGCTTTCTTCACTTAATCTCTTGGTTTCTTAAAAACCAAATAAATGAATTACAAATTAGTTATCTCAAAATTCACTATTGCATAAATCAATAGAAATCTGAACTAATTAGGAAGCTTAAAGATTTCCTAGACCTGATTTTAATAATCTTAGGACAATCTTTCTTCCAGTGACCCTTCTGTCCACACTTGTAACACTTGCCTCTTAGCTTGCTACTTCTTTTAGTGAACACTTTGCCAATCCCTACTCTTTCTTGCTTATTCCAGTCTTTCGACTTAAGCCTTGAAGAGAATCCTTTTTCAGGAAGTTTTCTGCTATAATAAAACTCTTCTATAGCATGTAGTTCGTGCATTAATTGAATTAAGGTCATATCTTTATTGTTTAAGATATAGCTGACCTTAAACTCTTTGAATATATCAGGTAAAGATTCAATTACCATGTTAATCTTTGTTTTATCATCGATTTGAACACCATGAATCTCTACCTCACTCAAATAGTCCATCATTTTGAGGACATGTTCACGAACTTTTGTGCCCTCTTCCATCTTAGTATCCGTAATACGCTTTTACCGCATCTCCGGCAAAATGAGTATTCTACCCAAACATCGATGAAGACTAGCCATTATTTCGGGTCGTTTCCATGTCCGATGTATCTTATGCGCCTACGTAAATCGAAGCCAATATATATGCTTTAGCCATTTTGTTAGCTTCGCACCATTTCTCATAAGCGCCCTCTAATTTCTATAATCGTATAACTATGGTTCGGAGAGACAAGGGTCAACACATATTCATAGCTCTTAAGATGAGGATATTAAATAGATTGCATTTTCAATCTAAATAATTTTCTCCAGTGAGTTCATTTTTAACAAGGATAATTAATAATGGGTTGATGGAAGTCATTTTCTGGAAAAACAAAATAGACATGCATAAACACTTTGAAACAATATTCACAATAAATGACAAAAATGCAAAAAACCATAAATGCATTTTAATTTATTGTAACGATAATCTAGTACCGCTTTGACAAGCTATCCGTTGGGGAAGTCATGTCTACACTTACTAGACCCAATTTTCCATTGGATTATTTACTTTCATGTAGAGACATGATAAATAATTATAGTTATCTCTTTGAGCCTAAATTTGTTAACAGAGCTTCGTTGGGAAGGTTAATAACAAATTTTAGTTGAGTGTATAACCATTGTTTCAATCTCCGTATTTTTCATATCAATAGTCACCGTTGGGGTGAACAATTGATTGAAAAATATTTCAATTTTATCTTTAAAGAAGTTCATCCAATAAAATATCTAATATATACCATCCGAGGAAAGATCACCGTATCATGAAGTCGAGGTATATATATAATTTTATTATTGATCTAACAATGGAGCCCATGGGAAAAATTATCTTGAATTTTTCCTCTCCCACTCAATATTTTAAAATTGGTTTTCCTTGAAAACATACATTAATAATATATTGTTAATTGCATGCTTCCGATAATATTATCTAGATGAAATCCAATATTATTAAGCACATGCAATTTTCAAACAATATAATAAAATTCATAATTAATGAATGACATTTATCATTACGACAGAAAGACTACCTATTCTATACGATACGTTATCGCGACGTTATCAACCTAAACGCAACATATGTAAAAACAATTAAATAATTTTAATTTATTTCCTAAACGAAAAATACATTAAACCTAAGTAAACTTTATCGTTAATTTCCATGGGATAATTGACCATGAACTTTTAAATTTATTATTTCATTTTAATTTTGAAAAAAAAGTAAATAAATAAAAATCAATTTTATTAAAATAAAATTTTTGGACCAAAAATAAATTTAATGTGTTTTAATTTTATTTATGCATTTTAATCCATTAAGCCCAAATTTAAATTGGGCCTAAAACTAGGATTCATTAAGCCCAAAAATATTATTAGACTTAAATATAAAAAATTAAAATTTTCTGCCCAAAGAAAACATTAAGGAACCATAGGGATCTTCATGATAAAAACCATGAAAAACCTAAAACCCTAATTTTTCTTTTCTTCTTCTCCCAGCCGCCACCAACCAAAAACAGCCACTGTTCATCCATCTCCATTGCCGGATTTGCTGCAGCCGTCACTCCGGAAAGAGGCCGGACCCGCGCGCTGCAGAGCGCGCTTCCTGCTGCGCGCACGCTGCTGGTGCGCTGCTGGTGTGCGCTGCAGAGTCCGCTTCCTGCTGTGCGCTTCTGCTGCTGCGCGCTGCAGCGCGCGATGCTGGCTGCGCGCAGCGCGCGACGCTGGCCACGCTGCTGCTGGTGGTGTTCGCGTGTGACTCCAGATCTGAAGGTTGCGGGTTCGATGTTTGCTGCTGGCCGCGCGCTGGCTGCGTGTGAGGCGCGCGGTGGCTGGCAGCGCATGCTGCTGGCCGCGCGCGGTGGCTGGTGCGTTTGCTACGCGAACCGGTGGTGGTCACTGAAATTTCCAGTCTTATTCCTCCAAACTGTGATCCACAATTTACAAATTTCTTAGGTCAATTTTGGCTTACAAAAATTTTATTACAGTAAATTAAATCAAGAGGGAAATATGGTGATGATAAACCACCCCTCTTGTTACAGATCTAAAGGAAAAATACAGTAAAAAATCCAACCATGAATTAAGATAAACCATTAACATGCTTTATTCATATATTAAAACAATAATATATATCTGAATAAATCGTGCCACTCTAATACATAATTATGAAGATTAATTTCATACAAATTCTTATATATTAATATGAGATGGCTCTGATACCAATTGTTGGGAAAAATATAGTTTTTTTTTAAAAAAAAAACTTTAAGGACCGATCTCATATAATATATATAAATTCGTAATCTAGAAATCGCACCTTAAAAATCCAATTTGGATTTTTCCGCTGAAGTGACTTAGGCTCCCAGATCACGATCCGTCACCACCACTCCTGTTAGATCACAATCCGTCACCACTGCGCCTGTTAGATCACGAATCCGTCACCAATGATCTTCTATGCATGACTGCGTTTGATCCGTGACTGACGCAGAGGCTTTATCACTACTAAAAGAACTAAGACGAAAATTTTTCTCTCAAAATTAGAGAAAATCTTTTCTCGATCCGTATAAAGTGGTTATTGCTTCTTTTAGAAAAATGTTCCTTTATATTATTTCTTTAAATAAACCCAGCCCAAAATTAAAGTTAAGTTACTTTTCTTTTTCCATATGACCACCTCAGAAAATAACATGCCTTTATACAAACGTATATTAATGGGCCTCCCACTAAATAATAAAATTACGTTGACCAAATTACTAGTTATCTTCGCTTATTAATCCAAAGAGTCGATTAAATAATTAAACGAGCCTAACCCGTGATCATTTTAACATACAATACAACAATTAAGTTCTCAGTAATTAAATGTCTAATCATTTAATTCCAACTCTACTCCACTATAAGACGAATCGACCTCCATAATCAGTATTGCTCGAATAAAAATTCCCCAACCCACATCGATTTCTTTATCGCTCAACTTTCATCACATCGTTAATTAAATCGATATCTCAACCGTCCAATTGATTTAATTACATCTTATTCTCGATACTTACCTGGTTTTCTAATAATCATTTTCAACATACTAAATACGCTTGATACACTCTACCGCAGTAGAATTACATGATCAAGATCAAAACCCATGAGATGACGTCATACAAATTTATGTTAATTTATAACCCAACACTCATAATTGCTCCCACCAAGATGGGTAATCTTGAACACAAGCAGGTGTGCCATTTAAGAACTCAAATGGAATAACAATTATAATCATGAAATCATAATTAACTCAAGATTAAGATTACAAGAAAATCAATACCCATGAGATTCAATAAGTCCGATACCATTTCAGGTTAATTATATCTCATATGCGATCCAAATTTCAACGAATAACTACATCAAGAAATTCATACACGACAAGATAAATCATTCAACGAATTTACTACGCCTAAACCTAAATAAAGTCGCCTAACTTTATTTATCAATCATGAACTTAATTTATTTAATCATAAGATAACTCAGATTTATGCCTTAATCCACACATGATCACATAAATACATATAATATGATTAAATGAACTTTATTCAATATATTTATGCAATTAAAATATCTCAAATATTTTATTAATCAGAAAATAAATTAATATGCTTTAAAAAAACATATTATCCCAACAAGATACACCTCTCATATAAATAATATGTGAACCCCCACACATATACTATTCATGTGAGAGAGTTGTATCTTCCATTTATTGTAAGATAACAATTATTTAAATTAGTGCTCAGATGCATCATAAGATGCTCTCGACAATGATGAAGTATTATGGTTACAATAAGACCGAAGACAAATTTTAAAACAACTCTCAGGGGCCCGAGTGTTTTTACTTCAAAATCATGGGATTGGATAATTTTGATGTAAGATAATTCTCGTCTTGTCTTTGCTACAAAAAGGTATAGAAGTGTGGTAAAAATGATGGGTCCATCGTTTGATCCTAAGTAGTGACAAAATTCAATTCTTCGCTAAAATTTTATTCAGAGAGAAAAATCTCTAGTCTCTTTCTTGCTCTGCACCAAAATCAATTGTAAAGTATTACCACTTTAAGAGATAAAAATCTCTAGTCGCTTTCTTGATCCTAAGTAGTTGCTGTTGCTAGATTGATGTGCATATTATTTTATTATTTTAAGGAGTGAAAAAAAAAATACCGAGCTTTTTTATTTTTTCAATTTTAAATGTAAAAATTAATTTAAGATAATTTTATTAAAATTCATATACAAGACATTAGTTTCTAACCAATTCTATAATATATCAAAACATAAGATAAGACTATTTATAATTTAATACAATACTTTATCAGACATGACATAATATTACATATAATCTATTATTTATTATCCTATTCAACCCAATCTTATCTAAATCGAAATAGGTCCAAAGAGATTGTCAGTTCCCTTACTTAAAATTGTTGTCTACCCCTGATCTTTTAACTGTTTGTTAATTGATTCGGCTAAATTTAATTTGTTCGATATCCAGTGAACGCAGTACCGCTACATGGTAGGTACTGTATTAGACGGGCAATACAATTGTGATATTTTATAACTAGGGGTGGGCACTAGTCGGTTCGGTTCAGGTTTGGAACCGAACCGAACCAAAACCAATCGGTTTTTAAAATTATGAACCGAATTCGAACCGAATTTAAGAACCGAACCGAACTGAACCGAAATATTTCGATTCGGTTCTTAATTTCGGTTCGGTTCGGTTCGGTTTGGGTCCTACTCTACAACACACAACCCAACTTCTATGCTTACTTTAGAGAATTCCCGGTCTCTCCTTACATGCTTCCACTGATGTTTCTTCTCCGCAACGCAACAAACTCCCTTCCAAAGTAACTACTTACACGGCCTAAGTCAGCCCATATTCAACTAATTATATAATTTACACCCAACAATAATACCCATTATAGCAATAAGGGCAAAATCAAAGTCATAAAAACACATGCATCAAACCTATGAACTAACGACGGCGTCAACGTGCTTGAGGGGAGGGGCTGTGCTAGGAAGCCGTGCACACCAGAAAGAGAGAGGCTGTGCTAGGCGCTGTGCACGCGAGGAGGAGAGGGGCTGAGCTCACGCGAGGGAGAAACGCTCACGAGGAAGAAGCCGAGAGGGGCTGAGCTGAAGTTCGGCGTCGTGTGGAGAGAGAGCAACGCGCGGGTTGGAGGCAACGAAGGGAGGCGTGGGAGAGGAATGGAAGAGGAGAGGGAGGTTTGTCGTGTGGAGAGGGAGAAATGCGTGGGTTAGAGGTGACAGAGGGAGGCGAGGGAGAGGAGCGGGAGAGGAGAGGGAGGTGATGGCCGATGGGTTGGGAAAGTTAGGGATTTGAGATTTGAGAGATTTATTTTTTATTTATATATTTTCAATTAAATAAATTATTTATAATTAAATTAAACCGAACCGATCGGTTTTTCGATTCGGTTCGGTTTTGAACTGAACCGAACAAAAATCAATTGGTTCCTTAGTTTGAAACCCATTCGATTTTTTCTCATAAAACCGAACCGAACCGAACCGAAATTTTTCGATTCGGTTCAGTTCGATTCGAAAAAAACCGAACCGTTTGCCCACCCCTATTTATAACCTGTGGATTAACCAGTATTTCTCGGTACTCTGCAGTATGACAATTATTAATTAAAGAAAAAATCTTGTTTGAAAATGAAGGCAATATAATAACAAATCTCGCTGTCTCACTCTTTCAACTCTGTGACGTCCATTTTTCCGAACTGCAGTGTCTTTCCCTGTTCCCACTTCAACTTGACAGTTCACAAATTCAACTCTGCACTTTTCAGCGATTCGGCTTTGAACATATACTGCTCTTAAAGAAATCATCAATGCATTCACCTTAACATCATTTTCAATGGCCCCCAGCTCCCTCCATCCCCACCCCTCAACTTTACCATTCTACCCCTCAATCTCAACCCCATCAAACTCCAGTTTCCCCCATATCAACTTCCGCTACAGAACCTTGAAACCCACTTGCTGTCTCTCCATTCATCAATCCAACGACTCAAGTACCGACACCAACATCAAAAACGGCAACACTCTCCGTATCGTTTTTGCTGCAGGCGGAACCGGCGGCCACATATGCCCAGCTGTGGCCATAGCCGATGAGCTCAAAATCATTAACCCCACAACTCAAATCCTCTTCATTGGATCACAGAACGGCATGGAATCCACTTCTGTCCCGTCCGCCGGCTATGATTTCGTCTCCGTCCCCACTACTGTTCCTCTGTTTCGCCCCATTTTCTCCCCACAAAACCTCCTCCTTCCGTACCGTTTGATCAAGTCTTTGATCCAATGCCATTCCATTATCAAAAACTTCCATCCCCATATCGTAGTTGGCACTGGCGGTTACGTCTCGTTCCCCATTTGTTTGTCAGCGGCTTTGCAAAGAATGAAAGTCGTTATTCAAGAACAGAACTCAGTTCCCGGTCTTGCCAACTGGGTTCTTTCGTTTTTCGCTCATAAAGTCTTTGTTGCGTTCAATTCAACAATTGAGTGTTTCCCAAGAAAGGATAAGTGTGTAGCGTGTGGGAACCCTGTGAGATTGTCTTTGAGGACTTATGTATCCACGGTGGTCGCAAGGTTGAATTTTTTTCCGCGGTTGAAGAAGGAGGACGAGGCAAATGCGAGGGTGGTGTTGGTTTTGGGAGGGTCCCTGGGTGCTAATGCTGTGAATATTGCTATGTTGAATTTGTATTATCAGATGCTGATGGAGAAACACAATTTGTTTATTATTTGGCAGACAGGTGTTGAGGCCTTCAATGAGATGGAAAGCCTTGTTAAGAACCATCCACGTTTGCTTTTGACGCCGTAAGTTACTAGTCCCTGGCTTATTACTGTTTCCTCAATCTGTATTTTCGTATATGCTGGGATTCATATTGTTTGTGTTGTATTTTGACTGTGAATAATCTCGTGTGGTGCAGTACCTTGGTTTTGATGAATTATTTGATTCGGAGAAAAATAAAATGCATGACATAACATTGCTAGAGAAGAATGAAGAGTTAATGAATTAGTGAGCTAGATCATGCTTTACCTTTTGTTATTTGATGATAATATCAGCAGTCTTTCCAGCTCAAAGTTAGAGAAAATTGATCCTTTTTACCCTGGGAGAAATGTGTTAGACCTATGAAAACTTATGTTAGGCATAAATATAAAGAGGCATGGGCTGTTTAGTAATTTTATTATTAATTAGGGTTTAGCTATAAATAGAGATTATGGAGTCATTTAGGGTTTATGTTGAGTTTTGTCTGGTATTAGGAACCATTAGGGGTTTTGGGAGAGATTGACCTACCTCTCGAATTGTAGGTCGAATTGTTTGTTTTCTTTCAGTTTAATCAATAAAATTCAGCCCTAATTTAGCCCTAAGTCCTATCAAAGTGGTATCAGAGCAGAAATCCAGGGACAATGGCAGCAAAAAAGGTGGACGCGCTTGAAGAAAAATTGAAAGCGGAGATTGGATCGCTCAAGGCCACTATTGACGAGCGATTTAATAACGTTCAGCAAAACTTTTCATCCCTTGAAGCCATGTTGCTGAAATTGATAGAACTCCACCTCAACCCACCACCGGTAGTATCAACAGGCCAAGGCGGTGTGGCGAGGGAAGGATCTGGCGACATGGAACCCGTGCTCAGCGACTGCACAGAGGGCGGAGGGCCGAAAACTATTAGTCTTGCACACCCAGGGGCAACAGTTTACAGCAGATTTGGTGGCGGGGAGGTCAGCCCAGGGGACTTACGACTTAGGGGAGCCTTTTCTGGCGTAGGGTGTGGCGAAGGAGAATGGGTTGCGGCTAGGGGTAGTGGATCTAAGGGTTACGCGGCTGGAGGAGGCAGTTTAGGGTTGGGAATCAGTGTTTCGGCACCGAAATGGGGCGTGCAAGAGTCGGGGTTGGCTGGGCTTCGCGTCTCGACGGCGTTTGGGGGTGATGCACGGCCTGGGCATGGTCGTTTTGGGTCAAGGCAGGCCGGGCAGGGCTGTTGTGGGCCGGGGCAAGCTGGATTTGGGGCGGGGCAGGCTGGATTTGGGTCTGGACAGGTCGGATTTAGGGGCGGATGGCCAGGAGGAGGGGTAACCAACGAGAAAGGGAGCGGTTATGACCGGAATACAGCTGAGCAAGGGATTCCAGCCCAATTTGGGGCTGGGCAAAGAGAATTTTGGGTTGGGTCTTTGAGATTTGTGGAAACTGGAATAGATTCGGGAGGTTTGAGACCTTCAATGGCACAGAATTGGGCGGGTCTGACTCAATTTGAAACGGATTTTGGGGTAAGGAAACTAAAAACGCCCATTTTTAAAAGCAAGGATGCCTATGGATGGGTGTATAGGTTAGAGCGCTATTTTGCCATCAATGGACTCTCAGAAAGGGAAAAATTGATGGCAGCGGCATTATGTTTGGAGGGAAAGGCCCTTGCATGGTTTCAATGGCGGGAACAACGACAACCATTGAGGCTGCGGGGTGAATTTAAGGACCAACTATTGGAGAGGATTCAGGCCTCTTAAGAGGGAGATTTGCACGAACAGTTTTTTGTCCTAATCCAGGAGAGAACAGCCATGGAATATACGGAAAAGTTTGAGTTGCTGTTGGGGCGTCTAGGGGGAGTCTCAAAGGCAGTGTTGGAAGGAAATTTTATAAAGGGACTGAAGCCGGAAATTCGAGCCGCGCTACGGTTGCTAAGGCCAAGAGGGATTGGGGAGTCAATGGAGTTGGCGCAGATGATTGCGGATAAGAACACAACAGCAGTTCCCTGGATTCCACCTTGAGGACAAGGTGTCTTTTTGGGAGGGGAGGAATGTTAGACCTATGAAAACTTATGTTAGGCATAAATATAAAGAAGCATGGGCTGTTTAGTAATTTTATTATTAATTAGGGTTTAGCTATAAATAGAGATTATGGAGTCATTTAGGGTTTATGTTGAGTTTTGTCTGGTATTAGGAACCATTAGGGGTTTTGGGAGAGATTGACCTACCTCTCGAATTGTAGGTCGAATTGTTTGTTTTCTTTCAGTTTAATCAATAAAATTCAGCCCTAATTTAGCCCTAAGTCCTATCAAAATGTTAATCAGCCATTTTGATTGTGAATTATTATGTAGGTTATTTCTTAGTCATTTTTTCGCCTAACCTTCAACATGCGGAGCCCAGATTCTGCATTTGGGTTCCATTAGGCAAAAAGAGAGACTTGTCAATTCTAGTGTAAAGAAAGATGGCCGGCCTGATTGCTAAAGTGGTGATTACTCACATGAGGGCAATATGCCAACTAAGCAACCTTTTGCTCATTTTCTTATGGAGTAAAGTTCGCACCACTACAAGTCAAAAGAACAACTCGTGGACCTATGATTTCTATATGAATGAGGTAACGATCATATGTTCCCCCAAGCTATAATTTGGTGGAGTGAGTGTCTATCTTTAGGAAGATAAGAAAGATCTAGAATTTTCAGACTACAGGAATTTCAGCATAAAGCAATGTGTCTACATCGTTGTGATGAAAGAAAGTGGATGACCATGCAAACAGTGCACTGTTTGGCCAATCTTAGACTCTGCCTTTTCACTTACTTCTGACAGTAAATTGCTTCAAACATCCAATTCCCTGACAAGAAGCTTTCTGCGCAATGTTCCTGGTTTTCCCTGGACACTACTTGAACTCAAGAAGGTGATCACTCTTGATGAAATGGCTGTGGACATAATGAATGTGGCAAAAGCCCTCACTATGGCAGAGTTCTACCAATGAGATTCAATAATGTTAATGTCGAAAGAACATATCCCAAATCAATTTACATTTGCTACTTTAATTGGCCTTGGTTTATTTTGTTTTATTTTTATTAATCCATTTGTTCTTTTAACTTTCACCTCATGTTCCAAACCATGGTATATTTTCTCAATTTCATTTTGAACTTAAAGCTTCTAATTTTTTAAATTAGTTTTCTCACCATACCCCCCTCCCCCTTCTTGTAGTTATTTTCTGAGTTCATTTTACCTAGGTTTGTATTTCCTTGTCATTGACATACCTGTCCAATTATTTATTGAAGGTTCTTGCATTCTATGGATTTGGCGTATGCAGCTGCAGACCTCATTGTGTCAAGAGCTGGTGCAATGACTTGTTATGAGATCTTGGCTACAGGGAAACCTGCAATTCTGGTAATTGGGGCAACAAATATTTTCTCCTCTCTAATAATATTTTCATCATGCATTTTTTTGATAAATTTTTAATTCTGGTTTGGTTGTACTTCAACTTTCTAGTTTAGTTTTTTTTTTTTTCCTCCCCTTTTCCCCCTACAAATATGATTAGCTCTCTTGATGGATCATATAACCAAAAATTCCTCTTTTAATCTGTAGATACCATCACCAAATGTTGCAGAAGGACATCAATTCAAAAATGCATCCTTAATGGCAGATGTAGCAGGCTCGAGAGTTATTACTGAAGATGAACTTGATTCGATTACCCTTGAGACAACTATTGAGGAGATACTAGGTACATTTTATGCGTTGCTTACAATGCTGATTACTGTATGTGGATACTTTGTATCCTGCTTCTGTATCTAAATACCTTTGAGACTATATAAATTCGTAGAAATTTAGGGCTGGTAGAGGTGATTTTCTTCTTGCAAGAAATAGGAAAGGTTTTTCCTTGGTTATATGAGATTCTTGTTAAGTGACTTGCTACAGTTCCAGTTACCTGTTTCTGTGACAGCATCTTATGATAACATAATTATATCCTTTTTTTACAAAGATTTGATGCTGTTATGAAAGAATGCAATAAATGTATATAGCCTTTTTGAAACCTTTCAGTAGACACCTTGACCAGGCATATAAAATATTTTCAAGTTCTTATACTGTTTTGGTGACAGGCAACGAGGGTCTAATGGCGGTAATGTCTGAAAGGGCTCTAAAAGCTGCGAAGCCAGGTGCCTCTGCAGATATTGCACAACACATTCTTTCTCTATTTGAATCATCAGTATCAAAGAGAAGCAACAAAATATAGTTGATGTATGAAGTTTTTAATGCGGGAAAGTTGCTCTGGATCTTGGGAATCATCACTGGTACACATCGCCAATTATAGCCATGTTCATGGCCACACAATTCTGCACACGCTGTTCACGAGGCAAGGATTGTAGGGTTATTTCTTCTCCCACTAACTCTAGAACTGATCTTGACAAGCAGTTTTCACACAACTGAAAAACTTAGTGAAAAAAAGCATTTTGGTTAAGAAAGATTTTCGGACATTCCAATACGAGGGAACTTGACTGTTAGATGTAAAAGACACTGGAATACTTAATTTCTTGTCTGTGGAATAAAGTTGAGAGATTCATTTTCTGTCTTGTAATCATCTGATATGCATAATCTACATATCGATTTGGTTCGGGACCTTATGATTTGTATCATCTTTTTTATTGTAAGAAGCAGCTGTATCGGCTGAAAGTAGAACCGCATCAACACAGCAACATTGCGGTTTTTGTTGGCTGCTGCTCATTCATTGTGATATACGAAGATTCTAATTGATATTTTAATAATTTTCTTTTTTTAAAAATGTGAAATAGCGTAACTCTCTCAAAAGCCAAAAATATCCTATAACATTGCGGTTTATTTTTTTTAAAAAAAATTAGATCCTGTACTGAATTAAGTTGTGCTGACATTTTCATAGTCTCACGTTATGCGTGTATTTATGGTATTAAGATTTAATTAAAAAGTTCATCAGCTATTGCCTCCAATTTGTTAAGTTTTAAGAATGCATGAAAACTTATCGTTGAAATTTGATTTGGCGGCGCTTCTGATTGCGTGTGATAAAATTTTCGCACATGGATAAAGGCGAAAAAAAGGGGCCCCATTCGGCATTCGGTCGCCAATTAATAACTATCCCTTGCACGTCACCGCCAGCATGTACTTAATATAAGCCATTGAAAAATTGAAAACGGAATACAGAATGATCTTTTTGTTCTTCAAATTGGAAGCAAAATTGGAAAAAACGAAAACACTTAAATCAAAATGATCATTCTCGGGTACCAAAACGGCGCCGTTCTTCACATTAATAATCCGGCGCGCTCCAACCCGAGCCGTCGGGTCCGGGTCGTTCCTTTGTGCGCGCATGGTGGCGTGACAGAGAAGAAACCCAGCAGTATCTTCACGAAGAAGCCTAAGAATAAGATCTGTACGGCCGACGAGCTCCATTACGTCGCCGTTCCGAACTCCGATTGGCGGCTCGCTCTCTGGCGGTACCTTCCTTCGCCGGAGGCTCCGCACCGGAATCACCCGCTGTTGCTTCTGTCAGGAATTGGAACTAACGCCATTGGCTATGATCTTTCTCCTGAGGTCCCTGCTTCTCTTTTGAGTGTCTATTTATTTCCTTTTTTGATTTTTTTTTTTTTTTGCATCATAATTGATATTCAGGTGCCGTGGCTTTTAATCAACGGCTTCTAAAATAATAGAATCAGTAGCAATCAAGAAAAAGTTAAGCAGAAGCACAACAAATACAAATAAAGAAAAGAGTTTCACAGGGCTCTAATTTTAAAACTTCCGCTCAAATGTAGACTTACATAAGCAGTGGTCTGTTTTATTTCTTGGGGAAAATGACATTTTATTTATTTATTTTTAAAAAATATATAATAATTATCTGTGTAATATGAAGATCATAAAAGATTCTTGATGTGAGAGTAGGGTGTTATGGCCTGATTGAAAATAAAAGCTTGTGTGCTAGGAGGGAAGCTATTCTATATTGTTTCATGTACGGAGAGTGAGCGGAGGCTGCTAGTCTTGTCTTTGCCTACTTCCGATATAGTCCATGGCTTTCTCTTTTTATGAAAATTGATTTTGCATGTTCTTGTTTTCAGTACTCTTTTGCGCGCTATATGTCTGGCCAAGGATTTGATACATGGATTCTTGAAGTTCGAGGTGCTGGGCTGAGTGCACACAGGGTGGAGTTCGGAGAAGGTAAGAAGCCTACTTTACCCAGTACGTGAAACCTGACTTATTCTGCTGCTAAAATGATGAACAAATGGATTTTTGTTTTTGCAGATTCTATGATCGCTTCCGCCAATGCGAAAAGCACAGGGAGGGCCACTCTATCCAGGGCATCACAATCAAAGTTTCAGTTAATGGAAACTGTTATGCAATCATCTCAAAGACTTTCAGGCCTTTTGAATGAAGGTTTGTGGCTTAATTAATTGGATATTTTTCATTATTCCATCTTTTTGAAATTGAAATGATCAAATCAGGGGTTCCGACTTACAACTTTACAACTGTTATTCTAAAAGGTGAAGAGCCAGAGGCACCGCAGTTTTTTTACTTTCAAGAGAGGCTTTCGACATCACTAGAGGATTTTCAGAAGCAGCTAGACCTGATTGTAAAGAATGATTGGGACTTTGATCACTACTTGGAAGAGGATGTGCCTGCCGTGGTGAGGTGACAATTCTTTGGTATCAATGAAAATATATAACAATTTATCTCTGAGATGATTTCCAAAATTTCATCTTTTGTCATATTTCTTACTTAACATTATTGAATCATTGGTGATCAATAAACTGATTAGCAACTATTATTTCTGTCATCTTAGATGGAGTATATAAGAACCCTAAGCAAACCTAAGGATGGCAAGTTGCTTGCAGTTGGTCACTCCATGGGGGGCATCTTGCTATATGCCATGCTTTCACGTTGTGGTAAGATATCAAATTATGCTTGTTCTTTGCCATTATTACGTTATTAATGTTTGTTAACTAAACCATCTGCATGCTTCCGAAGCAGAGTACTTCTGGAGCATTATTTTTTATACTTTTTGAGTTGATGTTGATAACTTCTGGCTTTGATTTTTGTCATTTAAGCAGAGTGTAGAGCATCTAGTTTATTGTTTCTTTCTTGTCTTCTCGTGATTGAAATAAAATTAGATGGGATCAAATGGTGACTTCAGAATTTTGTTGAAATCTGGAACTCATAAAGATTTCTTGAATTTAAAATAGAAATAAAATGAAAGGGATAGAAAGAGAAGCACTAATGTGTAATACTGCTATTTGCTTTCCAAATTTTGTTGTTTATGGTTATCATTAACATAGTTTAAGGAGATAATTTAAATGTTTTAACTTTTTAATATATGTATATAAAAAAATAAAAAAAAAAACAGAAAAAAAGAGTGTGACTGATGTTCAGGTCATTTTGGAAGTCATTGAAGATGATGCTTTGAGTTCTGAAGTCGACAGTATGTATGGGCATTTAAATATAGAAAAATTGTCCAATTTCTCAGGAGAGGAAGTAAGATTCTTGAAAGCTTGAGGAAAGTTGAATTATTTTGTTTACTAAAAGCTCTCGAAGTATAACTGCCAATGAACCAAGCTGCATATGCATTTTCTATGATAGAGTTCAAATACCGGTTTTAGCTTTAGGTTTCAAGCCAATTGCTTAATAAGCGAGGTCAGCAGGTAGGTGTTTGGCCATTATATTAATGTATTGAAGTTATTTGCTAGCTTTGATTTCTTTAGGGTCATAAATATTTTCTAACTTGGCTATATAGTATATACTGAATGAACGTTGTATTAATGTGTCCGTTTTAACCTCAACAAAGCCAAACAAATATTAACCATCTGAGAGTTTGGTTCCCCGGCCATATTGGTCCTTGAATAATTATTATTCATGCCTTTTGAAGTGTGTCAATTTTAAAGGTTTCGAAGGAAAGGATTCTGGATTTGCATCAGTCACTACTTTGGCATCATCGCTTGACTACAGACCTTCAAACTCATTACTGAGATTGCTCTTACCTCTGGTAATTATTGCAGAAAATTGATTGGTATAAAGAGCCTTTTGAGTTTTATGACCAATATTTGACATCTGATCAAATAAAACACCAGGAGCTGATGTTAATTCATTCTGCTGAACAGTCAGACCCTATACAGGCCCTAAACGTTCCAGTTATCCCCCTGGGGACTTTGCTTGCTGCAATTCATCCTTTCACATCTCGTCCTCCCTACGTCTTGTCTTGGTTAAAACTTCTAATATCTGCACGAGATATGATGCATCCTGAATTATTTGAAAAGCTTATTTTCAGCAACTTCGGTTAGTACAAAAACAATTTATTTTCCACAAGTTTTTTTCAGCATAAAACTTTAAGATAATTAAGTTCTCAATAGTACTCAAACTAACTTAAAAAGATATAAAAGAGAAATTCAAAAATAGCAGTATTTCCTCTGCTTTTCAGTTTCCAATTCTTATTCTTTTTCAAGGAATTATGTGTATGACATTATGATATTTTTCATAGGCAACATACCCACTAAGCTTATCTCCCAGCTAGCAACAGTCTTTCAAGAGGGTGGATTATGTGATCGGACTGGAACTTTCTTCTACAAGGATCATATAGGCAAAAGCAATGTCCCCGTGCTGGCACTTGCTGCTGACCAAGATCTAATTTGTCCAACTGAAGCTGTCTATGGTACAATATTAGACAATCTTTACATAAACCTATGCTTTTCACTTACCTGTGAATGACCTTTTTTTCCCCTCCCTTTAACATTCCTCTTTCCTTGTTTTCTTTCTCACTATGATACATCAATCAAGCAGAAACTGTGAAACTTATTCCCGAGCATCTGGTCAGTTTCAAAGTTTTTGGAGAACCTAGAGGTCCACATTATGCTCACTATGATTTAGTGGGAAGTCGTTTGGTATGAACCAAATCTTATGCCTATATTCAGTAAATTTATGCGGATAACAACTTTTTTTTTTCATTCTGTTTTTTTCCCTTTTCTTGCAGGCAGCACATCAAGTGTATCCGCGTATAATTGAATTTCTCACACGTCATGATATGACATAATTTCTCACTACTTCACTCTTTTTTATCCGCGAAAATAAGAGGCCGAGGAAAAGAAAGGCCTCCATGGCTGTATACATTTGCATATGAAATAGCACCATAGTTAACAGTATAGCAATTAGCAAATACAACTGAAAAAGAAAAAATGGCAGCAAATTTCCCACTTGCACAACATATAGGAACTTTGAACGCCTTGCATTTTAATGTCAATTTCTAGTCTTGAGCAACTGTTGTCTGAAGTGTATTATATTTATTAAATCCAGTTCTCTTTTTTAATTGGGACATAGTTTTCTTCTTTAAGCTCTAAAATTGCCTGTGACTGGGTTCCACAATCTTGTTGGTTTAATCAAATGACTAATGCAACTGTAAACAGTTGGAGCAACAGAAATATAATCAAATGACTAATGTAAATGGACAAGTACGACAATAATTTTCAATCAATTCCATTCTCATAAACTCAATAATTTCAATCACGTCATATTGCCAGGTTGCTAAAATTGGCCCATCACCAAGAGGCAAATAGAGGTTGAAGCTTCACACAAAAGAATGAAGAATTCTTGCTTATGTATTTAAAATAAGAATCTATACATCGGGTAGAGGGATAAAATCATTCATTTGAAGAACACCTGCACCGAATGAGATGCAAGAAATCCTCCGGGTTCTAGCATCGGTTCACCACTGCAGCCTTGCAGACAGGGCAAGCGTTTTTCTGGGAAAGCCATTGTTTTATGCATTGAATGTGAAAGCTGTGCCCACAATCTAGCTTCCCCATCTCATCATCTGCTTCGTATTCCTCCTGTACAATAACGAGGCAAGTATAGGCATACAATGAATCATTACTAGCCAAACAAATAAAACTTAAAAAGTAAATGCTCAGATGCATATACAATTTTACCTGACAGATGGTGCATTTCTTATCAACGAGCAAGGGCAAATGAGATGATAGATCATTTATAATTGAGTTCTTAAGTTTTCTAAGGCACTGGCCTATCTCATCTTCTTTCAGTCCAGTACTCACATAACCAATTCTGTCACCCAGTTCAAGCAGTTCCTGCATAGAGGAATCCAGAACAAGAAAATTCTGATGATGACATGGGTGCTTTGTCATGCAAACAAAAAATAAATAAATAAATAAAAGAGGTCGAAGATGGTAATGTTCTGCAAGGAAAAACAGCATACCTCATACGACATGTTGTCAACATCAAGCCTCCAGTCACTAAAGTGATCATGAGAATCTACTCTTCCTCCCATCAGCAAACTATTCTGGAGCATCATTATCTGCATCCAGCAAGCACCAACTTAAGATGCATCTTAGAGGCCAAAAACCACATAATCATACTTCACATTAGGGATGGCAGAAACTGCTAGTTTGCTGACTTGCAAGCATTAGCATCATATTTCCATATTTCCACGCAATTAATAATATATCTGTCTTTCAGTTCTCACTTCATAACGTTAAAGCTCACTCTTCCCTTTTCCTTTTTGGTTGATTTTTTGAAAACAAAATAAGAACATTTATTGTCATTTTTAATAATTTTATACACAAGATGTACAAGATACATTTTGATAAACTGGACAAAAGGGGATCCAGAAACCCATCCTTCATTTCCCTCTCAATTTCTTCTCATTTACCATACTACTCCTCAGAATACACCCAGTTGAAGACGAGCTCAAAAATGGATTTCAGCACAGACAATCCACGCCTCATTGAAAGAGACAGCCGACTTTCACTCATGAAAGGGCAACAGATGATCATCTTTCAGTTCCTCAGAAGTCCACATCATTCCTTAAGTAATCCATGATTATGGATATGAAGCGTCCATTCGACCATTAATGTAATATCATTCATCACTGTCACTTCCACAGCCATAATAGAAATTTCAATGAAAAAGTATCAACCTATACTGAGTATTCATCCAAGCCTGTTCCGTTTCTGAAGACCAATGGCCATGGGGGTATATATCACAGCTCACTGTAAGACAAGATACTAAGGGCATCTCTATCAATTAACAGTCAAAATCATCTAAATTGAGAATTTGGAATTCATGTTTTATTTTATCCTGCTTGTAAGAACTAAACCCTACTTTCTAATGCAAATGGAAACTCTTCCATATTAAGTATCAGTGACTACTACTGCACAAACACCAACCCTAGGCAATTAACATGCCATCCGAAAGAGCTTTTCTTTTTCAAGAAGCCAAGCTCTCTGTAGCTTCAAGGTAAAAGACTTCCCATTTGCAAACAGAACTTAACAAATTACCTCAATCTCCTTAGAACTAAGAAGTAACAGGCAACACATGTTAAAGACCATATAAAATGGAGAGGTACGTAACTGCCAAACCAGATAAATAGATGATATATAAAAGAGTCATTAATGACAATAAATTAACAATCAAAATTATGTTGCAACATACTCTACTAGATTAATAGAACAGTGGAGATAGAATCAACAAAATACCTACCTCAGCAAGGCCATCAGGAGAAGGATGTCGGACATGACGATAGTACCTAGGCCCAAATACATCCAATTCAGGTCGTGCCAATGCAAAGGGAGAGTCAAAATCCGGAAAAGGAAACTCAGAGTTCATTGTCCGCCTTGCCAAACAACGCTGCAAAGATTTATGGTGCAGGGTAAAGCCTTTTGAAACAAAGCTTTTTGAAACAAACTTAAGTAAACAAGCAAGCTGTCAAGATTCAACTATAAACCAATAAAACAAACACGCACACAAAAATATAGAATCAAAGAGAATGTCATTTCCCAATTAAAATGCTAATAAAAAGTACCCATCAAGTCCTCCATATTGCCAACTCCTAATTTATATGGGTCCACAAAGGGACCATTTAATCCAACTAAAGGATTTGCGTTAGTGACCAGGTAAAACCATCCATGAACGCATTTAGAAATATAAAAATAAATGTTGCTTGGGTTTCCCAATGACATACTTACATTGATGCACCAAGTACATATTTAATTACCCAATAAATCAGAAACCAAATTAAAAATCCCAAACACAAAGGGTCCTGATGCAGAAGAAAAATTAAGTGTCCTTAAAGGTTAAAATGGCCAGGATCATCTGAGAGACCAGAAAAAAAAAAAAAAACAATAGTAGTGTTAGGGTTCTGGCGAGAAAAAGAATTAACCAATTATTTATAGTGGTTTAATAGAGTCCTAATTCTAATATAACTATAACTTTAATCTCAATAAGAAAACAAAGAATTTAAGATAAGCTAGAATCCTGACGAGTAGAAACATATTAGGGTTTACTGTAATCGCCCCTCCATAATAATAATGGAAATTTGCCTTTCTATTCCCATATGTGATTCAGCAATCAGCATCCATTGAAAAACAAGACAATTTCTTAAAATACAATCTTGATGAGAAAAGAAACATATTTTGGTAAATCATCCACAAAATCTTGAAAAATTAACAGCAGAAATGAAATGAAATGAAATCCTAGAATCAGAGGTTCAAAAGTCAACAAATTAGATAAGCGGGATTCTACATACAATCAGCATTAAAATGAAAAATGATTGAAACCAAGATCAAGTGCCAAATTAGCAACTAATATAAGATCCCCAAAAAAATAAAAACATCTTGTATCATCACAAGGACCTAAATTCAGCATCCACCGTCCACAAGAAAAAAAAGAGAAGAAAACAAAGCAGCAGATGGGGAAATTACCTCTCTGTCCCTCTCTCTTTCTCTTTCTCTATCTCTTTCTCTTTCTCTCTCTCTTTCCCTCTGATGATGATTATCAATCTTTCCTCTTCCAGGAACAACATTCCTTCTGGTTGTAACAACACAATCTACAGAACCAACCACTGCATCTGAAGCTGAAAACCCAATTCCAGGGCCACACCACACATCCTGACCAACCCCACATGAACTCAAACTGTTATTAAGATTATTATTATTATTATTATTATTACTACTACTACTAATATTGCTGTGGTTGTTGTTGCTGCTGTAATCGTTGTTGCAGTTACTGTTACTACTGCTGCTCTTCTTGTTGCTGTTCTTGTGTTTCTTTTTCTTCACTTTCTTGGCATCCCAGTCAGCCGACGACCGTATCACCGCCGGCAAAGACACCTGCTGTGAAGCAGCCGCCGTGCAGCCAAATCCCCTGAACGTGTTGTTCAGTTTCTTCTTTGGGGTTAATTTGGCTGCTGCTGCCTCTTGTTGTTGCTGCTGTTGTTGACTCATTTCGTGTCTGGGTCTCTCTTTTATTTGCTCAGCTACTGAATTTGAAGACTCTCGAACAAGAACAGGCATTTTATTGGAGAGAAAATAAACAAAAGAACAGATTTTTGATTTAGCTTTGACGAGCTTTTTCTTTCTTTTTTTTTTCTGAAAAGAATTTTTATCAATAATTTATTATTTACGTTTGGATTTGTTAGGTGAGTAATGAGTTTTGATTTTTGTCTTTTAACTGAAAATTTCAGAATTTTTTTATTATTTATTGTAAGACTTTTCCTGATAACTGCTTTGGAATCTGTGAATTAACTTTTACTTTTTGGTTTCTTCTTTACTGCTTTTTTAAGCTAAGTTTAGATGCTTAATTAATTAAATGCTTATTATGCTTGTGCTTGACTGGTTATGCTAATCTATCCAAACGAAAGAAGAAAGTTTTTTTAATTATTTAAGTAAATGCTCTGCATTACAAAATTTTGATGCAAATCTATGAATTGAGAAGGGGTTTGATCTACATTTATGTGATATTTGTTATATAATAATTTGTGAAATGAATTTTGTGAAAGAAAAAAGCTAGATTTGTTGGTAAGTGCAGTGGATGGTGCATGAAAAGACCCCACAAAAGAAAATATTATGAGGTCAAAAATCAATTTTTGTGTTGGAATTACAAGTTTACAACCACTGTAAAGTGCAAAGAAAATGGCATTCCATCAGGCCAGAAACAGTGGACAATCATGTGGGGGGCAAAAGCAAAATACCAAGCTTTAGATTTGACTCAAGGGATGCCTTCAATGAAAAGCATCCAATTTATTGAGGTTGGTGGGGTCTCTTATCAGTCATTTTGCTCCATCCTGTGCACCCTTTAAGAATCATTTTATTTGGTAAAATTTGTTCATCATTGATAATTCATCTTCAGTTCTCCATCCTGTACCTTATAGTAGAGAATGTGACACACACAACGCAATGGTAATTAGCGCAATTGATAGATCATATTATCAATAAATCCCCATGGTTTGTTGTAATTGCATCAATTGCTGCTACTTTTCGACCATTAATATCTGTTCAAAGTCAAATTCAATACTATTGAAATTCTCGTTACATAAATTACACAGCCCTTAAATATCACCGATATTTTAGTTGTTATTTGTCAAAAAATTAATTGGAGCTAATCTTTTTTTCTAGTTTTAGGTTGTATCATTTTTTATAATTTAATACATTGGACTGATGCATCAAACATAAAAACTCACAAGCTTAATTCATACTTAAAAGCCAATACAAATGTCGATGGTTATCTAAATTTTATAAACCCAAATCAATATTTATTGTTAGCAAATTTAAAATACTCTACTTAAGACCCTTGTAAATACTAGTCATTCTCGTAGTGCTAGAATATTGGACTCTCATATCGACTAAAAACATACTTACCTGGTGATTTATTAAATGTAATGAATCCTCCCTTCATAAACTGATTTTTAAGAATTAATTTTACATCATGGATTTGTAATAAACTAGTATTAAAGCTTACACTTTTCTTAGAGATAACCCTTTTTGTGCCAACCCTGTCTCGTGATCTTGACGTGTCACTGTCGCCTAAGTGGAGGTCTTATTTTTCTCTTTTTATTTCTCTTGATAGAACTAAGGGTTCACTTTGTGGCTTATTATTATTAACCAACCCGTCAAAAGGTTTAAGCAATAGGGTAAAGTTTTTCTTTATTTGTATTTTATCCAACATCTGACATTACACCTACGAAACACATACATATAAATTCAGTGAAGAAATTATTTTGTATTCCCTTTCGACAAACATGAAATAAACAAAATAAATCAAAAACATTAGAACCTTTCAATTTGCTAAAATTAGTGAGATCTAGTGGCTCCACATCGTCCAGAAGCTCTGCGAAAATGTTTCACAAAGAACAAAAATAAAAAGCCAAACATCCAAAAATTAAATAATTATAGCTAAAAAAGAACAAATACATAAGGACAAGATACCAATTTTTATTTTTTTTCTTTTTATTTTTTAAAAATTGAAGCACACTTTTGCAGTAGGAGATAAAAAATTGTCGAGCAACAAATAGAAGAATAATATGTCACATGAGAAAGAGTGTTATATTAACTAACAAACTTTTTAAATGTTTCTTTTGACCAAAGCCATTAATTAAAGCCGCATAAACCATTGCTCCAATGCGTTAATGGCCTCTAACATCTTACTTAGTTTGGTCATGAATGCATGGAAATTACACTGACCCCGATTTGTTATATTATTGTTTTAGGTAGTGCTCCATTAGTATATATTTTTTAGCCACTTGATCAATGAACATCATTGTAACAGAAACTTTGGGTTAAAAAAACAGAAATGCATTTTTATTCTGCTTTCGCTTGTTCGTTCACATTTATTGAGGCTAACGTCTTAAAAAAGTGAATGAAGAATTAAAAATAAACACATCAGTGTAATGGATTGATTCAAGAATTGTGACTATGGTACTTAGCGTTATTATTCTCTATAATTTAATTACCGTCAAATGATCATATTTTGTTGACTTCTTATCATCTGATAGTTTTTATAAAAATATTGTAATTAAATTTTAGTTTAAGATAATCTTATTGAGATATGAACATTTTTAATCGTATAATATTTATTTGTGTATGAATCGTCTCCACGCGAAAGATGCATTCCATAAAATTTATTTATTTATTTATTTATTTTTGTCTATAAAATGATGGAATTGTGATATCATTGAAGGCTGCGAATAAAACATGTTTAGCTATATTCAATAGCCAAGCTGCGTAGGATTTGCTCGGCACATCTTTTATTCAGTGAATTGACTTTTGTTAAATTCAATTATTAATAAGGTAGTGGATAAGGACTTGGACATTTTACTTGAGTTGCTTTATAGCTTAATCATAGAGGTGGGTGGGTAAAATGACCTCATCTAATTTATGTTACTATAGATAATGTGACTATGCATTTCTAATTAAGATCTACTAATAGTAGACTTTTAGATCTACTAATCGTAAACTTTTTTTTTTAGTTTAATTAACATGACCTAGTCCAGCTTTTTTTTTTTTTTCAATCAATTTAAATATGGCAAACACAGAAAACACTTTTAAGAAACAACCCTCGAGCTCCCTTAATATAAGGTAAGGGTTCCTTTTTTTTTTTAATTATACGGCATTTACGCCGACATAAACTCTTATTATACGAGATATTTACAACCATCGATTGATAAGACCGTCAGATTTTAAACCTCTCAAATATTCGAGGACGCCAAACTCCCATATCGGAAGAAAGATCGCTTTCACCGGTAAAGCCCAAGAAAGGAAATATAAATTAAACCTCATAACGTCCTCAGGCCGAACCACTTCCTTACACTTACGGTGAATGATTTTACCACTTATTTCAAGTATTGAGGTAAGGATTCCTTCGTTTGGGCCATTTGACCACAAAATTAAAATTTATTAATAATTAAACTTTTGAGAGCAATCACCACATTATGATTACTTTAGTTTTGATTGAATTTTTTGTAATTAACCCAAAAGAAACAAAACAGAGGAATCTGATTTGTATTTTTTTTTACTTTGCTTCATTTATTTCTACTCATTCCCCTTATTTTTCTTGATTTTACTTTTGTTTGTGTAAAGAAATTGAATTAGTGCAAACAACAAAGCCGCTAAGTCTTTTTTCTATTAGCAAATTCATCTGAGATGTAATTAAACACTGTCGGTGCTGCATAGTGACTAGTGAGCCTGTTAGCACTTCACTGAATAGATTACAAAAATAATTATTTTTAAGTTAAAAAAATAGTAGCTTTGTAGTAAATTATTATTTAGTTGAGGGGCGAACATTTCTTCGTATCGTTTTAAAAATTGATGATTGGATTTCTCTTGTATTCATTAATCATTATAAAGATTTTTCTCCCTTTTAAATATTCGATCGTATGAATAATAAAACCGATTTAAGAGGGTTGAATTGATTTCGAATATCAATATCAATAGATTATAATATAACTCAACAAATTAATTATAAACGTTGATGGGTTTTAGTGGAAGAAAAAAAAATAACAGATTTCATGCATTTCAGATTTTAAATATCAGAAAATCCTAGTGTAGTTGAATATTTGTACCAAAATGGATAAGCTATAATAAATCCGTGTATACAAACATTTGGCCCCTAAAATGAATACATTAATTATAGCGTGGAATGTACTTGGGAGGACAGAGAAATTTACAAATTATTTCACTCAATTAAATTAAAAGCTTAGACTTGTCTTGGGGGAGGCAAAATAATGAAGGCCAGAACTTTTTTTTTCCCATAATGCCTGCCCCAATTGCATAATTAATGGTTTATGAATTAAATTGTTTTGGGTCCCAATACCAAAGCTTTGCAATCCACACACTAGATGGGATGATTGCCTCTTTAGGAAATCATAAAATCAGCTGTCAAACAGTGAGCCAATGAAATGAAAGCAAAGGGTTCCCATTGAGCCCAACATAATTATTCTCATTGGATTATCCCATTAACTTAATTCTTTTGGAATTTCAAAAAATTTCAGTGCATTAATTTCATAGAAATTATTATTATTGTTTGTGTTTCTTTTTTGGGCGCCAATGAGACCTTCCCGCTGCCCTCAGCATACCATTTCTTTATTCTTAAATAGACCATTCAATACGCTAGGACAATAATGCTAGTCCCCACTGAAAATTTAAAAAAGGCAGCCTTTTCAAAACTTATCCAAGAAATTATTTAATGTGATGTGTTATTGAGCAGGTGGATGATAATTTTGTAAATTTTTGAAATAATTATGTTACCCTCCACATGGATGAATATCAAATGATGGCAACTTAGATGTTTGCGGATTTTTGTGTTTTATAAAGATGAACAATTTCTGCCCCTTATTATTTTAAATTTTATTCTCTTAAAATGATATATTACAATCAAGAATCCACTGAAAAATTATATCTACACAAATTATAATATTGTTCCAAGACTTATAAAGACGCAGATGATAATATTCTTTAAGAAGATAAATACGGCTGCTGAATCCAGATCGCATCATAATCAGAATCACCGGATCCACTGATCTATCATTAACCCCACCATCTGTCAATCCATCTTATCAGAATCAAGACGCTACCACAACATAACCAAGT
The DNA here is from genome assembly GCA_030449925.1 of Citropsis articulata. Taxonomy (NCBI): domain Eukaryota; kingdom Viridiplantae; phylum Streptophyta; class Magnoliopsida; order Sapindales; family Rutaceae; genus Citropsis; species Citropsis articulata. The sequence goes on along the minus strand of JASUUH010000101.1, from coordinate 1,848,003 downwards.
CCTAAAATATGTAACGAATTAAAATAGAAACCATGATAATAAGTGAGAAAATAATGATTTTGAGAATTGTCATCACGAAAGCAACAAACAAACGGTGAATGGGTTTAGAATTGGGAAAGAGCTGTCCAGAAACAGTTAGTTGATAACAAATATTCATAATTTTGGAATAACAAAGAATATGATTATGAAACGCGTAAAATTTAAAGACTGAAAAATGAGTTAATAGTACATATGGAATGGACCCCAAAGATGTTTAATGGCACCCGTGATATTTTGGTACAAATGGGGAAATCGAATTAATTAATGGCTTCATAAGACAAAAGAGTCAAGTAAGGATTCTAAACAAACGAAAATGAAGGTGAGTGCCTAGTAGTTTCTAAGTAACAACCAAAAGAAATTGCTGGGTGATTGAAGGATGTGACAGTAGCCGATTAATTGATCGAGCCACACCATGTGCAACTAATATATTATTCATTTGGTATTATGTTAATATTATAACTTAATCTAAGAGTTTTAAATTCTTAGGGCTAATATAGCTGGCAACAAACTTTCAAGCATAAAAGATTGGACTTATTTATGTAACCCCAATTTTGTTTTAATTAAGATAGAAATTTGTCATTAATGCATGAAAGTGAGTGAGAGCGTTGTTGTTTGATACTGTTGTTTAAAAATGATTAGATTTACATGAGAGTCCGCAAAAGTATTTTGATTGCGACTTAAAAAGCAAGCAAGGCGTTGCCATCGATTGCGGATGAATTAGCGCAGGAGAGAGCTGGCAGCCGGCGTGCAATTTGCAAATCCTGAGGAAAGATGTCCATTATTTCTAAGTATAAGGAGAGGCTGCGAAATGAAATGTAATTTGGCATGAATCCAATCAAATAATTTTTTGGAGGCATTGATAATGAGTAATGATTTATTAGTGGGTGGAATTTAACTTTGTCATTTGATGCATTCTGGTTAATCTTAAAATGTGAAAATAAAAAATTAACAGTTAAACTTTAAAATGTGAAAAAAAAATTAATTGTTAAGTTAGTGTTTCATCAATGAGAACCGAGAGAGAAATTAGGGGTGGACAGATCTGAAAAAATCGGTTTGATTTGGTTTTCTGATTTTGGTTCGATATATTTTAATTAAAAAATCGAAATAGTTTAAATTGAATCGAACCAAACCATTCCGTTCGGTTTGGTTCAAAATTTCAAAACTGAAACCGAACCGATTTCTTTTTAATGGCATTCTTTTTAATTTTGTAATTAAACATAACGTCTTCGAATCCTAATTTCTGGATTCTAAATGCTGTTGCCGCTTCCTTCTAGCTTTGCTGCCGCTGTCGCTTCGTTCTAGCTTTGTTGCCGTTGCCGATGTTTGCTTCCTTTTGGCTTCACGATCTAGCAGCCGTCGCCGCTTCTTTCAAGTCCACTGCTGCCGCTGCTTCCTTTTGGCTCTGCTGTGGTCACTGCCGCTGCCGCTTCCTTCAAGGCAGTGGACTCTGTTGTCGTCGCTGGTCACCGAGCTCTCTAAGCCCTCACAGTTTTTCCAACAAATTTGTTTGCAAAGTAATCATGCTAAATTTAGTCTTTCTTCAATTATCGAATATACATATTTGCTGCAAATTTTTATATTTAGTTGTTCTTCACAGATAATTGAGTGCGTGTGATGTGATTGTGTCCTGTGCGTTCAATAAAAATGGTGAAAAAACTATATTTGTTGCAGCACAGGGGAGAATCTCCAGCTTCCGTTGCCGATCCGTTAATCAGAACCGTTACCGGACCGAACCGAAGCAATCGGTCAAATTCGATTATTATTTTATTTCTGTGTGATTCAGTTCTCAAAATTTTCGTACTGAACCGACGCCCACCTCTAGCAGAGAATATTTTCAAATTAGTATGTTTGGATGTTAGGATTAAGTATAGGATTTGATTAATTTTGGGATTAAATGTTTATTTTATGTTTGGTAAGTTTAGTTGGATTGGATTAAATAAAAATAAAAATAAATTTAATCTAAAAATTATGGGATTAATAATACTAATTTACCCATAGGTTTAGATGGGATAAGATTTAAAGAAAAGAATTATCTATTCATGCGACTTTTATTAAATCATTTTTTTTACACCCACTGTTAATTAATTAATTAATTTTTTATTTATGATTTGCTTAAGGTTTATTTTTATTTATTATCTATGATCGAATTAAATTGGTTACTTTTACTTCTATTAACTCTTGAGATTAAATTTTCATTACTTGTATATTTAATAATTTATCAATAAAATTAACTATTTAATAATTTATTGTATTATTTGATTGTACTAAATTTAATAATCACTAATATGATATTAAAAATAATCATGAAAATTAATAATACCATTTATTAATTGATTTTATATAATATTTTTAAATATTTAGATTTTTTATGTATTTTTATTTGTTTATTATATTATGACTACACAATAACTTATTTACAATATATTTAATTTTCTCATTAATTACTTTTTAATTTATTTTAATTATGATTATAAATATAACTTAATATAGTCTAATTAGGCAATGTACCAAACATGAGACTATATAACATAATCCAACTTAATTCAATCAAACTTAATCCAGTCTAATTTTAATAATTAGTCTAATTTAATCATGCATGCCAAAAATAACCTATGAGAATAATACTTTTTCATTGCGTGTTCTTAAAATGAGCACAAATAGAAGTGTGTTGAGTAAGAAATTAGGTGTTAAATAACCAATTTCCTCTTTGGAAACTTTTATGAGATGTAGGATTAATCTCATTGCCTTTCTGGAATATTTTATTTTTTTCTTTTTTGAAATATTAATATATTACAAGCAGGACTCTAAACTCTCCTCATGAATCTAGTGTGGTATAGTCCGAACAATGAACCTTACTTAATACGGGAGTGAAATCGATTTTATCCCCAAAGTGAGGGGCCAAATAAACTCATGTCAGAAGCAGAATCGACTTATTTGAGTTACCTAAGGTTATTGGGCACAATGAGTTGCTAATGGGCTCATGACCTTATTATACGTGTGCTTCCTCTATTTTATCCTACCAAAATCCTCAAAAATTTTAATAACATCCGATAAACCATAGGCAAGTGGCATTTGATTGTTCACTGTTCACCATCAAGAAAGCCAATATTCACACACACTTCAATGTTTTGACATTAGGATCAGTTTGATTTTTTAATAAAATCAAACTGAATCTAATCAAATTGAAGGAACTTGTACCGAACTGAACCCAAAATTTGGTGCATTTTGTTTCATTTCCACTTAGTTTGATTCGAAAATTTCGTTTTCTTTGTTTTTTTTTTTACTCATTTTTTCCCCTTTAAATCGAACTGATAACTGAACTTAGAAAAGTTCAAATCGAACCTATATGATTACATCCAAACGCCCTCTACTAATTCCAAAATTACAATATTGCTCATTGGATCAATTTATACGTACACCACAAAATTACACGGTTGTTTTATTGTCACTAAGGGTGCAAATAAACCCTGAGCCTAAAAAAAAAAAAAAAAAAAAGAATCGAGGGATTTAATTAAGTTTGTAAGTTAAAACAAAAGTTTAATTAATTAAATAAAAAACTTTCCTAAAAATTGAATAATTGAAAAAATAAAAATTTTAAATGTCAAAAAACCCAAAAAACATAATTGAACCAACCGAGTTCAGTTTCAATTCATAATCTTAAATCAGTTTATTCGGTTTATCTCCGTTCAATAGAAAATCAAATTGAATCAAAATAAGCTAGATCGGTTTTAATACGTTATGAGTTTTCTAAACTGACTTTTGTTAAGAGTATAACATATTTCACCTGGTCCAATTTGATCCGGTTAAAATCAATAGCACATTTCTATCTTCCCTGATTCTCTCAATTGATTCAAAGTAACAAATCCAATATTTTTGGATCCATCTAAGAAAAAGAAACAAAAATATTTAACACACATATACATGACAACGACTATGGTTTCAAGTTAAATCCGACTAAGTTAACAATCAAACACATGCATAAAAAAACTAATTGTTTTTTCTCCAATTGGCTTCGATCCCATGTCCAATTAACTTAATAATCCAACTATCTTTGCTGGGCAAGCATCGAATACTGCATAGAGGGTTGCCATGCTCGGCATTCAATGCCTTGAAAAAGCTAAATTAAAGTTCCCCACATAAATGTTCTAGTAAGACATCGGTTTAAACAAAACACTCACTTGAGAGCCCAAACCTAAATTCGAAGGAAAAGTCTTCAATAGCTCCACATTCACAACAAAACTTAACCCTCCTTCTAATCCAAAATCAAAAGCATTGAACAACTGAAATTGTAAATCATATTATAAAATCAAAAACCCAGTTCAGAAAACTCTAATTTAAAAAACAGAAACAAAACAATTCGGTTTGGATTTTATTAAGTTACATTGAATGTAACTTACACCACTCATGTACCTTTATGTGAACCATACAAAATTATGAGATCCATAATTTATATAGTTCGTATAAAGGTTGTAAGTTACGTTAAATGTAACTTAGAGGCTCGCATTCGATTTGGGTCGGCAACGGAACGTCTGTTTTCAGCCCACCCCCGTAGATGATGTGATGAATTCACATGACACATTATCTTTTGTCAAGGAAATGGCATATGACATGTGGCTTCATCAAATCCTTTTGGGTTGGGCTTTGATTCCACAATCCCATTAGAGACCCAACAGCCTTATCAGAAAAGTAAAGTGAAAAATTGCAACGCGAGGGTCGTTGTGGCGACCTTGATCACGATGAACATGAACCGGGTGGCGTTGTATGCTCGCAATTTTCTTAAGAACACGAACCCTAACTGTTCTTCTTTCAAATTCACCGCTTTCAGTCAACCCAGATTCAGGTTTTACGCCTCCGAATCCGATTCTTCAAACCTGCCCAATACCCAAGATAATAGCGGCTCCATTGGTGTTGAGGATGTCAGCAGCCAAGGTAAAAGCTTTTGTTTCGAATTCAGTAATTGAGCCTGAGGAAGAAAAAAATGAATTAGTACATGATGATTTCTGGTTATCTTCGATTTGGGTCTTTGATTTCTGTTGATTTAAGTTAATTTTCTGGGTTAGTTTGTTCAGCTGTGCTTATGCGTTATTAGCTAATTACAAAAATAAAAAATTAATTAATTGTAGAGCTGAAAAGGAGAATAGAGAAGTATTTGGAGGGTGATGAAGATGCCGTGCCATCAATCTTTGAAGCCATTTTGAGTAGAAAGTTGTCCGGGAAGCACGATCAAAGTGACGATGAATTGATGGAAGAGCTTCAAATTAGAACCAAGACTTCCGGCAAGGATGCTCATGAAGAAGATGACTTTGATTCTGACTCATGAACACATCAACCTTGCACCATTTGTACTGTTTGATCAGTATATTTTAGTACTTAGCTAATTAGTAAACTAATTTTTAAAACTATTCCATTTGGGATTCACATGTAATTGATTTTCGTGTCTTGTTGGTGGTCCTCATTCATCTTCAATTTTGGTTGATAATGTAGAAACATACTCAAGTTTCAAACTTTTGTTTACTTGTTTGTTGTGGTTGAGCGAACGTGGAATGACAATTGTCAATTATAGATTGACAAAATATTACTATGGATTTGGACGCATAATATTAGAATCATTTTGTATAAATTAATGTATCTATAAAGAGATTTATTGAAAATTGATAAGATTTATTTATGGGATATTATTATTTTACTACTAAATTTATTCTGAAATATCATGTCATTATTATGGTTTGCCGAAAATTGTATTTTACTACTAAATATTTGCGTCGTTATTAATTTACTATAATTTCGTTAAGAACGTTAAAAATTTGCTGATGTCATAAGGGCATCAAAGACATTTGCAACTGAAAAAATAAAATTATCTGTTAATTTGATAGGTACATTATCATTTTACTACCAAGGTTTTTGGAAAATTATTATTTTACTACCAAGGTTTTCGGGAAATTATCATTTTACTACCAAGGTTTTAGAGCGATTATCATTTCACTACCAAATTCTTTGGGGTAAAATCGACTTTTAACTCAATTTTTGTTAAACATTAACGTTTTTTTAACGAAATGATAGTAAATTGATAACGGCGCAAACGTTTGGTAATAAAATATACTTTTCGACAAACTATAATACTTACATGATATGTCAAAATAACTTTAGTAATAAAATGATAATATCTCTTTATTTATTTTTTAATTACATAGACGGAGAATAATTTTATGACGTCATATCAATTGATATAAATTTATTTATATAAAATGGCTGTGTCTATATCATTATTTCTATAAATATATGGATCATGGTTCATCCGCCGCGAGCATTAATGCATTATCATTGCATTTTAAATGGAGGAAAAAATATGTTTTCACTTTCAGAAAAGTTATTGCAAAAGTTCCAAACTTTTAAGTTCACTTTAGCTATTGAAGCTAAGAACTCCAAATCCCAATGTCAAACTCCAAAATTCTTGCCAAATACAAGCTCAAGCAATCATTTTCTCTGCTTCTTGTATACTTGCTGTTAATAATCATAATTATATGAAGAAATCTATAATATGAATGAAAATAAATGATTAAAAAAATATCAAGAGTACTTCTCTGACTTTCTGGAGAATTAATAGACTGTCTAATTTCAAATTAGATATTTTTTTTCAATTTATTTGAAATAAATTCCTTTTAAAAGCCAATTTGTTCATTTTTTGTTGTGCTAATTAAGATTAATTTCAGCGCAATTTTAATTACATTATAACATATTAAATTTACTATTAGGAAAAAAAATCAAGAAACACTGTTCAACTAAAAGCTTTTTTTTTTTTAAAACAGACAAGATCGCGTTATCAGACACATGATATTTACAATCATATAATAAAGAGATCATTAATCGATATTTACAATCGATATATAATTAAACTTACATTATATTTTTTATTATTTTTATTCTACAACACGCCTGTACCAAACATTACATGAAGATGGATGCCCTCAACCCAAGATCGTGATTTCAAATGAAAAAAGCTTCAAGACTCCACACACTAACCTCGGTAGATTATCGGTAGAACGTTCATTTAACTCAAACCATTATACCCTAGTCAATGCCCCGACGCCTTTTCTCAGAACAGAATTATCACCACCAGCTACAGTTATGCCCATCATACTAACTAAAAGCCTTTTAAGTAATAGACAGTAAGAAATTAGACTTTTACAAGTCTCCATATTAAAAGAAAATTATAAAATTGAGGAGCAAATCTTTGAATTGGTTATTTGGCAAACAGCCAACCAAGCCCTTAACGCGCTGATAAAATTGACAAACCCCTAAATCTAAAACCCTAGAAAGTGAAGTAACCATGAGACGAACTCTACTGAGAAATGCTTTTCTTATCAGTCGCAAGCTTCTTCACAGTCCAAACCATAATCAACCATTCATCCCTTCACTCGATGCTTCAACTCGGACCCAACTCAGACTCTACTCGTCCGATTCAAAAGACTCCTCCAATGACCAACATGCCCCTGACCCGGCTCCAGAAACCGTACTTACAGCACAAACCCAGAAGAAAGATGTCTCTATTGACGTTGATGATGTGAGCAACAAAGGTAAATCAAAAAGCCCAGAAGAAAGATTTGGACTGTTACCAATTTGATGTGCATAATTTAGGAGTAATTTATGAATTTTTTTTATTAATGTTTTGAAATAATGTGATGTTTATAGTCATGGCATCAATGAGTATGTTTTATTTTCTATTGAATTTGCGGTTTTTTAGGTTTTAAGTGTTTGATCTGATACTTGTTGGGTCTCTCAGAGCTGAAAATGCAGATAGATAAGTATTTCAAAGGGGATGAAGAGGCGCTGCCATTGATTCTTGAAGCAATATTGCAGAGGAGATTGGTGGGGAAGCATGAGGAGACGGATGATGAGTTGACAGAAGAACTACGGTTGAAGCCTTTGGATGACGTCAAGGACCAAGAGTTTGAATCAGATTTTGAGGAGTTGTATGAGACTGATGAGGAGATTGATGATTTGTATAGCGCTAGGGACCATGTTGTAAAGAAGATGGTTAAGGATGAATACTTCAACATGGATGACAAGAAGTGGGACGAAATGATTGGTGAGGCGGTTCAGCATGGGTATTTAAAGGACACTAGGGAATGTGAGGAAATTCTTGAAGATATGCTGAGTTGGGACAAGCTCCTTCCTGGTATTTGTTCCTCTGTTAACTTTCTCATTGCCATATTATGAGATTTTTTGCAGTCCCTCAAATAAAAGTAGTTTATTATCCTTTCATTGTTTAGCGGCGACTTTTAAAATAAGAATATATTTACTTTAATATTGAATTTGGTAATCTTAGGATCTTAATGTTTGTTTCAAATTAATGCTGAGAATCCTTGTGTTAATATGTATTTTAGAGTTGATACTTTTGTATATATTGCTTAGTAGTCTTGGCACTGTCTTGCCGGTCGTGTAGCTGTAGTTAAGTGTTTACTACATTGCTAACTTCTCATACAATTAGCTTATGATATTCTGAATGTAATACAATTTAATTTTTTTATCCCATTAATGTCTTTAAGAATAATGCCTGTTATGAAATCCCTTTTCATTGTTTTTTTTTAGGGGGGGGGGGGTGGAAACCTATAATAGTTTCTGTTGGCAAACATATATAGGTAGAACAGCATGTTGTCTTTGTACTCTTTATGTTTTGATGATGCAGTGTGTCAACTGGAATCTGCTATGCCAAGGACAATGACATCATGAGTTATAGTTGTCATGCATTCTGTGCAATTTGCTTGTTGTTTATGCTTCTGATTTTCTACTATTTAAGCTTGTTCCTGTTGGTGATAGTAAAGCCATTACAATCTCTCTTAAAACTTGAGATTCTGCTCTAATTTCATGTTCTGACACTTCCACTGATTTTCATATATTTGCTGTGTTTTGTTAAATGATTACAGTTTTTAGTATTTTCCGCGTCTAATGTTGTGAGCACAAAGTATGTAGTTAAAAAGCATTCGCTTCTTTAACTATTTTTTGTTCATACCTTTTTTTGAAAAGTTATACAAATATCAATGACACGGTAATTGCATTAGTAAATTTACATTTGCATTCAATGGGTTTTCTCAAACTTCAATTCTCTTGCAGATGATATGAAAAAAAAGGTGGAGCAAAAGTTCAATGAGTTGGGGGACATGTGTGAAAGTGGGGAGCTTGAACCAGAACAGGCATATGAGCTATTTAAGAAGTTTGAGGATGAGGTAGTTGCTGAATATATGAAACAGGTGGAAACAGAGGAGCCCCCAAAGTATGATCTTCCTGCTGTGCCAGACACTAAAAAGGACATTGATGATCCACCGGGAGAGGGGCCAATTCTTAGGTGGGTAACACGGGCAGTCTTTGCTCCTGGTGGTGATGCCTGGCATCCCAAAAATAGAAAAGTAAAAATGTCTGTTACTGTGAAAGAACTTGGGCTTTCAAAATATCAATTCCGTCGCCTGCGGGAACTGGTTGGGAAAAGGTATCATCCAGGGAAAGATGAGCTTACGATCACTAGTGAGAGGTAAAGTCAACATATGACTAATCATTATGACACTTTTTTTTTGGGGGGGTTTTTTGGTCTGTGTTGCTCCTTGTGATCTTTCTGCAACCTCAATACGAAAGTACTTTCTATACTAAATCATGTCTTTGTTGTCATAACAAAACAAAATATGAAATTTACTTGTAACTGTAAAATTCAATCACAAGCCAAGGGTTTTTGCTTTAATGAGCAACTAATAATTTCTGCACCAAAAGAGTCCTTGCTGTCTTGATAGAAAATTCTAATGCTGCTGCCTGCTCATTTGCTTCCCATCTTTACTTTGGCAGTGACATTATGTGCATTTTTATGCAGTAGGAATAATGGTAAAACCATATAAATATTTTTTTCAGGTTTGAACATAGGGAGGAAAACAGGAAAGATTGCCTTAGGACTCTCTTTTCTCTCATTGAAGAAGCTGGGAAAGCAAATAAAATGGTGGATGATGCTCGTGCTTCTTATGTCAAGGATAGACTCAGAGCCAATCAGGTGTTCATGGAAAGGCTGCGTGCAAAGGTTTTGAGTTCGAAAGGGTCTAACTCAATCCATGCATAAATTTTTGAATACCAACCTCTGGCATGTGGAGAAACAATTCCAGGTTGGCGACATTAGTTACTGAATATTAATTTTGTGGCAATATCTCCTCTTGCAAATTTAGGTGCAAGATATTTTTCCACATGATATGCAGGCATCATTATACATTGTTACTTGTTATGGGCTAGTTCAGCTTATCGGCATACGTTTTTTGGCTGATTAATTTGCTGGGATGCTTTCGTTTCTTATTAAGGTTAATGTGCTTCATGTGAAGTATGAAGCATGAAGCTTCCTACTGTCTTCTTTAAGGTTAAGAGATGATTTTATGTATATTATTTGATTTCAATAAGATTCTTTTAACCCACCAAGATCGATGGAAAAATGCTTTGTGGTAGTTGTTTCAATTATACTTGCATATTGTTACAAGTTTTACGGTAAGTAAGTACCATTTTGGTATACATTGCATATTATTCTTGGACCTGCAAGTCTTTTTGAAAGGATGGAGATGCTGTTCATGGTGTGACCTTTGATAACTGTCTTAATTTATACAAAAGAAGCTAAAGAGAAGCAAAGAAAAGATTAAGGGAAGAAATTGCAGCAAGCTGGAAGATTCAGCACATATATCACCGAATAAGGTCGCTTGGAATTCTGGAATAGTATAATTATATGGTACTTGAAAGAGAGACGGAAAGTGGCCTAATTCTCAAGGAATCAAGCATGTGAAAAGCATTAAAGACATATTCCCCAACTTTGGTACCAAGTTTCTGAAAGAGGAAAAAGAAGCTTTTTAAAATAGGGGGTAAAGAAGAACCAGCGAGTTGATTAAGGTTAGTTTTACAGAAGAACACCTCTCAAGTTTGCACATGTATTCGGAGCCATAATTACAGGCAACCATCAACGGCCGTGACTATGCAGCAGTGGTTTCTGCATGATTCTGGTGATAATAGTGAAAATGGAAAGCAGGTTTCTCCTACAAGGGGAAAGTCAGTGTCGAATGAAGGCGGCAAGACCTACGGCTACATCTTGTTCTGCAGCATTCAAGAATTCCAAATTCTGCAGTAAAGTTGCAGAGTTTGCGTGTAGTGCTTGTTTATTTTGTGTTTGTTGCCCGTTATCATTTGCTTGCTGCTGCATCAAGCTACCGTGCAAGATCGGATGGCGAGCTACACAGCGAGCAGTGCAATGGGCTTGTTGTGCATCGAAGAAAAGGATTTTTGCAGCGTATTCATCATTTTCCGACATTGATTCCGATAGTATGCCGTGTAAATCACACACATGCTCTTAAGGAATCGGGTCCTCCGATCCAAAGAATAGGATGACAAATAGGCTTGAATAGTTGCGATGCGAAGGCAGAGTTTGTTTTTTATTATCAGTTCAATGTTACCAAATTTTTGCCACTTTAGTACGTTTTCCTCTGCAATGATAAATTACTTTAGAAGTGAGATTCTTGCTTTGAAAACTAATATTTTCCAGATTAAGATAGAGAGATTCGTGCAGTGAGAGCAAAGAATTGCTTAGCTTCTTCATTCATATTAGTAAAACAAGCTGACGGTAGATAATTTCAAAAGTGATTACCGGGAGAAATAAAATTAATGAAATCTATTAATTAAAGTATTTATGAGAAAATGAGTTTTAATTTTTTAAAAGCCACCTTTTATTTTTATATGCATTAGTCAATAAAATTAAGATGGTAACATGTGATGCGACCCACACCCACCGGACCCAAAAAACGATAAAAACTCATTTTGTCAAGAATGGGATTCGAACCCATGCCCTTTCGGACCAGTACCTGAAACTGGCGCCTTAGACCAACTCGGCCATCTTGACGCTGGTAATGAAGCTCTGCATTTATTTATTATTAATTATTACCAATTAAAATATTTTGACTTTTGAGCACTACACTTAATAAGATAAATTCATCCGTACTCTAAAGACAGGTTAACAGAAGAAATATAAATTATATGAAGATACGAGTGCACTTGTTGGCTATGGCCAAAAATTCATTCTTTTATTCTTTTCTACTTTATTGATAATCAATCATTCTGTTGTATTTGTCTAGATAATAACTTATAAAACGAGGGACAATAATAATCAATTTACATGTGATAATGTTTCAATGTATCTTTTTTTTTTTGGAAAAAAAGAAGTGCTTTTTTTTTTTTGGAAAAAAAGAAGTGCTTTTTTTTTTTGGAAAAAAAGAAGTGCTTTTTTTCTTGGTTTTCTTTAGTTTGGTGTGACATGTGAACCAAAACTTTTGGCTAACATGAACTGGGTGAACGAAACAGACCCATGAAAGTGATGACACAGATTCAAAGAATATGGAATGCTCATCAACCATCATAGAACATGGAGCTACATTAGCTTTTTCGATTAGATCATAATCTTCATTAGTGCTATGCTGCTTTGGAAAATTTTAGTCTTCATTTTGTTTTCTGAAGCAGGACAATAAAATGCAAAATTGTATAAGCTTCTGGCAGCATAAAAAATTGATTGCTATTCAGAATCAGTTACTAAGACCTCTTCCCTGATAATGATCGCATATCATTCATCATTTCATTGACAAGGATTCCATGCTGATATGAGTTTTGTGGTGAATCTGATATAAAAAAGATATGATTTATAAATAGATAATTAAATCTCAGTTTTAAAATATTATAAGTACATTCAACGAAGGCCTTCGGCTGCCAAAACAAAACAAGTTATGCTAACTTCAACACTTAGAGCGAGGTTTATTTGCAAATTATGAAGGAGCTGTAAAATTCATGCACCGCAACCTGCACCGCAACCGCCGCCACAACCAGCGGTGCAGCCGGCACCGTAAAGGTTGGAATCCTCGGCTGAAGAAGTTTTTCCTTTGGATGCACCTTCTGCACAAGCAAAGATTATGGCTGGTAATAGAGAAAGAGTGAGCAAAGCTGCTAAGATGAATACACAAGCTCTTGCTAGACCATCAGCAGCACCTTCTCCATTCACAGTGATGATATACTCTGTCAATAGTTGTCTCACCATCTACTCTATCTCTTTGTGATGATCACTAGTGATATGCTTTGTGTGTGGGGAAGTGAACTTCTCCTACTACAAAGGCTTTTTTATAGAAGCCCTAAGTCAATGAGTCAAGCAATAGATGTGGCTCTGATATAATTGCACATGTAAAACTTCATACTTTTATAAAATTCATAATCCGAGGTGTCCTCAATACTGTCGTTGTCGCATACTCTTTGCTCAAAATTCTAATTTTTCAGTTATACTTAAAACGTCGAAGTCTTTTATTACCTATCCAAAATATTGTACAATATATCATAATTTAAAATTTAGATTCGGTATTGAACTAAACTTTTTGCTAACCTTTTAGAAAATACATTTGTTAGTTATTGGATACGAATATAAAACTAATTCAATCTTAATGATATATTACTATACATGTACGTGTGGTAGAAGATTATAAAGAGTTGAGCACAGTGTCACGCCCCGCGTGAATCTCCCGTGACCGAGGTACAATTCCGCACCCATGCGCTACTCAAGAAAAGTCACCGATCGTGAGCCAAGACTGAAAAGAGGACGGCCAAAGACTCGCAGAACGATTTAAGAAGAGGCCAAGGCTTAAACCGCCACCAACACAACTAAGATTCCGGTGCTTAAGAACTCCCCACCAAGCCCAACTCTAGAGTTTTCTATATATTGTACATATCCTAAAAGTTTCTAAGTTTCACCGCTTGGACCCCCAAGTATTTTGCCACATGTGTAGAATTCTCTAGAACCAAGTACTCTCACCCACTATATAAAAGGGTGAGCCCCCTCATTTTCCCCACCACCAACTCACCTCCCACACACACACACACAACACTCCTAACACGCTAGCTCACAAGCTTTCTTGTACAGTATTAGATCCAAATTTCATAATCTGAGAGTCAACAGCAAAAAATTAAAGTTTTAACTAAAAGATTAGTTTTCAATATATAAAGAGTCTAGAGAATTTATTACTAAGTTGTGTTTCTAATGAATTTGACATATGAAAAAGTTCAGAACTCGAAACATTATACTTATACTTTTGTTTTGTACCTTCTGGCAGAGTATCTCAACTCCAAAGAGAAGAAATAGTGGCTTTAAGGTCCGAAACGACTTAAATCTCAATCTCTCTCAAACTATTTTAGGATTTAATAAAAACTTCATTGATTCGTCTTGCTTGCACTTGAATTGGCAGACATAACCATCGGAATTTTGACAATGGAGCTGGTGGGGTCAACACAGCCACTCTTTCTATGCATGCACATAGAAAACTTTAATGATGGTTGGCAGTGCATATACCCCCACTCTTTCATGTCACAGTATTGGTCAATGATACAATTCTAAGAAACAGTTTTTTTTTTTTCCCCCTCCCCAAAAGAGAATGACAGTCCAATTTGTAAATCTGTTTTTACATGGAAGTTTGTGGTCATGCACTTTCAACCAACAAATATTAGCCACGATCTTCATTCTTTAATATTCATAATTATTAAATCAAAGACTTCAACTTTTTTTGCCTTTCTCTGATCTTACCCTGGGAAGGCTAAAACTGGGCCAGTCTCATCTCATCCTTTATTTACTTGTGAAAAGGGTTTAAATAAACCTTATTAAAAATGCAATTATTTGCCATAGTGGGGGTTGTTTTATAGCCTAGAAAAGAATAATATTACAATAATATTAATTGCATCGTGGGAGGGATTAAGAATTACTTTTTGCCTCTATTATTGTAGAAGTTCGATCGAAAGGGTTCTGTATCATGCTATAATTGTACTTTCATTTTCCTCCATGTGTTTTTTTTTTTTTTTTTTTTTTTTTTTTCTTTGTTTCATTGGAGCATCAAAGGACAAAAAAGGCGCCACTTGTAAGTTCTAGATCTAAATTAAGCTTGGAATTTAACGAATGGCACCCACTTATGACAAGATTAGTAATAGGAATTAATAGTTAACTAAATAATAACATTAATCCTTAAATCATGACACTCTAGTTGGTTGGCCTCCAATCGTATAAGTAAGAGGTTAGCATGTTCGATTACAAGGAATAATTTAATTCACACTGAGATGGGATAGGATATTGATGATTGAAAAAACGTAATATTAACTGATGACCATTTGTAAAATATTTAAATGTGCGCTGAAGGTTATGAACATCACCGCTTTATATATTCTGTCTGGGCAGGAAAAACAGCAGAACTAACAAAACAATTTTGTCGTTTTACATTGTGCGAGACATTTTGTTATTTCAGTGGATAATAAATCACTTAACTATAGTATTGGAATAATGCTAGGATTTCATTGTTGTAAAACATAGTTTTGTTCATACTTGGTATTCGACGTGTCATTAATTTCTGGATAAATGATGTGATGTTATCATATTAATATTTAAAAAATTAATTATTGGGGCTGATGTATCATCCCTTTTTTTTTATTATCAATGTGGGACAACTCAACAACTTAACAATTAAAACTATTATCGTTAGGGTTGATGATTAGGGTTGGCTCCAATATTGAGTACATCATATCTTGATTGTTAGGGTTGGCTCTAATACCATTTTTTGGGATGGTGGAGAGGTGCTCCATTTTAATAAGGTCAAGTCTACCACGTCTTAACTATTAGAATCCTCTGATACATGTTAAGGCTTGTAGTTGCATAAAATAAAAATACATAGAAACGAAGTATATATTTACACACCATATACACATTTATATGTATCTTACAATATCCATGAAATGGATCAATCTGTATTTTCCGAAAAGTAAATACATGTAAATTCCACTGTAACGTGAGCAGTAACAACTTGGGTTATGTGGCTTAATTCTCTTTAACAGGCCCTCTTGGAATCTTGTTAAGAAACTGAGAATTAAACCTTCTGAACATCTTCCTCATTCGACGGAATTCTCTGTCAGCGATATAATCAACATGTTCATCGTACCGGTCATACAGAAACGGCACCGTTAAAATGCAGATAAAACCTTCATGCACACCAAAAATAAAACCATCTTATTAGTCCACTGCCCCAAAATTCCAATAATCATACATGTACATTATTAAATTGTAGTGGCAAATTCTTACCGAGATAAAGAAGATTTAAGAAGCTGAAGTAAGTTCCAATCACGGAAAAAATATACAAAATGGCTATTACCTGTAGCATAATATATAAGAGAACATAAGTTTTTTAACTGATTAAATATTAATTCAATGCAAGGTCCAGTTCCAGTGGCAAGGAGCAGCCTTCCTAGGATTCAGGTCTTGGATTCCAGCTTCAATCGGTACGTCAGTTATTAATAAAAAGAAAATTACTTGTTAATAAAATTTTTGAAGGAAGCTCCACAGTTTTATGGTAATACCAGAATGAAGAGTCCTGGATCTTTTCCACATGCCACGTCGAGGAGCTTTGACAGGATTTTATTGAACCTTACACGTAAAGTAGAAGCAACCTCTCTGAATGTTGATTCCCGTAATATTACTTCCGGGATTTGGGGAGGTTTCCTGAGAATTTATAATTCAAATGTCAATATTTATAGGCAAACAAAAAAAAAAAAAAGAAAAAAGAGAAAGAAAAATCATTGTTAGTAATGGTATAGTCTGTGAAGTAATAAATAGATAGATACCGATTGAAAAATTCTGCGCCCGTGGACCATATAAAGAGGACAAGCATTGATGTGATGGAAATGTGACAGAGCAAGGTCACGAAATTGTACTCCACAACCTCAAATAGAAACCAAATCACTGTCATTCCAATCAAAAGCGAGGCTGACACCGTTTTGTTCTTCCATAACAAGACATCCGCGACTGTGAATTATGTGAATCCAATCATTAAAATTAACCAATGCACACAAGCAAAATGACATTTTGAAATTAAATAAAAATTAAAACACACGCGCACGCACACACATATATATGTAAAGTACCTTTTCCTCCGCCGAGAATGTCATGTATTGGCCTTTGGCGTCCGAACAACGTCGGGGGTCGTGGCCGTGGGGTGGTTCTCGATGGACGTGAGGGTTCGTTGTCGGACTCGGATGATGATGTGTAAATCGGCATGGCTGTTTCGTAATGTTAATTATAGGCTAATTAATAATGTGTGCTGGTGAATGGTGATGTTGATTTATTTTGCACCAGTGTTAATAATATGTGTGTGTGTATATATACACACACACACACACAAGGAGATGGGATATATGTGGGTTTTGTAGCTAGGCTTGGTAGCAAGTAATGCAAAGAACAAAGCAAGGAATGGCTTGGAGCTTCGCATTGAAGGTTGCTTTGCATGCCCGCTTCTACAAATCAGAAAGACTGCAGATCTTTTCATAAAAGCCTTCATTAGTTTAATTAGCAAATGTTTGCATAAAGTTTACATGCCCATCTTGATCTAATTAAAAGCGTACCACTTGAGACAAGAATAACTTTAAGCGAGCAGCATCTTGATTCTTGATGACTAGCTAGCTCCACGCACTGTTTTGTCAATTATCTAGACCTTTCTCAAGGGACTCTATTGATGTGTGATCAAGGCTGAAGTTGATTAACTTGAAACTATAAATGTAAAGTTTGAATGCCCAAATGACAAAAAAACTTGGTAATTTCCCTCCACATTTTAGAGTTAATTTTGTCTTTAATTCAACATTTGAAGAACATCATTGGTAATTGATCAGTCTGTTTGAGTCGATTCGTTTCCAAAGAATCACTTCCTTGATGAAAATGATTAAAGTTGGTGACAATTCATCTAGAAATCACTGGTATGTAAAAGTTGATTGTACTGGAAATCACTTTTGGTTTTGGAGTCTGATGGATTCTAATTCCTCCACATTGTTCATTCTTTTTTGACGTATTGTAGAAGAAACCTGTATGTAGAAAATATTCACAATAATAGCGGCTAGGCTTAGTTACTTAAACGAAGGAGCATTAGCTCGGCCACTCCCTGGGGAGCTTATGAGACATGAATCTGTTTATGATACAATCATTTATTTGATTAAAGATTTGATACTCATTTTTTTATCTAATAAAATTATGTTATTTTTACCTTATTTTAAAAAATTATTTGAGTCATATTAATCAAAATCAATCAGAATCTGAGTGGGCAGTGCCACAAAATATTTTTAAAAATATATTAAAATCAAGTAAAATGAGTGATATTTAAAAATTAACTACTACTAATAATAATAAGGATTTTGATTTTGTTTGCCTAGTTTATGATAAGCAATGGCCCACGCGTCAAACTCTCATTTGAAAGAATTGTAGGTCTCATTAAACAGTTCCTCCAATAAGAGCTAAACATATGGGGGCGTAATGAGCGCCGTCAAATTTATTCTAAGATTCGTAATGTTGTAACTTTTAAAATAATTAATATTAACAATATTGTAGAAATAATTAACTATAAAGAAAATCAATTAAATATTTGGTCAAATTTATTTTTAAAAATGCTATAAGTTTTAAAAGTAATTGTATATATTTGGTAAATCTTTTTTATTAAGAATGTAAATGACTAAATTAAACACAGTGCTAAGTAAAATTTATTAACATATTTATTAACATGTATAATAAAATATTTTTTACTGTGTATATATAGTAATTCATAACTAAAATAAATATTTTAAATTATTATTATTATTTTTATTGGTAATAATAATAATAATCTCTTTAAAGTTAATAATTTTATTGTTAATTAATAAGGATAATTTTGAATTATTATAATCTATATAAGGATATATATGAAATTTATATTAAGTATAAAACTTATTTTTAAATTAATTTTGAAAAGTTACTTTTTCCTTGTTTTCTGAAATCTACTATAAGATAAGTACTTTTGTCAAAAGTGATTTTTAAAAAATTAATAAACACTAAAATTAACTTTTAAATTTTCAAACCCATGTTTGAGCATCCCAAAAATAATTTCAAATGGGCGCTAAGGTGGCCTTTTTTTTTATTTGAAATCTAGATAGACTTAAATTATTCTAAGTTTTAAATAGAGCTGAATGTCTGAATTATATATATATATATATATATATATATATATATATAAATTGCTAAAAAATAATTAATTTATTTTTTTAACTAACAAAATTTGAATTTGTCCCTCGCAAATTATAAATATTAAACAAATTAATAAATATCTTAAAGGAACTTAAATAAGATAATGTATTACCATAACATAAATCATATTCTATTGAATACGACCCTTTATATTATAAATTAGTATATGTTAATAAATTTTATTGTAGCTCGTGATGTTTTTATATGAAAATATACATAGAAAATTATAAAGATAAATAATGTTAATTTGAAGAAAGTAAAAAATAAAATAATAATAGTTTACCACTATATTATCACAAGTTATAGAGATGGGTAATACTACTAATTATTAAATTTTAAATAGGTAATGATGAAAATTAATTAATTTTTAATAATATTATTTGTACTTTTTAGATTAAGCAAAAAATTTTAAAAAAATTAACTTAATAACTTTATGCCTTAATCATTGAAAATTTCTATTAAGTTTAAAAAAAAACAGATTGAATGACTTCACTGATTGAAAATAAATTAATTAAGTCATTAATTCAAAAATAAATAAATACCTTCTTTATAATTTGATAAATTAAAATTAAATTAATTATGTAATTAAATTTAATAAAAAGAAAAACAAACACCCTGTAAGTCAATGTTACGAGAGGGACAAATGTAGCTCGACACGTGAACTTAAATTGTGATGCTTAGTCATCACCGTCGGGTAGCGCATTGACTCGGCTACACCACTTGTGGCGGGGAAAACCCATTTTTCACCTTCAAATAAGTTGATCAAAACTTTTGAAGGTCAATTTGCTGGCGGTTGGAAAGTTTTACATGCTCACGATGACTGTATTGTCATTGTCCAAAGATCAGATAACAAGAATCTCATTTTGGTATCATCTATAGACATGGTTGTCACCGGCGGTGAATGGCTGTCGGCGACTTTTTTAGTAGTATACTTAAGAAAAAAAATAATATTTAACTATTAATAAAATACTAGTATGATGGAAATAAGGGAGCTATTACCTTACATGAAATGTAAGGTACAGCCTTGTCTACCGGTTGTGAGCTCAAGTGGGACTCGCAGTTCAATTTTGTGAGTGATTATACCTTACATGAATCATAAGTAAACCAAATCTTGGAAATAATAGTATTATTGTATAAACATTACTGGTATTTGGTGAACTAGTAATATTGTAGTATGAATAGTACCACATTTTCTTTCGTGGTAGTTTACATGTATTTAATTTGTTGAAATAATTTACACGCCAGTCCTACATTTGTGTGCTAGGGGAAAAAAATAATTACACAATTTCATATCCATTTCATAAATACATATATTTTACAATATTTAATTTAATAATAGTCGCTAACAACACCTTGGTTGAGTTAGTCGACATAAATTAGAGAGTTCGAACCTTCTTAGTGGCTGTCGAAATATTTTGTAAAATAAAAATATCTTAAATACTCTAATGGCATCAATATTTTTCAAATGGAGTTAACAATTTCGTGTTAAACTGAGAAGAAAGGAAGCATTAGATAGGGGAGATGTAATTATTAGGATAGCGTTTGCATTTTGAATTAGAGTTAGAATCCTATGATCAAGAGCGTGGAGTAGAAGTAAGAGTAAATTGTTTATTTACATTGGAATAGGAGTATGAAATTGAAATCAGAATTTAATTTATGTGTTTATATTATTTTAGATTGGGAGTAAATGATTTTAAATTATAGTTTTACCCTTATTTAAAGAATTATTATTTTTAATTAAAAATTAATAAAAATATATTTTAAAAATAAAATATTTATTTTATTATGTTTGTAAATTAATAATAATTATTAATTTTCTTAATTATGTAAATCATACTTTTTATTAAATTTAATTTGAATTATGTAAATAAAAATTTATTAATAATAGCAACACAAATGAAACATTATTATTGATAATATAGTACAAAAATATTATTTTTAAGTAATTTTAACTTACAATCAATGTAAATTATTATTTTTAACTAAATATAATAATATTATATTTAAATATGTTTAATATTATTATTTTTAATAAATTTAATTTATAAAATAATATAATAATATTATTTAGATAAATATAGTATTATTTATTTTATTTTATTAAATTTAATAAAATAAATATGTTTATAATAATTATTTTTAATAAATATAATTTAAAAAATAATAAAATAATATTATTTAAATAAATATGAGATTATTTATTTTATTTCAAATATAAGGGTAAAAAGCGAAGAAGGGAGTGGATTCCACTCCTATCTCCTCCCATACGAGTGAGAATCTCACTCTCTATTTTAAAATTAAGTAGGACTCATGAAGTGAAATTCTCACTATCCCCTTAAAAATAATAAGTAAACATTGAAGTGAGAGGAATTCACACTCCATACTCCTCACTCTTACTTCAGAAAGTAAATACTATGTAGAATTCTAAAGTGATATATAAGAATAACTTAAGTGGTAGTTTTGAAAATGTTCCTGTAATAAATGAAAAATATGTTTTTGACAATATTAATAAATTTATAAATTACACGTCGGTAAAATAAGAAAAATATAGAATAAAATAATTTCGGACTTCAGAGTGTTTTGATCAGGGGCAGAGTCTGACAGATCACACACGTACCCAACAGAGGAAGGAACAAAACAGTCCGATGAGCATTATTAAAAAGGAAAAAGGACACAGACACCCCTATTGTTTAATAAAGGGACACAAACCCCCTTAATGTTTCAAAAAAGACACATAGACTCCCATTTGTTAACGGGAACCGTTAGTTTTAAAAGAATTTATAATTTTAATGCGTAATTACCGTTATATCCTTTTAACATTAAAAAAAAATTATCTATTACCTATATTGTCCATATATTACTAATAAAATTACGAATATACCCTCACTACCCAATTTTTCTCTTTAATTTTTTGATAAATTCTCTTTAAGCCAAATAAATTTAATCTATTACTAAAAAATAAAAATAAATAAAATTAATTATTAATACCATAAGAATAAGAATTTTTCATATGTCAATCATTTAAACCTATATAATCAAAATAATTTAAAAAAATTAATTAACAAAATTTTAATTGTACAAAATAACATATCAAATAGAATAAAAATCACCAATAAACATAACAAATAATCCTTATATCATAGTATTGTATCAAATTGGTACTTGTAAATATTACAACAATAACCATAACATTTTTTGAAAAAAATAATCTGTTCACAAATTTGTGTAACTTTGGCTGCTAGCTTGTGAGCTTCCTCTCATAACTTGCGTGGTTGTTGCTGCATAATTAATGTATAAATATTAGTGTATAAACTTTATTTTCATATAAAAATCTAAAGAAAAAAAATTAAGCTTACCTAAGGGGTGTTGAATGGAATCAAGTGGCACATTTTTACATGATCTTTTATTATGGCAGAACGTAGTGCAATTGCTACATTTTTGCTTGGTCTTTCTTTTCCCTTGTTCTTCCCTTAGTTCTCTTCTCCTCACTATTTTAGGCCTATCAACTCTTGTTTTGACATATGGAGATAAAACTTTTAGACCTTCAACAACAGCCCATGTACTTTGATCTGGAAGTGGATTAATGATATTTGCATATGTGGCCAAATATGCTTCCACTGTTAATTTTTTGTCCACATAATCACCGGCATCCTCATGTCTTAAAGTAATAAATGGCATGATATGTTTACATGGTATCCCACAAATTTGATAAACACCACAATCACAAGTTTTATTCTGCAGATTAACTATAAATGTTTTATTATTCTCATCTATTACCTCAAATTCATACTCACTAGCCATAAGCACCCTTACATATCTTCATTCTTGCCTGGAAACATTCAACTTTCTCCTCACGGTTGGAGGTAGCTTCCCAATCCATTTTCTTGCATCAGAATGCCTTTTATACAGTCTTTTCATAACTTTCTTCCGAATGATTTCCATAAGTGTCAATACAAGCTTGTCTCTGCATTCATTTAACCAACTGTTCCACGACTCAATTAAGTTGTTAGTTACATGATCAACTTTTACATCATCAAAAAACGCATGTCTGGCCCACTGTTTCTTATCAATCTTAATCAAATAATCATAAGCAACTTGCGTGTCTTTTTTAGCTGTTTTTATTTTCTACATATTATCTTCCCATTCTTCTTTACTAGTGGCTCTTGCTGCTGCCCAAAATAGGTTTCTGTAGATGATATCAGGGTGATTACTTCTTAAGTTAGCAAATATATGCCTGGCACAATGCCTCACCGTTGCACCATGCCAATATGCTTCCAAGCCTAGTAATATTCCTTTTTGCCTATATGTCATAAACGTCATTTGACTTTGATTCTCTATGTTCAACCACTCACTCAATATTTCCAAAAACCATTTCCAACTATCAGCACATTCGGATTCACAAATACAAACAACAATCGAAAAAATTCCATTGTTTGCATCTAATGCCACTGCTGATAGCAGCACACCTCCAAAAGGCCCTTTTAAATGACAACCATCTAATCCGACAAACCATCTAATCCGATAAACCATCTACATCCATTAATGAATCCATTCTTCAAAGCAGCAAAACTAAACATAAACCTCTGAAACTTTAAAGCTGGTTTTCTATCTTTATCAAAACTAGACACAAATTTCATCTTTACTAACGTATCGGGATTTTCTGTTTCAGTATTTGGGCATAATCCCTTAGTCTCTGATAAGAATCTGCATAGTTTCCATTTAATTTATCCATTACTCTTTTCTTGGCCATGTACATTTTCTTCATGCTTGCCTTAATTCCTGCATTAGAAATCAATTCATCTTTCATTGCCTTCACAGGCATTTTTGGGTTATTCTTCAAAGTTCCCTCAAAGTGAGAGGCAATCCATTTATATGATGCCTTTTTGCTCTCTAACACTCCATTACACTCATGTACATTATTCAGTTTTTGAATTATGAATTTTATCCCAGATTCTACTAGTGCTGCATAAATAAACCACGGGCAACCTTCATTCGCACAAGTTGCTCTAAATCTTTTCTTCTCATTCTTGATTCTGTTAAGATCAAATCCATTCTTAATGACGTAGTTTTCAAGTACTCTTCTGAAATGTTGGACATTATCGAACTCCTGCCCAACAGTGATTTCAACAGATTCAGAAAGCAGACCATGTTCTCTATCATCTAACTCACAATAAGAAACAATTTTATCTTCTTCTTCACTGTTTTCACAATCCACTTCTTCACAGCCTTCAATATGCCCAACATCTACTCCACCATCATCCCAATTTAATCCACTTTCATCATCAACAGGTGTTATGTTTTCATTGTCATCATTTGACCAATATGCTTCGTCATCTTCTTGTTCAAAAAAATAAAGTGGCCCATTATTTGTTACCATCTGTAAACCAGTACATGCTTTTAATTGATAAATTAAGCACAATAAATCTCCAATAAGCTAGAGAAATTAATAACTATATTCATCAAACAGCCATAAACCAGAAAAAAATTTCTCATCATCATTTATTTATATTCTCGCATATACATCACATATGCATCAAACAGGGCAGAAATTTTCTGAATGATAATAAAAAGACATAATTAAGCAATTTCGAAGGGTGAATAATTAATAAATGATTAAGCCAGCAGGTTGTGGCAGCCCCAGCAGCTCCAGCGACTTCCGGCAGCCCCAACAGCCCCAGTTCCGACAAACCGTGTGAGTGTGTGCGTTAAGGATTTGTCGGACTCGATCGACGCAGCGGCAACGCGAGCAGAGCCAAGCCGCAAGCGAGCAGATCCAGCAGGTTGCGGCAGCCCCAGCAGCTCCAGCGACTTCCGGCAGCCCCAACAGCCCCAGTTCCGGCAAACCGTGTGAGTGTGTGCGTTAAGGATTTGTCAAGTCTGGTTAAGGGTGTGTGTGTGTTTTGTTCGCGTGTGGCAAGGGTGTGTGTGTGCGTTTTATTCGTACGTGTTTTCAGTTTTGTTCGTGTGTGCGTGGGTGTGAAGTGTGGGGGTTTTTTTGGGTCAATTCATTCATTATTAATATGTAATTATGATTTTAATCTTTGACCAATTTAACGAAATCGTTTCTGTTAACAAATGAGGTCTATGTGTCCTTTTTTAAATATTAGGACGATTTGTGTACCTTTACTAAACAATAGAATAGAACAATAGAGATGTCTGTGTCCTTTTTCTTATTAAAAAAATCATAAACGAAACATGGACGGCAGTTCGTTCGAGTCGAAGACTTTTGGAACGAAAACATTTGCAACAGCGACATTAACGATAGCAACAAGATTCTCTTCAACTCTAACAACTGCTTGTTTCACCGAGAATCCAATCAAACCCCACCACCAATGCTTTCACTTGGATTATATCTCCCTATCAACAATATCAAACCCCAAAAACCCATTTGCCAGATGGCGTCATCACCACCGGCTGCTGCTGCCCCGACCAGCTTCAGCTTCAAGAACTTGACGCAAACGTTCACAGTGGATGTCCAGAGAGCAGAGAACAGGCCCTTGAACGTGCCGCTGATTGCGCCTTTTACGATTGCTACTTCGAGGCTTGATCAAGTGGAGAATGTGGCTATAAGAATTGAGCTTAGTAATGGGTGTGTTGGGTGGGGCGAGGCCCCCGTTTTGCCTCACGTGACTGCTGAGGATCAGCAGACTGCGATGGTCAAAGCCAGTGAGGCTTGTGAGGTTTTGAAAAAGAGCCCTGCCATGGCTTTGGGTTCTGTTTTTGGTGTGGTTGCTGGCCTTCTCCCTGGTCATCAGTTTGCTTCTGTAAGTTCTTCTTTTTCTTGGGATTTCAAGATCCTTCTGGAATTTTTATTTTGATTTTTTTGATGGATTTTTATGTGAAGTTGTTTAATTGGGAGTGTATTGTTTACTTAAATGATGAGCTTTTATTGTCAGCTTTTGATTGGAATTGAGTACCATTGGATACTCTGTTGCCTTGTTTTATGATTAAGGAGTGGTGTGACCTTCACCTATGTATGAAATTAGTCAGAAAATTTAATTGCAAGTAGTTATTGGTATTCACATGTTTAATCATCAATTTGTAGCCCAAATAAATATTGGCCTTCATCCTTCGTTATTTAAGAGTAAACTTACCGTCTGGCTTTGGCCTCTGGCCTTCAGCAAAGACATGCAATATCATCTGAGCGGGTCTACAAATTGTGGTCTTACAATTGGGCCGTTTGTTATATTTCGGAAAAATAATTTGGTTGCTAATAGATTTGCTCACAAATATGAGTTCTTTCTAAATATGCGTGCTTGTCGGGAGAATGAAGAAAATGACAGCAAATTATTTAGTACATGATAGAAATTGAAGGTTTTAGCGAGCTTTATTTCTACCAGTATTTGGTTTGCTCGAGTCAAGTTTTCTGGAAATCAAAGCAAGTGAAAGGACATCATTTTGAAAATTATTCTCTCTGTTTCTTTTTCATCTTCCTATAACTGTTTCCAATCATGGTTGCTCATACCTGCTGCATTAAATTAGTTTTTACTTTGAATTAATTGTAAGTGACCATAATGAGACTGGGGCTTCAGATACTGGGTCTACATTCATGAGTTACTCCTACGCCTGGAGTCCTATGGATATTCCATATGATTCTCCTTGAAACTTGTTAGCATTTTGCTTGCAATTCACTCGAAAGTCAGGGCAAAACCAAACATGTATTTGAATGATTTTTGTCCTCCATGCTTAGTAGTTGTATTTATTACTGTTAAAAATTTATGTGCCTTATTTTTTGACAATAATTTCGTAATGCAGATACAATCCAGATTATCAGTTTTCGGGAAATGACATGTTTCATGTCTCTGCACATCTTGTCATAGGTCTACTAAAAGTTTATTTTACTGTTTATTAGTTTGATGCTTGTATCTTAAAATGTAGAAGTGTTTTTTCTTTTTCTTTTGGTTTTACTCATTAAATTGTTCTGGCAATTGAAGGTTAGGGCAGCAGTTGAGATGGCACTGATTGATGCAGTTGCGAAAAGTGTCAGCATGCCTTTGTGGAGACTCTTTGGTGGAGTTTCAAATACTTTAACCACTGATATAACAGTTAAATTCCTGCTCCAGTGATTCTAACTATGGACAAACACTTCACTCTGATAATTTTTCTTTTCTATTTCTTCTTTTGTCTTTTATGTTTATCCTGAAAAAAGTATGAACCACGTGGTGTGCTGGTGATTTCAGTTAGATTGAAAAGTTTTATACAGTGGTACAATAAGGCAAAATATTACTTTTTTGTAAGCAAAAGTTAGCTTCATCTATTCTGTTATATTTGTAGATTCCAATTGTTTCCCCTGCTGAAGCAGCTGAACTGGCTTCAAAATATCGCAAACAAGGATTCACTACCCTGAAGCTTAAGGTGGGAAAGAATCTGAAGGAAGACATAGAAGTCTTACGAGCAATACGTGCTGTCCACCCTGATTCTTCATTCATCTTGGATGCCAATGAGGGTTACAAACCACAGGAAGCTGTTGAAGTTCTTGAAAAATTATATGGTAAAGTGTCTACACAAAGTGCTCAGTTGCTTTTTTTTCATGCCTGCTATAAACAGAAAACTGGCGTAAAAGCAAAGAACTCTTGCTTGGGCAAGATCT
This sequence comes from Citropsis articulata, assembly GCA_030449925.1. Taxonomy (NCBI): domain Eukaryota; kingdom Viridiplantae; phylum Streptophyta; class Magnoliopsida; order Sapindales; family Rutaceae; genus Citropsis; species Citropsis articulata. The sequence goes on along the minus strand of JASUUH010000101.1, from coordinate 1,820,269 downwards.
GACACTGCAGTCCTTTTACTTTTTCGTAAACAAATTGGTACCTTATTATATCTCAGCAATTGGTAAGTATTAAGACTCCTATGATCATTGGAGCTTACCTTTTTACTATTTTCTTTCTTCTAGAAATGGGGGTGACTCCAGTTCTCTTTGAGCAACCAGTTCATAGAGATGATTGGGAAGGCCTTGGTCATGTTAGTCATATTGCCAAAGACAAATTTGGGGTATCTGTTGCAGCTGATGAGAGCTGTCGCAGTTTGGATGATGTCAAGAAAATTGTAAAAGGAAATCTTGTGGATGTTATTAACATTAAGCTTGCAAAATTTGGAGTCCTTGGGGCCCTTGAAATTATAGAAGTTGTAAGGGCTTCAGGATTAAACTTGATGATTGGTGGTATGGTTGAGACCAGACTAGCCATGGGCTTTGCTGGTCATCTCACTGCTGGCCTTGGGTGTTTCAAGTAAGTATCCTGATTCTTGCTTGTTGAAAGAAGTGTTTTCAAAAACTTGGACATTCATGTACGAACTAATAGTTTTGTTGGTTATTATACTCAATTTTTTCTTATGAATTTTAACTAGTATATTGTCTTTGCAGATTCATTGACCTAGATACACCTCTTCTTCTGTCTGAAGATCCAGTTCTTGATGGTTATGAAGGTATCTCAGCAAATCTCCTATATCTTGGCATTATTCATACAATTATAATTTAGTTTAATATAATATTATGTTACTGTTGCAATTTGACAATGCTTTAATAATTTGTCTTAGTGTCCGGGGCAGTTTACAAGTTTACGAACGCAAGAGGCCATGGTGGTTTCCTTCATTGGGACAATATTGCATGGTGAGTCATTGACCACTTATATTCTTTCTAGATCTGCATGAGTGTCAAATGTGCTTCTGCGTCACTGCTGAAGTTATTTTAAAGGGGTTGTCAACACTGTTGCTTATAACCTTGAATCATGAAAGCTAGCTAGCCAATCTTTGGTTTGATATCCCTATAACAACAATAACAAACTAAGAGAACTCGATTATGTGATGGTATTCGCATCAGTCTATTTGTCAATGATAAAATTTGAAAAGCTGGCAAAGACGCATAAAAGTTCTTGCTGGTTGGCAATTGGTATCAAATAATATTGATACCACTTATTGTGGGGGACACAGTTTTTATGGCAAATATTAATAAAGGTAATAGGGAAAAATATTGACAAATAAACAAAAACTTACAATGGCACTTGATCCAGCTTTTAGCTTGTGCCCATAAGTGCAGACAAAAGAGTTAAAATTTCACTAACAAATATTGGAGTCTAATGCTTGCATCCCTAAACCTCCATATACCAATCATTCTATTCAAATTGTAACGACATTTAGTTGAACCAAAGAGTCTCTTTGTGAATCAATTGGAGAGTCGTTCCATAAGCTAAAGTGTGGGAAATGAAAAGGCAAGAGTTGAAAAAGTGTACACTCTTTGGGAGAGTATATTGCAATTGGACTCCATTTTGTTAGTGAAAAATTATTGTTGTCTCTAAGCATGGACGAAGGCTAAAAGCTAAATCATGTATATCATTGTGTGTTTTGTGTGGATATTACTATCTTTCTCTATTACTCTCATTAAAATTGCCATAAAATATTGATTTTTTATGTGTGTTGTCCCTAAGAGATTTTTTGACTTCTTTAAAGCTTTTCCAAATTTCATTTCAGGAAAAAAGACCTTGAAAGAATTCCATAAGATCTATGGAAACCCAAGCAATTGAAAGTGGCTTTACCAGCCATTTCAATAAGAAGTGAAAACAATGCTTTAATTTCAAGAAATAGTTCCACAATTAATTCCTCATCTGCATGTGTTATAGCGATCATTCTGTAATACGCAATCATATTGAGAAGATGCTTTGAACTTCTGTCTTCTGCTTTTGTCTTAGAGCACCGATATTTGAACTAAAGCCTGACAAAAGGCTGCAAAAATACACTCAAAATATCGTCGATTGGGGTGAGTTTAATTTTTTTCTTTACAACACTCCCAGTGTCGTTTTGAATGTGTCTTTGTCAGTCTCTTGTCAGCCTTTTGTTCCTCAATCATTTCTCTTTGTCTTAATCAGACATGTTTGCATCAGCTGTTGCTATATGCATGCATCAAATTTTAATGCCTTATGTTCCATTATGAGAAACTGGACTTGATAGTGGTTTCCAACAATATATCTCTATCAACTCATCACCTTTTTTGATACTATTTTGCATTAACCAATCCTAACCCCATCATATTAAATGCAGAAATTACTTGGTTTGTTGCTTCCATACTTCTGTCACACTGAACGGCCAAAAAGCTCACCTCGTTTTTGTGTTTGCCAACCTCTCTTATTGTTAATATGGCCTGCGGATCTCTGATTTTGAAGGGGCTTGCGAACAAGTGAATGAGCAGGGAATGAAAAGTCTTCGGCTAGCATTTATGAATTTGCTGGTAAGATTCACAGTTTCACTTGGCTATTATTGTGACTTTACAAAAAAAAAAAAAAAAAAATTAATTTCATAATGACCTGTGAAGATAATTTACCTGTTTTGAGTTTGCCTTTCCAGATTATTATTGTTTCTTATAACAGTGTTTTTTATACCATACATTTTCTGAATGAGTCTGGTTTTCCTGTTCATTTCAAATGGAAACTCTCTTTTTGATACAGTACTTGTTGCTTGATGATTTGAGCCACTAGTCACTGAACACCATCCCTCGTCTTGGTTTTATAACAGAACATACCTTTGTCACTTTGTGACCATTCTTGAACTTCCATCCTGCAGAGTTATTAAAATATGCCGGGCATAGAAGAATGTGATTAAAATAATTCGTGCCGCTGGTTACCAAACACCGTCCCTCATATTAGTTTTATAACACAACATGCCTATGTCACTTCGTGACCCTTCTTGAACTTCCATCCTGCAATATAGTTAAAATATGCCGGGCATAGAAGAGTTTGATTAAACTATGTGGGGCATAGAAGAATTTGATTGTATTATGATTGTGTGTCCAACAATTCAAATATTCAATATTCTGTCACGCATCAGACTAATTGTATTGATGGTTAGATGATTATATTGATTATAATGATGTATAATAAATACATGTATGCATAGTTTAGTGTAATTGTATCCTCAATGTTTCCGCTCAGGCACTGATGTGGCTAGCTTTTGATCAATTTGACATGGGAACATTGCTGGTTGAACAATAAGAAATCAAAATGGAGGGTGGTAAAAAGTACAATCGAGTTAAAATGAGCTAATCTTTATCACGCCGATTTAAAAGGGAAGCCTTGGCTTGAGTTATTGATAATACAACATTACTTAACAAGTAACGTGAAGATTGAAAGTTCACATTTCCATGATTTAGTTTAGTAGTTTAGTGACCCACGTTATGATATCAAAGCTCTCTCATTTTGACTACAATTAGACCACAAAATCCAGTTAAAGACTTACAAAGGTTCGTATTGCCTGATTTGAGTTCTTATCTTCTACTAGAGAAAATTTGCATTTCAACATTATTTAAATCTGCATATTCAATATTTTGGTGCATAAAACTAATATGCATCCAAAACTGAATAGTTTAACTCTTCAATTACTTCCCAAGTTTGTTCTCTTTAAAATTGTTTTCAATATGTTGCTATTTCTTGAATACCGTTTTCAATATCTGATGTTCTCCAATGTTTAGTTTTATGCTGGTGTGGAGGTATTTCGCCCGTAAATCTTTTGCTCCATTATAAGATATCTTATATCAACTAAACCATTCTTTGAGGACAAAATATAGGATTAAATTGACGTTGCACTGTGAAGAGTGAACCTTGTGCCGGAAAAAGGAGATTTTATTTGTAGGTTTGCTGCGTCTTCCATCCCTAACGTAGAAATTCCCTTACGCATTAAAGCAAAATGATATGCATTTCCTCCGAATTGATAGCTCACCAAACATGCGCGGATGCGTCTACAAAGTCAAAAGAGCACATTCTATAGACGGCCTTTTTTTCCTGCCACTTTTGGTGATCATACATTGGACGAAAAATGTAAAGTCTATAGTCGTCCAATCAATTTTACATGTTGTGCGTGCTTGTTGGTTTAGTTGATAAAGCTTCTTGCATAATACAAGAATTATGTGATTCAAACTTTACTCACATGGACAAAAAGGAGAATTTATTTTCATTCCTGCAATAGTTGAAAGTATTAAGATATCGAATTATATATTACATTGATCATTATAAAATAAATTTCAGATGCAGGTCAAGTTAACGATGAGAATTGAGAAGTTGCATGTGTCCACATGAGGATTTGTAAAATGTATCCTTTATTTTCATGGGCAAATGCGAGTGGTAGCTTTTAAAAACAATATCCATTCCCCATCCTTCCTTTTCTTGACTTCATTGTTTACTTTGTCAGATAAAGGGCATTATTATTGTTGAATTACATTTCACATTGATTAGTAAAGAAAAGTCACTTGAATTAATAATAAGATTGCGTCCCTCCATCTCATAGTACAATAGTCTTTCTATGGAATGATCATCTGAGACTTAAGAGTCCATTTGAAATTATTTTTGAGAAGTTTAAGAATGATTTTGAAAAGTTAAAAGTTAATTTTAATATTTAATAAAATTTTTAAAAATTACTTTCGTGAAAAATCACCATATCCTACTATAGATTTTAAAAAGCAAGGAATGAGTAAGTTTTTTAAACGATTTTGCTAAGTTACAACAGTTGTAACTTAACAGCTCCCTTTTATAAAATTTGATTTTAAGAATAAATTTTATACTTAATACAATCATATATACATACACCCTCGTATATATAACAAAAATCCAAAATTATACTTATTCAATTAGGAAATAAAATACTTAAATTTAGAGAGGTTATAATTATTACCATTTATATAGAGATAACAGAATAAAAGAAATAAAATTTATAAAATATAAATATTTTTTTAGTTAGCAATTTTTATATACACAATAAAAAAATTATATACACATGTATATAAAAGGTGCAAATAAATTTTCTTCAATATCGTGTTTATTTTAGTTATTTATGTTCTTATAGTATTTTAGCAATAAGATCTATTAAATATATTCTACTAGTTTTAAAATTCATAGACATTTAAAAATAAATTTTATCAAATATTTAACTTATTTTCTTCACACTTAATTATTTTTATAGTACAAATAGCAATAATTATTTAAAATTATTTAACCATACTTGTCCTTAGCTTTATTAATTGTTTACTTATAATTATTAGCCCAAGTCAAGTGAAGGTCGTTTTTTTCATTTGTAGAGAAAAGAAAAAGAACATATTGTGGTTGCCATTGGCACTAAGCCTCGCATAGTGTGAACAAATGGGCTAAGTATGCATACGCATTGTTGAGCATCTTCTTCTTTTTGGTTAGTAGGACCAATGGGCTTTACTTGGACGACTGGCTCAATGAGAAAATATAACAATTTGCAAGTCTCCTCTACATTTTTTCCCTGTTTTCAAATTCACATGTCTGCTGTATCAGTATATGCCAATTTCCTTTATTTAAAGCTTGTATCAATCTTACCTAGCAATTAAGTTTCTGAATCTATTAAAAACGATCAGTATGCGCTTATCAATTTTCTTTGTTCCTAACGGTTGTTACAATATCTCAAGGCAATCTTTGCTATGACTACTTAAAAAAATTTAACAACAGATCAATCAGCTCTTCTTGCATTCAAAGCTCATGTAGTTGACTATCGGAGTGCCTTGGCAAATAATTGGTCTATGTCTTATCCAATATAAATATGTGCATTGGTATTTCTTCTTATTTGCCCCATCAAAGAGTCACGGCCTTGAATCTTTCAGATATAGGTCTTGGCGGGTGGCGGCGCCATTGTTTCACACTTAGGAAATCTCTCATTCCTAATGTCTCGTGATCTTACTTGAATAATTTTCATGGTCATTTGCCTAATGAATTTGGGCAATTAAGTCGACCGAGATTTATTAGTTTCACTTTCAATAAATTGAGTGGAAGCACTCCAACATGGATTGGTGTCTTATCCAAACCACGAATTTTAAGGCCTTGTAATAACAGTTTTACAGTTGTAATCCCAAATTCTCTCTTCAATTTATCAAACCTGGAGATGTTAGACGCAATGTTCAATGTTATTGATGGAAGTATTCCTTCAGGGATAGGAAATTTGAGCAACCTTTTCAACCTCAATCTTGGTTATAACAACTCCATTATTCTTGTAAACCCGCCTCAATGTAATTACAACACGTTCGCTTGATCTTATAAAATTCTGAATTAGAATTAACAATAACTTTGAACAATTAACTAAATAAATTATTTTTATAATAATTTTCTTTTATGACTTAGGTCTTTTAACAATATTTGGCCATTTACAGTTGCTTTAAAATAAGTTTAATTTGGTTATTTTACCCTTATAATATAAACTGACCAGATTACCCCAAGAAATATGTATTATTGTATGTAATATAGAGCATTGGCATTTAGTTTTATGTTTTGTAATATATTTTTTAAAAATAAAATTCAATAATTTTCAATAACCTGCATGTTGTAAGTACGTTTTGTTAATACTTAGACATCATTTAGAGGTAATAAATTTTGTATAAAAAATTATTGAAATAAAAAAAAATTGTATTTTTAGTAGTTTTACCTTATGAAGGTAAAATACATCATATTAAATTCATGTTAAAGCAAACTTAGTGATTAAATATAATAAAAGAATATAAATTTCAAAAATAAAGTAAGATGGATTTAATTAATTGATTCTCCAAAATTTTTCTTTGCTTGAATTTTCTTAAGAATAATGTGATCTTGTTACAACTGTTAGAAAGCGGATGGATTTTTTTTTGAAAATTAAGAGGTAGAAATATCATCACTCATAAATTATTATAAAACTAATAACACATCTTTTGTAGGAGAATTTTATTATTATGCATTATGAAATTAAATTAATGTTAAGTGAAAAGCTCAATAACTCGAGTGTTGGCGACTTGGCGTTAAATCGCTATGGTAGGTGAAATTCCAACCAAGATTGGGCAATCTAGAAAATATAGAGACTTAGGTGGTGTTTTTTTTTTTTTGTCTGAAATCTGAATATACCTTAATTAGTCTGAATTCTGAATAGACCTGAATGTCTGAATCTGAATAATATGTTTGTTTTTTCGTCTGAATCTCAGAAAATAAGTATTAAGTTGTTTGTTTTTTTCAACTTAAAAAACTAAAGATATGTACTTTTACATTTATATCCTTATTAAATTTGAATGTCAAATAAATAATATATTAAATACCACAATATTTTAACATTTATAAGTAAAATAATATATTAATGGGAGATTCAAGAACTAAATGAGAGAAGCAAAGTAAGGAAGGATTCCATGATGGCAAAAAAAATAATGATGAGATTATTATGTGGGGTAAATGTCTATGGGTGAATTTTGGGATTTACATGAAAAATAAATTATAAAGCATGGATATTTTTGACATTAGAAAGTAACTGACTTAATTCAGATTTCTCCATTCAGTAAAAAGCCAAAAAAAGCTTATTTTATTAAGTCAAAATTATCTAAAAAGTCTCATTAAGTTATAAAAACAAACACTTCTAATTAACTTAATCAATTAAGTTAAGTCACTTTAAGTCATTAAGTTAAAAAACAAACGCCACCTTACTCTTGGTGTAGATAACTTAATTGGTAACATTCCACCCAAGATCTTCAATATTTCAACCATAAGATCTCTTAATCTGCTTGGCAATCAACTCTCAGTCCACTTACCATCAACGATTGACCACTCGCTTCCGAAAATAAAGTTCTTAAACCTGCCGACCAACAATCTTATCGAAACAATTACCAACTCCAACATCAATGCATCTAACCTCATTGGCCTAGACTTGAGCTTTAACTCATTCTCAGGCCATATTCCAAATACACTTGGCAGCTTAAGACACCATAGCGTGCTCAACCTTATGCATAATAACTTGTCGACAGAATCATCTTCAGTAGATCAGTGGAGTTTTCTCTCTTTTTGGACTAATTGCAGAAATCTAGCCTATTTAGCCTTAACTTCTGATGCCTTACACGGCATCCTTCCAACATTAATTGGAAATTTCTCTACTTCTCTTCAGTATTTCTACGCATTGGAATGCAAGCCCAAGAGCAACATTCCCAAAGAAATTGGTAATTTACGTGGCTTGATATTCTGAAGCCTCAGCACCAATGACTTGAATGGAACGATTCCAGCATCGATGGGTACAATGAAGCAGCTACAAAATTTAGATCTCCTAGTTAATAATTTGCAAGGATCCATTCCTTATGATATTTGCCATTTGCAGAGATTAGGCGGATTATTTTTATATGAAAATAAGATCTCCGGACCTATACCACAATGTTTGGGGAGTTTGGATTCTCTAAAAGTACTCCAATTAGCCTCCAATAAGCTCACTTCTGTTATACCATCATCCTTGTGGAGTCTTGAGTATATCTTACAGATAAACTTATTCTCAAATTCATTAAGTGATTTTCTATCTTCAAATATACAAAACTTGAAGGTCTTGATAGGTTTAGATTTATCAAGAAATCAATTTTATGGTGATATTCCAATAATTATCGGTGGTCTCAAAGATCTGACAACTCTATTTTTGGCTAGTATTCGATCTCGAGGTTCTATACCAAATTCATTTGAAAGTTTAGCAAGCTTGGAATTCTTGGATCTTTCATCTAACAATCTCTTTGGTAAAATTCCTAAGTCATTACAGGCACATTCGAATCTAAACAACTCAACGTCTCTTACAATAGGCTATAAGGAGAAATCCCAACTAATGGACGTTTTGGAAACTTCTCAAGTCAATCATTTATTTCAAATTATGCACTTTGTGCCCACCAAGATTCCAAGTCCCATCTTGGAAGGAAGAAGATAGTAAAGGATCCAAGAAACCTACTCAACTCGTCCTAAAATATACTTTACCTGTAATAATAACCATAGCACTAATAGTAAACGCCATTGTCTTCTTTATAAGATGCCGAAACAAAAGTGTAAAAGATCTAGATCAAGAAAGATTTGTTATCTCTGGCAACATGGAGAAGAACTTCCTATCTAGGTATTCTACAAGCAACTGATGAATTTAATGAATGCAACTTGCTTGTACACAGAGCTTGGGATTAGTGTATAAATGGATATTTTTAGATGAGACTAATGTTGCAATAGAAGTTTTCAATTTGCAGCTAGAGCAAGCTTTTAGGAGTTTTGATTCAAAATGTGAAGTACATAAAAATGTCTGCCATCGAAATCTCATAAGAATCTTGACAACTATTGCAATTACTTAAGTTCATGCATCATGCTAATGGCAGTCTTGAGAAGTGGTTGTATTCTCACAATTATTTTCTAGATTTCTTAGAGAGGTTAAATATAATGATAGACATGGCGTTAGCTCTTGAATATCTCCATCACGGTCGTTCAGCACTTATGGTTCATTGTGATTTAAAGCCTAGCAATATTCACTTGGATGAAGATATGGTTGCACATGTTAGTGACTTTGGCATCTCTAAACTCTTAGGTGAAGGAGAAGACTCAATGACATAGACCATGACAATTGCTACAATTGGTTATATGGCACTTAGTAATGCTCCAAGTCTAATTCTTAATTTTGTTCTTTTTTCAAGGTAGGCATAGTTTAGACAGATTATTATAATAACTGTTAGCCTAAAGGGCTATACATATTATAATTTTGATGATAACAAACATATGTATTAAGTGTTTTAATAATTCTTGTATTTCACAAGCTCACTAGCTTTTTGAAGGATAATCTTCATGCAAGTGGAATCGAGTTCAAGACACTCAAAGGACAACGGCGAAATCAAGAATAGGAATTAAAGCTCAACGGATAAATCTAGTGCGACAATTTCTTGTAAAGCCGGTATGATTTATTTTATGCTTGGTTTAGCATTTGTGAAGCTCAATAGATGTTTTAGTAAATAATTATTTTGGTTTTGAGAAATTTGGTTTAAGATGAAAAAGTTTTAAATTTCGGAGTTGGACTTACTTATCAAGTTTTAAATCTTTTGGGCTATATTGTGACTTACAAAAGATTGAGGGTCTAAGTGAAAGTTTTTGAAAACTTTAAATCTTCTTGATAATTTGGTTAAAACTCAAAAAGGACCCATTTGAAAAGATTTGCCATAGTTGGGGCCATACCATAATTTTATAAAGTTTTGGGAATTATTTATTTTTAAATATTCCGAAATTGGACTTGTTTGAAAAGGTTTGAGACTTTCTGGGCCATAGTATAATTACATAAAGTATTGGGGCAAAACTGTAATTTCAGGAACAATGGTACTGTAGCAAATTTCAAAAATAACGGTAATATCACTGTTCATTCCGGCCAATGTTAAACTGGCCAAGCAATCGGATTTTGACAATAACGACTAGTTTTTCGGGTTTAACTATAAAAACTCAAATCCAACTTCTTTTTAAAGACTAATGCAAGTATAAACAAGATCCCATAACATATATTGAGCTTCCAAATTGCAAAATCATTATAGATTAAATCATTTTGTGCTATTATTTGTGAATCCACTCTTATAGTGAGTTTATTGTGTAATTTTCATTTCTTACCAAATTGAGTGTATTCAAGTGAGGGAAACACTTGAGATAAAGGGATTAGGGTAATAATCTCTTCATTGTAAAGGTCTATTGACACCTTAAAGTCAAGTGTAAAGAACTTAAAGCCTTGGGAGGCTTGGATAGTGAAATCCTCAAGCTTGGTTGGCTTGGAGCGTGGGACGTGGCGGATTGCCGAACCACGTAGAATTTGCTGTGTTTGCATTCTCTTCCCTTACACTTTTATCTTTAAGCATTGTTAAATTTATTGTATTTGATTTAATTGTTGCAAGATTTATTGTTTTTGTGTGCATTAAGGCATTAGATTAAATTGGTGGGCGTTTTGGTTAGCTTTAGTTTTAAAAACCCAATTCACCCCCCCTCTTGGGGTGCATAATTTGTTTTTCAATAACCATATAATTTGTTTATCATTTATTTGATAATGAAATATCTTACTAATAAATTGATATTAAAAAACACAGTATGGGGTAGAGGGAATTGTTTCCATCAAATGTGATGTCTATAGTTAAGATGTTTTATTGCTGGAAAAGTTCACTAGAAAGAAGCCTACAATTGAAATGGTTATTGGATAAATGAATTTATGGTGTGTTTACTAAACTGGAATCAGAATGGACTGGAATCGGCATAGGAAAAGAGAATCAAATAAGTTGTTTATTTGAATTGTAGGAATCGAAATCGGGATGAGCTGGATTGCCATTAATTTATTGGAATCAGAATGAATTAGATTGTAACAATTTTTAAAAAAATATTTAATGAATTATTGTCATAATTATTATTTTATATTTTAATTGTAGTGATTATTTATTAAAAATTATTATTATTAATAATTATTGTCCATAATGTATTAATATATTAATTATTGTGATTATTTATTCAAAAACTATAAAATTTAACATATTATTGTTAATAATATATTAATATATTAATTAATTAATTATAATAATATATTAATTAATTATAAATGAGGACAAAGTGAGTATTTTTAATTTTGGGGAGGGTAAAGTAATCAATCTTGGATGGAAGACTCATTCCCACCCCCTAAGAATGAGTCTCTCATTCCTCATTTTTAAGTGGTGAACCCCATGATTCTGATTCTGATTCTGATTCCCGACTTTATTTTGTGAAGTAAACGTTGTTAATGATTTTGATTCCAAATTCTAATTCTCTAATCCAGAAAGTAAACGCACCATTAAATAATTGGGTGAATGAGTCTTTACCTCATGGATTGAGTGAAGTTGTTGATGCAAATTTGATGCAAGAAGAGCAAGCTTTTTGGCCCAAAATGGATTGTTTATTAATCATCATCCGGTTAGCATTAGATTGTTGCATGGACTCGCCTGGCCAGAGGATATATACGACAGATGCTGCAACAAAACTCAGGAAAATTAGAGTGAAATTTCTGGATGCATGATGTCGTGGCAACTTAATGCAGCACTGAATGTGTGTAAACTTGTTCATTTTATGAGTGCTTTATTTTTATTTTTATTTTTGGCTTCCGTAATAAGAGCCATTACTTTGAGCTTAGCAGAAATTGTATTGCCAAATCTTTGCATTTTTGCATTTACATTTAAGTTCTATAAAACTATGTGTATAATTGATACTAGTTTCGGTATGTATCCATTTCAATTCTCTAGAGATTATGTACAGAGTAACGATCATAATATTCTTAAAATTAAGCAAGAACCCCAAGCATATATATCTAATGGTACAACGGTTCAAATAAATCACGTACATATTGGTGTCAGAACTGAATTACTATATATATACACACATTCAAATTCTTCGGTACTAGGCATTTAATATTGTAATTAACATACATTTTGGTCAAATTTGAATAGATCTTTGGTGGCAGAACGATAAGAAATGAAAATTGAGGATGGTAAAAGTACAGTCACGTTAAAGCGGGCTAATAATTGTCACACCACTCCAAAGTAGACGCCTTGACTAAAGTTATTGAACATTACTTAACAAGAAAGCGTGAAGATTAAGTTTACATTACCATGATTTACTGGCCCACGTTATGATATCAAGCTGTCTAGTTTTGACTGTAATTGGACCACAAAATCCAATAAAAGACTTGCAAAGATTCATATTGCCTGTTTTGACTTTATCTTATCTTTCACTGGAGAAAATTGGCATCTCAGTGTAACGTGGAATTGTGTCTTCAATACTTGGTGGATAAAACTAATAGGTATCCAAAATTTAACAGGTTCTCGCCAATTGTTTCACATACTTTCTTTATTGAATCTTGTTCTTGCCACATGGTTTGTTTTGGTTGAATCTCTTTTTCGATATATGAGTCCCTTAAAATTGATTTTTACGTTGCTGAGGGGGATTTAATCAACAAATCTTTTAGAGAATTATAAGAGATCTTGCCATCTAAACCATTCCTCCGAGGACAGGGAAAATGGGTTAAATTGACAATGCAGTGCGAAACTTGTGTTGTAAACAGGAGATTTGATTCATCGATTTGCTCTGTCTTCCACTTATTACGTAGCAATTCCCTTGTGCGTTGGAACTAAAGATGTGCATTTCATCCGAATTGATAGCTCAAATAACATGCGCCTACAAGGGCAAAAGAGCACATTCTTTGGACTTTTTTTCCCCCCCAAGTCATCTTTTGGTGATTTTCATTGTAAATTTTATAATCGTCAAATCAATTTTATACGTTTTAAATATTAATTGTTCAGTTGGTAAAATTTTTAGGGTGGTACATGATGTATAAGCCCTACTCATATGATAAAAATTATATTTAATTTGATAGACTATTTTTTATTTCACCTCATTCTCTTCTAATGAGAACCGAATCCAAGATCTTTTATCTTAGTCTCTTAGACAGGCTGCTCTTTCACCACTTGAGGTAGGCCTTCGCCTAACTTCCATCTTCTTCATCTGTATATGGTCTCCGAAATCTTAGCTTGTGAATGACAATGAAGATTTTTTCAAAGTAAAATGCAACATTTTCTTTTGTGTTAGAGGAAATTTCTGTTGAGATGGAAAACATGCGCCACAACATATATGCATCAAAAGTCTTCTTTCTTATCCTCAAGACTGCTCATTTGATCATTTTACCACTACGAATATACGTGGCCATTGCATATTTGCTCGTTGTTACAGAAGTTCAATGAATGACTATAATTATAATGCAATCATGATCAAATAAATCTCAAATGCAGGTCAAATTAATGCTTAGAAGTTGTATGTGTCCACAGTAGACAGGAGTTGTAAAATGCGCCACCACCGAAAGCAAAACAGTAATGTCATTGTCAAAGTGGGCACCACTATTTTCATGCATTGCAATCAAAAGGGGATGAAATGAAATTGATGCTTAATGAGTGGATATCGGTCTATTGCTCCATTACTTATGATAGGGATGTGGGGTTAGGTCCATGGTCCATGGTTCATTTTCATCCTTTATCCTATTTTTATGAGCAAGTGCTAATTACAGGTTTAAGCTACAATATTTATTCCCCTACCTTCCTATTCTTGATTTTATATATTAAAAATTTAAGCTATTAGATAATGGTCGTCATTAATATTAAAAATTAAGTCTTGCACATTCTTTCTCATGAAAAATATCGGATAAGATTGAGATAGATCAAGATTTAATAAAACTATACTCTAAAAATTGTCAATTTCAAAATTGATTGAAAAATAATGAGACACGAGGTTTGAGCACAGATCTTGACTCATATACAATGTTTATGAACCACTTGACCTCTAAAGATTTCATAGCAAAGTGGATAGAAAGATTAGATTAATAAATTTAGTCATTGTGAATATCATGCTAATCATATTGGATTCAAAACAAAGTGGGGCAAAAGACTAGGTTGCTATATTTAATCCTTGTGAATATCGTGCTAATCATAGTGGATGAAGCAGGCCTGATGCCTTTTCGAAAATGCTATTTCTTCATAAGAGGGGAAAAAAAAAGTAGTCGATATACATTACCAAATACCAATGTGGTGATACTTTCCGAAAGCTGCTAAACTATAATCACTTTGGGATCTGAATAAAAGAAAGCTTATTGATACAATCATTTAACATGGTTGATTACCCTTTGAGATTTATAGCACCGTTCTTGTTATTATAGTAGGCATTGACAAATCCAGTGGGCAATTAATTAAATGGGAAAAAAAAATTCTAATCATGGCAACAGATACATATTATGCTAATAAATATAAACGCTACTTCATTCTTTATTGGTATTCATCTTGTACTTCGTCACAAAGGCATTAAGTACATCTCACAAGAAAAAGTTTCCTTTGCTATAGAAAATACATAAGAAATGAATTGATATCATTGAGCCTTGAACTTCATTTGCATGCTAAGCTTTTGCAGTCAAATGATTTCCCTTTTTAGAAAATGCGCCGAATTTGTGGGGCCAAACCCCATGTTTTTACATTTGCTTTTACTTTGATGAATCCAACCAAAAAAATTAATCATATGAAAATGCCTTCCACTCATGCTTTTATTTCTCTTCTACAGGTTCTTTCCACCTATAAATTGAGAGCAAACCAAAGCCAAATCCACAGCATCACCCATCTAACAAAGCACATTAGTCTCGAGCTTGTAAGTCCATTTGATTCGTACTAAATCGAAAAATGGAGGCCTCGCATGTGGCAGCATTTTGCACACTGGTGGTTCTTCTTCTGGCAGCTGAAACACAAGTCTCGGTGGCAGTGACATGCAGCCCAACCCAACTGAGCTCTTGTGTTAGCGCCATCACATCTTCAACTCCACCATCAAGGCTCTGCTGCAGCAAGATCAAAGAGCAGAAGCCTTGCCTTTGCCAGTACCTTCGAAATCCGAGCCTCAGGAAGTTTATCAACACCCCAAATGCCAGGAGAGTTGCCAGCACTTGCGGCACTCCCTTCCCAAAATGCTAAATTTCTCTTCTCTCCCATGTCTTTTTGCTGCATTAAGCTCGTTTAATGCATAGTCTAATATCGAGTGGTGATTGAAGAGAATTATGAGTTAGTAGTTTAATTGTGCTGTGTTTTATGTTGTTGTTGTGATACTTGTGGAAACAATGTTGGGGGTCATGGGTTACATCACATGGCACCAACACGTGTCTTAGTTAGTGTGTTCTGTTTGTTCCGAAGGCACTATTTATTATTTATAAGCGAAATCACTGTTGTATCGTCTTCCTTTCTCTCTGTCTTGTATCCTTTGTTATTTGCAGTAAATCTAAACAAATCAGCGGCAATAGAAACTTTGGGAGTGTCTGCTCTTGGGTTGTGTCTGTCAGGGGCAAACTCAAGGTCTTTGAGAATCTATGACTAAATTATAATTTATTGTATTTGTTTGTGTGAATGACAGTACATATAAAAGAGTGAGAAATATATATACAGGAAAATTGCAACATTAAGAACTTCGTTTTAAACAAAATACATATATATTTAATTAGATAAGTCTTTAACCCCAATTGAAATAATAAGTTACTCTTTTAATATTGAACTTTAAAGATCCCAATGTTAAAGAGTAACTTTCAATTAGTCTAATAGAGACTGCTTTAGGGACATAGACTTGAAGAAAAAAGTGAAAATCCTATTTTCACATTAAAAAAAAAAGAATAAAACTTCAGGCATTTTAAAGAATGTTAAAGCCCTGCTTAGCCCTCACGAAGAGCAGCCCCTCATGTTTGGAATATAGCATTAGACACCATTATAACACTGTTCTCATCGAAATAATGCTATCACACGTTTGGCTCAAAAGGAATGAAAAAAGGGGGGAAAAAAAAAGATTGCATTGCATTATGATTCAAATTTAATGGAGCTTTTACCACATTGAATTATCACGACCCCTGTGATAAACTCAGAGAATTTTGAGCAAAAGTTGTATCCCCTCCTAGAGAAGAATTCCCATTATATACTATGAATAGAAGCTTATGTTTAGCCCTAAACATAGCTAAACTACCATATACAGATCTGCCTAAAATAGCCTACAGCTAGTTTATCCTAAATAAGGAAAACATAAAAGATTTACAATCATAAAGACAGTTGTTACAATCAGACAAGCATAGAATCGCCATAGAATCCGCTAATTCCTTTGACATCTCTCAAATTGATCCGGTAAATCTACAAGCATCAATTTGCTAACAAGAAAGTTATGTCAGACGTGTCATGGATTTGGTGAAGATATCCGCAATCCGAGAGTGGTAGAGATATGTGGGAGGTGATAACTGCGGTCATAGGCCTCTCGAATAGAGTGGCGCCAACCTCATGTGTTTCGTGCGCTCGTGATAGGCGAGTTGGCGGATTTGGATGGCGCTAGTGTTGTCAGCATGTAGGGGAGTTGGTTGATTTTGTGAGAAACCAAGCTCGGTTAAGAGACCACGCAGCCAAATGATCTCGGAGCATGTTGCAGACATGGCGCGGTATTCAACCTCAGTGGATGATTTGGAAACTGAGTCTTGCTTTTTGCATTTCCAAGAGATAAGAGCATCACCAAGAAACATGCACCATCCCATAGTAGATTTTCTTGTGTCTGGGCAGCCAGCCCAATCTGCATCACTGTAAGCTTGTAGGTGGAATGAAGAACCAGCAAGGAAGAACAAACCACGACTAGGAGTGCCAAGAAGATATCTAATGATGCGCGGATCATGGATAGGTGGAGATGTCGAGGGCTTGCATGAACTTCTTGAGTGGCATAAGAGATGTCGAGATGGATATAGTTAGATAGATAAGACTACCAACCAGCTTCAGATATAAAGTAGGATCTTGAAGTAGTTCCCTTCGTCTCGCCGATATTTCACATTAAGTTCCATTGGAGTGTCAACAATTTGTGTCCATAAGTCTAGCTAATCAATCAAACTCAATATATTTGCTGATTCAAGATACCTTGAGGCCGATGATGCACCTCTAACCCCAAAAAATAGGTGAGTTGACCTAGGTCTTTCATGTGAAAAGTGGAGTGCAACAAATTCTGAAGTTTAGAAATTGCCTCCACATCCGAACCAGTGATAACGATGTCGTCCACATAAACAAGGAGAGCAACTATGCCCTTAGATGTCTGTTGGAGAAAAAGAGAGGAGTCATACTGACTTTGAGTGAATGAAAAGCCGAGGAGAGTTGATCGAAACTTCTCAAACCATACTCGCGGTGCCTGCTTCAACCCATACAAAGAACGCTTTAGTTTGCAAACATCATTAGGCGAGGAAGTAGTCATACCATAGGGAAGTTTCATGTAAACTTCCTCCTTGAGATCACCATGTAAGAAAGCGTTCTTTACATCCATTTGATGTAAAGACCATGACTGTGATGCAGCAAGGGCTAGTATTGTTCGAACAGTGGTCATTTTGGCTACCGGTGCGAAGGTCTCGTCGTAGTCTAGGCCATATTCTTGCCTGTTGCCAAGAACCACCAACCGAGCCTTGTAACGATCTATGGATCCATCAGAATGCAGCTTGATAGAAAACACTAACTTACTACCGAGGGGTTTCACAGATGGGGGACATGGAACAACATCCCAAGTCTGGTTTTCTTCAAGTGCAAGAAATTCTATTTCAATAGCTTTTCTCCAACATTCATGCTCCATTGCTTGTTTATATGATGAAGGAATAGGAATAGAAGACAAAGTGGCTGTCAAAGACAAAGGAGAGGTGAATCCATACCTATCTGGTGGTCTACGAACCCGAGTACCGTGTCTGAGAGGTTCGTGAATTCTTTGGGCCGAATCAAAGATTTGGGGAATGGTGAAGGGGCTTGAAAGGTCATCAATTCTTGCGTCGATAGACTATGAGAGGTTTAGAAGGTACAGAATCTGCAGAAGAGTTAGTAAACTTTGGCAAAACAGAAAATGAAGGGGAAAGATCATCGTGTGCAGAAAAGAAATATTGATTTTCAAAGAAAATCACATTTCGAGAAACCCTTATACGACGCAGATTGGGATCATAACAAAGAAAACCTTTTTGGTGCATAGAATATCCTAGAAAGGCACATTTCACAGCCTGAGCTGTGAGTTTTGTGCGTTCATGTGGAGGAAGATGAACATAGCACACACAACCGAAGTTACGGAGATGAGAATAAGTTGGTTTATGGCCAAATAACCGAAAGAAAGGAGAGACATGGTTCAAGGAGGGAGAGGGCAATCTGTTGATGAGATATACAGCAGTGGAGAGAGCTTCACACCAAAAACGAGTGGGTACAAATGACTCTAATAGAAGAGTGCGGACAACATCGAGAAGGTGACGGTTCTTTCTTTCAGCCACCCCATTTTGTTGGGGAGTTGAAGGACAAGACCTTTGAGAAATTATCCCATTGGTGTGCAAAAATTCTTGAAATACATGAGACATATATTCACCCCCATTATCGGAGCGAAGAATTTTGATATTAGCAGAAAATTGGGTCTGAATATATGCATGAAAAAGCTTAAAAACGGAAAACACTTCATCTTTAGAATGCAGAAAATAAATCCATGTGAAGCGACTATAGTCATCAATAAAAGTGACAAAGTACTTGTAATTAGCATGAGATGTAACAGGCGCCATACCCCACACATCACTATGTATCAAATCAAAAGGCTGGACAACATTTGGTGTGTGAGTGGGAAATGGAAGAATTTTACTTTTTCCTAGCTTACAAGAATTGCAATCAAATTGAACTTCACTAAGGGATGGTGATATTTTATTCCCAAGTAAACCAGAATTTAGCAAAGCATGAAGTACATTAGAGTTTGGGTGTCCTAGACGTTTATGCCATGCTTGATAATCAATATAATTAAAGTTACAAGTAGTGACGGGTAACGAGAAACATAGAGACTCAGGAATTTTGAGAGGGAAAAGACATCCTATTTTAGGCCCCCTCGCGATCATCTTCCCTGATCACGATCCGCACAACACAACCAGATTTAGAATTCCTCTTTACAATTATTGTCAACTAATGACCGATCTTAGTGGTAAGACCAGGAGAGACAAAGACATTGGTTATAGAAGAAGAAACATCACCAGTGGCAGTGATAGGCAAAGAGTTGCCATCAGCTGTATGAATTTTTAGATTTCCAAGGTATTTACTTACATTGGTGAGGAATTTAGTGTTGTTTGTCATGTGATGGGAAGCCCCAGAATCAAAGTACCAGGGAGATGATGTAGACAGTGAGTTACCTGAGAGTCCTAATGCGGAGAATGCAGTAATGATCATTTGTTGAATCATTTCTGGGGTCACAGATTGAGCGAGCAGGAGCACTTTGTGTCAGATGTACTGTATCCACAGAACTACCAGCACTAGAAGAACCAACTGAGGCAGCATATGCTATTTCAGATTTCTTGGGGGGTCGAGTAGGGCATTCCTTATTGATATGGCCATTCTTTTTGCAGTAGTTGCAGAATTTTTTTGAACAGTTTGAAGCATAATGTCCAAATCCTTTGCAGCAAAAACATTGAACGGTACTCATGTCCCTACCTTTTGGCTTGCCTTGAGCTGCATAAGCCATAGGAGCAGAAGTGTTTTTATGTTGTTCCATGGTGTTTTGAGTGATAAGTCGTTGCTCTTCACGAAATAAGTCATTGAGGCATGTATCCAAGGAAGGGACAGATTCTCGGTTCATAAGATTGGACCTGGTGCTTTCAAATTCGTGTCTCGTTCATCGAAATGGTCCTCTTAGTAGTTTCATGTGCAGTTGAACAGAACTAAGACCGGAGGTAAGGTAGCATAGACTATATCAAGATATTCGCACCAAAGATTCATGAAGCTAGAATAAAAATCGTAAATAGAGATCGCCACGATGGAGACCCAGCTCATGTTCGAAATCGACGGTGTTATGGTGACTATAGAGTTTCTTCAAATGATTCCACATTTCTGCTGCGGTCTTAAAGGGTCGAAGATTCAAGATGAAGTTGGATTCCACAGATCCTAGAATCCATGCCATGATTTGAGCATCCTTGACTTCCCACTTGGCATACTCATCCTCGTCAATGTCTTTTGTCGCGGGTTTCCTGCCATCAACATGTCCCCATAGATCTTTACCTTTGACAAATATCTCGAAATGAAATGCCCAGGCTGAGTAGTTTGTGCCATTAAAACGAATCAAGAAGGCATCATACTTGTCTGAAGACATGAGGCTGAGATAACTTGATCAAAAAATAACTAAGAAGAAGGGACTGAACTAGGAAGAATAGAATTCAGAACCTGGTCTCTGATACCATGATAAACTCAGAGAATTTTGAGCAAAAGTTGTATCCCCTCCTAGAGAAGAATTCCCATTATATACTATGAATAGAAGCTTATGTTTAGCCCTAAACATAGCTAAACTACCATATACAGATCTGCCTAAAATAACCTACAGCTAGTTTATCCTAAATAAGGAAAACATAAAAGATTTACAATCATAAAGACAGTTGTTACAACTGTACAAGCATAGAATCTGCCGTAGAATCTGCTAATTCCTTTGACACCCTGCGGAAATAAGCCGCATTGCATTAGCTTCCAATTTGTTATTTCAATAATTCTAATTCTTGATATAAATTTTTATCTTAAATATTATTGGTCAAACCGCATTGCAAACTTGCAAAAGCTCTATCAATGAGGATTTCAATGGTTGGTGATGCATGGAAAAATTAAAACTGGAGAGGAGCTTTTTAAGGGCCATATTCTGGACAAAATTAATTGTGAAAGATGCGGCCATGAGAGCGAAGACGTGATGCATGCACTTAGGGACTGTTTCGGTGCAAAGAGAATATGGAATTTTTTAATTTCAGTCAGCTTTAGACATCATTTTTTCTCCCTTAACCTTCGTGATTGGCTCTGTTTCAGCTTGGGAAAGACTGGTTGGCATGTTTATTTGGACTGCTGTCTGGAAAATTTTGGCGAAATCAGATTCTTTTCTCACAAAAATCCCCTTGTTGCACTTATATTGTTACTGAAATTAAATCGTGGGTTCAAGACATTTAAAATGCACGATCAACTCTTAGTTTCGGTCAGAGCAATAAGATCGTCAAAGATATTGGATGGCGGCCTCCCCTTGAATTTTTTTTCAAATTAAATATCTTTGATGATCACGTTTAAAGAATGGTCTAGCTAGCGCTGGGGGCTTGGTGAGGGATTGCTCTTGAAAGTGGCAGTTTGGCTTTGGTATGAACATTGGATTTGGATTGGTGACTACTGCAGAACTTTGGGGTCTCTTTCAAGGTCTTGTTATTGTTTAGGACCGAGGCATTCGTTATTTGATTATAGAGGTGGATAGCTAATGCTGTCTCTCAACTTATTTCCCCCACTAGTTTGATACCTAATGTACATTTTTCTCTTGTAACTGCCATCAAGGAATTGATGAACGTCTACAATGGCTCATTTCCATAAAGCATGTATATCATAAAGCCAATTTTGCTGCAGATTCTATGGCGAAACTTGCTAGTTCTTTACCCCTTGGCCTTTATGTCTTTGAAAAACCCCTTGAGGGACCTTTATTCTCCGTTCTGAACTAAGCTCCAATATATATATATATATATATATATATATATATATATATATATATATATATATATAATCAATGAGAATTTCAAAAATATGAAAAATGCCATCAAATAAAACCGAAACGCTATGCTGGAAAAGTTTCATGGTGGCTAACAGTGGCTGATGCGACTGTCAATGAATTATTTATTTTTGCTTCAAAATTTAATTAAAAAATATGTTGTATAATAACAATATAAAATATTAACAATATATACATAGTATTAATTTCATAAAATAATATAATGAAATATTATTATATATTAATACTAAGCAGCACCAAGGGTTTGTATAATATTAATATAATAAATATAATGTTAATACAATACACTAGAATATAATAAGTGTACCGCCAAAATAAATTTCCTCTAACAACAAAATAAATTTCCTCTTATTCATGTTGCTCCCACCTACCTAGTTTCGGTAAATATCTTTCATTTTATCGAATTCCGACTGAAATAAATGAATTAAATTATATTATTGAAAGAGGAGTTACACGAAAAATTTTGGGAAAAAAAAGTCCTAACCCATTAGTAATGACAGAACTGTAAATTTGGAGAAGCAACTCCAAAGTTCATTTGCATTTACATAACGGAAGGAAGTACTTACAACAACAGAATGACTTTCTCACAAAAGAAGGTTTGAAATTTGGTTCCAGCCCATCATCCATGGCCTCTTATCAGCTGGTATTGCAAAATTGAGCTCAAACATCTCCTTTGACATGTTCCCACCTTCACAAAATCCTACAAGCTTTGCCACTATCTCAGCACTCTCCTGTATATGCCTCGGATCATGGGGGTCTGTCCAAAGCTTGCTTACAAACTGCAGCCTTCTATGTTTCCCGTCAAGGGGGACTTCCCATTTAATGTACAATGAATCCCTTTCCTCTGCTGTCAGACGCGAGCTCAACCTCTTCGCGAGGAACTCCCTTTCGCGCTTTAGAGCTCTAATACTGCAAGTCAGAACAAGATAATAAATTAGTTCAGCTTCATGATTATGGTGGTTAACTGCTAAAAGGGAATACATTTTCCTATTCTATAAGTTTTCCAAGCAAGAGTGGACAGGAACCTTGATGAGAGAGAGATGGTGGGCTCCCCGCCTGCCACAGGAAGCGGGCTTGCATTCCCAAGTTCTGACAAATGCTGCTGCAACCAAGTAAGCCGCCTAAGCTCCACTTCCATATATATTTGATCAGCTGGATCTCCCTTGAATAACAAATAAAACTGTGTCCTATGAATGATAGAGACAAAGCACACATCCCATAGCTCAATAATCTGCTGCCTTTGCTCCCTAAAAGTTATATGCCATGCAACTTCAGGTTCCTCGGTCTCAACTATGTTCTCGTCATTCTCCATATTGTATCCAGCTGCTTCATTTGCTTCCATCTCAAGCACCTAGAGAGGCAAAATGCAGTTTAGCATAAGTGGAATAAAAACGAAATGCATGAGTGAAATACACTTGATATTTAGAGGAAACCACCGTACCTGGCAAACAAGCAGCTGCTTTTGGTATTGTAATTTAGCCACACGTTCTTTCAGTTCCGTTACATATGCTCTTATGCTTCTTACATTCTCCTCCGCTGCATTCTGAAACATTTTCTGCATTTTCTTCATATTAACTGAACTCGAACGTCTATAGCCAGAGCCAGGAGTGCCTTCCCTTGATGAGACAGCTCCACCTTCTTCGCTCTTTGTGGGAGTCCCTTTCTCAGACTCTGGAAGATTCTCAACGGCCATATTATCGTTCTCTGGAGGTCGATTTTCAGTCTCAGACTCCAAAATTTGCCGAGATGTTGATAGAGGTGAGCATGGAGATTTTATAAAATTTTGTCGGTTAACATGACTTGAAGCCAAAGGAAGTAACTTTTTCTTTTTCTTAGCCTTGGGGGTTGATTCACTGTCAGGTTGTTGATTGTTGGTTGGAAGAGACATTACCAATTTGTCTATAGACTTCTGAACATTTTCCAGTTGCTCCTCAAGATCCTCAATGGTGCTTCCCTGTGAATGAAGTCTTGTTATCTCTTCCTTAAGGTTAGCACAAACACTCTTGTGGGGGGCTATTACAGTTGCAACTTCAACTTCTTTAGAAACCGATCGAACAGCACGCATTTCCCTTATTTCTGCTTGCAGCCTAGCAATCGTCTCGGCTGCATCTTGATTGCCTAGTCTATGACAAGCTACTTCCTTTTGTAGGACTTCCAAAGCCCGATTTGCTTCTTCTCCCAGCTGCTCCTGAAGGTGTTCGAGTTTGCGGATTTCATGCATGAGTGTGAAGGGAGCAGTTGATGATTGCCTCATAGACTGCCTTGACATCGTTTTCCTTACTTTATCAATACGGCCCAGCTCTTTGCCATCAAGTTTTGGTGGCAGTGCACCAGAGTAAGAGAGGCACTTCTTCACTGATGGACAGGGCAGCTCGAGTGGATTTGAAGTCTGAATTGTTTTTAAACAAAATGAATTAGTAAATTGCAGTTGACCGAGATACGGAGAAAGGAAGAGGGAAAAAGTTGACCTGCTGATCCTCGTGAAGCTTTCTACGTAACTCATCCACCTCAGATTGTGCCATATCTCTTTGTCTTTTTAATTCTTCAATTTCCATCTCCATCTAGACATGATAAGATGACCAGATACATTTATTATAAATTTGTGATTATATAACTTGACATCCCTAATCAAGCCAAACTTGGATGAAAATTTACCTGCTGAATTTTCATATCCTTTTCCCTTGATGGATCAGGAGTGCGCAGCTCTGCTTCCAGCCTGGCTACTTCCTTTTGTAAATGTTTGACTAGTTGCTTATCAGAAACAACCTAATAATAATAATAAGCAGTGTCAGTATTTGATGTTTTTATTAAGCATCCTTTAGTAAATGCATATAAAGAAGAGTACCATGTTCACTTGGGCATTATTTGTTACTTCCTTTGCTCGGGTGGCAAAGAAGAGAGTATTACGAGATTGCTCAAAATGGCTCAAAGCTGGACTTAAAGTACAAATGATGGCAGTACGTGCATTCCCACCAAGAGAGTGCTGCAATATGCGAGTTAACTTTGAGTCTCGATAGGGTATATGGCCACTTCTTTTCCCAACACTACAAGCCGCAGCAGTTCACCAAGAGAAAAAGGGGAAAGTCAATACTATGTACCGGAATAGGAGAAGCCACAATTCACAAATATATCTTGAGACAGTCCTCAACTTTCTGATTAGTTCATTAGAATTCGTTTAGCGTCTTGAAATGGCACATCCAAACTAAAACATGCAGAGAATAGTTTTCAAAGATGTTACTTAATTAAAGGTGGATTAAAACATGCTAGACTGAAAATGAAGAGAGTGAACAAGTATCTCAATTAAAATGCAGACTACTGTAAGCTATGTTAAATTCTGACCTGAGCTTTCTGATAACTGTTGTAAGAGTCATCAAACTAAGGTTAATATGGCATCCTTCCCTGAGCCTAGCGCCATCTGCATGTGTCTGTGAGGCTCTTTCACTTCCAGCTAAATCTACAAAGTTCTGCAAGTAATAGATCCCGAAAGTGACAATCACAGGAGAGAATAAATGTACAAAATCTTGCTATTCATGCACAAGGTGAGCATCATCTGATATCTTACCAGGCTTGCAACGAAAGATCTCACACAATCTGAATTTTCTCGGAGTGTACTTTGTATAGTCTGCATTGTCAGAGCCCAAAACACTAATCAGCTTTAGATAGAAAATTGTTTTCTCCAAGGATCAACAGAAACTATAATCCATTAAACTTACCAGCCTTATAATTTGATGTGACCGTGAGCTAGTATCGTTCAGGGCAGTTTCACCAACTTGCCTTTGAGCTAAAAAATGCAACACACAGCAGGGCTGAATTAGTTGAGTTCTCTGCACATTTTGGAAAAGAATGCTAACCAAAATCAATTCTCCAACTTCAACAAAGTACCTTCACAGATACTGATCAAATGTCTCAAGTGCTGATCATTATTTGCTGTTTCCTCCACTAACTTCTCAACAACAGTACCTTTCTGCAGACAGAAATTAGCATTCACATAAGAATGTGTGATCGAAGCATAAATCCATTCTTGCAAGTGAAAAGAAACTATAGAACCAGTACCTCGGGATCATCTAGAAGCTTGAGATTGCGGCCTGATTCAGAATTTAACAGATCCCTGACATTCTCATTATAGATTTCTAGTCCAGAAATCTTAATCGTAAAATCTCTCTCCGGCGTCTGCAATTATCCAAATAAATGAATAAATAAAAACCCCATTTGAACAACAGCAATAACACAATACGGGATCAACTTAAATCAATATTAGAGATGAACAATATTAGAATCTTATTAAACTTACATTCATTATATGGTTGTAAATATCAACAACAGCTTTCTCTGTTATCCCTCTCATCGTGTAAGTCTTCCCACTGCTTGTTTGGCCATAGGCAAATATAGTCGCTGAAATTCGGAGAAAAACAATTCACATTTAAACCACCTATATTAGAATCTGACAAAATACCCTCTTAAACGATATGTTCATTCAAGCAAGCATATAAAGATTCAATACCGTTGATGCCCATTAAAGCAGACAAAGCAACATTCTTCACTCCTTCCTCGTATACAGTTTCAGTTAAACAAGAAGGACCAAACACTTTATCTGCATAAAAAAAAATTAAAAATCAACAAATTTATAAAATTTTTAACTTCCAAAAAGGAAATCAATGAGATAATTATTAAGAAGTTACCAAAAGTGAAAGAGGAAGGCTGAGCCACGCGCTCATGAGGTTGTGGTTTATAAACAATAGTGTGATCATCAACACAGTCCCAAGCCACTTGATCTTTGGCTAATTGTTCCCTTTTGTTTAAAGGCCTAAGCCTCACAGTAACCACAATTTTCTCTTCCCTTGGTTTCGGCCCACCAGGTGTCGACGCCGGCGTCTGCGTCGGAGTCGCCCTTTCCGATTTCGAAGCTGGCGTTCCTGGTGTCCTCACTGTCATCGTCTTTTAAGGTATCCTTTTAATTGCAACCACGATAAGCTTCTAGATCTGAAATCTGATAGTATATGGAAACTTTGGCAATCAAAATCAATTATAATTTCATAATTTTGATAAGGAAAGTTTATAAATGAAACTCCATCAAAAATTCAGTTGTTTTTACCAAAAAAATAAATTTTGAAGTTAATTACTCACAGAGAAATTGAGATCTGAAGTGAGCTTGTGAGAAGCCAAGCAAGCAGAGGGAGATTGTGAGGCTTCGATGTTGGGAGCGTTAATGGGGGGAGAGAGAGAGAGAGAGAGAGAGGCTTCGATTTTGTCTTTACGAAATGTTATTTGAAAAAGCTCTTTGTATTTGCAGGTGTGACTGAAAATTGTGATTTGATTTGAATTCAGGTTTGTAACGGCTAGTTTCTTATATCTCGGGAAGTCTTTTTCATTTTTTCGTCCGGTTCATTGATTAGAGTGCGGGCTATTTAACGTTTCGTCATTTTATCGCAGAGAATAGCGGGACCCGGTTCGTGTTTTCAACGGTTTTGTTTCTTATTGTAGAATATTTCAATTTCTTCGCATTGATTGAACCCGACATGAAGACAAAAAGGAAGAAAAGAATAAATTTGCTTCCCAAGGGCTTTGTGCTTTTGAACCCCCAATTTTAGGCCAATTGTTTAGGATCTAATGCTTGAAGTTTTTGTTTTAAGAATAATTTAATTTGGAACACGATAAAAATTTAATTTCACAAAGCTTACGAGGTTTTTATTTGTTATAAATAAAATATGTCTAATATAATTATATTAATCAATATAAAATGTGAAAAAAAAATGATTTACACTTTTGTTTCAAAGTATTCTCAATAAGTTTTTAATAGATAAGAGAGAGAGAGATAAATTAAAATTTAGTTGATCACAAGACTTGACCCAGTGCTTTTTCAATTATCTTTGTTTAATTAGTTGTTTGAGTTCTGAAAAGTTAGGCATTACAAAAATTATTTGAACTTCGATCATCTCTTATTTTTTCAAGAAAAAAAAAAAAATTAGACAAATTAATTTTCATTTTAAGTAAGCTTATCCATTCTACTTCATATTACAAAAGTTACAGAATTAAGTTCTTGTTCAGATCAGAGTGCGCATGGAATTTGGTTTTCATTTTTCAACGTTGAAAAAAAAAAACGAATAAATTCCAGATAACCTAAATTATGAGGTCCGCATGACTACAGTACAATCCAAAACTCGCACCTCAATTTCTTATTGTCATATTTGCACCGAGACACCGAAACTACCAAAAGTGTTGTTTGGTAGAGCGCTCTAAAGATAAGCCGTTTAAGGAAAAGCCATGGGAATTCTTTTTGAAGGCTTCCCTCATCAAACGAAATTGATGTTAAGGATTTAACAAGTTTCTGTAGCAACTGAGCATGGCATGCACAGGAACTCCATTTGCCCCAAGAAATCGAAGAAGAAAGGTTTTTTTTATTTTTTTTTATTTTTTATTACATGAGACTATTACTCAGATTCTGTTCATATTACATGCATCATAACCGATATTTACAAATCGGTATAGGACCAACTACAACATTGATGTTAATGGGCTCTGCATTTTGACTGAATATTCTATTCTGGCATTAATCTTTAATGGAGCTCTGTCCATATTTTTTACGCTCACTAATATTCGAGGGATGTCTACTCTACTCACTCATGAGTAAGGGAGAAGACTATCTTCACTCAATATAATTAAGGAAAAAATTACCCCCATAATGCGTTTGTGGGGGTTGTCTTCTTCTTTCATCGATTCACCATACTGGTGGCATAGATTAAGTCTATAGCAAAATAAACGGTAACATACAAAAGTGAAAACACGTTTGCATCTGAAATCAAACGTCTCTATGACTATGGTATGGCAAAGCTGCTTCTACTTAACACTTCCATAAAATGAAGTTCTATTTCATGTTTCAGAACACAATGCACCTCAAACATGAAGATTGCATACATGCCATGGCATCGCAAAAGTAATATCATAGTCACAACGCCATTTTTTTCATTGATAATTGAACAACATAAAAGTTAGTACATCAAAATGATCATCCAAATTCACACATGTAATACATCAAAATCAGTATCAAAATCCAAAAGGAACCTGTAATAAACCTATTTTTCTCCTCTAATCATAACACTAACATTAACATATAAGACAAAAAGTTCAAAGGTAAAGCATGTTGATACACTTGTATTCAGTTTGCTCCTACTCGCATTCACCTTCAAAGTTGTTCTTAACTGCCTCTTTCTCCAGGGTTTATTTGGCTTCCTTTATGCTATAAACTCTTCATTCTTTTTATCGTTTTCTTCTTTCGTATAATCTTTCATCACTTTCAAACTATGATGATTCGCTTTCTCAGTTTCTCACAACAAAAAACTGAAAACCAGATAAATTCCTGCAAATAGTATCCCACCATATTCTCCAAATGGCACTTAACTCAGCCCACTTCATATTGGTTTTATTTTTTGCACTGTGATAGTTCGAGCAATTACCAATCTCAGTTTCACCTGTGATACATTCCATGAGATGCAAAGAACTGGAAATCTGGGTGATTGACATGGAGCAGTCTCAGCCAGTTTTCTGCAGCCTGTGCAAGGGAGTTTGCCAGTTGGTGTTCGCTTACCCCATTTTGTATCCACATGGGTCCTTTGAATTTATAAGAGGCCATTCCAAAAATAGGCAAAGAAACTTTTGGGACACCATCAATCTCGCTGGGATAGACTACAATTGGAGCTTGGCCACTTCCAATGCCTGCAAATATGGATAAGAGGTAATTTGAAGAAACAAAAATCTGAGGAAACAAAGTAAATTATCATACACAGTACATCATCTGATATATTTTAACTATTTTCACAAAAACAGAGATAATAGCAATGCTCGTGTTAAAGGATGTGCAACTCCCGGTAGAATAAACCAAAGAAGTAAAATCTAGAATTCAGTTATGACTCAAAATTATCTTTTATACCAAAAACAGTGAGGTTGAATCTATCTCAAATCAGCTCCCAGAACTGTATGACAAACAAGTGTCTATACTCTTTTTGCACTTAAGAAAATATTAAAAATTAATATGGAAAGGATAAGATATCCTTCAGAGAAATGAATTAATAGGAAAATGACAAATATAAAACAAGAGAAAAGCATCAAATGCAGAACAGATACAAAATGCATTGTGCATGTACAGGATGAAAAGAGTATTCTTAGGTAACAACTCAACATTCAGCTCAAATATGAACATCCAAGTGAAAACAACACACATTACCTATAATAAGTAATACCTAAGCGGGTGACACTGAATGAATCTCACTAGCATCGTGCCAAAACCTCAGGAAGCCAAGTACCTATTATAAGCCTAAAAATGACCATGGAAAAGTTGCCCGTGACACAATGAGACACAAAATTTTATCATATGGTTGACACTGGACGAATCTCCCTGGCATCATGCCACAGTCTCGAGAAGCCAAGTAGCTATTATAAGCCTAAAAATAACTGTGGAAAAGTCGCCATTGAAACAATGAGACAAAATTTTATCATATACCATGTGCCAGTAAATGGTTAAAGCAAAGGTCTCACAATTCTTTTATTGGAAGGCATTAAGAGTTCAAATACTTTTGCTAAGCTCTTTCAGGTAAACTTAAAATTTTGAGGCTAATGGTTTTTCAAAATAGAGTTGTAGCCTATTTGGCCAAAAAAGTCTTGTGCTACAATTCTAAAAATTTTTCAATTAATTAAATGACAGTCAGTGACATCAATTTACGTGAACTGAGATAGGGTCCTAATTTTCTAAACCAAGGCCAAGACTACCAGATGAGTCTTTATATTTTCATTACTTTTCCTCCCACATCTATAAGGAAACAGGACCTAAAAGTCAAGCTTCCTGGAATACTAGAATAAAATAAAATACTGTCCCAATCAGCCAAAAAATGATTTTTGAGCATTATAGTTACCTTTCAAAGGCATGGAAAGGGAATGGTAAGTCAAAAAGCAAGCATCCAAATCTTTTAAAGTTGGCCCTGTAGGTATTCTGTAAATAGGATACCTACAAAAGTTCCACCAGGGAAATAAATCCATGTGTCATAGAAAGCAAATAATCGTATCCACCACAATAATCCTACCATGCCACAGACATCCAACTGATAGGCAGCAAATCACAACTTCTCAATGTTGTCAGCCCAGGATACCGGTCTGCAAGATCTGATATCTGTTGCAAAGGTACGATTTTACAAAATAAGGAAACTAATATAAAGGTCATGCCAAATTAGTCCAAGAAAACTGAAATGGACAAATAACTAGCCTTGTCAGCTAATGGTTCACGGCTATAAGGAGTATCCTGCTCAAGATATTGAAACAACAAGTGACCTCTGGAACTCCCAACTTCACTATCATCACTAGAAAAGCCTTCCTGCATTGTACTATTTTCATCACTTATTGACAAGCTGCCAATTCTAGAAGGGTCATCATTTGTAAGATGATAGCGACCCTGCCGCACCCTTGAAAATTTAATGCCTTTTTCAACTTCATAGTCACTGCTTCCATCACTACTTGAGTCCCTGTAGTATTCGCCATCACTGTCCTCTGCAGATTGCCTAGCAATGTGATAGACTCAAATTGGTCATAAGCTAATAAACTATAATACAAGCCATTAGTTGACAACCTATATTATCAAGTATCATGCATTACTTGATTATTTTAACAAGGTTTTAAAAAAAAATTGCAATTGAAGATACATAATTAACCTTTTGGTTATTAGGAAATCTTTATTTAAAGGGTTATGACTGCCTCAAAGATAAAGTATGAAATAATATAAGGTTTGATAAATTTTTAACAATAACAATCCCGCAACAGAAAAATAATAACAGTAGCATAATTGAAGAAATAATAATAAGTCAATATGTAAGACTGCTAACATCTACTGCATAAACAACCTTAAAATATTTGGGCAGGTGATCCCTACGCAGTCGCTTCTAAATAAGAAAAACAACATCTGCTCAAAAAACTATAACCCCAGCCTCTACCGAACCGAAATACATCTGGACAAGGAGTTCGTAGTTTCTATGTAGTTCCAAACTTTACTAAGCCAGGGTTAAATGAGTTCTGATTTAGATAGAATGGCTACTGATGGGTATTAATGTACACATAGTTTCCCTTCTTCTGTCTCTTTCCGTGATTTCCAACAACAACCTCCCACCCACCCTCGAACGTGCCCCGCCCCCCTCAACGTCAAAGCTCAAGTTTACTACTGAAACCATGAGTAATGCAATACTAACAAAATTTGCATTCCCAGCCTTGTATACAAGTTGGAAAGGCTTCCATTCAAGGCTGTCACAGGATTGATTGGATAAAGTAATAAAAGATAACACAGTTCCAATGGAGTCCACCATCAATTTGTATTTAAGATTTGGCATGTAAGTGTAGCATTGCTCTTCAAATGAATAAAGGTACCACTTACTGTTAGTTTGAGGAAAAAGAGAAGAGGAAGATAGGGCATAAAACAACAATAGCTGACCAGAAAATGAGCAAAAATTAAGGAATGTTCTGGATAGAAACGACCGGTCGAAGTATGTTATTATTTTGTCCAAGATTTAAGACCCCAGATCATCACATGAAAAGGTCCACAAACTTGGTCATAGCATAATGTAACTGAATTTCAAGCATCAATGTCATGAAGACAGACAAACAGACATATTATAATCATTGGAAGTGTTGAAAAGGAAGTCCAAATAAATAGTAACAATTGATACTTTAAACCAAACACATGCTAATAGATCAAATCTGCATTACCTTCCTAAGAATACACAATTTCATATAAATCTGTATATCTAACGGAAAAGACTTATACCTTGACTTGGCAGCAGACTCTGTAGATTCACCATATAATTGGATCCCCGACAAGTATGGCACATAATACTGAACAACACAATCACTTCCATCAAGTACCAACGGCACTCCTGCCCCATACACACTCCACTCCTTAAACGACTCCCACAGATCAGCCAGCATGAAGTACGGCTGAAACTCTAAATCACAAGTCTTCCAACCTTTCATCGTTTTCTACACCAACAAATGCATTTTGTCGCTATGAAGTTAAAACACAATTCAACATAACCAAATTTACTCATGGTGCTTAAAAAAGTAAAATTCAACTAGGCGTAGTTAAAAATTGCAGCAAATATACTACATTCCTCAAGCTTTGCCACATTCTCACAACAATTAAATTATAAAAATGAAATTAAAAAGTATCACTAAAAGAAATAGGACCTTAGAGAAATACTGAACGGGGACCGAAGGCGTGGTGGATTTCAAGAACCTGTCGAGATTACTGACAGAGACTACAGATTGTGCAGAAGCCGCCTTCTTCAAAGCTTCACTCTCCGGTGAAATTATACTTTCGTTTTCATCAATCTTTGCCGCCTCTGCTTGTTTTTGCTTCTGTTGTTGCGGTTGCTGTTGCTTTTGGTTTTGATTCTTTCTCGCCTTCACTGGAACATAAAAACGATCATCCCCGCGTACTCGGCCGAACTGCAAATTCGTCGGCAACATAGTCCTAAAATTCTCTGTTGTTTGGTTGTGGAGAAAACGAAAGAAAATCAAACAAAAACAACAAACAACAACAGCACTATATCTCTATTTTCTCTTCCTTTTACAAATCTCAACTAGAAAAAAGTTTTAGTCAAGTGAAGATATAAGTTTTCAAATATTAGAGATTCAGTTAAAAAAAAAAAAAAAAGGAAAATGAGGAATCTCTTCCGTTTTTCCTTAGCTTTCTCGCAGTTTCTCGGGAAACAAACAGCGTGAAAATCCAATTTTTCAGATTTTATATTTCGATCATTTATTTATCAGAGACTAACAGAGAGTGAATGATTAATTTGAGAGAAATGAAATCTGTGTGAAGGAAAATGAAGAACAAAGAGTGAACCAGTCTGTAATCTATTTTTAAAGTGAAGAAACAGTATGAGATAGTACAATTATTAATTGGATTTAATTAATTAATTAATCGATTACCATTTCTTTATGGGAGTGAGATTAAGTCATGTTTAGGAGGTTTATTATTATTTTACTAATTAAAAAATTTCAATTAAGATAATGATGGGAAAGATTTCAAAGAAAGAATTGAAAGGCGATCTTTTATTGGTGGATTTGTTGACAAGGAAAATTAACTCTTACAAGTTACAAGAAATGGATTCGCACGTGTGAATCCAGAGTAGGTGAGCCAGCAGACACGTGCACCGCAGCTTATCAAATACCAATATACCATCAACTACCCACTCGGGGGCACCTGCTTCTTGCAAATAAATAAATTCTTTTTTTTTTCTTTATTTGTAAAATAAAATATCTTAATCGATAAATTAATTTTGAATTCTTGTCCAAAATGGCACGTGTATTATTTTTATGTCATCTTAGTTAATTTCGGTCTCGTGTTTTATTTTCATTATAATATCATATTACCACAAATAAAATAATATCATATGTCTATAATAATATTGAAAATTATAAATTTATTTGTAATAATTTTCCTACTATATAAAATTTGTATGTAGAAATTTGTTTGGATAATCTTTCTATATATATAGAGGTCCATGGTTAGGCGTTATTTGATCGCTTTTTATTTAGTAAAAGATCTTTTACTTTTAATATGGTAAAAAATAAGATTAATAAATAGAAAAAATATAAATTTTAAGTTTATTTAATACATTATATAACAAATACATTGCATCAAAATATATGCTTTTCTTTTATATATATATATATATATATATATATATATATATATATATATATATATGTATGTATATACCTTATAACATATGATAATGACATCAGCTAACCCATTTTGGTCATACTAGCTAGCATGTTATACCAAACGTATGTTGACTAATACATGAAATAAAAAGAAAAAAAAAACAATTTGAGGGAATTGATTTCAATTTATTTCTATAGGAGAAAAAATTTTAATTGAATCAACTGATGGGTTAGATTTTTATTTTTCTTTCTGATAAAATAGATATTCGATCTAACATAAGCATATCCATTTGAAAATGATTTAAGTATTTCTTACAAGATTATTAATGCTGGAATAGACAGAATTTTTAAACAACACATAACCCAATGGTTTTGAATGTAAGTAAAAATAAACATTAGGCAGCCCAAAAATTTAAATTTTAAAACATGCGCTATGAGTACAGGACTCTATGGGTACCGCAGCCCGGCAACTTGTATGTCGTTAAATTATTATATTCCATTGATTTTTATTGAATTTAACCATTTAATAATCTCCAAACTATATATAAGTATGGTAACTTTGAGACACCGAAGTTGCACCCTTTAAGTCACATAATTATTATAATTATTTTTTTTCTAATTCATGTGCATGTGAAAATTGGAAACATGTTCCATCCAATAAGCTAAAGAAGATATTCCTTGAAGGAGTGGACGATTTTGTCTTCCTTTATTATCTGAGTGAAAGTAAATAAGAAAAATTAATTTATAGAAATAAAAATAAAATATATAAAGAAAAAAATCTCATGTCTCTCACATTTTCTAATATGTGTTTGTGTGTATGCTTCAAGCAAAGCCATGAAACTTGGTGGCAAATATCAACACACACCCCCAACCACCACCCAAGATCTTAGTCGCAATTTAGTATTTTAGTTTTTTTTTTTTGGGGGTCAATTTACAAGTATCTCAACACGAATTAGAAATTATTGCTAGGTGGGTCACAACACTAAGAAAGAATGATTAGAGTGATTACCATTCAAGAGAATAAAGGAAAAAAAGAAAAAAAAAAGTAGCTCTCAGAAAGCTGGATATTATGATTTATGAGAATAATTCATCATTTGGACCCAACCTTTATACTGTCACATGGTTTCATTTTAATTACTTGTATAAATATTTTTGCTTTTATAGTTTATTTGGCTATTTTTTTTTCATGTATTAAAATTATTTGATATTTAAAAATTATATTGGACCCTAATTAATTTAAATTCAAGTCAGATAGGACTATTAGGACGGTAAAACTCTTTCAATAAATATCTAACGCAGCTGTATTCTAAAGTCTCAAACCGAGGGCTTTGGTTAAGTTAGAACAACCCCATGCTAAATTTTTTTTCATTTCATATCAATGCATACTTAATAATTTATACAAATTTGTATCCTTACTAATTCATACGATTTTTTTCTTTTCTTTTCTTTTTTTTTAAAGAAATGAGTAAAACTTGTTCAAATTAGTAGGGGGAGAATCAGAGTTCTAAATAATTTTAGATTTTCAATTACTATATTTACGTGTAACAAATATCTCATTTAAAATTTACTTAATGACAGAAAAATCAATCATTCATAACATCTAGTCACGATCCTATTGCAATAACATTGGTAATAATTTGAGCTCAATATAAATATACATACAGATACACTTAAAATAAGCGAAAGCCTATAACAGTATCCTAAAGTTGAGTTGCCAATGCGAAGAGACAAATAGAGATCGCCAAAGTGATCGTACTTGTTTCACAAAATGATCCTATTTTTTTTTTTTTTCCAGTGCCTAAAAGATTAGGTCAATGGCCTGAGACAAAGCTAGCAAAACCAAAACTAATCCTTTTAAGCTGGCTTTCCAAATTTGGCATGCGTGTTTCATTCGTTTGTCATCAAAAAGCACTTTGATTTGAACCATCCAAATATGGATTGCTAGTGCTTTGCTAATTAGGGTTCGTCGTGACCATGAGCCGAGTTGGTTTCTGTTGTTTTTGAATTAGGAATTTGGGATTTGTTGAGAGTGGATGGCTCAACCTTTGTATATATTACATAATTAAGTTAATGATTAATAGCTGTTAAAGAAACCGTTTGACTTAAAATAAAATTAATGAGGTATGAGTATTTACCAGTTGCAAATAATAATAATAATAATTTAAGTTTTTTTAAATTATTTAAAATTGTTTTGTCTGGACTTGCAATGTAGTATATTTTCGTTTCAGCAATAAAATAATTTAATATTGTTGTTTACCTAGTGGGATTATGCTGACTTTGACCAGAAAACCATCGGGGCCAGCCAGAACGAACCCGTCTAACTTGAATTGATCAACTGTTTAGGTTGAAAGAGCGTGGGACTTTAAATTTTATAATCTCCTAATTAATTACCATTAAATTTTATTTATTTAGTATTTTAAATTTTTATTTATTTAGTATTTCAAATTTTTGAACTCCCCCTGATACACACACGCAGAGAATGAATAGATTTGATTGGAACTTAAGCCTAATGTAATGTATTTCATTTTCTTCATCACAATTTAGAAAAAATTCTCTCATTAATCACAATTATGTATGACCAAATATAAGTGTTTAGAATAGGGCATATTACCACCATGATAACAGAACGTTAACCAACGTTTTGTTTTTAAGATGTGATGGTATCTTAATATCATCGATTAAAAATCTTGATCACTCATTTCTTAAGAGAAATTTTTTCATAAGATCTATACTTACAAAGACTAATTTTAATTAAAAATATCTTTAAAAAATTCTTCAAATGAAATTAATTTTATTTATCATTTAAAGAGCTACATCAATAATAAAAATTTTAAAAAAACTTTTTGAATAAAATTTTTCAGATGAGATTGTCTTTTTCTTTTTTTAATATTCTAAAGTGACTTATCCCTCATTAAATAATATTATACTATTTTTATATCACTATTATTGAAAAAAGAGAATTATTATAGGTATATTATTATGAAAAATAAAGAGTATAATTAAATTTAATGAGAAAGAATTTTATGAAAATAATATAAAATTATTTTTATTTAAAGAATTTTTTGAAAAATAAATTATTTTTTATTATTTTATTTATCAAATAGATAAGCCAATAATTATTTTCAAAAATAAAATTAGATAAGTCTTTTTCAAAGACGCCCGCCCAGACATTAAGTATTAAAAAGGAAAATTTTCAGATGAGAGAGGCGTATCACACCATCATATCATTCAATACACCTGTTGAATAATTGATAATGGAGCGGCCATATTATTAGTCCAAATCAAATGTGGGGAATGGGTGATTGGGTGCCCACAAATTCAGCGGCAAATTTGGTGCCCCAATTAATGTATCTAATTTTGGGCACAAAAAAAAGATAAGGACAAGTGTCCATGGTGATTATAATTTATGCATATGCTCCAAGATTGTGAATTGAAAGATGTGGTGGAGCCATAGTGTTTAGGATTGGTTGGATTTTGGTATATGTCGGTCTGTTGAAGGCTCAAAGCACCATTCCCACAGCATATTACAAAAATAATTCAAAGTACAGTTCCACTTAGCATTCAAATAAAGTCAAGACTGTTTTAATCAAACAATATGAGGCGCATAGAGAAATGCTATCAATTTCAATTTAACTTATTCTATCTTGTGATTTATTTCATCTACTTCAGTAATCTACATTTCAATTTAGTGATGTGGCCTCTGTTGCCAGAATGGTGCAAAGGGCCCCAAGGCCTTATTGTGATAGATGTGTTTTTGTCCTTTAATCGACGTGCTTCTATAAAATTGAATTACTGCCACGTAGAATGTCAATTAAATTTGGTTAACATTATTCATCACTGAAAAACAACTTAACTTTAACCATCAAATGCCAAAGTGCTCGTGGCCCATTAGTAATTCATGGAGTCACAGTATTACTGGACTCGCATCTCCTCTCAATATGTGGGGTAATTGGCTCCCTACATTTGAGTGGGGAGTTCTCAGGGCTGTGCTATAACAGAATAATACTGGAGAGCTCCGACTAACATATGATTGTAAGATATCAATATAATTCTGATTGTAATATATACATAAAAAAAAAAAAACTTCAACCATCAAACAAAAATCCTTGTACTTTTTTTTAAAAATGAAATAGCCATTACATAATATAACCTATAAAATCATACTAATTTCAGATGTGGGCAAATTGGACAAATTATCAAACAGATCCAAACTCATCTATTTGAACACATTTCCAAATCGTTGCTGACCCAAAAATTTTTGAAAGTTGAACTGTTCCAAATCGATTGGATCGGTTTAGCTTCTCAGTTTGAGCTTATTAGCTAAAAGTCCACCTCTTTTATCATATCTTACTTAAATTATTTATTAATTTTTGTGTCCATAATCCAAATTGATATCTTCTTTGACAATGCATCCACAAACATACTCAACAAATAGAAGATACATCCATACAAGTTCACGATACATCCTTGAAATACAAGTTGTGCAACCTAAGAGGGGGGGTGAATTGGGATTTTAAAAATTATGCTAAGCAAATCACACACCAATTTAATCTAATGCCTTAATCAAATAAAAAAAAATAAATTCAAGCAAGCATAATAATAAGGGAGTAAGGGAAGAGAAAACAAACACGAGAATTTTTACGTGGTTTATCCCCGCCACGCCCACGCCTCAAGCACAGGCGAGGATTTCACTATCCAAGCCTCCGCTTCAAATGTTTATAATTGACTTCAAAGGTGTCAATGAACCTTTACAACAAGAGATTATCAATCTCTTCACTCAAGTGTTCCTACACTTATACACTCACAATTTGGTGAGAAACAAAGAATACAACAAATAACTCTATTTTAGAGTATATTTACAAATGATAGCAAATGATGATTCAATCAATGATGATTCTGAAATGGAAGCTCAATATATGTTTATAAACTTGTTTTCATTACGTAGCTCTTAAAACGAAGTCAATCAGCTTTATATGGGCTAAACCTTAAAATCCGTACTGCTATGCGCCAAAACCCGAATCGTTTGCAGGTACGGGCCGCTTGATTAACCAACAATTGTGAACGAACAGCTGACAAGTACTGCTTATTTTTGAATTTTGCTACAGTAATACTGTTCATAAAATTATAATTTTACCCCAATACTTTTTGTAATTATACTATTGCCCAGAAAGTCACAAAACTTTTCAAATAGGTCTATTTTTGGACATCAAAATATTTAAATTACATTCGGATCCTCCAACTTGCATAAATTATAGTATGGCCCAACTTGTTTCAAACCTTTACAAATAAGTCCAAATCTGAATTTATAAATAATACTTATTATTCTCAAAACTTTCTAAAATTATGCAATGGCCCAATATGTAAAAATACTTTTCATAAAAGTCCTTTTAAGTTTTAACATAATCAACATAAATGTTAAAGTTCTCAAAACCTTTCACTTAGACCCTCAATCTTTTATAAGTTACAATATGGCCCAAAACGTTTCAAATCTTTGCAAATAGGTTTATATTCAAATTCAAAATAA
Organism: Citropsis articulata; assembly: GCA_030449925.1. Taxonomy (NCBI): domain Eukaryota; kingdom Viridiplantae; phylum Streptophyta; class Magnoliopsida; order Sapindales; family Rutaceae; genus Citropsis; species Citropsis articulata. The sequence continues at coordinate 1,779,956 of JASUUH010000101.1, read as the reverse complement.
TATTTATTAAAATCAAAGATTGTAAAATATTTTCATTTTAATTCAAATTACTCAAATCCACAAAATAATAATTTATTAAACAAAACTTGAGCTTCTCAAATGATAAACCAATTATAAATTAAATCATACCGACTTTACAAGAAAATGTCGTAATAATTTATCCGTTGAACTTTAAACTTCATTCTTGATTTTGCCGTTGTCCGTTGAGTGTCTTGAGCTTGATTTCACTTGATTCACTTGCATAAATATTATCCTTAAAAAACTAGTGAACTTGTGAAATACAATATTTATTAAATTACTTAAGACACATGTTTGTTATCATCAAAATTACATAATGTGTAGCCTTTTAGGCTAACAATCTCCCCCTTATTGATGATGACAAATATATCATGTATTTTGATATTTATACTCCCCCTTAATACATGGCATACATGATTCAACAACTAAATCAAATTTAAAACATGTAAGCTCCCCCTTAATATTTCAAAATCATACATGAATATTTTAGGGAATCAAAATACATGACTTCTCCCCATTCATCATCAAAATTACTATGAATATTTAGAGTTCAAAATACACGTTTTCTTTATCCGAGAATTCAAAATACATGATCTCTCCCCCTTCATCATCAAAATTACTATAAATTCAATGCTCATACCAATAACATGTCAATAGTTAATCATCAAAATTACTATGAATATTTGGAGCTCAAAATACACGTTTCCTCTATCCGGGAATTCAAAATACATGATCTCTCCCCCTTCATCATCAAAATTACTATAAATTCAATGCTCATAACAATAACATGTCAATAGTTAATCAAGAAACATATAATAACCAAACATTCAATTAACCATAACATGATCATGAACCACCATTCCATCAATTACCAAATCAACTCCTCATAACATAAGATCATCATATAAAAATCATGGAATTAAATCACCATCAAATCTTAAAATCATCACCATAATCATATATCAACTTTTAAAAGAACGCTCAAAGTACATATTATTCTTCCCCCTTTTGAATCAACAAAAAGATATATTACTTTGTCTCCCCCTTTGGACAACAAAAAAGTTCAAAATGCATATTATCCAAAATCATATTGTATGCTCCCCCTAAATATATGGGCAATTTAAAATTTTAACCAAAATGATTTTATCAAAAAATATATCACATTTATCTCCCCTTTCATCATAAAAGAAATAATAGATGCAATCAAAACAAGATTATCAAAAATAATTTGATGAAGATATTACCCATTTTGTGTGAGAAAAAATTTCGGCAGAGTCTCCCCTTAAAAAAAGAGCAAATCCTCAAATTCACAACATGATTAGAAAGACTTCCATATAAGCTTAAACAATTATAACAAACCAACAACTTTATCAATTCATCAAGCAAACACACATATAATTATCAATCATTAGAAACATCAAGAAATCAATAATGATAGTATTAATAACATGATTAGAAATTTTGAAAATTGTTCTTCGCAACATTCAAATTCAATATGAATTCCGAGTTCTCACCATAATCTTCCTTGCATCTCTTTGCTCCTTGATTCCCCTTGGTCTTGTCTCCATCCACCATTGTTGAAACAAGAACAAGCTTGAATACCAATTTCAGATTTTTAAAAAATTGAGTGAAATGGATGTGTTTGAGCCAAGAAAATTTATCCTAGGGGTGAATGAGGCTAAGATATGATGTGGATTGGATCAAAGATGAGCTAGAGAAAGCTTGAAAATGTAGAGAGAGAAACGGCCAAAGTTAGGTTTTTGATTTTGGGTTTTTTGTGAGGAAGTGATGAAATGGTGTTTGGAGGATGAAAATTAAAAGAGTAATGAATGGGTAATAAGTTGGATGATTGATTTTGGCAACATAATGAGTGAAAGATGAAGAAATTTGACAGAGAAATGGAGAGGTACTGTTCACTCGTGAGAGATAATGATGAAATGATGAAGAACAAGTGAAGAAATGATGATTGAGAGATGTTTAATGAAAGTTAAATGGATGGATAATGGTTTGAATCATTGATTTTGACATGAAAATAGTTGAGAAATGAAGAAGATTTAAGAAGAAATGGATGAGGAAAACCGTGGGAGTGAGAAAGTGAGGAGAGGTTGAAGAAAACAAAGAAAGAGGGAGGAGTAGGGGTAAGAACCCGTGACCAATGGCAGCATCCAAGCGGCTAGCTGCTTGGTTGCTATCCGGTTGCACCGAGGTTGCTTTTCGGCCATTTTCGATCAATCCCGCTATCATTTCTTGATTCCAAAACATCTCAAGAGCCATCTTAATGCATGAATCATGATTATAAACATTCAAAAGATGATTAATTCAAACATATAACTCATCCATCATACATATACTTTACACAATCATGAAACATATAAGCATTCAAAGATTAATGATTCAAGCATATCACTTATTTATTATGCTTAAGCATTACATAATCATAAAAAACAAGCAAATCCATCATGATAAGTTGACAAGCTATCATCATATAAATATAACCATGCATCATAATAAAGCACTCAATGTTATACACAATGATAAATCAATCATGTAAACATACAAGTATAATTTCACAAATTCAAGCTATTATCTATTTTTCATGATCCACTCAACATAATAAATAGGCAAGATTAACTTAACCACATCATGTTAATGCACTTAATGAAATGGTGAAATATAAAATACTTACTAAGATTAAAAGATCATCACGTATAACTAATAAGGCAATAATTGTTACCAAAATAATTAAATTATCTTGCCTCATTATTTTTGCTTAGACCATGATCAAGTGATTATCCCCACAAGCTTCATCAAGGAACTCTCCACCATTCCTTGTTTATGGTACCTACAAAAATTCAAGTTGTGTGCTTTGGTACCCAAATACTCTTGGGTCCTTGAATGTTAGCAATGGTTCCTTTTGGAACCCAAACACATTTTACACCATAATATGCATTTCTTTTTACTGGACATCTATATTTCATATGACCATTTTGATTGCAATAATGACAAATAATTTTATGATCACTTGTGGAGGTAGCCTTAACAAAATAATTCTTATAATATTTTTGTTTCAAGTTAGGCTTATACCCAAGTCCTCCTTTATCAAACACACATTTTTGAGTGCTTAGCAATTTTTCTAAATTCTTTTGACCACTTGTGAATTTTAACACAATTTCATTGAGCTCATTAATCTTTTTCTTAAGCACTTCATTTTCTTTCATTAATTCATCAACATGTGATCTCTCATGCTCATATGAAGTACTTTGTTTACATGTAAATGATGCAATCCTATCATGTAACACTTCATTATTTAATTCCAATTCTTTGATCTTTTCATTTAATGAAACATTGCATTTTTGTCAAGCATCATTTTCATTTTTCAAGTCATCCACATGTGATTCTAGATGCTTGTATGAAGTGCTAGATTTCTCATTTGATAGTGCAACTCTATCATGCAATGCTTTATTCTCTAATTCTAAGCATGTAATCTTTGCACTTAAAGATTCATTTTTATTTGTGAGCTCGATTATTTTTTTTTTAAGACATGCATTCTTTTTACCAATTTTCATTAACTCATCATGCAATTCTTTAAAAGCATCATGCAATTCATCATAGGTAGGATCACTTACCTCATCAAGCTCATCATCCGATTCATCTCCAATTGCCATAAGTGCCACATTTGACACTTCATGAGATTCCTCTTCATTTCTAGTCTCCTCATACATAACTTCAAATTTTCTCCAAATTTCATAAGCATTAGAACAATTTGAAACTTTATGAAATTCCTTTTTATCTAATGCATAAAATAAAGCATTCATAGCTTTGGAATTCAAAGACATCATTTTCCTATCCGACTCACTTATAGCATTATTTCTAGGAATGAATGAATCATCACAAACTATTTTCTATATTTCATAATCTAAAGTTTGTAAAAATACTCTCATCCTAGTTTTTCAATACGGGTAATTGTTTCCATCAAAATATGGAGGTCTAGTGGTGGATTGGCCTTCCATGAAGGTTGATCTAATTTGGCTTGCGATTGATCTTTAACTCTAGACGGTTAAGTCTACATAAGAGCACTTTGCTCTGATACCAATTGAAATACAAGTTGTGCAACCCAAGAGGGGGGGTGAATTGGAATTTTAAAAATTATGCTAAGCAAATCACACACCAATTTAATCTAATGCCTTAATCAAATCAAAAACAATAAATTCAAGCAAGCATAATAATAAGGGAGTAAGGGAAGAGAAAACAAACACGAGAATTTTTACGTGGTTCGGCTATCCCCGCCTACGTTCACGCCTCCAAGCACACCGGGCTTGAGGATTTCACTATCCAAGCCTCCCAAAGCTTCAAATGTTTACAATTGACTTCCAAGGTGTCAATGAACCTTTACAACAAGAGATTATCCCCCAATCTCTTCACTCAAGTGTTTCCCACACTTATATACTCACAAATTTGGTGAGAAAACAAAGAATACAACAAATAACTCTCTTTTAGAGTAGATTTACAAATGATAGCAAATGATGATTCAATCGATGATGATTTACGAAATGGAAGCTCAATATATGTTTTATAAACTTGTTTTGGCTTGTTAGAGTTCTTAAAATGAAGTTGGAATTGAGTTTATATAATTAAAAAAAAAAAACCAAAAATCAAAAACTGCGCTTGATTTAACTGGAATGAACAGTGATGTTACCGTTATTTTTGAATTTTGCTACAGTAATACTGTTCATAAAATTATAATTTTACCCCAATACTTTTTGTAATTATACTATTGCCCAGAATGTCACAAAACTTTTCAAATAGGTCTAATTTTGGACATCAAAATATTTGAATTACATTCGGGTCCTCCAACTTGTATAAATTATAGTATGGCCCAACTTGTTTCAAACCTTTACAAATAAGTCCAAATCCGAATTTATAAATAATACTTATCATTCCCAAAACTTTCTAAAATTATGCAATGGCCCAACATGTAATAATACTTTTCATAAAAGTCCTTTTAAGTTTTAACATAATCAACATAAATGTTAAAGTTCTCAAAACCTTTCACTTAGACCCTCAATCTTTTATAAGTTACAATATGGCTCAAAACTTTTCAAATCTTTGCAAATGGGTTTAAATTCAAATTCAAAATAATATTTATTAAAATCAAAGATTGTAAAATATTTTCATTTTAATTCAAATTACTCAAATCCACAAAATACTTTTATCTTAAATATAAAACATTTTGGTTTATAAAAAGTAATAATTTATTAAACAAAACTTGAGCTTCTCAAATGATAAACCAATCATAAATTAAATCATACTAGCTTTACAAGAAAATGTCGTAATAATTTATCCGTTGAGCTTTAAACTTCATTCTTGATTTCGCCGTTGTCCGTTGAGTGTCTTGAGCTTGATTTCACTTGATTCACTTGCATAAATATTATCCTTAAAAAACTAGTGAATTTGTGAAATACAATATTTATTAAATTATTTAAGACACATGTTTGTTATCATCAAAATTACATAATGTGTAGCCTTTTAGGCTAACAATCCTAATAAAGAAGTTCGCAACCTGTCCATTTAATACAAAATCATAAACGAGGCCAAACTTTTGAACCTCTTTCACTGTAATGAAGACGACCACCCCATCTTTTAGTAATCTTAATTTTGGGTTCCAGAAAATCATCCGTCAACGTTTCTGCATCTTCCATGGCCTCATTCACATTGGAATCATCTTCCACGTTAAGTGCTTCTATTATTAATGAAGATTAAAAAATTGTTTATGGAATCAAATAAATGATCATGAATTATACCAAAATTCATTTTAAATTATGACTAAAATGAAATAAAATTGTACCATGACAAATCAAATCCAACATTATAAATAAAATTAACATACCTCAAGTTCGGATTTTTGAAATTGTGAATGTGAGACTTGAGAATGAGAGTTTGAGGTTTAGAGAGTTGAGAATGATAGGAGGCTGGATTGACACATCATATGCTATTGTGTAAGTCGTGTGCATGTCTCTTCTTAATAATCTAATAATAAATTGACTCACATCATATGTTATAAAGTTTTTTAAATTTTTCTGGATTGAATTGGTTTGAGTCGGTTCCTTCCAAACCAAAATCCAAACCGAGTGATGTTCGTTTGCAATCCAATAAATCGAAACTACTTTTTTTTTAGAGATGGCAAAATCCTCTGTGGGTTTAGAACTCTATGGGGGCAAATGAGTAAATTTTGAATAATTTTTTAAGAATAGGGTGGGGAATAGGGAAAAAATTATCTCCAAATTCTTCATGAGATGAGATTTGGTTTTGTACTCCTCACTGTACTCCCACCCAAATCCCCATTATATATAAATTTTTTTAATTTTTTCTATAATTTTTATTTATCAATTGCAGTGTTGGTTAATAAATTTTCCTTTTATTTTTACCTAATATAAATAGGTTATAACTAAAAGAAAATCCTATAATATAATTTTTATTCAACCCTAAAATATTGTTATGGTTTCTTTTCTCTCTTAAGGTACTGCTCTTTTCAAATATTTTTTAGTTTTGATATCATTTCAAGATATTGTTTCAACCTTTTGGAGATTTTTTAAAATAATTTAAATAATTTATAATATCGTAATGATTTTATTTAAGTCTCTAATTTTTAATTTATTGAAATCATTTATCCATAGCTATTACAAAAATAAGCAAATGGAGAATATGGTAGGGATGGAGAAATCATTCCTCACATGAGAATTCTCCTTTTTCTCCTCCACTAAATTTATTAAGATATGGGGTGGGAAATGGAGGCGAAATTTTTAATGGGGTGGAGTATGGAATGGGTTAAGCCTTCCCACTCCTAATTTTTTTTAATAATGAAACTGAGCCTGTTAAAATATGCTGACCCCTAACTAATTTTAGAATAAAACAAAATAAAGCACGCACACAGAAACCTAAAAAGCAAAAAATAAAATAAACTACTGAATCTGTTTGATGATTACAGTTCATCTTCCCATTCTGTGACTAATGCCGGCCCATTAGCTTAGACCCAATTTTATTTCATAATAAAATGTGCTAATTTGTACACATTTAAGTCTTTTGCATCACCAATGAATTAAGATCATTTATTTATCTAGGCACTTTTATATATATATATATAGCGCTGATCAAGTCAAGAGGCTTTGAACTTTATCAAAGTCTGGAATTATTATTAAACCGTATGGTTTAATAGTATAATGTCGTTACACAATTAAACTATATGGTTTAATAGGTTTCTAAAACTTTAACAAATCCAAAATCATATATATATATAGTTTCATTTCGAGGGAGGAGGTAGAAAGCCACAGGTATCGTATTCCATTTTCATTCCAGAGGTATTCAAATTTAACCTTTATCTTAAAGGATCTGAATCAGTATGATTTTCATAGTGTGTATTGGCACAATGCTGCGGACTTGCATAGCCTAATGACTTACAGCCAATTTGAGGAAATTGGCAGCCCCCTTGAGCAATTTTCCATTATCCCATTGATTCCTCTCTCTCTCTCTCTCTCTCTCTATATATATATATATATATATATATTCCTTCGCTCGCACAGGCGCTATTATTATTATTATTATTTGTTCATGCAGACACGTTATTAAGTCATACGGTTTAATAGAGTAAATGTTCAATTCACTATTAAACAACGTAATTTAATAAAGTTACTGTCTAATTAACTATTAAAACATATGTTTAATAGCATATTCGCATGAAAAAAATGAGGATGTCCGCGCCTAAGAATTTATATAGATATTTTAAAATCAGCACTAAACTAAAAGAACTAAAAGATAGAAAAATATAAACTTTAATGCATTGTTTTTTTTTTTTAATCTTAGAATGTATTTAAATCTATATATTCTGAACATGTAGCGTGGTATTGATTTTATTACAATCATGTATATACTTGATTGCAATGGCTACTAAATATTATATATATAGAGAAATGTTCTTATCCAGAATTTTAAAGTGCGGGAAAGTCTAAGAAAACACATAAACCATATATTTTTAAGTTTTAAGTTTTAAGTCTCTTAAATCCCATAGTTTTAAAGTTTTTCCAGATTTTTCCCGTACTTTAAAATCTCGGACCAGAAAACTAATACACACACGTAGCTATGTACGTATTAATTGCACTTCTTAAACTCCTACTTATCATATGATTAACCCCTTAGTTTGGTTGGGATGATTGGTACTTTCTATTTTAACTTATGGTGGAGCGTTCGAGTCTTGCGGTAACCTATTAGTTTGGTTAAGTTGATCGGTACTTTCTATCTTTAACTCACGGTGGAGCATTCGAGTCTGCCAGTAAATATATATTAGAGTTTATTTTTTCATTCGAAGGGAACATCTTTAAATAACAATAAAAATATAAAATATTTATTAGTACAGACCAATACGGTACGCCGTAGTTCCTTCAAACACAAACCAAGGAACTGAAAATATTATTACTAGAACTAGTCATCAAAATGGAACGTGGTCTCCTAACACAGAAGCAATTTGATCTTTAATTAGGTAAGAATGCGTATAGCCGTCGTCCTCTTTGTAAATAAAATCAATTGCACGAGCAAGATTAAGAATCATCTCGAGCAGTGGTCGGGCAAGGACGGTTGGCTTCATCATCAACTCCTCGTTAATATCTTTCCATGCATTTGCAACTTCTTCTTCAAACATTTTAATTGCCTCTTCCTTAGAGACACCATGTTGCTTCGTGTAACATTCAATAGCTGATGCAACATGGCCTCTCTTCTGCTCAAACTACATATATAATAACATATGGTCTAGTATCAGTGCCTGTTTAGATTGGTATTCGGAGATTTATAAGTAATTATAGTAATTATTCGAGAAATTAAAAGTTAATTTTGATGTGTTATATATATACCCCACTTTTCAGTGAGCAGATTTTTTAAAAATATAGTAACATATATTGTAGGGTTTTGATAATTTTTCTATAAAAGTGCGGGGTTACGCAAGTAGTGGAAAAAACTATAAGGGGATGCAGTGCCATTTTCACTTAATTTAATTAGTAGTTGGTAAAGTATTTTTTTTTTTTTGCATACCTCATGACCTTGCATGTCATCCATAAGTCTGCAGATAACTGATGCTGCTTTTACAACCTTAGGGTTATCGGAGATCCATTCAAAAACCTCTTTTGTTGCAAAATCACCCATGCCAAGGAAGGAAGTTGTTATGACCAATGTGTAAGCACAACTTGTTAGTGCAATAGGCATATACTCCTCAATTGTTGGAACATAACCTTCACTGAACCATTTGGCTTGAACAAAGTATGCTTCAATTACTTTTTGATTCTGAGAAGCCAAACGCAACTAATTAAACCTTAGCCGTTATAAAAACAATAATAAGAAATAAGTTTTTAAATTTTAATATGCCTGTTGTGATATATTAATTTGATCTAATTAATTTATAACAGCCAATAATTCAGTAAGATTTATGGTTGATGAGTGGGATTTCTCATCTCCATCCAAACAAACTTAACAAAGAGAAGGAAACAACCTCCATTATAGAGCACACTTTTGATAAGTTTTATGTAACCTAACAAATAGCTTCAAGGCTTTTAAGCTAATTATCCAATTAATTCTTACATTTGTAACAATTCAGGGAGAGATGTGTTAAAATTTTAGCAAAATTTCAGGGGTGGTGAATGAAATATTTTCTAAAATTTTGTGAAACTTAAATTTACCGATAGATATTTTGTGTAATTTTATGGGTGGAGCAGATATCCCGCCCAAAATTGTGTACAACATGCATATCAGTCATTAAAGAAAAACAATTAGGGATGATGATGCATACCGCTTCCTTTGCATAACGTGCGCAGTGTGATATTCCTTGGCCATATCTTCCTCAATTTCATTAAAAGCATCTAAGAGTGTCCTGTAAATCAATTTCATGTATTCTGGAAGCATATCTACGGCCTCAATATTCCATCTGGAAATCAATTTAATAACCATTTTATAATAATAGCAACAAAAATTTAATTCTGAAATTCAAAATTAATTAGCTATACGCAGGGCATTAACCTTTGAACTGCTTCAGTAAAGAGGCTGAGTTCCTCTAGTGTACCATATGCATCATAAGTATCATCTATGATGGATAATATGTAATTTAATTGGGTCATTATCTTTCTCCCAAATGCATACTGAGGTTCGAAGTATGTCCCTAAATCCCAAAAATATAACTCCACTAATCTGTCTCTTGCATAAGGTAGTTTCGTCGTGAAGTCTAAATCGTTCCACCACCTGAAATAAGAATATACACGTGTCACGATTCTATTGTTTGGATCTACGTCGGAGGTATAAAAGAATTTCTCCCTATCGAAAGAACTTACTTTGTTAATTCATTGAGTTCCTCCTTGTGTAGCTCTAGCAGTATGTTAAAATCTAACTTTGCAAAATTCAGCAGAGTTTGATTGTGTAAATGATCATTTGTTGAATTGATCATAGACATAAAATACCTCGCCTCTAATCTTGGTAGGGTTTTACGAAGAGGACGGTATAAAGCATGATTTATCTGTTCCGCAAGCATAGGGGTTACATGATCCTGAACTACCAGTGACTTCAGTTGAGCGGTAGTGAAAGCAATGGCTTCATCTAATATATCTTCTCCGCGACTTACCATGTATGCTGCCTCGTACAAACTTAACATCCCTTGAACATCGTTTATCAACGATGACTTGAATCTACCCTCATCATCTTTGAACTTCTCAAACACATCTGATTATCACATTCAAAAAGTAAATTACTGAAGGCTTACATGATTAATAATTAGTCAATGATTTTGCAATTGCAATAATGTTAGAGCCACAAATTCTTCATACATTAAAAACTTATGACGTGGCAAAATAATTTTGGTTAGATGAAAAATACCACATGACACACATGACATATTTTCATTATTATTTTTATTAATCAATCAATACTATATAAAAAAAATGTAAGATGAGGGTAAAATATAAATGGATATTCTGGGCCCTAATCTACAGAATTCAAACTCTGGTGATTAGCGAAAGAAAGTTGCTTGAAAATCACTCACCCAATCTCCTCGACACAAATAAAATACAAAGTGTTTGTGGGGCTTGCATTACTCACAATTGTAATAGCTTGAGTGAGATTACATACCACATGAAATCTTGATTCCTTGCTGCCTAAGCAATCGAAAATGAAGAGAAACGGTGTAGAGATCAGGGCTATCACTGTCAATATTGTCCTGACATAATTTTTGTATTGCACCTTCTATTTCTTTCTCAAAGTGATAAGCCACCCCTAAGCGTTGTACCTCATCAATCAAGCGTAACTTTTGAATAGGCTTATGTTCAGTATCTGTTATCATTCTCCTCACCTCTTCTTTCAGTGCCTCGTGTCGTTCTTGAGCTGCAGTATGATCAATTGTCTGAAGCACAAAAAATAAATTATCAAATTCATACAATATGTGATGAATGGTCATTAAATAAATAAATAAAAATCTGCTTTAAAACCATTTGGTCAAACTCCTGAAGATAAGCTACATGCTGACTTAGCAAATCGAGTAATATAATGGGATGTTTAGGTTCATCTTTTACCTTGAAACCAGAAGCACCTTTGAGGCCAAAGGACCTGTGGCCCGATGGTTGAAATTTCTTCTTCTGATGAGGCGGTATTCCACATAAAATATTGTGAAATTTATAATATTCTCACTCACAAGATGTGAGTGGGTAGAAGTGTCCTCTTACGTGAGGGTCGGTCTTTATAAAATTGAATGTAATAATATAAGTCAGGTAATATATATGCGATTGTAAATATCGATTATAGTATATAACTGCTTTTAATAAATCGTCATATAATCTGAATCTTTACGGTGTATAACCAGTCTCAAAAAAAAAAAAAAAGAAGCACCTTTGAGGAAATGGTTTCCCCATAAACTAGGATGGTAATCTGCAGTAGGACGAAATGTTTCTCCACACGACATTTTTGTGTCAGATAAACGGGTGCTGCAGAATTTTGATATTTCTGTGGAATATTTATAGTTTGAATTTCTACTACTACTACTACTTGACCCTAAATATATTCTAATTCGGTTTGCAATTAAATAATATCAAGACGGACGCATGCAACTTGTCTTGAAAGCCTTGTCATTATAATTCCGATTCATTTAAACGCTTGGAGGCAAACCATGTGATCGGTCAATTTTTGACTTTATGTGGGATTGTCAAAATTGTGCGTCAATTTTTTGTTTTTTTGGGGGGCAATATATAACTTATAGTTAGAAGCTAAAGATTTTAGTGCAAATCTGCCTCATATCAACAACAACTAGTCTATTTATTATTGTCATATTTATTTTTCGCGTAACTCATTTATTGTCATAATTATTTTTCGCGTAACTCATTATGTGTTTTATTGTATCAAAGTTATCGTAATAGCTTGTCTCTAATTAGAGTTTGACTATATGTTTAAGCTCTTGGTTCTATTTAGAGTTCGGATTCAAGAAAGTGTTTGTAGAGTTTACACGCACGCGAGAGATTTTGTAGCTTACATTTGGCAGATGAAAAATAGGCTTGGGCAAATGTATTACATTGATTTGGATTCAATCTGAGCTGAGATTTTTGCTAGCCTTTTATGAAATTTATAAATTATTCATAGAATCATAATTTCTTGAGAATTAAGTAGTCAAAGTAGGAGAGCTCACCCAATTTGATTTGAGCTAACTTATTTAATCAATAGTCCATAATTAACTGGATTTAATGGTTTGTTTTTTTATTCAACTCAATCTTCCAAGAAAGGAATAAGATTTGATCCGATTTTATTCAATTTAAAAATAACCAATGTAAATCACAACAAAATTATATTATAAATATATATTCGAATCAAATTAATTAATTTAAAAGTATAATATTTTCATAATATATTTTAGATATGATGGTTTTGAACGTTTATTCTATCATACATGATGGAGTGGGGTCAGATATAATTTCTATAATTCTACACATTTATTTTTTATTATATCTCATCATAATTTATATGATGGTTTTGATATTTTATTCTATAATACATGATGGAGTGGGGTTAGGTATAATTTATAATTCTATACATTTATTCTATAATGTCAATATCATAATTAAATATAAATTGTGCAAATGAAACGGCGTGTAAAATTAACATAAAACTTGTATATCAACATAAAGTGTAAAACAAAACATAAATTATGTAAATAGAACATAAAACCTGCAAATAGAAGGTAAAATAAGTAAATTAACATAGAAGTAGTAAATTAACATAGAAATAATAAATTAATGTATTATTAGTAAACAAAATCAAAACTTATAGATATAATATAAAACTTATAAATCAGTGTTAAGTGTAGAATAAAACTTATAAATTATGAAAATAGAGCATAAGACTTGTAAATGGAAGGTAAAACAAGTAAATCAACATAAGAGTGATAAATTGATGTATTATTGGTAAATAAAACAAAAACTTATAAATATAATATAAAAATTATAAATCAACAATTAGTGTAAAATAAAACATTAATTAAGTAAATAAAACATAATATCTATAAATAGAATGTAAAATAAGTAAATCAACATAGGAGTAGTAAAATTGATGTATTATTGATAAACAAAATATAAATTTACAGATGTAATATAAAACTTATAAAACAACATTAAATGTAAAATAAAACATAATACTTGTAAATAGAAGTTAAAACAAGTAAATAAATAAAACATAATACTTGTAAATAGAAGATGAAACAAGTAAATTAACTAGGACTAGTAAGATAATGTATTATTGGTAAATAAAATGTAAAATTACAAATGTAATATAAACTTATAAATCAACATTAAATGTAAAATGACATATAAATTATGAAAATAAAATAGAAGATTTATAAATGAAATGTAAAACAAATAAATATTATAAGAGTTATTTAAAAAAAGAACACAAATAATTGAATAATGATAATTTGGGTTTGTCAAAGTCGACACCCATTAGCACCCAAAGTTAGCATCGAATTCAATGCTTGACTTTGGGGTGGAAGCACGAATTTGGTGCTATAAAAGTTTGAATTTTAATAGGCCATAATTGTTTATTTTTTTGGGCATTATTTTGCCTATAAATTGGGGTGCAAAGGAAAAGCAAAAGCATCCTATTTTTGTGAGAAGAAATTTAGTATTTATAGAGTAGAGAATTTTGAGAGCTTAAATTGTAAAGCTCTTGAAAGCATAGAGATATGAGAGATTGAGTGTATTGGAGTTCTAGGTAGTGAGCAAAAAATATCACAATACTTATAATCCTCATTTCACTAGTAAAGTTTTATCTTTATGTCTTCGCCTATGTACGTAGGCTAAAAGTTGAACCACAAAAATTCTTGTTTCCTCTTTGTTTGATTATTCTTCATTTTCTTCTAATTTCATTTTAGTTGTCGTCTTGTTTCACCCATCAGTTTCCTAACAGTGGTAGCAGAGTTCTTTGTTGTCGAAGTACTGTTCACGTGTGTGATACTATTCAAGTATATAGTACTTGTTGGTATAAATTCAAGTGCTATTGATGTCAATGTATAAGTGTACACAATAAGTAATATAATGATAAGTATTCAAGATTATCTCCATAGGGGTTGATGTTATTAAAATTGCTACAGCAATCTTAACAGCGCAACTTGCCTTAATTAAAAATAGATTAACAATTAAACTAATAAATACGTAATGAAATGCAATAAATAAATATGTTGAAAAACTAACTTTAACGTGACAAACACAAGGATAAAATCAGTAGGAATGAAGTAGTTGAGTGATAAACTTTCTAAATAGTTTTGACTATTTTTTCTAACTCTAAGATCAGTTGCTACAGAATCTGCTATAGAATTGAGTAGAATCCTTATGTATCCTCAGTTGTTGTATGTTGAATATCTTATATTTATATGCAACCAAACAGTGACTAATTGTTATGCCAATACAAGATATAACATTGCACGCTTAGGTTCTATTTACCCCACAAGGTGAATCTATATATCTAGTTCATCACTAATTTTAGATTAAGTATGACCCTTTTGAAATCAAGTTAAACTCAACTCAGGAAACTCAATCTAAAACCAAATATTGTTATGATATATTCCATTAAGATAGAGCATTTTGTGGCTCTTTCTTAGCTTGTATAATTAACTAGGCGGTCAGCCAAAATAATGAATAAAAATAAGATTTACCTAAACAAAATACTATAGCAAACACGCAGCAACATATAAATTCAGTCAAGTTCCCATTAAGATTGTTTATCACCCAACTACAAGTAAACTTAGTTCATAGTTTGTAAAAGAAAAGTAAACAATAAAGTTTCAGCCATCAAATACATCTTCATGATCAAAGAATAAACAAGAAAATAAGAAAAGAATAAGAAAGACTGAATTCTAATTGATTCCCACAAATTCTTCTAATAGTGCAGCCTTGATTCTTACTCTTGAATTCTGTTTTTCTTTTGTTTCTTTTCAGTTTTTTATCTTGGTTGACGGCCTCTCTTTTCCTTTGTGTGCATGCCTCTTTTATAGCTCAAAATTAGAGCAAACGGAGGTTTATGGCGCGCATCTTCCAAATTAGGAAACTACATATGGCAATCTATTAATTACTTTGTGCAAGATTTTTTGTTAGTGTTCCAGGATTGACATAGCACATGTTGCTACAATAATAGCTACAGCATCTGCACTGTTCCAGATTTACTCCAATTCTTCTATAGCCATGTTTTTATGTCCTTTTTGTAAAACCATTGCCACAGCATCCTTCCCATGAAATTTGAACTTCTAGTTAGCTACAATTATGCATATGTTTTAAGCACAAAATTATTTGAAATCAAACAAACTTTGTTAAACTTAAACTAAAATGGATGTTAATGCAAACTATCATTAAAATGTATTAAAACACATCAATTACTCTCTAACTAATCTTGATTTAAGCCTAAAAGTATTATGATAACTCCCATTTCACAGAGTTATCAATGCTATTCACAGACATGGCTACTGCTCACGTGAAACTATGGGAGCCGATCCTAGCAAAGGCAATTCGTGGTAAAAAGCAATGGCAGCAAAATATGAAGTTAAAAAGTTCAATAGAAATAATTTCTTATTGTAGGAAATAAAAAAGAAGGCTATTTTGAGGAAAAACAATTTATTAGCAGTAACTAGAGAAAGATTTATAGAAATAACTAATGATGCCAAGTGGAACGAGATGGATAGGAATGCAATTGCTAATTTACATTTAGCACTGATTGACGAAGTGTTATCTAGTGAGGAGGAGAAAAAGACAGCAAAGGAAATATGTAAGACTCTTATAAAACCGTACGAGGCCAAATTGTTACACTATAATATCTTCTTGAAAAGGAGACTTTACACTCTTCAGATGACAAAAACCACATCGATGACTGTGTTGGATCTACTTATTGCTATAGGTGTCAATGTGCAAGTGTACACAATAAGTAATATAATGTTAAGTATTCAGATCGTCTCCACAGTGATTGATGTTATAGATTTACTACAACAATCTTAACAGTGTAATCTTAATCTAAATTAAAATAAAATAATTAATGAAATTAATAAACTAATTGAATTAAAAGTGCAACAAATAAAATGCAATACGGAAAATTCTCAAGTCAATCACAAAAACAAACTCAATGAGAAAGAAGTATTTGAGTGGTTAAACTTACTTAATAATGGTATTGTTTGTTTTTTCTAATTAAAATTCTATTGCTACAACATTACTACAGTACTGGCAGAATCCTCACGCATCCTCAGGTGTCGCTTGTTGGATATCTTATATCTAAATGTAACCTAATAATGACCAATTGTTATGCTAATATTAGATATAACATTATGCATTCTAGGTTCCAATTGTCCCACAAGGTGAATCTCTATCTCTAGTTCTTCACTAATCTTCAATCAAACATGGGCTTATTCAAATCGAGATTAACTCAACTTGGAAAACTCAATCTAAAATCATATATTGTCTTATGGTTAGTATCCACTAAATGAGTGGTCAACTGAAATAGGGATTTATAATAAGTAAAACCAAGACAAAATACTACAGCAGATTCGGAGCAACACACATATATATTAGTCAAATAAAATCAAGACAAAATACCACAGCAGATTCGGAGCAACACACATATATATTAGTCAAATAACTATTAAGATTGTTTATCACTCAACTATAACAAGGTTTAGTTCATGATGAGAGATAAAATAGTAACAAAAATCATTTTAGCCATTAAATACATTCCCATAAAAAAAAAAGAAAACAAGAAGATAAAGATGAGGAATTGAGCTCCGCCAAAATTTTTACAATCTCTCATTCTTTTTCCTTGAATCCCCTCTTGCAACCCTCAAATCTCTCTTATTCTCTGTTTTCTTTTTGTTTTCTCTGTTATTTTTCTTGAGTGATGGTGCTCTCCCTTTTTTTCATGTGTGTTCTTTTTATATCTTGGAATTAAAGCAATGAAAAAGTGTGTGGCCGCATATCTTTCATTTTTGGAAACCTCAAATCTCAATCTTTTTGTCAGTTAACACGCGAAATCTTATCTGCAATTGCTACAGAATTGCTGCAGCAACGGTTGCAACATCTTCTCTATTAAAGACTTATTTTATTTCCTCTATAGTCAAGTTCTTTTGTCATTTTTGTAAGTTTGTTGCAGCAGCTTCTGTCCATAAAGCTTGAGCTTTGCGGCCCCTACAATCATGCACATGATCAGAGCGCAAAGTGATCTAAAACACAATTAATTTATTAAAATTGAACTTAAACATATACTCATGCAAAGTGTAACTAAAAAATGTAATAAAAACACATCATTTACTTTATAAGTAATATTGGTTTAAATATAAAAATATCATGATAACTCTCATTTTATAAAGTTATCACTCGACATTGAGCTTATGGCAGAAAATGGAAAAGGGATACCTGGTATATCCGCATAGGACCAAGCACGCGCATCATGATGTTCACGTAAGAAATTAACAAGCTATTCCTAGTGTTCTTCTGGAATGTTAAAGCCAACTTTAACGATCTTGGTCGGGTTATAATTGTAGATCAAAACAGAAATAAGATCTTCAATTACTATATCTTATTTTTCCTCTTTGGGTATCCTAAAGTCTAAAAGTGCCTCCAACTCACCAATTGATTCTAGCTGGCCTGTATGGCGTACCTCAAATACTCCCTGTATCACTCCATTAACCTCTATTGGTAAGGCTTTGTGTTTCTCTGAAGGGTCAGCTATCTGTAAAGCTTTCCTATGCATAGCTTTCTGTCGTTTAGCAAGTGCTTACTTAGTTAGATGAACCAATAGGCCTCGTACTGATGGGATACCCTATTAGAGAAGCATTAGAATTAATTTGATGACTCTTCTTAGAGGTGACTGAATAGTATCCATGAGCTGATTGCTGGTCCCCTTGATGGTAATAACTTCATACGCGGCTGGAATCTTCATGACAAGTTAATGTGTGGACACCGCAGCTTTAGTTACTGCAAAGAACAATCTTCCCAAAGTAATATTATAAGCACTTGAGTGAACCATGATAAGAAAATCAGTCATGTGGATGACCCAGTGAGGTACCTTGTTGATAGTAACAGGCAATGTGATAATGCCCTTGGGGATAACCGTATCCTTGGCAAAACCAATGAGCGGCATGTCATATAGAGTAACCCTTGGCGATTTAATCAAAGACGCTTTTAAAAATAATGTCTACTGAGTTACTAGTATCCATAAATGTTCTCCCTATTTTGCCCGTAGCAACTTTTAGTGTTATAACTAATGAATCATTATAAGAGTACAAGATACTTTTAGCATCTTATTCCATAAAATGGATTAAAATGAGATGATGGTTGATTATGGTGAGCGAAGCTGACGTCTTTTCCAATGCGAGCACCAAAGATAGGCAACCTATTATAATACTTGATGGCCCTCTTGGAATCTCTAATGAGGGTTGGTTCACCAGTTATCATTCGAACGTAAACCTCTTTTTTAGATCCTTGGGGTGTCTCTTTGTCAGGACTTGATTTACCGATCAGTTTTCTTTGTCTTGCTCGAGAGACTTCTTGGCCTACTATATATCGGCTATGAACTCCTTGAGATATCCATTCAGAATCAAAGACTCGATTTCTTTCTGCAAGCTAAAATATTTGGCAGTGATATGGTCGAAATCCTTATGAAACTCACAGTACTTTAAGCTATCCTTCGTATTTCAGTACTTCTGTATCAGCATAAATAAGCGGAGTAGGCTAGTATCTATTATATGATATTAGATTTGTTCTAGACGTTGATTTAGAAGATGTAAAGAATCATATTTAGGCTTCTATGGCGGTTCCCTTCATTTTGACAATGGTGGCTTGACAAAAGGGGTTCGTGGGGTACCTAAGATACATCGAAACCATGTCTGTATAAAGTTAGAAGTAATGGGCTATGTATCCTGGGTACCATTATCTGAGATGCCTCTGACTTCTTTGATTTCTCTTTGCTTTTTCATGGCTTCCACTTTATCTTCTTGTCATTTTAAGTGACACTTCTCATCTATCTCAATTTGCTGCAAGGCTTGAGAGTGGGCCTCTCTATAAAAGAGAAGATGATGCTTTTGAAAGGAATGCCATAACTTTCCCCATCGCAAGTTTTTCTCGAAGTGGGACATCGTGTGTTGGTAACCAAAAGTGCTTATTCGCAACACTTCTTAGTGGAAGCGGACTATATAATTAGCCAAATGCTCGGATTCCCCTTATTTAATGAAGGCAAGTTTAAATGCGACTTGATTGAGCAAAGCAGTGTAGGCAAACACAAAAATAAATTCCTTAAGTAACTCGTCCAAGGAGGATCTACTACCTACTTTCAAATATTTGAACTAAGATTTAGTGGGTCCAGTGAGTGTATAAGGAAACATCTGACACATAGCCTTGTCATTAATGCCTTTGATAAGCATCTGATCGCAATACAGCTCGGTGTGCTCCACTAAATCTGAAGTACTTGAATATTAGGATACCTGAGGCATGGCAAATGTGTTTGGGAGGACTGTTGTCCCAATCTCCATAGTGAATGGCGAGTGTACTCTATTGGCATTGAGGCACTAGTGACATTTTGCTTTTTAGAGAATAGTTTTACTTGAGCTTCCAGGTCTTTTATTTTTTCTAGGAGTTCACCTCAGGTGCCCCAAGAGATGTCCTCTTATTTGAGAAGCTCATTTAGCGTTCAACTTATGTAAGAGAACTTTACGAGCTCATTTGTTACGTTTGGTACCTTGGCTACAATGCAAATAGCTACAGGCTGTGTAAGACTCATTTTCGAGGGTGCCGATTGAAGTTTAGATCGAGGACCTGACGGTTCGTACCTTCAGATATGTAGGATGATTTGCTTTTAACCTTGTGTTGGTGGAATATGTTGAGTTGCTGACAGAGTTGTCGAAGCTCTTCAAAATAAATACTGATTCAACTAAATAAATTTGTAGAAATAATGGAACCAGGTCGAATCCCAAGAGAACTATGTATTTAATTTCTCAAAGTCTAAAACAATTAATTTTCCACAAAAATCAGATTTTGTAAGCCTCTGCCCAAAACCGGCTAACCGGATCTTCAAACCGGTAGGCCGCTTATTTTCTGGAAGCTATCCGGATAGCCGGATATGGGAACCGGATGGCCGTTTGTGAGTTGTGATGTTTCTGGAACGATCCGGCTATCCGGCTGAGTGGGTTCCGGTTTACCGGTTGCGGATGGTAATGATTCTGGATGCTTTTCGGCTAACCGGATACGGGATCCGGAAGACCGGTTTCGTGTTCTCTCTTCTCTGGATCTATTCGGTCAACCGGAAGATGGAAATCCGGAAGACCGGTTGCGGGAACTCTGGATTCTGGAAAGATTCGGTTATCCGGTTTATGAAACCGGCAGACCGAATGCGTGCTTTCTACTTTCTGGACACAATTCGGTTAACCGGTTAGCTCAACCGGTAAGCCGAATTTCGTTTGTCTCCTTTCTGTCTACAAACGGCTAGCCGGTTTAGGAAAACCGGTTATCCGAATTTCTGGGATTTTAAGGGTTTCTTTAACGAGATTATGATAAAATTAAATAAAATAAAATAAAACAAGATCTAAAATTAAGCAAGGAAAATTAATCTTACCAAACTTCCAATCCAAGGGTATTAATTCCATCCAATTGCAACTTTGATCATAGGCAAAAATATAAATTACTCGATCCAAGAACTTAGTCTACTTAATCGGAATCCCGCAGAAAGCAATTATTCTCCTAATGTAATAGACTCAAACAATCGCTCAAATCCAAACTTATCACTAATTTAACTGGGCATCATCGTTCCATATCAAATTAAGTGATAGCATTAAGAATAGTGAGAATGACTAAAACAAGATCAATTAATTGATTACTCGATTCAATCAATTTGTATTTTTATTTCCCTAGAGCCTATCATGCAAGCTATGTAATTGTGGCCATCAATTTACACACACATGAACCAACTCCTTGCTACTCAATTCAGTCATTCATGACAATTACGGATCACAAATTCCTGACTAGCGATAGAAAAATAAATATTGAATTAAGGCGTCAACTTAACCAACATAAATAATTCATAGAAAATAAGAACAAGAAAATAAAAATTACTTGGATGAAGAAATTCTTTTTAAGTTCAAAGCCTCACAAAATTACAACTGGAATTTGATTACCCTTGGATCGGAATTAAAACCTTAGCCACGCATGGTGGCTAAACAAAACAAAAGTTGTTCTTTTCAAAGAAGCAAGCTTGCAGCCGCCTCTTTTTCTTCTCTCACGTCCTTGACTTTTTTTTCTTCACCCCTTCTCACGTTGGCTTCCTTGGCCTTTTATATTGCTAGCTTTTGTTTGCTTTCCCTCACGTTTCTTTTCCTCTTTTGCTAGCTTTCCTAATCCTTCTTGGCTTCTTCTCCTCTTAATGCTAGGAAACCGTCTCCTTCAAGTCAACGGTCAGCCCACGTTCCAAAGCCCAAATAAAGCCCTTATTATCCACTTTTTATCATAATCTCCATGTTTCACCTCCTAAATTAAATCAAACATAATTTCCACAAATTAACACAAGATCAATCAAAATATGAGGGAATTAAACTAAATATAATATGACTATTTATAACCTATCAAATTCCCCCACACCTAAACCATGCTTGTCCTCAAGCATATCTTAAATCATCATACCAATCCTCCCTTTTACCTCCTTTCAAAACATTCAATATCCAAGAATACCAATAAAGCTAAACACACATCAATGAGTTGAATCATAGTGACAATCAAGAGAATAAGCATTCATAGCATAGAATTTGTAACAAAAACATAAGCATCTTATCAATTCATCAAAATCAAATGCAGCAAGACTTAACACCCTCGCATGGTTTCGCTCTATGCTCTCAAAGTGTTTAGGGTGCGTGTTTTACTCTCAAAATCAAAGCATAGCATGTCATTACCATAGGCTTGCAAATGAATTAAATCTCCACCACTGCATATGAATATGATGCAAAAATCAAAGGGACTTAACAAGGGTTGAAATGGGGCTTAGGTAAAGGTATGGTAGAAGGAAAAATGAAGGGTTTAACGATCAAGACAAAGAGTTAGTTACATGCATGATTTAGATACCACATAAAATAAACAAACATACTTCTAAAACAATGGAATTTATCCCCACATTTAAGCACTTAAAACTCTTGGAGAAACAATTTGATAATTCAATTGCTTTTGCAAATAATTCTCTAATCATCCAATTAAGGGAATAAATTTCACAACAGATTTTTTTTCTTCTTTTTTTTTCTTTTTTTTTTCTTTTCCTTTTTCTTCTCTTTTTTTTTTTCATGCAATTACTTCACTCTTGTCTTGACAGGGTAAAAAGAAAACAAGGATAACAAACAAGAAGGCTTTGGGTTAAACAATGCGTTAGAAACAAATGAAAGGGAAAAATAGGCTCAAAGGGGCTAACTAGGGGAAAATAAAAGGTGGGCATTTTAGAGTTTAAGAATTGGTTAAACCTAATTGCCCTTATCACACTTAAGCATCAATTCAAAAATGTGGTCTCAACACACATTCATAAGCAAGTTCTAGAATAAACACACTAAGTTCGATACACTCAACAAAAATAAAAGGAGAAAAAATGTAATGAATTGCTCTTAGGCTCAAAAGCTCACTAGAGTGTCTATTTTGCATCAAGTCTTGTGCACTTTTCAATCAACAAATTAATTCGACACCATCGAAAATTTTAAAGAAAAATACTATTCATGCTTACCTCTTTCATGCATTAAAACTCAAAACAAAGATGTACCCCTAGTTTACAAGGTATTCAAAGATATTGAGAAGACTTAAAACACAAAAAATTTTAAGAACAATTTAAAAAAACATGCCAAAATCCTCCCCCGCACCTAAATAATACATTGTCCTCAATGTATCAATAAGTAAATAGCTCACAAAAATAATAATGATAATGAAAAAGTAAATGAGAAGGGAAGAAGAAACTCCCCTGGATGTGAGCGGTGTGGACTCGAATGAGCTAGGGAGAGAGTGCCAAGGAAAGCTGAAAATTGGCGTGAGCGCGTTTTATTCTCCAGTCCAAAATATATCTTCTTCATCAAGAATATCTAAAAGGCTTAAAATGAAATTAACAAAAGTAAAGAAAACCAAAAATAATAAATTCGAAAACAAGAATAAAGAAAATAGTTGGGTTGCCTCCCAATAGCGCAATTGTTTTAACGTCGTTTTGCTCGACGGAGTCACCAAGCGAATAAATCATCCAATGCCTTTTAAATTAGATTGTGCATCTAATTCTAGCTCATTCCCAACACTTTCTTGGGCAAAAACATTCTGCACAATAGAATCAATTACATCAATCTGACAAAGAGAATGCACATCAGTAGGGTGTTTCTGACAGTAATTTTAAACTTAACAATCTCTCCATCAAACTCGACAGAGAGAGTACCCTCATCTACATCAATTTTTGTTTTGGCAGTTTTCATGAAAGGTCTCCCTAACAAAATCGAAGTTGATTTTGAAGAAGGATTACCTTCCATCTCTAAGATGTAAAAATCTACAGGAAATATAAGCTCATTAACCTGCACTAAAACATCTTCTACTATCCCAAGTGGGTGAATATAAGACCGGTCAGCCAATTGAATAACAACACCAGTCTTTTGCAAGTCATTTAACTTCAATTCTTGGTAAACAAAAAATGGCATGATATTAATTGAAGCTCCTAAATCTAGCATAGCATGCTCAACTTTCTTTTCACCAATCACACAAGGTAATGAAAACATACCTGGATCCTTGCATTTTTCTGGCATATTCTTTTGTAACATCGCTGACACATTCTTACTTACCTCAACCTTCCCCTTTTCTTTCATCTTCCTCTTGTTGGTGCACAACTCTTTCAAGAACTTTGCGTATTTGGGAATTTGTTTGATCGCATCCAATAAGGGGATGTTGATTTGCACTTTCCTGAATGTGTCCAGAATCTCATTTTCTTGCTCATCTTCTTTTGGCTTGGCTAACCTGCTAGGAAAAGGAGGTGTAGGTGTGTAAGATGAAAGAGATAAAGGAGGATCGAATTTTACCCCACGCCTTGTTTTAGATGGCGCTTCTTCATTTTCATCTCCATTGGCCATTTCAGCGTCTTTAGGTGGAGTTGATCCCGAGGGAATTTCTTTTCCGCGATGAAATTGCACTCTGATTCTCCCTTGGGTTGACTTACGGTTGTGAAGGTAACTTTCCGAATTTTGAGCTTCAACTTCTTAGCGTGGCCAATTGAGTAATTTGGTTGCCTAAATTCTGGATGCTTGTCCTTATTTTCTGTTGAAGCTGAAGAGTACTGTTAGCAAGATTCTTAACGATATCTTCCAAAGACATACCTGAGTTTGAAGCTTGAGTCTGTGTAGGGATTGGAGGCGGTCTCGTGAAGTTCTGAGGAGGTGGCCTTTGTTGTCCTCATTGGTTTCCAAAGCTAAAGTTAGGATGATCCCTCCATCCAGGATTGTAGCGATTCGAATAGGGATCATACTTCCGTTGCGCGTGACCAGGAAACCCACTTATGGCATTGGCTTCTTGTGTGGAGTCTTGTTGCATTGTGGGACACATATCGGTAGGATGTCCGTGATGTGAGCATATTCCACACGTTTTTACTGTTTGCAATTGCCCTACAGCCATTTGACGAACCAAAGCAGTTAAATCAGAAATTTGATTTTTAAGTTCGCTTACCTCGTTAACTTGCTTGATAGATCCTCCACCCGCTCTTGTACCAAATTGCTGAGAAGTTTCAGCCATATTTAAAATCAATTGTTTGGCTGCTTCAGGTGTCTTGTTCACTAAAGCTCCACCACTTGCTGCGTCAATCATACTCCTATCCATTGGCAACAATCCCTCATAGAAATATTGGATAAGGAGTTGATCAGAAATTTGATGGTGGGGAAAACTAGCACATAGTCTTTTGAATCGTTCCCAGTATTCGTACAATGTCTCCCCAGTGATCTGTGTGATGCCATAAATCTCCTTCCTAATACTAGCAGCTCGTGAAGCAGGAAAGAATTTTTCCAGAAATAACCTTTTCATCTCATTCCATGTGGTGATTGAACCGGAAGGTAGATAGTAGAGCCAATCTTTAGCTTGATCCTTCAAAGAGAAGGGAAAAGCTCTAAGGTTGATTTGCTCCTCGGATACACCATGTGGTTTCATTCCAGAGCAAACAATATGAAACTCTTTCAGATGCTTATGAGGATCTTCACCTGCACAACCACGAAAAGAAGGAAGTAAATGAATCAAACCAGATTTTAATTCGAAATCATTAGCAATATTAGGAAAAGTAATGCATAGGGGTTGTTGATTCAAATCTGGTGCGGCGAGTTCTTTGAGAGTTACATGCGCCATCTTTTCTTGACTTACGCAAAAATGGATGTACCAGTGGTTAAATCTATCTCGACTTCTTCCTCGAGGCGACATTTCCTCTCTGGTCTCTTTTCTCAATTGTGTGCCTCTCAATTTCGGATTATCTTGCAAATTAGAGTCACGAGAAAACGGGTCATAAACTAAATCAAATAAACAATTAAACAATGAGAAACTAAAATTGGTTCCCAAGCGCCAAATTTGACAGAGTTGTCATTCTTTCAAAATAAATCTTGATTCAACTAAATAAATTTGTAGAAATAATGGAACCGTTGAATCGAGAACTATGTATTTAATTTCTCAAAGTCTAAAACAATTAATTTTCCACAAAATCAGATTTTGTAAGCCTCTTCAAAGCTAACGGATCTTCAAACCAGTGGCGCTTATTTTCTGGAAGCTATCCGGATAGCCGGATATGGGAACCGGATGGCCGTTTGTGAGTTGTGATGTTTCTGGAACGATCCGGCTATCCGGCTGAGTGGGTTCCGGTTTACCGGTTGCGGATGGTAATGATTACGGATGCTTTTAACGGATACGGGATCGGAAGCCGGTTCGTGTTCTCTCTTCTATGGATCTATTCGGTCAACCGGAAGATGGAAATCCGGAAGACCGGTTGCGGGAACTCTGGATTCTGGAAAGATTCGGCAATCCGGTTTGTAAACCGGCCAGACGAATCGTGCTTCTACTTTGGACACGATTCGGTTAATGGTTAGCTCGGGTGGCCGAATTTCGTTTGTCTCCTTTCTGTCTACAAACGGCTAGTCGGTTTAGGAAAACCGGTTATCCGAATTTCTGGGATTTTAAGGGTTTCTTTAACGAGATTATGATAAAATTAAATAAAATAAAATAAAACAAGATCTAAAATTAAGCAAGGAAAATTAATCTTACCAAACTTCCAATCCAAGGGTATTAATTCCATCCAATTGCAACTTTGATCATAGGCAAAAATATAAATTACTCGATCCAAGAACTTAGTCTACTTAATCGGAATCCCGCAGAAAGCAATTATTCTCCTAATGTAATAGACTTAAACAATCGCTCAAATCCAAACTTATCACTAATTTAACTGGGCATCATCGTTCCATATCAAATTAAGTGATAGCATTAAGAATAGTGAGAATGACTAAAACAAGATCAATTAATTCAGATTACTCCAATTCAATCAATTTGTATTTTTATTTCCCTAGAGCCTATCATGCAAGCTATGTAATTGTGGCCATCAATTTACACACACATGAGCCAACTCCTTGCTACTCAATTCAGTCATTCATGACAATTACGGATCACAAATTCCTGACTAGCGATAGAAAAATAAATATTGAATTAAGGCGTCAACTTAACCAACATAAATAATTCATAGAAAATAAGAACAAGAAAATAAAAATTACTTGGATGAAGAAATTCTTTTTAAGTTCAAAGCCTCACAAAATTACAACTGGAATTTGATTACCCTTGGATCGGAATTAAAACCTTAGCCACGCATGGTGGCTAAACAAAACAAAAGTTGTTCTTTTCAAAGAAGCAAGCTTGCAGCCGCCTCTTTTTCTTCTCTCACGTCCTTGACTTTTTTTTCTTCACCCCTTCTCACGTTGGCTTCATTGGCCTTTTATATTGCTAGCTTTTGTTTGCTTTCCCTCACGTTTCTTTTCCTCTTTTGCTAGCTTTCCTAATCCTTCTTGGCTTCTTCTCCTTTTAATGCTAGGAAACCGTCTCCTTCAAGTCAACGGTCAGCCCACGTTCCAAAGTCCAAATAAAGCCCTTATTATCCACTTTTTATCATAATCTCCATGTTTCACCTCCTAAATTAAATCAAACATAATTTCCACAAATTAACACAAGATCAATCAAAATATGAGGGAATTAAACTAAATATAATATGACTATTTATAACCTATCAGTTGCCATTGTTAAGCTGGGCTACTCTCTTTGTTGGATCATTGACTTTTTCATTGTTTGCAGCTTTTATTCGTGCAAAATCTATCACTATAGTGTCATAGGGTATGTTAGATGCCATGACTTGCGAGCACATACTATAATTAGTTTAGCAACTGTTGTGGAGGCTTTCTATACGCTCCCAACCCAGACAGTGCTAATTGTTTTAGCTTGATTTTGGGTGTAAAAGAAAAGGGTAAAAAACTCACTAAAACAATGAACTTATTTTCGGGAAGCAGGGTACCTTACTTAATGGTTGTGTATGGGTTGTTTTGAATTTTGAAGGGGATGAATTTTGGGTTGTTTTGAATATGAGGATACTTTTAAACCTCCAAAAATACAAAAAAGATATTAGAGGTGGAGCTAGTAATGACCGGTGACCACACTCCAATGTTTAAGTTAAGTACTTAAATTATTTAGGGCATTAAAAGCTTGTAAGCTTTTAAAAATGGAGAATAGAGGTTGAAGATGATCTCAACCTTTTTAGTGGAGTGTGTGTGAAAAATAGAAATTAGTGTGCTTTTACATATGAAATACCTTGGCTGCATGCCACATGGCACCTTTTCAATGGTAATTTGGCCATCATTTTTAAGATTTTATCATCCTTTTACTTTTATCATGATTTGTGTGCTAATAAGAGCATGCTTAATAGTTTAGAAATTTCACCTTAATTCCATCATGGCATGCCTCGCATACTAGCTCAATTACAGGCGTACCTGGTATAAGTCGGGTACTTCACAAGGATACTTATAGTCGTAAAACCTTCATATTTAGTGTGATTCATCTTCTAGAACACATGGTGTACACTATAATATGGTCCAGGACAGCTCTGCAGAGGCTGTCTTATCAGCTTTTGGGCGTGACAGCTAAGGACCAGTGTCCTGGGTGTGCCGTCCTTTGCTTTTTGCAAGTGTGACAGCCTGTTGTCCCCTCTTTTCTAGCAAAATATTCTCTATTTGATTTTTCCAAGTCACATATTCTTTATAGGCAATGGAGATATTTCACATGTTTGATATTTTAGAGATTTCACCTTAATTCCATTATGGCGTTCCCCGCATACTGTTGCGTAAATTTTATTGAACTCACAAGTGCACGAATCTATTATAAAATAGATCAACGGTGTCGAGTGTTGATCCCATAGAGAGGTAGATTTTAATTGTGTTTAGTGTTAATTTTCTAAGTGGTTAGTTGGATTTGTGGTGAAAATGATTTGCACTATCCTAAAATTTAAATTAGAATAGCGGAAATAAATTAAAGAAAATCTATTAAAATGAAGCGCTTGGTTATCTAGATCTACATCAACATGCTCTATAGACTTAATATTCATTATTAGTGCTAATTAAATCATGAGGGAGTTTTCACTCCTCATGAAGCACACTTAAATAAATATAGTGCTAAGAGCTTATCGTGCTAAATAGTAATAACCATATACTAGGCCTAGACAAGATTACTAATATCTGTCAACGGAAAGTTAAAACATCAACAAATATTATAGGAGAAGAGAAAATAAATTTACTAAATTATGCCCATGGAATATGAAATACAAGTTGGGCAACCCAAGAAGGGGGTGAATTGAGATTTTAAAAATTATGCTAAGCAAATCACACACCAATTTAATCTAATGCCTTAATCAAATCAAAAACAATAAATTCAAGCAAGCTTAATAATAAGAGAGTAAGGGAAGAGAAAACAAACACGAGAATTTTTACGTGGTTCGGCTATCCCCGCCTACGTCCACGCCTCCAAGCACACCGGGCTTGAGGATTTCACTATCCAAGCCTCCCAAGGCTTCAAATGTTTACAATTGACTTTAAAGGTGTCAATGAACCTTTACAACAAGAGATTATATCACGTCTCTTCACGAGTGTTCACTGAACACTCACAATTTAAAGATAAATGAATGTTACAACAATAAAACTCTCTTTAAGAGTGGATAAACAAATTATAACTCAATGATGACTCAATGAATGATGATTTACAAAATGGAAGCTCAATATATGTTTTATAAACTTATTTTGGCTTTCTAGAGTTCTTAAAATGAAGTTGGAATTGAGTTTTTATATTTAAACCCGAAAAACTAGCCGTTATAGGCAAATTCCAGCGACCAATGACTGGCCGAGTGAAACGATGATATTCTGTTATTTTGAAATTTCTTCTGATGCCATTGTTCTCGAAATTATAGTTTTGCCCCAATACTTTTTGTAATTATACTATGGCCTAGAGAGTCACAAAAATTTTCAAATAAGTCCAATTCTGGATATCAAATGTTTGAATTACATTCGGGTCCTCTAACTTTCATAAATTATAGTGTGGCCCAAATTGTTTCAAACCTTTGCAAATAAACCCAAATCCTATTCAAAATAATATTTATCATTCCCAAAATATTTTGAAATTATGCTATGGCCCAACATATAATAATACTTTTAAAAGAAGCCCTTTTTAGGTTTTAACATAATCAACATAAATATTAAAGTTCTCAAAACCTTTCACTTAAGCCCTCAATCTTTTATAAGTTATAATATGACTCAAAACGTTTCAAATCTTTGCAAATAGGTTTAAAATCAAATTCAAAATAATATTTATTAAAATCAAAGATTGTAAAACATTTTCATTTTAATCCAAATTGCTCAAATGCATAAAATACTTTTATCTTAAAAATAAAACATTTTGGTTTATGAAAAGTAATAATTTATTAAACAAAACTTGAGCTTCTCAAATGCTAAATCATGTATCAATTAAATCATACCGGCTTTACAAGATATTGTCGCAATAATTTGTCCGTTGAACTTTAAACTTCAATCTTGATTTCGCCGTTGTCCGTTGAGTGTCTTGAGCTTGATTTCACTTGATTCACTTGCATAAATATTATCCTTCAAAAACTAGTGAACTTATGAAATACAATATTTATTAAATCACTTAAGACACATGTTTGTTATCATCAAAATTACATAATGTGTAGCCCTTTAGGCTAACAGAATATGTTGAGGCTTCACCTTCAACCCAAGCTCGAAAGAAAATTAGCTACTCATAATTGAACTAGAGGTTAAAACAGAAATTTATTAAAATACGTAGAAAATACAATATGGAGAAGGAATTATAGAAAATGGAGCTAAAAAATGAATTTAGGGGTGTCGAATTGATGGGGAGCCCCCTTTTTATGGATACAATTAGTAGATCATGGCTATCAGATTAAAACAATTTGGACGCTCAGGATTGCGCCGGGTGGCAAGTTCTGATTGGATAGAACACATCATCAGGGATGTTAACACTTACTTATTTAAAGATTTCAAAAATCTCACTTGTGGATTTTCTCTTCTTTGCTTTAGCTAACCTCTGGGGAAATGGAGCCTTAGGAACGTATTCCCGTGGGTTATTTCTTGTTTCTCTTCTGATGATGAGTCCTCAGTATTTACAAATATAGCATTAGTTTGGGAGAGCTGCACTGCCACAGCGCAGCTGTTCCATACCATATTTTCTAGGGGAATATTTCTCAACAGTTATTGCCAAGGTTTGAACTGAAGAGGCAAGTTGTCCCACCATCTTTTTGAGGTTTGAAACTGATTGTATTTATGAGTTGAAGCTTGCTCTTATCTTATTTCGTAGTTCATCAATGGTACGGTTCTGTTGGTCGATCGTAGAGTGAGTAAGATTTTTAAAATTTTGGAATACATTTTTAAAATTTTGGAATACATCCTCCTATAGTCTGGGTTACGAATAGTTCAGATTTTAATTGCATGGTCTAAATAGTGGCTGAAGGGCTTAATGAACTTGGGGTATTGGTTGCATTGGTGGAGCTGGAGCTGCTGATTCACTCTATTGGAACCCTTGAGACCATGAAAAATTAGGGTGGTCTCTCCATCTAGGATTATATGTGTTGGAGTAAGGGTTGTAGTTTGATAGCTTTCTCATTACACCTATGGCGTTGGCTTGATCTAGGTATAAGTCATGGTCATATGACTATGTTAATTTAGTGGTCATATGACTATGTTGATTTAGTAGTCATCAACGGTGCTATTTTTCGGGAAAGACCTTCAATTATCACTTTGACTTCTTTAATATTTGAGCTTAACTCGCCAATGTGAACCTCATTCACTCCTTTAGTTCTTTTAGTATTCCTAAGTGGTCGACTTCGTTGTTGGGAATTATCCACTTATCGTTGGAATAAATCCCAAATCTCTGATGTACTTTTTGATATTAGCTCTCCTCCACTCATTACCATTAGCCATTCTTGCACATATGGCAATAATCCCTTCAAAACGTATTGGCATTGGTGCTATTTCTCGCACCCAAAATGTAAACACTTCAAGAGTAGCGCTCCTATGCTTCAAAAAACTACTCGTCTTTTCTTTGGGTAAACTCTGAAATTTTCCTACGAATGGTATTAGTTTTATGCACTGGAAAGTATTTATTCAAAAATTTTGTTACCATTCGCTCCCATGATATAATGCTATTAGCAGGCAATGTATTGAGTCATGAACAAGCTGTATCCTTTAAAGAAAATGGGAATAATCTAAATTTAACATCATGATCTGAAAATTTCTCATATTTAAAAGTTTGACAAACAGTATGAAAATCATTCAAATGATTATATGAGTCTTCATTTTTTAGGGCATAGAATGTTGGAAGATAATTTAGCACACTAGGTTTTAACTCACAACTCCTAGCAGTTACATTTTGGTATCTTATGCATGATGTGCTTAAGTTAGTTAGGTGACTGAAGTAGTCCTTAAATGGCCTCTGCTGTGGTTTCGATTGTTGTAAATCCATTTCAATTTTATTTTTAATCGTGATGTGTTTGTGTAGGCGAAGTGTTTTTTTCCAGTTCAAAGTCTTTAGGCTCAAGATTAGGTAATTGTGACCTTCAACCATGCATGCAAAGAACACAAAAAAAAGAGAACAAAACTAATAAAAATAAATAAGGAGAAATTACGATACTAACCTTATCACGTTGTTACAACCTTACTGTGAAAATACACTTAAGTGCTATACAAAAAATGTGAAACAAATTAACTAAAATTAAAATATCTTAATAAATTAACAAGAAAAATGAAAAATTACAAAGGAAAATAACTTAAAAATTAAATTACAGAAATTTAAAGAAGAGAAAAGAAAAGAAACACTTACTTAAAAATGCAGATTCACTTTTTTTTTAATAAGAAAAAAATTACAAGAAAACAACTAAAAAAATAAAATAATTTACAAAAATTAATTCTACGAATTAAAATAACTTACCTCCCTAGCAACGACACTAAAAACTTATTGTGCAAATTTTATTGAACTTGTAAGTGCACGAATCTATTATAGAATAGATCAACGGTGTCTAGTGTCGATCCCACGAGGAGGTGGATTCTAATTGTGTATAAAGTTAATTTTCTAAGTGGTTAGTTGAATTTGTGGTGAAAATAATTTACATTATCCTGAAATTTAAATTAGAATAGCGGGAATAAATTAAAGTGAAATCTATTGAGTTGAAGCGCTTGGGTATCTGGATCTGCATCAACATACTCCATAGAGTTAATATTCCTTATTAGTGTCAATTAAATCATGAAGAGGGTTTCCACTCTTCATGAACTATACTCAAATAAATATAGTGTTAAGGATTTATCGTCTCAAATAGTAATAACCATATACTATGCATAGACAAGATTATTATTATCTGTCGATGAAAAGTCAAAACATCCATAAATATTATAGTGGCAGAGAAAATAAATTTATTAAATTATGCCTATGGAATATATTAATACTTTACCTTCAATCCAAGTTTGAAAGAAAATTAACTACTCATAATTGATCTAGGGCTAAAATGAAAATTTATTAAAATACGTAGAAAATACAAGATGGAGAAAGAATTACAGAAAATGGAGCTCAAAAATGAATTCAAGGGTGTTGAATGGGGGGGGGGGGGGGAGGGGGAGCTCTCTTTTTACAGATACAATAAGTAAATTATAGCCATCGAATTAAAATAATTTGGACGCTCAGAATTACGCCACGCGACAAGTTCTGATTGGATAAAATATATCATCAGGACTATTATTCCATGTATATGCATGTACCGTGCGCACATTTTTTTTTTGTCCACAATATACTGCAATGTAACTAGTCAACACCACATCAACAGTTTAGTCCAATAGGATCATGACACATCATCGCTTAACGCCACATAAGCAGTCAATGCCACATCATTTGTCTAATCGAATACTATCATGTCATCAGTCGGTGTCAAATCATTGGTCCGTATATATGAACAGTGTCGTAAACAGTACCATGAATAGTATTGTACAAGTGAACAATACCATTTACCCTTTTATATTCATCCTAAGGTTTTCGACTGTCCTGAGTCCAAAATTACTATCCATTTTACTCTATGATCTTTCGTTTATTATGAAATAACCATGATGTCCCTAAAATATATAAAATACTTAATTAAAATAAAATACACATAATTAAATCGCAAGGAAAAAGTAGGGATGTTAGTGAGACTTGAAGTGTAAAATGACGATTTTTTCCTTTATAAATATACATTTTCTAATACTCAACACATACTAGCTGGTATGTGTACCTGGTATAGGTCGGGTACCTCACAAGGATCACTTGTAGTCGTAAAACCTTCATATTGACACGTGGTGCTTCATTTTTCATTTTTCTATTTATTCCCCAAACAATATACAAATTTACCAATGCAGTTTGACTACATTTAACTATATCACATATGAAATTTAATTAATGTTAGAAAGACCACCAGATTTATTAAATTTCATAGGTATTGATTTTATTATAATATTAATCTTGAGTGAATGATAGTCTCATGATTATATATCTTATCCTATTTGGATTGCTAATGGGCGGGATAACCTAGTATCTTGGTGGGAGCAACTATGAGCAATGAAATTATAGATTAACAATATAGAATTTGTATAAAACGTCTTTTGATGATTTCTCTGACTAAAGTGTATCAACGTAATTAATATATTGAAAATGATCATTAAAAAAAATCAAAGGAACAAAATGTAATTAAACTGATTGGATAGTTGAGATATAAATTTAATTAATGATGTAATACAAAAGATTGTTCAGTAAAAAAAATCAATATGGCATTAGTCGAACTATTATTCGACAATACCATCCTAGATAACATATAATTTACGGAGGTTAGCTCTAAACTTTTAGTAGAGTATATTTGAAATTAAATAGTTGAACTTATTTAATTTCAAGTATAATTACTATTATCGCTATTGTATGTACCTAAATGATAATTGAGTTAGTTCACTTAGTTTACTGTGCCACTACTAGACTGATAAGTAAGCTAGCTAGATATTTGAGTCAAAGCCTAAATACATTATTCGGTGGGAGACTCCTTAATATGCTTGTGTAGAAGGAGTCTTTTGTTATTTCACAAGGTGAGCCTAATAACAAGCACAAGTGATACCTCATTTTTGGCGCTAGTTTATCTTTTAATTTAAACTAACTTTTTTTATCTAATAGAATTAAAAAGAGATAAAATAAGAAACCTATGATTTCCAACCAAAAAGATATAAAAGACTTTCTTTTTCACAAAAGAATAGAGAATCCACAATATACAAAATAGAGAAAAGAAAAGTTTTCTCTCAAATTTTGGGTGAAAAGTCTTATATTTTTGGTTGCTTTAGTGGTAAAGGTATCCACATGTTAAGTGCGGACCAAACTTGAGTCATGACTTAGAAGATCGTGATTTAAAAGCTTGGTAATGAAGGATCATGCCCTAGATAATTGTTGGTGATTAGTTCATGATTTGAGAGTCTAAATTAATACTACGAAAAAGTAAAAGTACAATTTCTAGATTATGATAATTCTATTTATTGTATGAAAATTGTGATCCTATGATTTCCGTAGCAAAACGATTATTAATCAATAATCCACGTTTACTAGGAAATTGAATTGTTGTCATGTAAAATGTCAATTGGATTTGGTTAACGACTTAACATTATTTATCATTAATAAACCAATTTAACTTTAGCCATGGAGTAAATATCCTTGTGCATTTATTTCTTTAAAAATGAAATAGCTATTACATAATTATAGTGTAAAACATATTAATTTTGGAATAAAACAAAATAAATCACGCAAACAGAACCCTGAAAAGAAAAAAAAAAAAGATTGAACTTCTATGATAATTTCTGATGATTAAGGCTCTTTTTTCTCATTTTATAAAATGTGCTAATTAGTACATATTTACGTATTTTGCATAACCAATAACGAATTAAGATTATTTCTTCAACTAAGTGCTTAAAATATATATATATATATATATATATATAAGGTCCAAATTGAAAGAAAAAAATATATTTTAATGTAGTATATTTTATCTTATAATATATTAAAATCCATATTTTCTGAACTTACTTGTCATGTGCATAACCTCTTAATTTGGTTAGGT
Organism: Citropsis articulata; assembly: GCA_030449925.1. Lineage (NCBI taxonomy): Eukaryota > Viridiplantae > Streptophyta > Magnoliopsida > Sapindales > Rutaceae > Citropsis > Citropsis articulata. Next base: position 1,743,683 of record JASUUH010000101.1, on the reverse strand, counting down.
TGGTCGGTACTTTTTAATTTTAATTTAAGATGGAGCATTCCAGTCTCCCAATAGCTATATATTAGAGCTTTTTTTTTTTATAGGGAGTATCTTTAAATAACAATAAAAAATAAAAAATATTTATTAGTATAGACCAAATACGGTACACAATGGTTCCTTCAAACACAAACTAAGGAACTGAAAATATTATTAACAGAACTAGTCGTCAAAATAGAACGTGGTCTCCTAGCAAAGAAACAATTCGGTCTTTAATTAAGTAAGAATGCGTATGGTGGTCGCCCTTTTTGTAAATAAAATCAATTGCACGAGCAAGATTAAGGTTGTGTTTGAAATTGAGGTGTTGTAATTTTTAAGCTCCAACTGTTGTGAAAAAAAAATTATAATTATGAAACAAAAGTTAATTATATGTAGTAAATATAAATTTTTAATAATAATTTTAATAAAATTATTAAAGATATAATAGATTTTCTATTATATAAGTGAAAAATCATATCAACATAGCTTACAAGTTACAACAGTTAGTGTTTCCAAATATTTTAGTACTGTAGCTTTTAAGCTACGACTAGCCAAGCAATCCCAAATGCACCCTAAGAATCATCTCGAGAAGCTGTGGGACAACGACGACTGGCTTCATGATCAACTCCCGATTAATATCTTTTCATGCATTTGCAACTTCTTCTCCAAACATTTTAATTGCCTCCTCCTCAAAGTAATTGGGATTTATTTGGAATGGCTGCTAGGAAATCCATAAGTAATTTGAAAAGGTTAAAAATTAATTTTATTATCTGATAAACTTTTTTTCAAAATTGCGTTTGACCAAATCTCCCCATTTTTTTTGCATGCAGAATTTTTTAAAAGTATAATAACATATATTGGAGGGTTTTGGTAATTTTTCTATAAAAAAATGCGGGTTACGTAAGCATTGAAAAAAATCTGCAACGGGATGTCGTGCCATTTTCACGTAATTTAATTAGTAATTTTCTTTTTATTTTGTATACCTCATGGCCTTGTATGTCAACTATGGGCCAGCAGCTAACTGATGCTGCTTTTACAATCTTAGGGTTATCGGAGATCCATTCGAAAGCCTCTTTAGTTGCAAAATCGCCCAGGCCAAGGAAGGATGTTGTTATGACCAATGTATAAGCACAACTTCTTAGTGCAATAGGCATATGCTGCTCAATTGTTGGAACATAACCTTCACTAAACCATTTGGCTTGAACAAAGTATGCTCCAATTACTTTTTGATTCTGAGAAGCAAAACCCAACTCAACCTTAGGCATTATAAAATTAAACAAATAATAAGAAAAAAGTTCTTAAATTTTAATATACCTGTTGCTATATATTAATTCAATCCAATTAATTTATGAGAACTAATAATTTAAGAAGATTTGTGGTTAATGAGTGAAATTTCTCATCTCCATCTAAATCATTAAAAAATAATAAAATTATTCACACAAAAAATAAAATAAAGAAGACAACAACCTCCGTTATAAATGACACTTTTAATGCGTTTTGTGTAACGTAACTGACAAGAATAAATGCTCCTTCAGCCCCTAGGGTTTAATCTAGTTATTCACACAAAAAATATACATGTTTGGAGGACAAGTGTCACGTTTCTCTTTTTTAGCATTTTTGCGTTTTCACCAGGTGGGATTGAATCATTGAAATCCGGATCTTAAATTACAAAGTGACGGGACAAGCATTCAAAATTGTTACATTGCATATATGACTGAATAATGAAATAAAATGAATAAATCAAAAGTTGCTCATACTATATCGACAGAGAGAGAAAAGCCGGTGAAAAATTGCTTATACTTGAAAGCCGAAATGCGGCGTTCAAAATAGGTTTGCTTGCCTCCTCTTAAAGAGTCTAAAGAGTGTGGTGCCATTCAATTTACCTAAGACTTTCTAGAATCTGAATATAGCGGCGCTTTTGACTCCACATTTATTTGTGAGTTCTGGTAGACCCCTTGGCCAGTGTCCTGTCTTCCACTAACAGATCATCTCCATCCTCGTTGCAATCCTTTTTATTGCGTGTGTACCCTACAAACTATTGAACTAACTAATTAACTAAATTAGTATATAACTTACCATTTGCCTCTCACTTCTCCCTCCATAGCCTTTGCACAAAAATGAGTAATCAACTGATTATCATCTTCTGCATCTTGATCACTGTTGTAAATGTCCCAGCAGCTTATGGCCGTCATGACGAGCAATACGCGGCATGCAGTCATCGCTATTCCTGTGGGTCAAGCCTACAGTACATAAGCTACCCTTTCTGGGGAAACACTAGGCCCCGGTACTGTGGCCGTGCTGAAGGGTTCGAGCTCAAATGTCAAGACAATCAATTCTCCATCATACAACACGGCCCTCAAAAATTCAGGGTTTTGAAAATCAATGCTGCCGAGAGAATAATGACGATTGCCCGGGGTGATCTTTGGGATACTCTTTGTCCTGGAATATTCAACGAAACAACATTCAACAACTCTCCGTTTTTCTACAGCCAAAACAGCGTCGGATTTGTCACTTTATTCTTTAATTGTGGTAATGAGATGTTTCTTGACAGAGCTCCGAATACTGTCAGCTGCAACGTAGGAGGCAGAAAAAGAGTTGTCTTTTACACAAATATTACAAATATTGATGGGGCCTTGGGGGACGTTCAGTTTCCTAATCTTTCAAAGACGTGTAATTCGAGTATCAAAGTTCCAGTTTTGTTGACTGCTGTTAATTATATAGAGGCTGGGGAATTTGGAAAAGCTCTGAAACAAGGGTTTGATGTAGGGTATCATTCGCATCCCTGCTCTGAGTGCGAGTCTTCTGGAGGAATCTGCGGATCTAATCACTCGAATTCAGAGAAATTTGTATGCTTTTGCCACGACGGACCTCAGGCAAACACCTGTTCTGGTGCGTATATGTTTGGCCCTTTCTGTTTGTTTTGGTAAGTAGAAGTTTACAATAGTTTGAAGTATATTTTGTTAATTTTATTACATATATTTCTTAACTATGAAATCTAATAAAAGAGAGAGTATATTTTAGTAACAGATTTTCTTTCATTATAACATATATGTTAGTTTGGTGAAGTAATATAACCTCGTCCTTAATTTATCTAAATGCTTAAAAATTTTGTGTGGTTTCACAACAAATTTTCAAAACTAAGTTCTCCCTTTTGAACCATCACCAGTACTCAATTTCAATCAATCGATTAATTTTAGATATGTTGTCTGAATTTTTACAATAATTCATACAGAAGTTTTATGATGATCTAACTTTTCAATAAACTTGAATGTTTGTCTTACAGGCAAGGGTTTGAACTTGGTAATGAAGCTTGTTATAGGTAAGGTGATATAGTTTTTTATCCAGATATCATTGTCCTTAATGTTTCACAGCATCTCTTTTTCAAATTAAATATCGGAAATTTGACCCCCTTCGTACCATAAGCTTGTTACAGTAGAAAATCTATAAATTAATGATCTCTATTATATAATAAATTTTTATGGTCCCAACTTGGCCAATGGACTAAATTAATAATTTCGATAAAATATAAGATAATATTTTTCTAAAAAAATTTTATATAACTTTGTGGTCCGGTTTATATAATAAATTAATAATTTACTGAAATTGTTGACTATGATATTTGAATTAGATAAAATATGACTCTATTGTTATTTGTTTTTGCTTAAGATTTAAATCTAGTTAGATTTCATCTCTTATTTTTCAATATTAGTAAAATACATCGAATGTCTAGTTATTAAATGTATGTTCATTGAATTGTAAATAACTATGTAAATTAATAAATTATTAATTTGTCGGTTATTTAATATCTCTTTAATTAATAGATTTTATATGGTACAAAGCCTATTAGTTTATAGATGTTCTATTGTTGAATTTAAGAATTTTATAAAAGTAATGTTATTTTCCTTGAGAATTGGACTATTGGCACACTCTAATCTCCCATGAAACCACTTTTTCAATTATATTTATTTTATTTTTAAAATTGTCCTTTTTTAATACATCTTTTAATTTTTTATTTAATTTTTTATTGCTAAAACTAAAAGTAGTATTGTGCATTTTTTTTTTCTCTTTTGCAATCTTATTGTCACCACGCACACAAAAATAAAAAGTTCTCTAAGTGATAAACTTTGAATGTTAATTATTGACTTAAATTACACATATTTTAAATTATAATTCGAAAGCAATCTTAACTATAAAAATACTAAATCAATAAGAAATTGAAAAAGAATTGTAGATTATTCTAAAATTATGTAATTTATTTTAGTTTGATAGGAAGTTTAAGGTACAAAATAAAAAAATAAAAAATAAAAAAGGATTGATGATAAATGTAAGTGATTGGTTAGGGAGAAAAAAAAAATCTGCATGTATTTAATTCTTATTTGTCTAGAATTATAATTTTATTTGAACTGGGGTTTTGTAAGAATAATGAGGGTGCCAATAGCTTTCCTCTTTCTTTGAAAGGATATCAAAGTAATGTTATTAAAACAAAAAGAGAAAGTCTCAGTGTCTCAGGATACAATTATATTAAAATACCATGTGGGTTGTGGGTGGCATGTAACACGTGATAGAATATCTTGGCTAGCTAGTACGTATATCCCATGTTGGTTAAATATACATATAAAATTTGGCATATATTACATTACAAACCAATAATACCTTTTTCTTTACTTTACCCATCTTACATACATTGTCCCAAAAAGCATTGCTTTCACTGCAGCACTCACTGAAATTTTTTTGAAGTTAGACTTTGAATTTCGATATTAAGGGTTCACCCTATATAGAAAATAATACGGTTGTCCATGAATGGACTTGGCAACCATAAATTGATTAAGAGATAACATGTGCCAAATTTAAATGATACAGTTGTGCATGTTGGAACCAAAATACGTTTCGTTTTAAAGCAGTTTTGGTTTACTATTCTATAAGATTCTGAACTGTAACACTGAATATGGCCTCATGAATTATTACTTATTTTTGCAGGTGTTGCTAGTGCAGGAATCGGCGTATTAACAGTTACCTGCCTCATTATTCGCTGTTACGGATTTAACGTCTCATCAATTATATCAAATTTGATTTTCAGGAAGTTATCAAAGGATGATCAAGATCTTGAATCCGTCATTAACAATTACGGACCTCTTGCTCCCAAAAGGTGCAGATTTTCTTATCTCAAGAAAATGACCAACTCATTCAAACATAAATTAGGCCAAGGCGGCTACGGCAGTGTGTTCAAAGGGAAGTTACTGGATGGTCGTCTTGTGGCAGTGAAGCTGCTAAATACATCAAAAGAAAATATACAAGAATTTGTTAACGAGGTTGCAAGCATTAGTAGAACATCGCATGTTAACGTTGTCACATTATTAGGGTTTTGCCTAGAGGGTAGCAAGAGAGCTCTTGTTTACGAGTACATGCCTAATGGATCACTTGAGAAATTCATACACAACGGAGATACTTCGAAAGCACACCAACACTTGGGATGGGAAAATTTGTACCGCATTGCAATAGAAACGGCAAGAGGGCTGGAGTACTTGCATCGCGGATGCAACACCAGGATTTTGCATCTTGACATAAAACCTCATAACATTCTTCTCGACGAAGAATTTTGCCCGAAGATCTCCGATTTCGGACTTGCGAAGCTATGCCCTCGAAAGGAGAGTAATGTATCAATGTTTGAAGCTAGGGGAACAATTGGCTACGTTGCTCCAGAAGTTCTTAGTAGAAGCTTTGGAGAAGTTTCACACAAGTCCGATGTGTATAGCTATGGAATGATGATATTGGAAATGGTTGGATGCAAAAATAACCCTGATGCTGAAGTGAATGAAACAAGCGACATATACTTTCCGCATTGGATATACAAACACGTTGAGCAGGGCAAGGTGTTTAAATTGCCTAGTGTTATGAGCAGCAACGAAAATGAAATTGAAATTGCCAAGAAGATGGTTATTGTGGGCTTATGGTGTATACAGACTCGTCCATCGTATAGACCGGCTATGAATAAGGTTATAGACATGTTACAAGGAAGCATTGAAGCCTTGCAAATCCCACCAAAGCCTTTCCTCTCTTCTCCTCCAAGATTATCTTCAATGGATTCTTCCTTCTCATCCATGTCTTAGTAATAGTTAGTCATTAAATTAAACTATACGCTAGCTTCCTGTTTTGTGGTTCATGTATTATATTAGTTTGTAAAAATTATATAATCATGTGTATACCAAAAATAAATTACGAACAGTCAACAGAGGATATTTCGTATATGTGTTTCATGTAATAAGGAGGCATATCGAAGAAATCATGTTTCTCGTTTAGATGTTCTCCATCCTGATAAAATTCACGAAAATAAGCCTCGTTGCTCTAGTTGCACTTCTAGAAAATAACATGATGGGCCTCTGCTGATATCAGGCCAATGCCCACTATAGAAATCAAAGCACAGAAGCCCAACATTGTTCCATTTCACCCTAATAGGAAAAACGTTTAAGACAAGCTAATCATGCCTTGTTGATGAAGAAAAACAGTGAGCTGGATATATGAAGACAGATTGATTCCTGCATACATAGTACGCATTACAACGAAGGCTCTGTGACGTTTGGATTAAGGGCAAGATGATCCACGGTTAGATTGAGAGCATAGGTTACTTGGAGACCACAAATTAAATTACTTGGTAAATTCATATTGTAGAGATTTTCATTAAACAATGAACATTTTACAAACAAAAGCATGGTCTCTACACTTAAAAACTTTAACTCCACTATCACTTCAAAGGAAAATTTGTAACTATAGACTGTGAGGAAAGGAGTTCAAAAGGGTTTAAAAATCCTCTTACCCAACCGTAGATTATCTTTAATGAGAAGCTATTAATTTAATTTAATAAATTCAAGTGGGATCTAGATATGAGGATTTTTTTTTTTGGGAAAAGATCCAAATATGAGGTTGAACAAGTTAAATTAAGGGATCTTTATTTCTTGACTTCTAAGTTAATTAGAAAGTTGACTATCTTGTATTGTCTAGGAATGGTAAATGGCAGCCTAGTTTTCGTTGGGCTCGGCTTGGTCAGGCTTGGATCAATTTTTTTTTTTCTTAATGCTTGTCCAAAATACCCGAATTTCATGTCTTGTATTTTTTTTTAAACTTATTATCTTTTACAAATTTATAGTTTAAAAAATTATTTTTATTAGATTAGGTTTTAAAAGTTGGGTTTAAACAATTTAAAACTTTAAATATATGTGTACATGGGTTAAATAAATGTAAAAAAGTGTATTTTAGTTATAATAAAATATTTTATTTTTAAATTTTTTTAATTTACTTTTGGACCCGGCCTAAGTGTAATTTTCTACCATCTTCAGAATGTCACTCTCAATGTAGAATATATGCTGAGAGACCTAGTCAAATTTATTAGATGCTCTGTTTTCTTACTTTTGTGAATTTGTTTTGATAAATACTTCCAAATAAGTATGGTAATTTAATAAACTATTTTTGTTGGACCGTACCTAATTTTTGAACTTTTATTTTTTTGAGTTTAGGGTGAGTTATGAATCAATTTTAGTAGAACAATTTGGTCGGTCGAGCCTAAGTCGAGCCGTTAAAAACCTATAACGTATGATTCATGATTCGTAGAACGCGCAAACTAGCACATAGCATGAATATCTACAATTTTAGCTAAATATATTCATGTTAATTAATTAATTAATTATGCAGTTGCTGTAAATATTATATTTACTACATATAACTTATATATGGCGATATATAGGGTTTTTTTTAATTATTATGTTATAATTGTAAATTAAGTTTAATTAGATGGTAAGTTTATAATTTCTTAAATATTAATTAATTTTAATTTTTTTCATTTAAGCTTATAAATTTATTTATAATTTTAGCTCATTATATTCATAATGATTATGTAGTTACTATAAATATTATATTTTAGCCAAATATAACCTTATATAAGATTGTAAATATTAATTATTATGTTGTAATTGTAAATTAAGTTTAATCATATTTTGAGTTTATATTAAATATGAGTTTAGGGTCGGATTAGGCGTACTGTGTTAGCTGATTCGGGTCGGGTCGGATCAAGCCTGCATCTGATGTTGAGAACTTTTTAGGATTGGATCTCAATTTTTTTTTTTTATCGGGTCGGGTCGGGTTTGGCGGCCGGCCGGCCGACGTTAACCTGCCAAAACACTCATTCAAATGACAACCGCTAGAGTTTGTGGGCTCTGGGGCTCTGGCCTATTCCTTAATTAATATTTGCTCCAAAGTCCAAATAAAGGATGAATCCATCATTTCAAAACCACCACAATCAATTGATTACATCATCACTTGCGTATTAAAAATAAATTGATGAATTGTCAGAGTTTATCAGCCATTCAAACAAGACTTCACAGATCCAAATACTAGGAAGCAAGCAAAGGATTTCAAGTCAACTCTTTTATTTGGGTAAATTCTCTCAGTTAATTACTTCAAACTGGACCTCGTTTACTTCCAATTTCCCTACCTTATGAAAAGACTTGGTTTATTTTAGTAAATTAATGGTGGCACTATCCTTTAACAGCTAATCTGTCTTTGAAAGTTTCCGCTGAATAATCTCGTGTTAATCAATTTGTGGATCATGAGTTCCTCTATTTTCGGAATCTCTCTTTTCATCCTTATGTTCAGCCAGCTTCGATTCCCACTAGTTTTCTCAGGATATGTTAATGTCTATGAGGAGGCATATTCCAAGTGTTCTGCTCCTTTCAGCTGCGGAAATTTCTCCGGTATTGGCTATCCTTTTTGGAGAAACGACCAACCTGATTATTGTGGTCATCCAGGCTTCAAGCTTGATTGCCAGGGAGATAGAGCCACCATTGATATCAATTCCCAGAAGTATGATATCATCGAAATCTATCATGACACTCAAGTCCTGAAGGTTGCAAAAACAGATTTTATGTCGAACATTTGTCTTGTAAGCTTTATCAGCAGTACTTTGGATTTCAATCTCTTCGAGTATACACTCAGCGACCAAAACGCCAGCTTGCTTTACGACTGTGATCATCTGACTGAAGAGCAACCACGGAAACAGGAGTTTACTTGTCCGATAAACAACAGGTCCAGTGAATGTTACTTCACCGCGCCGGCAATTTCAAGTGATGAACTTCCAAGAAGATGCAAAATCAGTCTCCTGATACCCGTCCTGAAGATTTCTATTCATCATTTTACAAATTATTTAATGACTATTGTGAAGGACAACATTTGTCCATGAGGTCTCTAAAAACGCAACTTTTGCGCAGTAAAATTAAAACGGATGGCGGAAGCTCTAGAGACCTCGGATCGGCTTCATTCAAAAACGAAAATCAAGAGGAAAGATTGAAGTTTAATTACCTCACTTGTAGTTTCAAAAACGACTTCGTGAGGTAGGAGAAATTGACAGAAAACAGCAAGCTACGAACACTGTCCAGAAAATAGAGCACTGCACGAACAGCTTCTGTTTTGCCACGATTTGAGATCCTTAAAGCACCCCAATTGTGATGCCTCTAATTAGTCCACACTTAGAAATGTTCTAGGAGTTCATAGGATTTTGAATCACTCAATTTCGTTTGGTAATGAGAGAGATAATGAAGAAACATGAATGCTAGTTCATGATAATTCATTCACCAACTAAACCACCCTTATCTTATCAATAATGTCATTAAACATTATCATGTCCTTGACCCACCCACTTAGCCATTATTTATTGAATGTGATCTTATCACTTCAATAATTTATTCAATCAAAATATTTTGAATAAATAAATGCCTCAATTAATTAATTTTGTCTTTAATTAATTAAACCAATTTTGATCAAATCAAATGGTTAATTGTGAGCTTCTTTTGTGACATGTTCTTATGCATTCTCTAATCCATATTAGGTCTAATAAAGCCCAAAATTCTAAACCCAAAATTGGTCTAGAAGTCCATGTCGTTTATGAGCCGGAACATGTCCAAAATGGTCATTTCGTACTCGATATTGTACATAATGTTTAATTGAGGATTTATGAAATTTATGTTGTTCCTTAAACTATTTATGGAACATCTAAATTTCTATCTTAAATCATATTTAAGATATATAAATATTTATATACATTCATTCTTAATGAATTATAATATAAATACCGATTTTCCTAAAATTAGGAAATTTAACCTCTCATTTCTTTTAGTATCTCCTTTTTTTAATTTATATTATGTGTGTTACCTTTTATGTTCTTTGTTATAAGGTAGTAGAACTTATTTAATGATAACTCTTTATTCATTAAATGATGCTAAACTCTTTAGTCATCAATTAGAACTTTTCTAATGACTTTAAGATACATTAGTGTCTGCTTTACCAATAATGATCTTAAGGTTCTACAGTCATGAGTGACACTGCGATGTTCACAACCATCCAAATAACAAAATTGGTGGATCTATAGAACCTATTCCATTGTATCTTTATGTCTTGGTCTCTTCATCATCTATGTCGAGTAAAGCCACGACTTATGGTTTAGAGTGTTAAGCATTTATGCTTTATCTCAAAATAAATCTAAATAAACTTGGCATGAAAATATAATTTGAACTCCTTGAACATATTTCACCTTGGATTTCTCATCTTAATTCATATTATCTAAGCTGGGACATCCTTTTGTATATTATAAAGTGATGAATTCCATCTTGGCCATACTTATCTCATACATGCCAACCATGACATTTGCTAGATCTCTTCCTTGATTAGGAATCGATCTTTATCTTTCACATATCGAGATGTCTATGTACAAGATATCTGTGATGCCTCGGTCTAAAGACCATTACTAAACATAGTGTCTATTACAATGTATAATAAGTCATTAACACTCAAACCATATGACTTATTATATTTGGTCAAGTTCAGTAAACTCGTTCTTGCAACAAGTACCTATGTGTTTGACTTAACATCTCATGTCAATGATATGAAACTCACCATCCAATTTAGTATCACATACCATAAATGAGTCATAACACATACTAGTGTTTATAGGAATTTATGAAGTCCAATCATAAATCTACCACTAGGAACTATTTATTAGAAGTATAGTACAAAGGATACACGTTTATTATTTTAGTCAAACTCGAGAATGTGTTCCTTAACTATTTTACTTCTTGGACTATATTCATTAAATTAATAAATGAATGTTGATAACTTTGCCATTTTATAAATATCAAAATGCTAATCAAATACATTAATTCCTTAAAAAGCAAATACCATTCGATTGGCTTTTAGGGCATATGACTAACAATCTCCCACTTGCACTAAAGCCATTTGCTATGGTATCTCATACCCATCTTTTCAAGATGGACGATCTAAGCATTGTTGAGTCGGTGCTTTAGTCGGAGGATCTGCAATGTTATCGATGGAGGCTACTTTCATAGTGATATCACCCTTTCAATGATTTCTCCGATAATGTGATATCTTAACTTTCGATGTGTTTGGACTTACGGTGAGACCTTGGTTCTTTAGCTTGTGCTATAGCCCCATTATTGTCCTGATGTATTGAGATTGGCAACAGCGTAATGGTTGGAACCACCGAGTTGTTGAATAAACTTCCTCGTCAACTGACTTCTTTTCTTTGCGCGTCGATGCGGTATATATTCGCGTGGTGGAATCTGCGATGGTTGCTTGTTTAGAACTTTTCGACTTCTTTGCTCCACCATTGATAGTGAATATAAATCGATGTAGATTTTCTATCATACTACATCATTGAAAATCTGAATCTGTGAAGCCTTACATTTTTAGCTCACCCTCTCCGTATGTTAAGAATAAATCTTTAGTCTTCTTAAGTACTTAAAGATATTCTTAAGCTGATCAATGTTCCTCGCTCGGATTACTGCGGTATCTGCTAGTGACACTCCTTTGCATGAGCTATATCCAGGTCTAGTACATAGCATAGCATACATAAGACTTCTATTATGAGCATATGGAATCTTATTCATTCTCTCATCGTAAGTTTTAGGACTCATAGTCTTAGAGATGAATTCCATGCGAAAGGTATAAAACCCTTTTGGAATCCACGTATTAAATTTCTTTAATATCTTTTCTATGTACTTATCTTGACATAGACCAATCAATCTTACGGATCTATCCCTATAAATCCACGATTCTAAGATATACATTGCATCTCCTGGGTCTTTCATGGAAGTTTTGAAAAGCCAAATTTTGACAGAAGACATTTGTCCAATGTCATTTCCTATAAGCAATATGTCATCTACATATAGCACAAGGAAAGTTATTGCACTCCCATTGACCCTTTTATAAACACATGGTTCATCCTCATTCTTGATGAAACCAAACGATTTGATTGCATCATCGAATCGGATGTTCCAGCTCCTGGAGGCTTGTTTTAGCCCATAAATGGACCTTTTTAGCTTGCATACTTTATGAGGATCTGCCTTTGATTCAAAACCACGAGGTTGTATCATATAGATATCTTCCTCAATGTACCCATTAAGAAATGCAGTTTTGACATCCATTTGCCAAATCTCATAATCATAGTATCTTTCTATATAATAAGATTCGATGGACTTGACATTCTTGGTGAAAAGGTTTCCTCATAGTCTATACCTTGTGTTGTGATAACCTTTAGCTACCAACCTTGCTTTATAGGTCTCCACCTTTCCATCTAAGCCTATCTTCCTCTTGAAGATCCACTTGCATCCGATAGGTATAATACCTTCGGGTGGATCTACTAGAGTCCAGACTTGGTTGGTTCTCATAGAGTCCATTTAAATCCATGGCTTGAGCCATTTCTTAAGTCGATATCGATATTGCCTCTTACGTAATTAATGGGATCATCTTTATGATGCATGTCACCCAATAAAAATATATCGTTAAATCGATGAATTAAACTATATCTTTACGGTGGGTGAATTACCTACTAGATCTCTGAGTTCTTTGTGTTCCTTGTGTTTGTACTTGAGCAGGCTCTTCATTGGATTTATTCTCATTAGAATTCTCAATAAATTCTAATTTTCTTCCTTGTCCACCTTCTTGAATAAACTCTTTTCAAGAAATATGGCATTCTCTTGACCCGATACCCTTTGGTCGGATTGATTGTAAAGTAATAACCCAAAGTTTCCTTTGGGTATCGATGAACCTCCCACTATCGGCTTTAGCTTGAAACTTCTCACTTTTGAGTCTCTTGATAAAAGCGGGACATCCCAAATCTAAGATGATTTAGGCTTGGTTGTTTACCATGCCATATCTCGTATATTATTTTAGAGTGCAGACTTGGAAGGTACTCTGTTTAGTACGTATCTTTGCGATGGAGAGCATATCCCAAAGAGAAATTGGTAAGTCTGTATAACTCACCATTGATCGTACCATGTCTAACAATGCGATTTCTCCTTTCGAATACTCCATTAAGCTACGGTGTGCAGGAGGTGTCCATTGTGAAATAATACCATTTTCTTTAAGGTAAAAGGAATTCTCCTTTGAGATATTCACCACCTCGATCGATCGTGGGGTTTTAATAACTTTTCGATGCTGTTTCTACTTTCGGTATTCTTTGAACTTTTCAAAGGCTTGATTTATGCTTCATTAAGTATCTTGAACTATACCTTGGCGATAAATCGATAAAAGTTATGAAGTAGTAATATCCACCCGCGCCATTTCATTAAATGGCCCGTACATCGATATGTATGAGTTCAAATCGTCGGTGGCCGCTTGTACTTCGTCCAACGAAGGGTGCCTAGTCATTTTCCTTGAAGGCGAGTTCACAAGTTGGATAAGGTTACAAACCAAATGGACTTATCAGTCCATCTTTAGCCAATTTTGTGACTCTATCTTCTCCAATATGACCTAGCCTTTTAAATGCCACTTATATTCGGGGCTTATTTCTTCTCTTTCACGCTTTATGTGTTATGGTATTTACATTCACAACATGCTCATTATTTTCTTTCATGTTTAGTACATATAGATCATTATCTAAAGTACCATGTGCAACACATTTATTCTCATGATAAATTTTACAAATTTTATTTCTAAAATAAAATTCATAGTTGTCTTTACATAAACATGAAATTGAAATTATGTTCTACAGAAGGAACAAATAAACAATCATTCAAACTTATTACATGCCCGGATGGCATTTTTAAAAAAAATGTCCCTATAGGTGCAAAAGAACCATTGCTCCATTTCCCACTCTAAGAGACACTTCACCTTGTTTAAGTCTTTACTTTTCAGATCCTGCATTGACATACAAATATGTGTGGTTGCAGCAGAATCTAAAATCCAAGAAGTAGAATGAATGATTGAAATATTAGTTTCAATAATGAGCATACCTTCAGAAGGATTCTCTTTAGGCTTGACTTTCAAGCTGCCGAGGTAAGCTTTGCAGTTCCTCTTCCAATGCCCATCCTTACCACAATGGAAACATTTCCCCTTGTCATTGGGCTTATTAGCCTTCCCCTTCTTAATCCCACCTTTAAACTTGGGTTGAAACTTTTTCTTTTTACCCTTTTTAGCTGAGGGCCCTTCTATAGCCATAACATCTTTTGGTTTCTTTATGCAAGTTTCAGCAGTATTAAGCATCTTTAGCAGTTCAGCAAGACTGCACTCCATTTTATTCATATTAAAATTCATGATAAATTGAGAGAATGAGTCTGGCAAGGACTGTAGGATAAGGTCAACGGCTAATTCCCCATCCATTGAGAAATTAAGAGCTTCAAGTTGCTCAATGTAGTCAATCATTTTGAGTACATGCTCATTGACCAATCCTTCAGTCATTCTCATTCTGAACAGTTTCTTAGATATCTCATATCTAACTGTTCTGCTTTGTTCACCATACAACTCTTGTAGATGAAGTATCATGGAACTTGCATTAGGCATGTTTTCATGTTGCCTTTGTAGTTCATTAGACATTGATGCCAATATATAGCTTTTAGCACTTAGGTCATCATCTTGCCACTTCTGATAAGTGACACGTTCTGCCTCACTTGCACCCTCAGGAATTATATTTGGCTTAGGTGTATCAAGAACATAGCTAATTTTCTCATAATTAAGAACAATTCTTAAATTTCTGAACCAATCAACGTAATTGGGTCCCGTCAAACGGTAGTTATCCAGAATTCGTGCCAACGGATTATTCATTATTAAATATTTCTGCAGAAAATATAAATTAAATTATTAGCATTTTATTTATTATGATTTATTTGATTTAGGTCTTTAAACCAAATAGCACCTCCCACTATTTTATCATTTCATTACACTCCCATATGCAAGAAACGGAAACTCTCATTGGTAAAAGTTTCTAGCAGGAATCAGATTCTCATTAATTTAAGTTTACCTCACTAACAGGTTCTTGGCTTACTTATTATAATGAGTAGGTAACTCTTACCAAATGCATCTCATGCATGTACCGATTATTCTTGACCTCTAAATCATTAATACCTCACCTAACAGTTCTTAGTATAAATGATTTAGTTAAGTTTACCCTAATACCCTTGCATAATTCAAAACATCTTACTAACCTCACCTGACAGTTCTTGGTAGCTTAATATATGAATTATGCATCATCATATGATATATGGTTTGTTTTCAACATTTTAATGAATGAGTAGCCCATGTATCCATGACAACTAGCCCAAGCATAAAATATTTTAAACATTCCATTGATATTAGTAGGCCATGATAGATATTCTTAATATCCATCATTACAACTTAACAATAATTATGATTATTTTAATAGGGAGTATTTGGTCATTATTAAGGTCTCACTTTTTAGCATGTTATTCCATTTTTAATAATCAAATATGTCTAAGCACCCTAATATACATCTCATGCATATTATAGACAAACTTATCAAGGATGATCATGGAATTTTTCTAATAAAACCAATTTGAGCCAAAATTGGTTTTAAGGTCCACCTAGGTATCAAGCAAGCAATAATGATTATGAGACATCTCATGCCTCAAATTATTACAATTATTAATTTCTATTTGAGAGGCCAAAATATCATTGGAAGTGCTGCAACAATCCATAAAGTCTTCTTGCTCCAAGGCATCGTAAATCCGTCGTCCCTCTTTGTACAATCATCTTGTAGAAATTACATATTTTGAAGAATCGGGATACAAATTTAGGGGTAATGGGATACAATCAGATCTTCATAGAGGGAGGGACATGCAAGTCCCTATTTAAAAATATTACAACCATTTAAGCCTTTAAAAAACGGCCAAATCAACAAATAAATCAATAGCTCACATAATCATGCATATATTCAACCATCACATGACATAAATATATCATAAAATATCTAGGTCTTTCCATGATCATCCTTCATGCTATTATAAATGGAAATAACATAAATCATGCTTTAAAAATTCAAGATTGAATGAAGATGGCTCTGATACCACTTGAAGGACAACATTTGTCCATGAGGTCTCTAAAAACGCAACTTTGCGCAGTAAAATTAAAGCGGATGGCGGAAGCTCTAGAGACCTCGGATCGGCTTCATTCAAAAATGAAAATCAAGAGGAAAGATTGAAGTTTAATTACCTCACTTGTAGTTTCAAAACAACTTCGTGAGGTAGGAGAAATTGACAGAAAACAGCAAGCTACGAACACTGTCCAGAAAATAGAGCACTGCACGAACAGCTTCTGTTTTGCCACGATTTGAGATCCTTAAAGCACCCCAATTGTGATGCCTCTAATTAGTCCACACTTAGAAATGTTCTAGGAGTTCATAGGATTTTGAATCACTCAATTTCGTTTGGTAATGAGAGATAATGAAGAAACATGAATGCTAGTTCATGATAATTCATTTCACCAACTAAAGCCACCCTTATCTTATCAATAATGTCATTAAACATTATCATGTCCTTGACCCACCCACTTAGCCATTATTTATTGAATGTGATCTTATCACTTCAATAATTTATTCAATCAAAATATTTTGAATAAATAAATGCCTCAATTAATTAATTTTGTCTTTAATTAATTAAACCAATTTTGATCAAATCAAATGGTTAATTGTGGGCTTCTTTTGTGACATGTTCTTATGCATTCTCCTAATCCATATTAGGTCTAATAAAAGCCCAAAATTCTAAACCCAAAAATTGGTCTAGAAGTCCATAATCATTTATGAACCGGAACATGTCCAAAATGGTCATTTTACGTACTCGATATTGTACATAATGTTTAATTGAGGATTTATGAAATTTATGTTGTTCCTTAAACTATTTATGGAACATCTAAATTTCTATCTTAAATCATATTTAAGATATATAAATATTTATATACATTCATTCTTAATGAATTATAATATAAATACCGATTTTCCTAAAATTAGGAAATTTAACCTCTCATTTCTTTTAGTAACTCCTTTTTCATTTCTATTATGTGTGTGACCTTTTAGGTTCTTTGTTATAAGGTAGTAGAACTTATTTAATGATAACTCTTTATTCATTAAATGATGCTAAACTCTTTAGTCATCAATTAGAACTTTTCTAATGACTTTAAGATACATTAGTGTCGCTTTACCAATTTTGATCTTAAGGTTTCTACAATTCATGAGTGATACCTAGCAGTTTTTGTCAACCTTCCATATAACAAGAATTGGTGGATCTATAGAACCTATTCCATTGTATCTTTATGTCTTGGTCTCTTCATCATCTATGTCGAGTAAAGCACGACTTATGGTTTAGAGTGTTAAGCATTTATGCTTTATCTCAAAATAAATCTAAATAAACTTGGCATGAAAATATAATTTGAACTCCTTCAAACATATTTCACCTTGGCCAAGGATTTCTCATGCCAATTCATATTATCTAGCTGGGACATCCTTTTGTATATTATAAAGTGATGAATTCCATCTTGGCCATACACTTATCTCCATACATAGCCAACCATGACAAATTTATTGTTAGATCTCTTCCTTGATTAGGAATCAATCTTTATGCTTTCACATATCGAGATGTCTATGTACAAGATATCTCAGTGATGCCTCAGGTCTAAAGACCATTACTAAACATAGTGTCTATTACAATGTATAATAAGTCATTAACACTCAAAACCATATGACTTATTATATTTGGTCAAGTTCAGTAAACTCGTTCTTGCAACAAGTACCTATGTGTTTGACTTAACATCTCATGTCAATGATATGAAACTCACCATCCAATTTAGTATCACATACCATAAATGAGTCATAACACATACTAGTGTTTATAGGAATTTATGAAGTCCAATCATAAATCTACCACTAGGAACTATTTATTAGAAGTATAGTACAAAGGATACACGTTTCATATTTTCGACAAACTCGAGAATGTGTTCCTTAACTATTTTACTTCTTGGACTATATTCATTAAATTAATAAATGAATGTTGATAACTTTGCCATTTTATAAATATCAAAATGCTAATCAAATACATTAATTCCTTAAAAAGCAAATACCATTCGATTGGCTTTTAGGGCATATGACTAACATATTGATCAAGTTATAAAAGAAGGTTTTGAGGTTAGGTGGATTATAGACCAAGGGCAATGCAGGGACTGCCTTTATTCCGGTGGGAAATGTGGATATAACAGGACTACTAATGATTTTACTTGCTTTTGCCTGTATCAACCTTCTTCAAGGACATGTTCCTGGATGCAGCCGCCAGCAAACAGTGCCGCCGCTAAACCTAGTATAGCTCCAGGTATGCATACATGATACTATCTATTGATTTATTTTTAACCGATACAAAGGGAGATATATACTATTTTTACTTTTTCTAGTTTTTAGGCAGCAACCGAGCTAGTTATGAGAGATAAGATTGATGAGATGAACCAGCACCCTTAGTTCCAATATTATAACAAATAATTAATAATTAAGACTTCTTTTAAAAAAAAAAAAATTATACAGCACAGTCAGAATCCAGTAAAATTGAAGTGTACAAACAACCCAATATATCAAAGTATACTACAATTGAAGCCTAGTATAATAATAAACTCTCACAAGAATCTTTCACCTTAGAGTTAAGAGGAGGCACCATAGACTAATAAAGGAGTTTTTGGTAATTAAAAATTAGGACTAGATATATGAGAATTAAAATCCTCTACATACTAATCTATACTCTGAATTTTTAATAAGCTTGTGCTATGCCGCTGCTCATATGTTTTAGGGGACATTACTTTTGGGTACATCAGTCTTCAGCCAAAGCCCATTTGTTTAGGTGACATGGAAAAACAATAGAATATGAGGAGTTATATTATTCTTCCAATTGCTTTTTTATTCAACTAAAGAATTAAAAGCTTCAATCGATTCTGCAATTTCCATGTAGCTGCAAATGGGTCCAAAGTTTGTTGAAAGGGGAATCGGTTAGGCCAACTTTTGTTAAAAAATTTAGCCCGATTTGCAATCCAAGATCCAACCCATATATTTATGATTTTCCTGGCAAACACTCTCTAAAAGTCAAGAGTCAACAGCCATCGGATTTCAGTCTGGCTCTCTCATGGAAAATTCTAATGGGGTTCTTCACCTTTAATTAATTTATTTGTCGTGGGAACCAGCTAGTCTATACGTTATAAAATTTTCTACAAATTGCTTTCGCAACTGCTTTTCAAACTATAAAAAAATTGATTTCTTCATTGAAATGTTGCACTAGGCAATTATCTCTTCGTACAAGCAAACAAAACCCGTATAATCTTACCAAGTCTTTGTTTCTTCCAAAGAGATTATAGTTGTACATAATCATGAGTCATCTCTTCCCTCCGCCAATTCTCATCTCCATCCTCACCTTCATGATCTGCATCTTGATCGCCGTTCCTGCATCTCAAGGCGATGGTGATAGTGACGAACAGTTCGTGTCATGCAACAGCTCCCACTCGTGTGGGGACTTGCAGGATATCGGGTATCCATTCTGGGGAAACAATATTTTTAGGCCTCGGTATTGTGGTCGCCAAGGTTTCGAGCTCCAATGTCATGATAATGAGTATGCTACCGTACAAATCGGACAGCAAAGTTTTCGAGTTTTAGAGATAAACAATACACATCCACTCATGAGAATTGTTATAGTTGATTATGTAGGTAGAGACTGTCTTGAATCACTTCGGAAATCCAGTATCAGCGACCCTCTATTTAGTTACACTGAGAAGGTTCGAAACCTCAGTTTATTCTATGATTGCTCCGATGATTTCTCCTCACAGCAGGACAAAAATAATTATAAGTGTACCTCAGAAGGTGGAGCAGTTCTAAGAAGCTTTTACACCATCAACAACTATGATGACTCGCCGCTTCACAATCTTAGCAACTCATGTTCCAGCGTTATCAAAGTCCCCGTACAACTGACACAGCTCAATATTCGTTATCTTAGGGAAGGTAAATTGATTGAGGCTCTAAATCAAGGGTTCGAAGTGAGATATGCTGCGGACGATAAGCTCTGTTCGACATGTACTTCTCATCAACCTCGAGGGACGTGCGGATCTAATCAGTCTTCAGATGAATTTTCGTGCCTTTATCCTCGTGATGGTATGCATCTACGCCCTTCATTTTCACACAGTTTATCAAAAATTAGGTTTAAAAATGATACCAAACAACTTTCTACTGGATATTAAACTGTGTTTAAGTTTAAATTTCACAATATTAGACTATCTAATTTAAGTGGAAACGGTGTTCAAAAAAAAAAAATTAAGTGGAAACGAAGAACGGTTATCCAGTAATTTGTTGGATTCTAAATTTTAAAAAACTTTTAGAATATATAAAAAATACGGGAAAAATTTTGGTGCAACTGTGGTACACTTAGTCTTTGGATCCACCTGGATTCCAATAAATCTCACAATCCAAATAAATTTAACGGTTAGATGTAACTGTGGTATGGTACTACAGTTGCACCAGACCTAAAAAATACATATATATATATATATATATATATATATATATATAGACACGGTTATATTTTCTCTTTAATTTAACAGCATTCCTATTGGTCGAATTATACAACAGTTTCTTGTTTATTGTGATTACTTTTCTGGGTCTTTGTTTATTTATTAAATGAGAAAAAGTCACATCTAATGACTGGTCAATGGTCAAAATCATCGCAATGTATGTAGTTGACTAGGCTTTAATTTAATTGGGTGTCCAGTCCGATTTAGTTTATTTCCACGTCAACGTCTTTGAACATGTCAACCGTCTAGTTTGTCCTCACTGGTAGCCGTAGGCCTCTTCCCCTCCATAGCCAATGTCATTTCTGTTTCGTGTCCAATTAAATTCTGTCAACATTTAGATATTTTGCTCTGCAGCTTAGAAATCCTGCCCTTTTTTATTTTTTTATTTTTTTGTGTGTGTATACTATATATTTCCAAATTCGAGTTTTCCAAAACGGGGTTTTAGAGAAAGGGATGAAAAATCTTCTACAGCTGTTTAGTTTGACCACAATTTGGGCTCAATATTGATCAGTCTATGCTGATTATTCAACCTCAGCCCAAATTGAAATTCTTGCTATTTTTGGGTTTAATGGTTAATGGTTATGATTCTTTTTTGGACTTTTTCCTCCGTTTCGAGTACGTAATAGATTATAGATTTATGATTGCTTAGGATTGAGTTTATAATTTAGAAATATAAAATTTAAAAAGTGAAGAGATTTATTATTTTTGTAAGTTAATTACTGTTTTCTTCATTAATCTATAAAGAACTGATCAAGCGCGTGACTTATGTCAAGCTTTAATTATACAGTTGTAGGCTTCATTGCAGAACTCTTCAAAAAAAACTTGACATCTTTACAATCGCACACTTAATCATCATTGTTTAGTTTACAAGATATTTCTTTTTAAAAAAAGGAAAAAAAAAAACTCTCTAAGTCCCAGTCTTTTCTAATATCACCTATTGCAAGCTAAACATAAAGTTTTTAAGTATTTAACCCAAAACATACGTAATAAGAGAAATGATCATGAAGATATATGCCTTAATCTTAGATCTTTGTGGTCTGGGCAACAACATTAAACCTATAAATCATTTTCATCCTCCCTCTAAGAGTCAAGCCAGCCACAACAGTTACTCTCTTTTTGTCCACACGTTTTCGTTCAGCCAACCAAAACTCAACAAGTCGCACACTGAATCAGAATCATTAATATTTTGGCAACAAAAATGCCCCGCCCGCTTACTCACAGCAACAGGACTTCAATCATTATCCCCATCATTTCATATATTGTCTTTAGCTCTATGTAGGATTAGATGACACATCTCTAAAGAATGTAGCTCATATAACCATGTTTGCTTCTGGTGGTGGAAATGGGATGCTAAGAGTTTGAATCTCTCTTTAAAAAAAAACATTTAAAGAGTTTAGAAAAAAAAACTAGGACTAGGAGATTTCTCTTGGATAGAATTTCCCAACATCCATATGAATTTTTAAAATATTTACTGAACTATTGAAACAGCTTAACAGCCCACAAGCTGATCTCGCCCATAAGCTGACATCTTTGCTTTCTTTTGGATCTTTGTTTCCCACTTGGTCTCTTTTCCACTTTCAAACTCACATCTCACAATTGACAATAAAATATACAAAGCTAAACAACTAATAAACTCAAAAGCCTCCGCTGCCAACCACTACCAACTACATTAGAATTTTCTTCCATTATGCTTCTCTCCATTTGCTTACGCTTCTTCTCTTCTTCCCTTCATTTTCCAAATCCATATGGATCTCCAAAACATCTTCACATTCAAAACAACTCTTCTTCGATGTATCATCATCATCACTTTTTCCCGCCACACCCTTTCTCTTGACCCTAAATTCGAGGCTTGTGCCCCAAGAACATGCGGCAACGACCTCATAATAAGCTACCCTTTTTGGATTTCTGAAGAACAAGAACCCTTCTGTGGCTATCCAAACTTTGGGATCACCTGTAATGATAAAAACCCTGTACTTACCGTTTCTCATGATGATTACATCATTAAAGATATCTTCTATGGTAACACTTCACTTCTTGTGGCCAATGCTTTGGTCTATGAAGAGTCATGTCCAACTCCTCTTCGGAATCTTACTCTTGACCGAACTCCATTCAATTTTAGTACTAATACAGATCTTTTTATCTGGTACAACTGCGCTGAGAATCCTCCTCAGTACGGTACGTATCCTATAAATTGTTTTAGTAATGCTACACTCCGTTCTTTTGCTGGTTTTCACAAGGATGTGTTGGTGGATGCAAACTACTCATTCGAGTCGTGCCAGTCTTTTGTGTACGCACCTGTGCATCTAGAAAGTGGTGTTGATTTCGATAGTTTGGGGTCAATGAATTACACTGAAATTTTAAAGATGGGGTTCCTCTTGAATTGGACTGCACATGGTTGCAGCAATTGTGGGGCAAGTGGTGGACGTTGTGGATTCAGTAATAATGAATTTGTTTGCTTTTGCCAAGATAGACCTCATCTCAAAACATGTGATGATGGTAACTCTTTAGGACATTCACATTTTTTTCCCCTTTCGCTAGATCTTGTTTCTTCAGTTTTATTTTCTTTACTATGGTTATCAATTACTGCACAATTTCAGCTCTACTTTTGCTATTTTGTATCATGTTATTATAACGTTACTATGATTCTAAAATGCTTTGAATTTGAAATGTAGATAGCCTTGAGAATCTCATTCATTCGGTGAAGTTTGAGTTGTATGATTGGAACTTTAGAAAGAACTAAAGCTTTCAGGCTTGGAAGAAGAAGAAATTCTTAGGCCCCCTCAAATTTCTAGGCCAAACCAGAGTAGGATTTTCTGTTTCTCTCGTCTCATTTTCTAGTCTAGAACTAAAACCTTTCTATGACTTTCCGAGCATTAAACCACTTGGAGAAGTGGGTATCACTTATGATTCCTAGCTATTAAGCACATTGTTCATCAAAGACGAGCAA
Organism: Citropsis articulata; assembly: GCA_030449925.1. Taxonomy (NCBI): domain Eukaryota; kingdom Viridiplantae; phylum Streptophyta; class Magnoliopsida; order Sapindales; family Rutaceae; genus Citropsis; species Citropsis articulata. The sequence continues at coordinate 1,719,847 of JASUUH010000101.1, read as the reverse complement.
AAAGAAATTGTTCATAGGCTCATACTTAAACTTTCCTTTTCTTCCATTGCTAATGAATGCTCGTACTCTGTTTCCTCTGTTCTAAATTATGTTTGACCTTTTGCTTTTAATTTTGTACATAATCAAAGAAAGCTGAAAGTATATTCTGTCAGTTGTGAATCTGTCCTCGGCAAACTGATATACGGACCATCCCATCCTCTATCTTGGTGTTATTGATAATTTTATATTACTTGATATATTGTGATCGTAGATTAGATTACAGAATTCTAATGCAGCTTCTAGGAGATATCAGTTCACCAACTCTTGGCCTAAAAAGCTTTGGCCTGTCATAATGTCTGAATTTTGAGTAATTCCAACTCAATTGGAGTTGAGTTTTTGAGGTGATTTGAATATTAATTTCTATATTCGCGTAAAGGCAATTTCTGAACAGGTTATTACAATTATATATATATTTTTTAGTTTGTAATAATTTGTGTTGTTGTTTTGTCCCAATTCTTCACTGACACAGGTAATGGTCGAAGCGTGAAACTGAAGGTTGGTATAGGTAATATGACTATAAGAGTCCTCCATTTGTTTCAGTTGTTATATATACAAAGACATTCATCAAGAGTTGCTAATTCTTACTTCTGTAAATAGGGCTTGGTGCAGCTCTTGGGGGTATGGTCCTCATGGCTGTAATTTTCTTGATTTATCTACATCGTAAGAAGAACAAATATTCTGCTTCAACTCTGTTATTTCGCAACACCTCGTCTGAACCCTCTTCAAAGGTGGATCTTGAGAAGGGAGATAACTATCTTGGAGTTCATGTCTTCAGCTATGACGAACTCGAAGTGGCCACCAATTATTTTGATTCTTCCAGAGAACTTGGTGATGGAGGCTTTGGCACTGTATATTATGGTAAGTGTCAAGACACTATGTTCCCAACTTTCATTAATTACTTAATGAACAAGTTAAAAGGAAAACTCACATTTTAATTAATCAGGTGAACTCCAAGACGGGCGGGCTGTTGCAGTCAAGCGTTTATACGAAAACAATTACAAGAGAGTTGAACAATTCATGAATGAAGTTGAGATACTAGCTCGCTTGCGCCACAAAAATCTTGTCTCTCTTTATGGATGTACTTCCCGCCACAGTCGTGAACTCTTGCTTGTGTATGAATTCATCTCTAATGGCACAGTTGCCGATCATTTACACGGGGAGCGTGCCAAGCCTGGTGCCCTACCTTGGCCTACACGTTTGAAGATTGCCATTGAGACAGCAAGCGCACTGACATATCTTCATGCTTCTGATATCATCCACCGTGATGTGAAGACCAACAACATTCTTCTTGACAACAACTTCTGTGTTAAAGTTGCAGATTTTGGACTTTCCCGTCTCTTTCCAACTCATGTCACCCATGTTTCGACTGCTCCACAGGGGACTCCAGGATACGTTGATCCCGAATACCACCAATGCTATCAGCTTACTGACAAGAGTGATGTGTTTAGCTTCGGGGTTGTTTTGATTGAGCTAATATCATCAATGCCAGCAGTTGATATTACTAGACATCGACATGAGATTAATTTGTCAAATCTGGCAATCAACAAGATCCAAAACAAAGCATTGCACGAGCTCGTGGATCGAACTCTTGGATATGAATCAGACAACAAGGTAAGGAGGACGATAAATGCAGTGGCAGAGTTGGCATTCCAGTGTCTGCAGAGTGAGAAGGATTTGAGGCCTTATATGGTGGACGTCTTGGACACTCTAAGGGATATAGAGAGTGATGGGTACGATGACAAGAAGACACAGGAGATGATGACTCAATCCCCAGATTCTGTCACTCTCACTTGGACCAGCACGAAGACGACACCAGCTTCCAGTAGTTAAGTTTCCTGTTTCTCATTTCACCAAATTTTCGAGTACAAAGGAAGAGAATGTAAAGGATTGGGTGACTTCATTTTCTTCTTCCCTCTGCCATTAGCTATGATCTTTAATGGGATTAATGTACATATGTAAGAGTTCGCTTTTAATGCTTATACAGTTATACCGAGGTCAGGTCATCATTTAGCACAATGCCTTCCCATCGTTTATTGGCGTTTCCTTTGATTTTTCCTTCTGCTGTTTTAGTGTGTATTTGGAGCAGCTGCGTTATGAGTAGTAGTCTGATTTCCTTTTTTTTTTTTTTTCTAATTTTACATAAAAATTGTTTTAGATAATTTATGGTGGAGTCGCAAAGGAGATCATTTCTTTAGATTATACCATATAATGTTTAAAAATACTGAACATGGTCATTGGTCTCAGTAAGCGGTGCCCAAGTAAGACTGTACATGTGTCTTTTATCTATTGGGCCTAACTAAAATCATATCCGAGAAATATCAATTAGATCATTTTTAAGACTTGACGGCACTCCTTTGCCTTTGTCTTTCCTTCCAGTTCCAGACAGAGTCACTGACTTGAGAAATTTAAATAAACAATATTGTTTATAATTTCTCCATGAAGTCATCGTAATACCCGATAATTAGTAGTATGATTACATAAACCTACCTTGTCATTAATGCTTGCAAATCTGGGGAGAAAGATAATTGTGGCTAACTATAATTTCGTTTCCGTTTTCTATCTTCAAAAGATTTTATCATTTTAACTATCGCTAATATCTCAAAATTCTTTTTATATTTTTTTTCACAATAAACCTGTTACTAGGTACTGGGCTCAGTATGGGCTCTAAAATCGCTTTAAAATCGTTTTAGTCCAATAAGTACTTGAGCTGGAGTGTTAGCACGTCGCAGCTTTTAATTTTCTTTTCAAACCCCTTTTCTTGTTAAAATCTGCTTTCATTCCCAGGAGCCAGAATTTCCTTTTCTAGTTTTTCAATTTCTTTCTAATTCGGAAAAGAAAAATATTTCAGTTTCTTCCATTCAACTCTAATTACATATTTTCTTAAAAGAAAAAAATTGAATGATGAAATCACGCATATTCAACTCAAAAAAAAAAAAAAATCATTCATATGTACGTATTAAGTAGAATTAAAAGTCTTTTTAAAAAAAATTAGAATTAAAAGTGGACTCAAATAGCGATGATATAGTTTTTTTAAATAAAAAGCTTGATCAATGAGAAAAAAAGGAAAAAGATTTTAAAGTACAAAATGTTTGTGAGGTCACAAAAAAATATAAAAGACTTTGGAGTTGTTGTGCGGGTGTAAATAATTAATGAGAGAAACATAAGGGGTTAAATATATTTATTTTGTCCTTTAATGTAATTATAATAGGAAAGTACTATTATAAGAATTATTAAGGGGTGCCAATAGCTCAACTCTAACTAATTTTATGTAATATGTGCTTTCTACTCTTCTATATTAGAAGGTATGATGGGTCCTAAGGTGGTGATCAACAAAATTTTTATTTTTATTTTAATCTTTGTTGAAGAAGTAGTTAAAGTTATATTTAAATTAATTTAAATCATTATTTTGTCTTTTAAAAGTTAAAGGATGGGTAAAGTCCTAATTTATTTGTTTTAGACCTTTATTTTTCGTAAGATGCAAAAGTCCTAATTTATTTGTTTTAAACTTTTATTTTCGCAAGATTTAAATTCGGTGATCAGTTAAATAAAACTACTTTAAAAGTACTTGACACACCTTTGGAACAATTTTAATCATTATTTACTACCACTGAGCCTCCAGCTTGTGTATAGACATCCACTTGCTTGACTTATTACAAGTGAAAAAATAAAGAAGAATTTCTTGTTATAAACCACCCTAGAGGTTTATTCATTTTTCGATGTAGGATTTACCGATTTAGTGTTTTGAAATACACATCAGATAATCATGATACAGCGGCTTTAAAGTCTTCTTCAATCACAAGCTTGTAATCTGAAGCTTATTGCGGCAGCCTTTGCTAAAGATTTGGGTACTACAAAACTGCTTAAAGGTGACACTTAAAAGTTAAAACTGGCTTATAATAAGTCGTCCGAATGTGTCATCTTTGCAGTGGTCATCTATGGTGGTCGACGAAAAATGACCCTGTTTTAAATGTCATCTATTGTAATAAATTTATAAATGACATATATTAGTAATGCCCATCACGTAATGTTGTTCTGTTAATGCTTTATATTTTTTATGTGGCAAAAAATGACTCTTCATTTCATGTTGGGCCTCATATTTTATTATAAGACATAAGAAAAAAAATCATAACGTGGGAATTAATTAAAACCTAATTAATTTTGATTTCAATTGAACCATAAACTATTTTCACCTTTAAAATTTAAATTGAAAAACAATAATGATAGAAGCTCAGTAATATCCACCAAACTCAAATCACATACAGTTTACATAACAATTATGGAATATAAAGAATACTAGAATATCTCAAGTTAAAAAAAAATATATAAAACCTTTTACAAGTGAAGAAAGTGACTCTAGAAAACATACCTCTACAATATATCCATCTCCAAATCCAAACACAACAAAATCAGGGAAAAAGAAATCGAAGCATTTTTACTTAACAAGGGGAAAAAGACAATTGTAGGAAAGACAAAGGAAATGAACATATAGTACACAAAGGAAAAACATATTATAGCTTGGATATATATATATGAGGAAAAAGGGGGGACTGATGAGAACAACTATTCTTATCATAATAAAGGTACGTTTTGAATTGAGATTGGACAATTGTAACTTAAAAGTTACAGTAGTAAAGTATTTGGTAAACACTAACTGCTGTATCTTGAAAATTATGTTGACATAATTTTTCACTTGTATAATGAAGAATCTATTATATCTTTAATAATTTTATCAAAATTATTATTTAAAATTCATATTTACTACATATTATTAACTTTTTTTTTCATAGTTACAATTTTTTTTTTCCACATCAACTGTATCTTAAAAGCTACAGCACATCAATCCTCAATGCCCTAAATAGCCAAATAAATATGCACTTTAAAAGCCGTAAATAATCCAAAAAACTGGTTCGTCAAAAATAGAAACAAATGAAACAACAATAATCTTACAGTTACATACTTATTTAAAGGTTCGCCAAAAAAAAAAAACTTTTTATACTTACCTTACCTTACCTCATTTTTTGGATGGTTGGGCACAAACTCAAACGGAAAACTTACCTTCAAAGTGGTTGTGTGGTTAGATTTACTCTTGTTTTTAAAAATTATTATGAACCAAAGCCATTGTTGAGCGGTGGCGAATTAAAAAAATAACGATGAAAACATGGTTTGATTTGTTATTTAGAACAAATACATGATAAATTTGTAGAGTAAAATAAGTTGATTCATGGGTTTAAGAGAAATAAAAAAAAACATTCTTAAAAAAGAAAGATAAAAAAGGAGAAATTGTTGACATCTTTGGCGCTGCACTAGGAGGGCCTGATATCAAAATGGGCTCAAATATGACTATATTTATATTACTGATTTTCCTTCATTTGATTTTTTTTAATGTTTTTTTAATATATTCCTTATTTGGATTCCTAAATCCCCAATCCGCTTTGATGATAGACTTTATTTTAATGTTAAATAGAGGGAGCAATAGACAATCATTATAATAATAGAGAAATGATTATAGAATACATAATGACTTATTCGAGTGTGTGGAGTAGGGACTAGACCATTATGCAGTTCAACTAAGGTTGGATTTTGTTCTTTAAGGAGAAATAGTTATTGGGTTCTGAGGACAATTACTTACTCCTGTTGAAGAATGCTAATTAATGCTTGCAAATCTGGGGAGAAAGATAATTTTGGGAAACTACAATTTTGTTTCCCTGTTTTATCTTCAAAAGATTTTAACAATTAATAACATCTTAGAAATTTTAATAGGGATGGCAATGAGGGAGGAGAGGGGAGGGAACCGACATCCCCGCATCCATTCTCGATATTCTTCATATATCCCCATCTCCTTTCCGTTCCCATCAGAATTGCTTGAGGTGATCTCTGTCCCCTCCCCAAATAATAAGAAGGGATTCCTAATGGGTCCCTGATCCCCAAATAACTGATACATTTTTAATTTTTAAACTTGATTTAATCATATTAAAATAAAAATTTTAAACAGAAGTCAAGTTTGACAATATATCGTACACTAACATTAATCCATTACAAAAGTCACATTATAAAATACAAATCATCAAAATAATTATCTTCATCAAACTTCATAATCCTATAATAAAAATGAAATTACTTTTATATTAATAATGAAATAAATGAAGTGGGTATAGATACTGAAATTAATATTTTTAATAAAAATATTTACTGTTACACCTCATGCTTCTCCTGTTCTTCCTCACAAAAGTCACACTACAAAGTACAAATCATCAAAATAATTATCTTTATCAATCTTCATAATCCTATAATAAAAATAAAATTACTTTTATATTAATAATGAAATAAATGAAGTGGGTATAGATACTGAAATTAATATTTTTAATAAAAATATTTACTGTTACACCTCATACTCCTCATGTTCTTCCTAAAAAAAACGTGACAAATTGAAAGATAATATCACATTTCAAATCTAAAACAATAAAAATAATAGGGAAATTATCTCTACCCCACCTTTCTTTTGTCAAATATACATTGAATCACCACAAAATTTTAACATGTACTTTGCACCACCTTTGTTTTTAAGTTTGTATCAATCAACCACTTTAACACTAAAAGATTACTATTTTATCCCTAAATGAATTAAAAGACTATTTTATTATATAAAATTTTTAAAAATAAAAAGCTATAACTGTAAGAATGTCCCTGAATTTAATCAAAGAAATAAATCTTAAATCAATATGTTAATTTTTTATTATTATAATTTCATTTAAAAATTATCATACTAATTTTTTATAATCATAATTTTATTTAATTTGAATGGGTAAGTTTCTTAATATTATTTATTGGGAAGTTTACAATAATTATAGGGAGATTTTTTCTTCATGTTAATTTTTGTAAACTTCCTTATACTTAATTTAATTACAAAAATTAAATAAAACTATAATTACAAAAAATTATAATTACAAGATGTCTTTTAAATTATAATTTCATTTAAAAATTATCATCTTAAATTTTGAGATTTATTTGTTTTATTGAATTTAGGGGTATCCTTATAATTATATTTGTTTATTTTTTAAAATTTTGTAGAATAAAATAGTCTTTTAATTTATTTAGGGATAAAATGGCCTTCTTTTAATGTTAAAGTGGTTGATTGATACAAACTTAGAAACAAGGTGGTGCAAAGTACATGTCAAAATTTAATAGCGGTTCAATGTACATATGATAAAAGAAAGGTGGTGAAAAGATAATTTCCCAAAATAATATATGCGATATGACTCATAATCTAAAATAGTTTTCGGTCAAAGCTTTTAGAATAAGGTCTGATCGAATAGTAATTTAGACTACAATATATTAAGTAGGCTCGAAACTTTAATAACAGATTTGTATAAATATATTTATATTTATTATTTATACTAATATTTAATATTTTATAATTTAAATTTCATTATTCTTTTATTAATAATTCTAAAAAATAAAATCATAAATCATAAATTAATACAAAGAAATGGGGAAATGGGTAGGGGATGGGGATTCTACCTTATCTCCGTCCCTTCCCCGAATAAGAAATTGAGTAAAAAATTATCTCCATCCCCTATCCGAATAAGAAATTGGGTATAAAATTATCCCCATATACTCTCCGAATAGAAAAAATCTCCAATGATCCCCGTCCCCATGGAGATTTTTGTCATCTCTAGATTTTAACCGTCGATAGCATCTAAAAAAAAGCTCTGTTTGGGCTCTAAAATATTGATCAATTCGTCCTAACCCAACAAGTATTTTCATAGCAAACAGTGCTTTGTACTCTTTCTCATGACCAAAGTCCTTTTTATCAAAGATTATTTATAACTGAATTTAAACATAAATTATAAAGAAAACTGATATTGAGAAGGGTACCACTTCAGCCCTGGCACCAAGGGCCTGTTATTTGGTTCACAGTGGGACAAAATTTTTTTATTTTAAATGCTATGATATTTTGGGTCTCACGGACGAAATCCATCACACCTGCCATCTCAATGGACGGACAATGTGCCCAGTCCGCACAAGTTCTTCTCCAAATCATAAATGGTAACTAATTGGACACATGGTACACTTTTGTAACTTCCTGTAAACGCCAAATATTTTTGCAACTACGACTTAATCAGACAGTGCCAAGTTATTGTACAAATCATTAAACAATGTAGCTTACTAAATCATTACTCAAGAGTATCTCCTCAGGTTCACGCAATCAACTATAAACCATTGATTTCTCAGAAATTTCATATGAAATTGATTTCCAACCTAAAAACCGGCTGCTGCGCTCTGGGCGTTTGATTGCGAAAGTCACGTCAACGGAGATGGTGACAAGAGCAGCTTTTAAAATGGCAATTCAACTTCACTTGATTCACGTGAAAAAACAGAACCTTGACAAATTACAATGTCATAACCTCATTTGTTGTACATAATTTGATGGTTATATCACGACGTTGAAATGGTGGAAGAATCTGTTATCGGTGCTCGTGGAGGAGAAGAGAGGAAAGGCATTGGTGGGGTTTGCAAGGCTTCGTTGCTTTCTTGCAACATTTCTATCACTCTGTTCATGGGCGGCCTATGCGATGGACGGGTCTGTATACACCACAAACCAACAATAATCATCTTCTTGACAATTTCACTTTCCTCACTGGTCACAACACCAGGCAATTTTAATTCTCTGCCCTGCTCGACATGCTTGTAAATCCAATGTGGAAAGTATATCTCGCTAGAATGATCAATGCCAGAATCACGGTAATTTTTGCATCCAACCAATTCCATAATCATCATTCCGTAGCTATACACATCAGACTTGTGTGAAACTTCTCCAAAATTTCTATTGAAAACTTCTGGAGCAATGTAGCCGATTGTCCCTCTAGCCTCCAACATCGACACGATGCTCTCTTTCTTAAGGCAAAGTTTTGCCAGACCAAAATCTGAGATCTTAGGAACAAAATCTTCATCAAGGAGAATGTTTTGAGGTTTTATGTCGAAATGCAAAATCCTTGTGCTGCACCCCCGATGCAAGTATTCAAGCCCTTTGGCTATGCCTACAACGATTTCATACATTTTGTCCCATCCCAAGTGCTGACCACCAGGCTTCGAAGTATTCCCACCGCACACGAATTTTTCTAGGGATCCATTAGGCATGAACTCATATATAAGGGCTCTCTTGCTGCCCTCTAAACAAAAACCCAGTAATGCGACAACATTGACATGGGATGTTCTACTGATGCTTGCAACCTCATTAATGAATTCTTGTCCATTCGCTCTGGATGTATTGAGGACCTTTACTGCTACAAGACGACCGTCAGATAACTTCCCTTTGTACACACGGCCATAACCTCCTTGACCGAGCTCGTCTTTGAACGAGTTAGTCATTTTCCTAACATTTGGAAAGCTGTACCTTTTTGGAGCAAGAGATCCATAATTTCTAATGAAAGCCTCAAGGTCTTGATCACTCTTTGTTACCTTTCTACAACAGACAGTCCAAGCAGATGAGTTCCTTTTCATTATGTATATGACAGCAATTGAGCAGGTGATTATCATACTCATAATTGCGGTACCTAAACCTGTCAAAAGAAACAGGTGAACAACTATTGATTAGATGCCGAAAAAATAAGTGTTGTATTTCAGAATGTTCACAGTAAAACAATAAAACAAGAAAATCTGAGCAGCTTGTATTGGGCATCATCCTCCTGGAAAATGAAAAATAACAAAAATTAAACGAAAAGAGGCGATAGCATTTGCTGACTACAGTCATTTCTCTACACTCATCGCTATCTATGCAGCTAAAATAATTTTATGATGCTTTCCTTTCTTTTAATTAATTTCAATCAAAGGATGAACAAACTTTCGTGAAAGATTAATCCTAAGACGAATTTGAAATAGGTAAGATTAATTAAAGATGAAAGAAGGAAATATGTTTCTTGTACTTTAGCAAGATTGATTGCTTCTGCACTAAAGAGGTGTTTGGTTGGAAGGAGAGGAAGGGGAAAAAGGAAGTAATTTAAATTCCTTATTTATTTCCTTTGTTTGATTTATCATAATTTATAGGAATTTAATTTCCATAAGAATTTAATATATATCATAATGTGGAATTTAGATTCCACACCAAAGAGTGATGAATTTAAATTCCTCCTCTATTGGAACCCAAAACATCCAAAATTACCCTTTTAATTTTTATTAACTTGTTTAATATTATCAAATAATTATTATTTATAATTTTATTTTAGTAATTTAATATTATAGATAATTAATTTTATATTAATAAAAGTTAAAGTAATGGTTTAAATAATTTAATAAAATCACTTTATTTATTTATTTAACTTTTAAAAAATAAAAATACAAATTTAAACAGTCGCCGGACCGCCACATTGCCGCCGCCGGACCGCCGCCTCCGCCGCCGGAAATCGCGCGTGGGAGACACCGTTCGTACCGTTGGCGTCGCCGGCCGACGATAAACCCCGTTATGCCATAACACAAGTGAAAAAATGAATCTATCTTCCTCAAATCCGGTTAAAAGAAATTGGAAAACTTTCTAAGCCTCTCGGATCAGACATGACGTAGTATTTTGGCCAAATAAGTTGTTTCAATCCATAGATCGTCAAGTTCTGAGTATTTTCATATAATTCTTGAGTTGAAATGACATGGTGCCGTGGTGGCCGGCGGCGAGTCGCGGCGGCGGCGGCAACTCAATTTTTTTTGTTGTTCAAATAAAATTTTAAAATTGTAATATATTAATTAAGAAATTATTTGTATTATGTCATAATTTATTTAAAAATAAATTAAATTAAACTAATTTTAAAATAAAATTATGTTAATAAACTTTTTAAATGGAGTTTAATTATAAATATAATGATATTATCTAAAATAAATTTTTATTAGTTATTTATATAATATATTAAATATAAATTTATTGTTTAATTTTTGAATTATATTTATGCTAAATATTAAAAGTTTAATACTAAAGGGTGAAAGTGTCCAAATAAAAATTAAGATATTTCCTTTCTTTGTATAATTTTAGAACAAATCAAACATTAGAAAATAATTTCAATATACTCTCCTCTCCTTTCTTCTACTTTCCTCTACTCTCTTCTCCTTCCCTTTCTTAAAACCAAACACTTCCTAAGAAACAGCCACAGCAAACAATTGTTTCTCACATGACTCTTCCTAATCCTCATTCAATGACAAAAGAATCATGCCATAATTTCACTAATCTGTTACAACCGACTTTAACTAACTCTGCAAGTGGCTCCAGCAGCCGACTCAGAAACTGACACGTTGCCGTCTAGTTAACTAACCTACCTGTCCTAACTGTTTGTTAGAGCCACTGGGCTCCACAGTTTCAAGACTAAACTTGTTATATTAACAAACCTTATTGTTCTAGTAATTTGTTTAATTTAATTTTTCGGTGTTGAATCCAGACCAATAGAAGATCGACCCAGACTCAAAAAGATCTCACAAAACTCTGTTAATGTCTATCAAAGAGCAGAAACTGACAATAAAGGAATCAAAACAACACAATCAGATCAATCACAGTCAGTTATTTCTAGCCTACATCCTTGTGAAGAGCAGAGCAATGGTTTCTTATTAAGCTGTGAACGAGCTACAAGCCTAAAGAGAAGATTACAAGCTACAGAATTAACCAATCCGTAGCATATACAGCAACGAAGAGCCCCCACAAGTCGTGATCTGGGTTTAACAAAACCCACAATTTTTTCCGCTCTTCAATAACGACCTTAACGGCATTTTGACTCTAGTTGACTCACGTGATAAGCATGCGAGTAATTTAAGTTGTACACGGTGTTACCTTTTTCAACCGATATGTCGTTTTATTGTTACCGACAATACAGCAAGCTTTCTACTTGTCGTTCGCTTTGGATTCTAAATTCTGGTTCATACTTTTAACACTGTGGTTAATAATTTGATTGAAAGAAACTTAACAAAATTCAAGACTAAACTTATTATAGTTTAAACGGTTTCCCTAAAATCTTTTAGATTGGTTTCCATTTAAGTATTATCATGCTCGTGGTTTATATAGAATCTAAAATCTTCTAGTATTAGGATTTGCTTACAACAACTGTTAGTTAAATGGAAGTGAAATCCCTGATAGCATGAACAATAAATGAAATGAAACACCGGAGGTGAAGAGAAAGGAAAATGTAAAGAATGAAAAAAGTACTATTTCCTTGGGTAATAATTCTGCCTGAAAATTTAAGGTAGGACTTGTGTTACCTATAGCAACTTTCAGCTTCACAGTTGCACCACCACCTGTGTCATTCAGGACAATGGAAAGGTTTAAAATAAAACAACAATACAAATCCTAAAAATTTCATCATAAAGATTATAACTGCATAATAAATTGTTCAAAAAATTGCATTTGTGAAATTAGAAATTAATACTCAAATCAACTCAAAACCTCAATTTTAATTTAGTTGGAATTACTGAAATTCAGACACTATAAGAAGCAAAAGCGTTTTAGGTTGACCAATACGGCAGTAAATTAGAAGTAATTGATTAAGGCAGGTAGTAAAATAGCATGCAGTAAATGATACAAACACTTGCGTCTGAGGAAGAAAGCAAGGATATCAGTACCTCCAAGCTTTCTATGATTATGTAAAAATGTGAAGGCAAAAGATCAAACATAATTTTAGAATAGAGGAAACAGAGTGAGAGCATTTATAATCAATGGAAAGAAATGAAAACTTGAATGTAAGCATATAAAAAAAAATTAAAAATTTCTTGTATCATCCATTATGTACAATATGCTTAATAGCTGGAAATTATATTTAATCTAGATGCCCTTGCTTCGATACTTTCATGTTGTTCCCCGGAATCCAAGAAGAATAATTAATCTTCCGGATAATCATGCAGTTTCTAGGGATTGTGCATGAGTATATCAAGCTGACGATCAAAATATTGTGCGACAGAGGAAACAGAGTAAAAGAGCCCATAAACAATTTCTTTGGCATCCTCTCTTGTGAAAATTTCCAATTCCTCCTCATTTCCACTTAAAAGAAGTTTAATAAGGAAAATGAACGGCGTGAATAAACTAAATTAAACCAGACACCCAATTAAATTAGAGTACGATGATCATGACCATTATCATTTGATATGACTTTTAATTAGTGAGTCAAAATAATAATGATGCAGAGGAAATTATTTACGGCAATAAAGTAAAAGATGATTCTGTTAATATGAAAGCTGTCAAAAATAAAATTTCAGAGTCCAACAAATATCAGTAACTCTTCTTCGTTTCCATTTGAATTAGTTAATCAAAAGAGTGAAAGTTAACGAGCCTTTAACCATTTTTCTTTTTTCTCTTAGTCTCTCATTTAACAAATTAACAAATTAAGTTTAGAGAAAAACTTAATTTGAGCCTTTAACCACAATACCAAGGCCTTACACTATTTCCCCAGCATGGATACCGGATATCCCATAAGTTCCCACACGAGTGGGGCTGTTGCACGACATGTACAGTTCGTCAACAGCGCCATCGCCGTGAGATGCAGGAGCGGCAATCAAGATGCAGATCATGAAGGTGAGGATGGGGTTGAGAATTGGCGGAGGGAAGACAGATGCCTCGTGATTTTGTACAACTAGTCTCTTAGTCTTGTAGAGGTACACCAAGACTTGGTAAGACTGTATGGGTTTAATTTGCTTAATTTTAATTTTCAAATGAAATTGCGAGAGCGATTTGTGGAAATTTTATTATGTAAACAGAGAAAATAGTTTCTCAGACAAACAAAATAATTAAAGGTGAACCCAATTAGAATTTTCCACGAGAGGGACAGAAAATCGATGGGAGTTGACTCCTGACTTTTTCGAGTTTTGCATCCAAAATCACTAAAATGAACGTATGGCTTGATGCAAGGCGGGAAATTAGTTGAAAAACGTATGGTTTGGTGCAACTCGGGTGAAATTAGTTAAGAACAGATGGCTCCTAAGTTGCATTTCTATGGTCCCTTTCAACAAGTTTTGGTCCAATTTGTAGTTACATGGAAGTTTCTCAAACGATCAAAGCTATTCAAGACTTATTTGGCATTGTGGTCGGATAGTTTTCGTTTAAAATTTATAGCGTGTTTAATAAACATTTTAATAATTTTTAAAATAATTGTTATAAAAATGTATATGTAGAATTTTTTTATTGTATATATATAGTTAACAATAAGTAAGATAAATATTTTTATATGATTAATTTTTTTATCTTGTTACATCAATGTAATTTACAATAAAATAATCTATTTATGTTTAATGATTTTTTTCGTAATTCCAGAGTAATAATTCAAGGCAATAAGAGTCAGAAACAGATATTCGCATGTTGCAAAAATATGGTTGTGCATACTTGTGCCAGCTCTGATTCAAAATCAAATAAACATTTTAGAAATTCAGATACCTGTACGTGCTATATTAGTGTCAATTGCACCTCTACTGCGTGCCACTTTTAGATTTCTTTATTATTTAATCTAAAAAATAAAAATTCAATAGACAAGAAACAATGTTATAATTCCTCTAGTACGGAAAATGTTAGAAATAAAAATTCGGAATCCAATAAACTGTGGGATAGTCCTTCATTTCAACGTACGTCAGTCTAATATTGTCAAAGTTTAGGAGTGTCTAAACACAGTTTCTAAGTGGAAGTTGTTTGGAATCATTTTTAAAACTAATTTTTAATATATAAACAGCGTTGACTGGCAAAGCCGCATGAATTGGCAAACAAACCGAGCCTAAGTTTTGACGATTAAAAGATTTGTAACGATAATACGGAAAATGAAGGGCGTAGATGCATACCACGACGAGGAGGATAAAGGCACGAAAATTCATCTGAAGACTGATTAGATCCGCATATCGCTCCAGATTGAGAAGAAGTACATGTCGAACAGAGCCTATCGTCCGCAAAATATCTCACTTCGAACCCTTCATTCAGAGCCTCAATCAATTTACCTTCCGTAAGATAACGAATATTGAGCTGTGTCAGTTGTACGGGGACTTTGATAACGCTGGAACATGAGTTGCTAAGATTGTGAAGCTGCGAGTCATCATAGTTGTCGATCGTGTAAAAGCTTCTTATAACTACTCCACCTTCTGAGGTACAACTATAATTATTTTTGCCCAGCTGTGAGGAGAAATCACCGGAGCAATCATAGAATAAACTGAGGTTTCGAACCTTCTCAGTGTAATTAAATAGAGGGTCGCTGATACTGGATTCCCGAAGTGGACAATCTCTACCTATATAATCAACTACAACAATTCTTATGATTGAATGTGTATTGTTTATCTCTAAAACTCGAAAACTTTGCTGTCCGATTTGTACGGTAGCATACTCATTATCATGACATTGGAGCTCGAAACCTTGGCGACCACAATACCGAGGCCTAAAATTGTTTCCCCAGAATGGATACCCGATATCCTGCAAGTCCCCACACGAGTGGGAGCTGTTGCATGACACGAACTGTTCGTCACTATCACCATCACCTTGAGATGCAGGAACGGCAATCAAGATGCAGATCATGAAGGTGAGGATGGAGATGAGAATTGGCGGAGGGAAGAGATGACTCATGATTATGTACAACTATAATCTCTTTGGAAGAAACGAAGACTTGGTAAGATTATACGGGTTTTGTTTGCTTGTACGAAGAGATAATTGCCTAGTGCAACATTTCAATGAAGAAATCAATTTTTTTATAGTTTGAAAAGCAGTTGCGAAAGCAATTTGTAGAAAATTGTATAACGTATAGACTAGGTGGTCCCCACGACAAATAAATTAACTAAAGGTAAAGAACCCCATTAGAATTTTCCATGAGAGAGCCAGACTGAAATCCGATGGCTGTTGACTCTTGACTTTTAGAGAGTGTTTGCCAGGAAAATCATAAATATATGGGTTGGACCCATTCGCAGCTACATGGAAATTGCAGAATCGATTGAAGCTTTTAATTCTTTAGTTGAATAAAAAAGCAATTGGAAGAATAATATAACTCCTCATATTCTATTGTTTTTCCATGTCACCTAAACAAATGGGCTTTGGCTGAAGACTGATGTACCCAAAAGTAATGTCCCCTAAAACATATGAGCAGCGGCATAGCACAAGCTTATTAAAAATGGGGGGTTTACATAAGTGGCCAGATAACTTTTACGAATTTCAGAAGTAGCCATATCTACTTTTTTCTATTATTTTTAGTCAATTTGTAAGTGTTTGGACTAAAATATCCTTGAATATTTTAATATTATTCTTAAAGCTATGGGCTTAATTTCGTTATGGTCCATGTATTAATTTATATTGTCTTTATTAATGATCATTTCTTCTATTATCATATCTACACCTATTCTTCATTTTTTCAAATATCTTTTTTATTCCGTTATATAAATATAAATGCTGGTCTAACTCATATAGATCAATAAATTCTTCATATATATGTTCTCCCATATTTATTAAATTTATTCTTTCATGTTCTACTAGATCAATCTTTTGATTTAGAAGATTTATGTATATATTTATTCTGTTTTCCCAACCTAAAAGCATTTGATCGATGCATGAATTTAATTCTTGTATTATATCTAATGCTTGTTCTATTAAAAACTGTTGGTGATTCATTTTATTTATTTTTCTTGACTTTATGATCTTTTATGGCTCTGATACCATCTTTGGGGCGGCATAGCCTTTATTTGACATATTTGACATATTTTGACAAAAATTAACTACTATTTTACTTAGTTTACACTAAATATATTAAAGTTTTCATATATACTTATTACATCTTCTATCTCTTTATCTACAAAACTTTGGACTATTAAACTTTTTAAATTATCCCATTCTATTATTTGTATAATTTCTCTTCTTATTTCAGGTGGTAAATGTGTATTTATAACTGCTTTTAGCTCATCTTTACTTATTAAATTTTTTGTTTCAAATAATATGCTGTTATATAAATATGTTCCGCATTTAAATCCTATCATTAAATTTTTACTGTTATAGATAATTTTAGTTTCATTATTTAACCATTTTATTTTTGCCATACCCATTTGTTTACATAGTTTTTCATGATATTCTTCCATGATTGATCAAGTACGTGAATTGTTTACCAGAGGTACAGAGGATACTACTATCCATTCGGAATCAGCTATCCAATTTACGTTACTGGTTTCCATCGATATACTTTGATCAATCAACATTTAATATATATATATTAAATTCTAAGATGTGTTTTATTTGACTTAAGATTCTTTTTTCCATTATCAGTTGTACTTGGTTGACAAATCTTTGATCTATGTTTGTTGGATCTAAAAACCAACATAGGGTTTGTATTTTATCATCTAGTCTATTTACGATTTCTTTTAATTGATTTATATTTTCAAAGTTTATATTTTCTACAGATCTGATAATATCATTTGCTTTTTCCATAAAATATTTCTCCTCCTCAGTCAAACAATAATCATCAACAACCTCCCACCAAAAGATATAGATTAGGAATTATTACCCTCAAATCTTCTGGAACTCCTCCAGATCTAGCTCCTTATCTTGTTGACTGGTCACCTTTTCCTCAGATGCTCGCCGCCTCCACGCCTTCCCTGCTCAACTACTATACGGGTCGATGTAATCGGATCACTGTAAGGCACAAGAAGATCTTAGAGTTTTGATCCTTTAAAGTTCTAGTTGATCTTTTAGGTTTCCCTTTCTATTCTTTTGGGTGAGTTGTTTTGATCTTGTTTTTCGATTTGGAGAGAAGTGTTTTAGTTATGGAAAGACATTTTCAGAGAGTTGATTGAATGATAGGGCTCTCAGAAGTTCTCCTCCCGGAAGTTCTGAGTCTTTCTCCCTTTCTTTTTTATTTATAGAAAATTTACATTCTCCTTAGAGGTTTACACGTGTCCCTCCTGATCCCTTTACATCTTAAGCTTTATCTCTTATTTCTACTGACAGCTGATAGATGCCAGACATACTTTTGACTTTTGAAAAAGTAAAGTTTACATAATTGTCATTGCTGGCGTGAGCGCTTACGTAATTAGAGCTTCTGACGTAAGTGCTTACGTAAGACATGCCAGGTGCTCCATTTTTTCACATGCTATACGTCTTGTACTGGGTCTACATGGAATGTGATGTCCGTCTATGTCACTGATGAAGCTGGCAAGTACTCCTGATCTGCCGACACCAGTGCCAGGTGTACAGAGGATGAAATTGTCTTGCTGTATAAGAACTTTTTACCCTCTTTCATATAAGTTGGATGCAATTGACTTGATGACAGTGACTCCAACTGCTCTTCTATAGCTGGCCCAATCTCTACTGAAAATGGGTTCTTTAAATCTACTTTGGCCTACTTCCAGGTTGAAGCTGTTGGTGACAATATTGAGGCTGATGAGGTGTATGGCTTCATATTCTACTTCATCGTCATATTCAGGACTAATAGTGTAAAATTTAAGGCATACATTTTTCTTTTGACCGTACTGACTTATTTTGCTTACGAAGGCTGGATCAAAATTAAATAATTCACTGAGGCTGACATCAGGATATATAAGGTCAAGATACCCATAATCTGCTAATTTTTTAACAAATTCGGGGTCTGAACCTTTGATACATACTACCCTCGGGTATACAGATTTACCAGTGCTCCGGAAATAGTTTTCTGAATATTCAGTTCTACTATAGATATATTCAGAAAAACTCCTATATTCTTTTTCTTTTGGTGAAAGATTTACTACCTCAACTCCACCAATGTTTATTCTTTTTACTGCAGCCACAACATGATCTTTTGGGGGCTGTTTATTGGGTTTTACTGTAATCACTTTTTTATGGGATGAGATTTCTACGTAATCCTCATCACAGATAGATTTACCATGTGGTTTGGATCCACCACTGCTTCCACTTAAGGAATTTACATCAGGATTTACTGACTGCCCACTTAAGGGATTTACTTTTTTATTTTCTTCGAATTCCTCTCTCAGATGTTTTATAGAGAGTCGAAGATTGTTTACAAAATTGCCAAGAATGTTGACAACTTCTTCAAGATCTACGAGATCTGTTTCCAAATCTGCAATCCTTTTTTCCATGCTTATTCTGCAAATTCTATGTTTCTGCTGAGAAAATCAGCTAAGAAATTGTTAGCTCCTTTTATATGAATAATTTTAAAATTATAATGAGATAAATATGCTTGCCATCTATGCAACCTTCTATACTGTGGTTCATTGGGTAAATTTTTATAAATTAAAGAATTAACTTGAGTATTATCTGTTTCTATTATAAACTTCTTTTGTAGTAAAAACAAAGAAAATTTCTTTATTCCTTTATAAATTGCTAATAATTCTTTTTCATGGACTGGATAATTTACTTGGGCTTTATCAAATGTTCCACTAGTGTATCTGCATATTTCATTTAAATCAGTTTTAAGTATTGCTCCCCAATGTAAATCAGAAGCATCAGTTTGTAGAATTAAATTATCAGTATCATTTGGTAATCTTAATTCTGGTAAATTTTTACAGTGTTTTTTAAGTTCTATCACAGCTTGTGTATGTTCTTCACTCCATCCTTTTGTATTATTTTTTCGCAATAATTTTTGGAGTATATTTCTTTTCTTAGATAAATTTTCTATAAATCCTTCTGCATAATTCAAACATCCTAAGAATTTGTGGATTTGTTGTTTATTTTCTAATTTATCTGGGAAATCTACTATTTTTCTTGCTATATGGCTTTGTAATTTTATTCCATTTTATCTAGAACCATTCCTAGAAATTCTATTTTCTTATGTTCTATTAGTGCTTTCTTTTCTGATAGAACTATTCCTTCTTTTATACATTTGTTGACAAAATCTTTTAAGTGTGTTCTATGCTTTTCTAATGTTTCAGAAGCTATCAATATATCATCTACATATACTATGATATGGTTATTATCCTTAAATATATTATCCATTTTTCTTTGGAATATTTGTGGTGCATTTTTTAATCCAAATGGCATGACTAACCATTCATATTGTCCTTGAGGTGTACTGAATGTTGTATATTGTATACTGTCTTTTTCCATTTTTATTTGCCAAAATCCTGATTTACAGTCAAATTTAGAATAATAATTTTTTCCTTTTATCAAATTTATTAGTACTTCTTTATTTGGCAAAAAGTATCCATCAAATTTTGTATATTTATTTAATTCTTTATAATTTATTACCATTCTAGCTTTACCTCTCACTTGTTCAGCTCTTTTTCTAACCATAAAAGCTAGACTATTATGGGGGCTATTACTATGTTGAATGAGGTTTAAATCTAATAATTCTTTTAGTTGGGTTTTAAATTCTTTTTTATCTTCCATTGTATACATCATTGGTTTTACTCTAATTATTTTATTTTCTAATAATTCTATTTTGGCTTTAGGATGGTCTGGTTTCCATAAAGCTAAGAGGTTTTCACTATATACTTGTTTTAATTGTTGTTTTATTGTTTCTAGATAATGTTTTTCATATAATAGAATATCACAACGCTGGGCTGGTTGTACTCTGAAAGGTCGAAATTCCCTAGGGATTCTAAGGATATTATTGCATGGGGTTTTTAAAGTGATTAAAAACATAGTTTGTTGATAGTATTGAAATTGTTGTAGAAAGTCATTTCCTAGGAGTATATCACAATCCATGTTATTGTATTGATATATGTATTGTATAGAGATATTTTTACTTCCTAATAATAGTTCATAATTTGTAACTAGATTATTAACTTGTTGTTTATCTCCTGTAATACCAGTAATTTTTATATTTCCATTTGGCTTCCATTTATGAGATAAAAACGTTTTCATTATTGTGATTTCACTTCCAGTGTCTATTAAGGCACAAGTATGTATGTCTTTTTCTATAGTGTGTACTTGAATATATACTGACAAAGGATATTTGAGGTATGCTTTATTTAACATTTTTGGCAGAATATTTCATGCTCATTTACTTGTATAGTTATTCCATGTTTTTCTATTTTGTAATATTCTAGACCTTCTAGAAAACTATTTCCTAAGAGGATATGATTATCATTATTCATATTAGAATCTATAAAGCAAGTTACTATAATTCTGGTATTTTCAATTATAATTGGTACTTTTACTTCTTGTTTACAGATATGTTTATTTCCGTTGAAATCTATATATTCATATGCTGGATCCTTTTCTTTTATTATTAATCCATTATTTTTGATAGGGTTCATATGATTATGGGATGCTCCTGTGTCTATGGTTATATAGGGTCCCCTTATATAGTCTAGGCCATTGAAGTATTGTCCTATTATTTTCATTACTTTAGCTGTTGGTTTAACTATTAATTGATTACTTTCTGAATAGCTTTTTCTTGATGAATTTCCCCTAAGTAAGGTTTTACCTGAAAAACTAATTGGAATAATTAATGTTTCTTTTGTTTCCGAATTTATTATTTCTTTCTTGTCATCTATACTTAGTCTGTAATTTACTGGTATCTTAATTTCAGGTTTAATGGGTTCTATTAGTGTAGTTATTTCTTCACATTCTTTGTTTATTTCTATTAATGGTTTATCATTATATATTTCTCCATAATTCGAATTATAGAAACTATATAAGGCTGAGTAATGGAAGGTCATTAATCTATTTCCTTCTTTCATTAAGTTATTTTTTAATAATTTAAAATGTAAACTTAATGTTTCATTAATATTTCTATCTTTTATATGTACACAATATCTGGGATAACATGTAAATATTAATTTTGTATAACATAAATTTCCTTCTATTGTTCCTAAATGTCCTATCATAGGATCATTAAATCTTTGATCATGTAAAGATAGTATTATTGGACTATCTATTCCTTCTTTAAATAAGAATTTTACTAGAACTTGTATTTCTGCTAAATAGACATATTGTATTTTTTCTCTTATTGTTTCATTTTTTATTTTTCTAAGAGCTAAGTCTATGGTTCTTCTGTTCATTAACCCTAATCTTATATTTCCTTCAGCTTGAGTAACTTCTATGGCTTTTTCTTGTTCATAGTATTCATGTAATATTACCTTTTTTCTTTTAAAGATATCTCTTAATCTGTGTAAAATTCCATAATCTGGCTTTTCTAATTTTGCTTTTAAAAGTTTATTATATTTATTTCTATTAAATGTTGCTACTAAACTATATCCATGGACATTTTCTTCTTTTTCTACTTCATAGATCTCTTCTTTACTTACTTCTTCTGAATCTATTTCTTTATTCTGACTCATTGTCTATTAGTTCTTCAGATATATATATCTCTTCTCCTTCACAATCAGACGGATTACTTACCAATTCTAGTTCTTCTTTTATATTTTTAAATTCATTTTTAAGGATTCTAACTTTCTTTTTGGCACATTCTGTACTTATATGTCCTATTTCTCCACAATTCCAACATTTGCATTTATTTTTATCAAAATTTCTTTGTTTTTTATATTTCCTTTTATAATATTTTTTATTGGGTTTGATATATTTTTTCTTAAAATGCTTATATTTCTTATATTTTCTTTTTCCCAATTTTTTTATAGCTTTTTTGTCTTTTATATGGTAGTTGACATCCCCACTGGGTTGGCATTTCAGTTTTATGACAACATATATCTCCAATTATTCTACTTTTCTTTATTAAGTTACGTTGCATACATATTTCACTTAATCTATCATTTAAGAATCTTATCCTAGATCCTAGTGTTTCAGGTACTGTATTAGTTATTTTATACTTTTCGTATTCATTAACAAAGTATGTACTCCATGGTATTGGTAACTTAGAGTAGTATAAGTTTAGATATATATTTTGATCTTCATTACTAAAGAATTGTGAATAATAATATTTACTAAATTCACAAGTGTATTCTTTAACATAACACATATTACATATACTTAGGTTAATTAATTTCATCCTGTTGTTTAACTTTTCATTTTTTATTTCTTGATCTCTGTTTGATCTCCAGTCTTCTCCTAGAAATTCATTTGAAATATATTCTACCATTGTCTCTATACCTAATTCTTTATTTCTTAAAAATCCTACCTTTATATTATTAGTTATTAATTCTTTTACATTATCCGTTAAACCTCTCCACCAGCTAAATACATTTCCTATAAAGCTTGCTATTAAGATTTCTGTATATACTCATGCCTTTTGGTCTTCTGTTTCTACATTTCAATCTTCTTTTGATCCATTATACATAAAAAATAAACGCATTTGTAATGCCCATTCTACTAGGGTTTTATGTGGATTTGTCCTACAGTCTAAGTCTAAAAATACTCCTGCATTACTTATTATTTTTAATTCATTTTCTTGTGGAATGTATTCACTTTTCCATGGTTGGTTCCTAATTGGTGGTCTATATTCATAAAAGTGTCTTTTTCTTCTATTTTGTCTACCAAAATTATTAGGTTCTTCAACGTGGGGTTTCATTTCTGGTCCTCCACTTGTATTCATATATATTCTATATTCTTTTTCAATATCTTCTAAATCACTTAGATTTATTTCACTGAATATTTCAGTAAGTTTTTCGATTTCTTCTTCCATTAATCTGATTCACTACTTTCTTTTTCCTCATTTATTTCTATTTTTTCTTTACCTTTATCTTTTATTTTTTCTTCCTCATTTTCTAATTCTTTTACCAAATTTTCAGTGTCTTTTATAATTTTAGGATATTTATTTATCATAAACCACTCATCAAAGCTTCCAGGCTGTGGCTTTTGAGTTAAATTTATATCAGGTTTCTTTGTTATTTCTGATTTTAAAGTTTTATATTTTTCTAACTTTTTATTCTTCTTTTTACCTGCATGTATTAATGTTAATTCTATTTTTAACCTTTCTATTTCTTGTTTTATTTCTTTGGTTTCTTCCTTTAAGTGTATTAATAATTCTTTTATTTCTATTAAAGTTGTTTCCATATTATTGAAGTCTGTAGGGGGCTTAGTACATATTCTTTCAGTTAGGGTATTTTAGGAAAGGTGGCTTTTATTTGGCTAGTTATGAAAGAAAAACTTAGAGATGTTACTTTTGAAATTTTAAAAGTTTTTATGGTCGTTTTCGTGCATTTTCCCATTAAAAATTCAGAGTATAGATTAGTATGTAGAGGGTTTTAATTCTCATATATCTAGTCCTAATTTTTAATTACCAAAAACTCCTTTATTAGTCTATGGTGCCTCCTCTTAACTCTAGGGTGAAAGATTATTGTGAGAGTTTATTATTATACTAGGCTTCAATTGTAGTATAGTTTGATATATTGGGTTGTTTGTACACTTCAATTTTACTAGATTCTGACTGTGCTGAATAAATTTTTTTTTAAAAAGAAGTCTTAATTATTAATTATTTGTTATAATATTGGAACTAAGGATGCTGGTTCATCTCATCAATCTTATCTCTCATAACTAGCTCGGTAGCTACTTAAAAACTAGAAAAAGTAAAAATAGTATATACCTCCCTTTGTATCGGTTAAAAATAAAACAATAGATAGTATCATGTATGCATACCTGGAGCTGTACTAGGTTTAGCGGCGGCACTGTTTGTTGGCTGCTGCATCCGGGAACATGTCCTTGAAGAAGGTTGATAAGGGCAAAAGCAAGTAAAATCATTAATAGTCCTGTTATATCCACATTTCCCACCGGAATAAAGGCAGTCCCTGCATTGCCCTTGGTCTATAATCCACCTAACCTCAAAACCTTCTTTTATAATTTGATCAATAGTCATTAAATAATTTGTAAAATGATGAATAGAAATCTTCGGGACGGATATCAGGAGACTGATTTTGCATCTTCTTGAAAATTCATTATTACTTGAAATTGCCGGCGCAGCGAAGTAGCAATCACTGGACCTGTTATTTATCAGACAAGTAAACTCCTGTATCCGTGGCTGATGATCTTCAGTCAGATGATCACAGTCGTAAAGCAAGCTGGCGTTTTGGTCTCTGAATATGTACTCGAAGAGATTGAAATCCAACTTAATGTTGATAAAGCCTACAAGACAAATGTTCGACATGAAATCAGTTTTTGCAATCTTTAAGACTTAAGTTTCATAATGGATTTCGATGATATCATACTTCTGTTAGGAAATTGATGGGTGAAGCAGGAACGCAACTAAAGTAAAATTGAGAAATAATGAGATAATAAAATTACACAAGACACCAGAAAATTACGTGGTTCGGCTTTTAGCCTACGTCCACGGGCGAAAACAGAAGAAAAATATTTTACTGGTGATATGAGGATTACAAGTATTGTAATATTTTGAATCACTACCCAAAACCCCAATACACCCAATCTCTCGCTCACTAGAACAAGAGCTTATAATTTATAAACTCTTCAAAAACTCTCTAATAGCTAAATTGCTCTCACTTAATGGGATGCAAAAATGAGGAGGAGGAGCCTTCCTTTTATAGCCAAAATTAGCTATTAAAATAATCCTTTTTTTTGTTTGTCAAAGCTGTGTTCTAATTTTTTTCTTCTTCAAATTCTTCTTTCTTCTTCAAACGTGCTGTAGCCTTCTTTGATTTCAAACATTTATAGCTTCTAGATGGGCTGCCATCTAGAAGCCATTTTCTTGACATTCTCCCACTTGGAAATTTGATTAAGGATCGATCAATCAATCTCCACACCATCCTTTCTTCTTCGTCATTATCATGTTGTTTACGTCTCTACTAGGCCACAAGAGGATCTACTCCAGATAAACTTGTCAGCATTAATCGGCTTGGTCATAACATCTGCTAGGTTCTTCTTTGTATGAATTTTCTGCAAATCCATACTCCCATCTTCCACAACTTCTCGAACAAATTGATACTGTACCCCTATGTGCTTTGTCCTGGAATGAAAGGCTGGATTCCTTGCAATGTGCAAGGCACTCTGACTGTCACAAAATACATGAATTTTTTGTTGTTTGTGCCCGAGCTCCTCCAATAACCTCTGTATCCAAATAGCTTCCTTGCAAGCTTATGTAGCCGCCATGTATTCTGCTTCTGTTGTAGATAAAGCCACAACGGTCTGCAGTTTCGAAACCCAGCTTACAGCTGCTCCCGCAAGTGTAAACACATAGCCAGTAGTGGATTTCCTTTTATCAAGGTCTCCTGCAAAATCTGAATCCACGTAGCCCCTGACAGTAAACTCTGATCCTCCATAACATAATGCAACATCTGAGGTTCCTTTGATGTATCTCAGAATCCTTTTCACAGCTATCCAATGCTCTCCACCAGGATTCACCATGTATCAACTGACTGCTACCACTGCCTGTGCAATGTCCGGTCTGGTATATATCATAGCGAACATCAAAGTTCCTACTGTTGATGCATACGGTACTCGAGACATCTCATTCCTCTCTGCTTCATTGTTAGGACACATACTTGAGGATAATTTGAAATTAACAGGAAGTGGGGTAGAAATTGACTTACAATCTTGCATGTTGAAGCGCCGTAAGATTTTCTTCAAGTAGTTCTTCTGTGAAAGCCAAATCTTCCTGTTATTTCTGTCTCGGTGAATTTGCATCCCTAGAATCTTGTTTGCTGGTCCAAAGTCCTTCATTTCAAACTCCCTAGTCAATTGTGCCTTCAATTCTTGGACTTGATCTTTGTTGGGGCCTGCTACCAACATGTCATCCACATACAACAGCAAAATGATGAAATCATTATCTTCAAACCTTTTGTAATATGCACAATGGTCTGAACTGAGTCTGCTGTATCCAAGGCTCATTATGAAGGAATCAAATCTCTTATACAAACACCTTGGCGCCTGTTTAAGACCGTATAGAGATTTGTTCAACCTACAAACCAAGTTCTCCTTTCCCTTTCCAGCAAAACCTTCTGGTTGGAGCATATAAATTTCTTCTTCAAGTTCTCTATGAAGAAATGCAGTTTTCACATCTAACTGCTCTAAATGTAGGTCAAATGTAGCACACATTGCCAAAACTATTCTGACTGTTGTGAGTCGAACCACCGGAGAAAATATTTCATTAAAGTCAATACCTTCTTTTTGAGTATATCCTTTCACCACCAATTTTGCACGATACTGCTCCACTTGGTCATTGCCATCACATTTGATCTTATAGACCCATTTATTACCAATGGCTTTTCTTCCACGTGGTAGTGGTACAAGTTTCCAAGTCTTGTTCTTGTGTAGAGCCTCAATTTCTTCCTGCATTGCTGTCATCCATAAAGTAACATCTGAGCTGTTTAAAGCTTCATGGAAAATTGATGGCTCTACATCCTCCGTTAAAAGACAGTATGCAACATTAATCTCTGTGACATAATCCGAGTGCCACGTTGGCGGTCGTCTCTCACGAGTTGACCGTCGAACTTCTGGAGCCTCGGGCTCGACTGGTTCTTGATCCCGTGTTCTGGTGTTGTTTCAGAAGAATTTGAATTTTCTGGATTCTTTTTCACATAAACCGCCACAGTCTCTGACTTTTCTTTTGCAGTGCTACCATCCTGATCTCTCCTTTGCAGTTGATCTTCTACAAAAATAACATCTCTGCTGATGACGATCTTGTGGGCAGTGGGGTCCCACAGACGATACCCCTTTACTCCATCAGCATATCCCAAGAAGATACATCTTCTAGATTTTAGATTCAGCTTTGTTCTTTCTTGGGCATTGTACATCACGTACACAGGACACCCAAATGTATGTAGGTGAGAGTAATCTGCTGGCTTTCTTGTCCACATCTCCATCGCTGTTTTCAGCCCACCACGTGGATGGCGATTTACTATATAACAAAGGTTTTGGCTACTTACGCGGAATGAATTGGGTGAGCCAGCCTCAACATAGCTCTTATTCTTTCTGTAAGAGTTCTATTCATCTGCTCTGCCACTCCATTTTGTTGAGGAGTGTATGCCACTGTGAACTGCCTCTGAATACCTTCTTGCTTACAGAAAGTAAGAAACTCGCCGTCTGTGTACTCTCCACCATTATCTGTCCTTAAATACTTAATCTTTTTGCTAGATTCAAGTTCTACCCGTGCTTTGTATTCTTTAAACACTAGAAATGCATCTGACTTTTTCTTAATTGGATATACCCAACATCTCCTAGAATAATCATCAATGAAAGTCACCATATACTTTGCACCTCCCATGGATATGTCAGGTGATTCCCAAACATCAGAATGAACTAAGTCTAGAATGCATTTACTTCTAGTAATAGATCTACTAAACTTTAATTTATTTTGCTTACTTGTAACACAATGCTCGCAAAATGGTAAACTTACCGATTTGAGCCATGGAAGTAATTTTCGCTCAGAAAGAATCTTCAAACCTTGTTCTGACATGTGCCCAAGCTTGAGATGTCATATCATCGTTGATTCTTCTCCATTTGATGCGACACACGCATCAGCTTCCTGCAGTGTTTCTCCTTTAAGCATGAACAGATTAGCACCGATCGTTTCTGCCTTCATCAATACAAGCACACCTCTAGTAATCTTCATGATCCCATTTTCAACATGCGTTTTGCATCTATGACTATCTATTTGTCCCAAAGACAATAGATTTTTCTTCAGACCTTTGACATAACGTACCTCGTCAATTGTACGAACTGTACCATCAAACATTTTAATTTTGATAGTACCAATATCAGCGATCTCCAAGGCATAATCATCACCCATATATACAGATCCTCCTGAGATAGGTTCATATGTGTGGAACCATTCTCTCCGAGAGGTCATATGCCAGGTAGCTCCTGAGTCTATGAGCCAGACATTAGCTAGCCGTTTTCTGCCTTCTGAAATAGTTATTTCCTCGCTGTAGAGAATTTCACCATCATCCGTGGTACTTGCTACACACCCCTGAGCATTTGATGACTCAGGTTCTTTGCCCTCTCTTCTCTTCTGATTACTCCAACACTCTTTCTTGACATGCCCTTTCTTGCCACAGTTGTAGCATTTAACATTTTTCTTACTTCTGGATTTTGATCTATTATGATTGTGGCTCCTACTGGGACCACGTTCTGTTGATCTCCCTCTCGTCACTGATAGCGCCTCCACTTGCTGCGAACTTGTTTGTCTATCTTCCTTACTTTTCCGCCTGCTCTCCTCATTTAATACAGAGGCTGCAACATCGTCGAAAACTAGACTGTCCGCAGGATTGTTGTTCATCAGATTGATGATGAGTTGATTATACGAATCTGGTAGACTTTGAAGTAGAAGCTCTGCACGTTTATTTTCTTCTATATTATGACCCAACGTTGTGAGTTGTGAAAATAGAGTCTTCCAAGTGTTGATATGGTCGGTCACCGAAGTGGATTCCGCCATTCGAAGAGTATAGAGTTTCCTCTTCAAGAATATTTTATTGTACAGCGACTTAGCCTCGTACAATTTTGTAAGAGTATCCCAAATTTCCTTTACTGTCTTTTTCTCTGCCACACTGAATAACACCCCATCTGCAAGTACCAAGTGTAGATCAACAATGGCGTTGCCGTCCATCTCGTTCCACTTGTCATCAGTTATCTCCATGGGTCTTTCTCCAATTGCTGCCAAACAATTATTTTTCCTCAAAACTGCCCTCATCTTCATTTCCACAACGAGAAATTGTTCCCGTTGAATTTCTCAATTTCATACTTTGCTGCCATTTTGTTGATAAATATCGCACACAAACTAGTGTACTACCTTGAATAGTTGTGAGTATGTGTGAGAATGCACACCAGGAAAGTTCTCAGGAAAGACTGGAGGGGTCACAACGGTCCCACTTAAAACCCAGACTCATTAGGCTCTTATCGCCTTTGTGACAGAACTTTCCTAGACATGTACAAAATTACACAGTTGTATTACTCACACCACTATCCCCTGCTTTCCACCGCAGAATCCTTGGATCGCTCCCACTGTTTCTTGTAAATAGTACCGTATATAAATAGTACCGTATACGTGAACAGTACCGTATACGTGAATAGTACCATATACGTGAACAATACCTTCCGTGAACAGTACCTCCGACTCTAAAGAATACAACCAATAGCTCTGATATCACTGTTAGGAAATTGGTGGGTGAAGCAGGAACGCAACTAAAGTAAAATTGAGAAATAATAAGACAATAAAATTACACAAGACACCAGAAAATTACGTGGTTCGGCTTTTAGCCTACGTCCACGGGCGAAAACAGAAGAAAAATATTTTACTGGTGATATGAGGATTACAAGTATTGTAATATTTTGACTCACTACCCAAAACCCTAATACACCCAATCTCTCACTCACTAGAACAAGAGCTTATAATTTATAAACTCTTCAAAAACTCTCTAATAGCCAAATTGCTCTCACTTAATGGGATGCAAAAATGAAGAGGAGGAGCTTCCCTTTTATAGCCAAAATTGGCTATTAAAATAATCATTTTTTTCTTTGTCAAAGCCGTGTTCTAATTTTTTTTCTTCTTCAAATTCTTCTTTCTTCTTCAAACGTACTGCAGCCTTCTTTGATTTCAAACATTTATAGCTTGTAGATGGGCTGCCATCTAGAAGCCATTTTCTTGACAACTTCTGAGAATTGATATCAATGGTGGCTCTATCTCCCTAGCAATCAAGCTTGAAGCCTGGATGACCACAATAATCAGGTTGGTCGTTTCTCCAAAAAGGATAGCCAATACCGTAGAAATTTCCGCAGCTGAAAGGAGCAGAACACTTGGAATATGCCTCATAATAGACATTAACATATCCTGAGAAAACTAGTGGGAATCGACGCTGGCTGAACATAAGGATGAAAATAGAGATTCTGAAAATAGAGGAACTCATGATCCACAAATTGATTAACACGAGATTATTCAGCGGAAACTTTCAAAGACAGATTAGCTGTTAAAGGATAGTGCCACCATTAATTTACTAAAATAAACCAACTCTTTTCAGTTGTTGACTTAAGGTATGGAAATTGGAAGTAAACGAGGTCCAGTTTGAAGTAATTAACTGAGAGAATTTGCCCAAATACAAGAGTTGACTTGAAATCCTTTGCTTGCTTCTCAGTATTTCGATTTGTGAAGCCTTGTTTGAATGGCTGATAAACTCTGACAATTCATCAATTTATTTTTAATACGCAAGTGATGATGTAATCAACTGATTGTGGTGGTTTCGAAATGGTGGATTCATCCTTTATTTGGACTTAGGAGCCAATATTAACTGAGGAATAGGCCAGAGGCCCAGAGCCCACAAACTCTATCACTTGTCACTGAATAAGTGTTTTGGAAGTACATTTATCAAAACAAATTCACAAAAGTAAGAAAACAGAGTGTCTAATTTTGCTAATAGCTAAAATTTAACAAGAGCCCGATAACATTGGGCATTGGTTAATTAACTCATTCTTCTCTAGGTGCCACTCTCAATGTAGAATGTATGCTGAGAGGACTTGAAAAAAAATGATAATAAAAAACATTCTACGGATGTTAGAAAATTACACTCAGGCGAGGTTTAAAAGTAAATAAAAATAATAAAAATAAAATACACTTTTTAACATTTATTTAACCTATCCATAACATATATTTAAAGCTTTAAATCGTTTAAACCTAACTTTTAAAGCCGAATCTAATAAAAATAAAATTTTAAACTATAAGTTTGTAAAACATAATAAATTTTTTTAAAAAAATATAGAACATAAAAATTTACGTTTTTAGGCCCAGCCTTTAAAAAAAAGAAGGAGCCAAGCCCGACCAAACCGGGCCCAACAAAAAATATTCCAACATTTGCCATCCATAGTTTTAAACAATAAAACAAGGTCAACTTTCTAATTAACTTGGAAGTCAAGTTCCCCTAATTTAACTTGTTCAGCCTCATTTAGACTTTTTTTTGTAAAAAAAAAAAATCATATTTAGATCCCGCTTCAATTTATTAAATTAAATTAATAGCTTGTGATTAAAGATATTCTACCAGTGAGTAAAGAGATTTTTAAACCCTTTTGAGCTCCTTTCCTCACAGTCTATAGTTACAAATCTTTCTCTAAAGTGATAGTGGAGTTAAAGGTTTAAGTGAAACACCCCAAATTCACCCAAGAATCTCAAAAGAAATTTGGAATGAAACCTTATAATATTAATCTTATTACAAATCCCAAATAAAGTCAATGTTATCCATAGACAAAACATATTCTCCAAAAAAATCAATAACTCAATAATCCTCTAAAATAAAAACTAGCTCCAAGTAATAATCAAAGTAGATACAATTAATTCATCTAGAAAATGCCAAAGTTTTTCATCTAAAAAATCCTCTCCGCCAGACCAAAAGCCCACATCTCTAAAATCAATATGCAAAAAATTGGAAATGAAGGATGAGCTGTCAACTCTATAAGCAAACTCATGCATAAGTAACTGAAATACAAGTGTGCAACCCAAGAGGGGGGGTGAATTGGTGTTTTAAAAATTATCCTAATTAAACCACACAACAATCCACAACAATCAAAATCTAATGCCTTAACAAATTCGAAAACAATAAGTTTAATAAAAGCACAATAATAAATGAGTAAGAGAGGAGAAAGCAAACTCAAGGATTTTTACGTGGTTCGGCTATCCCCGCCTACGTCCACGCCTCCAAGCAACCCAAGCTTGAGGATTTCACTATCCAAGGCTTCAAATGTTTACAATTGACTTCCAAGGTGTCAATGAACCTTTACAACAAGAGATTATCTCCCAATCTCTTCACTCAAGTGTATAACACACTTAATCACTCACAAATTTGATGAGGAATTGAAAATTACAACAAAAACTCTCTCAAAGAGTAGATATACAAAATGAAGAGCAAAGATGGCTCAAAGATTTATGATTCACGAATTGAAAGCTCAAGATATGTTGTATGCCTTTTGTTTGTGCGTGCTAGAGAGCTTGAAAATGAGTTGGATTTGAGTTTTTATAGTTGGAGCTCAAAAACTAGCCGTTATGCATTTTTGCCAGAAAACGGATCAAGGTTAACGCTTAACGGTTAACCGTTTGCGCTGGTCAAAGTTACCGTTGGGCTGAAATTCAAATAAACGGTTCACCGTTTTCAGTAAACGGTGAAGGGGTAATTTCCAGAGACCTGCAAAATAAATTTGGTTTAACCGTTCTTACTAAACGGTTCAAGGTTAGCAATCTGGAAATAAACGGTGAACCGTTTTCCCTAAATGGTGAAGGGGTAATTTCCAGAGACCTGCAAACTAAATTTGGTTTAACCGTTCTTACTAAACGGTTCAAGGTTAGCAATCTGGAAATAAACGGTGAACCGTTTTCCCTAAACGGTGAAGGGGTAATTTCCAGAGACCTGCAAAATAAATTTGGCTTAACCGTTTTTACTAAACGGTTCAAGGTTAGCAATCTGGAAATAAACGGTGAACCGTTTTCAGTAAACGGTGAAGGGGTAATTTCCAGAGACTGCTATAGTGAACTATTTACCAAAAATTGCAGCTTTGCCCCAAAACTTTATATAATTGTACTATGACCCAAAACGTTATAAAACTTTACAAAAAGGTCCAAATTCAGAATTTCTAAATAATACTTTGTGAATCTCAAAATTTTCTGAAATTATGAAATGGTCCAAAATACTATAATACTTTTTAAATAAGTCCTTCTCCATAATTTCAAACAATACTTATTGATTTTCAAGTTTTCAAAACACTTTCAATTAAACCATAAACTTGAAAAACAATCAATTTCATAAAATCATTTTTCCATTAAATATAAAACATTTAAAATGTGAAAATAATGATTTATCTAAAATGTATAAAAAATAATTTAAGCTTTTTAAAACTTAATCATTCTTAATCTTATTTGTTATCATCAAAATCAACAATATGTAAACATATATGTTAACAATCTCCCCCTTTTTGATGATGACAAATCTTTCATGGTTTTAAAGAATGATTCAAAAATTAATCTTGTTTGTTATCATCAAAATCAATATTGTGAAAACATATATGTTAACATTCTCCCCCTTTTTGATGATGACAAACATTTCATGTATTTAAAGAATGATTGCATAAATTACTCCCCCTAAATGTAAGCTCCTCTTACAATTTAGGTAAATTAACAAATTTAAATACATGTATTCTTCTCCCCCTTCATCATCAAAAAGAAAACTTAATGGAAAATTGAAGAAAAATAGCAAAATTTTGAATAAGTTTAAAACAAGTATTTTTCTCCCCTTTCATCATAAAAAAAACCTTAAAGGGATAGAATAAAAGGAGTAAATTTATTACCCATGTTGTCCAAGTAGAAATTTTGATAGAATCTCCCCCTAACAACAAGCATCACCTCAAATACAAGATTTAGTAATATCACTCTCAAATTATTATAAATCATTATACAAGCCAACTCCATATACAAAGCATCACACAATTTATCAACCATAAAATAATCATGAATCATGATTCCATCAATTATGAAATCAACAACTCAAAACATAAAATCACCATATAAAACACCCATGTAATCAAATAATCAAAATATCTCAAAATCATCAAAATCATTACCATAATCATATATCAACCAAAAGAATACTCAAAGCGCATATTATTCTCCCTTTGATATCATCAAAATGGTATATTACTATGTCTCCCCTTTGGATAACAAAAATATTCAAAATGCATATTATCCAAAATAGAACAAGTAATAAGCTAAGCAAGGAATGCAAGAGTCATAAGAGCATAATGTCAACAATCCAAGCTCTATAAATAATAACAAGACAACTAAACTCATCAAAGATTTAATGTGACATTTCAATAAAATTTAAAAATCTCATATGCTTAAGATTTCAAAGTAAATGTATTTCTCCTTACAAATAATATCTCTCCTTTATCATCAAAGAGAATAAAACTCCCCTATCAATCATCAAAAGCTCAAGATAGGCATATTAGCTCAAAATTATCCAAAACATAAGTAAAGACATAACCAACAATCATATGATATCTAAAATAGACACATAATCCAAAGATATGAAAAAAGATGCATAAGCATCCATATAATAGAAATATAAAATGAAAAATCATAAAGTGGGAATTGTTGGTGTGTCTACATACAAGCATAAGAGACTACTTGTGAGTTTGGTGATGAAAATGGATTTTGAAGATGACTTTGAAAACAAGAAATCATGAGGAATAATTTTTGTGAATCGATTTGAATAGAAAACAAATGGAAATGATGAATTTTGGAGTGAAAAAGAATGAAGGAAGAAATAGTTTTTAGAGAGGGAAACACATCCGGTTTACCGAAAAACGCAAGAAGATGAACAACACTCTATCTTTCACCGCTAATCGATTGTGCCAACCGCTAATCTTGAAGGCGAAGCATCTATCTTGAATTCGGCCATCGTTATCATAACCGGTTATCCGGTTTTTGACAGCAACCAAAATAACATGCATTCGGCTTACCGATTTTGAGAATTCGGTTATCCGGTTTTGGGCAGCAACTAAGTAATGACTTCCTCTAGAATTCGGCTTACCGGTTATCATAACCGGTTATCCGTTTTTGCCCAGAAAAATTCAAACACACAAAATTATCATAAAAATGGATCAATTAAAAAACATTTTGTGATTCAAAACTTTTCAATAAGCCAATTAGTGCATGAACCATAAATGCATACATTCATCAATCATAGATTGCATATGATCAAACTTTATCAAATCCATGTAATCATAAAAACATATCCTTTATCTCAAATCTTAAGCTCATCAAAATCAACATAGCTATTTAGAAAAGCCATCATTATGAACAAGTGATCAAATCCATTATTACAAATGCTCACATAGGCCAATTCAATGAATGATGATATAACACAATTAATAGCACATGAATTCACACATACATAAGAGATGGACAATGATGATAGACAATTAAGAAGATGAAATCAAAAACCATACAATCATCAAAATCAAACAAAGGCATCATGATACATTACTCAATGTTATACACAATAATAATTCCATCATGTAAACATACAAGCATGCATTCACAAATTCAAGCTATTATCCATCTATCATGATCCATTCAACAAGATAAATATGGCAAGAATTGTTACCAAAATAATTAAGTCATCTTGCCTCATCTTTTTCTCCTAGATCATGATCAAGTGATTGTCCTCACAAGCTTCATCAAGGAACTCTCCACCATTCCTTGATTGTGGTACCTACAAAGAAAACATTCACGTTGTGCCCTTTGGTACCCAAATACTCTTGGGTCCTTGAGTGTTAGCAATGGTTCCTTTTGGAACCCAAACACATTTTACACCATAATATGTTTTTCTTTTCACTGGACATCTATATTTCATATGACCATTTTGATTACAAAAATGACAAACAATTTTATGATCATTTGTGGAGGTAGCCTTAACAAAATAATGCTTATAATATTTTTGTTTCAAATTAGGCTTATACCCAATACCTCCTTTGTCAAACACACATTTTTGTATAAAGCAAATTATCCAACATCTTTTGTCCATTTGTAAATTTTAACACAATTTGATTTAGGTCATTGCTCTTCTTCTTTAGCACTTCATTTTCTTTCATTAATTCATCAACATGTGATTTCTCAAGCTCATGTGAAGTACTTTGTTTACATGTAAATGATGCAATCCTATCATGTAACATTTCATTATCTAATTCCAATTCTTTGATCTTTTCATTTAATGAAACATTGGATTTTGTAAAGCATCATTTTCATTTTCAAGTCATCTACATGTGATTCTAGATGCTTGTATAAAGTGCTAGATTTCTCATTTGATAAGGCAACTCTATCATGCAATGTTTTATTGTCTAATTCTAGGCATGCAATCTTTACACTTAAAGATTCATTTTCATTTGTGAGCTCTACCATTTTCTTTTTAAGGCATACATTCTTTTACCAATTTTCATAAACTCATCATGCAATTCTTTAAAAGCATCATGCAATTCATCATAAGTAGGAAGATCATTTACCTCATCAAGCTCATCATCCGATTCATCTCCAATTGCCATAAGTGCCAAATTTGACACTTCATGAGATTCCTCCTCATTTGTCGTCTCCTCATACATAAGTTCAAGTTTTCTCCATATTTCATAAGCATTAGAACAACTTGAAACTCTATGAAATTCCTTTTTATCTAAGGCACAAAATAAAGCATTCATAGCCTTGGAATTTAAAGACATATTTTTCCTATCCAACTCACTTAAAACATTATTTCTAGGAATGAAAGAATCATCACAAACTATTTCCCATATTTCATAATCTAAAGATTGTAAATAAATTCTCATCCTAGTTTTCCAATATGAGTACTCATTACCATCAAATAAAGGTGGCCTAGTGATGGATTGTCCTTCCATGAAGATTAAGCTAATTTGGGTTGCAATTGATCTTTAACTCTAGACGGTTAAGTCTACACAAGAGCACCTCGCTCTGATACCAATTGAAATACAAGTGTGCAACCCAAGAGGGGGGGTGAATTGGTGTTTTAAAAATTATCCTAATTAAACCACACAACAATCCACAACAATCAAAATCTAATGCCTTAACAAATTCGAAAACAATAAGTTTAATAAAAGCACAATAATAAATGAGTAAGAGAGGAGAAAGCAAACTCAAGGATTTTTACGTGGTTCGGCTATCCCCGCCTACGTCCACGCCTCCAAGCAACCCAAGCTTGAGGATTTCACTATCCAAGGCTTCAAATGTTTACAATTGACTTCCAAGGTGTCAATGAACCTTTACAACAAGAGATTATCTCCCAATCTCTTCACTCAAGTGTATAACACACTTAATCACTCACAAATTTGATGAGGAATTGAAAATTACAACAAAAACTCTCTCAAAGAGTAGATATACAAAATGAAGAGCAAAGATGGCTCAAAGATTTATGATTCACGAATTGAAAGCTCAAGATATGTTGTATGCCTTTTGTTTGTGCGTGCTAGAGAGCTTGAAAATGAGTTGGATTTGAGTTTTTATAGTTGGAGCTCAAAAACTAGCCGTTATGCATTTTGCCGAAAACGGATTGGTTAACGCTTAACTGCTAACCGTCATACCGGGTCAAAGTTACCGCTAATGAAATTAACAACGGTTCACCGCTTTCAAGAACGGTGAAGGGGTAATTTCCAGAGACCTGCAAAATAATTTGGTTTAACCGTTTACTAAACGGTTCAAGGTTAGCACTGGAAATAAACGGTGAACCGCTTTTCCTAAATGGTGAAGGGTAATTTCGCAGACCGCAAACTAAATTTGGTTTAACCGTTCTACTAAACGGTTCAAGGTTAGCAATCTGAAATAAACGGTGAACCGCTTTTCCCTAAACGGTGAAGGGGTAATTTCAGAGACCGCAAAATAATTTGGCTTAACTGCTTTTTACTAAATCTGCTCAAGTTAGCAACTGAAATAACGCGGTGAACCGCTTTCAAGAACGGTGAACCGTTTTCAGTAAACGGTGAAGGGGTAATTTCCAGAGACTGCTATAGTGAACTATTTACCAAAAATTGTAGCTTTGCCCCAAAACTTTATATAATTGTACTATGACCCAAAACGTTATAAAACTTTACAAAAAGGTCCAAATTCAGAATTTCTAAATAATACTTTGTGAATCTCAAAATTTTCTGAAATTATGAAATGGTCCAAAATACTATAATACTTTTTAAATAAGTCCTTCTCCATAATTTCAAACAATACTTATTGATTTTCAAGTTTTCAAAACACTTTCAATTAAACCATAAACTTGAAAAACAATCAATTTCATAAAATCATTTTTCCATTAAATATAAAACATTTAAAATGTGAAAATAATGATTTATCTAAAATGTATAAAAAATAATTTAAGCTTTTTAAAACTTAATCATTCTTAATCTTATTTGTTATCATCAAAATCAACAATATGTAAACATATATGTTAACAGTAACTAACATGAAAAAGGTATATAATAATTATTATCAAGTACTATAAGTCACGAAACAGTAATCATTTTATAATCATATGTGTGCGGTAAAATTCATAATCGGTTAACTTATAATGTAATAATTATTTTCAATTAATAATCGTGAAAGAAATCTTTAATCAATAAAACTTTTCTTTCATTCAATTTGCTCATCCCACATAGTGTCACCTGTAGTCCCAGTGACCTGGCCAATAATTCAATCAGGGTGCTTTACTCTACAATAATTGTTGATAGATGCGCACAATACAACTAGTTGTTCAATAATATCAATAATGATAACTACGGATAATAAGCCAAAATCTTAAAATCGTTTCCAATTTTTCAATATCAATCATCTAGTAATATTTTGGTAAAACGCTTATAAGAGATTGAATTTGCAAAGCTTTACAAATATTTTTTGGGCAAATATTTTATAGAAATAAACATTTTAAAGTTATTTTTAAAACTAATTTAAGATAACGTTTTAAATAACTTCAAACCATAAATTGCCAATCCATTTGAGCAACATTTTTTTATTCATAAATATTAACATATATACTTATAATAAACATTATGCATGAATTTACTTACCTCGATTCAAAACAATTAACAACAACCTCAAAGAGACAAGTTCACTCTTGGCCCATAATTATCAAGACAAGATTCTTATCAATATCTTATTAAATTCTAACATAGATAGGAAAACTAAAAAATCCTTCAACCATGTACTCTTACTTAAACACATCTATTCACTAACCATACTAAACCATCATAAAAGAGTTGATTTTTATCAAGCTATAAATATGTTAGAAAATCATAAATATTACAAAAAACCACTGTGAACACGTTAGCATTCAATATAAAATTTAACAAGATTAACTAGAGTATATAATCATCTTTGAAAACTGATTTTCCACAAAAACATCAAAATTGTCCAGTGACAATATAAATAGAGCATTATTGATTCAAAAAATCATAACTTTAATTATACATATTCAAAAATAGTGATTCCAGCTTTGACGATCAGAGGAAGAAATAGTGAATCAAAATTAAAAATTTATAAGGCGTTTAGTGATGAAAAAGTAATCCAAACTCGCTTTAATATCAGCCCTCGCAATTCTGGAAAATAGTTTCCAAGATTGTGGCAATCCAACTCTATGATTTTTATATAAAGCCACATATTACAAAATTAAAAATGAAGACACTTGACATATAGATGTACAGTAATAAAAATTGCCAGAATTTTCAGAAGTCATTGGTGTTATGAAATAAATTAGTAATGAGAATTACTACTGAAAATCGGAGTTTTCCAGCACTAGTGTTCTAAATTTGAAAAATCAAAACAATTTATATACAATGAGTTTTTCAACAATAACATATAGATAGAAAGATATGATGTCTAGTTTTAATAATCTATAAATTTTTATGATGAAACTCAATGAAAACAGCATTCGTGTGAAGTTCAATCTATACTATTCACAGTTTTCAAGATAACATAATAACAGTACTTCCACTCAATAACACATAAATCAATACATGATCATGCTTTTCACAATTTCGTTAATATGACACATATAGAATCATTCAATCAACATTAATATGACACACATAAAATCATTCAATCAATTGCATAGAATCATAAATAAAATCATAATCTCAAAGGTTTATAAATTCTTTCCCACCTTCAAAACAAAATCAAAGTTTAAGAACTCATTTAATGGAAAACAAGAACACAATTAAAGTCTTCTCCTCTTCCTATTCAAAAATATGAATTTCCTCTTACGTTGGCTGCTGTATTCTTTTCTTTATTAGCTTCTAGGATTTTGACAAACAAAATAACATAGAGGTTTTTATAGGCCAAGCCTTTTTAGAACCCTTGCTCATTAAGGAATTTATTTCCTTTTTCAAATAAGGTATTTAATAAATAGAAAAAAAATTAAGTGATTTGAACTTAAAAGAAATAAAATAAAATACCTTTGAATACATTAACCCAAAATATTATATTCTATAAAATATATATATATAACAATAATAGTAAAACAAAAACAACGGGGTGTTACACTAAGTGTAGAGACTATACCTTTGTTTTTGAAAGTTCATTGTTTTACAAAATTCTTAACAAAGTATGAATTTATTAAGGATTTGAATTTGTGCTCTCCAAGTAACCGATGCTCTCAATCTAACCGTGGATCATGTAGCCCTTGATCCAAGCGTCAAAAAACCTTCATTGTAATGCGTATTATGTATGCGGAAATCAATTTGTCTTCATATATTCAGCTCACTATTTTTCTTCATCAACAAGGCGTGATTAACTTTTCTTGAACATTTCTTCCATTAGGGTGAAATGGAACAGTGTTGGACCTCTGAGCTTTGATTTCTATAGTGGGGTTTGGCCTAATATTAGCAGAGGCCCATCATGCTATTTTCTAGAAGTGCAGCTATGAGAGGTTAATTTTTGTGAATTTTATCGGAATGTAGAACATCTAAATAGCCCTGCTATGAGTTTGGGTGACAACTTCATGAGGATCCCAGTTTCAGTGCATCTCTACAACATTTCGTCTTTTAAGATCATTGAACTTGCCCTGACTCACTTGTACGTCCTTTTTTATACTTGTCATTGCCAACATGGAGTTTTTTAGT
Source organism: Citropsis articulata (assembly GCA_030449925.1). Lineage (NCBI taxonomy): Eukaryota > Viridiplantae > Streptophyta > Magnoliopsida > Sapindales > Rutaceae > Citropsis > Citropsis articulata. Next base: position 1,678,437 of record JASUUH010000101.1, on the reverse strand, counting down.
TGTTTATTGTCATAAAGAATTCCCAAAATTTATAAGCCTAAACCAAACCTGGAGATTGTCCTTCATTAGAGAAATTTGGTGAAAAGTAGTTTTCAAGTTTTGCTAGAGGTATTAAAGAAATGGTTTAATTTGTAATCATATTAATTTTATCATTGCATGTGGGCGTGCCCGCACACATACACACAAAAAAAGATTTCCATGTTTAGATTTTCATACATAGATGTTCAGACTTGGAGCTTTCTTCCAGCAGCAAAATTACATATATTTAACTACTTTTCTCTCTTGATTTCTTTTTGTCCCTTGTTTTGGCCTTTTAAACTGATTTTACTATTAATTCTATTACTTATTATCTTTGTTTAGTTTTAATTTTCTGGTTTTACCATTCATTTTCTATAATTTACAGAGTTCAAGTTGGTATACAATCACCACCAAAAGGGATCAAAACTACCCGGGAGGATATTGCAAAGATTTTAGTGACTTCCTAAATTTAAACAATTTTAGGCTTATTATTGTTTTGATGACTTAGTTGAGGTGTGTTATTCTTTTCATGCACTGTTGTTTAGCATTCATTTTAAACTTACTATTGTTTATGTAATTTAACTCATTTTAGACTTATTATAGTTTTAATATACTCATTCTCAACATATTATTATTTTAATTTTTCTTTTTATTGTCAAAATTTAAAACATTTAAAATTTACATGATTATGTTTTACTCCACCCACACCTGAGATGACTCATGATTGTATAGAGATTATAACAGGATTGACTCATGATTTTATAAAGAGTATTGCAAACAAAGATCATAAAATAGTTGGGTTGGATCTTGGATGCAAAATCGGCCGAAAATTTTTAACCAAAGATTTGCTGTGAAATATTTACACTTCAACCCAAAATCTTGTAAATCTATTCAAACACATGCTTGAGGGAGAAATAAAATTATCAACCTTGATTGGCCATAATTGATCATTGCCTCTCAGCTCCTTTCTCAGCCTCGTCATTTGATCCAAATCTGCAAGTTGCTGCCTTGATCCAAGTTTAAAGCTGCATACACAAAAACCAAGCAAAGCAAAAACGAGAAAACGATCTCATATGTTAATACAAAAATGCCCATTTCATTATGAGTTAAAATAATACAATTAAAGATTATATTTGTTCATAATATATTTTTATATGGGATATAATAAAATTAGACTCATTAATGTAATATTTAATTACTCAATAAATGAGTCTATCAAAATAGTTACTTAATATTTAACATTAATCACTTATCATTTATCAATCTGGTAAAACATAAAACAATTACAATAATTTACGTTAGTCCACAATATGTAAAAATAAATATAACAAGATTGCCTAACCGATCCCGTTTCAACAAGTTTTGGTCCAAATTGCAGTTCAAGGAAATTGCTTAATCGATCAAAGCGAATTAATTAGTTGAATACGAGAGCAATTGGACGAATAGTAAAGGTCCCTGTGAATTTACAACGATAATAGCAACATCAGATGGTTTTAGAATCTATTATGTACTCAAAATGAAGAAAGAATAAAATCCGAAAATGAATCATAATCATTAAAACCGAAAATAGCAAGAACTTCCATTTGAGCTAGGGTGGAACTTCCATTTGAGCTAGGGTGAATATTCTGCATAGAGAGATCAATATTGAGATCTAATTGTATTCTAACTATACACGGCTGTACTTGAATTAGGATCCAGTGTTTATTTTTTGGAAAGAAAAGAATCAATGATCAAGATTTATTTTTTATTTTTATTTTTTTTTATTTCTCGTCCCTAACAACTATTGATTTATTTCTCAATAAAAACTCTCATTAGTCCTAAATTTTTATCCGCTGTACTTAGAAGAGTTTGATCCCCTTTTCAAAAAACCCAGTTTTGGAAAACGTGAATTAGGAAATATGAATAATAAGAGCAAGTTTTTCTAAAATACAGAGCAAAATATCTGAATGTTAACAGAATTTAATTGAACAGGAAAAAAAATCACATTGGCTATGCAGGGCCCAGCAAAAGGCAAATATGCAGGTGCTTCTCGCCAATGAATTGGACCGTTGGCATGTTCAAAGACGTTGACGTGGAAATAACGCAACTAGACATCCAATTAAATTAAAGTCTATTCTACTACATACATTACGATGATCATGACCAATTATTTGACGAAAAAAAGGACCAAGAAATGTAATTAGCGATAAAAAAAAAAAAACAAAGTTATGAAAAATAGGATTCTCAAGAGAATTTGGAAAAGCTTTAGCCAAGCCAATGGTTTGTATGTGCTATAGATAAATAGATCTCTTTGGGCAGAGCTTTTGCGGGCTCACTTCGTTATTGATATTGGGATTATATGCTCTTTTAAAGCATATTAATTTATTTTCTGATTAATAAAATATTTGAGATATTTTCAATTGCATAAATATATATTGAAAAAGGTATGTTTAATCATATCATATGTATTTATGTGATCATCATATGAATTCACAGAAGACATAAATACAAGTTATCTTATGATTAAATAAATTAAGTTCGCAGTTGATAAATAGAGTTGGGTGCTCTATTTATGTTTAGACTGTAGTAAATTCATTGAATGATTTGTCTTAATCATGTATGAATTACTGATTAGTTTGACTACATTGAGCTGGATCAGATATGAGATTTAATTAACCTATAAATGACTGTCAGACTTATTAAATCTCATAGGCATTGATTTTACTGTAATCTTAATCTTGAGTTAATTATGATTTCATGATTGTAATTGTTATTCCATTTGAGTTACCATTGAGCATGACACACATTTGTGGTCAAGATTACCCCGTATCTTGGTGGGAGCAATTATGAGTATTGGAGTTATAGATTAACAATATAGAATTTGTACGACACATCTCTTGATAGGTTTTCGGCACTTGATCATAGAATTCTCTGGCCAGAGTGTATCAACATATTTAGTATTTTAAAAATGATCATTAGAGAAAATCAGTAAGTATCAAGGAATAAGATGTAATTAAATCGATTGGACAGTTGAGATATTGATTTAATTAACGATGTGGTATAAAGGATTGAGCAGTAAAGAAATCAATGTGGCTTGGGACGAATTATTATTCGAACATACAATTATGGAGGTCAATTCCAATCTTATAGTGGAGTAGAGTTGGAATTAAATGATTAGGCTTGTTTAATTGCATGCTTAATTGTTGTAGCCACTATTGTATGTTCCCAAATGATCCCCAGGTTAGCTCATTTAATTGACTGCACCACTACTGGATTAAAAAGCAAGATAACTAGCTATTTGGGTCAAAAACATAATTATATCTTTTAGTGGGAGGCTCCATTTAATACGCTATGCCCAGCTACCAGATTATTTTACAAGATGGGCCCCATGACGAAAAGAATAACGTTAGTTTCAATTCTTGAGCTGGGTTTCTACTACGAATGAGTAGGGTTGTATTTTAACTAAAATTTTAAATAATTTTTTTAATAAAATTATAAATTTTAAAAACATAATTATTCAATATATAATACTACAATAGGCTAAAAAACTTATAAAGAATTTTCCAATACATGATTAGACAACACACAAATATATAATCCTCCCTTTCTTGATTTCACTTCAAAAATCCATCATTTTCATCCTTTCTTTTCGTATCAAATCGATTGATTAGGGTTTAAATCGTATCAAATCGATTTTCATCTATATGAATCACACCTCTTAATTGATTATGGTTTAATGAAAATTTGATTAGGGTTCTATAAAACTATGTTGAATATAAAGATGGGTTTAAATAGTAAAAATTTTAGTATTTTTTTTAATAATATTCTAGTGTCCATAATTGTAATTTAATTTAAGGGTATTTTAATAATAAAAAATTATTTTTAAAAGTGTGTTTATTGAGTAAATTGATGGGTTCAAATAGCCCCACCCAATGTAAATATGTAATTAACTAATTTTATATTCTATTACGATTTTTCATTAACAAAAAAATATATATATATTATTTATTATAAAGTTCTGCTTTTAAATCGTTCTGCTCAGCCCCATCGCATATGGGCTCTGCAAGTTAAAGGCCCTTATCCAGCATTTAAAGCCGCGGGCTGGGCCTAAAGCCCGCGGGCCTGGGCCGGGCCTAGCCCGGGCTTTTTTGTCAATCCTAACTATGAGGGAGATATAAAAGGGCTTATTCTCTCCTAAACAGGATAGGAAAGTCACTATATATATATCAAAGAAAAAAGTTTTTTCTCTCTAACAATTTTTAAGAGAAAATTTTCTAATCAGATCAATCCTGAGTCATAACCCAGAAGATCGTTTGGTGACGGATCGTGATCTAACGAGCGTGGTGGTGACGGATCGTGATCTGAGAGCCTAAATCACATTAGCGGAAAAAGCCAAATTAGATTTTCAAGGTACGATTTCTAGATTACAGATTCATATATATTTTATGAGATCGGTCTTAAAAGTTTTTTTTTTAAACTGAATTTTTCCCAACAGTTGATTGCCCGTGGCTTCTTATGGGAGATTATAATGCAACTTTGGTGGTGTTAAAGAAGCACATTGTACAAAAAAGAAGAAGATGCTTAAGCTGAGGAAAACTAGCAAACTGGTGACGTCAGATGATTATAAGCAGAGTAACAGCTCAGTTGCCACCTCAGCATAAGTAGTTAAAGTTTGTTATGACTTACTCTGTATATTGAGCTGGTGTTAAGCATGTATAACGTGTTCTGATTTAGTTAGCTATTAGTTACAGTAAAGCTTAAGCATCAAATATAAATAAGTTTGTAATTGTAACTTTTTTCATTAAGTAAAATAAAGCAAGAATTCCATAAAGCTCTCTGAAAATTTTCTGAGATATTTTCTCAGTAACCAAACAACATTGTTCTTAATTTCTTTCATGGTATCAAAGCCATAATGGCAAGTTCTAGTAATACAACATCAATTTCAAACTCAACAAATGCAAATCAACCTTCACAGATCTCTTTCGCATTCAGTACTCTAGTGAAATTAGATCGATCTAATTTCTTAATCTGGAGAAAACAAGTTCTTACCTCAATCAGAGGAAATCGACTTGAAGATTTCATTTCTGAAGATCAGATCATACCAGAACAACATATTATTCAAACAGGAGCTGATGAATCAGTACCGAAAATTGATAATCCAGCTTACATAAATTGGAGAGCTCAAGATCAAACTCTACTTGGTTGGCTCTTGTCATCAATCAATGAAGGTATCCTTAGTTCTGTTCTTAACTGTGATAATTCTCGTGATGTTTGGAGATCCATTGAAAAACAATTTGGAGCTCAATGTGAAGAAAAAATAATGCAACTTCGTTATGAGATGAATGTGCTTAGGAAGGAATCCATGTCTGATGAAAAATATTGTGTGAAAGTTAAAATACTTGCTGATAAACTAGCTTGTGCTGGTAGTCCTATGTCAGAGAGGGATTTGTTAATGCAAGTTCTGAATGGATTAAGACCTGGTTATCTGGATCTTGCATCTATTATTACTGCTAATAAGATGTCTTATGATGATGCTTATGCATTACTGTTAACATATGAGGCAAGATTAGAACAAAATCAAAATGCTAAAGTAATGTTCAATGCCAACTATAGAATGATGAATTCTAACTATTCTCAAGTTAGAGGCAATAATAGAAGAGAAGGTTTTGGTTATGGAGAATATCGTGGACAGATTCATAGTGGAAATAGAAATGCTGGAAGAAGACAGTTATTTCACACATATCCTAGAGGCTTTGCTACTTGTTAAGGAAGCTCATCAAGCATACAAAGAAGCTGCACATTTGGCTCGTGTGATTTAATATCTAGTCAGCATTGCAGTTGAAAGAATAAATGCCAGCTCAACACAGTTTGTTAGATTCTCTGTATTCTATTAATACTGTTCTCATTTTGTTTCGTGTGTAACAAACATGTGTATATAAACATTTCTCTGTCAAGATCTATTTAGTTTTTTAGTTTAAGAAATAAAAGAAGAAGTATAATAAATAGATCTCGAATACACATTTTCTTCCATTTTCTTGATATCCAAACAAGAGCTATCAGCTCTGTTTTAACATTCAAACATGGTATCAGAGCCGACCACAGCAAGCTCTAGTAATCAGCAAACAACCAATGCAAATCCATACACTCAAATCAATTTTTCTTTCACTAATCCAATCAAACTAGATCGCTCAAACTATCTGTTATGGCGTTCACAAGTTCTAGCCTCAATCAGAGGCAATCGACTGGAGGAATTCATCACTGGAGACAAACCAGAACCTGAGAAGTATCTCTTTCTTGGTGGAGCTAATGGATCTACTCAGAAAATTGATAATCCAGAGTATCAGAATTGGAGATCACAGGATCAAACTCTACTCGGATGGTTATTATCATCAATAAATGAAGGTACTCTAAGCCTTGTCATAAATTGTGCTAGCTCTTTTGATGTTTGGAGAACTTTAGAAAGAAAATTTGGTGTGCAATCTGAAGCCAAAGTACTTCAACTTAGATATGAATTGAATACTCTTAAAAAGGAATCATTAAATGTTGAAGATTACTGCATCAAAATGAAATCTATAGTTGACAAGCTTGCTAGTGCTGGAAGTCCTATTACAGAAAAGGACCTCATGTTAACCATACTGAATGGATTAGGACCTGGTTTTCGTGATATTGCTACTTTTATAACTGGATCTAAAATGGAGTATGATGATGCATATGCATTATTACTTACACATGAAACTAGGCTGGATCAAGAACAAGATGATAAAAGTATGTTTAATGCAAATTATGCATACTATCCCAAGGTATTTTATTTTCAATCTCGAAGTAACTTTAGAAGAGGAGGATATACTGGTGGTAGTTTTAGAAACTTTGGTGGCAGAAATTATCCTTTTGGTAGAGAAAACAATCATCCTCAGAGGGTGCACACTAGAAGTATCAGAGGTGGATATAGTAGAGGATATTCACCTGGACAGACTAATGCTTTCAATTCTTTTCAAGTACCTAGAAATCCATCACAAGTTACTAGAGGTGGATTTACTAGTGCCAATGGAGCACAAGGAAATTCTAGAGGTGTAGAAGAAATAATATGTCAGATTTGTTTTAAGTCTGGTCATACTGCTGATATCTGCTGGCATAGGTTTGTTGAGGATTATATGCCTACACCAAGAGGTTTTGGAAAGGGTAAAGGACCAAGGGCAGCTTATCTCAGTAATTTTGATGGTTTTACTCTTCACCAAGGCTATGAAGACTATGAGAATCACAATTACATGTCTCCAAGTTTTTATCCTATTTCTAATGCTAATCGTTAATCGAGTTGATTCTTATACTCGCAAAGAAAGATTGTAGCTAACCGCGATGGATCATGATGGATGGTACCTAGACAGTGGAGCAACTCACCATTTGACCAATAACCTGGATAATCTGCATCTCAGAGAAGAATATAAAGGTACAGATCAACTTATTATTGGAAATGGTCAAGGTTTATTCATATCTCATATTGGAAATGCTTTTCTGTCATATAAAGCTTCATCACATTCATCCATACAACCTACACATACTACTATAGCACTTAAAGACATGTTGCTTGTTCCATCAATTACTAAAAATTTGTTGAGCATATCTAAACTAACCTCTGATAACCTTCTATCTGTTGAATTCTGTGGTAATGGTTGTCATGTAAAGGATACGGCGGACAAGTTCTTCCAGGCTTTACGAGAAAGGTCTGCATAAGTCAAATCCAACCATTCCTCACCTGCATCTTATATGTCACATTTTCAGTTGAATAAACCAATGTCTATGCTTTCCTTTTCTGTTGTGTCTTCAGCTTATCAAAACTGTACAGCTTTTTCAAAAGCTTGCTATCATGCTGTTCAAAATAATTGTAACCAAAAGTCTGATGATATGACATTATTGCATAGAAGGTTTGGTCATCCAAGTTCCATAATACTAATGCATTTGCTTAAATCCTATCCAAAGCTCAAAGTCTCTTAAAAAACTATTCTATCCTCTGCACATTCTTTATGTGAAGCTTGTCAATTGGGAAAGGTTCATAGACAGCATTTTCCAACTACTGAAACTAAAACCAAAAAGATGTTAGAACTAATACATACTGATCTATGGGGTCCCTCACCTACTGTGTCAAGAAATGGTTACAAATATTATATCAGTTTCATTGATGATTACAGCAGGTATTCCTGGATCTATCCTTTTAAACTCAAATTCGAGGCCTTTGAGGTTTTCAAGTTGTTTAAACTTCAAGTGGAAAAATAGTTCAATACTCAAGTCAAGATGTTACAATCTGACTGGGGGGGAGAGTACAGAGTGTTCACTGATTTTCTTAATCAGAATAGGATTCTTTTTAGACATTCATGTCCATATACTCATCATCAAAATGGTTTGGTTGAAAGGAAACATAGGCATATAGTTGAGCTAGGATTAACTCTTTAGCTCAAGCAAATCTCCCTTTCAAATTTTGGTGGGATGCTGTCCATACAGCTGTATATCATATAAACAGACTTCCGACACCTATACTGAATTTTTCCTCTCCCTATGAAAAGTTATTCAATCATAAACCAGACTACACATTCCTGAAATGTTTTGGGTGTCTATGCTATCCATATTTGAGAGACTTCAATAAACACAAGTTTGATTTTCATACAAGCAAGTGTATCTTTATTGGCTATAGCCCATCTCATAAAGGATATAAATGTTCAACCCAGACAAGTTCACATACTTATACGTGACATTCATAAACCGTATTTCCTTACTCAACTGATAGTGTCTTCAATTTGTCTCAACAAATCAAAAATTCTGAAACACCAGTATTAGTGTCAAACTTTTCTCCACAACAAGTCTATCATTTATCCACATTGTCCTTACCTCACAGCAGCTTGGAAGATACTTACTCAACAAGCTCAGCAGGATGTCAACAAATACCTTCTGTACCTGCACAGGCAAATATTCCATATCAACAAGAGCAAGGTAACCATACTTTATCAGAATCATCATCATTTTCTTTATCTTCACAAATTCCAAAACCAATTCAAACACAACCTGAAAATCAAACAACCCTCCAACCAAACACAGAACAAATCATAGACAGAAACCTTACTCCACAACCTTCTCACAAAATGATTACCAGATCAAAATCTGGAATCTTCAAACCTAAGTTGTATACTGCAGGTTTAACTAATAAGGAACCTGATACAATTCAAGAAGCTATTTGTGATCAGAATCGGCACCAAGCAATGAGAAATGAATATGAAGCCTTGATCAGAAATAACACTTGGTCATTAGTTCCACCTTCAGCTGAGTACAAAATTATTGGAAACAAATGGGTGTTTAGAATTAAACAGAACACTGATGGTAGCATAGCTAAGTACAAAGCTAGGTTGGTGGCAAAAGGTTTTCAGCAAACAGAGGGAGTTGATTACTTTGAGACATTCAGTCCTGTTGTAAAACCATGTACTGTGAGGATTGTGTTGAGTTTAGCTATGATGAACAAGTGGGTGATAAGACAAGTTGACGTGAACAATGCTTTTCTAAATGGGGAGCTAACTGAAGATGTCTATATGTGTCAGCCAGAGGGATTTGTGAATATGCAGAAACCTAATCATGTCTGTAAACTGAGAAAAGCTTTGTATGGATTGAAGCAGGCACCTAGAGCCTGGTATGACAAGCTGAAGAATTCTTTAATCACAACCTGGAATTTTCAGAACTCTAAAGCTGATACATCTCTTTTCTTTAAAGAGATACATGGATCAATAATATTGATTTTGATATATGTTGATGATATCATAATTACGGGTGCAAACAGTAAGGAGTTAGAAAAGCTCATCTCTGAATTTAGCATGATGTTTGCTTTAAAGGACTTGGGGATCTTATCATACTTCCTTGGAATAGAGGTTACTTATGCCAAAGATGGTATATATCTGTCACAGAGGAAGTACATTAGAGACCTACTGAGTAAAGCTGACATGTTGGAATGCAAGGGTTGTGATACTCTAATGGTTACAGGTTGTAAGCTTCAAAAGGAAGTTAAAGGTCATTTGGGACAATATGTTGAAGATGCCACAAGTTATAGAAGCTTGGTTGGAGGCCTACAATATCTGGTTTTGACAAGACCAGAAATAGCTTTTGCAGTCCATAAACTGAGTCAATATGTATCAGCACCAACCCTTCAACATATATTGGCCTGCAAACGAGTTCTCAGATATCTGAAGGCAACAGAAGATTACGGGCTAAAGTTTTCAACTGAAGAAGAAATGAGAATTACAGGTTATACTGATGCAGATTGGGCATGTGACATTGATGATAGAAAATCGATAGGGGCATACTGCATTTACTTTGGAAACAACCTGGTGTCTTGGTCATCGAAGAAACAAACTGTGGTCACAAGGTCAAGTGCAGAAAGTGAGTATAGAGCTCTTGCTTCTGCAAGTGCCGAAATCACTTGGATACAGTCACTACTCAAAGAACTTAAGATCAAATGCACCTATTTACCAACAATTTGGTGTGATAATGTAAGTGCAACAGAGTTGGCTAAGAATCCTGTTTATCATTCAAGAACAAAACACATTGAACTTGACATGCATTTTGTTAGAGATAAAGTGCTGGTAGGAGAACTAGAAATCAATTATATTCCAAGTGAAGAACAGATTGCCGACATCTTGACAAAGCCTCTCACGTTTACTCCTTTCAACTATTTTAGATCCAAACTCAAAGTGAATCCATGTCCCTTGAGTTTGAGGGGGGCTGTTAAGGAAGCTCATCAAGCATACAAAGAAGCTGCACATTTGGCTCGTGTGATTTAATATCTAGTCAGCATTGCAGTTGAAAGAATAAATGCCAGCTCAACACAGTTTGTTAGATTCTCTGTATTCTGTTAATACTGTTCTCATTTTGTTTCGTGTGTAACAAACATGTGTATATAAACATTTCTCTGTCAAGATCTATTTAGTTTTTCAGTTTAAGAAATAAAAGAAGAAGTATAATAAATAGATCTCGAATACACATTTTCTTCCATTTTCTTGATATCCAAACAAGAGCTATCAGCTCTGTTTTAACATTCAAACACTACTAGTGGTCATAATTTTGGCAGAGGTAATTCAATGCCAATGCAATCTCAAAAATCTATACCACATCCTATGTCTTATGGTCAAGGTTTTATATCTACTAGAGCTTAATCAGATGATAATATTCTTGTTTGTCAGATCTGTCAGAAATCAGGTCATATAGCTGATGCTTGTTGGCCTAGATATATTGAAAATTATATGCTACAACCAAGGTATTTTGGCAGAGGAAGAGGATCTAAGTCAGCATAAATAACTACTTTTGAACCACATGCAGAATTTGCACCATATTTTGATGATTCTTATGCTATGAACTGTTCAAATTATCAGTCCTACAATTTGGATCCAATGACATATTCTTCTGTGCCTCATTATTCATCTGAAAACTCTCCTGCATCTGGAGCTGCGTATCCTGCCAACTTTGAAGGGTGGTCTTTTGACAGCGGAGCAACTCATCACTTAACCAATAACATGGCAAATATGCAGATCAGAGAGGAATTCAATGGTTCTAATTAGCTGATCATTGGAAATGGACAAGGTTTGCCCATAACTCATGTTGGTGATGCACATTTTGTTTTTAAAGCCTCATCCACACAACACAACCACCCACAGATAGCACTTAAAAATATTCTTCTTGTCCCTTCAATTACCAAAAATTTACTGAGTGTTTCTAAACTTACATCTGATAATAATTTGTCTGTTGAATTTCTTGGGAATAATTGTTATGTGAAGGATGCTCTGAAGGAGGAAGTACTACTGCAGGGTATTGCTGAGAAAGGATTATACCGGCTGTTATTCAAACCACTCTCAGTTTCTAAATCATTCTCATCCTCTAAATCATCATCATTATCTTTTCTATCTCAGATTAGTTCAAATAAACCAAAGGTTCATGTTGTCTTGTTTTCGCTCAACTCAGAATCGATGTGAATAATGCAGATTGTAGATACTTGAAATCTTGTTATTCATTTGCTGCATTACCTTGTAAACCATCAGTGAATAAAACTGTTTTGTTTCATAATCGATTTGGCCATCCCAATCAAAATATCTTAACATATGTTCTCAAAAATATCAAGTCTGTAAACTTCTCTGGTAGTCAAATAAAACAAGCACTGCAGTACAAGTGTGAAGCCTGTCAAATGGGCAAAGTTCATAAGCTTCACTTCTCTTCAACTACAACCAAGACATCTAAGGTTCTAGAACTCATACACACATATCTCTGGGGTCCTGCACCTATCTATTCTAGAGATAGATATCACTACTATATTAGTTTTGTAGATGACTTTAGTAGGTATACTTGGATCTATCCTCTAAAGTTTAAATCTGAAGCTCTAGATGTCTTTAAGCTTTTTAAAGACAATTTGAAAATCAATTTCAAACAACCATCAAGCAGTTGCAATCTAATTGAGGGGGTGAGTATAGGTCTTTTACTGAGTTTTTAAATCAGTCTGGTATCATTTTTAGATACTCATGTCCATACACTTATCATCAAAATGAATTAGTTGAGAGGAAACATAGGCATATTGTTGAAATGGGGCTTACATTATTAGCTCAATCTCAATTATCTTTCAAATTATGGTAGGAAGCTTTTCATACAACCGTTTATACTATCAATAGATTGCCTTCTGTTGCTCTCAATCTCTTATCTCCCTATGAGAAACGTTTCAAACACCAACCCAACTATGATATACTTAAGTGTTTTGGTTGTGCATGTTATCCTTATTTGAGGGACTATAACAGACATAAATTTGACTATCATTCAAGCAAATGTATTTTCCTAAGTTATAGTTCATCACACAAAGGATATAAATGTTTACATCCTTCAGGTCAGCTCTATATAGCAAGACATGTCATCTTTGATGAACTCACATTCCCTTATTCTACTGATTTCAGATTTCATAACTCCATTAAATCATCATTTTCTTCATTTTCTTCTTCTACATTCTCTCCTCAGTAAATCTATCATCTTTCCACTTTACCAGTTGTACAATCCTTTACTGGAAACAGCACTGGTTATTCCATATCTGCAAACCTTGACAGTAGCAACTCAACTCAATTAGATTATCATGCACAATTAACAGTTGATCAGAATTCACAGCAAATGCTTTCTCATACTCATTCACCTAACAATACTCAACAATCCTTATATGCTTCTGCTTCCGGTAATACTATACCATTAACAACCCATGACAATACTGTATCATTGACCTTTCCTGTTACCTCACCTCATATGCAATCCAACATTCATCCTATGACCACCAAAAGGAAATCAGGCATTTTTAAACTAAAGGTTTACATAGTCGTTCTCACTCATAAAGAACCAGATTTAGTGCAAGAAGCTTTGAATGATTCTAGATGGATGAAGGCTATGCAAGATGAGTATGATGCATTAGTTCATAATGGCACTTGGTCATTGGTTCCTAGAAAAGCTGATCAATAGGTTGTGGACAATAAATGGGTGTATAGAGTGAAATATAATACCGATGGCAGTGTAGCTAAATACAAAGCTAGGCTTGTGGCAAAAGGCTTCCAAAGAAATCATAGGTAAACTACTTTGAAACCTTCATCCAAAGAATTAAACCAAAGAAATGTTAGAGTAATATTGAGCTTAGCAGTCATGAACAAGTGGCAAATTAGGCAAGTTGATGTTAATAATGCCTTTCTGAATGGAGAATTAACAGAAGAAGCCCAGAAGGCTTCATTGATAGTGTAAGACCTGATTATGTCTGTGAACTGTACAAGTCTCTATATGGACTTAAACAAGCTCTCCGAGCTTGGTATGATAAACTTAAAAGTTGTTTGTTGCAGTGGGGATTCATCAATACTGCCTCTGATACATCTCTGTTCTTAAAAAAGAGTCACACTTTTATGATTCTTGTTCTGATATATGTTGACGACATCTTGATTACAGGCCCTAGTAGTTTTGAATTAGAAAATTTTATTGCTACATTTAGCACAACTTTTGCCTTGAAAGATCTTGGCATTTTATCTTATTTTCTTGGGATTGAAGTTTTGTATGATGAAGACTGCATATTTCTGTCTCAGAGAAAATATATCAGAGATCTGTTGGCTAAGGTCAATATGGTTGATTGTAAAGGCATTGATACTCCTTTAAGTACAGGTTTGAAATTACAGAAATCTATTCAAGGACAACTTGGTTATTTTCTTGAAGATCCTGCACCCTATAGAAGCATTGTTGGAAGCATGCAGTATCTGGTTTTGACACCTGAAATTGCTTTTACAGTTAACAAACTCAGTCAATATGTATCTGCTCCTACACTACAACATCTCATAGCTTGTAAAAGGGTGTTAAGATATCTAAAGGCTACTCAAGACTATGGCTTGAAGTTTATCAAAAAAGGTAATATGGAGCTTACTGGATTTACAGATGTTGATTGGGCGTGTGACTTGGATGACAGGAAATCAGTGAGTACTTATTGCATCTACTTGGGTCATAATCTAATATCATGGTCTTTTAAAAAGCAATGTGTTATAGCCAGGCCAAGTGCTTAAAGTGAGTACAGAGCATTGGCATCAGCTAGTGCATAATTAACTTGGCTGCAATCCCTGGTTACTGAAATTGGAGTGTGCTGCACAAATAAGCTTATCATTTGGTGTGATAATATCAGTGCAACTGAATTGGCTAAGAATCCTGTTTATCACTCCAGAACAAAACACATTGAAATTGATATGCACTTTGTCCGCAACAAGGTTCTTAATGGTGAGCTCAGTATCCAATATATATCAAGTGCAGATCAAATAGCAGACATTACGACCAAGCCTCTTTCATTCATACAGTTCAATTACTTAAGAGACAAACTCAATATCCACCTTTGTCCCTTGAGTTTGAGGGGGGTTGTTAAAGAAGCTCATTGTACAGAAAAGAAGAAGATGCTTAAGCTAAGGAAAACCAGCAAGCTAGTGACGTCAGATGATTATAAGCAGAGTAACAGCTCAGTTGCCACCTCAGCATAAGTAGTTAAAGTTTGTTATGACTTACTCTGTATATTGAGCTGGTGTTAAGCATGTATAACGTGTTGTGATTTAGTTAGCTATTAGTTACAGTAAAGCTTAAGCATCGAATATAAATAAGTTTGTAATTGTAACATTTTTCATTAAGTAAAATAAAGCAAGAATTCCAGAAAGCTCTCTGAAAATTTTCTGAGATATTTTCTCAGTAACCAAACAACATTGTTCTTAATTTCTTTCAGGCGGTTCATGAGCAGCAAGGTGGCAGAATCCCAGGTTGTATTTCTTGTGCTGATTTCCATAATTTTCGGATTGTTGCAATCTTATGCAGGTCCTCTAGTCTCTTTTATACATGAGGTTTCAGGTCATTAACTTGATCGCGCTGTTTATAATGAGTCGTGGTCTTCTCATTGGAATATTTCTTCTTGCCTTGTCATGCCAAGAACTGTCTCCGATTGTTCTACTAATAGTTTCTAGTTCCACCTCTAAGTTTCGAGGGCCAAGACATTTTCATTTCCTAAATTTGTGGTTAAAGCATGCTAATTTTTTAAGTTTAGCATTCTCAAGCTCTTTCCGGTTATCCTATGTATATGGTATCTCTCAAGCTTAAACTTCTAAAATGCATTTTCGTTGCTGGAGCAGAGCTGCATTTTTGGTAAAATTCATGAGAAGATCGAAACTATTAGAAGCAAGCTCTTTGATATTCAGGCTTTGAATGCTGTGGGTGATAACAATGACGATGTCCTTGATGCCATTGATTTGGAATGTTCTTTTTGGAGAGATAAAGCTACGTTATAAACTTAAATAGCTTATATCTTTGCAGGCAGGGTGATAGAAGTTGTCGACCTTTTTATATCTTTGCTAAATCAAAAGGAGCCCGCGCCAGAATTTATTCACTGAAGATCTGAGGATTCTAACACAGACAGCAAGGAAGCTATCGCTGACCATATAATTGATTCTGAGTCTTTACATGGTTCGAATTCTCAAGGCCATGACACGTCAGTTTGTCCACTAAATCAGCTTGCAACTGATGATATTGTTCAAATTCATGGTATTCCTACAATATCAGTTTGCTCTTTATGTGATGCTTTTTATTGTTCGGAGTCGACGGATCATCTGTTTGCTGGTTGTAGCTTTGGTAGTCGGCTTTGGCAATGGGTAGCTGCTTGGTCTCGTACTTATCTTAGCTTAGCTTCTTTGGCGATACTGTGGGAAGACATAATTGCTAAATCTTTGTGTCCACAATTAAAGAAATTGTGTTTGGTTGCATGCTTTCATCCTTGTTATTCTATTTGTAAAACACGGATCAAACATCAGTTCGACCATTTTCAGCCTTCTACTCAAAATGTTCAAGCCGACTGTGTTTCTCGTCTTTTACATATTGCGAAGTTTTGCACGGACTATATTGCTTCAAGTATAGATAAGCGGTCCTCAATACTTTAGGGATCCTTCTCAGGCTCCTAGATGTCAATTTACTCTCTGACATTGTCCTCCCATTGGCTGGGTTAGAGTGCATACCGATGGCCTTTCTAAGGGTAATCCAGTGGCTGCTGCTTGTGGTGGTATTTTTCGGGATCATTTGCACAATTATTTGGATAATTTTGGTTATTTTCTTGGTCATGACACTGTATTAATGGCTATCATCCTTGCCATTGAGACGGCCTATGATAGCAGTTGGATGCAACTTCAGTTAAAAAGTAATCCTATGCTTGTCGTTCAATTCGCTAGCAATGTTGATTTTTCTTCTCCTTGGATGCTTCGCAACTGATGACTGAATTGTAAGTCCTATTTTTTCGTATGTCTTTGAGATTTTTCCCATACTTATAGGCAGGGCAGCTGTTTGGTATGGGCAATTATAGCTTAAAACCTGCATTACCAAAGTGTTTAGTAAACATTTAGTACTATAATTTAAAAGTTAAGATAATTTGATCTCACATTTTGTGATAAAAAAATTATAATATATTTACTATTTTTGTCAAAATTATTATTTAAATATCATATTAATTACATATTATTAATTTTTATTTTATAGCTATATTTTTTTATAGTAGTTGTAATTTAAATGTTAAATCACCTCAAATACCAAGAATGACCTAAAATAGAGAAACTAACTGGGGTCCTAAATTACTTGAATAGTCTTAATTATTCGATTATCTACAATTGTGGTAGAAGTAGAGGCAACGGTTCAATTTGAGTTTTACAAATTCAGTTCTATTTTGGTTTTCTTTAAGAGAACGGAAACAGGTTTTGGTATATATAATTAGAGATAATTATACAAGTTCTTAATCTTAATATAGGATAAATTTTAAAAAATGTAAAAAGGTAAATGCTCATTTAGTTGTTAACGTTAGGAGTTAAATTATTCAATTGCTCCCTTTATGTTTTTAAAATAGATTATATGAAAGGGAAGGGCGTGCAGCAAAGTTCCACCTGAAGACAGTTTGTTTCCACATGTATATCCCTTGAGAATTCCTACGTGCCGAACAGTAAGTGTTATCTGCATGATATACGACCTCGAACCCTTGATTCAGAACCTCTCCCCATTCTCCGGCAAATCAATAATTAATCAGAGGATCAGTCAGTAGCATTAGGACTTTTATAACACTTTTACATTTGCTGTTGGTAAGATTTCCAAGTCATGAGTCGCCATTGATTGTGTGGAGGACAGCTAAAATAATTTTGACCAGGCCTCATAAATCATCACTACATTAATCAAATAATAAGTTGAGATTCCAAACGTTCTCACAGTAACTAAAGAGATGGTCGTTAATACTCTTTTACATGAATGATACAGGACAATCTTTACCGAAATAATCATCTCTGGAAATTCTTATAATTTTAGTAGTATCATTAGTTCCTAAGGATACATTTAGTATTGTATTTCAGGTGATGTTATTTTTTTTGCTCTGTAATATAAGAATAATTAGTTTTTGTGAATATGAAAATGTGTTTCATAGATTAATTGAAGCTAATATAAAAAATGAAATAACTGAAAATATTGTGGGTGCTCTTGATCTTGAACCATTGTCTCTCTAAGATCTAATCTTAATTATTAAATCTAAGTTGAAATTATATAATAGTATAAATTTGTGAGAGGTTATTAGCATCCACAATGCATATCCCTGGACCAAGAAGTAAGTGACTTGGTTATGAGGATAATTTATCTACATATTTTACCATTTATTATATATGTATTAGTTATTTTTATTTATCATTTTTAATTGATTGAATTATTTTATTAAACAAGTAACAAATTGAAGATTAAGGCCTATTTTGGTATTGAGGTGCTGTAACTTTTAAGTTACAACTGCTATGGAAAAAAATTATAACTATAAAATAATTATTAATAATATATAATAAACATAATTTTTAAATAATAATTTTAAAAAGTAAAAATATTATAAATTTTTTATAATAAATGTAGTTGATCAAATTAACTTAAATTCTAAACTATAGTAATTAGTATTTATTAAACACTCAAGTGTTATAAGTTTTAAATTATATCTGTGCAATTTCAGTACCAAATGAAGCATAAGAAACAAACATTGCTTATTGGAATCAAATTGGGGAGAATTAGAAATTATCGGGATTAAGCACAGACTAAACATAAAGCCCAATCCATGATGATAATAAAGGAGTTACACGTTCATGTCATTAAAAGGGTTTGAACGGGTAAAGCTAGGGGTGGCAATATGGGTCCAGATTCGTTTATTCGATTCGATTCGATGTGAATTAAATGGGTTTGGGTTTGAAAAAATTGATTCGTTTAATAAATGGGTCAATTCGATTCGATTCGCTAATTAAACGAATCGAATGCGGGTTTGAAGATTTGGATTCGTTTATTCGTTTAGGATTCGTTTAATAAATGGGTCATAAACGAATCGAATACATGTCGATTCGTTTAAAATTCGTTTATTATTCTTTTAATTAAATTATTTTTTTGTCCTTAAATTTATTTGAAAACATTTTAAAATTTGAAGGTCAATGCTGTAATTTATTTGTATTTTTTATATTTTATTTTGCTTAATTTTGTTTATTAAATATATTTTTCTAAACGAATTGTAAACGAATCATGATTCGATTCGATTCGATTCGTTATGGATTCGTAAAGAATAAACGAATAATAAACGAATCCAGATTCGATTCGATTCGTTTATCAATTCTATTAAACGAATTAAACGAATCGAACCGAATATTCGTTTAATAAACGAATCGAATCCGAATCCTGAAATTTCAATTCGTTTAATAAACGAATCGAATCCGAATCCATAGAATTTTGACCCAATTCGTTTACGATTCGATTCGAATTCGATTCGTTTATTCGTTTTGTCACCCCTAGGTAAAGCCTTTTCAAATTGTAAAAGATTATGGGCTTTAAAATTTATAAAGCCTTTCGGTTTTAGGAACAGAAGATGTCGGTGGCTTAATATTATAAAAACCAACCTCGCTTTGACACGGGGACGAATAAAAGAGACGGAAGCCGCCGAAAGCAGTTGAGTTGAGCAGCAACTACGAATTTATTTCCACGACTGATTTTATGAAGTCTATTGCATGAGATAAATTACTTTTTATTCAATCAATCCGCTGTGGGGTGCTTTAATATTTATGGTTTTTATTTTGGTTGAATATTATTAAAAAAAATTTTTAATTTTATCATGTATTATTAATTGTTATAATTAATAATTGACTAAATTTATATTTGAATGTATAATATTTACATATGATTATCTTTAATTTTGTGTCATTCATTAAATTATTTATATAGAATGCTTAAGAAAATTTTGACACTTTATTATTTAATATTACTTACAAGGAATGCGTAAATATCATATTATTCAGTAGAAAAAGAACCTACATAAGATTAATTTTAATTGGACTTAACTATTATATTCATGAGTAGACATAGATTAATTTCAAGTTGTCATTCTAAAATTAGGAATTGATTAGTAACTAGATAATTATTTAGTTGAACTATGGTTGATTCTGAAACCTTTATAGCCTCAATCTCTTGAATTCTTGTGTTAACTTACTCATTTTAATTTTAATTGCATCTTTGGTTTTAATGTTACCAGACAAAATGTTTTATTTTCAATTAAGGTATAGTAATAATTAGCTTAGATTGAATTTTGCTTTCCTAAAATTTGAAATTGTTGTGGGTTCAAGCTCGTTATTCCTAATCTATATTTTAATAGACTCGTGCACTTGCGAGTATATTAAAATTTGTACAACATTTGATGATGGTTGTCGAAGCCAGCAAAAATAAATACCTACTCTAAATAAATTGTGTATAGTGATTGAGCAGAATTGTGTCCACAGAGATCGGTAATTATTTAAATGTCATGTCGTAGAATAGTAGGACGTATAGTGGAACCTTTAAATTTAATATTAAAAAAAAAAAGTGAATTGCTCATGTTATGTGGTAGAATAGTGGAACCTATAGTAGAACTCGTTAAATTTAATATTAAAAAAATCAGTAAATTACACATGTTATGTGATAGAATAGTGGGACCTATAGTAAAACCCATTAAATTTACTATTAAAAAAAAATTAGTGAATTGCACACTGAAACTACCTGCTCTGCCACGTGAACTGTCTCCCCAGAGTAGTGCCATACAAGTTTTTATCCAAACAATAATATGTAATATCAGTTACACTTTCATTTAAGAAAATAATTAGTAGAAAATTAATTCCATTTAGCCGACGACTTGGAGTCGTGGAGTAAAGTTTTGTCAGCTGAAGATAACATCAGGAAAGGGCATGCCACATTGAACTTTATTTTGTCTCATGTACTTTCAAACTGTTTTGAATAGAATGAAATGGCAAATATTTATGAGTCAAATCAAATGGAGTCTACACGGATTAGCGACTTAATAACTCAGTGGAATCATCGGATGAGGTGGCCTATCTCTCCCATTTATTTTCCCTCTCTCCTGACTTCTCCTTCTTATTAAAATTAACTTATCGATTTAATATTGTCAATCAAGTCATTTTTTTTATTTTATTTATAATTCAATTATAACTTATCGATTTATAACTATAAAAAACATAAACTATTAAATTAATTGAAAAGGAATCCAATTGATTTTACCATGAGTGAGACCGAAAGCTATGGAAAGTCTTCTTGGCTAGAGAAGAGACGCGGGGAATGGGCACGGAAATTTGCTGTTTTAGAATAGAGTGAAATTCACAAAAATTTCTAGACTCAAATGGAGTCAACACCGATTAGTTATTCAAAATCAATGAAAAGAATTAAATTAATACAAGAAATAAGGGTAGTAGAAGGTCTAGTGGTGTTTAAACTGTTTTATTTAGTCAACCACCGAACGAGTAGGCGGATAAATTCATTTGGGTTTGTCCAGCCCTCTACTTTAAAATAAAATATCATAAATTCCCATAGACTTGGTGGATTGGTTATCAAGCATTTTCCCTCCGTATGAATTTGGGGTGATGGGGGGTTGAAAAAGAAAAGAAATATCATAAAAAAAATTCTGATTTTGACGGGAAGACCCCAGTATTCAATAAGCATTGCTGTATTTAGGTCACGTTTGGATCCGAGAACATAAGGGAAGACCCCAGTAACATACGATCAATTCAAATTACATGCATCATTTGTTTCGCTGAGAGAAATAGACGCAACATAAAAGAGTTTTAACTTGCATCGATATGTCAATTCTGATCATTATGCCATAACGTTGAAAAAGTGGAAGAATCTATTGGGGCTCTAGGAGGAGAAGACAGGAAAGGCGTTGGTGGGATTTGCAAGGCTTCAGTGCTTCCCTGCAACATTTCTATCACTTCATTCATTGGCGGCCTATCTGATGGACGGGCCTGTATGCACCACAAACCCACAATAATCATCTTTTTGGCAATTTCATTTCCCTTTCTGGTTACGACGCCGGGCAATTTAAATTCTCTGTCTTGCTCAACATGCCTGTAAATCCAATGTGGAAAATATACCTCGCTGGAATTATCAACTCCGGAATCGAGGTTATTTTTGCATCCAACCAATTCCATTATCATCATTCCAAAGCTGTAGACATCAGACTTGTGTGACACTTCTCCAAAGTTTCTACTGAACACTTCTGGAGCAATGTAGCCGATTGTCCCTCTAGCCCCCAGTAACGACGACACAATACCCTCTTTAGTAGTGCAGAGTTTTGCCAGCCCAAAATCAGAGATCTTAGGACAGAAATCTTCATCGAGGAGAATGTTATGAGGTTTTATGTCAAAATGCAAAATCCTAGTGCTGCATCCACGATGCAAGTATTCAAGGCCTTTGGCTATTCCAATAACAATCTCGTACATCTTTTCCCATCTCAAGTACTGACAGGGCTTTGAAGTATCTCCGTTGTAAACGAATTTTTCAAGCGATCCATTGGGCATGAACTCGTAGATAAGAGCTCTGTTGTCACCCTCCAAACAAAAGCCCAGTAGTGTGACGACGTTGACATGGGATGTTCTACTAATGCTTGCAACTTCATTAATAAATTCTTGTCCATCCCCTTTGGAAGCGCTTAGGAGCTTCACTGCTACCGAACGACCATCCAACAGCTTTCCTTTGTAGACGCCGCCAAATCCTCCTTGGCCAAGCTTATCTTTGAATGAGTTGGTTATTTTCTTAACATCCGAAAAGTTGTATCTTTTGAGAGGAAGAGGTCCATAGTTTCTAATGAAGGCCTCAAGACCTTTATCACTCCTTGTTATCTTTCTACGAAAGGCCGCTGACAGAGTTGATGAGAACTTCTTCGATGTGAAAATGCAAATAGTTATGCAGGCGGTTGTTATGCCAATTATTCCAACGATTAAACCTATATAGGAAAAGCAATGCGAACAAGCATGAAGCAGATAGTGTAGAAATAATTGATGTTCTTCAGAATATTCACAGTGAAACCATAACCTCGAACCGTCAGAAAGAGGCAGACAAATAATCTGGCACGTGTGAACAATTGTCCAGCATCTTACAATCTCTGCAGCGGCAGTTGTCTCTATTGTCAACATGGAATAGCTCCTAAAATGCATTGTTATATCTCTTCGGTTCTGTTAATAGCTAGATTACTATTGTTTTGTTTAATAAATTCTTTTACTCACAACCCCGCTTTCAATGAAAAATGTCACTATAGTATAGATATTGGTTTTGTTTCTTTTAATAATTTGATAGGGATGAAATGAACTAATTCAAGATTAACTAGATTTATTATCCATAAAAGGGTTTCCAAAGTTTTAAATTGTTTTGTATTAAAATTTATCATGCTCTTGCACCATTTGTCTACCATCTTCGTGGAATCGGGGGTTACACTGTAAATTTTCATCAACTGGTCACAAAACTTCACAAGAATATACACGCTAAGTTGGAAAGTTTGAAATGCAGTGAAAAAGATCAAGCTAAAATAATTAAGTCTCAATTTTACGGTTACCTATGACAAGCTTCAGTCTGTTGCTCTGAGCTTTGTCTGTAATTCAAGGTAAAAAAGGAAGAGTCAGCAACAGACACCCATATGTACTGCAGATATTTTGTTGTGCATAATTCACGCACCAATTGTCACTTCAATCAAGCCTCAAATTCAGACTAAATAGAACAAAAAATTCTAACACTTGTACTGGCAGAACATGCAATCAGTCAAAAAAAGGCAAAACAGAGTAAAAGAATCCATAAGCAATAGGGGCCAAATAGAAAAATAATCAATATGCTGAATTTTTAGTGACGAAAAAAGCAACCAAAACTAACTCTAACCAACAAGAAAAGCCAGCATGTAATTGCAAAAACAAAGTTCAAACTTTGCCCACAGAAGCAATTGGAGGAGACTGAATCAGTTTCCATAAATGGCTTCGTCATTCGCCCCGTCTCAAGCACATGGGAAAAAGTCTTGGGTGCTCCTAAAATACTGCTCATTTTTCTCATCATTCCTTGCCACTTGTATGTTTCAAACAATCATGATAATATGCATACTTTCGTGGCAAGCACTGAATAGATCAAGAGCAATGCTCCAAAAGCACCACAGACCTTCTCAGCGCATGGACTTCTCTCTTATAAGCTTGTCACCCTTCTATGGTAGGCTTCAGATATAAGCCTTGTTAAGAACTTAATTTCATATTAATACCTCCTACCGTAATATTTAAGAGGATGAGCATGAGAAGGAAGCAAGCATACCAGTTGGACAGGTAGACATGTGGGGTTTATCGCGGCAAAGACACGCAAATTCATCTGAAGTCTCATTAGATCCGCATATGCCTTGTGAAGACGAACATGCCGAGCAGGATTCATTGTCCGCGTGATATCGCACCTGAAAACCTTGGATTAAAACCTCACTCAACTTTCCAGCTGTAAGATAATCAAAATTGGAAGCTGTCAATTGAACGGGGACTTTGACAACGCTGCGACAAGAGCTGCTACGATTTTCAAGCAGTGGGCCAAAGTCACCATCGATGGTATAAAAGCCATTTATAACTCCATCGTCTGAAGGACAGCTGAAGCTATTTTTACCCACCGATGTGAACCCACCACTGCAATTGAAGAACATGCTGAGGTTTCGAACGGTCTCACTGTAACTAAAGAGCGCGTGGTTGATAATTGTTTCCGGCCATTCGACTGAAGGACAATAACCACTAAGCAAATCAAGTCGAGCAGGGGTGATAGTCATCGTTTGACGACCGCCATCAATTCCTAAAACTTGAAAACTTTCATTTTCCAGATATATTTTAGGACTCGGAATCGGATTCCCATAGCCTTGACAGTGGAGATGGAATCCTCGGCGACCACAATACCGTGGCCTAAAACTGTCTCCCCAGAAAGGATACCCGATATCAGGTGACAGTGTCCCACAATAGAACTGCCTACTGCATAATGCATGCCGTTCATCTACATCGCTATAAGAATATAAGATGCCGGTACTGCAATCAAGAAGCAGACGATTGTGGGGATGCACTGCCGAATATGTGCTGGGAGGATACTTTTGCCCATGATTAAGTTTTGCAAAAGGTCATGGAGAGAGATTTTGCAGACTTGGTATGTAAAATGTAGATTGAGATTGTTTTAAGCAAACGGTGAAAGTGACTATGAAGAAAAACAGAGCAAAGCAACCTTACCAATGGTCGGAAAAGGGAAACATGAATATTAACAAATCGAAATGGCAGATGATATTTTAAATTTTTATCTTAACTTTTTTTTTTCAAACGATATGATATGTGATGTATTATTTATTAAATTATTAATAATTATTTAACAAGATTTAAGTAAATCAGTGATAAATGTTAATTGTATTGGAAATATTGGAAATTATTCTAGCAGGATATTCGGGATTTTTTGACTGCATGAAGAGCAAATGCGAAAGGGATTCGCAGTGATTTTTTCAGGTGAATACTAAATAGAGAAACAGTTTGTTTTGACGAGAAGATTTTAATTTCTTTAGTTTTATTTGAATTTTCCACGACGGAAACAGAAAAACGATGGCAGTTGATCACGGAAACAGAAAATGGAAGTTGGACTGTTGACAGTTGACAGTTGACAGTTGATCACGGAAATAGAAAATGGAAGTTGGACTGTTTTGAGTGTTGCATGGGTAAATCCGTAATCATAAAATAAATGGTCGGCAGCATACCCAGCGAAATTTGCAACAAAATGATGCAATAAGTTGCATCTGCATGGTCCATTCAACAAGTCTTGGACCCTATTTGGTACTAAGGTTTGCAAACCGGAGCTTTTAAATATTTGGTAAATATTTATTTTTTTAATTTAAAAATTAGATTAATTTAATTTAACTTTTATATAATAAAAAATTTGTAACATCTTTACTATTTCTGTCAAAATTTTTATTTTTAAAGTGTAATTATAGCTTTTACGGTATGACACCTTAATACCAAAGGGGGAATTGGTCCAATTTGCAGCTAGGACAAAAACACAAAAGTGATCATGCGGTATTTTCATTTTTAATTTTTCAAAAAGTAGATGTAGACAATTCCAAATTGAATTTTTAAGCTCCTTTCCTCCCTAGGATTTCCACTAAGAAAAACGTTTCCATGTTCTAATGCATATTTTTTCCCCCATGTCCCTGAACGAGTATGCTGTCACTAAAATAACGATCCCAAAAGTAGTTGAGTCAATTGACAAAGATTCCAAAAATTCTAATGGCTTTAAGATGGACATCTTATGAATGACAAGGAACAGACCCTTATGTCAGATCTAATCTTAATTATTATTTCTGTTAGACGGGTGGGCGCCCAAGATGGGCCGACCCGACCCGACCCACACATGGTAACCACTTGGTGGTTACCATGCACGTTTGGGAACTCCCCAATCGTTCCCAACTGCAGTATATATAACAATAAAAACTGCTGTTGTAAGATACGATGAATGCGATTGATTTTTGAATAAGAAGAGATAGAAAAAGCAGTGAGTGTGTGTGAAAAACTAGAAAACAAAGAACAACAAAAAATCGTTGAACAAATCCGAAAAGAACAAATATACTGTGACTTGAGAAAGATTTCCGTTCGTGATTTCTTTCCGACCTGTGACGTGATCCAACACTTGTTTATTCCGCTGCATATTCGAACAAGGTAAGTTTTATTGACTTCTTTCGAATTACTTTCATTGGTATCAGAGCCTGAAATGTGTTGGATTCGTGCATTGGTTGGATTTAATTCATGAAGAGCATGATTTTTTTTTTCTCTGATGGCTGTTGTTTTGAGTGTTCTGGAATGTTAAATATGAATGCATACATTCTAGAATTTTGATTATTAAAACCGGCCGAGGTTTTAGATTACATGAACCCTAAAATATATGAAACCTGAAATTCATATAGATCGTATCTTTTGATCTAGCCGACCTGACAATATGTGTAATATACCATTGGAAAGATTTTTTCGAGAGCTTTCCAACGGTATGTGATTTGTTAAAAACGGACTTAAAACGAGAAAGTTATGGCCAAAATACGATTATGGTCGGATTAGGGTTTTAAAATGGTTAAAAACCCTAATTTGGAGAAGATGATGAACAGTACCAGAATTATGTTTTTGACGATTCCGGCCTGTTCTGACCTCCGTTTACCAATCCTAACGCACCATTGGATTCATAATGAAAAATGGAGTCTGATGATGCCGGACCCAACGTTGCGAGTGGGATATGATCCAAAATTTGTAAAGTTTAACATATTTTGCTATTCGGGACTCCGATTTGGGCGCCGTTTGCGCCGTTTGATCCAAAAAAAATTTTAATTTAAATTTTATTAAACAAAATAATAATAATAATAATATTATTATTATTATTATTATTATTTCTAATCATTTATTGATTTTTGACATAAATTTTTTTTGGATCAAACATATATAGTTTTACGGATGAGCATTATATGTTAATAAATGTTTCGCTCTAGTGGGAGCTTGAAATATTTTTTTTGGAATTGGCTTAAATCTAATCTCGTATTTAGTCATTGTTTTTTAAAAATCACTAATTTATTTTTTTTATATTTTATTGTCGTAGATGCCTCCTGTTAGTAAGTTGTGGACTGAGGAAGAGGGTTTAATGACAATTAGAGCTTGGGTTTCACCTAATGATCTAATTGAGATTAATAATAGTCTGTCTTATGAAGAACTTATGGAGAAAATGGAGAATTATAAGATGGACCCTGATCGTCCTATATGCATGAATATAGAAGATTTATATGGAGCTTTTAACCGCTTAATGTCCGCAAATATACCTAATGGTTATTATGAATGGCTCCTCATACAATCATTACCTGATGATGACAACACGCTTGTCTTTAAGGTTCGCATGTTAAATGAGATTGAGAAACCTTCACACTATTATTATGAGTTAAGGTGTGAAATGGAATTGATGGAGGAGCGCCGTCTTGTTTCAAAGATGAGGCGAACCTCAGTGCTTAGCATTCACACGAACCTTCGAAGTGGGAGACAAGCTAGTCGCCTTGGAAGAGGGCAGAAGTTATGGTATGAGAAAACCATAAATACAATCATCAAGAGGGAACAATTATTTTTATATGGAAATAGAATTAAGTATAAGATGGATGAAAGAGTCACAAGCAACAAAGAATTTTTTAAGAACATGTAAAAGATTCCATATATTAGTTTGACCATGTTAGATTATTTCCTTTATTTGTTGACTATGATATTTTTTTAATTTTGTTGGTTGAACCATATGTTGCTATGACTTTATTAATGATATTCTAAATTAATTGTTGCTTGACTTTACATACTCTTTTCTCATATCTCATGAATTGTTCCGTTGAGTGGGAGTTCTAATTGAATTGAATTTGATAAATTCATAATTAGAATTAATAATTTTGCGCATTAAAATCGAATTAATGATGAATATAATAAAGGGAATTGGATGATGATTGGAAGCCTCGACGACCTTTTGATTCCATTACCGATATTAGTTTGTCATTTTTTTTTATTTGTTTACGTTTGCGGCAAAATTAATTGTATGTGTGTAATTATAAATTATGCCTTTAGTGATTGTATTTTGAATTGTCTTTGTGTTGAATTAAAGTTAAGATGGCCTCTGCATCTAAAAACATTGTGGTCGAAATGAACAAGGGTGAGAAACTGAATGGTGACAATTACGATATTTGGCACCGTAAAATTCAGTATATCCTTGAAGAGCAAGAGACTCTAGAAACTCTTAACAACACCCTAGCTGAGCCTGAGCAAGGCAATACTGCTCAACACATGAGGGATCTTGAGGCCTATCAGGCCTGGAAAAAGAAGAATAGCAATGCTCGCATAACATTGTTGAGCAGTATGCAAGATGATCTCATGTGTGAATATGAGAAGTATGAGACTGCTCAAGAGATGTGGCTCGCTTTGAAAGACAAGTTTGGTGGTACCTCGACCACTAAACTTAGGAGGCTTACGATCAAATTCGACTCTTACCGAAAGCGCCCAAATCAAACTATAAGGCAGCATCTGAGGGAGATGTCGAACATGGTTCGTGAGCTTAAGTCTGCCGGACATGTTTTGACTGATGAACAATGTGTCCAGCAAGAATAAGATCTCGCCGATACTTGGGAACACATGAAGGTGAATATGACTCATAATGCGAATATCAGAACTTTTAAAGATATTGAGCATCACCTAGAGCTAGAAGTAGAGCGCCTTGATACAGTTAAGCTTTCTGAAAGTGTTTTTATGGCCGAGTCAAGCTCGCGCAAAGCTTCGGGCTTCAAGCGTAAGAGGGGCCATAAATATAACCAGAAGAATAAGGGATCTGATCCTGATCAGAAGAAACAATATGCTAAAAAGTCGAGGGTAAGCGTCGGCAAGAAAAGGGACAAATCCAGGTGAGATGCTATAATCAGAAGAAAGTCACTTCGCTCGTGAGTGCACTGAGCCGAAAAAGGTGAGACCCAACTACACTTTGTTAAATTATGCTTTAGTTACGAGTTCTGCACTCCTAACCGAATCTCGTCCTGTGTGGACTGTAGACTCAGGAGCAACAGACCATATAGCTCGTGATCGAAATGCATTTGTGGAGTATCGTCGAATCAGTCAGGGACGTAGATGGATATATGTGGGCAACAACTCTAGAGTTGAGGCAAAAGGAATAGGCACATGCAAATTGACTTTGCGTGGCGGACGTATTCTTTTATTACACGATGTCCTTTATGCACCGGAGATTCGACGAAACTTGATTTCTGTCCCTGTTCTTCTTGAATTAGGATATTACTTAACCTTTTATGGTGTTTGTTTAGAAATTTTCTTAAATTCAGTCCTTATAGGAACTGGGCATTTAATTAATGGCTTTATTGTATTAGATACGATACTTGATGGTTCAAGTTATGACAATAGTTGTTTTTCTTATGTTACTTGTTCTAGTAATAATGAAATAGATGCCATTACATGGCATGCTAGTCATATCATAGGTGAAAGAATGTATAGACTTGCGAGAAAGGGCATGTTGGGCCCACTTACAAAGATTGAATCGCCATATGTGAAAATTGCCTAGCTGGAAAAACAACTAGAAAACCATTTAGCAAGGGAATTAGAGCCGAAAAACCATTGCAGTTAATCCACTCTGACATCTGTGGTCCAATGAATGTAAGGGCTAAACATGGAGCCTCATATTTTATTACATTTATTAATGATTATTCACGCTTTATCATTTACTTGATTTCTCATAAATCAAGCATTGGATTGCTTTAAATTATATTTGAACATGGTAGAGAATCAACTAGACAATAATGTTAAAGCTCTAAGAATCGACCGAGGACGTGAATACCTTTCTAATGCTCAAGGAACTCAGAATGAGAAATGGATAAAGACAATGACTTATTCTCGAACTCCGCAACAAAATGGTGTAGCGGAAAGAAGGAATAGAACTTTATTGGAAATGGTTAGGTCAATGATGGTGCAAGCAAACCTTCCAATATCCTATTGGGGAGATGCTTTATTAACTGCAGCCTATGTACTTAACCGAGTTCCTTCAAAATCAGTTAGTTCTACCCCATATGAGTTATTGACAGGTAGAAAACCTGACTTAACTCATCTGCGGCCATGGGGGTCTGCAGCTTATATTCACAATCCTACTCATAAGTTTGGAAAATTAGGAGCTAGGGGTAAAAAAATGTATCTTTATTAGATACTCAGAACACTCTAAAGGATATGTGTTCATTGGTGAGCAAGCAAGTGGAACTGTGTCTGAACTGGAATCACGAGATGTCAATTTTCTAGAAAATGAATTTCCTAGCGTTGGAGAAGTTAATAAGGATTTTCAATTCTATGAATTAGAAGATCCAAATGAGATTATTACTTCTAACGATAGTGTTGGTGTTAGTACTGATCCTTTAAGGATTGTCACTCTGAGTGGGAGTAAAACATCAGATACTTCAATTCCAACTGGGGAATCAACTCGAAAGAGTAATCGTAGGCCTATTCCTCGTCGTCGTTTTGAGATTGAGGGAGAAGCTTTTATGATTGCTTCTCATGATGGTGATGAGCCAAATACTTATAAAGAGGCTCTCACATCATCTGCCAAGAATATGTGGATGAAAGCAATGGAGGAAGAGATGGAGTCTATGAAAATCAATCAGGTCTGGGACTTGGTTGATCTTCCGCCTAACCGTAAAGCTATCGGAAACAAATGGGTTCTCCGAATAAAGCGTAAGGTAGATGGGACAATCGAAAGATATAAAGCAAGATTAGTCGCTAAAGGCTATACCCAACAGGAGGGTATAGACTATGAAGAGACATTTTCTCCTGTAGTAAGATTTGCTTCTATACGATTAATCTTGGCTATCGTTGCACATCTAGACCTTGAATTACATCAAATGGATGTAAAAACTGCATTTCTCAATGGAGAACTAGAGGAAGAAATTTACATGGAACAACCACAAGGTTTTGTTGTTAAAAGTCAAGAGCGCAAAGTATGCAAGCTCAAAAGATCTATCTATTCCTCTAGACAATGGAACCTTAAATTCCATCAGGCCATAGTTTCTTATGGTTTTAGGATGGTTGAGGAAGATCATTGTGTGTATGTTAGGAAATCTAAAGACGATTTTGCAATATTGTCTTTGTATGTGGACGATATACTGTTAGCTGCGAACAGTAAAGAGTTTGTCGAAACTGTTAAAGATTGGCTATACTCAAATTTTGACATGAAAGATATGGCTAAATTATATCTTAGAGTCAAAATTTTGGTGGATCGCTCAAGAAAACTTCGCTCACACAAGAACCTTACATAAAGAAGATCCTCGAAAGATTCAATATGGTTGATCAGAAGCCAATGGATACCCCAATAGCTAAAGGACAATCTCTTAGTCTCGATATGTGTCCCAAGACTCCTCAAGAAAAGGAAAGAATGGCTAGAGTTCCTTATGCAAATGCCATTGGAAGTCTCATGTATGCCATGATGTGTACAAGGCCTGATATAAGTTATGCTGTTGGACTGGTAAGTAGATACCAGTCAAATCCTGGACAAAAGCATTGGAGTGCGATCAAAAGGATTTTAGCATATCTCAAAGGCACTGCAGATTATTTTTTATGCTATCAAGGAGGTGGTTTGCGAATTGTTGGATATTCAGATGCCGACTGGGGTGGCGATCTGGATGAGCGCAAATCGACCTCAGGATATGCATTCTTGCTAAACAGAGGAGCAATTACATGGAGTAGCAAGAAACAAACATGCACAGCTTTATCGACGATGGAAGCCGAATACATTGCATGTTCTGCAGCAGTGCAAGAAGCTGTGTGGCTTAAGAGATTTTTGGAAGACTTAGAAATTAATATTAGCGCTACTAGTCCAGTAACTATCTATTGTGACAGTCAGGCTGCTATTTCTTTCTCTAAGGATGCCAAATACCATAGCAAGTCGAAACACATTGAGACTAAATACAATTTTATAAGAGACATTTTGGCAAAGAAGGAAGTAGCCATACAATATATATCTACGCATAGCATGATAGCTGATCCACTTACAAAAGCTGTAACGAGGGATGTATTCGCCTCTCATGCTAGATCATAGGTTACGTAGATTGTAATCTTGCATTATAAAATAATTTTATTTTGTAAACTTTTTATTACATGAATTATTATAAAATGCAATGATGTTTTAAGCTCTCTTATTTTAATTTAGTTTGAGAAAGACATAATTACACACATATAAGAGTATGTCATCAAGTCAATGACCGGCTTTCTTACACGAGTGGTCACCTCAGTTGCTCTGGGAGCAAGCTGAGATGAGACAAGTAGAATAACAAGACAATGTGTTTTGTCTAAGAGCCAAAGAATAAAGAAATATTCTACAGTTTTGACGGAGTCAAGATGAGGTCGATATCGATATTTTCTCGTTGACCGACTATAATGTACCCCACCATTATAGACTTGATCCGATGAGATTTTATTTTGACGCTAAAAGAAAGCGCTCATTTTAAAACTCGTGTCAGCGTCAGAGAGCGATCGACCAAGATCCAGACAAAGGAATTGAATTAATGAGACATACGCCCTAAAATGGAAGATTCACTGTAACGCGTGTATCATACTGCGCATGCTTGATGACCAAAAATGGAAAATGATAGAATTTTCTTCTTCATTGTGTAAGTTCCATATGACTTTCTATAAGTCAATTCTGGTATCCTTATGACTATCAACTATGTTTCTGAGATTTTAGACTGGTGTTTGCTACTTTAGCATGTTATCTATGACCTTGATATAATTTGGTCTATGAAACATGACTAGGAAAGCAACTATTCTGAATTGATGGACATAAGTGTGATGGGAAGATTTAATTTTTTCCTTTTATGTGATTCACTGGTCGACCAATTGTTTAATATCTTTGTGATATTACAATTATGAATACATAACGAGATTGCGCAATTTTGGCATACCGAGGGGATTTAGTATGCTAGAGTATTAAAGTAAATTAAATATGGGATACAATGAACATATGTTGAGTTCTCTTGTAAATGATTGCAATTGAGCATCTCTTGCCTGGGTTAGCAATTGAGATATGTTTTTGGCTCTCCGAATGTTTTTTTTTTAGATATGTTCATGGTCACACGGTATATTTGTCTGTATGATTGGAGATATGTGATTGTTCATTATTTCTTTGTTCACTACTCTGCTGTCTCGATGTCGTCCCATCATGTGCGAGTGGGAGATGTTAGACGGGTGGGCGCCCAAGATGGGCCGACCCGACCCGACCCACACATGGTAACCACTTGGTGGTTACCATGCACGTTTGGGAACTCCTCAATCGTTCCCAACTGCAGTATATATAACAATAAAAACTGCTGTTGTAAGATACGATGAATGCGATTGATTTTCGAATAAGAAGAGATAGAAAAAGCAGTGAGTGTGTGTGAAAAACTAGAAAACAAAGAACAACAAAAAATCGTTGAACAAATCCGAAAAGAACAAATATACTGTGACTTGAGAAAGATTTCCGTTCGTGATTTCTTTCCGACCTGTGACGTGATCCAACACTTGTTTATTCCGCTGCATATTCGAACAAGGTAAGTTTTATTGACTTCTTTCGAATTACTTTCAATTTCTATACTAGTAATAACGTAACAATAAACATTCGTAAGTGACTTGGTAACTTAATACTCAGTTCAATTCATATATTTTGGGCTAAATATCTATTTAGTCCATTTATTTTATAAAATACCCACATTTGTGTTATTTGTTATGTTACAGTTAAAAATTACTATTTGTTTACTTTTACAATAATTTCCTTAAAATTGGTTGATATAAGACGTGGGCTAAGCAACAATCTTGAGAACATCAATAAAATGGAAAAAAAGTTAACTTACTTGGCACTTATCTTCCATTAGTCAACATTATAAGAGTGTTATTGTAAAAGTTAATAAAAAATAATTTCTAACCATTGCATAACAAAAGGTATAGGTGTTTCAAAGTTTTTCCCAAAATACAATGATTAAATAAGTATTAAGTCTAAAATATGGGGTCTAAATAAGTATTTACCGATTACATAAAGGAATCATTAGTATTTAACTACTTGAATTTTTTCGGAATGACAGGTTAATAACCATTTTAGCCAGTGACTTCAATATACACTAGTGGAGGTATGCGAAAAAATTTGTTTTGTGATCCACCAGACAAACCCCAGTGGATAGATGGTTGCTTCTGAAAATTGTGTATTTTCGAACTTATTAAGTTCAAAGTTAGAGGAACCATTGATAACATCCCTTAAATACATGTACCTTGGGTTAGTAAGGCATTCGAAACTCCTTCAACTACCTCAAGAAAATGACAGTTTGAATATGTTTTTCTCACCAAATTCTCGATGTAGGTCTGCATATATAAAATGAGAGAAAAAAAATTACTAAGATTTTTTTTTTTTGTCTGAACCACGAGGTGGTCCTGAGTAGGCCCCAACTGTGGGAGACACCTTAAGTCTGTACCATAACCCAAACTAGTTCCCGCTCGCACCGGGTCGGCCCGTAAGGGATAAAGTGCTAGCCAAAGTGGTGACTCCATACAAGAGCAAGACTTGAACCCCTTACCTCTTTTAAGGAGTGAGAGTGCCGAACCACTCACACCAGAGGCGGATGTAGTGTAGGACCAGAGCCCGAACCACTCACACCAGAGGCGGATGTAGTGTAGGACCAGAGCCCCCACTGAAAAAAATACCTCTTTTTGTTTAAAAGAAAAATTAATAAATTTTTAAATAATCCCTATCAAATTATCAAATAGCCCCATTCTTCCAGCTTCTATAACCACAGTAAAGAGAACATTTTCAGCAATGAAAATTGTGAAGAATGAACTTTAAAATCGGATGGAAGATGAATGGATGAATAATAATTTGATTGTTTATGTAGAAAAAAAATATATTTAATGGTGTTAATAATGAGTATGTTGCACAACGTTTTTAGAATATAAAATTGCATAAAGAACAATTAAAAATGTGTTATAAAAAAGTTTATATATTCAAATTTCAATTTTTATATTTTATTGTTATTTAATTTAATCCCCGATAAATTATTTTTCTAAATCCGCCACTGACTCACATCAACCAACTTTGGTTAAATTACAAAGATTTTTTACTTGCGTATTACAAATAACGGGTTATATTATTATAAATAAGCATGCTTTAATTGATGTTTGGAAAGTCAACGTTTGAACAGAATTCATACCCCATTAAGGCTAGGGAGATCGCGAGTAAGGAATGTTTGGCCATTAATCGTTGCCCTAACAACTTGACAAATGGGATTTAAGAACATGAAGCTATGGGATTTAAGAACATGATGCTATTCTGCCCACGGAATATAAAAAGCTTGTTGCCCATAATACATGTTCTTGCATGCTTCATCGTCGCCTCCCACATTTTCTCTGACATTCCAGTGCCCAAAATCTGACACAAATTTATATAATGAAATTAATTGGATTCTAATTTAAGATAGACTTAGAAGTGGATATATAAGAAATTTAATAGGAAAATTAAGATTTATATAATGAAATTAATTGGATTCTAATTTAAGATAGACTTAGAAGTGGATATATAAGAAATTTAATAGGAAAATTAAGATTTATTTACCCTTCTAAGCTTCTGGGGTTCCACAATAGGCATTTTCAAAAAGTCTTGAACTATTTTAATCCCTGAAGCTGTCAGTTTTTTGTAGAAAGTTCCACCTCTCCCAATCTTCTCAAGATGCCATACTTCATCCTCTAGCATTTGTGGATGATGCTTCTTGTACACTTTGTCGTGGAAAAAATTAATTTTATTACAGGGTACTTAAGCAATTAATTAATCATTATATATTCAAGTATCTATATTCACATTCTCCTCGATGATCTTTGACAACAAAAGCTTCAGTAATGGCTTCGCATATTCTAACACCATGATAATTCCCCTGTGCCACCTTTGCACTAATTCTGAATTTTCGGCTCCTGATCCAGCTTGAGTTGTCCGTAAACTCAATATCTTCAAATGGTGCAACCCCGTTTCTGATCGTTACGTTGACATCACGGGTGAGCAACGGCCGCTTCCCGGTTCTTTCCTTCACAATGTTGCTTTCAAACACTTCTCGACTCCAATCATCGTGGTCCCCCGGAGGAAAGTCTCCGTCCAGAACCACCATCACTATTTTGATTGGCTGAGAGAGATTGGCAGGAGCAATACGGTCACCTGATATTGTCTCTACAACAACAATTTGAAGAGGGTTGTTTTCGATGTCGGTGATTTTGCTACCAGTAAAGACATTCTCAACAAAAGGGAATTACCAAATCATTAACTCTCTCTTTTTAATCTTTCTTTATCTTTCTTCACATTCTCTCCCTTTCTCTTCCTCGATCGTCTTCTTCAACTATTTTTTATTTTAAGAAAAAAATGTTTTATATATCAAAACAGTTTCTAATTAACTTTTACACTCAACAAATTAATACACACACACACACATATGCCTACATACATTAGTGTTGTTGATGTTGTGAATTATGATGAATCATATAATGATGTCATTCTGACATACACAAGTAGTGAGAATCAACATTATTATGTAATACGCTACATTGAGAATCAAAATCGTTATATGATACACGTAGGAGAACTAAGATTTTGGCTTCGAAGTGGATAAAAATAAAAATATGATAGACTTAAGAGAAGATGATAGAAATATTATACACTTTAGGGGCTCAAACATAAATTTTACATGGAAATAGGCTAAATTTCAATAACGATCCTTAACCTTTTGAAATTTCGCAAGCAAACATATATATAGGACAAAAATTAATATCCTTTATGTGCATGTAAATTTAGAAATTGAATACCTCATTTCTAATATTTGACTATTATCATTGTATATCATTAAATTGTTATATAAACTATCTCTTGAGCAATTGGAGGTTGAAATATCCGTCCCATCCATTTCATATTTTTCAAAAGATTCAAAAACTTTAGTTGGGATTCCTAGCTACTCTAAAAAATCTCACTATATATAAGAGAATAACAAAAGTGGATTTATTGGTAAAATTTGGTAAATCATCCTTTTTAGGGGTAATAGGAAGTAACAGTTTATGATCCATTGTAGATCACTTATAGGGGATTAGGGGTATTGAATTTTGACAATAAAGTATAAATTTACTTTTTGGATTAGATTGGAAATTCTAAGGAATGAGAATCTTGA
Organism: Citropsis articulata; assembly: GCA_030449925.1. Taxonomy (NCBI): domain Eukaryota; kingdom Viridiplantae; phylum Streptophyta; class Magnoliopsida; order Sapindales; family Rutaceae; genus Citropsis; species Citropsis articulata. The sequence continues at coordinate 1,640,813 of JASUUH010000101.1, read as the reverse complement.
GATTGGAAGTGTAGAGTGGGAGTGAAAGTAAGTTGTTTACTTAAATTGGAATGAGAGTGTGGAGTAGAAATCAGAATCTCACTTATGTGTTAACTTTATCTTGGGTTAGGAATGAAATGTTTTAAAATTATAATTCTACCCTTATTTAAAGAAATGTAGTTTTTAATTAGAAAGTGGATAAAAAAGAGCATATTTCTAAAATAAACTATTTATTTTATTGTTAATTTTAATCATATAAGTTAATTATTATTAATGTTCTTAATTATGTAAATCACAAATTTTTTGTTAATTTTAATTTTAATTATGTGAATTCAAATTTATTGATAAGACCAACACAAATGAAACATTATTGTTGATAACATAGTACAAAATTAATATCTTCTAGAATTACCTATTTATTATTATTAATTATTAATATTAAATAAATATGATAATATTATATATTTTCAAATAAAGATATCATATAGTAATATTACTAATTCTATATGAATATAATAATAGTATTTTCTACTAATTTTAATTTAGTTACAATGTAAATTATTATTTTTAATAAATGTAATACTATTAAATAACATAATGAGATTATTTAAATAAATATGATATTAATATTTTTAAATGAATGTAACATTATTTTATTTAATACATATAATTATATTATATTTAACATTGTATTTTAATAAATATAATTATGTTATATTTAAAGGGAATGATAAAATAGGAGTGGAATTCACTCCCACCTTCTCCCATGGGAGTAGGAATCTCACTTCTTACTCTAAATGTAGGTGGAACCCATAAAGTAGGATTCTCATTCAATCTTTACTCCTACTCCAATAAGTAAATACACCCTAAATAAGGACGTTAAGTGAAATTAATCATTCATCTTCTTAACAAAATCCAAAAAATATGGTTCTTTTTCTATAAGTTAAAATTTAATGGCAACTCAATTTTCTTTACATTTATTTGGTGAGTTTTGAATCTTATACTTTTTATTTCAACACGAAATTTTACTAACTAAACTGGTTGCCACCCATTAAAGGTATGACTAATCAGTTATGTAATTAGCCACATATGTGCTAGTTATTCTATAAAGACCGTGATATAAATAAAATTAAAATATATGTACAAGTGCAAGTCACTCATCAATTGAGTGGTGAATAATTGATATTCTCTTATTTTCTCTTCTAGCTCGAATCTTTAAGTCTTTGCATGTTGTGTATGTGTATTTATACCCTTTTATCTTTTTTTTTTTTTCTTTGATTTAGATTTTTGGGGTAAACTTCAATTAGAGAGACCAACGGTTGATGATCTGACAAGGGGGAGCACGAGGTTTATTGAGAAAAATAGAGCATTTTATTTAAAAGGCAGATTTGGGAATACCTACAGTATTATTTGATTTCCAATTATTCTTAAACTACTTTTAAATGGGGAATCTTTGAAAACGGGTTTGATAAGGACTTTTGAGGTGTGTGAAGTAGCACACATCTTTTCGCATATGGACGCAGAGTTTGAGGCCCAAATGTTTGGGCTTCCTTGTTAATCTCAAATAGCTCTCTCACGGGTTAATTGGTATGAACTTGAGTGTTTGAATCTGAGTCTGACATAAAGGGCGAATTAAATATTGTGAGGGCTGTTACTTGGATAATGTCCTTCACATAAAGCCAAGTCGGTGAGGACAAGTGGGTTATCTTCAGATTAAAAAAACAACCACTTGCAAAGTTGCAATGCACTTTTTGTGGCGGGCTTGTCCATTTTGATGATGATAAAATTAAAACACACATTAGAAGAAGAGGTAAAAATTCATTGGCAGCATACAGTCGATCCTATCAACTGAATTGTAAGCCAAAAAAGGTAAAATATATCAATTTTATTGAGGTTTAAAGTAAATAGGGGAAAACTAGTCATCTAATTATGTTAATCTCTAAACGAGATTTTAAAATTTTTCAGTTTACATTGCATTTCACTGTGAATTTGAATTTAGTGCTATTATGATTGGTATTTATTTGATAAATATACATAGGCAATTAAAAATTTGAATTGTACTTGATTAGAAATCTTTAATGGATTAACACGAGTCTCAAATTCATACCATCGAGAAAGACTTATAAATTACACAGCGAATGTGTTGAAGGAATTCCAAGTACATTTGCAGTTTGTTTCATGCCATCCATCTGCCTATACATTTCAAAACAGCAGGCAGGGAAAAAGGAAAATAAAAAAGAAAGCAATTGGGAGGAGACTTGCCTTTACAGCAAAAACCATCACATCCTTGATCTTCACAACCCAATGCCAAAAACACTTTACCCTTGGCTTGACTCTAGCTGACTAGACTTTTGTATCCCTTTATTTCCTTTCCATATGTACAAGGAGACATACATCATAAATATTCTTCTTCCGAAAACTTCAGCTCGTTCTAAAAGGCGAATTTGAAATTAGGCACTTCTCATTGAATGCACGTTTTAAAACCTATGAAACGTTCGCACCTGATAATTTTTATATCACAAATAACGTGTCGTTGATCAGTATCGCTAAATCAATTCCCATTGATGAAGGACCTTGAAGTAGTTAAATCGCCATCATCAGATGATTCCGAGATGCTGTAACCAATTCCAGGAGCACTACTTATGTATGCAGACTGAATTTGCCAATCGTTGCTTCCAAATTGCGTATTATTAGTACTGCTGCTTACCAGGAACCCCACGTCCAGAGATTTATCACTTGCGGAACCATTTTGTTGAAATGGTTTGATCATGCTCTGATTATGATTCGGATATTGATCCACCAAATCACCTATATATAAATTCTCAATTAACAAGTTGTTAATATAGGACCAAAAATTCTGCAATGGCAAGTAATTATCTAATTGAAAGTCGTAGTGAGAAATAAATATATACCTTGTGTTAACAGGGCCATCTCATTCAAAACTCCTTCGGCTACCTCTAGTTCACGCCAATTAAAATACGCTTGTCTCACCGTATTCTCGATATAAGTCTGCAAAATCCAAAGAAATATTAGTAAGAGTTTACATTTAATGTTACAAGTCACGCATATATTATAAAAAAAAATCAATTTTATACCCTATTAAGTTTAGTGAGATCGCGAGTAAGGTACGTTTGGCCATTAATCACTGCCCTAACAACTTGACAAATGGGATTTAGCAGGATGATGCAATTATGTCCCCGAAAAATGTACAGCTTGTTGCCCATAACACATGTTCTTGCGTGCTGCATTGTCACTTCCCACATTTTCTCGGACATGCCAGGGCCCAAAATCTGAAGAAAATTAATAGTAGGAAATTAGATTATAAAACTTAAGGTAGATTTTGATTTGGATATAAAGGAAATCTTATTTGAAAATTAAAAATTAAATATGTACCTTTCTGAGTCTTTGGGGCTCCACAATGGACAATTTCAAAAAGTCTTGGACTGTTTTAATGCCTGCAGTGGAAAGCTTTTTGTGGAAAGCTCCGTCTTTCCCTATCTTCTCAAGACGCCATACTTCATCTTCTAACATTGGTGGATGATGCTTCTTGTACACTTCATATATATGGAACAAAAATATATACTAATATTAGTTAATTATTTATTCAAGCATACATAAGACAATTTGATGAGAATAATGTAATTGCAAGTCTTAAATGAAATGCCATTTGGACAAAATGAATCCTTGACTCAGACAGACATAAGACACAAGGTTTTAACAAAAATCTCATGTAATTGGTTAATCTAAAACTTTAAATGTAAGATAATAGAAGATTTTTAAAAAAAAAAATTCAAGTCAAAATATGATGATTGTGTGTTCCTGTCATTATTGATGCTGAGATCCATGAAAAGTTCTATATGACCAAAACTAAAACTTAATAAACCGTTGACTGAAGACTACATCAAGCCTGCCAGATGTAGATGGATTATAGCAATTTTTTTCCCCCTAAAATACTTCATTGGCCTTTGGGAACAGCTTTGTAAATCCGTTTTATACTGCGGTCATCTAAGTTCGAATAATAATAATTAACATGTAAAAATTGGTTTTAACAGGCGAGGTTACATTTAAACTTTTACGAAAACTTCTCTCAAAAACAAAAGCTATGGAGAAAAGTATCAATCTCCCTTTACTTATGACATCAGACGGTGAGGATAATCACCATATGGGGACTTAACAAGTGGCTCTATGATTGCATCAATGGGACCCCATAAGTTTGGCATAATTGTAAGCACAAACAATAAAGTAATGGAACTGTAGCTTTTTGTTTGACTGGACTTGATTGAATAGTTTGAATGGAGAAAGGGAAATGCTATTACTCTAATCTAAAATGATGATGAGATATGGTGATGTTCAACTGTTCCATGTGGTACCGCCAATTCCACTGGAGATTAAAAGCCTAGATTAACCAATAATTGTTGGGTTGCTAACTTCTAATGTTGAATTATATGATAAGCACAGCATATAGACTCAAATATGGACCCTAAATTAACACACACGTACCTATGTACATGCATACACACATATGTGTTTTGTGTGTGCGTACGTACACACATGCAGAAACGTGTATAACTACGCATATATGTATAATCTATCAAAAAATATTTACTAGAGTTTTCAACAAGTTTTAATTTGTAATATAATTAATTTTTTTCTTTGAGAAAAGCATCCAACAGAATAGAGTGTATAAAGAAGGAATACTCAAAGATTTGAGATCCATTTCAGACAGGAAGCTGTCTGAAAATACAGACAGGCTTATTTGGCTTATGTGTAGAAAACCAGACAAACGAAAAAGGAGGAAGAGAGAGTAGACGTGTGGGGTTTTGCAAACACAAGGGGGGTTTGACTAAAGACATATATTTGCATAGTAATATATCATTGACTTGAATACAAACGATGATGAGTAGTTATCCCCAACCCTCTATTAAACAAAGACAACGGGATCTTAAGATTACAAATTGATAATATATAAAAGTCATGTGAAATACAATTTTAGTGAAAGGACGTGAACTAGTTGACTAACACATCATTAGAAGTATAATTAAAAGGGAGCAAACTAATTATTTTAACATAAATGCCAATTATTCTATGTGTTTGTGTGTGTGTGTGTGTGTGTGTGTGTGTGTGTGTGTGTGTGTGTGTGTGTGTTTGCATATATATTGACAAAACAATTAGATGATATGTTCATGAATTAATATGTAAGTAAAGATGAGATATATTTGCTTACATTCTCCACGATGATCTTTGACAACAAAAGCATCAGTAATGGCTTCACATATTCTAACACCTTGATAGCTCCCACGTGCCACTTTTGCACCAATTCTGAATTTGCGGCTCCTAATCCAGCTGGAATTGTCCGTAAACTCGATGTCTCCGATCGGCGCAACCCCGTCTCTTGCCGTGACATACACGTCACCGGTGAGCAACGGCCGCTTGCCGGTTCTCTCCTTCACGATATTGCTTTCAAACTCTTCTGGGCTCCAATGATCCCGGTCCCCTGGAGGAAAGTCTCCATCAAGAACAACTAATTCTATTTTGATTGGCTGAGGGAGACTGGCCGGAGCAATAAGGCCGTTCGATCTTGTGTCGACAACAACAATTTGAACTGGGTTGTTTTCGACGTCGGTGATTTTGCTTCCGGTAAAGATGGGGAGTGAAAGTTTTTGACTGAAAATAAGCTTGAGGCTTGATGGCTCAAGGGCTTGAATGCGCAATGAAGAAGACCTTGTTAATGAACGGCAAGGATTGTATTTGCTTACGCCACGCTGCACTTCTTCATTCACCTGATCATATCATAAAGTAAACCATGAGAACTATTACCACAAATTATAACCAATATTTAGTTATATTTATATTTACTTAAGATATATATATATATAGGTAAATATATTATTTCATGTTGCCTTAGGGTTTATGTGAATACAAGCAAAATAGTTGTTACAGATGCAAATACATATTAAACATGCACTGATTAGAATATTTATATGAATACTTAAACTAAAATTTGTTTTTATTAAAATAATTCTGCTACCATTCTTACGGTTGTGTTGTACAGATTAATATTAAACCCCATTAATTGTTAAAGAAAATAATAGTAGTTCAGATTAGATCTTTATAATTTTAAAGATACGATTCTGCAGTCACCAAGATTTCGTAATATTAGAGCTTAGCAAATACCACTCGTCTAAGCAAAGGCTCTAACGCCGAAAAAAAGTTCTGAAAGGAATTCACCATGACTGCTTCTCCAATTACACTGTCACATAAAAAAAGGAAAAAGCTTAATTGAAAAGCATGATTAATTATAATTAATTCAATTTCATAAGAGAAAATTAACTCGATCAAAAGAAAAAAAAAAAAAGAAGAAGAAATTAAGTTACTGAAAAAATTTGATTACATACGAAGCAAAAGAAGGTCTAGTCCTGGTTCGTTTTTCAGGAGGCTCTTCCGGGTCGGATCCATTAAGAAACCGTTTAGCAGCCATTTTTTTTCCTCCTCTAGCTAAAGAATCAGAATCAACACAAGAAATCTAGCAGCTGAGTAAAGAAATTAAAGAGAGAGAGAGCGAGAAATGAAAAGGAAGTTGTTGGTTTAGGGTTAGGGAAGAAATGGGGGGGTTTATGACAAAGATTATAAAGAGTATAAAGATTGAATACTTGTTATAAAATAATATAGATGAAGCTTCGAGGAATGATAACAGAAGCAACTTAGCAAGTGTTTAATTTGTAATGACCTAATGCAGATGATGTATCGACTTTGACGTCAACACTACTCCTGAAAGTCAACCAAATCATCATCTCCTTCCTCTAAAGTTGAGCTTAATCATATGAAAATTATTTTGGATTCAGTGTTAACTTAAATTTTGTGTCGATTTTTTAATAAATTATTAATGAATAAAAAAATTGTATATGTAATTATATTTTACTTGTATATTTCTATAACACTGAAACTCGGGTGACGTAGAAATTTTAAAAGATTGGCAAATTTATATAATTAGTAAATATAAATTCCTTTTGAATGTACCATGCAGAGGATAGAGAATACTTCAAATGGAAAAAATTGGCAGGAACAGGAAAAAACCGCCCCACGTGAAAATTGGTCAAAAGTTTTTTATTTCTGAGAAGGATCATATTGCTATCAGGCCATAATGCTAATGGGTCCGCGGTACTTTTGTTAACTATCTATAGCCATACGATTTGTGTACACGTGTTTCGCTTTCACCTACACCACCATCATGACCAACTTGATTGATAATTTGATTACAAACAAATTGAGGAGGCTTTTGCTCTGTATAGCAATCAAGAAAGTCTTTACAAGTCTTGTGCTTTTATGTACAATTCATCAACTCTATCAACTCAATTAATACCACCCGAATTATGGAATTTTTCCTTCAATAAATGGACCATTTATTTTTGTATTGCTTCCTTTTGTGAAGCTACAAGAGAGATGATGCCTAAATATGTGTTACAATCAGTCTAAGACCAGTCATTAAAAGATATTTATTTTTTTTCTTTGGGGCAAATGACTTACTACTTTCCGGGAAACTTTGGAAGCGTTTCCTAGCAAGTTAATGCCAGTCAAGAGGGGCCCAATTGTTTCTTGCTAAAAGTTTAATTGACCATGATTCAGGGAAGAATTTAAAAAAAAAAAAAAAAAAAAAAGAAGGAAAATTACCAAAATTATGACCATTGGGGGCTTTTTGTTTTATCCTTTATACCCTTTTGCTCGGTTTCACTTTCCCTACCACCAAAGCTTTCAATTACTAATCCAGGTCCTTGTGTAAAAAGTTTCATTTCTTTTTCAGCAAATAGTGGCACGTTTTCTAGAAGTGACAATTACTGCCGTTGAAGTAGTGATCTTTCCCTTCAAAATCTTTAATTTTTTTTTTTAAAAAAAAAAGTTTGAATGGGAATGACACCTCATTCACTAAGTACCAACTATAATCTTTTATTATTAATTATCAGTTTCAGGCATATTCATGGTCAATTGTGTTGTGAATTTGGAGATAATGAATATTATTATGTTAACAATTATTTGATAATGATTTCTAAGTAAGAAATACTCAAATAGAGATTGAAGAAAACAAGCAAAATAGCTTGAGTAAGGAATTGAAAGTGTGTTCATTTATTAGCAAAAAAATACTATTTATGATTAATTATCAGTTTTTGGCATATTCATGGTCAATTGAACTATGTTCAAGAATAAAGTATAAATTATAAAAAAAAATTTGAAAACCACTCTAGTAAAGATTTTTCAATTATACATCCAATTAAAGAATGAAATAAATTAATGCGAAATTACAAATAATCGAACAATCAAATATTTACTTATCAAATAATCAACACAAAAACCCCAAAAAAAAAATCATGTATTAAAATCAATTGAATCCCATGACCTTAGGAGCAAACCTTAGCAACCTATCAAGAGCATTGGGCAAGAACTTTCTTGCAAACAAGAAGCAAATATTAGTCCTTTTCCCATTGTACTCACAATGGCTACCACTCCTTAGCCTCTTCAAAAACTCAATTGTCACATCTCTTCTTTGAAATTTAGCAGGGTGAGGTCCTCCCTTGGACCAATCAACCCATGTCAAGCTTCTATTTGAGTTCCTCTTCCAAAATTTCACACTCACAAATGTTGGCAGGTAATGTTCATCAGCGTAGCATGAAGCCTCGCAATGTCTTTTGAATGTCACGAAATATTTTTTATCGGAAATTACCTCCAGGGCGAGGGCCCGGTCCATCTCGAACCACTGCGAGCCCTTTCGCCATTGTTCGAGCCGGATCACGGGCCTCATTCGACGGTTGTACCGGCCTCGGCCCACTGGGCCTGGTAAATCGTAGGCCTCAACGAAAGTCTTGCCCGCGTTTATGAGATAGTGGTAGATGGTTGAGAAGTTGAATAGAGGAATGCACGACTCTGATAGGAGAACAAAACGTTGGTTGGTGATATCAAGTAGAGCATTGGCTAGCAGGCGACGTTCTGCTTCAAGCATGCTAAATTTTCCCCATTGCACCTCCTACATTGTCGAATTAGGGAAAAAAAATTAATATTTGGGGTCCAATGAAATTTTAATGTTCATGGGTCCAACACACAGGCCCAAGATTAATTTAGGGGAACTTATCTTTAACGAATATTAGAGAGAAGCCACTTTTCACTTTTCAGTTTTCCTTACATTTGTTTTCGTTTTTGTGTTTTTTTTTTTTAATCTAAATTGATATGAATTAATATGAATTCTGAATAAAATTAAATATTTGAATTTGAATAATTTTTTTTTAATCTTCCATGATAAGCATTAAGTTAATAAGTTGTTTGTTTTTTCTAATTTAAAAAGTTTTTTCCTACTTAAAAAGTCTCAAAATCAATATTTTTACATTTGTGCTCTTACACATTTTAAATGCTATATTAGTAACAAATATATCAATGCACATAAAAAAGATAGTATTTTATCCTAACATAAATCATGTTCAAGTGAATACACCCCTCTAATATTATCTATTAGAACATTTTAACAAATTTGTGTTGGTAGTTTTTGATGTATTACATGAAAAATATTCATAAAAAAATTATAAAGATAAATAATGCTAATTTAAAAATATAAAAAGATAAAAAGAAAATTTGGTTAATAACCTAATGATTAAAATTTTAATAAATTGAAAAAAAATACTTAGTTGATTGAAATTAAGTCATTAAGTTAATTAAAAAAAATTACCCCTTTAGTTTTACAATTTATCTCTTAAAGTTTTTAACAACACTTCATTGTTTTTAATTAAAAAAAAAAAAGTACTTAGTGTGGCCGAGATAAATTTTCCTATGAAAGTTTTGACATCAGACATCAACTAAACATTATAAAAAGTGTAGGAAAGTGATTAAGTCTAATAACTTTAGGGGAAAATTGTTATTTCCCGAGTAAACTTTTACTCCTTCAAATTCTTACTTAATCTCTTTAATTTCTAGCAACCTTTTGCTTCATGTCTACACTTCTTTTCTTTTGTGCAAGTAGGCTTGGAGAAAGCATGAAGAAAGGAATGTTAAAAAGTGGAGCAATAATGTAAAAGAAATGGAATCAGGAACTCTCTGAAAAGAGTTTTTGAATAAGTTGGAAAAGGAGTAGAATCAAAGTAATGCTTGAAACTCTAACAGTGCAAAAGCAAAATAGTCAAATAATGTTCCTTTTTTTTTTTCTAATTGGAAAAACGGATTTTTTTTTTCTTTTTTAGAGCATAACAAGAACACATATGAGAAACTACTCCTCTCAGAATTTAAGTTTACAAAATAATGATAAATGAAAGCAAATTATGCAAAAATGGTTCAATCATCTACAGCCATTTTTTTTAATTACAAATAAAAGAAAAATTTTCCACTAAAAACTAAGACAAATTGTAGGAAAATTCAAAACAATTTCAAGGTAATTGCAATGACCAAACGACCTTTACTTTGTTGAATTTTGACTCATCCTCTACAAGAAGAGAGAGAATCTATCTAGCATGAAAGTAAAGGGTATTCCAGCAGTCACGTTCCCATGTGATGAAGATGGACGTACTATGTCCTTATTTGTATTGTAAGAACATAAAAAATAATGGATCTAGATGTCACAGCAAATTGATATACTTCTTCCCTCTTTCTCTTTGAGCTATGGTTCTGAGGAATCCATTTACTTCGTTGATACTGTAAGAATGAACTCTCCAGTATTCTAGAGGCACTTGGACTTTTATTCTTAGCAAAATATTTATTCTTCATATTTTTTAGCTTTGGATGGATTTATTCTTCATGCGTTACAATTTATAAACGACTAGAGTAACATGAAATTAATGCCAATCCATGCTATGCATGTGTTCCACTTGTTCTTACAATAAACCACCAATTTCGTGTTAAATCTTTTAAATCCTAAGGTCAGATTCTTAGTTTTTAAAAATATTTTATCTTTCAATCAAATTCCTCGATGCAAGCACGTTCTTATCATGGCTTCTCATGTCACAATTTCATTGGCCTATATACGTTAATATCAGAGGTAACACGAAATAAATTATTAACGAGAGAAGTTGTTAAAAAATCGTGACCTGAACCGGACAGCGTGATCACCATATCACCAACATTCATGTCTTTCAAGTAAATCTGGAGTATAATGTATAATTTTAAAATTAATTAATTAATCGATTTATGTGTTTAATTAATGATCTTTGATTTTTTCCTTTATTAATTACTATATACAAACATGTAGCTAGTCCAGTTCCCTACTGAACCAGCTTATCCCTCTAAGTGTTACATATATATATGGATGCATTAATTGCGACAATATAATAAATTTATCCCAATCTTAGAAACTGACCGACGATTGAGCTTCTCAAAGGAGTGAAGAAATGAAAAACCGTTGGTATTATCATAATATTTCACCGCAATTAATTTTTTGGAGTAACCTATTAATTAATTTATGAACATTTAAGGATTCCGTAAAAAGAAAATTAAATAAATAAATTATGCATGGAGTACTTGTAGGGATAATGATCTCAAATTAATAGGTAAAAATGAAAAAGAAAATATAAATATTGTTATTTACTAACCTTGCTTGGGATTCTCCGGCCATGAAAGACTGAACTTTGAGGCACTGTTTCATTGAAGGATGGACTTGAATGAACATAAATGGAGTAAAGCCCTTCATGTCCATGAAAGAATTTTTCCCAAAGAGGCGCCAAGGTCACAGCACCTCTTGTTAAAAACAAGAACGCAACTTTTGGGACACGCTTGAATGGATACTCATGAATGCGAGGAGCCATTGATGCCCTCCACAGCAACTCTTCTTCAGTCATATCATGCATGGCATTATTATTATTAGGCCGCAGCGAAACGTAGTCGTTTAACCCTGTTCGAGTGGCGGTCACTGTTGTTTGATTTCTTGTTGTCGTAATACGATGTAAAGTTGGCGACGAAGGTTGTATATTTGGTTGAGGAGATGATGATGATGATGAAGAAGAAGAAGAAGGTTGGTGGAGTTGATCATCAAAGCTGAACAAGGAAATGTTTTTGAGATGGAAACTTAGGGCTATGCCTAGGGCTACACCGAAGCCGAAGAGAACAAAATATGAGAAGAGATTAGTGAGATGCATTTGGAGATTCAAGAACAACTTTGTGATTGAAAATGGTGGTGGGTGTTGCTGCTGCTGTTGAATTGTGTTCTTCATTGAGAGAGAGATATTGAAGAACGAATGCGTGTTAAATTGGAATAGAAATAAATGTCTGGGTTTAAAGGTTTATATATGTATATGGATAAGGGGATTCATTGTAAGTTGTAAGCTTCAAGAACCTTGTGCCAACTGCCGACCCTGTAAAATATTCTTGTGAGGCGTTCAATATACAATAGTGTGTACGAATAAGAAGATTGGCACATAATATTTTTGTCAAAATTATTTAATGAAAGATTAATTGTGGAGAATCCTAAACTTGCGATTATCAATAAACAAATATCAAATATGTATTCCATTTTTTGATAAATTTTCTCAAGTCAACAATGCAAACTTGGGGGAGTTGAATAAAGAGTAACCGGACAGATTTTATTCAAGCTAGGGGCGCATAATGGATCTCAAGTCTTCGAATGAGATACAGAAGCGCAAAAATTTACCCATTCTAAGCCACCAACATTAGCACAATTAATATTAATATGAAATCTAAGCCACCGACATTAGCACAATTAATATTAATATGAAAGACAGAAGCATCAAAACAATAAAACTACTCTTTTGTTCCTACTTTGAACTTTCGATTCGTACCTCCCGAAACAAGGGCAAGGACTTGTTCAAACGGTTAATACTTTCGCAATTATAAATGTTAGAATGGTTTGGTAAGGGATACGTAGTTGTTGGCGCTCATTAAATCAAGTCCAATGAAGCTCAACTTAGATAGTTACTCTAAAGAGGGAGAGGCCAACTCCAAATATTTGGTTACCTCAATATCCTAGTGACATTTTTTTATTTCTCATTCAATTTTCTGAAAGTACCACTTCTTGCTAATATTTGATTACCTCTGACCCAGCTGCCAACCCCAAATGAAATGAAAAACAAAGTACCTGTATGGGGAAGAATTAACTGATGATAAAGACGGGCCAAAATGTTGCAACAGTCAGCCAATTTATCTAATTGGTTAGGAGATTACTGAATAATGCATTGTGCCCTTTAAAATCTCAACAAAATATGCACAACGTGATCAGAAACAAGGCATTATCCGGCAACTAATGAATATAACAAAACTATGATCAGATTTCTGTTCAACAAGTTGTGGATCAATACCAGCATCTTCTGGAATTATATTGTGTCAGGGAACACTACAATGAATATCAACAAGCTAATAACAATCAATCTCAAATGTTGAAACTTTTTACTGAATAAATCAAATTCACAAAGTATGAGATGTAAAACCACTCCCAAAGATAAAACTTCAAAACAACCAAAGGCCCCAGCCGAAAAAAAAAATGTATAAATCTACAGAAGAACTAACCTCACAACTCAAGGTGTTAGAATACAGGAAACAATATTAACCGATTTCCATTGAATTAAAAAATTTAGTGCTACAAAAGGAAATCAGGAATCACTGGTGTTTGTGCAACCGCATTTAAGGGCTCATCAGCTCTTTGGCGAGCTTTATGCTTACCACGGTGATGATTACTCTTCTGCTTTTCTTTCTGACCATTGTCTTCTTTCTCTTCACCATCCTTCCCTTGACCTTTTTGTCTTCTCTCTTTTCCATGACTGCGGTGTTTGTTTCTTCTTGAGCTAGTGTTGACATGATCAGGCATCTTCTCACCTGGCACATTTTCTTTTGTTTCCAGAGAAAGATCAGTATTCAATTTCTCCTTCCCTTTGCTCTTGCCAGATGGATTCTCAGAGCGGTTACTTCTTGATGAACTAGGTACACCATCATTGCCTAAAAGAACATCCCGCACAACACCTGAGAGCAAATCACCCTTCAGCTCAGGCTTCTTGGCTGCTATAGATATCTCATCTCCATCTAATTTTAGCACCACAGGCCTAGGCTTTGCCTGGTTTGGCTTTTTCTTTGGGGCAATTGACTGTTCTGTGAGCTTAAGTAGATCTTCCGCATCATCATTGAGCTTATCCTGTGACATAGGGTCATTGGCAGGAGGATAATCATTTGATGCAACTTCACTCTTCTCCGATGCAAGATAATACAAGCCATGCCGTTTACGGTGTTCAGCAAGCAAAGAAGTGGACTCATGTGATGGTTCAGTCTCATCTTTGATCTGGAGGTTAGTTGTGGAAATATCAACAGCTTCCCCATGAGGACTACTGCTGAGAGAAAATGAACTTGACAAAGGCAATTGGATGTCGCCACAGATTGTTTCCAAGTCAGCTAGGTTTTCCTTAAGCAGTAATCCATCCGGTACAGGAACCCTATCCTGTGCACTTGTTGAGACTGGACCAAGCTCCTCAGAAAAGGCATCCCACATCAATTTCACAACCCTAGCAGCTTCTGTTTCAGCCCTCACTAAATTCTCTTCCCCCGGGACTACAGGATTCAGAATTTCTTGCTTAATCAAATCAGTGAACCCAAGTACATTCCTTGCTCTCTCTTGTATTTCTACATCATGGCTTCGTGACAGTGGACCCAGAGCTAGTTCAACTGTATTAAACAGGTTTACAATAGATTCTTGTGTGAAACCGTTCCTTCCCAGAGAAGCAGATATAAATGCCTGACTGTTAGAAACAGTTGCATCCCCACCATTTTCAATAGAAAGATCTCCAAATGATTGATTTATATTTCTTGGGTTGAAGCTATCATGCTGTTCGCTAAAAGCAGGAGCTTCAGATGTTGCTAAATCAGAATTTTCACAGCCTATCCTTGCGGGGACTGATTCTGGAACTTCTGATGCAAGATTATCGGTATTGACAGAGGAAATATTTTCCTTGTGCAAGAGGTAAGAGTGTACACAAAAGATTAACACCTTGAAAGTAGACTGAACATACACTGCCCTGATCGAGGGTAGCAAGAGATTAGTACGGGGTTGTAATAGTGCCTCCATCAGTTCAAATGGATTCCTTGAAAACTCAACATACTCCCCTGACACCCAAGCAGCAGCAGATAATATCCTATGCAAGAAAGGATTACCAAGTAAAGCAGGATCAATAAGAAGATTACGACAGACATGCACAAGTGCTGGCCTAACATCCTTGACCCTCATAGCAATATCAATTATCTGATGCTCAATTTCTTCCCCCTTTTGGCAATGTGGAATTCTCACCATTTCCCCAAGAAGTGATGCATACCAATCAAAGTCAACAATAACCTCATATAGATTTCTACAACAAGTAGACAAAATCGAACCAAGAATCTGATTGCAAAACTCAGGATCAGATTTAAGCGCATAGTTAACTAAAACCCTGGATATTTCAGCCACATTACTCTCAGACACCATTGACATCAAAAGACGCAAAGACTCAAGCTTAATATTATAATCCCCATCACTCAAAGACTTAATCACAAAATCTTTATTCTCCAACACTGCCCACAAGTGTTTCGGGGCAATAATCGAAAGTGCTTGCAACCCAAGATACTTTAAATTCGGATCATCATCAACCAAAAACTCCCGAACCTTAACAACTGCAAGGTTCACTGCAGATTCATACTCACTCAAGCTACTCAACACAGTCCTAATACACTCAAAAAGCAATGACTTGGCCTCAGTCCTCCTCATAAGTTCACATATCGGCTCAAGAACCCTCTTAGCCAACCTAGGCTCTAGAGTAGCCAACTTAGCAAATATCTTCAACACCTTAATCAACAACCAATTATTCTTAGAATCAACCAAAATCTTATAAAACTCCGGCGCTAATGGTAAATATGATCTGGGGTCTTTCAAACAAAGCTCACAAAACACACCCACAACCGCAGACGCAATAACCGGCTCAGAACTCTCTAAATTCTCAACTAAACGCTTAAAACAAACCCTAACAGAATCTGGGTATTTCTCAAAAACCCTTAAAACAACTGCAATAGCTTTCTTTTTTATAAAAACCTTACTACTGGACAACAAAGTGAAAACCTCAGGAGTTAAATCTCTAGCAAGATCAACATTTCCGATTCTCGACAAGCATTCAAGAGCTAAGCTGACTTCAAAATGATTGCTACTATTCAGATCTTTCCTCAATTGATTGGTGATTAAGAGAATTACCGGGGTATCGTCGTTGAAAGACTGGGTGACGGCGTGGTACCCGATTTTCTTGTAGAAGAACTGGGGGGACGACATGACTTCCACGGCGTGGAAGGCAGCGAACGACATGTCGGCACCGTGGAGGGAGGAGAGGTAGGAGAGCTTTTGAAGGGCGGCGGATTTGGTGGGGAGGTCAGTGGATTTGATCTCCCGACGAATCTCTTCGATGGCTTTGGAAATGAAAAGGGATTCTTTGATTTGTTGCTGGCGAATGCCCTTTATCAGGTCGTCGAGATCGCGCTGGAAGAGGGTCTCCATTATCGAAGTGCCCGCCATTCAGTAAATTAACAAGGCAAATTAAGCAAAGCCAAAGAGTTTGTTAGTCTGTTTTTGCTATGAATTGAATTTGATGGTAGGCATATTTGTTTTGCGAGGAATTTTTGATTTTGTTTGGAAGGAATTTTGGATTTGAGGAGACTGCTGTGTACGTTTGTTTTAATGGCCTGCAAGTTCAAGAACAAATGAACACAAAAGAAGCACAAGTTGATTGATGGTGGCGAACGCATTTTTATTTGAATGATGATGTAATATTAATATATCCTCTATATATATTTTTTTTTTCTTTTATTTTTTTAGAAATGCAACAAAAAAAAAAGTAAAACTATAGTGATACCATATCATAAGTAGATCCAGCCATTAAATTCAATCTACAATTATCACCATAGCTAGATCCTGAACCTCAATAATTATAAAATTATACATCAAGCAAACACAATGGAGATTGACTAATTAAGAAGTGATTTACATTTTCTGTCAATCATGGCTTCAGTTTTCTTGGCAAGATCTATTATTTCTATCCCAATTTTATGGAAACATATTATCTTAATTTTATTTTAATTGAATTCTTAAATACTATAAGTTTTTCACCAATTTATCGTAACAGAAAATTAATGGGTATCAATCAATCGATTTTGTTGAATAAATAGTATTTATAAATCATAATATTCATTTCTTAGTAATTATAACTTCAGTTCACAATAATTGTAACTTAAAAATCACGACAATTCAAGATGGAGTTTAGAGTTCAACTCCATGGTGGCTAGATTAAAACATTTGAAAACTTATTATATGATTCTTTTAATTATATAAGCTGTAACATATAAAAATTTTATTTCCATAGCATAAAATTTCTTTTCCTAGTAAAAAATAATGATACAAATTTGAATAAAATAAAGTCTATTAAACATCAATAAAAAAAAGTAGACTCACTTGTTTCTAGCACAAGAAAGAGAAAAGAATTTGTTAAAAATACATTAACAATTGTAAAGTTATAAATTATTATAGAACTAATATTTATGGGATTATATAATTTAAATGACATTTTTCCCTGTAGTTTAAAAATGTTGAAAGAACTTGCAGTCTTATAGGGATTAAAACGAAAATTTTACAATTAAAACTCATGACATTATTATTATTTATTTTAGAGTTTATTGATTTAAAAAATCTATATACGGTGACATCCTCTAATCTGAATTGAACTCAAGAGCTGACAATAGTTCACTATCAAATAGACCCTCAACCTACTAAATGTGCGTTTTACGAACAAGAAAAAACTAGTTAGTAACATACAGTTGGATCAATGTCAAACACTTAAAAACTGACCCATTTTACTTATAATGTTATCATAAATCAAAGGGAAGGAAGTACCGTCACTCTAACAGATTGGGCGCATCATTCGTCACCGCTATTGATTTCAATTAGAGGACCAAAGAGTGGACTGTATTTTCTATTTAGCCCTTTTCAGCCCAACTTGCGGTCCCGTAGGCCTGGTGCGAAAAAGGCCTTGAGTCGGGCTCAGGCTGAGCAATTCTATAACAGGCCGAACATTGGGTTTCATCCTATTAAGCAATTCCCCAGTTTGGATGTTCACCCTCCACCTTTTATTTTTTAAAACCCCAAGTCCCCCATAAGCATTCGTATCCCAAACATCTCATTAAAAACTAGTCTTTAGAGAACCAGGGTTTCTAAATACTTAGGTCTTGTGTGTCTTGCCATGTCATTATTTAAGAACTACGAGCAAATGATAATTGTTTGGAGGGAAATTTGGGTGCTAACGTGGGTAAAAAAATGATGTGACACATGGTCATTGAAGTTAAACAAGGGGAATTAGTTTGACCAGGTTATCAGAATAGCTCGTATGAAACCAAAAGATAAGCTCCCCAAAGAAAAGGGGTATTTTCAAAAGAATACTCAACATTGAAGGGTATTATCCGAACATGAATTTTGATGGTTAGAGCCCACACGCGAACAGCACATGCCATCAAATTATAAAACAAAAATATTTCTTTTTTAGCTAAGAATGGGGAACTACTAGCAATGATGATCCTCGGTAAAGCAATAAGAGAGTGCCATGTAGGATACCCTTAGAAACACCTTGCAAAGCAATTGGACCACAATACTGAGAGGCTACCATGTGCCCGCCTATAAGGGTAAAAAGGTGGTTGGAGGCTTCCTTACCTCCCAAGCTCATAAATGTCAACATCAAAGGGTCACTGAACAAATTACCTAAATGTCCTCATCTAAGAAAGGACAACTATTTTTTCTTTAGAGGCTTTCTTACCTATATGAACGCCACATGTCTAAAATTATTGAAATGACCTTTAGGCACATTGCACAAAAGTTCAAGATTTGCTCCAAACAAGAGTAACATCACTTTATTAACAAAAAAAAAAAAAAAAGAGGAATGAACTCATCTTCTTCCTCCTAAGAGCAAAAACACCATTGCTAAAGTTTTAAGATCTCTTGAATCTTAAGGCCACCGTTCATTATCTAAAATCTTACTTGAGTATCAGAGCGTGGTCGCCGGCCTCCGCTAGCTCCATCTTTAATCTCAATTACTTCTGTTTTATAGGTTTAAACTCAGTGGTCTTATCTTTGAGCTCATTCTAGTTTTAACTCCCTCCACTGAACATTCAATTCGTCCAGCTATCCTCCCTTATTTGGCTAGAGCACACCTCAAGCTGAACATGGCAACTGTAACCCTTCTAAACTAATTTATGTGATTATTTGGTCCCACCAAAATCCAGCTAATACAATAAATATACATTATTTTGTACAGCTTAATATGACATCAAATGGATGATTTGACCATGTATGTGGTATGTATGTTTTAACAACTTTTATGTAATTTATTTTTTATTTTAAAAATTAATTTAAGGGTCAAGTTTGGACTTTTGGTAAGGCCCTAAACCGAATATTATTAGATCTTGATTCCTTGAACTCTACCTCAATCCTTGGACCTTTCAAATTCTGGCTAAAATCCTAAAAATTATAGTTGGGTCAATAAGGCCAAAAGATAGATCGGACCTTTTTACCATCCCCAATAATCATATATCAATCTTAGCAAGTTTACAATTCTTTTAAATCAAAACGATGTATATAAACTAGCTTTCTATGTAGAATCTAAAATCTTCACTAATGAAATCGCTTTTCTAATCATGATTTTGAGTTGTGTTTACGAGCAATTAATAAAATACTCCCATGCGTAAGTAGTGTTATAACCTTTAGTTGTATGAAAGAAAATTAGGAGAGAAAACAAATATATTCCTATAATTAATTGTTGTGAATAAATGAAATGATTTACCTAGCTTCAAACTCTTTGAACATTGTATACTATCCAATTGTTTTACGAGAATCATTTTTATGTATTAGCACTATTATATATAATTGTTTCTTGATCCTTTGAATAGGAAAAATCTTTTGCATTGAATCAAATGATCAGATAATAATGCTTATCGCGTGTGGGGATTATAACTAATAGATTCGGGAAGTGTAGAATAGGTTTGGTTGACTAAGCTGTAGCCAAAAAGTTGAGTCCACAGGGTAAAATTTTTCCCGATATAAAATCTAAAAAATAGATGATGCCTATATGTCGTATTTGAGTTTTAGCTAGATATGGCTAATGGACTGGGCAGCAAGTGGTATAGCACAAGCACAACACATGTTCATACAACATGAAATGGTAAGGCCTTTGTAATGCTTTGCTGGGTGTTGGACATTTGCTGCCAAAATGAAGTTACGAGACTTAATTTGGTACGTGTTTCAAAGTTAACAAATACGATTAAAGATGTATTGGAAAGACGATACTAAAGTACTCATGATAAATACATTTTACTTTTAATTGAAAATAACCTCAAACTTTTATGATTTTACAAATATCTTAAAAATGATTCTTTTAATATATTTTATTAGCTTAAGTTTTTTTATATTCATTTAATTATTAGTCTAAAAAAGTACTTTATACTCTAATAATATTATGTTTATAATTTATTAAATGAAGAGATAATACCATGATTTTAATAAATAAAATTTATAAATATGATGATTATTTAAAATATATGTATTAATGTTATTATGAACTATGATTTATGACTCCGTGTAAGTTCAAATAAACAATTAAAGTAAACTCTAAATAAAAATTTATTACTATTATTGTTGTTATTGTTAAGTCTTAAAAAAGAATTTTAATACCGTAAGGTACAACTTAATAGTTACTATTACATTCACTGGCTATTATGAGTTTATCATGATTGAATGTGGACTTGAGTTTTAAATTTTTTATTATATTAAATTTGATTAAAGGTGCATAAACCAAAAAAAGTATATGGACTTGAAAAAATTTGCCAATGGCTAATTAACATACCCTCTTTAAAATTTTAAAAAAAAATTCATGCTTTTTTCATAGACGTGGCCCATGGTATGGCACGTTTGTCGGGCTAGGTCTAAGCCAAAAAAAAAAAAAAAAAGGCATGGCATGGAACAAATGGTGGGCACAACATGGTTCGAGCACAAGCCAGCATAGCATAGGCCTCCTTTGAGGCATGACCCATTGCACATCTCTAGTTTTATGTAGAAATCAAGACTTTGAGAGAAAAGCCAAAATGTCTAAATCATGAAAAGCTAAAATATAATTTTAGATAGTAATTTTGTTTTGTTTTTTGATAAAAGTTTATGGATTCCAATTCCATTGGGCATTTGTTTAGTGGATTCAATTCAATTGGGGGCATCTATGCTTTAATTTATATTTTACAATTAGGTTAAAATTTATAAATAGATGAGATATTTTTAAAAGAATTTGAACTTAAACTAATGAAATAATTAATCCAACAAGCGTAAGTTTGTAATTTCACCTCTACAGGATAAAACATATATTCTAAAACTTTTAGGACATGTGAGAGCAGTTGCCTCAATGGCAGCAAGTCCCTTAGTGTCTCCACCATTGCTTAGCTTCAATTTTGCTTATTAAATTTATATGAGTCAAATAAGAAAAGGATCTAAAATTTAAGCTTGCATGTAAATTTATAATTTTTTTTTTTTGGTTGTATCTCATATTGGAAGGGATTCACCTTTGCTAATAGGCTAGTGTAAAATATCCCCAAAAAAAAAAAAGAGACCGTCTCCGCTTTTTAATCCCACCCTATTTGGGGATATCCTCTAACTATCCTTAAATATGAATTTTCAAGTATGGGGTGGGTTTGAGATTGCTTTTAATTTGGGGTGAGGACAATAACTCCTGTATTTTAATCCCACCCCAATGCCATTCTTACTTGTATTTTTTGTTGGATATTGATGTATAATAGGCTAATATTCTTACTCAATAGACTAGTATTTTTAGTTGGATATATTACTAGACATCCTAGGTCCAACTCTCCAAAACTTTTGATCAGATTGCTAATAGTCCAAATCATCAGGTCTTATCATAAATTCTCTTTAATAACAACTGGAAATGCTTTCGATCGGCACCGTATATAATATTCCAATTGCTTTCAAAATAATTGAATTGCTGATTCATCAACTTTGAGCAATAGAACAAAATGAATGGTCTTTTCACTACCAACAAATTAAACCAAATAGGTACTGAAATGACCGAAATCCAATCCCAGATCAAGAGATAAAACACATTATTTTCCAGAGAAGTGACTTCCATTTTGTCAATGGTGTAATCCTAATCGGACCAGCCAGGTTCTTATCTCTTCGAATGTGCCAGTTCCCGGCTAAAAATTCTGAAATTTGATGATTGTGAGTTTGTGATATTTAATCACAATAATTCAGTTTGCGCATTGGAGCACACTCTTACTCATCGATCAATAAGTTATCTTCCTTTTCAGAAAAAAAAAAAAACAGTAAGTTATCTTCTTTTGAATCTTGCTTTAGTATACAATTGATGACGTTGAGTCAAAATTCAAAATCAAACCGACCCCATTTTCTCCACACAAAAGGGCATTGGACAGTGAGTAGCCCCAAAGCAATAACCAATCAACCCCATCTGGAAAGAAACCACAAGTTTGCATTGGTGAACCCATGAAAAAGAGAAAAAAAAATGGTAGAAATTTTGCCTCACTTTGGGGTCACCTGAGTGCTGTTATTTGCCGCATTAGCCCATATCATTGAATCTAAAGCAGAATGCCATGACAAAAATGGTGACATGAGTAGATGAGCATTAATTTAATTGTCCATTGTCATTTTACTCTTTTGACTGAAAAAGCACCGTCGGTCTTATTTGTTCAGATGTGCATTATTTGGTTCTAGTGACATGCACGTAAGAAGAAATGGATTCTCTTTTGAAAGCACTCACTTCATGCGCCCAGATAAAGAGCAACTTCTTCCCCCCCATTTTCGTTCAATTTGAATGTCCACTTGCCTACAATACTGGCCACTTGGATGAACATTTGGCACAACTTTCTTTGTGATTCTCCAACGTATATAACATTATTGGTACACTTGGCAAGCACTCATTGGTTGAGTAATGAACCTCTCATATGCATATCGTTTCCTTATGAAAGCTTGCGGCCCATTCAAGTCTCTCGGTGTGTTGTAGGAGATTTTCTCCTGATCGGAAGCCATCGGTAGCACATGTTAATAAGAGTTAAAATATTATTATCTACACAGAGAGTCTCATGTTTTGAACCATGACTGCCAGTGCATTTGGCATTTGGCATTTGGCATTTGGTAGTGAAGTGTTTTAATTTTTAAGCTGCAGCTGTTGTGGAATAAAAATCATAATTATAAAATAAAAATAAGAAAAATTGACTGTTAAACTATCAAAACCTAACTGTATAGGATTACTAAATACTTTAGTAGTTGATTTTGCTAGTCCAACTGCCACATATCACTCCCAAACACATTGTACACTCAAATAGAATAAGAGAAAAGAAGATAGATCTTTAAGATTCATTGCGATTAATTTATTAAATTAAGCAATAGAATATTAAAGACAGTATCAAGAAAAACTAAGGTTCTCGAAAAAATAAAAAACAAAAAAAAGGAGAAAAATTAAGGTGTGATTGTATGAGCAACCATGCATGTTAAATCATTAATTGATACTTCTAAAGCATCTTTATACACAATATATAGAAGATACCAGGATGGTGGCAAAAGGGGTTAAAGGAAAATGATATGACTTGATTAAGATAAGAAAAAAATAATACTCAAGAAAAAGGTTGAATCACAATTAAAAGCTTGTACTGATCCAGCAAAAGTGGAGAGATCCCGCATGAAAAGTGGCTTTTGTCGGTCAATCTTAGTGGATCAATATAAAAGATCACCATTAGTTTAATTGCAAGAACGGGTCTCTTGTACATAATAATAAGTTTGATAGGGGAGGTTAATACCTTAGTTTTAATAATTTTTTTTTTTTAATATTAGTTACGCACCAAGATATCGTATCAAGGTAGATATTTATAATCGTTAACGTAGATATTTATAATCATAACGTAGTTATATTACATCGATATTTACAATCGATTTACATACCCACTTATATATTATTACATTTAAATTTTTCGAGATACCTCGCCTACTTATATTACATGCAGGTTAAACTTTTTGTTAAATATTTATTTCACAATGTTTTTGTGAACCGCCTCACACTTGTGAGGGCAGCAGCCCAATCACTAGACTAAGGGCTTAGTTTTAGTTTTAATAATTAATTACTCGTAGAGTCATATTAAAGTAAGAAGGACTTAAAAAATGAAAAAAAAAAATTCACTACCCCATTGATTACACAAATAAATTTCATAACAGGTATTTACATTAGTTTACAAGCAATCCAATGGACTAGTATTGAGATGTTATTAACGAATATGGAGGAAAAATCAGCGCATCGATTTTTCTAGAAAGGACAGTGGGGGAGCCAATAAAATTTTTAGAAATATGTGTTGTCCTGTTCGGTATGAAATTATACATTTGTCTTTGTTGGATTAATTATCTGATTAATTTAAGTTCAACTTCGTTAGGAAAAAATTCATCTGCATATAATTTTAAGTCCAATTATAAAATTTAAATGAAGTCCAAACACCCAATTGAATAGAATCCATTAAACAAATGCTCAATTGAATGAAATCCATTGAATTCATTCTAAAAAAACAAAATAAATATTTAAAATCATGTTTTCACTTTTGGCGATTTGGACAATTTGCTGCCTTTCTCTTAAAGCTGAAAGCCTTGATTTCTAGCTAAAATTTTTGATACAACATATAGACATCACTGTCCCTCTGGAGCAAAACCAAAAGTCAGATAAAAATAACATCCTAGAAGCCTAGAGCACAAAAGTCAGTTGTAAATGTATTAGATAAAAATATTAGTACATAAATATTACAGTAAATAGCAGGGTCGTTCATATTTCATTTTCTTTTTCCAAGCCCTTCTTAGAGCACTCACTGAGTTACTTACGGAATCTCAAATCTCTCTCGACGGTCGATCAGTGATTAAGCTTGCTTCTCCTTCTATATTTTATTCATTGTTTGTATTTTATGCTAGAACATAAATTTGTCCACGCGAATTCGATTTTCTACCTACGCCCACTAAGAAGGGATATATATCGTCACCCAACATGCATGATCTTGGAGCTAGAAATGATGAATTTTTTAATTAGTTACCTAATTAGCCTAATCTAAGGACGCAACGACCTTGAAGGCAGAAGATGTTTAATATGGTTTATGTTCGGTTTTAAAGGGTCGATTAGTCAAATAATCAATTACTTAAGAGGAAGGGAATGTGTTGTCCAAACGACGACGTGAGAATGCATGAGATGATCAAGTGCTGACTAATACGCGACACGCTCCTCACACAATCATCTTGTGCCCTCTTAGTGCCGCAATCGACCGCCAACCTGAAACCCGTATCCATTATTACGATTCATTTTCGGTCAATTCTTACATTGACAACCTTGAATATGACAATAATTTAATCCCCTCTCGTTTCTTCAAATTCATAATTTCTTTGAAGGACTAATTCGTTTCTCTCTTCCTTTTTATTAGGAAAGAAGTCTGCATGTACATTTGACCAAAATGTGGATGCTGTAACTTGTAAGTGTGTTTTTTCCTCTATTTATAAAATCTCTCTCTCTCTCACACACACATATATATTTTAAAATTGATTTTTTTTAAAATTAAGATTGATTTGAATTTCTATTAAATAAAAGAAAAATAATCTTCTAAATCTTTTAAGAAATATCGAAAAGTGCAACCACACATCATAGATTTATGATAATACCTTAAAACTACTTTAAAATTTTATTTTATATCAACTAATTATTTTTTTTGTTAAATTTGAGGTGATTATTTATACTTTTAATATTCTTAAGGTGGCTGTGAGATAGATTTTTCTAATTAAAATACATATAAATAATTTTAGATTAAAAAATAAAACTATAATAAAATAATTAATATAGTTATACACTGTCATTAAAAATATACATCGCTTAATATTAGCCGCTTCGCAATTTTACCTTCCCCACCTTTTAATTTTTCCCATTTCTTTCGCACAATATTCGAAACCTAAACAAGTGGTCTTTTCACGCGCGCTCGTCTCGGTCTCAGTGTCCCTCGCGCAAAACGACGTAGTAATCACGCTTTTTCCTGCTTTATCGGTTTATCCAAAACTCTCTCCTCACGTGCCTCCGCCTTCGGTCACACTAGAGTACTTGACCGCCCTTTGCTTACATAAGCGTCCACGTGGCAGAACCTCTCCACGTGGCATCAAGTCAACTATATAAATATTACAACTTGTCATCAGTTTCGCAAGCAAATTAAAATTCAAAAATTCAAAAAAATTAAAAAAATAAAATTTATTTTACAGCCAAACCAAACAAACACCTCAGCTTCTCTCCCCTCTGCTCTTCGTATTCGAACAAAAACAGAACGGAAGCTTTTTGCACATAACGACAAAATAAAAAAATGACGACGTTGTTGCCGGAACTGCAGCGGAGAGACGCCGTCGTCACAGAATCTGTCGAAACGACGTCGCCGTCGTCTTCGAAGAGCTCGGAGCAAGATGAACAAGAAGACGTCGACTCGCCGATTTTGATCTTTTGTTTCTTCCACAAAGCGGTGCGCAATGAGCTCGACGCGCTTCACCAATTGGCCATGAACTTCGCCACTGGTCACCCCGTCGATATTCGCTCGTTGTTTGAACGGTACCGTTTCTTGCACTCCGTTTACAAGCATCACTCCAATGCTGAAGATGAGGTAATATTTTTTGAAAAGATTTGAAGTCACTGTGGCTGTATAAATGTTGTAAGATTCTAGTTTGTTTAGTGTAATATATTTTTTGGATATTAATTTTAAATTAGTATGTGAGCTGCTTTCTCATTGCATTTAATTTCTTTTTTTTTAACCTGTAAGTTTAAAATCATATTTTTGAAATTGCTGAATTTTAAAATATTTAGCTTTGTTATTATATTTTACATTCTTGTTGATACATGCATGTTGCAAAAAAATTTTACTCTGAAAGCTGATAGTGTGTGGCATTTAATTGTGTGTTCATTTGTTCTTTGAAAATTTCAGTTTTAGTTAAATTGAATGATAGAACTAATTCTATATTTTTAAATGGGTAATTCAAAAGAAAAATGAAAATTCAGCTAGTACTTTTCCACTGCTTTTACTTCATTTTCTTTATAAACACTGTTGTCTGTCAATTTTCATTTGGCACTTATTTTAGGTTCTCCCTTCATAATCTTGTATTTCCTAAATTCATTTTTATTACATTCTCCACCAAAAGACAAATTTAAGGAAACAAAAGTTTAATGTTTTTATTTTATATTGAAGTGAGATTCAATAGTACCATGTCTTTGGATGTTGTATATCAATACATTTATTTTATTTGAAAATTCCTCTATGTAGTTTTCTTGAAAATGCAGTGATTTATTGTGAATAGCACTGCAAATTTTCCTCATAAGATGGTTCCAAACTATGCGGGAAAGTGGGTGGTGAAGGGCATATTTGTAGTGTTGTTTTTTGTCAAACAAAGGGCATATTCCTCTTGCTTGACTTAGGTCATATCAAATTTTTTGATAGCTAATAATACTCCTATAGAATGGTCACTGGTGCAAACTTCTGTTTCTGCATGATATTTTACATTACCTGAAAGTACATATATGTGCCATTAGGTAATGCATTCTTACTGTTTGACGTGCCACGTTTCTTCACTAGGTATAATTGGTTTTCTACCTTTTCAAGTTAATAAATATCGATAGACAATTAACGACTGTGTTTTATACATAATGAATACTTCAATCAGCTGTTGAGCATAAATGCGTTTTGTGTACTATTTTTCCAATTTAAACCGTATTTATAAAAATGAAGACTTTTAGTAGCTGCTGCTTCTTGTGCTTCTCGAAGTGAATTTAGGAAAGTTCTCTTGAGCTCTTGTTAATGGTAACCATATGGGGCATATGTGCTATATTTCTATCGCTTTTACCCTGTTATTGAGAAGGGATCTTATAGTCAATTGACTTAAATTCCCTTTCCTAATATGCTACATCCACTTTTTGGGGGTAAAAGAAAACTAATAAATTAGAATTTATGACTGAATGATTTTTCTAAAAAATGCAGGTCATCTTTCCAGCTCTTGATATACGTGTAAAGAATGTGGCAAGAAAATACTCCCTTGAACATGAGGGTGAAAGCAATCTTTTTGATCATCTTTTTCAGCTGCTAAATTCTTATAAGCAAAATGATGAAAGTTTCCCAAAGGAGTTAGCATCTTGTTCTAGAGCCCTTCAGACATCAATTAACCAGCACATGTCAAAGGAAGAACAGCAGGTACAGCTCCTTCTGGTGACGTTTGCATTGTCTTCTAGGTATTTACAAATTTTTTTGATTAAACTCCTCTTACCATAATAAAAAAGTGCCATAGAAAATTCACAAATTTTAGTGGGAGGTCAAATATTTCTACAGAAATGTGCTGGGGTTAGATCCTAATCAATAGAAAGGTTGTTTATTTCTTAAATTCTGAAAAAATAATAAATAATATAACTAGTATATCTGTCCTTTTTTATTTGGTATTTATGTTGTCATATATATCCCTATTAGAGTTGTTATCTTGTTATCTTATTTAGTTCGTATGGCATGAGCTGAGTGTTCCAGTAATTTTAGTTGACTTTTGTTGTATTCTTGGCTTCCAGATACTTACTATCTTGTAGATACACATTTTTTTCCTTTCCTTTCCTTTTTTCCCCTTTTTTTTCCCCTTGCACTCTCTGTGTTAGTGCAGTATTTTGGTTATTTGCCATTGGAATTCTCAAGCTTGCATGTTTTAGAAAGGCAATGCTATCATTTTGGGCTCCATCTCACTTGTTTTAGAAAGGCAATGCTATTTTTCCTGCTAATAATGGAAATAAATATATTAAACAAAGGAATTAATTTTTCCTTCTGCTCCTAGTTCTTTTTCTTCTTCTCTATCCTCTCTATATCTCTCTCTTGCACTCTTTTTATTTTTATTTTTTAACAAAAAAATTCTCCATATGAGGAATTGGATCTTTTATGGGACTATTTGATGTCCCTGGAATCTGTGTTAGTTGACTGGTTACAATTGGTATGTGTAATACTTACGTGAACAATAAACTTTATTTGATTAATGCAAGACCCCACCTAAAATGATCTGGGAGATTCATTGCTACAATACCAGTTGTGGTCAAAATCCATCTTCATGTAACTTGTTATTTGAAAATGAAAGTAAAACAAGTTACCAAATAATTTAATTATTTACCCTTTCCTTTTTGTTTTGCTGTATTATTATAACAAAAAAAGAAAGATTATGTTATTATTAATTAGTTTATATAGTAATTGATTGAAGGAGTGATTCTTGTCATATTTTGATAAAATAAATTTATATGTTTTAGCATGTTTTGTCCAAAGTGTCAGAAGCCCTATTTGTTTTGATTATTTGCATTAAAGCAGAAATTAATAAATTTGATCCTCTTTGTTTATGTCAGGTCTTTCCCTTGCTTTCACAGCACTTTTCGCTAGAAGAACAAGCATCTCTTGTGTGGCAGTTTTTCTGTAGCATTCCTGTAAATATGATGGCAGAATTCCTTCCGTGGCTTTCGTCCTCTATTTCAACTAATGAATATCAAGATATGCTGAAGTGCTTGAGCAAGATCGTCCCAGAAGAAAAGCTTCTACAGCGGGCAAGATTTGAGTTCGTTCAGAGGATTAAGCTTTTTATGAATATCTTTTGGTGGCTGCATTTAGCTGATTATATTACTTTGTTTGTTGAAGGTTGTATTCACCTGGATGAAAAGAAGAAATGAAGCTGACAAAACAGGAAGCTGTGTGGATGATTCTCGGGTCCAATGTCCTTTAGATTCTACTGCCAACAGATTGATTCAACAAATGGATAGAATAAACTGTGCATGTGATTCACCAAAGTCTGGAAAAAGGAAATATTTAGAACCAATTAATGAAGTTTCCAGCATCCATGGGACATATCCTATCGATGAAATACTGCTTTGGCATAATGCTATAAGACAAGAGTTGAACGAGATAGCTGAGGAGTCTAGGAAGATACAACTTTCTGGTGATTTCACAAATTTGTTGGCCTTCAATGAACGGTTGCAATTCATTGCTGAAGTTCTCATCTTTCATTGGTAACCCTTTATTTTTATGTTTTACAGTTATGGAACATTTTCTTGTTCATATGATTACTCAGTGAGGTTGAGTGACCATAATTTTCAATCTTTGTGTTTATATTCTTCCAAGGGTGTTATTTTTTTAATTTCTTTTTTTGACAGATTAATAATCAGTATACAGTAGTTGATATTTCTTCTCTGTTCTTCATCTGGAGCATTTGCCCTTGTTGGTTGCAGTATTGCTGAAGTCAACGTCATATTCCCTGCTGTAGATGGAGCATCCTCTTTTTCTCGGAAGCATGCCGAAGAAGAAAGCCAATTTAATGACTTCAGGCTTTTGATTGAAAGTATTCAAAATGAAGGAGCAATTTCTACATCTGCTGAATTTTATGCAAAGTTGTGCTCCCATGCAGATCAAATAATGGAAACAATTGAGAGGCACTTCCACAAAGTGGAAGTTCAGGTTAGCTTTCTCTGTTTGTACAGGAAATTTTTATCGATTATTGTTTGCTGCTGTGAGTTTGCCCTGCAAATTTCTATGATACTGAATTAATGCTATAAAGTTTAATGAATCCTTTCGGGGCAACCAGTAGTGTGATTAAACAGGAAATTATTCTAGATACTATATTAAAATTTCCTATCAGATTTCGTACTAATTGGTATTGTACAATATTAGAATTTCCTATCAGATTTCATACTAATGTAATGAAATATATAGGGGCTGCTCTCTCCAATATTTAATTGGTATTGTGCTATAATAAATCTCAGGCACCAATATCCTTCTTCCTTGCTTGTATAGGTTCTCCCGCTTGCCCGAAATCACTTTAGCTTCATGAGACAGCGGGAAATTTTGTACCAAAGCTTGTGTGAAATGCCATTAAAATTGATTGAGCGTGTCTTGCCATGGCTTATGGGATCATTGACCGAAAATGAAGCTAGAAGTGTCCTCAAAAACATGCAATTTGCTGGTACTATATTCATCCCCTATATTGTAACATGATAGAAGGTAAATTATATCTGAGAAAATTACCATTATGTATACGACTCTAATTTTGATTACTTATTTGATTCAGCTCCAGCAACAGATACTGCTCTCATCATACTTTTCTCTGGCTGGGGATGCAAGGGCCGCAACCAGAGCCTCTGCTTGTCTCCAAATGCAGCTGGTTGCTGTCCTATAAAAAGATTAACAGATATTGAAGAAAATTTTTCTTGTTCATGCGGTACTCGCGTTGCGACATTATGTACTAATGCAGGTCTAATATCTATTCATGGAGACGAAATAACAAGGCCATTCAAAAAAAACATCTCTCTGTCATGCAAAAATGGCAATACCCTTCTCCCCTTAGAATCTGTAACTTCGCGTGAAGGATCCTGTAGCGATCAATCTTGTTGTGTCCCGGGTTTAGGGGTAAACAGTAATAACCTGGGTTTGAGTTCTCATTCTACAGCTAAGTCTCTCCGGTCCTTCTCTTTCAGCTCCTCTGCTCCATCTCTGAATTCGAGTCTGTTTATGTGGGAAACAGATAATAGCTCTTATGATGTCGCATCGGCAGAACGACCAATTGATACAATATTCAAATTTCATAAAGCCATAAGCAAAGACTTGGAGTATCTGGACATGGAATCTGCAAAACTGAGTGATTGTGATGAGACATTCCTTCGACAGTTTATTGGAAGATTCCGTCTTCTATGGGGCTTATACAGAGCTCACAGTAATGCTGAGGATGAAATTGTTTTTCCAGAACTGGAGTCCAAAGAGGCACTTCACAATGTGAGTCACTCATACACATTGGACCATAAGCAGGAGGAAAAACTGTTTGAAGATATTTCATGTGTTCTTTCTGAAGTTTCACAACTTCATGAAAGCTTGCCGAATGCCGATTCAGAGAAGGAAGATAAATTTTCAGCGGACTATGGCAGTGATAATAGAAGAAAGTATAATGAGCTAGCTACTAAGCTTCAAGGGATGTGTAAATCCATAAAAGTCACCTTAGATCAGCATATCCTTGGGGAGGAACTTGAGCTGTGGCCATTGTTTGGTAGGCATTTTTCTGTGGAGGAGCAAGACAAAATAGTCGGCCGCATAATTGGAAGCACAGGTGCTGAGGTGCTCCAATCAATGCTACCATGGGTAACTTCTGCACTTACTCAAGATGAGCAGAGCAAACTGATGGACACATGGAAGCATGCAACCAAAAACACAATGTTCAATGAGTGGCTTGACGAATGCTGGAAAGGACCTCATGAATCATCTTTTCAGACTGAAACACCTGATGCTAACATTTCTCATAAAGGTATCTGCTAAGCAAGTTTCCTATTGATTCGAATGGCTGCAGTTTTCTGAATAGATTGTGAACTTACTAAAAATTTTATTCTTAATCCTATATTCCCTGTAGATATTGAGTGCATATTGTGTCGGGTCAAATGGTTTAAATCATTTCAACTTCTGGTTTCTAGATAGTGATCTCCATGAAAGCTTGGACCAGAGTGATTCAATGTTTAAGCCTGGATGGAAAGATATCTTCCGTATGAATCAAAATGAGCTTGAAGCTGAGATCAGAAAGGTTTATCGGGACCCAACTCTTGATCCAAGGAGAAAAGCGTATCTAGCTCAAAATCTAATGACAAGGTTCAGTTCAATGACTATTATTCGCTTTATATGTCTCAATTCAACCATGTATTTTGTGTTGTGATTTCTTGTTTTTTTTTTATCTTCTTTGTGTTCATAACTTTTATCTACAAGTCCAGAATAATCAATCACTATATGGCTTATTTTAGTCGCTGGATAGCAACT
Organism: Citropsis articulata; assembly: GCA_030449925.1. Classification (NCBI taxonomy): domain Eukaryota; kingdom Viridiplantae; phylum Streptophyta; class Magnoliopsida; order Sapindales; family Rutaceae; genus Citropsis; species Citropsis articulata. The sequence goes on along the minus strand of JASUUH010000101.1, from coordinate 1,607,975 downwards.
CAGCAGAAATTACCGCACGCTTCAGCTGGTGAAAGTTCTAAAGGTGAAGAGGGGCTGGACTGCTATGCATCATATCGAGATCTAGACAAACAAGTGTTTGGGTGTGAGCACTACAAAAGAAACTGTAAAATTCGTGCTGCTTGCTGTGGCAAGTTGTTTACCTGTAGGTTTTGCCATGATAAAGCGAGTGATCACTCAATGGACAGGTAATAATAATCTATGCTCTTTCTTACATTAAAAGTGAGGTTTCACTGTCTGACTTTTGGTTCAACATTGCAGAAAAGCAACGTCAGAAATGATGTGCATGCGTTGCCTTAAGATTCAGGCTATTGGGCCAAACTGCACGACACCTTCATGCAATGGGCTATCTATGGCGAAGTACTATTGCAACATATGCAAATTTTTTGATGATGAAAGGTACATGAGTTCCAACAAAAAGTTCATCATTCAAATTCCTTGTTCCTAGGTTATGAGTGATTAAAGCACACAGAGTAAGGGCAGTTGATATGTTATATTACTTAAACTAAAATTTGTTGTTATGACTGTTAAGAACTATTTATAATTATTATAAATATCGTTAGTGTGAACTAACTTATGGCTATATAATGAGGTTAATAAAGATAATTTACTGTTTTATATATTAAAAAAGGTGTTATTCTTATGATAATAAGTTTGATCTCATACAATTATCCTTTTCAATAAATTGATCCTGTATTTTTTTTTATTTTTGAAATACAGATCCTTTTCTTTTTCAATAAATGTATGGTCTATGATTTATTTTGCTAGATTGCTTTCGATATGAAGAAAATGAATGAGTATTTGAATTTATTAACTTCTTCATGAATTTTAATATTTATAAAAGAGATTGAGGTCGGTTAACTGGGTTACATTCTATAAAATATTCAGTGTGTAAATATTCAGTGTGTAAACATGTATAAAATATTACATTCTATAATATTTAATGCTGTGTTTTAGTTTCTTTGAAATTCTTATTTAAAAAAAAAAAAGGATTTTTAGAGGAACTAAAGTTTTGGTGAGTTATGAAGCTTGCAGAATTTTAAGCAATAAACTTGGTAGTCAATATGATATGGTCTGTTCATATTGCGCTCAGCATATGTGCCGAATCTTCCTTGCATTTTTGTAGAATAATTATAACAACAGTTGATTTTAATAGCAGCTACTCCTGTTCTGTCTTTAAAAAATTAGAAAACAAAATTGTAAGCTTCATACTTTGCATTTGTGAATTGTTTTTAGAGTCTAGCCCTGTTTATCCTTATCTTCGAAATGAAAAATAATATGCTGACTCAGTTGCAAATTCCGTATTTCTGTTTCAGGACAGTGTATCATTGTCCCTTTTGTAATTTATGCCGTGTCGGTGGAGGTCTCGGCGTTGATTTTTTCCATTGTATGACTTGCAATTGTTGCTTGGGATTGAAGTTACTGAATCACAAGTGCTTGGAAAAATGTCTAGAAACAAACTGCCCTATATGCTGTGATTTCTTATTCACATCAAGTGAAACAGTCAGAGCTTTACCCTGTGGCCATTACATGCATTTGGCTTGCTTTCAGGTCTCTATTTTACTGATAATTGCAATTTCAATGCATTTTCTTTCATGTAATTTTTCTTCTTAAAAGGCATCTCTACTACAGTAGTTTATCTGATTACATTATGATTTGTTAGGCATACACTTGTAGTCACTACACCTGTCCAATTTGCAGCAAATCTTTAGGAGATATGGCAGTAAGAAAACCTTTTCTCATATTTCTTATTTTTTGAGGCATACTGTGTAAATGTAGTTGAAGCATGACTAAATATATTTCTTTATTGTTTCTAAATCAACTCAGATTTACTTCGGCATGATTGATGCACTGCTGGCTGCGGAAGAACTTCCAGAGGAATATAGAAATCAAGTTCAGGTGCATTTTCCTTCAATCTTCCTGCCTCTCACTCTCTGCTTCAATATTGAAATGCTGTTTCATTTGGTTATTTACTATAACAACTTTATGTCAAGTTGATATGTTTGCATTTCATTTTTTCTTTAGCCAGCATTTTTTTATGTTTAATCTGGTGGATAAGAGTAAAAAATTCTGTATCCTTTTACAGCCACTGCTGTCACCATAGTTTCTTTACAACTGTGATAAATCTAGCACCAAAAGTTCCCCTTCCGCCACCACTTTTTTTTCCCCCTCACTAATTGATATTGGTAGAAACACAGCGGCTGATTCAAACCTCTTCCATTTTCTTTGTGCATTGGTCATAACATTTACATGAAAATTATAATTATATCACATCTGGTAGAAGCAATCCATTGTCCAGGCTATTCCCTTTTAAGTACTCTAATTTCTGCATTGCATTCCAGGATATACTTTGCAATGATTGTGAGCAGAAGGGTACCGCACGCTTCCATTGGTTATATCATAAATGTGGATTCTGTGGATCCTACAACACCCGGTTAATCAAGAATGACACAATAGTTTCCAACTCTTCTACATCACACAAATGAGAGTTTTGTCTATAAATATGTATACAAATTTAGCTTGTACATACTTGTAGAGTCAATCCTGTTCTGTGCAGAATAGTTCATACAGAAAGTCCTTATGGGTCATACAGTTTTGGTCGAGTTCACCACCCAGGGAGTACAGAGACAATTTGAAAACACATAGAGCAGCCAAGGCAAAAATGTATAGAATTTCTGGATCTCATCAGCCGAAATCTTGAGCAAAATACAAGTTTATACAAGACTTTGACCCTAGCATCAATCAGTTTTTTTTCAGATGGTGTCAATGCATTAAGTGCAATGTGGCGTGGTCCATATGCGTGCATGCGTGGTAGTTTTCATTTACCTCTTTTTCCTTGCTGCCGAATAAAAAAAGATTGCATAATTTGCATTAGCTTGTCTGTTGCATCAGTCGCATATAATGTAAGAGCATGACATCTAGGTGTGCTGGGAGTGGCCTTGCTACTTTCAGAAAATGGAATTAACTCGAGTCCCTTTTTGATAAATGCAATTAACCATCGTTACATTTATATTACAACTTTGTGAGAACACCAATATGAGCATCCGAAATGGAATGTATCCATTTAGAGTTGGTGGAATGGACCACCATACCAATAGACAAAAACCAATAATGCTTGCTTCATCAACATCGTAGATTTAGCTGTTCAATTTCTAGTAGTAGCCTACTATTATTGACAGTCCCCACATCTTTACAGTTGTGGTTCTTATTACTGTCACGAATTAGGTATCTCTACAACTCCAATCTTGTCGGTCGTAAACTCTCTGCCATTTCACTAGAGTTAAAGAGCATATCTTGTGCAATGACATTTTAGCATCTGTTATTACAACAGAACCAAAAGAATTTCAGAAATAGTTTTGGGTAAATTTTAGAATCCAATGTTGATAGGGCTTGTAGGGTCACACAACACAATTATTGCTAGAAAAATTACATCACAATCTACTGCTCCAAAGCAAAATATGTAAAGGCTATGTTATTGTAAAGGATGTTCACAGAAAGTATTAATGCAATATGATTTATGTTTAATTTTCAATGTGATTTATATTGAAAAGGGGGAAAAGGAAAATATTTACATGAGAAAAGAAACTGATCTTACAAGCAAATCCCATGAATGAAAATGCCTTACTGTTCAAGCAAAGTGAAATTGTACTGCATGCCTGCATTTGTAATAATAGTGTCCAAATTTTTAAACTGAATAAAAGCCAGGCATCATATTAGCTAGGGATAAGCCCTATAATTTCGACACATCCAGATGATCATAAAATCAATAAAATTCAACTATTTAAAGTTGTTCAAAGTGTAAGGCACGACACCCATAAAATAACCTAATCACAACAACTAGTTAGATTAGATTCTAAAGAAAATTGTTCTTATGGCTGGAAGTACATTTTTATTTGAAGTAATTTTGTTTTCACATATATAATTGAAAACCAATGGGTATTTAGTCTTGTATGAAAATAATTTATGGGCGCATGGCAGGTGTCGAACGGATGCTTGAATTCAACAATGATACTGACCCCAAGTTTTGTATTTGATACACCAGAGTCCAGACAGCCAAAGAGGGGATAGGGGTGGGGTTAGGGTAGGGTTAGGTTTAGGGCACCCTAAGAAAAAGGACATAAGGTCAGATTTAGATGAGATTAGGTGGGGGCTTAAAAGCTAATGGAAACAAAAAGACTTGAGAAAGCACAGTAAAGGGATTTCAATGTAGATTTGCTTTCCAATCCCACACAGTCCCTCTCAGATTATTAACATTGCCTAACCTCACAATAAGGGACAAAAGTTTACCTCTAAATCGAAGACAAATCTCGTAACGATGGACAACAAATTCAAAAGTTTATGTACTTTGTGTATGTCTATTAGCAAAAAAAAAAACACCCGAAAGGTGCTTTTGAAGAAACCAAAGTCTAAATGACATTCATCATCCATCTAACCAAGGGAAATAAATCAAAAAGACACTCAGTAGAAGGGGACAAGCCATGAATGAAGGGTAACCTGTCCTTATGTCCCCCAAGCTAGTGACATTTTCATACGCATTGAGACTGCCACATACCCTCTTCCATCTCTCGTCTTTTCCATAATCAGAACAATAAATATAGCCTCCCCCCCATTATTAAAATCCCAAGTCCTTTTCTTTGGCTCGAAAGGATAGACTATAAGGCAACGGCTCGATCTCGAATCCAGTCATTTTTTTTTTTTGAGGTTATTACTTATGATATTTACAATCATATAAATATTGAGATTTATTTACATTAATTCTGATATAGTACCGTTCAATTCTGATATGACACCGTTTAAATTTTAAAACCTCTCAAATATTCGAGAACGTCAAATTCTGGAGAAAGACTATTTTCACTCAAACTCTATGATTCTAAGAAAGAAAATATAAATTAAATTTCTACAATGCGTCTGAGGAGACTCGAACCATTTCCCTTACACTTGTGAGGGAGTGGCTCTAACTAAGTCCAGGTGGTTCGAATCCAGTCATTAAACACAAGATATTGATTGATTGAGATAAAGACGTAAAATTCCAAACACGAGATATTGACTTTGCTACCATTTTTTTAATTACTTAACAAAAATGAACTATTATAAAATAAGATTATATATATATATTTTTAAATTACAATACAGTTATTGATCTGTTGATATTTACAATCAAAAGTCTATATAAACAACCTAATAAATAAGCTATGTGATGGCACAATACAACCGTCTTAACTCAAAATACAAAAATGAGAGGAAGAGGTATGAACTTATGCACCACTTGACATAAGATAGGAAAATCAATTAAATAAAAGTGAGTACTTAAATCATTTCTTGCTCTTCTTGTCTTTTGAACCACTATTACGCAAGAAGGAGCCCAAACCAAAGAGATTTGCGGTTCCTTTAGAAATGTAAGGAGGAGGCACATTCAATACAGGACTAATCTTGACACCACCATTCCCATAAATTTTCTTTTTTTGCTGCAGCTGATATGGATGACTTGTAGAAGAAGAACTTGATGATGATGCCTTCAGCTTCTGTGACCCTTGCTTATTCTGAAAATCCTTCAATGAAGATTTTTTGTTAGGCTCTGAACCTGTTGAATTGCTGCGTGACAAAAGTGATAACGAACATATTAAGCTCTTCTTAGCTTCACAGTTTAGACTGCTACTTCTCTTAAAACCCCACAAAGATTTTGACTGGCGAGGCTTCTCCTCCAAATCCTTATTAACCTCCACTATTTGAAGATTCTTCTTTGAATTCTCATTAGAGGGAGGACGGGGAAGAGGAGGCAATGATACAGTTGGTGGAGCTGCACATTTTGGGACTTGCTTTGAGGTTTCTTGAAATTTAACCGGAAGAATCACGCCGTTGGCGAAAAGCTCATCTGCTGAACAAGATTCTAGCTCGGAGGTGCTTGCAATGCTGAATTCAAACTCAGAATTCATGTCCAAGAGCGTGTTGTCTCTTCGAGGGACAACGTCTGCTAGGCCTGGATCATGCGAAAACGAAACTCGCGGAGGACTTGTCTCCGGGCACAACATGATCAAGACTCAAGAATTCAAGAAAGTTGATGTTTAAGGGCTTGAAGCAAATTTCAAGAATGTGATGTGGCTTTAAAGAGCCCAAAAAAACAAAAAAAAAAGAAGGTAAAAGAAATTCAATTTTGATGAGCCAAGAAGATCCAAAAGTGAAAGACTTGGAAATTTGACTAAATTTCTCTGACTACGGAAGTCAAAAAAGGAGAGTTCTTAAGAGATTCATCGGTGAGAATTTCTAGGAAAATTTGGTGATCAGAGATGGAATGTCTTCTTCTCTGTCAATGAAGCAGAGGAAGCTTGTCCGTTTTACCCTTAAAGAAGAGACAGTACAAGAATCTTTGAATCAGAAACTGCAGAGATATGTAACATAAGCCAAGAAACAAAAGTAGATGAAGAAAAAGAATATAGAAGCTGGTAAAGGGTAAAGCTATTTATTAAGAGAAAAATGACAAGAGTTTTTATGGGGATTTTGGAGATTGCGAAGAAGTTTAGGAAACGAGTTTGCGAGATTGAAATGATAAAAAATGGAGAAAAAGAGGAAGAGAAAGAGTTAGCTTGGGAATATTTCAAGTGCTAACTTCAATGAGAGGCAAAGAAAATCTGCCCACTAAATCTTGCTTTCTATTTTCTTTTTCTTTTCTTCCGTTAAGAAAATGGTAAAGGAAATTTGAGAAATTGAAAAAGTAGTGATGAGCATAATTTGTGGGAGTTGGGGATTAAGACAAAAAATGTTCTTGGGGGATAAACAATTGTTTTGCTAAAAAAAGATGTGAGCACAGTTGTCTGCAGAATTGGTAAAATATATTGGTGAGGGAATTTAGCTTTGGTTTTTAGACAAGTCTAGAAGAGATAAGCCTCTCAACAGATAATTGACATTTTCTGGCGACCATCTCAACAACCCGAAAAATCTTTAGCATCTTTTTGGAACAAAACCTAAGGTTGGGCATCAATTCTCCCAATTCTGGTTTGAACAACTCCTCACTCGATTGTGATTGTAATTGATGAACTTTTTAAGGTGGTTGGTAACTTTTCTATTACGACTTTCGCATTTTTAATATAAAAAAATTGTGATCGAGGTAAGTTTTCTTTCATCTCATGGCCTCATATGACAGCATGTGGGACATTCAATTTTTGCTTTGCCTTTATTTTCAAGGTAGGATGAGACTTTTCCTCTGATACATCTTTGATTCTCTGTCTCTTCTAAACATTTTTTTACCCCTTTTTTCTTTTTCTTTTTTTTTTTCAAAACTCAACCATTAGGTTAAGGGATACTGCAACACGATTTCACATTAAGGATTATCGAGATTATGTTGAAAAATATTTTTGTACCAAAAATTATAAATACGTATTTTTTTAATATTTTAAATAGTACATAATTTACTGAGAGTCCATACCAGCTAGCGTGAGTCCTATAGGCAGTCCTATAACTATTGAAGTTCTGGATTGTGAGATGATTATGTTAATAATAGCTTATCATCTTCACAAAGCCACACAACTTGCTTCCTCAATTCAGATATTATATTATTTAGTCACTTTCTTCAAGTGCTTGATTATTTGAATATAGTGCATAATTAATTCTTTAGGCTAATTCTTATGCTTAAGTTGTTCTAAACCCTAAGCATGAGACTAACCAATAAATTAATTCAGCACATAATCAAACTTGTTCATTTGTCAGAATAGGTTTGTAATACTTTATGGTTTTTTTTTTTTTTTAGTATTTATCCATCGGATATAAAAGAATTTCTTAAAAATGATGGAGATATCTCTTTGTTTTTTTCCTCCCTTACCTTCAATAAAATGGTAAAAAAAGTTAACTTGATTGTCAACATTAAATATAAAACACAAACAAACAAACAACGAGATGACCTTTATCCAAAATATTAAAGTAATTTCTCATTATTGGAAATATACATCAGATAAAAAAAAAAATTAGGTAAAAAGTCAAAGTGAAAGTTTAGTTTGATCAAATTATATTAAAATCTAGATGGTTTTTCATTTTCTAGATAGACTTCTAAATTGGCTTCATCCGTTATTTTTAGTTTGGAAAATTACATAAAAAGACAATGGACATTAGCACATTTTCAAAAATAATAAAAGCCATTTGATAAGCTGAAAATGAACAAGAAGACACCAAATTAATAATAATTTTCTCCATTAATTGTGTTAAAAAACACATTAATCATTGAAATACAATCCTATCATATTCTGTTGCATCGTTTGACATAACCCATTCAACTACCTAATTAATCTATCCATAACATGGTCAAATTCAGATCAAGTGGGTTAATGTAGAGGTGCAATTCTTTGACCTGTAATTTGAGGGCTAAAGTGCAAATTCTATACAGCAGAATAACACAGCACGAGTCTTATATCATCAGTGGAACAACTCGTCACAAGCTCACAATTAGGGTATTAATTATATAGAGATAAATAAAAAATTTATAACCCATAGATTAAAAGCCAAAATCTAAGATTTATATAGTAGATTAACATAACACAGGTTCACAAGTTATAATAGTTAGGATAGTCATATATTAGTAATTAAATTAGTTATCATAAATAATTTTATTATTTCTTCCCACTTGCGTTGCCCATGCTTATCTGTGTTATCTGTATAAATAAAATAGAATGTATGAATCCTATAATCTAAAATCTTGACACAAATTACTAAATGCTAGTAACTGATTTCACATTTACTAATATTTGAGATCTAATGAAGTATTTAATCTTTAGTAACTTTGTAACTCTTAGTGGCATTGCCTTTAAGTGTTAAGAATTGTATAATTAATTATACGATGATATTGTGCTTAGTTGACTTCTTGAGTTGACTAATACATTGCCAAATTTGTGTTATTTGGCTCTTAATCTGGGGACGTGTCATCCACAAGCCATGATCATGGAAAAAATTAAAGATAATCAATTGGGTATATACTTGAAATTTTGAACATTTCATCCTCCAATAGCTAACGTTTGGCAGTACTTAAGAAAATTCAAACCTGTTGTTTGCTGTCTCTTATTGTAAATTTAAAGGTCGTCTTAATAATTTTATAGAATAACAAGCACATTAGAATCGTTCTCTAAGAAGATCATTCTTGCAATTGTTCTCCTACAACTTTTAATAAATCATACATTAAACTAATACGATAGCACTAATAATATGTTGAGGATGAATCAACAATTTCCTCAAATGGAATCAATCTCACTGGTTAAAGCGTCCGGATCAATTGATCCATCATCCATTACCAAACCTTATATGCCAATGCCATGGTAAGGGGAGTAGTAACCACGCTAAAATTTGCTTCACTATGAATCGGAGAAATAAAATATTTAAATAGATTTAATATTGAGGTGATGTACTCGACCGTTATAAATTTAATATTTAAACAATCTAATAAATTCTACATGGAAAAAGCTACTTCTCCCGACTCGCACCCTCACTCAAGTCCCGAATTAAAACTCACTGTTTTGATTAAAATGAAAATGCATCGTTTGTAAAGGTTGTCAAGGTCGGCTACATGTGCACGTCTGACTTTTGTAGGATACGGCGACACGTATGTGGTAGACATTTAAGGCACGGCCTTGCAAAATCTACGTAATTAGTAGATGGTAATCAAGGCATAAGGCTTTAATTTAATAAGCCTTTACCTAATAAAGATTATATAAAACATAATAGGCGGAATTAATGAAAATTAAATATAAAATATTATGATTTTATAAATATCTTGAAATTAAATTTTTTAATTTTTTTTTAGCATAGGCTCTTTAAAATTAATTTAAGTCTTAGTTTAAATAAATATTCTATTTTTTTTATGTTTATAATTTATTAAATGCATAAGTAAATATCATGATTTTATAAATGATAAATAAAATTTTTACGACATTAATATTTCATTTATGAAATCATAATTTAGTTCATAGTTAATGGAGATATGTTTCATTTATGAATGAAATATTTTTCATATTTATGCCCAAAAATATAAAATTATGGACGAAATATTTTTATGATAAATTAAAATTTACATTTTCATTCAATAGCGTTCAAGTGCAGTTATAATATTAGTAGTTCAAATAAAATTAGATATAGTTGTTATTTTAGGATTGTAATTTTATTTGTCATTAATCATTATTATGATATATGAAAATATTATTATTATTATTAGACTGATGGGTTTAAAAAAATATACCAGACACGTGAGTTTTTTTAGGCACGCTGGACATGTGGGGAAAAAAAAAAGATTGGTGGGTCTTTTTTGGGCACGGTATGAATGGGCTCGTGCCGCGGGCCGTGCCAGACCCTTATAAAAAAAAGTGGGCACCGCATCGTAGCCCATTTTGTGCTAATGTCATGCCACGCCCGCCTCATCAGGCTTCTGGGTGATACTTTTTTCCTTTCGTTTTGATGAAGCCGAAATGAACCGTTTTGAATCAACTCTCACAGCCACAAAATCTGCAATCTCAGCATTCCTCGAGTTCTCCAGCCACAATTGCCATCGCTCACAACTTATTAGGGGTGGGCAAAATATCCGACCCGATCCGATCCGACCCAATCCGATCCGAAAATTTTCGGGTTCGGATCGGATCGGATCGGGTCGTCAACGAGACCCGATCGGATCGTGATCGGATCGGGTTGACGAAAATCCGATCGGGTTGAAAAAAAAAAAACGAGCAGTTTGAAATTCCATTTGCGGTTCCTGATTCATTCGCGACAAACAAAAGTAACACAAGCACAAACCTCCCGCCTTTAAGCACTCCCGGCTCACTCAGCGTACGACCACAGCGGCTGACCTGATCACAGTACAAACTACAACGACAAAGCACAATCACAGTTCACGGAGACACGAGACAACCCGGCCTCCAAGCCTGACGACCCGCCCCATTGACCGCCAAGAGTTCGGAAGCTTGACAAGCGCCACATTACACCCGCATCCATCCGGGCATCCACATCCCATTGTGAGCAACACACCAGGACACAAACCCACAAGCAACCGTGTTGAGCGGCCAGTGGGCAAAATTTAGATAGCGATCTGCGAGGCTGGCACGCCCGTCAGTCGAGGCGGCCACCGCGCTGCGCCCATGAGGTTCGTGACGATCTGATCTGGATCTCTTTGCTTCCAACCGCCGGATCCGCCTTGATTTCACTCCACCATCACCCGATCCGGTTGAAGATCCACCCGATTCTGTTGAGTGTTGACTGTTGAGTGGAGAGTGGAGACTGGAGAGTGGAGAGTGGAGAGGGGAGTTTTGCTGTTTTGGAAATTGGAATTGGAAGCCGGCCGGCCTTACCTTTATACTTAATTACTTATGGTATATAACTAATTAACTATATATGCATTAATTATATACTGTTAATTTGGTATATGTTATAATGTTGTATGAGAATTGAGAAAGTGAAATGTTAATTATAATTTGTAAATTTGTAATTTGGTTGGTACTTGGTAATTGGTATGATAAATTGCAAATGATATACAATATGTATTGTTAAATTTCAACAATAAAATGAAAAAATTGGGCATTAATTTTTTGTTACTATTAATAATTGAATTTTTTTTTGTATGAATAGATTTGGTAGATTAAAAATTAAAATTAAAAATTATGTTACAATACATATAATTAATTAATTATATATGTCATATAATTTGGGCATAAAAATTAGGGGTTTGTAATAAGAATTAAGATATGGATAATTGGATATGCAATTAATATTATATTATTTTGGCCAATGGATAACTAGATATTATAAATTAATTAATTACATTAATTTCTTGATTTTCTTTTATGGAATATGCATCTTGAATTCTTGATTATATTAATTTTTGAATTAATGATTAATAATTAATTGTTTGTATGTTTAGATGTTTGGACACTCAAGAGCGAATTCGATGAGTGATGATGACAATAATCCAAGTGTTCAAATGGAAGGAACTCAAAAGGCAAAGCGGAAAAGACCAATGAAGAAAAGATCTGCGACGTGGAATCATTTCACTTTACTTGAGGATAATCCAGACAAATCCAAGTGCAACTATTGTGGTAGACAATATCAATGTCATTCAAGGCGTGATGGGATTACAAATATGAAAAATCATATAGAGACTTGCCTTGCATACAAGACATTAAAGAACAACAAGAGGAAGTCAACAAACTTGATGAGGGTGGGGAAGGAAATGCAAGTAATATGGCTTTGGCTAAAGGGTGGAGTCAAGATGCTTGTAGAAGGCGATCACCAAAATGATCATTATGGGGAGTTGCCACTTAGTTTTGTGGATAAAAAGGGTTCAGCATTTACGTAGTGTAGCCATTCCATGATTTGTTATGCCATCTCGGAGAACTGTTGGTAGGGATGTTATGGATTTATTTTTGGAAGAAAAGGCAATGTTAAAGAGTTTGATTTGCAACAACAAGCAGCGGGTGTCTATCACCACTGATTTATGGACTTCCGTTCAAAATATGAGTTATATGGTGATCACAGCTCATTTTATTGATAGTGGATTTGGTGTTTGAACAGAAGGATTATTAGTTTCAATGTGATTGAAGATCATAGAGGGAAATCGATCGGTAAAAAGATTGTAGCTTGTTTACAAGATTGGGGGATAGAGAGGTTGTTTGCAATAACCGTTGATAATGCCACTACAAATGATGTTGCTGTTAATTATGTGACTATGCAATTGCTTTCATGGAGGAATGATGATGCACTTGTGTTGGCGGGACAGTATATACATGTGCGCTGCTGTGCGCATATTTTGAATTTAATTGTTGTTTCCGGATTGAATGAATTACATGCTAGTGTTGCCGCCATCCGAAATGCTGTGAAGTATGTGAGATCGTCCACTACGAGGCTACATGCATTTAAGCGATGTGCTCAGATGAGATGTCCAAATGGAGCAGTTGTTTTAGATTGTCCTACTGGGTGGAATTCCACCTATTTAATGTTGATATTTGCGTTGAAGTTTCAAGCGGCATTTGATAGAATGGCGGTGGATAAACCATATGAGACATATTTTCTTGAGAAAGAAAATAATGCTAAGAGAGTGGGCCAGAGTTGAGGATTGGGAGAGTGCGGGGACTAATTGTGAAGTTTTGAAGGTATTTTATGATGCCACATTGTTATTTTCGCCTCTTTAAGTGTGACTTCTAACCTTTGTTATGATACCATTGGATTAATTGAGAGCTCATTAATGCGCATTAGAGGCAAGTGGAGATCCGTGGGTGGTGGCTCTGGCTTATAAAATGTGGGAAAAATTTGATAAATATTGGGAGTCTTCAGGGAAGATCAATAAAATGTTGATTGTTGCCTCTATTCTTGATCCACGAGCTAAAATAGATTTTGCCAAACATATTTTGAGATTATTTTTGCCAACGATGGTTCGAAAGTTGCAGAAATGACCAAGGCAGTGAAGGATTTGTTGAATGAGCTTTATGATGCATATAGTGCAATGTGCTCTAGTTCCACACCATCCACGTGTAGTGAGAGTGTTCCTAGCGGTAGCTATGGTGGTACAAGTTATTCTCCATATTTTACAACTGATGTTGGTTTGGCCGAGGTTCCTAGTGGCGAAGGTGATGACATTTTCTGAGTTTCTGCCGCTTTCTTTGGGTATGCTCAGAAAGTGTTTGTTCAGAATGAGGGCAAGAGAGTCGCATCTGAGGTGGAACGATATTTGAGTGACCCAGTTGAGGATCCGAGCAATCTTAAGCTCAATGTTTTACTTTGGTGGAAGGTTAATGGATCGAAGTATCCGATATTAGAGAAAATTACAAGGGATGTCCTCGCTGTTCTGTTTCCACATCTGAATCGCCTTTAGCGTCAAGGCGTCATTGTGAATATCGGAGTTCTTTGACCCTTGTATGATTGAGGCATTGATATGCACCAAAATTGGTTACAAGCTAAACTTTTGCTAATCCAGGTTTACAACCTTCGGGAAGATATTAAGAGCAGATATTCCATATGGAGCTACAAGAAGGTAATATTTTTCTCGTACTTTATAAAGTTAATGTATTATAACTTTATAAATAGCATCTACATGTACTTAAGTTTGTTAATAATTTTTTTTTTTGACATTTTAAAGAGTTTGTAAGATCACAAGCTTCAACAGTCGAAACAGTGAGCGCTGATATGGGTGTTATGGATATTTAAAAGGTAATTTTTAATAGATATTATTATTTATAATTTGATATCATATGAATTATTGTTAACTTTACAACAGTTATCATATGTTATTTTTCAATTCTTCTCTAGGGGATAGATGCTTCAATTCTTCAACTTGGAGTGGAAGAAAAGTTGTCGAAGTGCTTGTGAGGAATGGTTGGGTCGTGGACGAAGTTGATCTAGATTTACATTTAAACTTTGTTGTGTTTTGGAACTTTGTCATTTGTGTTTTGGAATTTTGTCATTTGTGTTTTGGAAAATGAAAACTATTTAATTATGTTTAATTTTGTGACTTTGTGTTTTAAAGATTGATGTTTAGAAATTAGAATTGGGCATTGTGCTTTGGATGGAGGCTATTAAATTTAAACTTTGTGTTAATTTTATTTTTATGCTTTGTGTTAATTTTTAATTTTCATTCATTTGAATTTAATTCTATAGTAGTTTTGCGTTAGCCGTTAGGCTCTTACCGTTTAAACTTTAAAGAAAACCGGTTAAGCTTATTGTTTTAAAAGTCACTGGAATTTACCGGCGAACCGTTAACATGTAAACGGCTAACCGATAATTTCCAGCATGTTATACATTGTTAAGCCTTTAGCCGTTTAGTGAAAACGGTTAGCTGAAATATGTTGTGCATGCTTCTGGAATTTACCGGCGAACCCTTAACATGTAAACGGCTAACCGATAATTTCCAGTATGTTATACATTGTTAAGCCTTTAGCCGTTTAGTGAAAACGGTTAGCTGAAATATGTTGTGCATGCTTCTGGAATTTACCGGCGAACCGTTAACATGTAAACGGCTAACCGATAATTTCCAGTATGTTATACATTGTTACGCCTTTAGCCGTTTAGTGAAAACGGTTAGCTGAAATATGTTGTGCGTGCTTCTGGAATTTACCGGCGAACCGGTAACATGTAAACGGCTAACCGATAATTTCCAGCATGTTATACATTGTTAAGCCTTTAGCCGTTTAGTGAAAACGGTTAGCTGAAATATGTTCTGCATGATTCTGGAATTTACCGGCGAACCGTTAACAGGTAAACGGCTAACCGATAACTTCAAAATTGCATCGACCCAAATTAATCCGAATTGACCCGAATTAATCCGAATTGATCCGAACCTAATTTCACCCGACCCGAATTGACCCGAATTAATCCGATTTAACCCGAATAATCCGAATTTAATCCGAACCCTATGTAACCCGAAATCCGATCGGGTTGATCCGAACCCGATCCGAATCCGATTTTGCCCACCCCTACAACTTATAGCCATCACGTGAGCCGCATACGACGGACCACAGAATAAAAGCAGCTCAAGATTTATTAAATTTAGAAACAAATTCAGAACATTATTAACTAGTTATCCCAAATTCATTAAATTTGTAAACAATAATATAGAAACAAATGCTAATATAGATACAAATGCTTACGATTCAGCTCGCAATCACTAAATTTAGGAACAATAATATGCCAAAGCCCACGTACAAATTGAAACTAACTTTGAAGAACTAGATTGGGTTTTGCAATTTAGGGTTCTGCACTCAGCTTTGAGGAATCAGTTGGGGTTTTGCAATTTAAGAGTTCTATACTTAGGGTTTTGTAATTGGAGTGTTGTGGTTGAAAGGAAATCGTAGGACAAGGCATATGCTCACACTTGTGTGCTTGAAACGGATTGAAGGAGAACGACGAACGACCTTGTGTGCTTTGAAACGGATTAAAGGAGAATGATGTTGTTTGGATTGAAACGGATTGCTCGACACAACGCTTGTAGCTTAAATTAAAAGAAAAAAAAGATCAAAATGAAACGACGTCGTTTTTGTGGGATTTTCAGGGTTGACTCAGGGGAAATAGCAGCACTGATTCTACATTAAAGCTCCGTTTGGTATAGCTTATTAAATAGAGCTTATAGCAGTAGAGTTTGTATGAATAGAGCTTCTACCAATAGAGCTTTTGGACAAAAAGTCAGTGGGTGTTTGGTTGTCAATTAAAAAAGTATTTTTGAACTTAAACTGTTTGGTTGTGTAAAACTAAAAGTGTTTTTGTGTAATTAAATTACCAAAAAGGATATGTATTCATAATTATATAACATGTAACAAAATACATCCAAACTACCAATTAATAAGAAAAAATTAATTCAATCACTTCTTTAATTTTCAAAATAAAAAATTACATCATTGATATATTCTCCCAAATAAATAATACTATCCAAATTAAATTGCGTCATTTATCCAAATTAAATTACGTCATTGATATATACTCTCTCAAGTGTTGGGTATGTATAAGGATTGCAAAATTAAAGTGCTGGTTATTTAAAAAAAAAAAGAGAGAGAGATAAAGTGAAGTGGTGGCGGTAATATGTTTATATAGCGGCAATAATTTTCGTTGGATAGGTTTTACACAAAGAGTATTATGTAATGGAGCCCGCTACGTTACATGTAATGTAACGTGCGCTCCTCACAAGAGACAATGTAATGACGTATGCGCTCACCCCTCCAGCGGCAAAGGGTTGGGGTGGGTTCACCACGTGTGAGCCGTGACGAAGATATGCGAACGAGAAAACCAAAAATATATCAAAGATATTTTTGATATTATATATTTTTTGAAAAATCTCTCTAATCTCTATTCTCAAAAGTTTAAATTTTGGGCTTTTACTAGTAGAGGTAAATTAGCTTATTTAAGTTAAAGAATATCTACTAAAAAAAATCAAACACTATAAAAAATTTTAAAAAATACTTATAAAATTAAATAAATACTTATACCTTTTAAATAAAACATACCAAATATACTCTGAGATCCCCTATTTTTTTATTTTAAGAACGATGCGCACTTGTTCAATTAAAAAGGGTGGATCCCACTAAAAGACTTACCACACCTGCCAAGTGGTAGACTCCTACTGGTCAAATACCTGACTCATAAAAACTTTTCTCCATCGACAAACTAGCAATGTTAACACCGCCGTCTGTCCGCAATGTCTAGCGACTACAAATGGTTAGAGTATCTGTGTATGTAACAACAATGTGACAAACAGTACTGCCAGTAGGCTTTCCTGTTAAATCAATTGGTGAACAACATTTTGCTAGCACTCAATTTTCGGTTAACACAAGGAATCCACCCGTTGCTCATAGAGGAGCCACTTGTTATCTTCCACTAGCACCGACAGGAATCCACTTCAAGTCAACCCATGTAAAGCTGCAAAAAATTTATGGTCTCCATTTTTGTCAATTAAAAATAAAAATAAATTTCATATTGTATAAATTATAATTTTTTCTAAAATCCCTTCTTAAAAAAATTATTGTATGTTTTATTATATTAAAACTTCAGGATAGAGTAAAATATTTTTCTAAATTTGTTTGAAGTAATGATTTATTCTTTAGAGTTTTACTAAATTATTTTGTAGTATTTATAAAATTTATATTGACCGAAAAACATTAAAGAAAATAAAAATATTTAAACATACAAGATTACTTGCATATTCTGAACACTACATTATTAGATATACTAATTTTTCAAAACTATATTTATTTCTTTTATCAATGTCTATACATTAAATTTGATATTAATTATTACTGTAGTGCATACTATACCCATATGTAGTGGCAGAAACAAGACTTTAATTTGGAAGTTTCCAAAATATATTGCAAGTTTCTATTTTAAGAAGATTGGATAAAAATAAGTTAAGGATCAACTTGAAAACTTTTTAATTTCTACTTCATTTTTAAAATTTTTTAAAAATCTAGGGGTTGCCTTGGCATGAACATAGTTCTGCCATTGCTTATATATTATTTGTATTAAGGATAATTTTAAAACAATAATTTTATAATTACACTTCTATTATGTTATAATATCCTCATCGTAATAAAATTAATTAGTATTAACATTATGACTGTAGAGAGGTTTTACTATATAATATATTTGCTTTATAAACTTTAGAAATAATAATAAATTATGCATATGTCTCTTCACCAACATTAATCGAGTTAGATAAAATAAAATTTATATTGCTTTATACATGAAAACAATTGCTAGATATGATAGACGAAATATTATATCATAACTTTGTTGAGTATATATATCATTACTTGTAATATATGTAGACAAAAGAACCAAGTACTTTCTTTCTAAATGCAATTAATTCGAAGTTAGATTTTCGTGCTAACAATATATTAAATAATAAGAGGCAAAGAAGAGAAAATACAAACAACATAACAAATGTAATTAATTCAACCATCTCATGCATCTGATTATTATTTCTCGTTAATTCAACTGACAATATACATGTAACTAAAAGCTCTCCTTAGTTTTATTATCGAAGACACTTAATGAGAGGTGTAGTGCACTATATATATAATACAAGAGAATAGGGTCCACAATTTAGGGAGAAAAAGAGTTGAAGGTGTACACGTAGATGTATGCGATGGACATCCACAATTATGAGAAATTAATTTGAACTTCTATTTTACGATTTTTGTGTTTGACTCAACATGGTTGTGGAAGAAACTGGAAGGCCTCTAATAGTTCTTCACAAAGACTGGAGCTATCAGCACCCCTCTAAAACTCTTATGAAACCCCTCATTCTGAAATGTGTAATTTTAATCCTCATTAAATAAATCTGATAAGGTAGGCCTTTTGACACCCATCAAAGTTTCTCACTAGCCCTTTTTTGAACTAACATTACTTGTATAATCTGGCACAAATTAATTAATTTCTTGTTTTGATGGGAAATTTAATTGAACATTTAGATAAATTATTCTCTTAACAAAATTTTTATGCTTCTCCATTTTGTAATTTATATTTATATTTTCATTTTAATTGAAAAAATATTTTTGAGAAAATTATAAGAGTTTCGAGTTATAAAGATAGAATAATATAAAAAATTTAATGATAAATTTTAATACTTTATGATTTGTATGCAATTTAAAAAGAAGTTTTATTTGGGTAAAATTTTTATAGGAAGATGATTAATTTTAATATATCGATTTATATTTTATTAAATAAACTGAAGGTATTTTAGGAAATAGATTTAAAAGAAGTGTTAAAAAACATTTTAGAAGGGTGTTAAAATCTACATTCACTCTAATAAACTCTTTAATTAGGATCATTACCTCTATCAATAAAATAGGCTGATGCCCACTGGCCACTGCCTTAAATTTGCATAACTAATTCTCATGGACCGAATAAGGGCTTCACGTTAAATTGGTGAAAATTCTGTAAAGAAAGAATGAGTTTTTTTTTTTTTTTTTTTAAATATGGTTTTTTGAGGGGAAAAAAGGAATATACAAGGTTATATCTGGAAATAACATAGGAGCTGTTAGAAATAGTGTGATTTATATTTATTTTTTGGTCTTAGCCACGAGGTATCCTGTGAAGGGTCCCAACTGTGGGAGACACCTTTAAACTCGTATCACAACCCAGACTTTAACTCGTATCACAACCCAGACTAAAAGTCTCCGCTCGAACCGGGAGGCATAAGTTCTCCCAACAAAGGCGACTTCTCTGCGAGGCAGCGAAACCCACTGCTTACCCTTGGGACCTTCTTGGGTGGGGTGGTTTTTAATGGCACATTACACACACACGCGCGCACATATTAATGGGGTATTTTTAGAAGCTGGATATGATGAGGAGTTTAAAGGGGCTAATTGTTTCACGCCACAACAAATCCATGAAACAAGCAATGGCATGTGGCCCGTGCAGCCGTGCCCATCTTAAATCTCTGGAGGAAGTTGTAATTCCGTGTATATAACCCAATTCCGTTCCTTGTAATTTATATAACGGAAGGAAAAATGGCTTCTACACTCACATGTAATGAGGTCCTGGGTGATTATCTACACTCAGATTTACTCTCAACTATTGTGAATGGAGAATATATGAAAAAAAATAAAAAATAAAAAATAAAAAATTAATGTAACCGCTAGTACAACACAATAGTATCACAAGATTTAAACATAAAAGCTCAAATGTAAGACTGACCGACTTTATTATAATAACAAATTATTAAAATAAATAAAATATAAGCCCATAAACATCTATAAAAAGCCACCCCTACAAGGAGTTTCATTAGATAGCCTACATGATGAGCTCCCAGGCCATCAAAACCTTTATGCATCACTATAGCAGTCAGCCTACGACTCCAACGCATACACACCCACCCAAGACCCAATTTAGATACTAAAGTAATACTATTCAATTGCGGATTCCCATTCCTATTATTGGTATGTAAACACACCCTAAATGTCATTAAAAAAACCGTGAGAAGCAACATAAAAATAACAAACAATAGAGGGCTAAAAAAAAAAAACGCTAGAATATTGAATTATTCTATATTTAATTAAGCTTTAGGAACGTTACTCTTAAAATTTTCAAGTTGTTGAATAGAAGTGTCAATGTATCGTTGATACATATCCTTATCTGCAATTATCTTGCCCATCTCTCTTAATCTATCCCTGTAAATTCTTCCTTCGTCATCTGCGATCATAAGCCGGAGGGTCCTAGCCACCTTGTCACCACTAAATGACCCATATTGTTCATGTCATCTCTGGGGATTTCAATTCCTATCACTTTCTCCTGAAAAACTCTGGCATTCAGACCAAGTCTGATTTACAAGGCAACATAGCAAGTGCACATCCGGAATTTAGTCCTTCAATCAGTGAACTCTGACCACAATAAGTCAAGAATCCGCCATTTGAATCCTGAGCAAATATCCTTAGTTGAGGTGCCCAAATCATCCCAACCATCCCTCTTCCCTTGATTCTTTCCTCCAACCCTTCCGGTAAAACCAAGTGATGATCATAATCATAATGATGCAGTTTCCTTAGTGCCCGTAAAAAGGCAACCCAGATAGCTCTAACCCTAGAGCCAACTCATTTAGCTATTCTTGACTCAGTGTCACTTCACTTCTTACGGCAACATAAACCACTGATCCTATATTTTGTTTGTTTAGCCACTTACCGATCATGATCCAAGCATCATTATCATGACCGTGATTAGGGATGGCAAAATCCGGGTCCGGGTCCGGGTTTATCCTTTCCGGTTCCGGACTCGGACGCTATTTTCTCTTTCCCGGACCCGGATTAAAACCCAGATTTTTCTCACCCGGGTCCGGTCCGGGTTAAACCCGGAATAATTCGGGTTTCTGGATTCCGGGTTTTGAACCCGGATCAATTTTTGAAGCTGGTCAGTGGTCACTCAAAATCTCCTTTTTTTAGCCACAATCATCCAAATATTGTTTGGACAAAAGAAATAGTTATTGCATTAAAAGGTCATGCATTGGAAGAAGATTCATTGTCCATGGTAAAATTTCCCAAAAGAAAAAAAAAAATAAAACTAAACTATCCAGGCCTATGTCAATGTAAAAGGTTAAAAAGAAAATAATAAATCTCTTACAAGAAAAATAAAAAAAAAACATATTATTAATTTAACCAATGTATATTAAAATCATATTCACACAACAATACAAAGTCACCATCTTCCATCTTCTAGTTGCTGGGCTGCTAGCTTTGTAGCATTCTTTTTCTCTTGCACGAGAGGACAGCCAAAGGCAAAGCTAAATAATATAAGTAATAATCATTTCTAAATTTTGATCCAGCTCCATTCTCTCTCTCTCCAACACACGCCATAAAAATCCATTCTTTGCATAATAATCATTTCTAAATTATGCTAGATCACGTGCAATGTTTGCCAAAAACCAACTCCAGATTCCAGAAAGCAACTTACTCATTGAAGGCAAAACGAGTTGCGCTGTGATGATGAAGGACTGCCGTGCTGCAAGCATACGATAGTGGCGAACCAAACGAGTTGCGCGGTGGCGAACCAAACGAGTTGCGACGGTGGCGAACCCAAGCTTTTGACAGTGGCGAACCCAGCCGATAGTTGCTTGTCACTTGCTTTATGGATGAGCCGGAATCATCGGCAGTGACGCCTATGTGATTTGAGTCACACAAATCGGCGATTCGTGAGTAGAAAGTAGAAACTAGAAAGAATGAAAGAAAGAATTAGGGTTTTTTTTAATGCTTGTATTTATATTAACAATAAATATAATTAAAAATAATATAAGATAAATGGATCCGGGTCCGGGTTTCGGATATACGGGTTATCTCAAATCCGGATCCGGACCCGGGTTTATCCGGGTTTTTAAATTCCATTCCGGATCCGGATTATCCGAGTTAGTCCGGGTCCGGGCCGGGTTATTCTGCCATCCCTAACCGTGATCATAAGGACTAAGGAGTAACACTCTAGTAAGGTGGCAATTACCTTGAAGGGATCACATGTTGTGGACTGGAGTGCAATGAATACAAAACTCAGGACTCCAAAACAGCTGCGTTTTAATTTATCTGAAATCACTTAAAGCTCACATGCAGTCACGAGCTTTTCAGCTTAAGGCAAAACGGCAGTACATTATGTCATTTGGATAAAGCTTAAGTGAATCACGTGAGCAAGCTCGTGAAAGAAGATCAAAGTTGTTAATAAAGCCGTTCCACAAGTGTCAGGGTTCTGTGCAATCTGGGTTTACTAAACAGAGTATAAGAAGCTGGTTTCGAAGTAGGTTGCAACATGAATGTGTGTGAGAAATTAGAGAGTTTTCAGAAAAAAAGAAAGAGTCTTCTTGTTCCTTGTAACGCTCTCTGTATTTGCTCTGTAAAATCCATCTTTAATCATCAATACAAAGCTTTCTGTGGCTTCTCCCGTGGATGTAGATTATGCACATTTGTGCATAATTGAACCACGTTAAAATCTTGTCTTTTTAGATTGAGTGTGATTGTTTCTTGATTCGTTAATCTTCATTGAAGCTTTAGATCAATCTTTAGTTATTAGCATCTTGAATTGATCTTGGTTAAAAACTCTTGGGCAGTGGTTTATTGCTTATTGTCTTATTAGCAGTAAAATCACTACACGTGGTATCAGAGCCAAGGTCTTGAATCCAAGATCCAAGTATGGCTACCACCAAGATTGATTTCAAAAAATTCAATGGGAAGAACGACTTCAACATGTGGAAGGTTAAGATGGAAGCAGTACTAATTACTCAAGGTCTTGGGGATGCCCTCTTACCAGTATCCAAGAAAGAAGGGAAAGAAGTTGCTTCTTCAAAGACACCAGAACAAATGGATGAAATAGATAAGAAGGCAAAAGGAACCATCATTTTGAGTCTGGCAGATTCAGTGATAAGAGAAGTGGCAAAAGAACCCACTGTGGCTGACATATGGACAAAATTGGAAAGTATATACATGACAAAGTCTCTTGCCAACAGGTTGTATATCAAAAAGAGAATGTTCACGTTAAAAATCTTTGAAGGCTCATCTCTTGATGAACATCTTGATGAGTTCAATAAAGTGCGTGACACACTTGAAACCATAGATGCTGCATTAAGTGATGAGGATAAAGCATTGCTGTTAATAAGTTCTCTGCCCAAGTCCTATGAGCATTTCGTTGATGCCTTGATGTATGGAAGGCAGACACTGACTATGGATGAAGTTAAATCAGCATTTAGCACTAAAGAATTGCAAGGGAAGCAAGAAAGTCTGGGAAATGGTTCTGGTGAGGGTTTAGCAGTAAAAGCAAGGCCAGAAGGGAAGAAAAAGAAGCAAGCAAAGAATAAAGAGAACTCAAAGAATTTGAAGTGCTTCCTGTGTCACAAAGAGGGATATTTCAAGAAGGATTGTCCAGAAAGGGAGCTCAAGAAAAAAGGACAGAATGGTGATGCAGCTGTGGTAGAAGAAGAAGGGTATGAGTCTGCTGGACTTTGTGTAGCTTTAGAAAACAGAGATAGAGGTAAATAGGTCATTGATTCTAGCTGTACCTTTCACATGTGTCCTGTTAAGAATTACTTTACTGATTATCATGATTTTAATGGAGGTAGAGTGATGATGGGTAACAATGCTATGTGTAGAATCATAGGAATTGGTAATATAAGGCTTAAATTACATGATGGATCCATAAGAGAGCTAAAACAGGTAAGATTTGTGCCTGATCTAAAAAGAAATCTTATATCCCTGGGTATACTTGATCAAATGGGGTACAGTGTTAAGATTGAAACTGGTGAGATGTTAATAATTAAAGACACTGAAACTATCATGAAGGGTTTAAGGAAAAATGGAGTGTTTATCTTAGATGGAGAAGCAATTACTGGTGAAGTTAGTTTGACTGTAAATGACAGCATAGACAAAACCAGACTGTGGCATCTAAGATTGGGGCACATAGGGATGAAAGGGCTTAAAGAGCTAGACAAACAAGGGGTTTTAGAAGGTAATAAGATCAATAATTTAGAATTCTGTGAAAGTTGTGTTCTCGAAAAGGCAACCAGAGCTAGCTTCAACAGGTCAATACATAAATCTAAGGAAAAACTGGAATATGTTCATGCTGATTTATAGGGGCCTGCTCAACAAGTGTCTCTAGGTGGTAACAGTTACTTCCTATCCATCATTGATGACTACTCTAGGAGAGTATGAGTGTATATTCTCAAGAGTAAGGATCAAGTCTTTGAAAAATTCTTAGAATGGAAAAACTTGGTGGAAAATCAATGTGGAAAGAAGGTTAAAAAGCTCAGAACAGACAATGGCCTAGAGTTCTGTAATAAAAGGTTTGACAGTTTCTGTGCAAAGGAAGGAATAACTAGACACAGAACAATGAAGCTAACACCTCTGTTAGCCTAAAGGGCTATACATTATTATAATTTTGATGATAACAAACATATGTATTAAAGTGTCTTATTTTGTATTTCACAAGTTCACTAGTTTTGAAGGATAATGAATCAAGTGAAATCAAGCTCAAGACACTCAATGGATAACGGCGAAATCAAGAATGAAGTTTAAAGTTCAACGGACAAATTATTGCGACAATTTCTTGTAAAGCCGGTATGATTTAATTGATGCATGATTTAGCATTTGAGAAGCTCAAGTTTTATTAATAAATTATTACTTTTCATAAACCAAAATGTTTTATTTTTAAGATAAAAGTATTTTGTAGATTTGAGTAATTTGAATTAAAATGAAAATGTTTTACAATCTTTGATTTTAATAAATATTATTTTGAATTTGATTTTAAACCTATTTGCAAAGATTTGAAACGTTTTGGGCCATATTGTAACTTATAAAAGATTAAGGGCCTAAGTGAAAGATTTTGAGAACTTTTAGATTTATGTTGATTATGTTAAAACCTAAAAAAGGTTTCTTTTAAAAGTATTATTATATGTTGGGCCATAACATAATTTCAAAACATTTTGGGAATGACAAATATTATTTTGAATTCGGATTTGGACTTATTTATAAAAGTTTGAAATAATTTGGGTCATACTATAATTTATGAAAGTTAGAAGACCCGAATGTAATTCGAACATTTGATGTCCAAAATTGGACCTTTTTGAAAAATTTTATGACTTTCTGGGTCATAATATAATTTAAGAAAGTTTTGGGGTAAAATTATAATTTTATAAACAGTGTTACTGTAGCAAAATTCAAATTTAACGGTAACTTCACTGTTACGAGCGGGGAGCCGGTTAAATTAAGCGGCTAGCCGCTTGAGCACTGGAATTTGTCTATAACGGCTAGTTTTCGAGTTTTAACTATATAAACTCAATTCCAACTTCTTTTTAAGAACTCTAGCAAGCCAAAACAAGTTTATAAAACATATATTGAGCTTCCATTTTGTAAATCATCATTCATTGAGTCATCATTGAGCTATAATTTGTTTATCCACTCTTGAAGAGAGTTTTATTGTTGTAACATTCATTTATCTTCAAATTGTGAGTGTTCAAGTGGGAAACACTTGGGGTGAAGAGATTGGGGATATAATCTCTTGTTGTAAAGGTTCATTGATACCTTGAAAGTCAATTGTAAACATTGAAGCCTTGGGAGGCTTGGATAGTGAAATCCTCAAGCCCGGTGTGCTTGAAGGCGTGGACGTAGGCGGGGATAGCCGAACCACGTAAAAATCCTCGTGTTTGTTTTCTCTTTCCTTACTCCTTTATTATTATGCTTGCTTGAATTTATTGCTTTTGATTTGATTAAGGAATTAGATTTAATTGGTGTGTGATTTGCTTAGCATAATTTTTAAAATCCCAATTCACCCCCCCGCTTGGGTTGCACACACTTGTATTTCAACCTCAACAGAATGGGCTAGCTGAAAGAATGAATAGGACACTCATGGATAGAGTGAGGAGCATGCTGGTTCAATCTAAACTTCCAAAGACTTTATGGGCAGAAATTCTACTAACTGCTTGTTATTTGGTTAACCGAAGCCCTTTCACTGCAATTGATTTCAAAACTCCTTATGAGAAATGGACAAGTCAACCAGCCAATTATGGGAATCTAAGAGCATTTGGCTGTCCAGCCTATGCTCATATAAGCCAAGGAAAGCTAGCTCTTAGGGCTTTGAAAGGGTTTTTCATAGGGTATCTTGAAGGAGTAAAAGGCTATAAGATCTGGTGTACAGACTTAAGCCCACCCAAATGCATCATAAGCAGGGATGTAACCTTTAATGAAGAAGATCTAATGAGCCAAAAGTCAGGTCAACAACCAACTGAGAGAGAGTCTGAAACTGGTACTAAGCAACAATTTAAGGTAAAACTGACCAAAAGTGATGATTCAGTTAAAGCTGCAGATTCAAGTGACATTACTGGAAGCTCAGAAGACTCAGAAACCTCTCACCAAGTTCAAGAACCATAGAAACATGAGCAAAGTTATCAGTTAATCAGAGACAGAGCCAAGAGGCACTTTAAGCAAACCAGAAGGTATGGATATGCAGATCTTATTTCATATGCCTTGGCAACTGCACATGAGATTGATGAAGATGAACCCAAGACATTCAAAGAGGCAGTCCAATGCAAGTTCAACAAGGATTGGCAGGTAGCCATGGAAGAAGAAATTTTATCTCTCTACAAAAACAACACATGAGAGCTGGTTAAGAGACCAGAAAACAGAAGAGTAGTAAACTGCAAATGGATTTTCGGGGTAAAAGAAGGACTCACAGCTCCTGAACCTAGAAGATTCAAAGCAAGACTTGTGGATAAAGGGTATACTCAGAAGGTAGGGGTTGATTTCAATGAAGTTTTTTCACCAGTTGTCAGGCATATATTCATTAGAGTGATTCTAGCTTTAACTGCAGTTCAAGACATGGAACTTGATCAACTCGATATCAAGACTGCATTTCTGCATGGAAGACTCCAAGAAGAGATTTTCATGACTCAACCCGAGGGGTATGTGGATTCCAAGAAGTCTAGACATGTATGTTTACTCAAGAAATCAATCTATGGTCTAAAACAGTCACCCAGACATTGGTATCTCAGGTTTGATGAATTTATGGTAACAAATGGATTCATGAGATGCAATTATGACTGTTGTGTGTATTTCAAATTACTAGAAGGTGATCACTACATATACCTCCTCCTATATGTAGATGACATGCTGATAGCTTGCAAAAAGAGAGATAAAATAGAAAAATTAAAACTTATGCTGAATTCAGAATTCGATATGAAGGATTTGGGGGCTGCTAAGAAGATTTTGGGTGTGGAAATTAGGAGAAACAAATCTAAAGGGGAAATATTTCTCAGTCAAGAGAGATATTTAACTAAGGTTCTGGAAAGCTATCAGATGCTGGATTCTAAGCCTGTACTTACTCCTTTAGCAGCTCACTTCAAGCTGAGCAATCAGTTGTGTCCTAAAACTGATGAAGAGAAGCTTGACATGAAAAATGTTTCCTATGCCAATGCTGTAGGTTGTCTGATGTATGCCATGGTGCTCACAAGACCTGACATATCACATTCAGTCAGTGTAGTCAGTAGATATATGGCACAACCAGGAAGAGAACACTGGAGAGCTATAAGATGAATCATGAGATATTTGAATGGCTCCTTAAGCCATGGTTTAGTGTATGGAAGATCTAAAGGAAAAAGTGATGGGCTGTTGGGTTTTGTAGACTCAGATTATGCGGGAGACTTGGATAGGAGGAGATCACTGATAGGATTTATGTTCATGTATAATGGATGTCTCATCAACTGGAAAGCAACCTTGCAGTATGTGGTTGCTCTTTCCACCACTGAAGCTGAATATACAGCTGTTACTGAAGCTGTAAAGGAAGCTTTGTGGCTGCAAGGGCTAATTGGTGAATTGGGTATAAAGCAAGAATCAGTAACAATCCATTGTGATAGTTCCAGCGCCATTCATTTGTGCAAGAATCCTGCACATCACGAGAGAACTAAACACATAGACATCAATCTTCATTTCATCAGAAATGAAGTGTCTAAAGGGACTGTGAAGATGGCCAAGGTGCATATAGATGAAAATCCAGCCGATATGCTTACTAAGGTTGTTCCTACAGTCAAGTTCAATTTGTGTTTGAGCTTGGCTGGGTTGAACAGTGATTAAAAATTGCTCGAGTATTTGAGAAGGAAGCAGGAAGAGAAGTTTTGATTCAAGGTGGAGAAGTGTGGACTGGAGTGCAATGAATACAAAACTTAGGACTCCAAAACGGCTGCGTTTTGATTTATCTGAAATCACTTAAAGCTCACATGCAGTCACGAGCTCTTCAGCTTAAGGCGAAACGACAGTACATTGTGTCGTTTGGATAAAGCTTAAGTAAATCACGTGAGCAAGCTTGTGAAACAAGAATCAAAGTCGTTAATAAAGCCGTTACACACGTGTTGGGGTTTTGTGCAATCTGGGTTTACTAAACAGAGTATAAGAAGCTGTTTCGAAGTAGGTTGCAACATGAATGTGTGTGAGAAATCAGAGAGTTTTCAGAAAGAAAGAAAGAGTCTTCTTATTCCTTATAACGCTCTCTGTATTTGCTCTGTATAATCCATCTTTAATCATCAATACAAAGCTTTCTGTGGCTTCTCCCGTGGATGTAGATTATGCACATTTGTGCATAATTGAACCACGTTAAAATCTTGTCTTTTTAGATTGAGTGTGATTGTTTCTTGATTCGTTAATCTTCTGTTTAATCTTCATTGAAGCTTTAGATCAATCTTTAGTTATTAGCATCTTGAATTGATCTTGGTTAAAAACTCTTGGGCAGTGGTTTATTGCTTATTGTCTTGTTAGCAGTAAAATCATTACACATGTTTATGGTGCAAATTCCCGCGGAGTTTTAGCCATTCTGATTCTAGCTCGAAGCAACGTCGTGCTATAAAAATGTCACAGCCTGATATGGCCCACCCGGATCGAGAGATAGCCGAGAGTCCCGAAATATTTGTTTCGGCACTCACGTCAAAAGCTTTCTTTGCCTCGTGGATGCGAACTGCAACATTGGTAGTAAACCGGACCCACTTGTGCGGAACAGTGAAGTTCTCAGGCTTATATTCTCAGGAATCATCACCATTGATCATGGCAGAAGTTGATGGTCTGCAGAAGCGTGCGAAGCAAGCATTGTATGTGGAAGCGGAAAAAAAAATTAGAAACTCGATAAAAATAATCCAATCAACTGGAGATGATATTCACGATGATGCTTCAAGGAACTCAGCCAAAGGATCTCAGAGACCATTAAAGCTTTTTGAGAAAAGGTTCTTTCTCCTGAGGAGTATCAATATTGGCTTCAGCATTTTCATGCAGATTTTCATCACGAGGCAAGGTGAGCTTCACAAAGTTTACCAGAGAAGCTTGATTTTGAGTAAGTTTTGGAGCCGATCGATGTTTATTTGGGTGGATATAAAGGAAGTTTTATGACCCTTTTGCGCTATGAGCTTAGCTAGCTCCAAGTATGGGATCATATGACCGGCGGCCAGATATGGATAGAGCTGGCAAAATTTGATATGATCTGATAACACGAATTCGACGTAAGTAAATAGGTATGAGTTGTCAAATTTAACTTGGTTATTAAATGGGTCAGGTTCGGGTCGACATGATTTTTTCCCGTAACGAGTTAGGGTTTCAATTTTGGACCCATTTACCCAAATAACACGATTATATTTTCTTTTTTAAATTAATTTATCGGTTCTTATCACTAAAATTTAAATATTAGATATGATTCTCTCTTTTTATTTCTTTTTCAAAGGATAGATATATACACAATGTTTTATTCGTAAAATTTTATATAGATTTAGAATTTTAATAATATAAGTGTATAAAATATTAGTATTAGTACACATGTATACTTTATAATATTCATACATAATATTATATATATATATATAATTAGAAACTTTAATAGTGTAAATGTGTAATATTTTGGGGCGTGTGTGTATATGTAGGCGTGCATACATGCATGTGTCTATAACATTTGTTAAATATATAGATATTAAATAGATTATTAGGTAATCCGTTTATTTTCTGTGTCCAGCTTGGGTCTCAATATTTTGATATGATTATTAAATAGATCGCGTTTGAGTGACACAAAACTGACACGATACGAACACGATCCAACGATCCATTTTGCCAACTCTAGCCGTGAAAATATGTGAAGCTTAGTATCCTGATCCATGGGATCGGTGCTAGCTAGCCTAGTCCTCAAATCCAAGGGTTAAAAAGCAGAAAAATGTTTGTATAAAGAAATATTAATAATAGTTGTTTAAAGAAAAATGATAGTCGATTATTAACTGTTGGGTAGCCAAGGATTAAAGCAGCCTTGCGTAAAATTACAATATTGAGACCAAACAAATTTATTATCAAGATGAAGTTATTAATAAAAGTATAGTTATTAAAATTATTGTTTTAGCTTAATTATTCTTAGTGGAAGTGATATAAAGGAAAATATTCACTGCACTAATAATTAATTAATTGAGCATATTAAATTTAAATGTATAGATACTAAGATAAACATAATTTCAAAAAATTGAAATACATTTAAGTAATATGCAGATAATTATTGCTATATAAAAGCAAATTCATTAAGATAAGGTCTAAAAAAATTATAAATTATTATAATGGAAAGTTTATCCTTATTAATAAATGGCTAAATTGAGGTCATAATTTTTTATGATTACACAGAAGTTATTCTAATATAAAGTATTACTATAGAGTTTTTACTGTAGTAGAAACACGGTAACAACAATTATGGCTATCAAACAACTTTTCTTGATTTTTATTTTTAAAAAAAGTAAATAAAAAATAATACCAAACAGGCCTTACTGTCACTTGATGTGTACTTTGCGCATATCACCATGCGAAACTTAGATAAATTTTGTCCGAAAGTTACTAAATAAGCCTTGTGCTTCTAATCTAGCGAAGTTAAAATGCTTGCGGAAGAGGTAGGGAGAATAGATAACAATTAAACTAAAGAGAATGTATATTATTTACCAAATTGTGTATGCAAGAGAGCTTGCTTCAAGTTCCTTACAAGTTCGCTTGATTGAATGAAAATGCTAAGTACCAACCCCTATTTATAGAGAGATTTGCCTAATTCTAGAATATATTTTGTCTAGAGAGTTCTCATACTTTAGAGAGAGCTTCTATTTTTTACAACATTCTAGAGTGACTTAGAGTATTTTAGATACAAGCTACATGCTACAACACTATAACAATGTCTAAAGATTTTCTATGTAAAAGTAAAGAATATGGTAGAGATAAAACTTTTTAAAATCAAGCGAGGCCAACACAACTTGACTTGGATGAAACTTTTTAAATCAAGCCAGGCTAACGCAACTTGATTTGTCTAGTTAGCCTCTGTGTCTTGCAATTTGGTTGGCCTCTGACATCCTTCCCTACCTAAGCTCCTGGTGGCCTCGTTGTGCTGTCATGCTTAAACCTCTAACGGTGTTCTGCAAATTGCCAAAGGTGTCTTCGCATTCCTAACTTGCTTCACTATCGAGAAGGTTTTTCCATGTTACCAAGTACTTGTATGCCGATATGCTTTTTCACCTAATCATGCGGTTGACAAGGATGCACTCCACATTTTTGTTGAATGCTATCACATTTTTGTTGACACACACTTCGATTCTCGATGGCTTGGGTCGCCCACGTCTCTATAGTATGGCTTGAGAAGGTTTGTGTAGAAGATTGGATGAATCTTGAGCCTTGGTCGTAGTTGAAGGTGATATAAGACAGTGCCTACACGTCGGATAATTAGAAAGACCCTTCATATATCCTTATTAACTCCTTGTTCATTTTTTGCAAAGTCTTAAATTATTAGGGTAAGAGCTTGATCAAAATTTAATCCCATTCCTTATATTATACGTGGCATCTCCTAGTATTTGTTCACTTCTTAATTTCTCTTGCGGTTTTGTCAGGATAGGCTCACATAATGTCTGCTTCTCCAGGCCATTCATGAGGTAGCTTATAAGCCGCGTAGTTTTTTCCTCTGTAAGTCGAGGCTATGGCATTGGGGTAATGGGTTGGAGTTAGACCATATCGAGTAACATTACAATCTCATCGATAAGCATTCACATAATACCTCGAGTATGCTCAACATGTACGTCTCAACATGTTGCCCTCTGAAAACCAATGGATAGATTAAACACATCAATAGCCTTCTTGAGATGTCACTAACGAGATTAAGCAAAGTTACTCGATGTGACTCAATTCTCGTACAAACTCCAGTGGAGCTAGACGTTTGGCAAGAGCCAATTTGAGACCATCATAAGATTCGAACACATGCTTACAATGTTATAGCTTTGACACAAAAAGGAAAAAAACCTTGCAGTTCATAAGCTTGGCCGCGAATGACACAAAGAAATGAATATTGTGCGAGCTTATGTTGATAAGACCGTGAGAAAAATTAAAAAAAGAGTAGAAACAAAAAGACACCGCGTCGAGTATAAAGCCACCATCTCTTAATCAAGCTCCTACCTTAATAATTGAACACCTTGCAAAAAGTGTATAACAAGTTAGCAAGGAGATACGAAGGGGCTTTCTCAATCATTCAACGTGTAGACGTCTCTTAGCAACTCCAACTTCCACTGAAACTCAATATACATCCGGTTTTCCATGTGAGCTTTTTCAAACTATATCACAAAGGTACAAAAGACCCGAACTGTGGAGAATTGAGGTGTGCAACAACAATCGTTGCACCGTATTCGACAAGATGTGGAGTTCATCTTCGCCGACTGCTTGATTAAGAGAAAGGGCATACCCATATACAACGAGTATTTGATGAAGAAAAAACCTCCTTGATAGTGAAGTTAGAAACGCGAAAATACTCATTGGCAATTCTCAGAATGCATTTAGAGGTTCATGCACAGGGACGTAGCCAGGAATTCAATTGATCTGGGGCACACTAAAATGTAGTATAATTTTGAAAATTTATATTACAACACATAAAATCGTAATATAATATAAATTATAATAAATTTTGAAAATTTAGATAACAGTACATAAAATTACAACTATAATATAAATTAATAATAAATTTACTTATTACAATTGTTCTAATTGAGAATTTCCCAACGAGATTTCATGCGTTAAAAATATTGTAAAATAATTTTATTATCAATACAATAAAATATATCTTTTTCAATGTACACAACCAAATTATCATCCTATAAATCGCCTAATATGCTATAGAGTCCACCCACCCACCACACTTTATTCCATGGAAGAGACAAAAACGAATTCCACCCACTACACTTTATTCTATGAAAGAGAGAGAAAGAGGAAAGTTTAGATTTCACTTATTTTAATTAATTTTTTCATGAATTTCATTTGATAAAGGGTTCTTTTATTTGTCTTTATTGATTTTTATTAAATTATTATAGTTAATCAAATTATTTAGAATTAGACATTTAAGTTAGGGACAGTATGAACTTTTTTAAAATTATAGGTGGTACTTTCAAAATTTTACAATTCATGTGGGGCATTTTTATAAATAATACATAAAACATATTTTTTTTAAGATAATCATAAAAAAAAATTTCAAAGCCAAGTGGGGCACGGGCCCCACCTGGTCCTATGCTGGCTACGCCCCTGTTCATGCATGAGAATGCGACGAGGATACCGCAAGCTTAGATAGGGTAAGATGTAGCATATTACCGAAATTTCAAGTCAAAGAGGCTAACTAGACAAGCCCAAGTTGTGCTAACTTGGCTTCATTCTAGAAAGTTCCATCTCTAGCACATTCTTTATTTGTATGTAGTTAGGAAATCTCTAGATATTGATAAAGTATTCTACGTACAAACTTTATACTATAAAACTGGACTATTCTAGGATGCTCCTTCCAAACTATAAGAACTCTCTATACAAAGAAGATTCCAAATCTAGACAAGCCTTATATAAATAAGACTTGACACTTGCCATATCATCCAAGCAAGCAACTCAAGCAGGTAGTAACCAAGGTCTTAAATCTCTCTTGTATACACCCACACACTTATGAATAATACACACTCGGTTTGGCGCAAATGTTCAATCTTCTCTCCAGCTCTTCCGCAAGCATCTTAACTTATCTGACCGAAAAACTCAAGGCTTACTTAGCAATATTCGAGAAAGAATTATCTAAACATCGCATGGGATTGCTATGCAAAATGCTCATGTCGTTACACTAAGCTGCCCAAGTGGCGAAGGAAAAGCTAGAATTGTGTGCAAATTGAAAGCTAAAAAGGAGACAATTTTAATACTTAGTTATTGAGATTTGATGATTATTTTTTTCATATATATTTTACAAAAAGTTCAAATATTTGCGAACATGAAGTATCTTCTAAGTCGCCACTGCCCTCAAGTCCCAATAATGCTGAGGGCATGAGGACTCTTTCCTCCTTCCATTGAATATATATAATAAGGATAGAGTTTTCTTAATATAATTAGTGAAAGTAAATTTCTAAACTAATCTAGTAGATTATTATAAATGTATGAACATAGAGTTACAGTAGACCTCCTATTGTAATATATATAGATTATAACCATTTGAAGGGAAAAAAATTATTTTCCAAGTCATCGATTAGAGAGAGAACAAGGGACCAAAACAACTTTCAAGGACTGCCCTAATGACCATAAAAGATCGCCTGAAATAGCCACCAAAGTGGCAATCTCCATGCAGATTGTATAGTTTGGCTACTTTTTCCTGTATTCATTTTTCCCCATACTTGATAGTTGATACAACAGACTATGCAATGCTAAAAAAATTCATACTAAAAGAAACTGTAACATTCACACAGGAGGAACAAGAGTCCCTGATCTTAAATCCACAAACCTTAATGACAGGAACTCTAATTAGGTTAACTTTTGACTCGAACGCTGGTCACAAGAGGATCCAGAGAAACTGTTTGAATATATTCATGATCGGGAATTCTTCTCAATACTAACAAATTTCTGACAAATACAAAGAACCTCGACTGCCGGATGCAGGTAGCCACATGTCATGAACAATTGATTCATAATAATAATGCATAGCATATACATTGGCCTAGCAATATCCTTTTCCATTTTCAAATGGTTTTTCACGTGTTAAACAGCCAACCCTATTGGTAAAGCCTACAAGTGTATAACAATGATTAATGAACAATTGGATCAGAAAAAAGAATTACCTATCCACACAGCAAGATTGCAATCACCGGAGATCAATGACATCAAATTTTAGATTGGAATTCATATATACATCTGTACAAGGCTTATAAATGGGCCCACCATCAGGAGGTGAATCATGTGGATGAAAGCCACGCTGCTGACACTGTCTTATTACTGACATGCCACCTGGGCTTGTCAAACGAAAAATTCCATGCTTTCTGTAAGTCAAAAAAATAAAACAAAATAAAGTCACTATATAAATTATCTGGAAAGGACACAAAATAAATTACACAGAAAGGACACAAAATTTGTTCAGACATTCTAACCTTGTAGCATCTCGAGGTGCCATGACAATTGCAACAGATTCCGGCAGCATAATCTGAAAAGACAGAAAACATAGTTATACCTATTTAATATTTATTTAAATGGAAAATGGGAACAAAAGTAAAAATGAAAGAAATGTGAATGGTGCAAAAAAAGCATAGCCACTCTGAACTTCAGAGTAACCATTTCTTGTAAATAACACTGGACGCAGGGTAGTGGTAACACCAATAGACAACTTTTCTTCACATGAACAGTGCAGGGGGTGAAAAAGGGAAGAAAACGCATTCCTACTCCATTTAAGTAAGTCATATTAGAGAAGGAATCAAGGAAAGCAGGAACAAAATGGATGGGAGGCTAAATATTCAAGGTATTGTCTCTTGATCACTGCTATGCTTCTCAACATATAATCGCATTCCTTTTCTTTCCAATTTCTCCTCTTTTCTTCCAACAACTTATAGCATCAGGCACTAAATTCACCACCAGAAAAACACCAAACGCCACATAATTATATGAAACTGATGCACGGTTTAACCAGTTTTCCAACCATCAAACAAGATCAATAAACTTCATTTGTCGCAATGGTAACTTTCACCAAATTACAATACGGCAGACAAACCTGATATGAGTAGTGGGTGTGAACATCAATCGATGACATGAAACAAGACTGCGTAGGATGCGTCTGGAAATTGCACCATAGTAGATAATTAATTCATCAGCACAACTTACATAATATATAATCGTCTTCAAACATTATTAAGTACACAAATAACTGCAAGTAATTAAACTGGGACAATCACAAAACAAAAGAGACATAAAAACCTTGCAGAAACTTATCCCAACTTGAATATACATCCAAGCATGACCTTTCTTTAAACCATGTAGATAATACTAATAAAAATTATCAATATAAATATTGGTTTAGAGCATCAGCATAATAAGCAGTATTAATCATGCATTTCATGATAGGTTGCTATTCCTCCCTGAATTGGCATTAGCTTAATTGATATGTTAAATATTATCTTGATTACAAACCAGTTATTGCAGTTATTGCCAATTGCAATAGAAGTCTTATTGTGATATCTACCTAAGCATTATCAGACCCTAATATCACCACCATTCAATTTATGGCATTTAATATCTAGAAACCCATTCAATTTATGGCATTTAAAAGGCTAAATAAATCCGCAGAGATCATAACAACTCCCATATACTGGCAAATTCTTATCTACCTTTACTAATATCCAAAACTCGGATTCTTCTTACCCTTGTTATAACTAGGTATTATGGTTTTCCATAATTCACATAAAAATTGTTGCAGTTTGAAATTATAATAGTAGCATGGTTAAGACACTATGCATTCAAGTTCCACACCTTATCAAAAACAACAAATGCAACCCTGTATCTAGGGAAAAATAGGGAGGGCCAAGAAAAATAGTTAATCAGAAAGCTGAGTTAAATGTCACACATCTTTACCAAGTGACAGCTTGGTTATTAGAATCCCAAGATGCTATAAAGCAACGCATGTTGATGACAAAAAATCCAACAAAAGAATAATGAATATGTTTGCAGTAGTTATGAATAAACACCGAAAAGGAATAATGTAAACATTGCAGCAAGCATATTAGAAGATTGCAGTTGTCTTAAATATGCACAAGTACTGGATTTGCCAAGCAAACATGGAAAAAAGGGAGGGAAATAGTGAATGTATGGATAGAAGGTCCAATACCAAATATTTTCAAGCCTATTTAAGCATGGACCAAAAAATAATTCTAGCCACTTTAAACATGGACTAAATCTGAGTAGGACTCCCATCTAATTAAGGCACGATATACATATACGTGGCATGGGCTTAAACTTTATAATACCGTAAAAGCTTAAAATGTAACCTTTTGACCAGTGATCACATCATAAAGTAAAAGCACTCACATGAATCCACCCAAGGGGAAAAAGAGATCGCTTATCTTGCACTTCAAATATTTCTTCTTCGTTTGTAGCCTGACACTGCCCACAAAGCACAGATTTGAAAATCACTAAAAGAACTATGTAAGATATTTATTATAGCTTTGATCAATGCATCAAGACACAAACATACTGAATCTGATGTTGATTCCTGCTTTGGTATAATGAGAGCAGTAATGTAAAATTTTCTGTTTTTCTGCAGGGAGGAAAGATTTGAAGCATTAGCATCGGACATCATGAAGATTAATTAGAGTAGTCTTAAATTGTCAGCACTTACAAGTGAACCTGCAAGAATACCACAAGTTTCTAAATTCTTATCAGTATTCGACTTCGCCAACTTCATGAAGTTATCCATCATTGTGGTTGACTGCAGACCAGATAATTGTTAGGACAAATGATCAAAGTGACTCATTGTAACTGATCACATTGTAACAACTAAGATAAATTTCAGGATAAAGCATTGTAAAAACTAAGATAAATTGTTTATCATCAGAAAAGAATTTCCTAAGACCAGTTATACTTGGCCAAAAGCTGAATCGAAAGAAGACTAAAATATCCATAATTCTAATAGGGAAAAAAAAGGGGTATAATAAAATCTTACAATGTGCAATTGCAGGGGTTCAGAACGATCAAAAGCATCTGACAATGAATTCCCAACTTGGCATTCTGTTTCAGTAAATTGAGGAGACATAGCAGCAATCAAATCTTGTACTTCAGTAAGCACAGGTGGAGGAGAAGGTTGTCTAATGACGTCTGCAGAATCAGGGGCTTCTGATGTTTCAAAAGAAATCATGGAACAAGGTTCCTCAGTGCGACGTATCTCAATTTCATCATTTGGAGTAGAAATTGATTGCACACTTGATTTCTCAGGTTCAACATCAGCACTGTCTGTTTTTATTTTAATTGAACTTTCTGAAGGCTGCTGTAGGCTGGTTTTCAACAAAGATGACCAAATAACATTAATTGGCAGCCCAAAAAAATTCAAAAAACTAAACAAAGCAAAAAGCAATACAAGTCATTAAGATGGGGCAAAGACTGCTTGTAGTGTCCAGACTTCAAATGAATCGAGTACCCATCAAAATTACATATTGCCTTCAGCTTGTAATCAACATGACATCAGTAGGCTCATTACCAAATGGACAAGTAGGGAAAAAAAAAAAATTTCCAAATTCAAGTAGGAGCCAAACCTGGGAATTTCAACTGGAGTCAGGTCTATGTTGTTAGGATATTTGACCTACACCCATAAAAGATAAAAATAGAAAGTCAGCATGATTAGTGAATGGAGCACCCAGAAAAAGAGCTGAATACATTCATACCAGTTTATCACTCTTTGGAGGCTGCCAATG
This sequence comes from Citropsis articulata, assembly GCA_030449925.1. Lineage (NCBI taxonomy): Eukaryota > Viridiplantae > Streptophyta > Magnoliopsida > Sapindales > Rutaceae > Citropsis > Citropsis articulata. The sequence continues at coordinate 1,568,809 of JASUUH010000101.1, read as the reverse complement.
ACCATAGAGACCATTTGGCCCCAAAAGAGAATGCCTGGACAGGGTTTCAGCATTTGGACGTGGGCAGTTTAGAGACCTACAAGAACCAAGTGAACAAGCTAGTGATAATCAAGGATGACACTTAGTCATGGTCACATGTATTATACCTTGTCAATTAAAAAAATTCTAGTCCATAAAAAAACAAAACCTAAAATCGGAACTAGGTGCATAACTATATGAAATTCCTCATGCAGAATGAATTCCTAAACAAAATTAAGTTGACACACCAAATATGTGTAGTTCAATAGCAGAGCATCAAACATATGTAAAAATAAGAGGCCGAAGTCTGAACTGTGATATGGAAGACAGAAATCGCTCTCAGTTCATAACTTACATGCACTTCTAATTTTAAATTACCTTCTTAGTTGCATCATTTTCAAAAGGCCCCACATTTACTGGAATAATTGATTTCTCATCCCCCCTTCCCCACCCCCCCCCCCCCCACAAAAAAAAAAGAAAAAAGAAAAAAAAAAGAAATCGTATTTCATTTTCTTATCTAGAAAACTTATGTAGCTATCTGTTTCTGTAAAAAGTTTTCAGAAAAAAATGTTCTTAAAACACCTCTATTTCCTATAACAGTTATTATTATTATTATTATTATTTTTACTAAATAGTAACTGAACTAAGATTAATCTTTTATGGATGTCATGCAAACCTCAGGAATGGACTGGAATGATTTGGATGGGAGTATATGTAGCACAGCACACTAAATTGTACGACAAATGGCGATAAGCTCAGTTTCACCATTAAAGCTAATTAAAACAAAATTACATGAAAATTTATTAAACATTTATTTATTTAATTCAAATTTAACTAGTAAATCTTTAGGGACGCTTTTTCTGTATAATTATAAAATTAATAATATAATTAGATATTATTGTATTTGCATAACCAGCTACGTAAATCAATTTCACTAAAAGATAAGAAAATGTTGAATCAAATCAATAATTAATATTAACCAATATCAAATTCATAATGGTGAATATAAACTTCACTACAATTTAATTAATTACTTATTTTATTAAGACAAACTTATCATTTATTATTGTAAATAAATATATGATCATATTATAAAAACAGCAATTAAGGAATCTGGATTTGTAATCATAACATTTAGATTATAACATAAAATTCATTCCCATGAATGTCAGGTAAGTTTAACCCATGGTCACTCATGGGATTAGTTATCCATATATGTGAGACCAAATGGTGGACCTGGATCAGTTACTCGGTCTCCTCTACCAAAATAAGTCCAATCTCATGTACAAAATGTGGGTGCACATAATACGTAAGAGAAGACAAGGCACAAGGGATTGGACTATTTCTAGAATTACATATGCAATCCAAAGTCCTAAGTGAACTTCAGAACACCAATCAATCCGGATGCATTGGACCGTGTGTTTTGGACTAAATAACAACCTCTTAAGTTATACAAAATTAGTAATAAACTTGATAATTCCAAATATTCAAAGATATATCATTTCTACAACCAACGGAAAATCAGTGTTCTCGTTCTTTGAATGTTCTATGAGAATAGAAAATAAAAATGTTGCCAACTTCTCCTATTTTACTGTTATAGAAAGCAGCTTCAAGTTTTGTTTATATGTCATATCTTACTTGAACTCTCCAACCTAGTCATGATCTTATTGGTTGGGACTGATATCAGCCGCATAAGGCCTCGCATAACTATTTTGCAGGCCACTTATATAGCTCCATCACACCTGTGATTCTAGTTATAGCTCAAAGAGGTCACATCACAGATTCACTCTAAGATCACCTAGATCAGCTTAGCAGATCACCTTAAGATGCTAATAATATAAGAATGATCTGGTTCCTGACGTGTGGAAAGTGGAACAGGCTTGTGCATGAATAATCAATAACATTTTCTTGAAATTCACAATGTTATGCCGAGATGATGCAAAACTAAACATATACATCATAACCTCCTTTTTGCCCTTCAACATATTAATTCATATAGTATAGATTCTTCATTCTTCTTACATAGCTTTACAAGAAAGGAAACTGAGGTAACAAATATAAATTTCATAATATGTCATCATCGACCACTGATTCCAGGTCAAAATTTAAAAAAGGTAGTGGTAAATTTTGAAATTCTTTCCATTCCTTACCAACAAATGATGCTCAAGCAATCACTCATTTTGCCACCGTGTTGCCAGTCTATCAGCAATTGGCATTATTCTAATGATATGCTCATAGCTAAAATATTCAGGAAAAATACTAAATATTTTCAATATTCAACTTTAGATTGTAGCAAAATAAAAGCAACTGGCTATAATAAAGTCTAGGGAGCAAGTACTCCACATGGTACCTGAAAAACCTTTAAGAAAACACTTACATTCTTCTGAACTGTTCATCCACTGGTCTCGTATAGGCAAGCTGTTGAGGGATTGAACCTTGATAGGTTAATTCTCGAGGTGGGAGTCTGAGTGCCTGTCAATGTAGCATAACATATAAGTGAAATGTTTTATCTCAACATCAAGTAAAATTGGAGCAAAAAGTACGTATAAAGAAATTAAGGATAAACTGAGTTCTATAAGGCTACAATAACTGCAATTGCATTGACTCAATAAAAATGGTCATCAACTGTTTTCGAGAACAAACTAAGAAAGATATAATAATTGCAGAAAAATAAGAGAAAAAATGGAAACTAGCAGGCCCCAGGGATAGACAAAAAGAAAAATGAAAATTGGGGAGGCAAATAACCAGTAGAAAACATATCCATTAACCCCAAAGAGTAGCCATCACAGGTGCCACCAAACAATGTATACAGAACTTAACCACAAACCCATTCCAAGCTGAGATGTTTCGAGAAAAATAAACGGTCTTGAGAGTCATTTGTAACCCAAGGTAGTTTCTTATCCCAATATATGTTTATTTCATTAATTGTAACAACACCAAAAATGACCGAACGATACAATTCCCAAAAGATTTTAGCTTTCTTCCCTTCCCAAAAGGAAAAATTATAGCTATGAAACAAAATGTCACCAAGTATTCAATACCACAACTAATCATTCAAAACGAAGCAGATTGAAAGAAACAAAAACCTCCCCCTATATGATGAGCATCATCAGACCTTTGTCACATCATAGTTAGTCAAAGTCTGCTTTCTGACATAGGGCCACTCCAAAGTACTATTTTCAGAAGCATGGCTCCAGCCGGTCACTTGATTAGTTTTCTTTCTGTTCAATTCATTGATCTTCTGTTGTACAGCTGGCTGCAACTCCTCTAACTCACTCAACGCATTCAATAATTTCTACAAGAAAAATGAAATTCACACTCAAACCTTAAAACATTTACTGAATATCATTTGAAACAATGCATAAACACAAGTACAATACCTTTTTCAAATAGAGTTTTTGGCTCTTGAACGATGATAGATAATCTTGATGGCATGGAATTGTCTCTGTGACCAAACTGAAGCAAATGAAACCAAGTAATTTAAGTGAGATTTAGGATGTCGTTGAAGAAAAATAAATTAATACCACCATTGTCAATTCTAAAAGCATTGGAGACTGCATACAAGATTGACTTTCTATTGTGCATAAAAAGTTGAAACATGAATTGATTTTAGCAACTTTCTTTCATACCTTGAAAACCTTAGGAGCATCACATAGAGATCTATAATATTCTTTTCCTCACGGAAGATGTCAGCCTACAAAATCAATACCATATTATGAGCCAAAATGTCAGTTAACACAGTATAATAAATGAGAAAATACAAAATATTACTTATTAATCATTCAAAAGTATAAAACTACATCACATGAGCACCGGAACATATAATCAGTAAAAGAAATGCATTATCGCATATTTAATACACACAAGAAAAGTGAAAACATAAATAGTTTTTGCTTCATCATATATCAATCAATACACAAACAAAAACTGCTATTTTTTATCCACATACTCGACTCATTAGCAAAAGTTTTCTTTTGTAACACCAAAAATTTCTCTTTCCTGTCAACAAATTAACAAGAGAAACAACTGTAAAATAAATTTCTTTTGCTTATTACTTCCTCAATAAATTTTCATGAACTAAGGCAAGATGATCACTTGAATTAAACTCAAATTACAACCAAAGCAATCGAAAATTATGTAACTCGATATAATCAGCGAAATTTTACAGTAAATTAACGGTGGCAAGACCTGCTTGAGAATATTATCAGCGATCCGATAGTAGTATCGGAGGGCGATACGGTTGTCGACGTCGAGTCGCTGAGCACTGGCGGCGATGTTAATTCCTTCAGAAGAGGACCTCATGATTTTTACTTCGGTTTCTCTCCTTTTCTTTCGTATTTTCTGGTCATCCAAACAGCATTTCTGGCGGATCGGATGGTGTTCGGTTCGCTCAGGGAAGAGATGACGATGATGATCAGAGTCGAGGTCTTGGAGAGGAGTCGTCGATTACGGCTGAGGGCATGATACCTACAAGGAAGTTATTTTGGCGACAAACGGAGGGTAATTATGGTAATGTAAGAATCTTGTTTGGCTTGCTTGGATGCACATTCTTCATGTTGCTGCTGTTAAGTGTTTGATCCGTCCGGTGGGCCACGGCGCCTTTTTTTCTTTTTTTCTTTTTATAATTTACATATGTTTTTGAAATTTCTTTTGTCGTTATTATTTATTTATTTTTTTGAAATGGAAAATTCAATTTCTTTTTTGCCAAATACAACCTGTAAATTACAAGATTGCGGCCGAATTTATTTTATTTAAAACAAAAACTCACTCGAAATTTTTTTTGTTATTTTATTTATTCTTCAGATTATACAATCTAAAGTTTGTATAAAATTTATTTTATAATTAAAAAATGCCTAATATAAATATATTTTATTTTTCATAAACTCCTGTATCCACTTCAAAATTTTTCTTTTATGATTATCATTGTTAGTCCTTATTGAAAATATCACTTGAGCTCCTTACCACAAGTTCAACGAAAGAGTGTTTAACTTTCGCATTAGATGAAAATTATAGTCTTAATTAAGTCCAATCTTTTTTTTTTTAATTTTATTAAATCTTTTCTATTAAAAATAGTGATACTAATTCTTTTTTGTCACATCAAGTTTTGAGCAATTATGTGTCCTTGAGTATCAAAGCATACATTGGAATTGGGTTATAAAATCCTCCTCCATCTATGATAAAATCATCATTTTCAAATAGGTGTAGCTTTTAACACCCCTACAAAATATTTATAACACCCTTTTTAAATTTTAATTTCTAAAATACTCCAATTTAATTTATAAAATACAAACTCATATATAACGGAATCTGAATAAATTAATAACTTTGAAACCATGAAAAATCTATTAATTTACTGAATATTAATATATCAATAAATTTATAATTTATAAAAATAATATCACGTTCATAATAAGAATTTTTATGAAATATGAATGTAGTATAGTTAGAGAATTTAATGAGCATGTCAAACTGTATAACATAATTTTGATTTGATCTTATTGAGTGAATTAGTCATTTGACAATTTTTTGTCAAGATTGCATGACTAAATTACTCTACATGGTAACTCATTAGAATAGATTTTTTAAAGGCAATATATTAAGTTAATATCTCTCTTATTTCTCATAACATGACACATACAATACAACAATGGTTTCTTATTTGAAAAATGTAAAGAGAATAACAATAATTAATGAAATACATAAAGTGTTGCGCCAATACATCAAAGAAATCATATATATATATAGTTACAAATTGGTTCGCTATTAATGTTTGAATTAGTTGAGTCTTAGAGAAAAATAATTTTTTAAAGAATTTATTATCGAATAAATTTATCAAATATTAATTTATTACTTTGGCCCCAAGTCGGGATCGACAAAAGCTATTATCTAATTGATGTTATTAATTTATTGATTGTTAATTTGATGAGGTTCTAATGTATTAAAATTAATCATCTTCTCACAAAATTTTACCCTTAATAAAACTATTTCTTGTACTTTTTTATTTACAAAATTTATGCAAAGTAATCTTCAATGATTTTCTTTTTATTATATAATTTCTATCTTGATAAATTTAAAATTTTATAATTTTCTTTAAAAAAATATTTTGTAATTAAATTTAAAATATAAGTATAAAGTACGAAATTGCTTGGATGCAAAAAGTTTATTAAAATAATAGTTCGTTTAAGTTACATGATTACAACTTCATTCAAAATGAGACGTTTATTAAAATAAAAAACAATTTAATGAGGATTTTTGAGGGTGTCAAAACAGATTCCATGAACTATACTCAAAAGAAAAATCTTAAGTATAGAAAAAGATGAGAAAAAGATGAGAGTAATAAAGAATAAAAGCAAAGAGAGAGAGTGGGCGCGTAGAGAGAAGGACTTTAAATTTCTCTCATATTTCTCTACATGAAGCACCATTCCACTAAAAAAGATTTGGATTTCTAAACATGTTTGCAATCCACTTTATTTTTATTTTATTTTTCTAAAGGAATTCATCTTCCATTAAAAAAAAAACTTTGATTTTAACCATAATATGGTTCTCATAGCAACATCAATAAAGCCCTACAATCTTTAATGTAACGATCAAGAAACCTGAATTAATTAGTTTTCTCAGAAAATAAGATGATTTTGCTTCTTTGACATCATCTTCATCGTTATCGTCGTCGTAATAATATGTGGGTGCAATAAAGTTTATAAGGTTGAATTATTAAGTTTATTAACGGATTGCTTAGAATTAGGAGTGGGCAAAATGGGTTTGGATCAACCCAATCAGGTTTTGGGTTCTTCGGGTTGGGCAAAAATTAATCCCAATGTAACCTGAACTTACAACCCACCTTGATTTGATCCGATATATATTCAGATCAGATTGAATCAGGCCAAAAAATGGAATTGAATTTGATTAGGATTGGGTTCGGATTAGATACAAATAAGATTAAATTCGGGTTAGTTCAGGTCAATTCAAGTCGTTTGAAATTGGATCAAATTTAGTTAATGCAATTTTGAGCCATATTTTTTTCTATTTTTATAGCTTTTAGATTGGTTTTAAGTCGTTTCTCTTAATTGTAGTCATTTTTACTAATTTTCAACAAAAAAAAGAAAAAAAGAAAAAGAAGATGGTATGTGTTAGCCTATATGGCTATTAGTATTGATTTTGATGATAACAACCACATATTTTTTTATAAACAAATATTTACACATTGTGCTTTAATAACAAGAAAATATTTTTGTAAAATTTGTTAATTCTTCAAGAATGGGCTAAAATGAAAAAGATTGATTTTTAATAAGAATTATTTTGAATTCCGGATTTGGGTCAATTTGAAAATATTTAAATCGATTTGGTCCATACTATAATTTTTATAAGTTCGGGCTCTATTATAATTTGAGAAAGTTTTGGGATTCACAAAGAATTATTTAGAAATTCTAAAATTGGACCTTTTTGTAAAGTTTCATAACGTTTTGAGCCATATTACAGTTATAAAAAGTTTTGGGGTAAAATTATCATTTTTATAATATTCATCAGAATGTTATCAGAAGCGGCTAACCTGATTGATGAAAGCAAAGAAACCTACACGCGTAACTTACTCAAACGAAAAGCGGCTAACCGGATGTGCAAAGCGGAAGTCTGGATTTGAGCAATGAGTCACTGAAACAAAAGCAGAATTCCGGATTGGCATATCCGGCATACCGGATGATCAAAAATTCAAATATTTACTGTAACAGTAACCTGAAGCAGCTAACCGGATCCAAATAAACGGTAAGCCGGTTATGGGCAAAAATTCATAACGGCTAGTTTTTTAGCGCCATCTATAAAAACCAAAATCTAATTCATTTTCAAGGTTCCCAGCAAGCATAAACAAAAGGCATACAATATATCTGGATCTTTCAATTCGTGAATAAAAAATCCTTAAGTGATCTTTGCTCTTAAATTTTTTCATCTACTCTTTAAGAGAGTGCTGGTTGTAATTCTCATTTTATTCTCTCAATTGTGAGTATTTGAGTGTGTGAGATACTTGAGTGAAGAGATTGAGTGTTGTAAAGGTTCATTGATACCTTGAAGTCAATTGTAAGTACTTTAAGCCTTGGAAGACTTGGATAGTGAAAACATCAAGCTTGGATCACTTGGAGGCGTGGACGTAGATGGGGATTGCCGAACCACGTAAAATTTGGTGTGTTTATTTCTCTTCACTCTTACTCATTTATTATTGTGCTGTTATTAAACTTATTGCTTTCAATTTTACTAAGGCATTAGATTGAATTGTTGTGTGGATTTGTTAGGATAATTTTTATAAAACCAATTCACCCCCCCTCTTGGGTTGCACACTTGTATTTCATTTGGTATCAGAACAGGTGCTCTTGTTTAGACTTAACCGTCTAGAGCTAAAGATTAATGGCAACCTATAATGATTCTACATTTAGGGAAGGACAATCTATCACTAGACCACTGTATTTTGATGGAAATGATTATCTATATTGGAAAACTAGGATGAGAATTTACTTGCAAGCTTTAGATTACGAAATTTGGGAAATTGTTAATGATGGTCCTTTCATGCCTTTGACTAAAAATGAAGTCAGAGAAGATATTTCAAAACCTTCACGGGAATGGAATGAATTGGAAAAGAGAAAAGCTTCTCTAAATTTCAAAGCCATGGATGCTTTGTTTTGTGCACTTGATAAGAAAGAGTTTCATAGAGTGTCTAGTTGTGAAAGTGCTAATGAAATTTGGCACAAATTTGAAATTGTTTATGAAGGTATAAATCAAGTGAAAGAGTAAAAAATTTCATTAGCGACAATATGAATTGTTCCAAATGGAACAAAATGAGAGTGTATATTTTATGTATACTAGATTTACGGACATAGTAAACACTCTAGGAGCCCTAGGAAAAACTTTTTCAAAGAAAGTTAAGAAAATCATTAGGTTGCTACCTAAGGAATGGAGATAAAAAAGGACTGCCATTGAGGAAGCTAAAGATTTAAATGTCTTACCTATTGATGATTTTATTGGTTTTCTCATTTCATATGAAGAAGATTTGGCAGCTGAAAAAGGGCATGATGAAAAGAAGAAAGTATTGCTCTCAAAGCCTCTAAACGTGAAAGTGATGAGGAAAGCGAGATGGATGACGAGGAGTTCGCAATGTTGGCTAGAAGATTCAGAAAATTTTACAAGAAGACTAATGGGCAGAGAAAGTTTAGAGGTTATAAGAATAAAAAGGAGAAGAAAGAGCTAATCACTTGCTATGAATGCAAGAAGCCTAGACACATACGACCGGAATGTCCTCTCCTCAACAAACTTAAGAAGAAAGCTATGGTGGGTACATGGGATGATAGCGAAGAGGATACAAGTGATGATGAAGAGCAACAAAAGATGACAAATTTAGCACTTATGACATTTGGAGAAGAGTCATGTGATGAACTTGATGAGGTAAGTGAGCTTCTTTCATATGATGAATTACATGATGCCTTCAATGAATTGCTTGATGAATTGATGAAAATCGGTAAAAAGAATGTTTGCCTTAAAAAGAAGATGGTAGAGCTTAAAAATGAAAATGAATCATTTAGTGCTAAGGTTACATGCCTTGAATTAGAAATAAGACACTGCATGATAAGATTACATTATTTGAAAATTCTAGTACTTCACATGAGCATTTAGAATCATATGTGAATGACTTGAAAAATGAAAATGAAATGCTTAAAAAGAAGAGCAATGATCTAAATGAAATTGTGTTAAAATTTACAAATGGGCAAAAGATGTTGGATAACTTGCTTAATTCACAAAAATGTGTGTTTGACAAAGGAGGGATTGGTTACAGGCCAAATTTGAAATAAAAATATTACAAGAGTTATTTTGTGAAGAGTAACTCCACTAACAATCAAGTTGTAGGTCATTATTGTAATCAAGATGGTCATATGAAGAATAGATGTCTAGGAAAAAGAAATGCATATTATGGTATGAAATGTATTTGGGTTCCAAAGGGAACCATTGCTAACACTCAAGGACCCAAAAATATTTGGGTACCTAAGACTTGAGATTTTCTCTATAGGGCTTGAAGAAGAAGAAGAATAAATGGTACTTAGACAGTGATTGTTCAAGATATATGACAGGAAATTATTCTTGGTTTTCAAGGTTTACCAAGATCAAAAATGGCCGAGATGTATCTTTTGGAGATAACTCAAAAGGAAAGATTATTGGTATTGGCAATGTCGGTAATGTATCCTCTACCCTTATTGAAAATGTGTGTTTAGTTGAAAACTTAAAACACAACTTGCTTAGCATTAGTCAATTATGTGATAAAGGATATAAGGTTATCTTTGATGAATCAAGATGTATTATTGAGAATGCATGTGATGGCAAGATTATGTTTGTAGGAAATAGATGTGTTAATGTCTATACCATTAATATAAATTGTACATCTTTAAATGATAAGTGCTTCTCTACAGTGCATGATGATGGTTGATTGTGGCATAGAAGATTAGGTCATGCAAGCATGGATTTGATTTCAAAAATCATGAAAAATGATTTGGTTAAAGGTCTTCCAAAAATCAATTTTCAAAAAGATAGAATTTGTGAAGCTTGCTAATTTGGAAAACAAATCAAAACTTCTTTAAAAAACAAGAAAAATATTTCTACTTCAAAACCACTTCAATTGCTTCACATTGATTTGTTTGGACCATCTAGATATGCTAGTTTTAATGGCAAGTATTATGCTTTTGTAATTGTTGATGATTATTCTAGATATACATGTGTATTGTTCTTAGCTAATAAGGATAATGCCTTTGATGCATTCAAAGTGTTTTGCAAAAAGGTTTAAAATGAAAAATTTTATTCTATTTCTTGTATTAGAAGTGATCATGGTGGAGAGTTTGAAAATTATGCTTTTGAGAACTTTTGTAATGATTTTGGCATTGAACATCAATTTTCATCTCCTAGGACTCCTCAACAAAATGGAGTTGTAGAGAGAAAGAATAGGTCTATTCAAGAAATGGCTAGAACCATGTTGAATGAAAACTCGTTGCCTAAATATTTTTGGGCCGAAGCCGTCAACACCGCTTGTTATATGTTGAATCATGTGTTGATTAGACCTAATCTTAATAAAACTCCATATGAGCTTTGGAAAAATAGAAAACCTAACATTGGTTATTTCAAAGTTTTGGATGCAAATGTTTTGTCTTGAACACAAAAGATAATCTTGGTAAATTTGATCCAAAATCTGATGTTTGTATTTTTCTTAGTTATTCAAACACAAGCAAAACATATAGAGTGTATAATAAAAGAACCTTAGTTGTGGAAGAATCTATGCATGTTATTTTTTATGAGTCTAACCCCTCCTCTACGGAGAAAGTCGCTGTTGATAATAATGCAGAAGAACAACAAGAAGAAGAAGCATAAAATGTCAACCAAAAGGATACACATCATGGAATTTAAGAGGAACATCATGAAGAAACAAATGCAGAGCAAAATGAAAGTACTTCTCAAACATTCCCCAATGAGTGGAGGTATGTTTCTTCTCATCCCAAAGATGTCATTTTAGGAGATCCATCTAGAGGTGTTACGACTAGATCATCACTTAGGAACACATGTGAGCATGCTGCATTTATTTATCAAATTAAACCAAAATCCTTTGCGGATGCAGAAAATGATGAGTCTTGGATTATGGTAATGCAAGAGGAGTTGAATCAATTTGAGAGAAACAATGTATGGGAATTAGTTCCTAATCCGGAACATCAATCCATTACAGGTACTAAATGGGTATTTAGAAACAAAATGGATGAATCCGGGGTGGTTGTAAGAAATAAAGCTAGATTAGTGGCTTAAGGTTACAACCAAGAAGAAGGAATTGATTTTGATGAAACATTTGCACCTGTAGCTAGATTAGAGTCCATTAGGATGTTGTTAGCATATGCATGTCATAAAGATTTCATTCTATTTCAAATGAATGTAAAAAATGCTTTCTTAAATGGTTATATTATGGAGGAAGTATATGTGAAACAATCTCCTGGTTTTTAAAATGAAAAATTTCCAAATCATGTATATAAGTTGTCTAAAACATTGTATAGATTGAAACAAGCACCTAGAGCATGGTATGATAGACTTAAGAATTTCTTATTGGATAACAGTTTTTCAATGGGAAAAGCAAATACTACTCTCTTTGTTAAGCATAAGAACCAAGATATTCTTGTAGTACAAATTTATATTAATGACATTATCTTTGGTTCTACTAATGAGTTGTTGTGTAAAGAATTTTTATCTTGCATGAGTAAAGAATTTGAGATGAGTATGGTGGGAGAGTTGAAGTACTTCCTTGAACTCCAGATCAAACAAAACGAGGAAGGAATTTTCATAAATCAAGCCAAGTATGTGAGAGATCTACTCAAAAGATTTGGCTATAAAAATGGAACGACAAAAAGCACTCCAATGAGTACTACCATCAAGCTGGACAAAGATGAGAAGGGTTAGGAAGTAGAAATAAAAACTTATTGAGGTATGATCGGATCCTTACTCTATTTGACTACTAGTAGGCCTGATATTATGTTCAGTGTATGCTTGTGTGCTAGATTTCAATCTTGTCCTAAAGAGTCACACTTGCTTGCTGTTAAACGAATTTTTCGATATTTGATTGGTACTATTAATCTTGGCCTTTGGTATCATAGGGGAACTCATATTGATTTAACTTGCTATTCAGATGCTGATTTTGCTGGTTATAAGGTTGATAGAAAAAGTACTAGTGGAACATGTCACTTCTAGGTCATTCACTTGTCTCATGGTTTAGTAAGAAACAACGGTTGCGCTTTCAACTACCGAGGCCGAATATATAGCCACTGGTAGTTGCTGTGCACAAATTCTTTGGATGAAACAAACCCTTAGAGACTATGGTATAAATCTTGATCAAATACCTATCTTATGTGATAATACTAGTGCTATTAATTTATCCAAGAATCTCATTCAACATTCTAGGACTAAGCATATAGAAATTAGGCATCACTTCCTTAGAGATCATGTTCGAAAAGGAGATGTTGTGATTAAATTTGTTTCTACTGAAAATCAACTTGCGGATATCGTTACAAAGCCTCTTAGTGAGGAGAATTTTATAAAGATAAGACATGAGCTTGGAATGATGAATATTGCATCTTGATTTACAATTTGCTGATATGTTTGCTCTTATATGCATTTATGGTTTATGTATTAAAGGGCTCATTGAAAAGTTTTAAATCACAAAATGATTTAAAATTGATCAATTTTTCAGCAAAAAATAAAAGGGTGTGTAATACAAGTGTAAGAGTTAGCCAAAATTCAATAAGAGTCTTATTCCGGATAACCGGATTTCATCATTTGGTAAACCGGATCTACAAAACTTTGGTTCTGCCTCAAAATTGGATAGCCGGTTATACTAACCGGTAGGCTGCATTTGTCCAGCAACCTTTTTTTTCAAAATCGAACAACCGGCTCACCAATCCGGATTTGAGAAGAAGGTCAGACATGGTTGCTGTCCAGAACCGGATAACTGGTTGTAAGAACCGGAAAATCAGTTTCTCATTCATGCTTCACTGACCTTAACCGGACAGCCAGTTCACCTATCCTGAAAGCCGGATTCGAGAAGAGAATAATTCATGCTTGCTGTCCAAAACTGGATAACCGGTTATGAGAACCAGTAAGCCGAATATAAGATGGATGCTTGCTGTCCGAAACCGGATAATCGGTTATGAGAACTAGTAAGCCGAATTCAGGGTAGATGCTTGCTGCCTTCAACCGGTGATACAACTTAAAATGTTATTTGCTCCAAGTAAAAGAGTGCCTAGTTATAATATAATTCGGTGAGTCTGAGGTCAATTCACAGAGAAACTGTTTAATTTGTTTATTTAAATTTATCTAAAAAAAATAAAAATAAAATTTAAAAACACACAATTTAATTTGAGGAAAACTATGAAGTTGAATTAGTTAGGGTTATGGATCCACTCTCAGTAATAAATATAATTTAACAAATTCTTTTTATTTTTGTTTTATTTCCCAAAAGATTAATTTTATAAATTAAAATTATTTTCCCATTTATTTTATTATGGATTAAGAATTTATTGTGCCAAAACTTAATTTGTCTACATTAAATCAAAATAACATTTTACCATATTTTATATTAAGATATTAAGAATTCATTGTGCCAAATTCCTATTTTTGTCTACAATAAATCAAAATTTCAAAATATAAACTATTGATAAAAGTAAATAGAAAACAACTTAATTTATAAAATTAAAAATTGAATTTGATTAAACCATATTTTTTTACTAAGAGTTTCACCTTCCCCTAACTATGAATATTTAGCTAAATATTTTTGAAATAAAAGAAATGATTAAAATTGAAAAATACGTAATTAAAATAGAAATAGAAATTTGAAATAAACTTAATTTTATTGATTGAAAATATATTACAAAGGGAGATGATGAGAAGAATTTAGGGGGGAAGAAGAGAAGAGAATGTGCAAAGAGGTGTGTTCACCACCTTTCTCTATTTATACTAATACATGATAAATCCACACCACACAAATAAAAAAATCTAATTAAATCTTAACCTTACATTTTTTCCACTAATAAAACATAATCCTATCTTATCCACTCAAGTATATCCAAAATATTCTACTAAAAAAAATATCATACCTAACAAGGTGAAAACTTATAATTTTACAATTACCACATTTACCGTGGTAAAAATGTAAAAATTTACAACAAAAGTCTTGGATTCTCCTTGATAATGACATAATTTCTCGGACTTCCAGAATCTAAATTTGACATCCGTACATTTGTTTAGAGCCTCTAATTGCATGAAATTATTATTTTTACCTAATAAACACACAAAAATACACAAAATCAAATACTTAGAAAAATAATTACAAATTCATAGTATGTTACACAATTACAAATATAAATTACATTAATAACACAAAATAACATTTTTACTTCATAACAAACATACAATTTTTAATACTAATTACACCCCCAACTAAGTTATTGCTAGCCCCTAGCAATTAAAGTGTTATATTAAATTAAGATTTACAAAATTCACATGCAAGTTAATAGTTATTCATCTATCCTCTAAATTACTAAATAAATAAACTCTCCCAAAATTTTTTAAATCTTTATCATTCACTCATTATCCAGAATATCATAAACATTTTTGTGCTCAAGTAATTAACACAATACTTATGGGGCTTCATTAAAAGATAACAACATTTTCGTTCTGAAACTCATTAGAAATTTTATCTTTAGGCAGTAGATTATTTACATTTTTTTCTCTTTTTTTTTAACCCGTATAGCGAGATTTAGGCCAGTGACTCCCATACCAGTTGATCTTAGGACACTAGGTGTTGAAAGACCCATACAGACTTAATTACTTGGGTTTTTAATAAATATGCAAACAATATATCTACAGAGCTTGACCTTAGGGCACTAGAGGTTAAAACACCCCTACGGACTTAATTACTCGGGTTCTAGATATAATAAAATTAAACTCATTCAATTTTTTTCTTTTGTTTTTATTTATTTATTTATTTTTATTTTGTATGTACATTCTACTACCTTAGATATTATCCCTAATAAATCAAAAGAACAAAATGCTGCAAAAATTTTAACTTACAACCCACTAGCATGTGTCATAGTGTGTGTGTGTAGAATGATTTAATAATACATGTTAAATGAGTAAACGACAAAATAACTTAATAACCAAATAGAGAGTTAAAAAATTTGAGTAATTCAAAGAAAAGAGAACAAAAATAACTTACTATGAATTTTAAAATCAAAATATAATACAACAGGACTATTAGGATGCGTCTTAAAAGTTGTGACTCTTTACACAACCATCCTAGACAATAAAAAAAATTTGCTTGTTTTTGGTTTTTTGGTTTTTTTTTAAACAAAAAATAAAGTTTTTTTTAAAACAAAAAAATAAACACACATATTTACAATTTACTTCAACTATTTCTTCCCCCCAACTTAATCTAAACATTATTCATAATTTAAATATATACATGCAAAAAGACGAAAAAGATAAAGAAAACATAAATCGGAAAGATCACACCTGAACAAACAGTTGAAGATGCGTTTCTAGAGTCGCTACACCCCATATTCTGCTATCTTCGATAAAAACATTACTAGGATTTGCTATATTCCACACGAGAAAGTAAATCAAAACACACCAAAATCAAATCTGCAGAATCAAATCAGAAGTGAAAGCGAACAATAAAAAGAAACACAATATGTACAAAAGAAAATGAACTTACATTCGTCCTCTTATTGAGTTAACCTCAAGCTCCAATTGATATTCATATATACCACACTCTATTGCTCTGAGTTGTCTTTCTTGATCTTCAACGTAGGTCACTAATTCTGGTGGTTGTCGTTCACAAAGTGGATGTGATTCATACCTTCGTATCAATCTTCTCAAGTAAATTTTATACGCAGAAATATTTTAAGATGTGAGAACAAGAACTTTCTCATTGAGGCGCTCATGATGTATAATGATGAGAAAAACACAATTATTAAATACACTTAAATAAAAAACTTTACAATTCGTTTCATTCAAGACAGTCAGACCATTCAAACAGTAAAACAACAGTGAAAAGTTAAAATACATGCAATGGTTATGTCACAATGATAATATTCAAACAAATTAAAAACAAAAACTAAATAAAAATTACAAAATAATAAAAAGAAAATTAAATATGCAAATAATATAAGTGTACAAGAAAAAAATTAAAATTAATTAACAATTTTGGTGGTTAAACCCACCAATTAAATAAACAAAAAAAATAAAGCATAAAATAAATGCAAAAAAAAAATTGGTAGTTAAACCCACCAAATAAAATAAAATAAAGCAAAAATAAAAATAAATGCAAAATAATAAAATAACTTAAAATTAAATAACAACTTTGGTGGTTGAACCCACCAATAAAAAGAAAAAAATGCGAAATAAAAAAAATTGAAAATTAAATAACTGAAAAAAAATTAGTAATTAGTTAGTTAAGAGTTAGAAGTTAATTTACTTGGTCCAAATTAAGTCCAAATTGAGCCCAAATAAGTCCAAATAAGTTCAAGTCTAATTTTTGTGAGAAATTTCGTCCAGGGATCTTATTGCAAATTATTTATAATATTATGGCCACACTATAATTTTTAGAAGTTTAGAATTGAGCCATGTAGGATGAAATTGAATATTCTAAAGGATTTTAGGGCCGGATCGTAATTATGAGAAGATTGAACTAGAAAAGAAAATTATTAGGGTAAAACTAGAATTATGAAAGATGTGGGGATAGAAGAGAATTTAAAAAAAGAAAAGGGGGGCCAATGAAAATTTACACAAAAAGTAAAAAAAAATAAAAGAAAAAATAAAACAAAATAAATACCTCTCCCCGGCAACGACGCCAAAAACTTGACACAACTTAAAATGTTTGATTTACTCCCAAGTATAAGAGTGCCTAGTTATAATATAAATCGGTGAGTCCGAGGTCAATTCACAGAGAAAGGGTTTAATTTGTTTATTTAAATTTATCTGAAAAAAATAAAAATAAAATTTAAAAACACACAATTTAATTTGAGGAAAACTATGAAGTTGAATTAGTTAGGGTTATGGATCTACTCTTAGTAATAAATACAATTTAACAAATTCTTTTTATTTTTGTTTTATTTCCCAAAAGATTAATTTTATAAATTAAAATTATTTTCCTATTTATTTTATTATGGATTAAGAATTTATTGTGCCAAAACTTAATTTGTCTACATTAAATCAAAATACCATTTTACCATATTTTATATTAAGATATTAAGAATTCATTGTGCCAAATTTCTATTTTTGTCTATAATAAATCAAAATTTCAAAATATAAACTATTGATAAAATTAAATAGAAAACAACTTAATTTATAAAATTAAAAATTGAATTTGATTAAACCATATTTTTTCACTAAGAGTTTCACATTCCCCTAACTATGAATATTTAGCTAAACATTTTTTAAATAAAAGCAATAGTTAAAATTGAAAAATACATAATTAAAATAGAAATAGAAATTTGAAATAAACTTAATTTTATTGATTGAAAATATAGTACAAAGGGAGATGAAGAGAAGAATTTGTGGGGGGGGGGGGGAAGAAGAGAAGAGAAGGTGCAAAGAGATGTGTTCACCACCCTTCTCTATTTATATTAATACATGATAAATCAACACCACACAAATAAAAAAATCTAATTAAATTTTAACCTTACATTTGTTCCACTAATAATCCCACTAATAAAATATAATCATATCTTATCCACTCAAGCATATCCAAAACATTCCACTAAAAAAAATATCATACATAATAAGATAAAAACTTATAATTTTACAATTACCACATTTACCGTGGTAAAAACGTAAAAATTTACAACAAAAGTCTTGGATTCTCCTTGATAATGACATAATTTCTCGGACTTCCGGAATCTAAATTTGACATCCGTATATTTGTTAGAGCCTCTAATTGCATGAAATTATTATTTTTACCTAATAAACACACAAAAATACACAAAATCAAATACTTAGAAAAATAATTACAAATTCATAGTATGTTACACAATTACAAATATAAATTATATTAATAACACAAAATAACATTTTTATTTCATAACAAACATACAATTTTTAATACTAATCAACCGGTTAGCCGGTTAGGGCAATCCGGTTGGCCAAATTCGTGAGTATATAAATGCTGTTCATCTTCTTCAATTTTTCGATAAACCGGATATACTTCTCTCACTAAAAACCGTTTCTTCGTCTCCTCTTCTCACTCCACAATACTTCAATCTCATTCATTTTCACTTCAAATGAACCCTTAAAAATCATTCCTCATTCATTCTTGTGTTAAAAAACGCTTTCAAAATCAATTTTCACCATACAACTCTTTAGATCCAAAAATCAAACTTAGGTTTTTCTCTCTCTAGAATTCTCTTCACTAAGTCATTTTAAACCCAAATTACCTCTCAAAATCTCTTCCAATCCTCATCAATTTCCCTCTCATTGTCAAATTTCTCTTCAAATCAATCAAACTCATTATGTCAAGTTCACGACCGGTTCGGAATAAAGGAAAAGAACTGGTTCAACAAACCAAACGGCCACATCAATCAGGGGATCCTTCAAATTAATCCACATTTGAATCCATGCATTTTCTGACCAAGCACTTAGTTAAAAGATTTCATCATCAGTTCATGTCTCGTGAGGTACTCCAAACTTTTTCTGTTTTACCGGATTTGTCATCTAGTCTTAGTATTAGTAATAGTAATTTATTTCAATTGTTGGTTGGATAAATGCACTTGTGATTGATGAAAATGTATATTCCGACGTGGTGAAAATCTTTTACTTGAATATGGACACTTCCGCGGAGAAAGAGAATCGAGTAATCACCAACCTTAGAGGAGTTTCGATTGAATTTGATGATTCGGAGTTGAATTCTATTTTAGGAACCTCTGATGTTGGCCTAGAAATCTTTTTGCCTAGGAAATCTCTCGATATTGATGACTATGTCTATATTGACGCAGTTAAGAATATGTTAGTCTAAAGGCTACAGATTATGTAATTTTGATGATAACAAACATGTGTCTTAAGTGATTTAATAAATATTATATTTCACAAGTTCACTAACTTTTGAAGGATAATATTTGTGCAAGTGAATAAAGTGAAATCAAGCTCAAGACACTCAACAGACAACGACGAAGTCAAGAAAAAAGTTTAGAGCTCAACGGATAAATTATTGCAACAATTTCTTGTAAAAGTGGTATGATTTAATTTATGGATGATTTAGTATTTGAGAAGCTCAAGATTTTATTTAAATAAATACTTTTCATAAACTAATAGGTTTTATATTTATAAGATAAAGTATTTTGTGGATTTGAGTAATTTGGATTAAAATAACAAGTTTTACAATCTTTGATTTTAATGATATTATTTTGAATTCCGGATTTGGACTTATTTGCAAACATTTGAAACGTTTTGGGCCTTATTATAATTAATGAAAGTTTAAGGACCCGAATGTAATCCAAACATTTAATATCCGAATTGGACCTATTTGAAAGGTTTTGTGAAATTTTAGGCCATAGTATAATTACAGAAAGGTTTAGGGTAAAATTATAATTTCATGAACAATATTACTGTAGCAAATTTAAAAAATAACGGTAACATCACTGTTCGTAACGGCTAGCCGGATAAATCAAGCGGCTAACTGCTTGGTTGTGGGAATTTGTCTATAACGGCTAGTTTTCAGGCTTTAGCTATGAAAACTTAACTCCAACTTCATTTTCTTAATTCAAGCAAGCCAAAACAAGTTTATAAAACATATATTGAGCTTCCATTTCATAAATCATCATTGATTGAATCATCATTGATTGAATCATCATTGAGATATAATTTGTTTATCCACTCTTAAAGAGAGTTTCATTGTTGTAATTTTTATTTCTTATCAATTTGTGAGTGTATAAGTGTGAGAAACACTTGGAGTGAAGAGATTGGGGCGATAATCTCTTGATTGTAAAGGTCCATTGACACCTTGGAAGTCAATTGTAAACATTTGAAGCCTTGGGAGGTTTGGATAGTGAAATCCTCGAGCTTAGTTGGCTTGGAGGCGTGGACGTAGGCAGTGATAGCCGAACCACGTAAAAATGCTCGTGTTTGTTTTCTCTTCCCTTACTCTTTTGTTATTATGCTTGTTTGAATTTATTATTTTTGATTTGATTACGACATTAGATTAAATTGGTGTGCGATTGCTTAGCATAAGTTTTAAAATCCCAATTCACCCCCCTCTTGGGTTGCACAACTAGTATTTCAATTGGTATCAGAGCGAGGTGCTCTTGTGTAGACTTAACCGTCTAGAGTTAAAGATCCATGATAACCCATAATGACTCAACTTTTAGGGAAGGACAATCCACAATTAGACCACTGTTCTTTGACGGTAATGACTACCCATATTGGAAAACTAAGATGAGAATTTATTTGCAAGTTTTAGATTATGAAATTTAGAAAGTTGTTTGTGATGCTCTATTCATGCCTATGACTAAAAATAAGGTAGGAGATGATATTCCAAAACCCTCAAGTCAATGGAATGTATTAGAAAAGAAAAAGATGTCTTTAAACTCCAAAACAATGAATGCTTTATTTTGTGCTTTGGATAAGAAAGAATTTCATAGAGTTTCTAGTTGTGATAGTGCTTATGAAATTTGGAAGAAACTTGAAGTTGTATATGAGGGAACAAATCAAGTCAAAGAGTGTAAAATTAGTAGATTTACTAGGCAATATGAGATGTTTCAAATGGAATCATATGAGAGTGTTCATGACATGTACACTAGATTTACCGATATTGTGAATTCTCTTGAAGCACTAGGAAAGTCATTTAGTAATTGTGAAAAAGTGAAGAAAATTATTAGATCATTGCCTAAAGGGTGGAGACAAAAAAGAACGGACATAGAAGAAGTGAAAAATCTTAATACTTTATCTCTTGATGATTTTATTGGTTCACTTATTTCATATGAAGAGGATATAGCTAATGAAAGAATTGATGAAGATAAAAAGAAGAAGAGCTTTGCTTTTAAATCTTCCATAGTTGAAAGTGATGATGATGGAAGTGACTTTGAAGATGAAGGCATTGAAATGATTGCTAGAAAGTTTAGAAGGATCTTCAAGAAGCAAATCAAGAGAAGAAACTTTAAAGATTTCATGAGAGAAAACCTTAAGGCGGAGAAATGGAAGAATGAGGTAATTGTTTGCTTTGAATGCAAGAGGCGTGTCCTCTTCTCAACAAGCTTAAGAAGAAAGCAATGGTAGCCACTTGGGACGATAGCAATGATGAATTGAGTGATGAAGAAAATTCGCAAGAAGTGTCAAACCTAGCACTTATGGCAATTGGAGATGAATCGGATGATGAGGTAAATTATTTTCTTACTTATGATGAATTGTATGATGCTTTTAAAGAATTGCATGATGAGTTGTTGAAAATTGGTAAAAAGAATGTATGTGTTAAAAAGAAAATGGTAGAGCTTAAAAATGAAAATGAATCTCTAAGTGCAAAAGTTATATATCTAGAATTAGAGAATAAAACATTGCATGATAAAATTGCGTTATCAAATGAGAAATCTGGCACTTCACATAAGCATCTAGAATCACATGTAGATGACTTGAAAAATAAAAAGGATGCTTTACAAAAAATACAATAATTCATTAAATGAAATGATTAAAGAACTAGAGTTAGATAATAAAATGGTGCATGATAAAATTGCATCTTTTAAAGGCAAACAAAGTATTTCACATGAGCAAGAAAAATCACATGTTGATTAATTGATAAAAGAAAATGAAGTTCTTAAGAAAAAGATTAATGAGCTTAATGAAATTGTGTTAAAATTCACAAATGGTCAAAAGAATTTATAAAAATTACTAAGCACTAAAAAATTTGTGTTTGATAAAGGAGGACTTAGGTATAAGCCTATTTTGAAACAAAAATATTATAAGAATTATTTTCTTAAGGCTACATCCACAAGTGATCATAAAATTATTTGTTATTATTGCAATCAAAATGGTCATATGAAATATAGATGTCCAGTGAAAAGAAATGCATAGTATGGTGTAACATGTGTTTGGGTTCCAAAAGGAACTATTGCTAACACTCAAGGACCCAAGAATATTTGGGTACCAAAGCACACAACTTGAATATTCTTTTATAGGTACCACAAACAAGAAATTATGGAGAGTTCCTTGATAAAGCTTGTGAGGATAATCACTTGATCATGGTCTAAGCAAATAATGAGGCAAGATGATTGTTTCGGTAACAATTATTGCCTTAATAGTTATAAGTGATGGTCTTTTAATCTTAGTAAGTATTTCATAGTTCATCATATCATTAAGTGCATTAACATGATGTGGATAAGTTTATCTTGCCCATTTATTTTGTTGAATAGATCATGATGGATGGATAATAGCTTGGATTTACGAAACTATACTTGTATGTTTACATGATTGATTTATCATTGTGTATAACATTAAGTGCTTTATTATGATGAATGGTTATATTTATATGATGATAGCTTGTCAACTTATCATGATAGATTTGATTGATTTTAATGATTATATAATGTCTAAGCATAATAAATGAGTGATATGCTTGAATCATTAATCTTTGAATACTTATGTGTTTCATGATATATGTTTGATGGATGGAATATTTATTTGAATCAATCATCTTTTAAATGTTTAAATTCATGATTCATGCATTAAGATGGCTCTTGAGATGTTTCGAAATCAAGAAATAATAACGGGATTGATCGAAAATGGCCGAAAAGTGAACTCGGTGCAGCCGGACAGCAACCAGGTGGCTAGCCGCTTGGTCACGGTTTTAACCCCCTTCTCCCCTCATTTTCTTTATTTATTCAACCTCTCATCACTCTCTCCCTCCCCACGGTTTTTCTCTTCCATTTCTTCTTAAATTTTTTTCATTTCTCAACAATTTTCATGTCAAAATCAATGATTCAAACCATTACCCATACATTTAACTTTCATTAAACACCTCTCAATCATCTCTTCTTCACTTAATGTTCATTTGTTCATCTTTCTCACTCACATGTGAATAGTAACTCTCTATTTCTCTCTTAAATCTCTTCATCTTTCACTCATTTTCTTGTTAAAATTAATCATCCAACCCATTACCCATCCATTACTCATTCAATTTTCATTCTCCAAACACCATTTCATCACCTCTTCACAGAAATCCCAAATCAAAAACCTAACTTTGGCCGTTTCTCTCTCTACGTTTTCAAGCTTCCTTTAGCCCATTTTTGATCCAATCTACATCATATATTAGCTTCATTCATATCTAGGATCGATTTTCTTAGCTCAAACACATCCATTTCACTCAAGTTTTTAAAAATCCAAAATTAGTATTCAAGCTTGTTCTTGCTTTTTCAACAATGGTGGGTGGTGACAAATCCAAGAGCAAACAAATAGCCAAGAGACGTAAGGAAGATTATGGAGATAATACGGAGTTCTTATCAACCCATTTTCGGCATCTCACACTTCAGAAATGATTTCTCGAAAACTTCATGCCAAGGTCGGTCATTCCTCCTTATTTTGTCAATCTTAGTAATTTGACAAATTTTGAAATTTGTGATACCTTTTAGTGATTTTCTTATTGATATGGGCTGGAAAAATGTTTTGGGTTGTTAAGGAGCAATAATATGAAAATTTAGTTAAGATTTTGTTTTTATTCGAATATGAATATGGAATCCTCGGATAGAATTGTTACAAGTGTTGGTGGAATTCATATTGAATTTGATGTTGCGAAAAATAGTTTTCAAAAATTCTAATCATGCTATTAATACTTTTAAAATTAATTTCTTGATGATTATATGTGTGTTGCTTGATGAATTGATGAAGTTGTTGGTTTGTTATAGTTGTTTAAGTTTATATAGAAGTGTTTTTAACCATGTTGTGTATTTGAGGATTTGTTCATTTTTAAGAGGAGACTCTGTCGAAATTTTTTGTCGCATAAAATGGGTAATATCTTCATCGAATTAATTTTGATGATCTTGTTTCAATTGCATCTATCTATATTTTATGATGAAGGGGGAGATAAATGTGATATTTTTTTGGCTAAAATCATTTTGGTTAATATTTTAAATTGGCCATATATTTAGGGGGAGCATACAATATGATTTTGGATAATATGCATTTTGAACTTTTCTTGTTGTTGTCTAAAGGGGGAGACAAAGCAATATATCATTTTGATGATTCAAAAATGGGGAGAATAACATGCATTTTGAGCATTTTTTTTTAATAATTGATATATGATTATGGTGATGATTTTGAGATTTGATGGTGATTTAATTACATGAGTTTTTATATGATGATTTTCTATTAATGAGGAGTTGATTTGGTAATTGATGAAATGATAGTTCATGATCATTTTATGGTTAATTGGATGTTTTGCTATTATATGTTTCTTAATTAACCATTGACATATTATTGGTCTGAGCATCGAATTTATAGTAATTTTGATGATGAAGGGGGTGAGATCATGTATTTTGAATATGGAGATAGGTAATACGTATTTTGTACTTGAAGTATTTATGCATGATTTTGAAATATTGAGGGGGAGCTTACAAATTGTTATAGATCATATATTCAGGGGGAGTTTTTTGTTTTAAATTTGATTTAATATGTTGAGTCTTGTATGCCATATTTAAGGGGGAGTATAAATGTCAAAATACATGAGATGTTTGTCATCATCAAAAAGGGGGAGATTGTTAGCCTAAAGGCTACACATTATGTAATTTTGATGATAACAAACATGTGTCTTAATTGATTTAATAAATATTATATTTCACGAGTTCACTGACTTTTGAAGGATAATATTTGTGCAAGTGAATAAAGTGAAATCAAGCTCAAGACACTCAACAGACAACGGCGAAGTCAAGAATAAAGTTTAGAGCTCAACGGACAAATTATTGTAACAATTTCTTGTAAAGCCAGTATGATTTAATTTATGGATGATTTAGTATTTGAGAAGCTCAAGATTTTATTTAAATAAATACTTTTCATAAACTAATAGGTTTTATATTTATAAGATAAAGTATTTTGTGGATTTGAGTAATTTGGATTAAAATGAAAAAGTTTTGCAATTTTTGATTTTAATGATATTATTTTGAATTCCATATTTGGACTTATTTGCAAACATTTGAAATATTTTGGGCGTTACCATAATTTATAAAAGTTTAAGGACCTGAATGTAATTCAAACATTTAATATCCAGAATTGGACTTATTTGAAAGGTTTTATGAAATTTTGGGCTATAGTATAATTATATAAAATTTTAGGGTAAAATTGTAATTTTATGAACAATATTACTGTAGCAAATGTCAAAAATAACGGTAACATCACTGTTCATAGCGGCTAGCCGGATAAATCAAGCGGCTAATTGCTTTGTTGCGGGAATTTGTCTATAACGACTAGTTTTCGGGCTTTAGCTATAAAAACTCAACTCCAACTTCATTTTCCTAATTCAAGCAAGCCAAAACAAGTTTATAAAACATATATTGAGCTTTCATTTCATAAATCATCATTGATTGAATCATAATTGAGCTATAATTTGTTTATCCACTCTTAAATAGAGTTTTATTATTGTAATTTTTATTTCTCATCAATTTGTGAGTGTACGAGTATAAGAAACACTTGGGGTGAAGAGATTGGGGAGATAATCTCTTAATTGTAAAGGTCCATTGACACCTTGGAAGTCAATTGTAAACATTTGAAGCCTTGGGAGGCTTGGATAGTGAAATCATTGAGCTTGGTTGGCTTGGAGGCGTGGACGTAGGCGGGGATAGCCGAACCACGTAAAAATCCTCGTGTTGTTTTCTCTTCCCTTACTCTTTTATTATTATGCTTGTTTGAATTTATTGTTTTTGATTTGATTAAGGCATTAGATTAAATTGGTGTGCGATTTGCTTAGCATAAGTTTTAAAATCCCAATTCACCCCCCCTCTTGGGTTGCATAACTAGTAGTTCAGAATATATGTCGTCGTATTGATCTCACTGATAATGATTATACCATTCATTTCCGCACCCAATGCCTTTGTCTCCAAACCCGGATTTTACTTCGTTTTATTCAAACCATTGTGCTCCCGAGGTCCGGCCATTTGGATGAGGTATCCCATATGGATGTTTCCTTGATTGATTGCATTCTTAGACGCCGTCTAATTAACATAGGATACTCCATTGTCCGAACCATATTGTCCATACCCAAACTGATTACCCGCTCACTCCTTATAGTCATTTTATCACTCGGATCCTCAAATATTTTGAGGTGTCCGTAAATGAACCCTCCTTTAGAGTTTCTAAGAGTATCAGGGATGAAGCTGTATGTGCTCTAGGATTTGAGTGGCAAAATGGAACTTGGGAAAGATTTTTAGACAACAAACTCACTTTTCTTGCCTCAAGTGATGATCGGCCACTAAATGCTGTTGTGCCTGCTGATCAACTTCCTGTTTTTTCACTTTCATTGCGGGGACAGCGTAGCCGTCGAGATCATCCAGTGTCTACCTCTGCACCTGTTTTACCCCCTCTAGCACCTCTTGCTTCTGAAGAGGTTACTCTTTAACAGCTTATGGATGAGGTGAGGACTCTCTCTGCGCAACAGAGTAGTTTTCAGCAGCATATTCTCGATGAGCAGCAGCGTCTCTCCCAGCAGTATCAGCAACTCATTCATGGCCAGCGACTCCTTTTTGAGCATTTTGGTATTCCATATCCGTATCCACCTCCATCACCACCGTCCTCACCACCTCACTAGTCTCTTATGCTTGTATTTGGACACACCTATATTTCATTTACTGCTTTATGTTCTTTTCTTTTCGATTATGTGGATGGTTGTTATGATTTTGGATTATGTATTTGTTTTGGATGATATGGATTTGCTTTGCTTCATTCCTATGTTCTTTCTTATGTTTTGGATTTTGTTTTTTACTAATGTGCTTGTATTGAGATTTTGATGATTTATAGGGGGAGCTTTTTATTCTTTTTGATGATGAAGGGGGAAATATAATTTGTAAGGGGAAAATATGAGAAATTTCATTTGTTATGAAAAATATTCATATGCATTTATGCAGGGGGAGTATTTTAATTTTTTTTAAAATTGGTTTTTAACCTTGCATTAATCAAGGGGGAGCTTTTCATAACTAAATCAATTTTTTTTAATGTGTTTATCATCATAAAAAAGGGGGAGATTGTTAGCCTATATGGTTATTAGTATTGATTTTGATGATAACAAACCACATATTTTTGGATAAACAAATATTTACATATTGTGCTTTAATAACAAGAAATGTTTTTTGTAAAATTTGTTAATTCTTCAAGAATGGGCTAAAATGAAAAAGATTGATTTTTAGTAAGAATTATTTTTAATTCCGAATTTGGGTCAATTTGAAAAAATTTAAATCGATTTGGGCTATACTATAATTTCTATAAGTTCGGGCTCTATCATAATTTGAAAAAGTTTTGGGATTCACAAAGAATTATTTAGAAATTCTAAAATTGGACATTTTTTGTAAAGTTTCACAATGTTTTGGGCCATAATACAGTTATAAAAAGTTTTAGGATAAAATCATAATTTTTATAAATAGTTCACTGTACCGGATTGATGAAAGCGGCAAACTGATTACGGGCAGAACTTACTCAAACGAAAAGCGGCTAAGCGGATGTGACAAAGCGGAAGTCCGGATTTGGGAAATGAGTCACTGAAACAAAAACGGTATCCCAGATTGGCAAATCCGGCATACCGGATGATAAAAATTCAAATATTTACTGTAATGGTAATCTGAAGCGGCTAACCGGATCCAAATAAACGGTAAGCCAGTTATGAGCAAAAATTCATAATGGCTAGTTTTTGAGCTCCATCTGTAAAAACCCAAATCTAATTCATTTTCAAAGTTCCCAGCAAGTACAAATAGAAGGCATACAGTATATTTTGAGCTTTCAATTTGTGAATAAAAAATCCTTGAGTGATCTTTACTCTTAAATTTTTTCATCTACTTTTTAAGAGAGTGTATGTTGGAATTGTCATTTTATTCTCTCAATTGTGAGTGTTTGAGTGTGTGAGACACTTGAGTGAAGAGATTGAATGTTATAAAGGTTCATTGGCACCTTGAAGTCAATTGTAAGTACTTTAAGCCTTAGAACGCTTGGATAGTGAAAACCTTAAGCTTGGATCGCTTGGAGGTGTGGACCTAGGCGAGGATTGCCGAACCACGTAAAATTTCGTGTGTTTGTTTCTCTTCACTCTTACTCATTTATTATTGTGCTGTTATTGAACTTATTGCTTTCAATTTTACTAAGGCATTAGATTGAGTTGTTGTGTGGATTTGTTAGGATAATTTTTATAAAATCAATTCACCCCCTCTCTTGGGTTGCACACTTGTATTTCAGTATGAAATCAAATGAATAAAATTAAAATGCTGGAATAGTATTGCCTATTGCCTAAGAGGCTAAGATTATTATTTGTAAATGCCAAAAAAAAAAAAAACAGTAAGTAACTCAGGTACATGTAAATGTTATATATAAAGTTATAATACATTTTAAATATATTATGTATTTAATTTACAATAAAAATACTACGTTCTTGTAACTTTATATGAAACATTTGCTCCTTAATATCTTCCTGAAGGTTGTGGACGAGACTGGCAAAAGGTTTAGATTACAACAAATTTTCAGTACATATTAATGCCTCAACTATACGAGGGGGTTAAAGAACTTCTAAACTCATCAATAATACGATGCCCAGTGTTAAATGCAGACTCATATGCCACTATGGAAATAGGAACAACGAGGACATCACTTGGAATTTTCTCCAGTATTGGATACTTCGATCCATTCACTTTTCACCAAAGCAAAACATTAAGTTTAAAATTGTTAGGAACTTCAACTAGGTCTTTTAATTATCTTTCCATTTCAGGTGCTACTTTTTTACCTTTATTCTAAACAGAAACTTTCTTAGCATATACAAGGAAAGAGCGAGCAACTCAAAAAGTGTCATCACCTTTACTTCCAGTAATGTCCACCAAACTAATCTCAGATGTAGTACGTTGAGAAGAACTTGTACCAATATAACTGCCACTAAGACCACTCTCACCACATATCAATGGTGTGGAACTAGAGGAGAACGCACTATATGCACCATAAAGTTCATTCAACAAGTCCTTCACTGCTTTAGTCATTTATTCAACCTTCAAACTATCATTGATAAAAATGAACTAAAAAATACGTTTAGTAAAATCTATTTTCACTTGTCGATTAAGAATAGAGGTAACGATCAATATTTTGTTTATCTTTCCCATAAACTGCTAATACTTATCAAAGGATTAAGAATAGAGGCAACAATCAACATTTTGTTTATCTTCCTTGTAGACTCCCAATACTTATCAAAATTTTCTCTCATACTATACGCCATCGATGACACCCAAGGATTTGTACTTGATTGTATTGCAGTCAATGAACTCTCAATTAAGTCAATAGTATCATAACAAAAATTAGAAGTCACACTCAAAGAGGTAAAAAATAACAATATGGCATTATAAAATACATTAAAAAAACTTTACAATTCATTAAGCACTTTCCTAATCTTCTGGTCTAGACAGGCCTACCCTTTTAACATTATTTTCTTTCTCGGCAAAGTATGCCTCATAAGGTTTATCCACTTCTGTCATTATATCAAATGTTGCTTGAAATTTTAGCGCAATTATCAATATTAAATAAGTGGAATTCCATCTGGTAGTACAATCCAAAACAACAATTCTGTTTGGACCATTCACTTGTTCAACCTATTGTTTAAATGTCCGTAGCCTCATGATGGAGGATCTCACGTACTTCATAGCATTCCGAATAGTGGCAACACTAGCATGCAAATCACCTAGCCCTGAAACAACAATCAAATTCAAAATATGTGCACAACAAAGCACATACATATGCTGTCCTGCCAACACAAACGCATCATCATTCTTCCAAGCAAGCAATTGTATAGTGACATAATCAATGACAATATTATTTGCAGTGGCATTATCAGTAGTTATTGCAAACAACCTCTCGATCCCCCAGTCTTGTAAGCAAGCTACAATATTTTTACTGATTGACATCTTGTTATAATCTTATATCACTAAAACTAATAATCCTCCTATTCAAACACCAGTTACTGTTAATAAATGAGCTGTGATCACCATATAACTTATGTTTTAAAGGGAAGTCCATATATTAATTGTAAGAGATACCCGCTACTTGTTGTTACAATTCAAACTCTTTAACATTACCTTTTCCTAAAAAAATTAACTCCATACACCTTTAACAATAGTTCTTCTAGATGGCATAATGAACTGCGGGATAGCTACATTACAGAAATGCCTAAACCCTTTATTATCAACAAAACTAAGTGGTAACTTACTTATAATAATCATTTTAGTTACTGCCCTTTTACACATGTCTTAACTCTATCATTTAGCGAAAACCATATTACTTGCATTTTCTTCACCGCTCTCAGCTTCAAATTTTGTTGACTTCTACCTTGTTGTTCCCAAAATGTCTTATATGCTTCACATGTCTTTATATGTTTTGTCATATTTGTAATCTTATCATGCCTTGAAAGGCATTGATATTGTCTACCACAATAGTTACACTTGCACTTGTTTAGATTATCTTCGAGTAAAGTGAAATAATTTCACATTTTGGATCTTTTTTTTATTGGCGGTCTTTTCTGCTTTGCCTTTTCCTTTCTCGTTTAAGTTCCTTCCATTTTTACACTTTGTTCTTCATCATCACTTATCGAATTCGTTCTTCAGTGTCCAGTCAATTGAATGTACAAAACAATAATTAATAATCATTAATTTAAAAATTAAAATACAAAAATATTATTAACATAATCTAATTAGTATTACAAATCAATTCAAATTTTTTATGATACTTTTTTAATTCGACATTTCCATCATAATATTTTTATATGATTAGGTGTATAATTGTATATGTAAAAATTCAAAATTATTCATACTCCATAAAGAAAAAGCAAGAAATTAATGATTAATTAATTAATTTATAACATCTAATTATCCATTCCCTATAATAATAGGATATTATTTGCCTATCCATGTCTTAATTCTTATTATAAACCCTTTAATTTTAAGCCCAAATTACTTGTACTTAATGACTTAACGTATGATTAAGATCCAATTAAATATTAATTCAATTAGTTTAATTTTTTTGAGGTTGAAGCTCTTGCACATAATCACATAACACATATTATAATTATAAAATATTTGTAACATAATACTTATTTTAATATTTAATCTACCTAATGTCCTAATATATTCATAAAAAAAATCAATTATTAACTGTTATTAACAATTATCAATTAACAATATTTCAATTATTAATAATTAACAAATTTTTTGTTAGTTATTAGCAATTAATAAAAATCTATTCATAAAAAATTCATAAATACGCCAATTTTCTTGATTTTATTACTAACATTTAAAAATATATAATTACAACAATCAAATACTAAATGCTAACTTGCTATATAGTAATCATATATACCATCAAAGCTTCAAAAGTCAAAACTCAAAGGGGGGAGACTCGGGTCGGGTTGGAGGCTTGGAGCAGCAGATCGGTGGCCACAGTCGCGCATCAGTAGATCGCAGATGGCTATACGCGCAGCAGATCTGGCATGTAGACTGGAGAGTGTTTTCTTGCTTTTCGAGGGTGAAGCTGTAACTTGTGAGGCTATAAGCATTGGCCCCTGTTGGCGTTGGTTGTGTACCTATGTATGTGTTTTGTGTAATAAGGGTTGTGACTTGTGTTTATGTATGTATTGTGAATTTGTGATTTTTGTGTGGTTTGCGTGTGCTTAGTTTTTTTATTTAGCAACTTGATTGGGTTGTGATTAGATCGGGTTTAGAAGATTTCATCTAATCAGGTTTCATTTATAACGAGATCTGATCCAAACTCGAAATTTTTTAGGTTGAGTGAGGCATTTTGCCTACCTCTACTTGAAATTACTTTTGAGAGTATAAAGTGACTTTAAAAAGTTAAAAGTTAATTTTGCTGTTTGGTAATTTTTTTAAAAATTAGTTGGTGACTTTTTATTGATGATTTTGTTCATTACGATGTTTAGGAATCACCACACATGTCCATAGGAGGTGCAAAGTACTTAGTGATTTTTATTAATGATTATTTGAGGAGATGTTGGGTGTATCCAATAAAGAAAAATCAGATATATTTTTTGTGTTCAAGGAATACAAAGCGTAGATAGAACCTAAATTTGGGAAAAGGATCAAGTTCTTGAGGACAAATAATGGTGAGGTTTCTTGCATTCTATGAACAAGAAAATATTCAGAGACAATTTATGGCTGCATATATTCTCTAATGGAATTGAGCGGCGGAGCAGATAAACAAGACTCTTATAAAAAGAATGCGAGGTATATTGAGTGCTGCTAGTTTACCCAGCTTATTCTAGGTAGAAACAGCTAGAACTGCCTGTTATATGGTAAATCGGTCGTTATCCACAATAATTAATTGAAGATGCCAATGGAGATGTGAACAAAAAAGCCAACTGATTACTCTCATCTACATGCATTTGGAGTGTTCTATATTCGTTATATACAATGTCCAAGAAAGAATAAAGCTAGATCCAAAATCTAGAAGATATATCTTCTTAGGATATGTTGATGGAGTAAAGGGTATCGTTTGTGGGATTCCACTACCCACAAAATTGTCATCAACAGAGATGTTATCTCTGTAGGAGATCAACTACAAAGGGAAAATAGGGATAATGATTTCATAAAAGAAAAGTTAGAGACTATATCGATATATATGAAGAATAATCCAGGAAAAAGAGATTTAGAGCACTAGTAACAGGTATCAGTCGAGTCCGAGGCTTTAGAAGTTCGTTGGTCAACTCGTGAAAGATGACCGCCATAATGACACTCGCATTATGTTACAGAGATCAATGTTGCATACTGTCTTCTAATAGAGGATGAAGAGCCATCAACTTTCCATGATGGTTTAAATAGTCGAGATGTTGCTTTTATGGATGATAGCAACGTAGGAAGAAATTGAAGCTCTACACAAGAATAAGACATGAAACTTATATCATTACCATATAGAAGAAAAACCATTAGAAACAAATAAGTTTACAAGATCAAATGTGACAGCAATGACTAAATAGAGTGGTATCATGTAAGATTAGTTGTGAAAATGATATGCTCAGAAAAAAGGTATTGACTTCAATGAGAAATTTTTTTAAATGGTTAGACTCACAACAGTTAGAGTAGTCTTGACAATGTGTGCCACATTTGACCTATATATAGAGCAATTAGATGTGAAAATTGTTAACATATATGTGTCTATAATGTTAATTTTAATGATAACAAATAAGATTAAGATTGATTAATCCTTTAAAAGCTCAAATTATTTTTTATATATTTTAGACAATTATTATTTTGATAATATAAGGGTTTTATTCTTGAAGGAAAAATGATTTTATGAAATTGGTTATTTTTCAAGTTCATGGTCTAATTGAAAAGTTTTAAAACTACGGAAATTGACTTAATTGTAAAGTTTTATAAATATTTGAGCTATATTATAATTATAGAACAATTTAGGATAAAATTATAATTTTAGAAAATAATTTCACTGTAGCATTCATGGTAGTAAACGGCTAGCCGTTTGTGGAAAATGACGAACTGATGATTTCTAAAAAGCATGTTCTACAAAAGATTATTAAAATAATGATTCTAGAAAATAACAATGAGCTGTTTATGAAAAACGGTGAACCGTTTACATAAAACAACGAACCGTTTATAAAAACAGCTAACCAATTATTTAAATTTCAGCCTAGTGGTCATTTGCACTAGTTAAAATAATAAACTGATAGCTATTTACAGTGATCCGATTTTTAGTAGAAAGTCAATAACGGCTAGTTTTCAGCTCTCAATTAAATTCAAATAAGATGAGATCCAAGAGTTATCATTGAGCTTATTATTGAGTATACAACCATTATTGAGTTCTAAACTTGTTTTTGTTTTATTCATTTATACATTGAGCATTCATTTGTAATCAAACATATTGTGTGAGAGAAAATTTATTTGTAATCTTTATCCTTGAGAGGTTGTAAGTGTTGGGATACAATTGGGTTAAGAGATTGAGGATAATCTCTTGTCGTAAAGGTCTATTAACACCTTAGAAGTCAATTGTAAGAGTTATTGAAGCCTTGGAGGCTTGCTTAGTGAAATCCTCAAGCTCGGTGAGCTTGTAGGCATGGATGTGCGCACTATTGGCCAAACTACGTAAAAATCGAGTGTTTGCTCTCTTTTTACTCTATCTCTTTACTTTTCATTGAGTATTAATTTATTTATTTCAAATTTGGTTGCTTAGTTTATATTGTATTAAGTTTTAGTTGTTTAAATTTTTAGAATCCTAATTCGCCCTCCTCTTGGGTTGCTTAGATATTATTTCAAAAACTATATTTTTTCATGGAGAACTTAAAGAAGAAATTTATATGCCTCAAATAAAAGGTTTAGCTTAAACGAGAAAGGAGAACTTGGTTTATAGATTAAACAAATCTCTATACGGTCTCAAACAGGCGTTGAGGTGTTAGTATAAAAGATTTAATTGTTTCATCATCGACCTTGGATGTAATAAACTCAGTTCAGACCATTGTGCACATTATAAAAGGTTTGAAGATAATGATTTTATTATTTTACTATTGTATGTGGATGAGATATTTGTAGTTGGCCCCACCGAAGGATGAGTCCACGAATTAAAGGTGCAATTGACCAGGGAGTTTAAAATAAAAGACTCAGGATTAGCAAACGAGATTCTAAGGATGTAAATTTACCAAAACAGAAATAACTAGAAGATTTGATTTTCTTAGAAGAATTATTTGAAGAGAATCTTCCAATGCTTCAACATGCATGATTATAAGCTAATTTCTACCAACTTTCTATTAATTTTAAGTTATCCTTAAGTATGTGTCCTAATAATACAGTTGAGAAGAATGAGATGTCTCGAGTATCGTATGCATCAACAATGAGAAGTTTAATGTTCGCTATGATATGTACTAGACCAGACATTACATAAGCAGTAAGAGCAGTCAGTCGATACATGACGAATTTTAGTGGAGAGCATTGGAAAATTGTGAAAATGATCTTAAGATACATTATCAGAACTTTAGATGTTGTATTATGCTATGGAAGATCAGAGTTTACTGTTAAGGGCTATGTAAATTTAGATTTTACAGGAGACTTTGATGAAAGAAAATCTACTATTGACTATATATTTACACTTGCAAGAGGAGCTATAAGTTAGGTTTAAAAACTGCAGACCGTTATGGCTTTGTCTATAACAGATGCTAAATACATGGCAACTACACAAGCTTGTAAGGAAACTATTTGTATGCAAAGGTTATTGGAGGAGCTCAAGCGTAAACAAGAAAAAATTCTTATATTTTGTGATAGTCAAAGTGCTTTGCATATTGAAAGAAATCTAGTTTTTCATTCTAAGACAAAGTATATATGACTACAGTACCACTTTGTTCAAGAAGTAGTAGAAGATGAAAGTGTGAATTTATGGAAAATCCGTACAAAGAAGAACCTAGCAATGTTTTGACCAAGCCAACCAATACTGACAAGTTTGTAAAGAGTAGATTTTCTTGTGGCCTAGTAAAGACGTAAGCAATATAACAATAGCAAAACAGAAAGGATGGTGTAGAGATATGAATGATTCTCAGTCAAATTTCTAAGTGAGAGAGTGTCAAAATCGGTGGCTCCAAAGCTAAAAAATTTGATTAATAAAAACGACACCAAATTCGGTGCCGTATAATTTGAATGATTTTAATTAAAAAGAAAGAGGAAATGAAGTCTATAAATAGACAGCTTTATTTCCCCCCCCCCCCCTCAGCATCTAATTCTTTTTTAATTCATTTTCTCCTCTTTAAAGGGAAATTGAGAATTGAGAGTGTCGGAGCTTTAGCCTCTTATTTTAATGATTTGAGAGGTTAGATGTATTAGGGTTTTAGGTAGTGAAACAAAATATTACAATACTTTTAAGTCCTTTTCACTAATAAAATATTTCTATCTATCCTAGCCTGTGGACATAGACTAATAGTCGAGCCACTTAAATTTTGGTGTTCCTGTGTGATCCTGTTGTCTTAATATTTCTTAATTGTTTTTAATTGTGTGTTTGCTTCACCCATCAATTTCCTAACAGTAAGCAATATCAGGTTGAGCGAGAGAGAGATGTATCCCACTAATTAAGCTACAATACTTGGTAGCTTTAGTAGCAGAGGTGCCATCTCGAAGAGTGAGGCGCTTAGAACTACAAATACAACAACAGGTTCTTTAATGCCATCCGTATTAAACATTTTGAGCATGAATGTAGTTATATTGATATAAAAGGGTGCCATGATTATTGAGAATGACTTCAACTTTTAAAAAGTGGTGGAGGAAACCAATATCCTTGACAGAAAAATGATTAGGGAGGGCAACAATAATCTTGTGGATAAAAAGTGTAGAATTTCATGTAATCAACGAGTCATCAACATACACGAGGAAATAAAATAGTTAAATTCTCGTTAGAATAAATAAGAATAAATAAAAATGGCATCACTCTTGGAGTAAAAAAAAACAAGAGAAAAGACAAAGGCCATAAAGCCATGAATTCTTGAAACCAAGTGCATAGTGTTTGCTTGAGGCCATAATAGGAGTGGTAAAGTCAACAGACATGAGACTGAGAAGAATCAACAAAGCTGTTAACATGTAAATGTTCTTTTTTTATATTTTGATGATAATAAACCTTTTGATAAATATGTTGGAGTTTTCATAATTACAAACATTTTCTTAAAAGCCAGAAGTTTTCTATGAGTATTTACAAGTTTTTGAGAAACTGAAACATCTCTGTAAAAATGTACATTTCTGGGAATAATCGGTGAACCGTTAATATTAACGGTTAACCGATAAAATGCAGAGAAAGGTTATTGTCTAAGGCTTCAACCGATTGCTTTATAACTTGTTAAAAATCAGCCACTAGATTTAAACGGCTAACCGTTTATGGTAAAATGGTTATTTCTTAAACCTTAACCGTTAAGCATTTTATGTTTTAAGTTACTGGAATTAAACAGTGAATCGATAATATTAACGGTTAACCGATAATATTCAGAAAGAATTTTTGTGCTAACCTCTTACCGTTTAAAGCAAACCGGTTAAGCTTGTTGTTTTTAAAGGCTTCTGGAAATAACCGGTGAACCGTTAATTTTAATGGCTAACCAATAATTTCCAGAGATGCATACTTTGTTAAGCCTTAACCGTTTAGTGAGAACGGTTAGTTGAAATGTGTTCTGCATGCTTCTGGAATTTACCGGCGAACCGTTAACTGGTAAACGGCTAACTGATAATTTTCAGTTTGTTATTGTTTGTTAATCCTTAACCGTTTAGTGAGAACGGTTAGTTAAAATATGTTGTGCATGCTTCTGAAATTTACCGGCGAACCGTTAACTGGTAAACGGCTAACCGATAATTTCCAGTATGATATTGTTTGCTAATCCTTGACCGTTTAGCAAGAACGGAAAGAAGATTTTTATTGTGCAGGTCCCTGGATTTTAACGGCGAAAGGGTAGTGACTAACGGTCAACCGTTTATTTGAAATCCAGGACAACGGTAACTTTGACCAGCGCAAACGGCTAACCATTAACGGTTAACGGCGATCCGTTTTCTGGCGAAAAAGGCTATAACGGCTAGTTTTCAGCTCCAACTATAAATAAGCTAATTCAAATCAAATCCAAGGTTGATCACAACACGACCATTGAGCATATACACGTTTATACAACCTTCATAGAGCTTTAAACACATTCTTGCTTCATCTTATTCACACATTGGGCTTTGATTTGTAATCTTAAAGATTGTGTGAGAGAAGAATAACTTGTAATTTTTGTTTTGAGTGATTGTAAGTGTTGGGATACACTTGGGTTAAGAGATTGAGAATAATCTCTTGTTGTAAAGGTTTATTGACACCTTGGAAGTCAATTGTAAGCATTTGAGGTCTTGGTGGCTTGCTTAGTGGAATCCTCAAGCCCGGTGTTCTTGGAGGCTTGGACGTAGGCGGGGATAGCCGAACCACGTAAAAATCATTGTGTTCGATCTCTCTTACCCTATTTCTTTACTTTTCATTGCACATTAATTTGTTTATTTCGAATTTGATTGCTTAGTTATTATTTCATTAAATTTTAGTTGCTTTTTTAAAAAAAAAACCCAATTCACCCCCCCTCTTGGGTTGCCTAGTTAGTGTTTCAAAAGCCCAGATGCTGAGATATAAGAACTTCTTCAAATTATTAACATCCAATTGATGAACCTGGCAACCAAGAGATAAAGTAATGACAGCAACAGTACAAATGTCAGTAGATTTAATGATAGGACTAAATGTCTTATGATAATTAAAACTAGGTCACTGGTTGAAATACTTTGCAACTAGTTGGGCTTCATAACGTTCTGTGCTTCCATCAAGCTTTCTTTTGACTCGGAAAACCCACTTGTACCAAATGATAATCTTATTAGTTTGATTGGGAATAAGCGTCCAAGTTCCATTACAAGTAAGAGCATTAAACTCAACAAACACAACATTTTTCCATTTTTGGGCGTTGTATGGCTTGAGAGACTGAGCTAGGTTCAGTAGTGGGGGGAAATGGGTGTTTTGAGGCAATGAAAGAGAATTTGGTAGATGGCTTGAAAATATAATTTTGAAACGTTTTATCATCTTGTGAGTGTTAACGGGATCAATATTTAGGGTAGGGGAGATAGAGAAGTGGAAGGATCGCACTTGGAAACCCTTTCACATGTAGAGGAAACAAGAGATGCATCATTTGGAGAAGCTAATAAAGGGAGGTAAACATAGGATTGTTGCTACCGCATGTAATGTCACGATGAGACATATGCTTGGAAAGAATTGAGCACAAGAGTAGAAGAGATACGTTGAGATAAGGAAGACGTGGGGGAAGTAATGGCAGCAACATTAGAATTTTGAGTTAATGAGGATTTTCGTGGGAACTTAGAGAA
Organism: Citropsis articulata; assembly: GCA_030449925.1. Classification (NCBI taxonomy): domain Eukaryota; kingdom Viridiplantae; phylum Streptophyta; class Magnoliopsida; order Sapindales; family Rutaceae; genus Citropsis; species Citropsis articulata. The sequence continues at coordinate 1,529,180 of JASUUH010000101.1, read as the reverse complement.
ATAAGATCATGTTGCAAATTTGGTGGTAGACGTAGAGCGGGAATAACATTTCTTCAATTATGGGATTTAGGGGTGGGCAAATTCGGTTTGGATCGGTTTGAGACATATTATCAAACCGATATCAACCTAAAATGTTTTCAAACCGAACCGATCCAAACCGACTGGATCGGTTTGGATCCTCACTATTAGCTAAAAGTCCACTTTTTTTATATTATTGTACCTAAATTATTTGTTATTTTTTTATATCCGTAATTTAAATTGATACCTCTTTTATATTATTTATATCTACTTTGATATCTATATAACAATTCAAAGATACATCCATATAAGTTCATATCATAATACATCCTAATAAAGAAGTTCTAAACCTGTTCATTCAAAACAAACTTACAAAATTAAAATAAACTTGAACAACATTTGACAATAAAAATATTGTGCATCTAGAACAACCACTTATGGCCCAATTGCTTTTGATTTGTCAAAATCTACATAAAATGATAAATATAATTAGTTAGATTGCTTAAATTAGAATATAATGTAATTATATAATATTTTTGGATTGGATCGGTTTGAATCGGTTTGGAATCCTTCCAAACCGAAATCCAAACCGAGTGATGTCGGTTTGTAATCCAATAAACCGAAACCAGTTTTTTTACTAATGAAACCGATCCAAACCGATCCAAATTGTCGGTTTGGATCGGTTTGAATCGGTTCGGTTAAAATATGCCCACCCCTAATGGGATTGATTGTGTATTAAAGTAGTAGATGAGAAGACCAAATTGGAATGAATAAGTGACGACAAAATGGGTGGATTATTTGGGGAAAGATTTTCAAGATAGAGAGATTTAAAGGAAGGAGAAATCATAGCCCATTTGGTAAGCATAAAGCCATTGATTTTGTCATGTTCATGGAAAGGAAATAAAGGTGGAAAGTAAGATTCAATAAAATAAATGTGTTGGGAAAAATAAATTTTGTAATTCGTGGGTTCAAAGCAAATATAGGAATTGTGAGTAGTGGAGTAGATAAAAACAATTCATGGTTTAGAACATTGTTCTAATTTATGATTATTGTAAAATCGAAGCAAAGGGTAAGCAAGACACCTGAAAACTCTCAACTTGGAATAATTGGGCGAAGAATGAAGCAAACAGTCAAATTGTAATTTATTATCAAGTATTGATGTAGGAAGCCTGTAGATAAGATGTACTGCAACATTGAATGCACAGAACCAAAGAGAGATAGGAAGAGACACTTGATGCAAAAGAGTAAGACCCGTTTCAACAAATGACAAGGATTTTGGTCAGTGGAAGCAATATGTTGTGGGGTATATGGGTGAGGAATTCGATTTTAGATACCAACAACTGCAAACATTATTTTTAAGCCTTGATATTCCTTACCAAAATAAAAATAAAGGTGCGTTTGGGATTGAGGTTGGACACTTGTAATTTAAAAAATACAGCACTAAAATGTTTGATAAACATTAATTGTTTGATAAATATTAATTGTTGTAATTTGAAAGCTATTATATTAAATACTAATTGTTGTAGCTTAGAAACTATCTTAATATAATTTTTCACTTATATGATAGGAATCTATTATATCTTTAATAATTTTGTCAAAATTATTATTTAAAATTTATATTTATTATATATTACTAACTTTTATTTCATAATTGTAGTTTTTTTTTTCACCATAGCTATAACTTTTCATGTTACAACACTTCCAAGCAGGACCTAAATTGTGTTTATAGAAATTTTTTAAAAATTTTCAATCATGACTTTAAATTTAGAAATAAAGTAAAAAACCATATTTACTTCTTAATCTGGATGCAGCAAAAGGAAGCTTGTGACTTTTGTTGCAACAACACGAATCATAAAATGACAATGTGGACAGATTCTGACTTGATAGCACTGAGAGTTTATTGGACGACACAATTTGACTCAAAACTTTTGATGAGGGGTGACCAAGGCAATCATGCCAACGATGACGGTGGTTTTCACACCGTAACATGCTTCGGCACTGGATGGATCTCCCTTGCGCTTGACCATTCATATTTATCATTCTTACTCTACCCTTGAGCTAGAGGTGCCTCACTGGCTATATTCTGATCACAAAAAGAAGATTGGTAAAATTTAATCAAGTTACTATTGTTTTTTTTTTTTTATATTAAGAGGCTGATATTAAATTTCACTTTATTGTGGGAACATATAAAACATTGAAAGTGAAAATGAGTTATCAATGGAGGTGAGAGTTGATCTCCCAATGTGTATGATATGCAAACCTGTACCGTCACCAATTATAATATTGTCGAGTCCTTCGTAGGGTATCGAATAGAGAGGTTGTTGAAATCATTGGTAATATACTGGTAAGTGCCAGTTTCAAGTAACCAATTGGGTTCACGACAATCACTTGCAGTTGTACGATTAGCTGTAGGTGGTACTGGCAAGCCAACTTTCATTTTCAATTAGTAACATTCACAAGCACTGTGACTGTTTTTGTCACAATGTTGATAGAACAAAATTGGAGCTTTTGTTGGAGTTATTGCCTTGACTGCCTTGATCGTCATATCGTTGACATTCATGTTAGTATTGGGTGTTATTCTATTTTTGTGTTTGATGCCCATGTCGTTGTGGGTTGAGTTGAGCATCATTGGCAGTCATTACATTGAACGATGTTCTTCCGGTTTGAGGAATGACTCTTATTCTACAAGTTTGTCATGGAGTTCCTCAAAACCATTACAGTATGTTGTGCCCTGACAGTAGCAGAAAGTTCTTTAGACTCAAAACCAACCCATTTAAAACATCGAGGATGAGATTGCTAGGATGTACAGGTGAACCAATGATGGCAAGCTCATAAGCTATGCCACGAATGAAGCTGAGGTATTCAGCAACATGTTTGGTCCCTTGATTTTGAGAGAGTTATTCCATTAGTCCCGTTACCCGTGAGGAAGACGAATTGGCGTAATATTTGGCAAGACAAGTCCACACCTCCGTAGCTGTTTGGATGAGCTGCCATTGATATTAATCGTTTAAAAAGAGATGAGAGGATACCATAGATGAGTAGTTTGCCTTGTCTTTGCCATAGGATGAAGTATGGGTTTACATTTTTTTTTTTCTGATTAGCTGATATTTCAGGAGGTGGACATGGCTTTGATCCGTCAATGTACCCAAGTAAATCCTAACCAAAGAGAAGGGAATCAATCTGAGCCTTACATGAGGGGTAGTTCTCTGAAGTTAGCTTGATGGGTAGTTGTGTTGAGTTGAGAGCAACAAGTTTACTTGACAAAAAATTGGCTATAGTCTGGCTAGAGGAGGAAATGGCTTTACTATGTTCAATCATGATGGTAGAGGGATTTCAACAAGGGAAAGTGATGCGAGGATTGTTTAAAGAGCTCGTAATATTTGCCAGAATAAACATAAACTCTAACACCCCAAATTTCCCAAGAAACTTAAAAGAAATTTGGAATGCAATCTCTAAACAATTAATATAACAATTATCCTCCAATAACAAATTCAGCTCTAAAATAATAATCAAAATAGCAACAATTATCCATCATGAAAATTCCCAAAGTTTTCTGCTAACAAATCTTCTTTTCTAAAACCCAAAAAGTTCACATCTCTAACATCACTCCGTAAAATGTTGGAGATAAGGGATGAATCGTCAACTCAGTAAGTAAACTCATGCATAAGGTTACTAATATTGATGAAATATATATTAATTATTATTAAGTGCCATAAATTTGAAATCAATAATCAATTTATATTCTAATACATATGTATGGTAAAATTTAAAATCAGTTATGTCATAATGACCATTTTCAATAATTAATCATTTATTAATAAAATCTTTCATTTGTTCAATATTTTGCTCATGCCTCATAGTGTTACCTGTACTCTCGGTGACCTAACCGGTAGTTCAATCAAGGTACTTTACCCTGCAATAATCATCAATAGGTGCGCAAAATACAGTTAATTGTTTAGTCATATCGGTAACAATAACTACGGACAATGAGCTAAAACCTTAAAATGATTTTCAATCTTTCAATATCAATCATTTAGTAATCAATCAATAAAATCTAGTATAAGACATTTAATTGTCAAAGATTTACAAATTATTTTTAAGAAAAAATATTTTATGGAACACAAGTATTTTGAAGTCATTTTTGTAAAAACAATTTAAGAAAACATTTTAAATAAACTTTAAACCAAAATGTAAATCATTATTATAAATTATAACAACAAAATACTTCAAAACTATAAATATACCAATCCTTATGAGCAACATTGTTCTTTTCATACATAAATTTTTTTATTTATATAATAAACGTTATGCATGAATCCACTTACCTCACTCCGAAGCAATCAATAGAAACTCCAAATACACAAGCTCACTCTTACCCTCTTTAAGAAGAATTTCACTTCATACTACACCTTTGAAACTTAAAGCTTTTGCTCAAACATTCTTGAAAAATTTTAAATGCAAATGAGATACAACATCAAGGCACACACGCAAGCCACACACAAAGAAAATAAAAATACAACCAAACACAATCATTTAGCATAATTACTCTACCCCAATGTCTCCACTTACCAAACATTAATCATTCAACATCATCACTCTACTCCACCAATTTCTCCACTTAATAAACATTAATCATCCAACATCATTACTCCACTCCACCAATTTCTCCACTTAACAAACATTAATCATTCACTTACACATAATAAGTATAAAATACTCTATTATAAAATACATACATAAAAGAAATGAAACAAATTTTAGGTTTTACATAAACAGCCGAAGCAATTGAAAGTGAATGGAAAAGATTTTCGGCATATTTCATTAACATTCTCACAAGTCTATATACAGAGCTACAAATTATAAAAGGAAACTACAATCAATAAAAAAAAAAATTATTGATGAGAAGTTTTGGCATTCGCTGATCTTATTGAGGAGAAATTATCTTCTTTCCTAATAGTGGGCGATTTTCATTATAATCATTTGATATTTAACTGCCTATTGCTATTTTAGTGCCTCTTGTAATTGGGATTAATTACAAGAGGGGAAAAAAAAGGGGGGCCATAATGTCACAGACCGCAATTGTGGCACCCAAGATATGCGCTTGTACGCTAGTATCGATGCTGGTTGTGCTGATTGTAGGGGACGTGCTTCAGAGGCGTGCGTGTGGGGAATATATTGGCGCTAGACTCTTTGGAGTTCAGGCAGGCCGACCCAGTTGAGTTTGGGGAGTTTGTCGCTAGTCAAGGACTTAACATCGAAGAGGGGTCTAGGCGAAGCCCTACACACACTGGTTGGAAACTGGAGCCGTTCTCCTGATGAGCCCAAGGCAGGGCGAAACCAGTCGATATTATGCCACTTCTACGAGGCTTACTCTCGTAGTCTGACATGCGGGAGTGCCGCACGGGCTTGAAACCTCTCATCCCGTGACAATAAGCTCTAATTCACTAGAACTTGCAATATTACAATATACGAAGCCATGCAAGCAGTAGTGAAGTTAGGATTTGATATTAGATGACAGAAAGAGTGAAGCTAAACAATTATAATTAATTAGGAAATACAATCACGCTGTGCGGCTTTAAAAAATGAATTTAGTATTATTTTTTTTAAATTTACACTCGAGGAAACTAATAAAAAATATAAATTATTTTTTTTAAAGATAAGGCAGCTTTATAAAACTAATATTATTTATAAAAATTAATTATTTTTTTTAACTTTAAAAATATATATTAATATGTATAGTGTAAGTGTACAGACTTTATACCTTTTGTAGTTGATAAGTTTCAAATTATATTCAACTTGTTAATCTGTTAGAATGTTTATATATATCTCTTTTTTTCCAACCAGCTCCAACAATCTCAATATCACCCACACCACATAAACTTCCGATAACATCTATAATATTATTAAACTATTAAAGTTTAATTGCTAATATAATAAAATAAATGAATGTTTCAAAAGACTTATAATTAATTATTATTAATGGTTACATATTGCTAGATTTAAATTAAAAGAGGAAGAGACATGTATAAAGAATATTCACTAATATTTCAGATATTTTAGATAATAAAGAATACAAAAAGAAGAGTAATGGTGATGTCAGATCACCTCTTGTAGTCTCAACTTTATATATATATATATAGATTATACTTGAGGGAAGACCAAATGAAAGTGGTTATTTTGTAAAATTATATTTAAATAGAGGTATCTACATGGTTTTGCATGCAGCCATTGCATGCAGGGGCTTCATGGCCTTAGGCAAAAATATAAATCAAGTTTTTATCAAATTATAATTAAAATATAATTTTCTTTTTTCACCAAAACCAAATAATCATTTAGATTAGAATTTCATATTTAATTTTAGTCATTTCATAAATAAAAATTCACAAAATTATTTATGATACACAAATAGGGCAGTAGATGACTATCTTCTATTCATAATTTTCTTGACATTTAGAAATAAACAACACTAATTATTTAATAGAATTAGTGTTGTTCAACTTCAAATGTCAAAAGAAGGTCTTAGTTTTTGTTATTAAAAATTTGGATATGTACTCTACCGAAATGTCAAAAGAGCATTTCCCATACTTTAGTGCTCTAGGTGTGCTTTTCCTGCTTTTAATTAATAGCTTAAATCTTTTTTTTTCTTTCTTGATTATTATAGGTTTCAGCTATTAATAATGCTCATTATTCGAATACATCGCTCCCGAAGAAAGCTCCAAAACAGAAGAAAACGAAAGAGCAGACAGACGCGCAAATTAAATTTGCGGAAACATTGTCTTTAAAATCGATCTCATAGGCTTGTAACAGAATTAGCATCAACTTTGTCTAGTATTTTAATTTCAATTATTGCAGAAGTTGGCACGTTGATGTCAGTCCATTCAATCCATGTCATCCTCTAGGAGCGATTAATTCCTTGATTAAAAAGCTTGATAGAGTTGAAAATTAAAAGAGCAAACCCTCATTGAACTTTGTGAAACTCCAACTTGAAATGGCTCTGCTATCAGTCCTGATAAAGCAACTGCTGCAGCCACATATGGACGCATCAGAAATTTACAACCACCCTTTGTCCATCTCTCTTCTTCTTCTTCTTATTCTCTTGCTCACTCTTGTACAGTTGCTGAAAATCACCAGACATAGTAGAAACCATCTCAAATTACCTCCATCCCCAACAAAGCTTCCCATTCTTGGCAACCTTCACCAGCTTCTGGGAACTCTCCCTCATCGCTCTCTCAAAGCGCTTTCGGAGCGTTACGGCCCTTTGATGTTCGTTTACTTTGGCAATTCTCCAACTCTTGTGGTTTCATCGGCTGAGTTGGCTGGTGAAATGATTAAAACCTATGACATTGTTATCTCGAACCGGCCCAAAACCACACCTGCTAACATCCTCCTATATGAATGCCGAGATATCGGGTTCACTAATTACGGCGAGTACTGGAGACAAGTTCGGAAGATTTGTGTTCTTCAACTCTTGAGTGTGAGAAGAGTGCAATCTTTTCAGCATATTAGAGACGATGAAGTTTCAAGTTTGGTCAATAAAATTCGAAATTTATGCTTCAACGGAGGCTCTATTAATCTAACGGAGATGCTACTAGCTGTTGCCAACAATATAGTTTCCCGCTGTGCTCTTGGGAGGAGAGTTGAAGACGAAAATGGAAAGAACAATTTTGGTGAGGTATCAAGAACGTTGGAGGAGCAGCTCACAGCATTCTGTATAGGAGATGTGTTTCCATCTTTGGGATGGATAGATGCTCTTTCGGGACTCAATGATCGTCTCAATGCAACTGCTCGAGCATTAGACGATATGCTTGATCAGGTGATTGAAGAGCACATGAGCAAAGTATCATCAGAACTTGATGATGACGACGAGGACCAATCTGATAAAAAAGACTTTGTGGATATACTCCTCCAACTACGCAAGGACGGCATGCTTGGGGCAGGGCTCACTCGGGACAATCTAAAAGCAATCTTACTGGTCTGTCCTTCCTTCTTAGTCTTATTTAGTAGATCTTTCAATATCTTTTATACACATCTCGATTCATGCACACATGACTGAAGCTTTTTCCAAGTTTCAAATTCTCAGGACATGTTTGTAGGGGGGACCGATACTACTGCGACAGCATTAGAGTGGGCAATGGCAGAGCTAGTGAAAAATCCTACTAGTATGAAGAGAGCTCAGGAAGAGATTAGAAGTGTGGTGAAAGGGAAATCAAATATACACATGACGGATATTGAGAGGATGGACTACTTGAAATGTGTCGTTAAAGAAACTCTGAGATTACATCCGCCACTTCCTCTTTTGGTCCCTCGAGAAACAGCTACGAGTCTCAAATGGAGAGGCTACGATATTCCTGCAAAAACTAGAGTGTTTGTAAATGCATGGGCAATCCAAAGGGATCCTCAAATTTGGGACAACCCAGAAAATTTCGTGCCAGACAGGTTTTTAAATAACACAGTGGATTTGAAAGGCCAAAACTTCCAATTCATCCCCTTTGGTGCTGGAAGAAGAGGATGCCCAGGGATATCATTTGCATTAGCTGCTGTTGAGTATGTGATCGCCAATCTATTGTACTGGTTTGATTGGAAATTGCCTCGTGGTGAAGTTTTGGAGAATTTGGACATGATTGAAGTTAGCGGGTTAGCGGTTCATAAGAAATTAGCTCTTCATCTTGTGCCAACACTTTACTCCCCTTACCCTTAATCTTGATCTGTCTAGCAAAATATACATGGTAATTATGTATTGTATTCATTGTTATTTAGTGATTTATTTTTCCATGATTTCTGTTTCAAATTATGATTGTCTCCTAGTCTATACCTTTTAGCCAAACAAATGCAATAGTATGATTGGTAGTTCATCAATAAAAATATAAATAAGGAATAAATCTTAATATTCATGAATAGGTCCATATGCTAAAGAAACTCATATAAATTTATATTATGAGTGGAAATGCCTATTTCCATGACATAAATTTTGGCCTTTTTTGGGACTAATTTTGGGTTAAGACTTTAAAAATGGCTTGGGGGACCTCTGCTTATGCTTCTTCCACCTCCTTTTCTAACCGTTCTTTTTTGCTTCATATTTTATCATCTTCTTGGATCGCAGTGATTAGCAATCGTGCAGCGCAAGCGTTCAAAATTACCAAAAAAAAAAAAAAAAAAGGCCTAACAAATCTCTAGGTCGTCAAGGAATCTTTCGACATGATAGCTTCGTTCAGAGTAAAGGACAACTGGACAAAGTTCATTGACATTTCCCATATGAGGACAAATGCTAGTAAATAATAATTAATATTACAAATCAACTTCACGGGAGATTAAAATAATTTTAAGTTTCTCAAGATGGCGTTATTAATGGCCATTGGGCTCGTGGTTCATTGATAATTCATGCGCCCAATAATTTTAAGCACACGAGTTCGAGTCACAGTATTGGTAGATACGCATTTCCTCTCAATAGAGGAAGTAAGCAGCTCCCTACATCTGGGTAGGTGAGGAGATTGGCTCCCTTCTCAGGGCTCTGCTATAAAAGAATAATATTGAAAAATTCCAATTAACACCTGATTGAAATATATACATAAAAAAAAAAAGATGGCGTTATTAATGAGGAAAATTATTTCAAACAAAATAATATTGAAGAGCCCTGACTAACATTTGATTGTAATATATACATAAAAAAAAGATGGCGTTATTAATGAGAAAAATTACTTCAAACACGTGGAAATTTAGTAAAAAAATAATAACGCCAATGGAATCGGTGAGGTGTTAGTTTATAACTACTAAAGAACTACTAATTAGAAAGCTAGCTCGCATGATGAAGAAAACAAATTATAATTTATACACGTTGACAAAATATTAGTACATCAATTGGGCTAGTTGGAGATCAATGACAATTAAAATAATTAAAAACGGCAAAGCAATTAATTAAAAGGTTTGACAGAGATCAGAATTGAATAACGAACCTCGATTGAAGATTATTGTAAAATACCAACTCGAACTGGCTGTGCAATTAGTATTGATGAAGCAGCTGTTGAAGCCTTTCACGGACACATCGGAAATCTACAGCCCATTGCTGTTAAGGGAGCACACACGTGCAGCATGGTCAACAAAGCAGAGGATTACAGTGGCTACAAAGCTGGGAATTGCAGCAGCTATTGTATACTGTTACAAGTTGACAAAATGAGCTGCCAACTAGCACCTGGTAGTTACCTGACTACTTGTGCACGTGATAGTTAGCTTAATTACTTATAATTTATTGTAATTAAGTGAAGTTAGTTATAGCTCAACATATGTGTACATATTTTTCTTTAGTTTGAATGAATGTGAAAAAGAAGTTTTTAAATTCAGTTTCATTTTCTCTGCTTCTTATTAATTTTCTTAGTTCCCAAACACTCAAATTGATTTTTCAACTTGGTATCAGTGCCAATAATGGCCTCTATGAATCTTGCATCTTCTTCCAATCAAGTTCCTAATACTGCAGCTAATTGAACAAATGTTTCATTTACCTTTAATACACCTATTAAGCTAGATCAATCAAATTATTTGATTTGGCGACCATAGATTCTTGCATCAATACGTGGTAACAAATTAGAGAAGCTCATTGATGAAACAGTTAATCCTCTTCCTACTCACATCACTCAAGGATTTGCTGCTAGTGCTAGATCTATGGAGAATCTAGATTATGTAATAGAGAGATCACAAGATCAAGTGTTGCTCTGTTGGTTGCTCTCTTTAATGAGTGAAGGCATCATTAGTCTTGTGTTTAATCTAGAAACATCACTCGAAGTGTGAAAAGCTATTGAAGTTCAATTTGGATCACAATCAAAATCTGGATTCCTACATCTGAGGTACATAATGAATTCCACTAGAAAGGATGATATGAAAACAATTCATTGTTTTATCAAAATGAAAACTACAGCTAATAATATGGCTGCAGCAGAAAGTGCAATGAGTAATGATGATTTGATTTTGAATATACGCTCTGGCTTAGGACCAAATTATAACTCAGTAGCTACTTACATTACTGAACAAGTAAGTGCTAGCAAAATGAATGTTAATGAGGCTGATGCAATACTTTTGACTTAAGAAGTTAGAATTGAACAACAATCTCAAATGCTTGCTAATATGGATGTGAAATAGAATTTTGAAGTTAATTTTGCACAGAATAAAGGACCTAAGAAAGGGAACAAAGTGCTGGTAGTTATGGCTACACCTCTGGTTCTGGTAATAATGGAAACTTTGGTAATAATGGATATAAAAGAGGATATACAAGCTCTGGCTTTATTGATAATGCTTTTGGATCCAATCCTTAGTTTAGAGGTTTTCAAGGAGATAATCAAAGAGGAGGAGGAAATTAGAACACTAGTGTTGGTAGTGGTGGTTTCAACAATAGAAAAGCACCTGGAAACTCTAAATCTCAATAGAATCCTTTAAAGCCCACTTGTCAAATCTGCACGAGAACAAGACATACATTGTAACTTTTTCCTATCTTATTAATGTCAATTTACAAGTATACACAATAAGTAATTTAATAATAAGTATTCAAGATCATCTCTACGGGGATTGATATTTTTAGATTTGCGATAGCAATCTCAACAGTGTAATTTTGCCTTGATTGAAAATAGAATGAACAATTAAACTAATTAACTTATTAATTAAAATAAAATGCAATAAACAAAAATATAGGAAAGCAAACTCTCGTGTCTTACATGAGGATAAAATCAATATGAATAAAATAGTTGAGTGATTAAACTCTCTTAATAGTTTTGACTATTTCTTGCAATTTTAGGTGTAGTTGCTGCAGTATCTGCTACAGCATTAGGTAGAATCCTTATGTATCCTCAGCTGTCGCTTGTTAGATGTCTTATATCCCTATTCAATCTAACAGTGACTAATTGTTATGTCAATATAAGATATAATATTATACTCTTAGGTTCTACTTACCCTATAAGGTGAATCCCTATGTCTAGTTTATCACTAATTTTAGACTAGCATGACCCTTTTGGAATCAAGTAAAACTCAACTCAGAAAACCCAATAAAAAACTAAGTATTATTCTAATATGTTCCACTAAAATAAGCTCTTTTGTGCCTCTTTCTTAGCTTGTATTATTAAATGAGTAGTCAGCTGAAATAATGAATATAACAAGCTTTACCAAAACAAAATATTATAGCAAACATGCAGCAAAATATAAATCCACACAATGAACCATTAAGATTGCTATCACTCAACCACAATTAATAGTTCATGATCTGTGAAAGTAAAATAAACAAAAAAGTTTTTGCTATCAATTACATCCTCATGATTAAAAAGTAAACAAGAAAACAAAAGAAGAATAAGAAAGACTAAGTTTCCCGATTGATCTCCATAAATTCTCCTTGTTGCAACCCCTAGTTTCGATCTTTTATTCTCTTTTTCTGTTGGTTCTTTTTGGTTTTCATTCTTGATTGACGACCTCTCCCCTTTCTCCTTCGCTTGTGTATTTCTTTTATAGCTGAAAATTATGGTAAACTGAAGTCTAAGGTGCGCATTTTTCAAATTAAGAAACCCTAGATCACAATCTGCTAAGTATTTCATGCGAAATCATTTTTGTCAATGCTTCAGGATTGCTACAGCAATGGTTGCTATAACAATGGCTACAACATATGTGCTGTTCTAGATTTGTTTCACTTCTTTTACAACTATGTTTTTTCGTTCTTTTTCCTAGTCCATTGCAACAGCACCCTTTCCTTGAAATTCGAGCTTCCGATTGTCTACAATTATACATATGATTTAAACACACAATTATTCAAAATCAAACAAAATTTATTAAAACTAAACTCAAATGGATGTTCATGCAAAACATAATTAAAATACAATCAAACATATCAATTACTCTCTAAGTTATCTTAATTTAAGTTTAAAAGTATTATGATAACTCTCATTCTATTGAGTTATCAACATACAATAAACATCTACTGGAAATTGGAAGAGTTTATTGCTTCTAGAGGCTACAAGCTACCTCCAAACAGAAATCCGAAAACTGCATAGTTGGCTGACATGGAAGGTTTTTCTGATGCCAGCTGGTACCTTGATAGTGGGGTTACTCGCTATCTCACAAATAATATGAACAATATGTAGATCACTGACTCTTTCGCTAGTACATCCAAACTTATCATTGGTAATGGAACTAGTTTGAATATTACATACATTGTGAATGCTACATTTAGGGTGCATGGTTTATTAAACTCCACCACTGCACTTAAACTGAATAATATACTGTTAGTTCCGCAAATAACCAAAAATCTTATAAGCATATCTCAATTAACTAAAGATAATGACATTGTTGTTAAATTCACTGATACGTTCTGTTTTGTGAAGGACAAGGTGAATAATTTGATCATATTGTAGGGCAAGGCTGAAAAAGGTCTATACAGATTGCTATTCATCTCCTCCAATAAGAATGTCTCTGAGTCTTCTACTTAAAATCATGTGGTCAATGTTAAATCTCATTTTTCAAATATGTCTTTCATTCTTCTTTCAATATTTTTAGCTGTCATTTCTGATTCTAATAATGAAACAACATAACTTACTGGTTGTGCAAACTCTAAATGTTTGTTAAGTGCATATGTTTTACATCAAAGACTAAGGCATCTAAGCTCTAGGGTGTTGAATCATGTAATTCAATCATGTTCTTTCTTTAAAAACATCACTGGAAACAAAGGTCGTGATTTATGTGATGCTTGTAAACTTGGCAAAATGCACAAACTGCATTTTCCAGTTGCTGAAACTAAAACAAAGCATCCTTTAGAAATTCTTCATTAAGACCTGTGAGAACCAGCTCCTATACTTTCAACACAAGGATAGAGATACCATGTAAGCTTTGCTAATGATCTCACTAGGTTCTCATGATCTTTCCTTTAAAAACTAAGGATAAAACATTACAAGTCTTCAAAATCTTTAAAATTCAAATTGAAAAGCAACTAGAAAGTCTTATTAAGTGTCTACATTTTGATTGGAGGGTAGAGTTTAGATTTTTTGTCAATTATCTTCATGAAGAAGGAATTTAATTCAGACATTCATGTCTTTATATTGGTAACCAAAAAAGTCTAGTGGAAAGAAAATGTAGGCACATCAAAAAACTATATCTTACTTTATTTGCATAGGCCAATTTACCTCTTAAATTACGGTGAGATCCTTTTCATACAGCTGCTTACATTATCAATAGATTACCAACTACCACACTGTCTATGAAAAGTCCTTATGAGTCTATCTTTTACCGTAAACCAGATTATACCTTCTTTAGGACTTTTGGATGCTCATGTTTTCCTTTCTTTAGAGATTATAATAAACACAAGTTCTATTTTCATACATCTAAATGTGTATTCCTGGGCTACAATCTTTCACCTTAAACAAGTGTTTGCACTTTTCTGACAAAATTTACATTGTTAGTCATGTTTTATTTAATGAAACATCCTTCCATTTTCTTCTAATCCTTAGTTCTTTGTTAACATGTATATGTTCTTTATATTGATTTTGATGATAACAAACTTTAAGTATTTTTTATCAAAAATATTGGAGCTATTCATTAATGAACGAAAGCCGTATAATCAGTCCAATTATGTTCATAAAAGATGGATATTTGTTAAACTTCAATTGGATAATAATTTCCTGTAAAATTTGGCTAAAATTGTAATTCTGGAAATAAATGGTGAACCGTTTTCTTTGAAGCGGTTAACTGATAAATAACTGATAAATTCCAGTGAAGGCTTAATGCTTAAACTTCTAACCGGTTAGCAAAAATGGTAAGTGCAAATAAGCTAGGAAGGTTACTGAAATTAAACGGTGAACCGTTTATTGAAAACAGTTAACCGATAATTTTCAGAATGAACTTTGTGCTAATCTTTTACCGTTTAACAAAAACAGATAAGCTTCTTTGTTTTGCAGGTCACTGGAAATAACCTGTGAACTGTTAAAGCCAAACGATTAACCAATAAGTTCTAGAAAGAAATTATGAGCCGACCGTGAACCGTCAAATAGAAAAGGATAAGTTTTATTATTCTGCAACATTGCAAATAACCGGTGAATTGTTAATGTCAAACTGTTAATCGATAATTTTCAGAATGACATTCTTTGTTAATCTTTAACCGTTTAGCAAGAACAGTTAGGAGAAATTTGTTTTGCAGGTCTCTGGATTTTAACGGTGAAAGGTTAGTGACAAACGATCAACCGTTTATATGAAATTTGGCTTAACAATAACTTTGGCCAAGACAAACGGTTAACTGTTAACTATTAATGGTTAACGGCGATCCGTTTTAGGGCAGACAGTCAGTAACAGCTATTTTTCAGCTCCAACTATAAATAAGCTCATTTGAATTCAAGTAAATATTGATCACAACACTATCTCTGAGCATATAATTGAGAGTACAATCTCCATAGAGCTTTTGATATATTCTTGCTTTATTTATTCACACATTGGGCATTTATTTGTAATTTTAGATATTGTGTGAGAGAAAATCAAATTTGTAATTTTTATCTTGAGTGATTGTAAGTGTTGGGATAATCTCTTGTTGTAAAGGGCCGTTGACACTTTTGAAGTTAATTGTAAGCAATTGAAGCCTTGGAGGCTTACTTAGTGAAATCCTGAAGCCCGATGAGCTTGGAGACGTGGACGTAGGTGAGGTTGGCCGAATTAAGTAAAAATCCCTGTGTTTGAATCTTTCTTCCCTTATCTCTTTATATTGTTATTGATTTATTTGTTGTTGCTTTTAATTCGTTTTAGATTTGTATTGAATTTTGTTTTAGAATTGAATATTTTTAGAAACCGAATTCACCCCCCTCTTGGGTTGCATCACTGGAATTACATTCTTTTCATCTTCACAAATAGCTCCATCTACTTACCTGGATAATCTTCTCAATTACATATATTTTCTATTCTCAATAGCAGTCTAAATACCTTTAAAGTTAGTACAACAGGACATGATCACTCTTCTCTTGATTATAGAGATACTTCTTCACTTGTACCTCACAATTCACCCTCCAATTCTACTCACAACTAACCTCACATCTCCTCTTTAGATCAAACAGTCCCATACCTAATCTATCATCACTATTTACTTTACCACACTCTCTTTTACCTAAACAACCTCCAACTAAGCCGTTAGTTTCCACTTATAATATAATTACCAGATGTTGATTACGTACTGTTATAGATGTCAATTTGTAAGTGTATACAACAAACAATATAATGATGAATATTCAGATCGTCTTCATAGGGATTGGTGTTATAGGATTTGCTATAGCAATCTTAACAATACGATTTTAGTCTAAATTAAAATAAAATCATAACTGTAATTAATGAACTAACTAAATTAAAAATACAATAAGAAAAATCTTAAGTCAAACTCAGAGATGTATTTAATGGAAAAGGAATAGTTGATTTCTTAAACTGACTTAATGGTATTGATTGTTTTTTTTATTACAACATTGTTGCTACCTCATCTACTACAACATTGGGCAGAATTCATCATGCATTCTCAATTGTTGCATATTAAATATCTTATATCTAAATGCAACATAACAATGACTAGTTGTTATGCTAACATTAGATATAACATTATACGTTCTAGGTTCTAATTGCCCTACAAAGTGAATCTTTATATTTAGTTCTTCACTAATCTTAGATAAGCATGACCCTATTCAAATTGAGATTAACTTAACTTGGGAAATTCAATCTAAAATCATGTATTGCCTTAATCTGTTCCGCTAAGTTAGACCTTTTTTAAGCTCCTTCTTAGCTAATATCCAATAAATGGTAGTCAACTGCAATAGGGATTTGTAATAAGTAAAATCAAGACAAAATACTATAGCAGATTCTGAGCAACATATATAAAAGTTAAATAACTATTAAGTTTATTTAACACCCAACTATTTTAAAGTTTAGTTCATCATATGCCATAAAACAATGGCAACACTAATTTTTGCCATTAAATACATTCCCATAAAAAGATAAAAACAAAAAAAAATAAAGATGAGGAATTGAGTTCCACTAAGTGTTTGTGATCTTAACTTCCTTTTCTTCTGGAATCCCTTGTTGCAACCTTGAAATCTCTCTTATTCTCTGTTTTCTTTTATTTTCTCTGTTATTTTTCTTGAGTGACGACTCTTCTTTTTTTTCTTTCACTTGTGCTCTTTCTATATCTTAGAATTAGGGCAATAAAAACTATATGGCCACATGTCTCCTTTTTTTGAAAACCTCAGATTGTAATATTTTTGTGCCGCATTTTGCTACTTTGTCATTTAACACCTGCGTAATCTTGTTTTCAGTTGCTTCCGAATTGCCGCAACAATAGCTACAACATCCTTTCTATTTCAAACTTGTTTTATTTCCTCTGCAATCAAGTTCTTTACAATCTCTGCAAGTCTGCTGCAGCAACATTTTATCTATAAAACTTGAGTTTTTTTGTCACCTATAATCATGTACATAATCATAGTACAAAGTGATTTAAAACAAAGTTAATTTATTAAAAAAAAACATAAACAGATGTTTATGCAAAATATAACTAGAAATGCAATAAAGATACATCATTTACTCTTTAAGTAATGTTAGCTTAAGTCTTAAAATACCATGATAACTTTCTTTTCACAGAGTTATCACCAGGGCAAAAGCTGGTTAATTTAAGCATAAAACCTTTCTAACAATTCGCAATAGTTTTGAACTATGCACTGTTTCTGAAACTCTATCAAATCCAAAGTGGAAAGTTGCTAAACAGGCTAATTATGATGCACTTATTAACAATTATACATGGCAACTTGTACGAACATCACCTTCTTATAAGCTAGTTAGGTGTAAATAGGTATTTAGAACCAAATACAACACAAATGGGACAATATCAAAACATAAGCTAGAATGGTTGCCAAGGGCTTTCACCAAACAATTGGGGTAAACTACTCAAAAACCTTTAGCCCTGTGGTGAAGTCTTCAATAGTGAGGGTAATTCTTAGTATGACTGTTATAAAAAGATAGAAGGTTAGACAAATTAGTGTGAACAGTGTATTGCTCAATGGAGACCTATTAGAGGATTTACATATGACACAACCTAAAGGCTTTGTCTCCAAAGAAGGTTATATCTACAAATTAAAGAAATCTCTTTATGGCTTAAAACAAGCTCCCAGAACTTGGTATGATAAACTTAAAGGTTGTCTCACTACTCAGGAGTTTGTTAATTCTAAGTCTGATACCTCATTATTTATCAGACATAGTGTTCAGGCCTAATCATTGTGCATATTTATGTTGATGGTATTCTAATTACTGGTTCAGATTCTGCGCAATTAGAGGATTTTATTACTAAGCTATGTAAAGCTTTTGCTTTGAAGGATTTGGGATTAGTTGTATATGGATTTGAGATTAGTTGTATATTTCCTTTATGTTGAAGTTTATTATATTGATGGTAGGATACATTTTTTTAAACAAAGTACATTAAAGATCTATTGAGTAGAGCCTTTATACAGACATGTAAAGGATCAGATAAATCTTTTAGTATAGGCTTTAAGTTGGAGAAAAATGTCAGAGGTCCTCTAAGTTAGGAGTTTACAAATTCAACACTTTATAAAAGCATTGTTAGAGGGCTTTAATACTTTATTTTAACTAGGCTAGATATTGCTTATTATGTCTACAAGCTTAGCCAATATCTCATTGCTTCAACTCTTTAGCACCAGTTAGCTTGCAAGAAGGTTTTTTGATATCTTCAATCAACTATTACTTATGGCTTCCATTTTTAAAATGAGGGATCACTTGAAGTTGATAGGTTAATTGATTACTTATATGCTAATTAGGTGTGTGACCTTAATGACAGGAACTTTATTGGGGAATATTGCATTTATCTTGGAAATAATTTAATCTCTTCATCTTTCAAAAAGCAAGTTGTCGTAGCCAAATCTAGTATTGAAAGTGAGTATAGAGCTTTATCTGAAGTAAGTTCAGAACTCTCCTAACTGTAATCTTTATGAAGTGAACTTATTATTGTCAAGCTACCTACATTAGTTCTTTGGTGTGATAATCAAAGTGCAGAGGAGTTAGCTCGAAATCCTATCTTTTACTCAAGATCTAAGCATATTAAATTAGATGTGCATAATGTTCGAGACAAAGTAGTTAAGAAAGAATTAGATGTTAAATATATTCCCTCGGAGGAGCAAGTTGCTGATGTCCTTATCAAACCTTCAGCATTATCTAAGTTTAGTTACTTTATATGTAAGCTTAATATCATTAGTAGACCTTTGAGCTTGAGGGGGGCATGCTAAGGAAGCACACACATGCAACATTGTCATCAAAGCAAAAGATTGCAGTGGCTACAAAGCATGGGATTGCAGCAGCTATTGCATATCATTACAAGTTAACAATATGAGCTGCTAGCTGGCACCTAATAGTTACGTAACTACTTCTGCACGTGATAGTTAGCTTAAGTAGTTATAATTTGCTGCAATTAAGTGAAGTTAGTTATAGTAATTACCTGCAACTTAAAATTACATATAAATAGCTCATGTGTACATATTTTTCTTTAATTCGAATGAATATGAAAAAGAAGTTTCCATATTCAATTTCATTTTCTCTGCTTCTTATTAATTTTCTTACTTCCTAAACACTCAAAGTGATTCTTTCAACTATTGGCCATTTTTCTTCTTATTCCTCTTATTCTTTAGCTCACACTTGTATAGTTGCTGAAAACCATCAAACATAGTGACAAATTCAATTTACCTTCATTTCAACTAGGTTAAAGCCTCCTATACTTGGCAACCTTCGCCAGCTACTGAGAACTCTCCCTCATTAATGCTTAAAGCTCTTTCGGAGCGGTACGACCTTTTGACGTTTATTTGCTTTGGTAATTTTACAACACTTGTGCTTTTATTAGCTGAGTTGGCTAGTGAAATGATTAAAACTAGTGACATTATTTTCCAAATTGGGCCAAAAATTAAACCATACCTGCTAACATTGTAATATATACAATTTATTTATTCTAATTTAGTGCATTTATAAATTTTATTTCGGCATTAATTTTACAGTTGCTGGTAATATTACAATTTGTTGCGGATATATTTGGCACATTTAATTATTATTTGATGCCCGAATTAATTTAAAAATTATCACGATTTTAAATCACAATAGATCGAGCGCGATTAAAAGTTCGGATAACCGAATTTTATTTCCGTCACGGGTCCGATATTTGTTTAATTTGTATTTTGTGAAAAAAAAAAAAGATTTTCGTATTCCGTTTTCTATATATGGAGAGAGAGAGATAGAGAGAGAGAGAGAGAGAGAGAGAGAGAGAAGAGAACTCGTTGACCCGGTTTGACTGACCCGACCCGACCCGCATTTTGACTTGGTTCCAACTCGCGATTTTGGCCACCGTTCTGAGCAAACTTGGTACCGATTTAAAGCTCTTGAGACATCGGTCATACCCCTGCGATCCTCGTCGCCGAAAACCGACCAGAACGTTGGCAAATTGAGACCGAAACTCGCGACAAAGGATCCCTTTTTTCTGTCGTTGATCTCGCTGGAGTTGGGTGACGTTACCGATTGGAATTTGTTCCTCAGCTTCCCAGCAAACTTTTCCGACCAACCACGACCACTGGGGACACCAAAATTGCCGTGAAAGATTGCCGGAAGGATCGCGACTTTGGAGCTTCGATCCGGTGCCGTCGCTGCACGTGAGTGGTCACCGCCGGCACCGTTGAACTCAGGGCGGTAAAAACTAGCAGACTTGAGCTTCCTGTTGCCCTTGATTGCAGTCTGGTCACCGTTGACCGGTGAGAGGCAATTCGGTAAATTCACAAGCTTTGGGGGTAAATTTATAATTTTTGAAACGTTATGGATAATTTGGTAATTTTTGGTTAGGGCAGTGTGGTAATTTGACATTACGAGGGTAAATTGGTAATTTGAGTTATTAAGGACATTTTGGTAATTTCGTACTTCGGGGGTAAGTTTGTAAATTCGAAATTTGTGATTAATTTTGTGATTCAGATTGAGGACAAATTGATAATTTATAATTTCATGGATAATTTGATAAATTATGGTTCCGATGATAATTGTGGTAATTATTGACGTCGGGGGCATTTGGTAATTTTGGCATATAAGGGTATTTGGTAATTTCGATAATTTTATTTAGACGGAAATAGTTTATTGCGGGTAAATATTCGTTTCGAGATTTATTGCGTAAAATTAGCGGTATTCCATGTTACGGAGAATAATTATGTGGTTTACTTGAAATAGGAGGATCTACAAACGTGAATCAGCCTGCAAATATAGTTGATACAGAGTCTGGACATCATCATTGTGAGTGGAATATACAAAATCTATTTTTATAGTAATTTCTGATTTTACGATTCAGTACAATATTTATTAAATGAGTATTTAAATGCTTTAATTTAATGATTTCCCCAGAAAATGGATTTCTATTTACGTGCCGATATTTATTATTATTGCAGTGAGTTGATTAATGATTTTTCTATTGTTTTTGAGTAAATACATGATAATAGTTTTAAAGAGAATTCAGTGGATTTGAGATATGTTTCATAGAAAAGAAACGAGATTTCAGATATAGTTAAAAGTTTATGAATTTGTGCATAGATATTATTTTAAAATCATTAGACAGTACCCTTCCCCTTCAGATATAGAGATACAGAGATACAGATCAGACCAGATTACATGAGATGAGAGGCCTTTGGGGCCTGTTTGAACACACACAGAGGCTTTGGGCCGTGTGTTTGGGCATTTTTGCCTTTTGGGGGCTTATGCATGCAGTATAATGATTACAGAGATACTGATATTCAGATTATAGATGAGACAATATTTTCCCCGTCTATCCGTGTAGCTCCGAGACATGATGGTTCCCTAATTGTCCATCCGTTGAGGTCCGAATATGATGAGATTATTCTCCTGGGTACTTGTTTAGTGATAGTTTATCAGTATTCAGTATTTGATGTTATCAGAACTATTATTTCATTGATTCCATGCATATTTAAGTAATTTTATTCTCCCAGTATGTGATTTGAATTAAAAGAAATTATTGAAGTTCTTTCGAGATTTTAATGAGATTGTTAGAGAAAGATTAAAGTATATATATTTTTTAATTAAATCAGTTATTTTAAAAAATTACTATCCACTCACTGAGCTCACTGATTTTTATGCTCACTCCGTTTTTATTATTTTTCTCCCCCAAGGAGACTTGCAGGTACATCAGTCGATCCAGCAACAGTCGTATATTGATTTTCGAGTTATATGATGGTGTTAGGAATTATAGATATTTTTTTAAGATATTTTGGATTGTATAAATTATTTCATATTTGTTGTTAAGAATATTTTACTGTATTTGATATTATAATATTTGGAGGAGTTTTGGTATGTGGGTTAAAGGAGTTGGTTGTGGGTGTTGGTTAGATTTGAAATCATATTGGGAGTGTTAATTTCATGAATTTGCAGGTTGGGTATATTATATTTGTGGAGGAGGTTCTGTCGAATTTTTAATAGAATTTCTCAGATATTAGAACTATTATTAATTCAGTTAAGCAAGATTAGATAGCCTCGTCCTAGGAGTTCGGGGCGGGTCGTTTCAGTTGGTATCAGAGCATGGTTTTAGATTTTGTAGACTTTACTGTAGTAATTAGAGTAAGTTTTATTTTTATTAAGCCAAATTTGATATTTTGTAGGCACCATCATGATTCGCCGGAGTAGTAGACGTGGCCGTGGACGTACTAGACTAGTAGCTGGGTTGACTCTATGAGATGTACTTGCGGGGGAAAATGAGCCCGTAAATGACAGAGTAGTTGAGTCTTCCATGCATGAGGTTGTACAATAGGCACCAGGAAATATGCCTAATATTGAACAGTCATTAGATAGACTAGCTCAAATTGTAACTACAGTGGTACAGAATCAGACTCAACCGCACGCTGGTCAGGCGAACTCAATCGATTGTGTACGAAGCTTAAGGGCAAAGACTTTTAATGGTTTTGGAGATCCACCTAAGGCAGAGTCTTGGTTTGTTAAGTTAGAATGTATTTTTGATATGATGAGATGCTCGGAAAAGGACGGACATACTTTTGCCACCTTCTTACTCGAGGATAGAGCTTATCATTGGTGGCAGACAGTAAAGCGTCGATACTAGGGGCATGCTGCGATTACATGGGCTATTTTTCATAAAGAATTTTATGATTATTATTTTCTCGTGGTGTACCAAGATATGAAAAGGAGTGAATTTCATCGATTAGTTCAGGGATCTATGTGAGTCGAAGAATATGAGACGAAATTTCTAGACCTCTCTAGATTTGCTACATCAGCAGTGGGTGATGAAAAGGAGAGATGCAGACGTTTTGAAGACGATCTTCGATTTGAGATTCGTACAACTGTAACTACATCTCGGTACACTATGTTCGTAGAGGTAGTTGAGGCAGCAAAGAGAGTAAAATATAGTATTTTTGAGGGACGCAGAGTTCAGGCTTTGAAACAAAAGCATAGTCAGAGTTGGACCGAGGGTAACTCGAGCAGCCGGCCACCGAAAAGAGGCTCCCATAGAAATTACTTTTCTAGTGTTCAAAAGAGTCAGAGTACAGGCTTGAAGGGAGAACAGAGACAGGACATCAGTCACAGTTCGGTGCAGCCATCAGTGGGGAGTAATGTCAGGGTTCAGGGCCAGTATGACAGAAATAGTGGAGGACATCGGGGCGATCGTTCTAGGAGTATGCAGCGGACTTCTTGCCCTTTGTGTAGCAGGAATCATCAGGGCCAGTGTCGTGCTGGAGACAATGTGTGTTACTTATGTGGAAAACTGGGACACATTAAGAGATTCTGCCATACTTTGTGGTGAGCTCGCCGAGGATAGTCCCACGATATCGCCTCGGCCCCGACCAGATCGGTCGAAAGGTATATGCATGGGGTTCTAGATCTGGTGAGCCGTGCCACCGCCCAGTTTGAGAGGTCAACCTGGTCGACCACATGCCAGGCTCGAGTTTTTGCTTTGACGCAACAAGAGGCTCATGCTACACCAGAAGTCATTATAGGAATATTATCTATCTTTGGCCGTGAGGCTCATATTCTTATTGATCATAGATCTACACATTCTTTTATTTCTCGTACTTTTGCTATGCATATAGAGAGAGAACCTGAACCACCAGAATGTTAGTACACCTACTTGAGAGTTAATGTTGGCCGAGAGTGTGTATCGAGATTGTATGATCATATTGAGTGAGCATGAATTTGGAGCAAATTTAATTATTCTAGATATTCGAGATTTTGATGCTATTTTGGGCATTGATTGGTTTGCATCTCACCATGCTACTGTGGATTGTTTCAAAAAAGAAGTTGTGTTCAGTAAACCAAGAGAAACTGAGGTGAAATTTTACGGTGAGCGTAGAGTTTTACCTTAATGTGTCATATCAGCGATTAGTGCCAGACGGTTACTAAAAAAAGGGTGCTCGACTTATCTTGCTTACGTAATAGATACTGAAGCTCATGAGTTGAGATTGGAGGATATTCCAGTAGTTCAGGAATTTCTAGATGTATTTCCAGATGAACTTCCAGGGATGCCACCTAACAGAGAAATTGAGTTCTGTATTTATTTAGTCCCTCGGACGGCTCCCATATCTATAGCACCGTATAGGATGGCTCCGGCAGAATTGAAGGAACTTAAGATTCAACTTCAAGAGTTGGTGGATAAAAGGTTTATTAGACCTAGCGTGTCTCCGTGGGGAGCTCCAGTTTTGTTTGTTAAGAAAAAGGACGGTACTCATAGACTTTGTATTGATTACAGACAGTTGAATAAAGTTACAATATATAATAAGTATCAATTACCGCGTATTGATGACTTGTTTGACCAACTTCAGAGAGCGAAGGTGTTTTCTAAGATCGATTTGCGCTGGGGATATCATCAGCTTAGAATCAAAGAGGCCGACGTTCCTAAAACAGCATTCAGAACCCGTTATGGGCACTATGAGTTCTTAGTGATGCCATTTGGGTTGACTAATGCTCCAGCAGTTTTTATGGATCTCATGAATAGGGTATTTCATCCGTATTTAGATCGATTTGTGATTGTATTCATCGATGATATCTTAGTGTATTCTCGGAGCCAAAAGGAACATGCAGAGCATTTTGGACTATTTTGCAGACTTTAGGGCAGAAGCGGTTGTATGCCAAATTCAACAAGTGTAAGTTCTGGTTAGACAAAGTAGTATTTCTAGGCCATGTGATATCAGCTGAAGGAATTTATGTCGATCTTCAAAAGGTCGAAGCAGTTATGAATTGGGAACAGCTTACGAATGTCACAGAGATTCGGAGTTTTCTTGGATTAGCGGGTTACTATCGTAGATTTGTGGAAGGATTTTTCAAGATTGCAATTCCTCTAACACGGTTAACCAGAAAGAATGCTAAGTTCCAGTGGGATGATGATTGTGAAAAGAGTTTTCAGGAACTTAAGACGCGTCTTACTTCAGCACCTATTCTTACACTTCCATTTGACAATGAGGGGTTTGTTGTATACAATGATGCCTCTAGGTAGGGATTGGGTTGCGTACTAATGCAGCATGGGAAAGTGATAGCTTATTCTTCCAGACAATTTAAGAAGCATGGGCAGAACTACCCAACACATGATTTAGGGCTAGCAGCAGTGGAGTTTGCACTCAAGACTTAGAGACATTATTTATATGGGGCAATGTGTCAGATTTTCACTGATCATAAAAGTCTGAAGTATTTGTTTACTCAGAGGGAGCTGAATTTGAGACAGAGGAGATGGATTGAGCTGATTAAGGACTACGATTGCACTATTAATTATCATCCGGGTAAAGCAAATGTGGTAGCTGATGCACTCAGTAGAAAGTCTTCCAGCTATGTAGCTCACTTGCGAGTGACATATCTGCCTTTATTGATCGAGCTGAGATCTTTGAGACTTGAGTTGCAAGTTGATAATTGCGGAGCTTTGATAGCTAATTTTAAAGTTAGGCCGACTTTGATTGATAAAGTCCAGTAGATGCAAGATCAGGATCCACAACTAATGAAATTGAGAGAGGATGTGCAGAAAAATTTACGAACTGATTTTGCTGTGAGAGATTATCGAATTTTAGTTATGGGTAATCGACTTTGCATACCCAATATTAAGGAGTTGAAAAAGAAGATCGTGGAAGAAGCTCATTGTTCAGCCTATGTTATACATCCAGGTAGTACAAAGATGTACCGCACCTTGAGGGATCATTACTGGTGGCTATGTATGAAGAGAGAGACAACAAAATTTGTATCTCGATGTTTAGTGTGTCAACAGATTAAGGCTGAACATCAAAGACCTGCGGGGTTGTCGTAGCCGCTTCCTATTCCTGAGTGGAAGTGGGAGCACATCACCATGGATTTTGTAGCCGGACTTCCACGTACTCTGAAAGGTTATGATAGTGTTTGGGTGGTTGTTGATCGGCTTATGAAATCTGCTCACTTTTTGCCGTTCAAGACCACTTATTCAATGCATAAGTTGGGAAGTATTTATGTGGCTGAGATAGTTTGACTTCACGAGGTACCTGTGTCTATTGTTTCAGATAGAGATTCCCGGTTCACTTTTAAGTTTTAGATCAGCTTGCAAAAGGCTTTAGGCATCAAGTTGAATTAGCTTTTCATCCTCAGACTGATGGACAGTCAGAAGGTAATATTCAGACGCTGGAAGATATGTTGCGAGCTTGTGTTTTGGAATTTAAGGGTAGTTGGGACATTTATTTACCCTTGATGGAGTTTGCCTACAGTAACAATTATCAAGCTAGTATTGAGAAGGCACCTTATGTGGCTCTGTATGGTAGGAAATACAGGACTCCAGTATGTTGGGATGAGGTTGGCGAACGGAAACTATTTGGTCCCAAGTTAGAACAGGATACTAATGAGAAGATACAGCTCATTCGGGATAGATTAAAGGCAGTCCAGAACAGACAAAAAAACTATGCAGATAAACGTAAGCGAGAACTTGAATTTGAAGTGGGTGACAAAGTTTTCATATAGATATCTCCTTGGAAAGGGGTACTTCGATTTGGGAAACGCCGAAAGCTAAGCCAACGCTATATCGGGCCGTACGAGATTGTAGAGCGTGTTGGTCCGTTAGCTTATTGATTGGCTCTACCACCCGAGTTATCAAGAATCCACGATGTATTTAATGTCTCAATGCTCAAAAAGTATATATATGATCCCAGTCATGTATTATCGAGGCAACCAATTGAGCTGAAAGAGGACTTGACTTATGAGGAGGACTTGACTTATGAGGAGGAGCCAGTGGAGATACTGGAACAGAAGCACCAGCTATTGCGTTCTAAAACCATTCCTTTAGTGAAAGTGCTGTGGAAGAATCATACAAAGGAAGAAACTACTTGGGAACGTTAGGACTTAATGCGAACTCAATATCCTCACATGTTTTCATCAGATGTGTAAATTTTGAAGACGAAATTTTTATAAAGGGGGAGGATTGTAATATATGCACTTTAGTTATTCTAATTTAATGCATTTATAAATTTTATTTCGGCATTAATTTTACAGTTGCCAGTAATATTACAATTTGTTGCGGATATATTTGGCACATTTAATTATTATTTGATGCCCGAATTAATTTAGAAATTATTACGATGTTAAATCACGATAGATCGAGCGCGATTAAAAGTTCGGATAACCGAATTTTATTTCCGTCACGGGTCCGATATTCGTTTAATTTGTATTTGTAAAAAAAAAAAAAGGATTTTCATTTTCTGTTTTCTATATATGGAGAGAGAGAGAGAGAGAGAGAGAAGAGAACCCGTTGACTCGGTTTGACCGACCCGACCCTCATTTTGACCCGATTCCAAATCGCGATTTCGGCCATCATTCTGAGCAAGCTTGGTATCGATTTGAAGCTCTTGAGACGCCGGTAATACCCCTGCCATCCTCGCCATCGAAAACCGACCATAACGCTGGCAAACTAAGACCGAAAATCGCTATAAAGGATCCATTTTTGCTGCCGTTGATCTCGTCGAAGTTGGGTGACGTTACCGGTTGGAATTTGTTCCTCAGCTTCCCAGCAACCTTTTTCAACCAACCATGACCACCGGGGACGCTGGATTTGCCGTGAAAGATCGCCGGAAGGATCGCGGCTTTGGAGCTTCGATTCGGCGTCGTCGCAACACGTGAGTGGTCACCACCGGCACCGTTGAACTCAACGTGGCTGGAGCTAGCAAACTTGAGCTTCCCGTCGTCGTTGATTGAAGTCCGGTCACCGTTGACCGGTGAAGGGCAATTCGGTAAATTCACAAGCTTTGGGGATAAATTTTTAATTTTTGGAAAGTTATGGATAATTTGGTAATTTTTGGTTAGGGCAGTGTGGTAATTTGACATTACGAGGGTAAATCGGTAATTTGAGTTATTAAGGACATTTTGGTAATTTCGTACTTCGGGGGTAATTTTGTAAATTTGAAACTTGTGATTAATTTTGTGATTCGGACTGAGGAAAAATTGATAATTTATAATTTTGTGGATAATTCGATAAATTATAGTTTCGATGATAATAATGGTAAATATTGACGTTGGGGGCATTTTGATAATTTTGGCATATATGGGTATTATGGTAATTTCGATAATTTTATTCAGACGGGAATAGTTTATTGCGAATAAATATTCGTTTCGAGATTTATTGAGTAAAATTAGCGGTATTTCATGTTACGGAGAATAATTATGTGGTTTACTTGAAATAGGAGGATCTACAAACGCGAATCAGCCTGCAGATATAGTTAATACAGAGTCTGAACATCATCATTGTAAGTGGAATATACAAAATCTATTTTTATAGTAATTTCTGATTTTACGATTTAGTACAGTATATTTTGTTAAATGAGTATTTAAATGCTTTAATTTAATGATTTTCCCAGAAAATGGATTTCTAGTTACGTGCTGATATTTATAATTATTGCAGTGAGTGGATTAATGATTTTTCTATTGTTTTTTAGTAAATACATGATAATAGTTTTAAAGAGAATTCAGTGGATTTGAGATATATTTCATAAAAAAGAAATGAGATTTCATATAGAGTTAAATGTTTATGAATTTGTGCATAGATATTGTTTTGAAATCATTAGACAGTACCCTTCCCCTCTAGATACAGAGATACAGTTCAGATAAGATTAGATGAGATGAGAGGCCTTTGGGGCCCGTCATTCAATACAGAGGCTTTGGTGTGTTTGGCGCTTTTGGGGGCTTATGCATGCAGTATAATAATTACAGAGATACAGATATTCAGATTACAGATGAGACAATATTTTACCCGTCTATCCATGTAGCTCTGGGACATAATGGTTCCCTAATTTTCCGTCCGTTGAGGTCCAGATATGATGAGATTATTCCTCTAGGTACTTGTTTAGTGATAGTTTATCAGTATTCAGTACTTGATGTTATCGGAACTATTATTTCATTGATTCCATGCAGATTTAAGTAATTTTATTCTCCCAGTATGTGATTGAATTAAAAGAAATTATTAAAGTTTTTTCGAGATTTTAATGAGATTGTTAGAGAAAGATTAAAGATATATATTTTTTAATTAAATCAGTTATTTTAAAAAATTACTATCCACTCACTGAGCTTACTGAGTTTTATGCTCACTCCGTTTTTATTATATTTTCCCCCCTAGGAGACTTGCAGGTACATCAGTCGATCCAACAACAGTCATAGATTGATTTTCGAGTTATATGATGGTGTTAGGAATTATAGATATTTTATGAAGATATTTTGGATTGTATAAATTATTTCATATTTGTGGTTAAGAATATTTTACTGTATTTGATATTATAATATTTAGAGGAGTTTTGGTATGTGGATTAAAGAAGTTGGTTGTGGGTGTTGGTTGGATTTGAAATCATATTGGGAGTGTTAATTTCATGAATTTGCAAGTTGAGTATATTATATTTATAGAAGAGGTTCTGCCGAATTTTTTATAGAATTTCTTAGATATTAGAACTATTATTAATTCAGTTAAGCAAGATTAGATAGACTCGTCCTAGGAGTTCGGGGCGAGTCATTTCAAACATCCTTCTATATGAGCGCAAAGATATCGATTTGCTAATTACGACGAATAATAGAGATAAGTTTGGAAGATTTGTGTTCTTGAACTCCTAAGTATGAGAGGGGTGCAATCGTTTCAACATATTAGATATGATGAAGTTTCAAGTGCAGTTAATAAAATTTGCCATTCATTTTTTTTATTAAGAAGGCCTTCTTTGTTTAATGAAGATGCCATCGACTGCATGTTTCCAGTAATAAAGTTTCCCACTGCGTTCTTGGGAGGAACGCTGATATAGAATAAGAAAACATTGGAAATAACAATAAGTTTGGTGAGTTATCAAGAAGACTAGAAGAGGAACTTGATGCCTTTTTGTATAGGAGATGTGTTTCTATCTTTTAGATGGTTAGATGTTTTCTTGGGACTCACTGGTTGTCTTAACGTAACTACTAGAGCATTAGACGCTTTGCTTGATTAGGTATTGAAGAGCACATGAATAAGGAATCATCAAAGAGTGTCTAGTTATAATATAATTCGGTGAGTCCGAGGTCGATCCACAGAGAAAGGGTTTAATTTGTTTATTTAAATTTATCTAAAAAAAATTTAAAAACACATAATTTAATTTGAGAAAAACTATGAAGTTGAATTAGTTAGGGATATGGATCCACTCTTAGTAATAAATATAATTTAACAAATTCTTTTTTTTTTTTTTTATTTCCTAAAAGATTAATTTTATACATTAAAATTATTTTTCCATTTATTTTATTATGAATTAAGAATTTAATGTGCCAAAACTTAATTTGTCTACACTAAATCAAAATACCATTTTACTATATTTTATACTAAGATATTAAAAATTCATTGTTCCAAATTCCTATTTTTGTCTACAATAAATCAAAATTTCAAAATATAAAATATGGATAAAATTAAATAGAAAAAAACTTAATTTATAAATTTAAAAATCGAATTTGATTAAACCATATTTTTTTACTAAGAGTTTCACATTCCCCTAACTATGAATATTTAGCTAAACATTTTTTAAATAAAAGAAATGATTAAGATTGAAAAACACATAATTAAAATGGAAATTGAAAATTGAAATAAACCTAATTTTATTAATTAAAAATATATTACAAAGAGAGATGAGGAGAAGAATTAGGAGGACAGAAGAGAAGAGAAGGTGCCAAGAGATGTGTTCACCACCCTTCTCTATTTATACTAATACATGGTAAATCCAAACCACACAAATAAAAAAATCTAATTAAATCTTAACCTTACATTTGTCCCACTAATAATCTCATTAATCAAACATAATCCTATCTTATCCACTCAAGCATATCCAAAACACTCCACTAATAAAATATCATACCTAACAAGATAAAAATTTATAATTTTACAATTACCACATTTACCGTGGTAAAAACGTAAAAAGTTACAACAAAAGTTTTGGATTCTTCTCGACAATGACATAATTTCTCGGACTTCCGGAATCTAAATTTGGCATCCGTACATTTGTTTGAAGCCTCCAATTGCATGAAATTATTATTTTTACCTAATAAACACACAAAAATAAAAGGACCATCACATACAACTTCCCAAATTTCATAATCTAGGGCTTGCAAATAAATTCTCATCCTAGTTTTCCAAAATGGGTAATCATTTCCGTCAAAGAACAGTAGTATAGTTGTGGACTGTCCTTCCCTAAAGGTTGAGTCACTTTGGGTTGTCATGGATCTTTTACTCTAGACGGTTAAGTCTTAACAAGAGAACCAAGCTCTGATACCAAATGAAATACTAACTAGGCAACCCAAGAAGGGGGGTGAATTGGGTTTTTAAAAAATAAGAAACTAAAATTCAATGAAATAATAACTAAGCAATCAAATTCGAAATGAACAAAATAATGAGCAATGAAAAGTAAAGAGATAGAGTAAGAGAGATCAAACACAATGATTTTTACGTGGTTCGGCTATCCCCGCCTACGTCCACGCCTCCAAGCACACCGGGCTTGAGGATTCCACTAAGTAAGTCACCAAGGCCTCAAATGCTTACAATTGACTTTCAATGTGTCAATAAACCTTTACAAAGAGAGATTATTCCCAATCTCTTAACCCAAATGTATCCCAACACTCACAATCACTCAAAACAAAAATTACAAGTTATTCTTCTCTCACACAATCTTTAAGAATACAAATCAAAGCCCAATGTGTGAATAAGATAAGCAAGATTGTGTTTAAAGCTCTATGAAGATTATATAAACGTGTATATGCTCAATGGTCGTATTGTGATCAACCTTTGGTTTGATTTGAATGAAGTTATTTATAGTTGGAGCTGAAAGCTAGCCGTTATAGCCTTTTGATCTTGGTTGATTTTGATCATGTCCATGTTGAGAATGATTGTCTCATTGACCAATCTGAGGATTAGGTTCACCCAAAAAGTCGTCATCTTGGTTCTCGTCCATGATTAATGGTGGAGATTGAGATCTACTTAACCAACCTCGCCATCAAGACGAGACCAATGTCTCATGCAATGGTTATGTCACAATGATGATATTCAAACAAATTGATAACAAAAACTAAATAAAAATTATAAAATAATAAAAAGAAAATTAAATATGCAAATAATATAAGTGTACAAAAACAATTAATATTAATTAACAATTTTGGTGGTTAAACCCACTAATTAAATAAACAAAAAAAGCATAAAATAAATGCAAAAAAAAAAAAAAACTGGTGGTTAAACTCACCAAATAAAAAAATAAAGCAAAAATGAAAATAAAAGCAAAATAATAAAATAATTGAAATAAAAAAATGGTGGTTGAACCCACCAATAAATTAACAAAACAAAAAAATAAATGCGGAATAATAAAATAGCTTAAAATTAAATTACAACTTTGGTGGTTAAACCCACCAATAAAAAGAAAAAATGCGAAAAAAATATTGAAAATTAAATAACTGAAATTAAAAAAAATTAGTAGCTTGTTTGCTTGGTCCAAATTAAGTCCAAATAAGCCCAAGTCCAATTTTTGTGAGAAATTTCGTCCAGGGATCTTATTGCAAATTATTTATAATATTATAGCCACACTGTAATTTTTAGAAGTTTAGATTGAGCCATGTAGGATGAAATTGAATATTCTTAAGGATTTAAATTCGAATCGTAATTATGAGAAGATTGGGCTAGAAACGAAAATTATTAGGGGTGAAACTAGAATTATGAAAGATGTGGGGATAGAAGAGAATTTAAAAAAAAAAAAAAAAAGGAGGCCAACAAAAATTTACACAAAAAATAAAAAAAATAAAAGGAAAAATAAAACAAAATAAATATCTCTCCCCAGCGACAGCGCCAAAAACTTGACACAACTTAAAATGTTTTATTTACTCCCAAGTATAAGAGTGCCTAGTTATAATATAATTCAGTGAGTCCGAGGTCGATCTACAGAGAAGGGGTTTAATTTGTTTATTTAAATTTATCTTTAAAAAAAATTTAAAAACACACAATTTAATTTGAGAAAAATTATGAAGTTGAATTAGTTAGAAATATGGATCCACTCTTAGTAATAAATATAATTTAATAAATTCTTTTTATTTTTATTTTATTTACTAAAAGATTAATTTTATAGATTAAAATTATTTTCCCATTTATTTTATTATGGATTAAGAATTTAATGTGCCAAAACTTAATTTGTCTACACTAAATTAAAATACCATTTTACTATATTTTATACTAAGATATTAAGAATTCATGTGCCAAATTCCTATTTTTGTCTACAATAAATCAAAATTTCAAAATATAAAATATGGATAAAATTAAATAGAAAACAACTTAATTTATAAAATTAAAAATCGAATTTGATTAAACCATATTTTTTTACTAAGAGTTTTACCTTTCCCTAACTATGAATATTTAGCTAAACATTTTTGAAATAAAAGAAATGATTAAGATTGAAAAGCACATAATTAAAATGAAAATTGAAAATTAAAATAAACCTAATTTTATTAATTAAAAATATATTACAAAGAGAGATGAGGAGAAGAATTGGGAGGAAAGAAGAGAAGAGAAGGTGCCAAGAGATGTGTTCACCACCCTTCTCTATTTATACTAATACATGGTAAATCCACACCACACAAATAAAAAAATCTAATTAAATCTTAACCTTACATTTGTCTCACTAATAATCCCACTAATAAAACATAATCCTATCTAATCCACTCAAGCATATCCAAAACACTCCACTAATAAAATATCATACCTAACAAGATAAAAACTTATAATTTTACAATTACCACATTTACCGTGGTAAAAACATAAAAAGTTACAACAAAAGTTTTGGATTCTCCTCGACAATGACATAATTTCTCGGACTTCCGGAATCCAAATTTGACATCCGTACATTTGTTTGAAGCCTCCAATTGCATGAAATTATTATTTTTACCTAATAAACACACAAAAATACACAAAATCAAATATTTAGAAAAATAATTAGAAATTCATAATATGTTACACAATTACAAATATAAATTACATTAATAACGCAAAATAACATTTTTACTTCATAACAAACATACAATTTTTAATACTAATCATGGATATACTTGTAGAACCTCAAATGGATGACATGCTTGGGGCAGATCTTATTCCGGACAATCTTAAAGCAATTTATCCTGGACTGTCCTTTCTTTTTATCTAACTAGGCTTTATTATTAGCTCTTTCTAGATCTTTTTCCTCTTTGACACACATAACGCATGCAAAAGCGCACACTTGTATTCACATATACTGGTATACATATACATCATGACTAAGGTTTTTTTTTTTTATGTTTTACATTTTTAAGACATGTTTCTAAAAGGAAATGAGGAACTGATACCACTGCGAGAACGCTAGAGTGGGCAATAGCAGAACAAGTGAAAAATCCAGCGAATATAAAGAAAGCTCGAGAAGAGGTTACAAGTTTGGCGAAAAGGGAATTTTTTATACTAAAATTTAGATCAGTTATGTGCTCGGGAGCATGGAGATTAGTCTAAGAGGTCTTTTCGAGTTAATACATCTTAACTCTTGAACTAGAATCCTTTAACTTGGGGAACATGAAAATCGTAAAGGTGCGGGGTTGGTATTGATGAAGATCGTAAGGGCATCGAGGTTGATATCGATGAAGACACTCTAATGCTTGGGTCAGAAAAGAGAAGAGAGAGCTTTTAGCATTTTTCTTTTTGTATCTTCAAACTTAAATCTCTTGCTATGTGACCGATGGTTCTTTTATATAAGAGAACTAATAACTCTTTGAAATGAGAGTTATCATAACATTTTTAATCTTAGACTAATATTACCTAGAGAGCAAATGATGTGTTTTTATTATATTTTTAATTACTAAGCATCTATTTAAGTTTAATTTTAATAAATTGATTGTGTTTTAGATCACTTTGTACTTTGATTATGTGTATGATTGGAGGTGACCAAAAAGCTCAAGTTTTATAGAGGGAATGTTACAGCAGCAGACTTGCAGAATGCCAAAGAGCTTATCTGTACATGAACTAAAACAACTATGAATTAAAGAAGATGTTGTAGCAATTGCTGCAATAATTCGGGAGCAACTGTAAACAAGATTACGCGCGTGTTAACTAACAAAGCAACGATAAGCGGCATAAAAAGATATGTGATTCAAGGTTTCCAAAAAGGAGATACGTGGCCACATATTTTTTGTTGTTCTAATTCCAAGATATGAAAAGAGCACTCGTGAAAGACAGAAAGAAGAGCTGTCACTCAAGAAAAATAATAGAAAAATAAAAGAAAAAAGAGCACAAGAGAGAGTTGAGGGCTACAATAAGGGATTCCAGAAGAAAAGGAAAGAGAGATCACAAAGACTTACCAGAACTCAATTCCTCATCTTTATTTTCTTGTTTTCTTCTTTCTATGGGAATGTATTTGATGGCAAAAACGAGTATTGTTATAGTTTTATCGCATATCATGAACTAAACTTTAATGTAGTTGGTGTTAAGCAAGCTTAATGGTTATTTGACATATATATATGCGGTGCTCTAAATCTGTTGGTGCATTTTGTCTTAACTTTACTTATTGCAAATTCTTATTTCGACTGGCCACCTATTTAATGGATACTAGGTAAAAAGGAGCCTATAAAATATCTTACTTGCAGGAACAAATTAAGAAATGCATGACTCTAGATTGAGTTTTCCAAATTGAGTTAATCTTGATTTGAGTAAGGTCATGCTTGATCTAAAATTAGTAAAAAAATTTCAATTTTGGGGCAAAAGTGAAGTTTATTGAGAATTCTGTGTGTGTTATCAAATTCTTGAAATAGTAAAGTGTAGTGCTATTTTTTAAAAAAAAAATTCTCTTTTTTCTGGTCAATTAACTGTTACGAATATGTATAAGTGCAATGTTGCACTTTGATTATTAAAATTGACTGATAAATGACAGAATTTAAGGGATTATTTGATGTTTTCACATTTTAAAAAGATAAATTAAAGGTAATTACTCTAGGTATAAGATAATCTAGAATTAATGAGTCTTGAACCTTTGGAAAACAAAAAAGAAAAAAAAATTCAGTCAATCGATTAGATACAACTAATCAAGAATTAATAATTATGAAGCTGATAATATGAAAAAAAAAATTATATGATTGACATGTTGACATCACGGCAAATATGTATAATAATAACAGCAATCATGTTGATGGGAGATTATTGTCAAAATTATTATTATTATTATTTTTATTCCTGCGGCTTGAAAGCGACTCTATGTTGATCATTCATTTATTTTCTAATTCGTATTTTA
The DNA here is from genome assembly GCA_030449925.1 of Citropsis articulata. NCBI lineage: Eukaryota > Viridiplantae > Streptophyta > Magnoliopsida > Sapindales > Rutaceae > Citropsis > Citropsis articulata. Next base: position 1,492,386 of record JASUUH010000101.1, on the reverse strand, counting down.
TAGTTATAGATTTTAATTAGAACTACGACCATTTCGCATTGGAAAGTAAAGAAAGCAAAAGTTAGTTTATAAGGTAAGGTGGGTCTATAATAATAAACCCATAAGGAGGAAGCTCAAGCATGCGAGACCAAACACAATTGAGTAGCCTCATCTAAGAATCTTGCAATTTGATTGTCCTACATTGAGGAGTTCAAATACAAGGTATTTAACTATTTTTTTTAATTAACCACTGATCACTCACCTCAACTTTTACTCGGTAATCCACATAGCTCACGGTAAGGTAATGCTTGTTTAGAAAATATATTAAAATAGAAGTCCTGTTCATAGAATATTCAAAATGCTGCAAGTTTCATAAAACACATGAGGATCAACATATTATTCTATTATAATAGATTTTATGTAACCATTGAACTAATTAACACTCATAAATTAATTGTTTAACATGTGAGCTAGATTAATTTGAACTACAGACCTTTCTTCCGTAAGAGATTTTATCCATTCAACCAACAGTCAAACACCCACGAAAATTAATTGAGGATGAAATGAGATAGCCTACAAGCTACGGCAACAAATTGCCTAGATATTTACTGACCAAATCGAATTCTACGATTATTAATTTCTATTATCCAGATGGCATTAAATTACCATATTCACCAAATTACAGAACAAACGTCACAAAAATAAATCATCTCCTACCTAAATTGTTTCCCAACTGTCACTCTTTGCCTTATATATTGAAATTAATTTCTCAAGAAACACCTCACAATTTTTTTACCTGCAGATTGACTCCATCTTCTGGCACAGTAATGAAGCTATAAATAGGTGAATGAGCATACTCGGAAGAAAGTAAGAAATTAAGAGAAATTGGTCAGCATAAGAGCAAGTAGTATCTTAAGCTCAACCATGTCCAAATTTTGTATTAGACACACTCGAGGACCAAATACAACTGGGATGTCTTAGAATTTAATTCTAAGTGCTATGGTTGCCGTGTAGGTGGAGTATGGTGGATCTCTATGTTTAGAATCATGGCTGCTGTAAAGGATAAGGTGATGTAGGTTTATAGTCAATGTAGAGTTACTACTATTCAAGTAAGTGGAGATTTTTTGAATGAAAGTGACTTGAAGACCTCAATATTCATTGGCAGCCAAAGTTGAAAAACAGTTGAAAAAAAGAACTAACAAATTTTCACGCATTTTACTTGAGGTTGTAATTTCTTTGGAAGTTTGCATGAGCATCAAATAATGGCACATGAATGAATGCATGAAAGTCAAGAAATCTTTTATGTGCATGGACTTTCATTGATTTCCTATGATACTTTAATTGCGGAAGTGGGCACGTTGATGTCAGTCTAATCAATCCATGTCATATCCGCTACGAGGGATTAATTCTGTAATTAAAAAGCTTGATAGAGTTGAGAATTCAACGTGCAAACCCCAATTGAAGCTTAATTTGGGGAATCCAAACCTGCAATGGCTCTGGTATCAGTCCCGATGAAGCAACTGCTGCAGCCTTTTATGGGCATATCAGAAATTTACAACCCTCCCCTGTCCATCTTGCTTCTTCTTCTTCTTATCCTCTTGCTCGCACTTGTGCAGTTGCTGGAAATCACCAGACGTAGTAGTAACCATCTCAACTTACCTCCATCCCCACCAAAGCTCCCCATTCTCGGCAACCTTCACCAGCTTCTGGGAACCCTCCCTCATCTCTCTCTCAAAGCTCTTTCCGAGCGATACGGCCCTCTAATGTTCGTTTACTTTGGCAACTCTCCAACTCTTGTGGTTTCATCAGCTGAATTAGCTGGTGAAATGTTTAAAACTCATGACATTGTGTTCTCGAACCGGCCCAAAACCACAGCTGCCAACATCCTCCTATATGAATGCCGAGATATCGGGTTCGCTAATTACGGCGAGTACTGGAGACAAGTCCGGAAGATTTGTGTTCTTGAACTCTTGAGTGTGAGAAGAGTGCAATCGTTTCAGCATGTTAAAGATGATGAAGTTTCAAGTTTGATCAATAAAATTCGCCTTTCATGTTTTAATGAAGGCGGTCCTCTTAATTTAACGGAGATGCTACTGACTGTTTCCAACAATATAATTTCCCGCTGTGTTATTGGGAGGAAAGCTGATGAAGAAGAAGAAAATATTGGTAAGAGCAATAAGTTTGGTGAGTTATCAAGAAGGCTGGAAGAGCAGCTTGCTGCCTTTTGCATAGGAGATACGTTTCCATCTTTTGGATGGTTAGACGTTCTCTCGGGACTCATTGGTCGTCTCAACGCAACTGCTAGAGCATTAGACGCTTTGCTTGATCGGGTGATTGAAGAGCACACGAACAAGGCATCATTAGGAAGTGATGATGATGATGACCAATCTGATAAAAAAGACTTCGTGGACATACTCCTCCAACTTCGAAAGGACGGCAGGCTTGGGGTGGAGCTAACCCAGGACAATCTTAAAGCAATTATCCTGGTCTGTCCTTCCTCTTAGCCAGCTAGTCTAAATTATTATAATTATTCGCGCTCTCTAGATCTTTCACGTCTTTTACACACATCATGCACACAAAAGCGCACACTTGCATATACATATACGTTCACATCAATACTAATGGTTTTTCATGTTTTACGTTCTCAGGACATGTTTGTAGGAGGAACTGATACTATTGCGACAACACTAGAGTGGGCGATGGCAGAGCTAGTGAAAAATCCAACTAGCATGAAGAGAGCTCGAGAAGAGATTAGAAGTGTGGCAAAAGGGAAATTAAGTATAGACATGAAGGATATTGAGAAGATGGACTACTTGAAATGTGTCGTCATGGAAACTCTGAGATTGCATCCACCAGCTCCTCTTTTGGCTCCGCGAGAAATAGCGAAGAGTGTTAGATGGAGAAATTATGATATTCCTGCAAAAACTAGAGTGATTGTAAATGCCTCGGCAATTCAAAGGGATCCCGAAGGTTGGGACAGGCCAGAAGATTTCTTGCCAGACAGGTTTCTAAATAATCCGGTGGATTGTAAAGGTCAAGACTTCGAATTTATCCCCTTTGGTGCCGGAAGAAGAGGATGCCCAGGGACGTCATTTGCGTTAGCTGAAGTTGAGTATGTAATCGCTAACCTTTTGTACCGGTATGATTGGAATTTGCCTCTTGGTGAAGTTGAGGAGAGTTTGGACATGTCTGAAGTTAATGGGCTAGTGGTTCATAAGAAATTACCTCTTCATCTTGTGCCAACACTCTATTCACCTGACTCTTAATCTTGATATGTGTAGCAAAATTTCCATGGTAGTTATGTTCTAATCATGATTGTCCTCTTTTAATTTCCCTCTGGTGAAAAATTTTTCCAGTGTTGTCTATTTTATTCTATGTTCATGGATACCTCGACGAGCAAGTTATTATCAATTTTGTGACCTGTCTATATTATATTGGTCCTCTGTTTGATCTTTTTCTGTAAATTCCATCAATCGATTAGGGTTTATAGAAATACAAGAAGTTAATAATCACCAGCGGTGCTAGTGGTCGTGGTTCCAAAATGTTATATCCATCGAGTTGATGGGAGATTAATTTCAACTAATCAAGAACAAATAACTATGAAGCTGATATTATGAAAAAAAAATATTATGATTAAACGTTGACAGCAACGGCAAATATATATAATCATAACACCAATGGTGTTGATGGGAGATTATCTGTCAAAATTGTTTTTTAATTCCTATTTTATATGCTGGTGGCTTGAAAGCGACAGTATGTCGATCATTCATTTATTTTCCAATTCCTATTTTATATATACGGATTGTCATTTAAAAATACCACAATTTCGCATTGGAGAGGAAAAGAGAGCAAAAGTTAGTTCATAGAGTAAGGTAGATCTACAATAATAATAAACGCAAAAGGAGGAAGCCAAATCACGCGAGACCAAACCCTATGAGTAGCCTCATTTAAGAATCTTGTAATTGGGATGTCTTACACGGAGGACTTCAAATAGCAGGTACTTAATTATTCTTTTCTTTTCTTTTCTTTTCTTTTTTTCCCCCCAATTAGCCACTAACCACTCACCTGAATTTTGACTCAGTAATCTGCGTAGCTCACGTATGATAATACTCGTTTGGAACATATTTCGAATTAGAAGTGCGGTACACAGTGTAACGCATGGAAAAGGCCACACGTAGCTTAGTAAATAAAAGCGGCAAGCCGCCTGCTCCATGTAATAAGACTGTATGCTTAACCATTTCTTGACGTGCATGCTACACACGTGCATGCTTGCATACGGTTTGTATATAAAGCTCAGAATTGAGAGTTGCTTGATAATTGGACATCATTTGCAACCGAAAATGACTAAGAAAATGGATGCGGTTTTATGGTAAAAATTTGCAATAAGTAAGAAAATGGCGACAAAACCAAAAAAGTAACCTAGTAAACACCCTTAAGAATTGAGATCGTTGACGACATCATAAGGAATGGGATGGATAGTTTCCAATGTTGCACCTTCTACCATAAAACTTAGTGACTGCTTCTTTATACTGATGACTTCACTCTTGCCTTAGCTTCAGTCTTGAGTTCCTCTGCTTGAACTCCTTAGTATCAGTATTCTATCATCAAAAAATGCATATGCAAACAATTATAATCAATTCAAGCAAGTTAGAAGTCAATCCCATATGTCCAATTCTGATGGAGAAGACAAGTATAACAACACAAATTTAAAAAACTTCAAATTGCTTAATTATAAATTGCTTGATTATATTCATTATAGTTGTTTATGATTCCGAAGATAAATATTGATTCATGATTACTAAAATAAATGAACTCACAAAACTGAATGACTTCTCACAAAATTGAATGACTTGATTTAAGGATCATAGATGATTTAGCACTATGTCTTCTTCTGACACTTGCATCTATCAATGGATTAGAAAAGTTTTTAAATTTTGGATTTTTAAGGATTTCTCAAAACTTATGATGTATGTAATGTAGCAACTTTGCTCAATCAATAATTAACAATGAAAGTTTATTTACTATGCTTTAACACCTCTGCCACGTTCGTTAGTGTACGAATTGCAAGAAAGGTTTCTCCTCAGATCCATCTGAGTTTAGAGTGTAATACTGCAAGTGATACAGACCTATAGAAAACTCGAAAAGCTCGAATTTGAAAAGAATCCTTAATTCATATTTGGTAATTAACTGAAAACAGTTGCAGTAATTACCAAGCAGTTAGAAAATTCCATGCTTTTATAGCCAGCTATAGAAAGCTTTTAAATAATCAAGAAATAAAAACCAAGTTTATTCATTAATGCCGAACAGTTTATTATAGGTTTGAGCTACTAATAATGCTCATGCGCTATTACATTACTATCGATGAAATTTCCAAAAAACAGAGGAAAAGGAAAGAGCAATCAGACATTGGCGGAAATCTTATCTTTAAATTGGATACCATAGGCTTGTAACAAAATCAGCATGGAGCTACTAGTAATGCTCATATTCTATTACATCACTATTGAAAGAAATTTCAAAAGGAGAAGAAAACGAAAGAGCAATCAGACGTGCCAATTGAATTGGTGGAAACCTTATCCTTAAATGTGATCTCATAGGCATGTCATCTGCTACAAGGGATTAGTTCGTTCATTGCAAAGCTTGATAGAGTTGAGAATTCAACGAGCAAACCCCAATTGAAGCTTAATTTGGGGAATCCAAACCTGAAATGGCTCCGGTATCAGTCCTGATGAAGCAACTGCTGCAGCCTTTTATGGGCATGTCAGAAACTTACAATCCCCCTCTGTCCTCCTTTCTTCTTCTTCTTATCCTCTTGCTCACACTTGTACAGTTGCTGAAAATCACCAGACGTAATAGTGGCCATCTCAACTTACCTCCATCCCCACCAAAGCTCCCCATTCTCGGCAACCTTCACCAGCTTCTGGGAACTCTCCCTCATCGCTCTCTCAGAGCTCTCTCGGAGCGGTACGGCCCTTTGATGTTCGTTTACTTTGGCAATTCTCCAACCCTTGTGGTTTCATCGGCTGAGTTGGCTTGTGAAATGTTTAAAACTCATGATATTGCGATCTCGAACCGGTCCAAAACCACACCTACTAACATTCTCCTATATGAATGCCAAGGTATCGGGTTCTCTAATTACGGCGAGTACTGGAGACAAGTTCGGAAGATTTGTGTTCTTCAACTCTTGAGTGTGAGAAGGGTGCAATCATTTCAGCATGTCAGAGATGATGAAGTTTCAAATTTGATCACTAAAATTCGCCTCTCATGTTTTAATAAAAGAGGTCCTCTTAATTTATCAGAGATGCTATTGACTGCTTCCAGCAATATAGTTTCCCTCTGCGTTCTTGGGAGGAAAGCTGATGCAGAAGAAGAAAATACTGGTCAGAGCAATAAGTTTGGTGAGTTATCAAGAAGGCTGGAAGAGCAGCTTGCTGCCTTTTGTGTAGGAGATGCGTTTCCATCTTTGGGGTGGTTAGACGTTCTCTCGGGACTCATTGGTCGTCTCAACACAACTGCTAGAGCAATAGACGCTTTGCTTGATCGGGTGATTGAAGAGCACACCAACAGGGCATCGTCAGGAAGCGATGATGATGATGACCAATCTAGTAAAAAAGACTTCGTGGATATACTCCTCCAACTTCGAAAGGATGGCATGCTTGGAGCAGAGCTCTCTCAGGACAACCTTAAAGCAGTTATCCTGGTCTAACCTTCCTCTTGACTAGCTAGTAGTAATTATTATAATTATTAGCTCTCTCTATAGATATTTTACATCTTTTACACACTTCACGCACGCAAATGCGCACCCTCGCATATACACATACGTGCAGATCAATACTAATGGTTTTTCATGTTTCACATTCTCAGGACATGTTTGTAGCAGGAACTGATACTACTGCAACAGCACTAGAGTGGGCAATGGCAGAGCTAGTGAAAAATCCAACTACTATGAAAAGAGCTCGAGAAGAGGTTAGAAGTGTGGCAAAAGGGAAATTAAATATAGACATGAAGGACATTGAGAAGATGGACTATTTGAAATGCGTCGTCAAAGAAACTCTGAGGTTACATCCACCAGCTCCTCTCTTGCTTCCGCGAGAACTAGCACAGAGGGTCAAATGGAGAGGTTATGATATTCCCGCAAAAACTAGAGTGATTGTAAATGCATGGGCAATTCAAATAGATCCCCAAGTTTGGGACAGGCCAGAAGATTTCTTGCCAGACAGGTTTTTCACTAACCCGGTGGATTGTAAAGGCCAAGACTTCCAATTTATCCCCTTTGGTGCTGGAAGAAGAGGATGTCCAGGGATATCATTTGCGTTCGCTACAATTGAGTATGTGATTGCCAACCTTCTGTACTGGTTTGATTGGAATTTGCCTCTTGGTGAAGTTGAGGAGAATTTGGACATGTATGAAGTTAATGGGCTAGTGGTTCATAAGAAATTACCTCTTCATCTTGTGCCAACACTCTACTCCCCTTAATCTTGATATGTGGAGAAAAATATTCATGATGGTTATGTTCTAATCATGATTATCCTCTTTTAATTTCCCTCCTCGTGAAAATTGTACCAGTGTCGTCTATTTTCTTCTATGTTGATGGATACCTCGAGGAGCAAGTTATTATCAGTTTTATCACCTGTCTATATCATATTGGTCCTCTGTTTGATCTTTTTCTATGTATTCCATCAATCGGTTGAGATTTAGGGAAGTAAAAAAAGTTAACAATTACTAATGGTGCTAGTAGCCGTGGCTGCAAAATATCATATCCATCGAGTTGATGGGAGATTAATTAGTAATTACAACTAATCGGGAACAAATAATTATGAAGCTCATAGTATGAATATATATATTATGATTAACAAGTTGACAGCAATGGCGAATTTACATAATAATAACACCAATCGTGTTGCTGGGAGATTATTTGTCAAAATCGTTTTTTAATTCTTATTTTATATTCTTCTAGCTTGAAAGCGACTCTGTGTGGATCATTTATTTATTTTCTAGCTCTTATTTCATGGATACATATTGTTATTTAAAAATTCCACAATTTCGCACTGGAAAGGAAAGAGAGCAAAATTTAGTTTATAGAGTAACACGCGGGTCTATAACAATAAACGCATGAGGAGGAAGCTAAGCATGCAAGACCAAACTCAAATAAGTAGGCCTCATCTAAGTACCTTGTAACTTTCAAGTGGGTTATCTTACTTAACTGCCCCCCAATTAACTGCTCATCACTCACCTGAATTTTTGCTCAGTAATCTGCATAAGGAAATGCTTGTCTAGAAAATGTTTTAAAATATAAGTCCTGTATGTAGAATGTTTCAAAATGTTGCAAGTTTCCTAAAACACAAGTAGATCAACATATTATTCTATCATAAAAGTTTGTATGCACCCATTAAACCAATTAACACTCAAAAATTAATTGCTTTACATGTGAGCTAAATTAATTTGAACTTCAGACCTCTTCTTCCATAAGAGATTTTATCTGTTGAACCACCAATCCAACACCACGCAAATTAATTGAAGATAAAATGAGATGGCCCACGGGCTACAGCAACAAATTACCTAGATATTTACTGAACAAATGGAATTCTACTAAGTGTTAATTTCCATTATACAGATGACATTAAATTAAACCATATACACAAAATTAGAGAACAAAATTCACAAAAATAAATCATCTCCTGTCAAAGCTGTTTCCCAAATGTCAGTCTTTGCCTTGCACTTTGAAATTAATTTCTCAAGAAACACCTGACAAATTTCTTACCTGCAGATTGACTCCATGTAGTGGCACAATAGAAGGGGCAATGTACGGTACGAGAAATCAAATCATCCCTAAATGATCGAATCCTCGAAGGACTCGGAAGTGCCATAACATAAGGTGTTCGGAAATGGTTGAAGTAGTTGAATAGGAGGACCATTATGACTATAGCCCTTGGTAAATTTACCAAAGAGGAAAAGGATTTATTTGATAGTCTTATAGTTTAATTATAAATGGCATGAGTACCCAAGTAGGTGGACTATAGTGATTCTCTATGTTGAGAACCAGAGTTGCTGTAAACGATAAGGCGAACTGATTTATTGTCAAGGTGGAGTTACTACTATTCAAATCAAAGTGGAGACTTTTTTAATGAAAGTAACTTGAATAGTTTAATATTCATTTGTAGTAAAAGTTGAGAAAAAGAACTAACAAATTTACATGCATTCCATGGAAGTTTTAGTTTATTTTGAAGTTCGCATGGGCATTAGATATTGGCATGAATTTTTTGTTGGTAAACTAGAACTGAAAGTAATTTTAAGAACTTGCAGAAATCATTATTTTATTGAATTGTCAAGTCATCTATTTATACAGCAAGATTTTGAAATTAAAATACAGAAAAATCTGCTACAAATCAAGATAATCTAAACTAATTTTGACTACTTTATTTGCCTAATAATAAGGACTGATATTTTATTTGCCTAAAGACTAGGACAAAATATAACTAATGTAGCTTCAAAAATCATAAAAGTTAACACTCCTTGATGTTGAAGCTGCAAACTCCAAGCTTTTGCCTTAAGAACTCAAATCTGGCTTTAGGCAATGCCTTTGTGAAAATGTCAGCATATTGATTTTCTGTACTGCAATAAACCAACTGCACTTCTCCTTCCTTTTGAACATCACGAAAAAAGTAGAATTTTATTTTGAAGTGTTTTGTTTTGCCATGGAACACTGGGTTATTAGCTATTGATATTGCAGCTTGGTTGTCCACAAATATCTGTGTGCTTTCCTCATTCTCCATATGCAAATCTGTCAAAAGTTTTCTGCTCCAGAGTGCTTGATTTGCAGCAGCAGTAGTTGCCACATATTCTGCTTCTGCTGTGGATTGTGCAACGATTTCTTGTTTCTTCGAGCACCAGGAAAACATTCCAGAACCAAGACTAAAATAGTAACCTGAGGTGCTACGCATATCATCAGCACATCTAGCCCAATCACTATCCGAATAACCATGGAGACTGAAATTTTCAACCTGACTGAACTTTATGCCATAATCAACTGTGCTTTTTACATATCTCAGAATTCTTTTTGCTGCTTGAAAATGAATTTCACTAGCACAATTCATGTACCTTGATAACAAACTCACAGCATGCATGATGTCTGGCCTGGTTGCTGTCAAGTACATCAAACAGCCAATTAAACTTCTAAACAGTTTGTCATCAACTTTTTCAACTCCATCTTCTTTCGAAAACTTCTCCTTTTAATTCATTGGAGTTGCAGTCAACTTGCATGCTTTCATGTTAAATTTGGTGAGGACTTCTTTTGCATATTTTTGCTGGCACACAAAAATTTCATTTTTCTTTTGTTGTACCTGCATACCAAGAAAAAATGTCTTTTCTTCAAGATCAGTCATTTCACAGACCTGTTTCATCTCCTCCTTGAACTTGTCAATCAGCTCCAGTCTACTTCCTTTTATAAGTAGGTCATCAACATAAAGAGACGCCACAAGTATTTCATCACCACTCTTCTTGATATACAAAGTAAATTCACTTAGGCATTTTTCAAAACCTAAGTCAAGCAAGTATGCATCAATTCTGCTGTACTAAGATCTCGGCATCTGTTTTAAGCCATACAGGGCCTTTTTCAACTAATACACCTTCTCTTCTTCTCCTTGAACAGCAAAGCCTTGTGGTTGTTCAATAAATATTTTTTCCTCCAAGTACCCATTCAAAAATGCTGATTTGACATCCATTTGATGTACAAGCCAACCTTTTATGCAGCAAGGGCCAGTAACATCCGTACAGTATCCATCCTCGCAACCAGAGCAAAAGTTTCTGAAAAATCTGCCCCAAACATTTGAGCATACCCCTTGACGACCAGCCTCGCCTTGTACTTATTTACAGAACCATCAGGATTGAGTTTGGTTCTATAAACCCATTTCACTCCTATAGCTTTCTTGTGATTTGGTCTGTCCACCAATTCCCATGTTTGATTTTTTTTCAATCATGCTAAGCTTCTCCTTCATTGCAGCCATCCATTTTTTATCAGCTGCTGCTTCTTCATACCCTGCAGGCTCCATCACAGCAACATTACACCTTTGATAGATGTCAGAAAGTGATCGGGTTCCTCTAACAGGTTCATCATCTATGTTATCATCTTCCTCATAAAGCTCAATCTTTTTGTCAGCATCCCAACTCCAGCTATCTGACTCATGGAATTGGACATCTCTGCTGATTATGACTTTGTTGTGGTTTGGCAAGTAGATTCTATAGGCCCTTGAGGATGAGTTGTAGCCTACAAAAATTCCAACATTTGTTTTCTTGTCCAATTTGTCTCTCTTAACCTGATGAATGTAAGAGAAACACAAGCAACCAAAGGCTTTCAGATTAACAGATTCTGGTTTGTAGCCATACCATGCTTCAAATGGGGTTCTCTTATGCAATGCTTTGGTTGGAAGTCTATTGAGCAAATAAACCGCTGTGTTTGCTGCCTCAGCCTAAAATTCCTTCGGCAGCCCTTTGTCATGAAGTAAGCACCTTGCCATCTCCATAATTGTTCTATTTTCTCCCTCCACCACGCCATTTTGTTATGGAGTGTAAGGTGCAGTCAACTGATGGTCGATGCCTGCATCTTGACAAAATTTGTTAAATTTTTCAGAAGTATATTCTCCTCCGTTATCAGATTTGATCACCTGCATCTTGGAACCACTTTGAGTTTTCACAAAAGCTTTAAACTTCCAAAAAATGTCAGCAACTTCAGATTTTAACTTCATGAAATAAATCTAGCAAATTCTTGTGTGATCATCAATGAAAGCAATGTAGTACTTACTGTCGTTCAATGATGGTGTTCTGATGGGCCCTCCTACATCAGTGTGTACTAACTGTAATTTCTGAACAGCCCTCCAAACCTTATTTTGTGGAAAATGGAGCCTTGTTTGTTTCCCGTATTGACAAATTTCACATGCAGGTAACTCCTTCTTCAATTGAGTCAAGCCTTTTGCAAGATTATTTTTCTTCATAAAAAGTATAGCGGCATGGTGAAAATGCCCCAACCTTTTATGCCAAAGCAAAGTATTGCTTTCTTCTTTGTGTACAGTAACCTGCTCTTCTTGCATCAAGTCTAAGGCAAAGCTTTTGGCTTTCATATGGACTTTGAACACGTCTTTATTTTCTGCATTTTTTGTTATGCAGTTTTTGTCTTCAAACAACACCTTATATCCTTTTTCCAAAAGCTGAGCAACACTTAAAAGGTTCTAAATAATTTCAGGCACATATAAGACATCAGAAATAAATTTCAAACTTATGTAACCTTCAATTGCCACTGTTCATTTGCCTTTCACAGCGATATATGCCCCATTTCCAATTCTGACAGCAGTCTGATGAAGCTCCTTGAAGAGTTCACGATCATAAGACATATGGTTTGTACAACCGCTATCTATAAGCCAGCTTTCGGTTGAGCTGCTAGTGGTGAAGTAGGATGCCACAAATATTTGCTCGCCATCTTATGGATTTTGAGCAGCTTCTCCTTCTTGTTGTGGAGACCTGTATATTTTCTCCATAAGTCCTAACTATCCACACTTACTGCATTCCACATTTGGCCTCCACCAACACCTTTTTTGTGGGTGATTGGTCTTTTTACAGTGAAGACAACATGGAAAAACTTGAGTGTTGTTGCCTTTTTAGCTATCATCTGTGGAACCTTTAATCTGCTTGTTTTTATTCTGCATCTTTTTCTTATTTTTGCCACCATTGAAGCTCTGTGATTTGGCTTGAAGAGCACCCTCTACAGTTCCTCCTTGTCTTATGCGTCTCCTTTGTTCCTGCGCCTGCAAAGCATTCAACAATTCTGCCAAGGTGATGGTTGACGGGTCTTTTATGTTTTCCAAAGATGAAATTATAGTCTTAAATCTCTCAGGAATTGTGACGAGGAGCTTTTGCACAATCCTAGAATCAGAGAAATCAGTGCCAAGGAGTCTTACGTTGTTGACAATGCCAAGCAGTCTATTGGAGTATTCCTTGATCGTCTCTGATTCCTTCATCTTTTCCAACTCAAATTCTCTGCATAAATTTACTGCTTTCATACCTCTGACCCTTTCATCTCCTTCATACTTTTGCTTTAAGAAATCCTAGATCTCTTTGGCAGTTCTCATGGTCATTATTCTATTAAAAATAGAAGTTGAGACTGCTGCAAACAAGCTAGCTTTGGCTTTGGATTTTTGCAGCTTCTAATTCTTGTGATTTTTTATCTGAGCCATAGTTGGATCGTTTGGTAAGGGAGAAATCTCATGTTCCTGTTCTACAGCTTCCCACACATCAATAGTGTTAAAAAATAGTCCGCACGTCCTGGTTTCCAGCCAATATACCTTTGAAAATTTTAGTCTTTTAAGCAACCCTAAGCAACACAAAGGCTCAGAGAAAATAATAGCTCTAGATCCCAGAACTACTATTCTGATTGAATGGAGGGAGAAGAGAAATACAATCGAAGGGAGAGATCTGGTCTCTATGCTTCAAAGGAATGTATAAGGTTTTATGGCAGATCTGATATAGATCAGTCTGCGAAATATGCTTTAAAAAGAAAATACAGAAATTTAAACATACATTGAACTTTAAATTTATTACAGGCTTTACATAAATACAACTGGAAGCTTACATGTGATCTTTGCTTTTATCCAAATGCTTTAAAAGAAAATAAAATGTTACAGAAAAGTTCACGGATCTGAAAACAGGAAAATTTCCTTGATGTTTTCTGATTTCGAACTTGAGAGAATTTGAGGAGAAGAGAATTGGATAATTTCCGGATGATGCTCAAATGAGACCTGAGCCTTCTTTAAATAGGCTGAGTGACGTTGTGGAGTCACATGGGAGCCTTTGAGATTGTGGAGAGAGGGCCCCAATGTCGGGCAACTTTTTGACTTTTGCTTTAGATGGAAGGAACAGTAATCTGCTTTTACTTTTCCTTTTACTGTGCTTTTGCCTTGTCGCTTTATGCTATTACAATGCTTTTACATATTTCGTGAAAGGAATAGTGGAAATACAACAAAATAAAGAAAATTACAAGGAAACAAATTGATAACATCAAAGAAAAGTACAATAATTACAAAGAGATAAAATTACATTGATTTCTTTAGAGATATGGGGGGAAATATTCCGAAGCAGTCATCTTCATTATTGTCCCCGAGAGATATGAACGGCTCGTCACTATCGTGATCGGATGAGCTAGCAACAGATGGCTCAGACCGAGATGCAAGGAGCTGCTCCATGACTTTAAAATATTCTTCTTCTGTTTTGGCACTGGCTAAAAGAGATTGAGCTTTGGATTTCTGGGAAAGAAAGGTTCCCTGTTCTCTAACATCTTTAATATTGGGGGTCAGGTGATGTTTTGAAGATAGCCATTTCTGGACTATGTCTTCGGTCAACTTTGATTGTTCATCAAATTTAGACCACCATTTGACTTTGAAGGTTCTTTGGAGGATGAGTTGGGATTCTTGGGTATGATAACGGAGGTTCCACATCCATACCCATGGAAGAAAGAAATTTGTACAGAAACAGAGAAAATGAGGAAAACGTTTCTCAGATTCTGTAGGGGCATAATGGGCTTTGAAAAGATTTAAACATTGAATGGCATTGGGAGTAAGAATTTCTGGGTTTGGCCCAAAATGGTTCCACCACTGTTGAAACCAGTTTGGAAGGCTTTGGACGGTTATTTTTGAATTGAAGAAAAATAACCATGAATGAGATTTTTTTGGGGTTTTGTATGAAGAAAGTGTTAAACCAGGCCTGTTGGTAGTCCCAATAGGAGAAGGACAGGCAGTGGTTTAAACGATTTTGAAAATTTAGAGGGAAGGCTTTAGGTTTGTGGAGTAGATCACCCCACTGCTTTAGGCTCAAAACTTTCAAAATGGTTGTCGTAGAATAGGCGGGCTCAGAATGAGCTTCACTAAGATAAAAATGCTTGAATTTCACAGATTCTGTGAATTCCAAGATGCTTTGATAATAAGGCTGGGGTTTTGTTAAATCCCATGGTTTGAAAAACCAGCCTTTGGGAAAAATCTTTAAAATTGCTTGAAATGGATCACCATGGTAAAACCCATCTTCTATAGATAAAATGTTTTGAAAATAGGTTTTATCAAACCATTCCGAGGTTTTCTTTGGATGCTTTGTTTGTGAAAGAACAATCTGGGATGATGAACTTTCACCATAAAGAACTACATTTTGAGAAGAAGTTTTGGAAATTTCTTTAGAAATAGATCTTTCTTCTTTAGGAGAAATTTGACTTTGAGAAACACTTACACCCATATGCTACCTAGGCAAGATTAGGTATCCAATACCTAATAAAAAAGATTTGCTTCAAAAACTTCACTCTGCATTCATATTTTCAAAATTTGATATGAAGTCTGGTTTTTGGCAAATTCAAATTCATCCTAAAGACCATTTGGTCAATACGAATGGACGGTAATGCCCTTTGGTTTAAAGAATGCACCTTCAGAATTTCAAATAATTATGAATGATAATAGACCAAGTGCATTAAATCAATCTCGTTTTAATGCATCTTCTGTCTATGAGTGGAATATAGATGGAATGTCTGAGTATAATATTCTAGGATTGTTGCAGCAGATGACCATAGCAGCTAATGCCTATAAAACCCAATCGGGAACTTCTAACAAAGCCACTGCAGAAATTCTCATTGCTGGGTTTACGGGTCAACTCAAAGGTTGGTGGGATCATCTTCTTACCAATCAGCAACAATTAGAAATTTTAAATTTAATTCAAAAGGACGAGGATGGTACACCTGTCCTTGATGAGTATAATAGCCCAATTCAGGATGCAGTCGCTACCCTGATTATAACCAAATCCATTCATTTCATAAGTGATCCTTCTCACCTTAGAGACAAAAACTCTGAGTTACTACATAATTTAAGATGTAGGAAACTTAGTGAATTTCAAAGCTATAAAACCTCTTTCTTTACTAGACTCTTCCTAAGAGATGATGCAAATCACATCACTTGGAAAGAGAAATTCCTTGCCGGTTTACCTACCCTCTTAGGAGAAAAGGTTAAAAATTCCATTAAATCTCTTTATGACAATCGCATTCCTTATGATGAACTCACCTATGGTGAGCTGGTCAGCTTTGTTAATAAAGAAGGTTTAAAGATTTGTCAAGACTTGAAATTACAGAAGCGTCTAAAGTGGGAGCTTAAGAGATCTAAGCAAGAACTAGGCAGTTTCTGTAAACAATTCAATTATGATCCATTTAAAGTCTCCACTTCCAAAGATTGTAATGGTAAGTGCTCTTCGAGACCTTACAAAAAACATTACAAGTCCAGAAGCCATAAAAAGCCCAAACCTGATTTTAGAGAACATTTTTATAAGAAACCTTCGAGGCCTTATAAAAAGCCCAAATTCTCTAAAAGAAAAGATCATAAAGCCAAACCAAAAACTCCTTTCAATTTCAAAGAAGCCACATGCTATAAATGTGGGCAGAAAGGTCATACTGCAAGATTTTGCAGATTAAACAAAAAATTTCATGAGCATGATCTCGATGAAGAAATCCTTTCTAAAATCTCTTCTCTGCTCATTAAGTCTTCTGACTCAGATTCAGATTTCTCCTTAACTGGGGATAGTGATCCTTTACAAGTTGACGAGTTAAATGATTTTGACTCTGATACTTCTTTTTCAAGCAAAAGTGATTCTGATACAGAATCATATTTTAAAAAGATCAATGTTTTGACTAAAGAACAAGAAATTTTTCTTGAACTTGTTAAACATATTTCTGATCCTACCCTTCAAAGAGAGTATCTTGATAAATTACTAAAGACTCTGGATAAACCAGAAACTTCTAAAGCTGCAATCATTAAAAAGAACACTTATGATCTCACAGAAATCTTGGATAAAAAGAAGATAAAGAAATCAACTCCGAATATCCAAGACCTTCAAAAAGAGATTAAAGAAATCAAACTTGAAATTAAAGAATTAAAAGAAAAACAGAAAAATGACTCAGAAACTATCCAGCTTTTGTTACAAAAACAATTACAAGATAATTCTGATAAAGAATCAAACTCTGATGGTGAAAATGATCAACAACTTGAAAACATTGAATCAATACCCAATGATTTTCTCTTTGTTTTAAAACAAATCACCACCAGAAAATATTTAATCAAAATTACTTTGGTCTTTTCTAAAGATTTTGAAATTGACACCATTGCCTTATTCGACACTGGTGCTGATTTAAATTGCATTAAAGAGGATATTGTTCCAAAGAAATTTCATGAAAAGACAAATGAAAGGCTTTCTGCCACCAATAATTCAAAATTAAAGATCAAATCCAAAGTTGATGCATCTGTGCATAACGATGATTTTGAATTTAAAACCTCTTTCCTTTTGACAAATGATATACATCATGTTGTTATTTTAGGAACCCCTTTTATAAATCTTATTACCCCCTATACTGTAAATTATGACAGTATCTCTTTTAAAGCATTTGGATCAAAGCAAAGATCACATGTAGGCTTCCAGTTGTATTTTTTTAAAGCATGTAATAAATTTAAAGTTCAATGTATGTTTAAATTTCTGTATTTTTTTTTAAAGCATATTTCGCAGACTGATCTATATCAGATCTGCCATAAAACCTTATACATTCCTTCGAAGCATAGAGACCAGATCTCTCCCTTCGATTGTATTTCTCTTCTCCTTCCATTCAATCAGAATAGTAGTTCTGGGATCCAGAGCTATTATTTTCTCTGAGCCTTTGTGTTGATTAGGGTTGCTTAAAAGACTAAAATTTTCAAAGGTATATTGGCTGGAAACCAGGACGTGCGGACTATTGATATGTTATAAGTCAGATCTGGGTCCAAAGGTACATTTATTTCTGCATCGATCTAGTATAACAACGCCTCGTACCAATCTAAAATTGTTTAATTAAAATCTTTAATAATTGGACAACTTTGAACACTCACATATATATATATATATATGTATGTATATATATATATATCAGAGCCAGATTTCCCAAAAGGAAATCAACATTAGTATGCTCCATGGTTGCCGGTTGTTATATCGGCACCTCCACATCAGAAAATTGTTGGAATCCAGTTCTAGCCAAGGTTAATTTTCCATTAGCCCAAACACTATCGACAGAGGGGAGTTGCCCAACATTATAGGCCAGGGGAGCCACTGAGATCAAGGTTGGAACCTCTTAGGATTTGCCAAAGCCATGGAAAACCAAGCCAGTACTAGACAAACCAACAATCAGCCTTCTGAAGTAGGAACCTCAAACACCACAACCATCAGATTACCTACTGATGGCTCTTCTTCTGCCAATTTCTTTTTTGAAACCCAAGAAGAAGACCATAGATCCCGAGAAGAGCAAACACTCAGACTTGATCCTTTAGACCCATATAGGTACTACCGAATAAGCCCTACCATAAATTCCCTTAGAGCCATAATAGCCATTAGTAAACCAAAACTGAAATCCATCATATCCTCTCAGGAGCTAAACAGATACAAAGCCGAGGGATACAAGGGATTACACCTAGGAGCCATCCAGATAGGATTACAGCCACTGTTCCTAGCTGGAAAGAATGATACTTGCTTCGTAGCCATCCTTGACACAAGGTGGCAAACTTTTGAGAAGGCCTTGATTACTACTGTTGAAGCAGGGCTTAATCAAGGACACATAGTGCTCCAGGTAGAACCCAACTTCACCCTAGACCTTTATAAGCCATCCCTATCAGACTCCATAAAAATTCTGATCCAGAAGCATGGATTAGTTATGAAGCCTGATGAATCAGCCTTAGCCATACACCATACTATGACCTACAAAGTCCAAACCCACATGTTCTCCATGAGTAATACAGGAAGGCCGATAACCAGATTTATTGCTGGTGAAGGCAGGATAATCCAGCCGAGGATATTCAGACAGGAACAACTCGTTTTTCCCCCACAGTGGATCAACGAGTATGAAAAGAACAGCAGGCCTCAGTAGATCCACGAAGCCCCGAAGGTGAGCAGGATGCAAGGAGGAAGGGTCTCCGTCTCTTTTCCTACAGAGACAGTCCCACTCTACCCCTGCGAGAGATGCCAGGTGGAAGGAAGACCTCCTTTGTCATGTACACACATGGTAATGAGGACCAGGTCAGTCAGACACGGAGGAACTATCGCCATGATCAATACTCCCGACCTTGACAATGAATTTGTTAAGGATATCCCAGGAGGAGTATTTGCGGTAAAATGGATAGTCCAGAAAACAAGTCCATCAGAATTCGGACCTATTGAGAAGGCTATCAACTGGACTAACGTAAACGCGATAGAGCAGAACCAAGCCCTTGATGAGATACTGATCAATCAGCAGCAGATTATCTCTGACATCGAGGAACTAAAGAAGGAAGTCAAAAAGGCGAGAAAGAAGCATAAGATGACTTCCAGGCAGATATCCCATCAACAAAATGAACCAAGGCCGATCCACATGATAGTCATGACGGGAGTTGCTGATGATGATATGAGAGAAAAAACCAGGCAGTGCTTTGAAAGGAAGAAGGTGTCTAGGCACTGGAAGAGCAAGCCTAGCAAGCCATGGTACATCTGGGAAGAAGGTGCTTCTGGAAATAACCAGAAGGCATTCTGGAGAAGCTATCAAGCTCCACCCTAGTACCCGTGGCCCACAGAACCAACTGGATGGGAACCAGAGGAGAGTTTCGACTCAGCCTCAAATATTTCAACAGACTCTGGATCTCCTAATCCTATTCACATGCAGCAGCAAAGACCAGGACAAGGAGCCTTTGGTGCCAATCCATTCTATATGGATACCAGGCAGAGATTTACGGCGCCAACAATGGAGCAGGGTCAGACGTCAGACCCTAATAGACAGGTACCTCCACCAACACAGTCAGCCCATTCTGGAGTAGAATCAAATCCAGACGCACCACCACCACCACCAAACCCAACTCAGACAGAAAGAGCAGGAAACCCGGAACAGGAAGAAGAGGAATGGGAAGTTGGAGTTCGATTTCCTCACTCCACTACCGGAAAGATGTTCTGGAATATAGACGGGATGAAGCCAAAAGAAAGATTGGCTTATCTCGAAAAAATGGTGTCGTGGTACGAAGGAGAATGTCAAAGAGCCCCCCAACTGACAAAGGAAGCAGCCATACTCAGGCTGGTGGCTGGATTCACGGGGCCCCTAAGGAGATGGTGGGGAGTCAAGCTTTCACGAGAGAAAAGGCCGTACATCCAAACCAGACCAGATCCATGTGCGAGTCTTATGAACAACCTAATGACGGACTTCATAGGACAGTTCTCTAGAGAAGAGGAGATTGCGGAGAAGCAGTTCCTACAGAACAAGTGCTGTGATGTCAGGCAGCTTGAGGAATACTATCTCGAACAAGAGAGATTGTATTTCATCTTCCACAAGCCAACTGATACTATGCACAGAACATTTGTGCTAAACATGCCAGGATCTGTTGCTAAGATGATGGAGGCAAGATTCAAAGCAGAATGAATCAACAACCTTGCCCAGTACAGCATTGGTCAGCTGTACCAAATAGCAACAGAAATGATACAGGGACACTGCAGGTCACAAGACCTGAGAAAGCACATGAAACAGATAGAAAAGACATCGTTGCAGAAATTCTGTGATGACAAACCCAATAAGTTTGGATTCAGCATGGAGAAAGCGTGCGATTGCAAGAATATGAGGAAGGACAAGCGGGAAAAAAAGTACAGAAAGCCTTGGAAGCCCTACAAAGGCAAGAAGTACCGCTTTGTCAAGAAAAGGAAGGGAAAGAAAGAATCTGGCAGATGTTTTATATGTGGCAAGAAAGGCCACTATGCCAGACAGTGCAAATCTAGAAAGCGCATTCCGGCCAAACTTCTTCAGATGGTCCAGAATGATGATTTTGACGATGAAGAATACAGCTGGACAGATGACCCGGCCAATGCGATATTTTCCCTTGATTTTGCTGGAGAGGAAGAAAGCACTAGCGAGGATGACAGTGATGTAAGCTCAACAGATGATGACGAGCAGAATGTGCTGATGGTCACTGAGCCTTATCAGATCAATTCGGCCTTAGAACCGAATGGAGGATTCAGACCCCATATCAAGATAGTCATCAATCTACCAGAAGGAAAGAAGGTCGCGCTTACAGTACTAATTGACACGGGAGCTGGTAGTTCAGTAATTCACCAGCAATGCATACCAAAGAGGTATTGCAACCCTACAAAGGTGACTTTCAATGGAGTCAGCGGCCCAGACTTCCATTACAGAAGGTATATGACGGAGTTTGTCGAAGCTCCTCAAAAACAAATACTGATTCACCTAAATAAAATTGTAGAAATGGTGAGACCAGGTCGAATCCCTAGAGAACTATGTATTTAATCTCTCAAAGTTTAAAACAAAAATTAATTTCTCAAAATACCAAAACCGGTTCACAAACCTAGTCGCTTGTCTTCCGCAAATTATCTGGAAAAATCCGGCTAACCGGATAAGCGGAACCGGCAGACCGTTTGGTGATCGGAAATTTCTGGGAAATAACCGGCTAACCGGTAAAGCTAACCGGTAGACCGTTTGTGGCTTGTGTCGGTTCTGGAAAGAAACGGATGACCGGATGATGGAAAACCGGAAGACCGGTTACGCGTTGTGAGCTTTCTGGGAACAATCGGACAACCGGTTGCTGAGATCCGGAAGACCGAATGCGTGCTGTGATGATTCTGGATGCGATCCGGTCAGCCGGTTTGGTGAAATCCGGTAGACCGGTTGTGACTAGATGCAATTCTGGAGCTGATTCGGCTACCCGGATGTGAGAAACCGGTAAGCCGAATTTGCGTTCTTCTTGGTTCTGGTTCTATCCGGTCAGCCGGTTTGGTGAAACCGGAAATCCGAATGTTTGAATTTAATGGTTTTTGAGAATTTGACGAAAATAAAATAAAATAAAATTAAATAAAACAAGATGTAAAATTAAATAAGGAAAAATCAATCTTACCAAGCTTCCAATCCAAGGGTATCAATTCCATCCAATTGCAATTTTGATCATAGGCCAAAAAATATAAATTACTCAATCCAAGAACTTAGTCTACTTAATCGGAAAAGCCGTAGAAAGTAATTATTCTCCTAATATATTAGACTCAAACAATCGCCTAAATCCAAACTTATCACCAATTTAACTGGGCATCATCGTTCCATATCAAATTTAGTGATAGCATTAAGAAAAGTGAGAATGACTAAAACAAGATCAATTAATTCAGATTACTCCAATTTAATCAATTTGTATTTTTATTTCCCTAGAGCCTATCATGCAAGCTATGTAATTGTGGCCACCAATATACACACACATAAGCCAACTCTTTGCTACTCAATTCAGTCATTCATGACAATTACGGATCACAAACTCATGACTAGCGATAGAAAAATAAATATTGAATTAAGGCGTCAACTCAATCAATATAAATAATTCATAGAAATAAGAACAAGAAAATAAAAATTACTTGGATTGAAGAAATTCTTGTTAAGTTCAAAGCCTCACAAAACTACAATCGGAATTTGATTACCCTTGGATCAGAATTAAAACCTTAGCCACTCATGGTGGCTAAACAAAACAAAAGAATTGAGAAGAAAATAATTGCAGCAGTTGACTTCCTCCTTGCTCACGTCCAGCTCCTTTCTCACGCCCAACTTTCCTCTTTTTATATTGCTTTTGTTTCCTTTTTGGCTAGCTCTCCTTTTTCCTCTTGGCTTCTTCTTTTCTTTGTGCTAGGAGACCAAATCCTTCTCCAATTCTGATTGCTAGGACCGAATCCTTCCAGCCAATGGTCGGCCCACGTTTGCAAAGCCCAAATAAAGCTCTTATTATCCACTTTTTACCATAATCTCCATGATTCATCTCCTAAATCAATTCAAATATAATTTCCACGAATTAGCACAAGATCAATCAAAATACGAGGGAATTAAATAAAATATAATATGACTATTTATGACCTATCAGTATACAAAACCCGTTGAGGTGCAACCATTCGGCATGAGGCATTCATTCTATATGCATGACATCAACACTGAAGATGTTATGTTGGGAACTGACTTTCTAAGCCTTGTTGCCCCATTTGCATTCTTTCTTGAAGGCTTTACTTACATTATCAGAAGCACTGCTGATAGCAAGCCAAGATCGTTTCAGGTACCCTGGGTAGAGAAACAATCCTTTTTTGGAGAGGGTGATAATGTACAAAACCCAATTCACTACTTTGAGACCCAGATACAGGAACTCCAAGAATGTTGTGCTGACGTGCCAAATAAGTTTTGGGCTCGTGAACAGCACTTCGTTGCACTACCATATAAGGAACGATGGGAGATGCCACACCAGACAGCATCACACCCAGGCATGCCCCATGATGAAGAGCTATGCAAGACAGAGATCCAGGCCCTATTGGATCTAAAGCTCATTAGGCCTTCCAAGTCACATATGGCCAGCCCAGCGTTTTATGTCAACAAGCACTCAAAGCAAGTACGTGGAAAGAAGAGACTGGTAATAGACTACAAAAAGCTCAACGACTGCTTACAAGACATCAGGTACCCTATCCCACGACGGACCCACCTCTTGAAAAGAATAGCCAGAGCAAAAGTGTTCTCAAAGTTCGATATAAAGTCTGGCTTCTGGCAGATTGGGGTAAAGGAGGAGGACAGACACAAGACAGCTTTTTTGGTCCCACACGGGCACTACGAATGGAACGTGATGCCTTTCGGCTTAAAGAATGCCCCATCAGAATTCCAGAACAGAATGGATGAGGTGTACAGATCAATCTCGAAATTCTGCCTAATCTACATAGACGATGCCCTTATATTCAGCAATAACCATGAAGATCATGCTGAGCATCTGTCTAAGTTCAAGGCCCTGACATACCAACATGGCTTAGCTCTGTCTGAGTCAAAAATGAAGATTGGCTTTGAGGAGGTAGACTTTTTGGGACTCCATATCAAACAGGGATACATTGTTCCTCAGCCACACATTGCTAAGAAAATATCCAAGTTCCCTGACCAGCTGTTAAGCAGAAAGCAAATTCAGCAGTTCTTAGGAATCATTAACTATGCTGCTGATTATATTCAGGATCTGACTAAGATGACTAGTCAGATTTCCAGACACTTAAAGAAGAAAGCCCCACAATGGTCAGATGAAGCCACCAAGGCAGTGGCCGACCTAAAGCTAAAGTGCAAGTCACTTCCGCCTTTAAAGATTCCAAGTGATGGACAACTCATCCTACAGACGGACGCAAGTGACAATTATTGGGGAGCACTATTGATAGAAGAATCCGAAGGAAACAGGAGAGTCTGTGGCTATAAATCGGGACAGTTCAGTGATTCTCAAAGCCACTACCCTTCATCTAAGAAAGAGGTCCTTGCAGTGGTTAAAGGAATTAGAAAATTCCAGTTCTTTCTTTCTCTCACCCCCTTTGTGATAGAAACAGACTACAAGTACCTCCAGAGGTTGCTCAGAAGAAGAGAAGGAGAGATCCCAGATCCACAGCTCGTAAGGTGGTCAGAATCCCTCTCGCGATTCAAGTACAAAGTCAGACACATAAAAGGAGAATCCAACACTGTTGCTGACTTCCTTTCCAGACCTATCAACATGGTGGTAAAACGTGCCTTGCCCAGAAGTTTAGAAGCAGAGTCATCAAAAGCAGCAGAGGAACGTTCTCGTGCTGCAAGAGCCTATTTCCTTCAGGATATTACTACATTCATAAATTGGCTGCCACCAGACGTCCAGAAGCTGGTATTTGAAAAGGTTGCCAGCCATAAGGATATTCTGAATGATGATGCCATGACATGGAGACTATGGAAGCTCATGGCCCAGCAAGAATTTAGGCCAGCATGTTACAAGTTGACCCAAAGACCGTTCGAACCTCACTCGGACCAAGACCAGATGCACGAAACTGTGTTCAAGGTTGGATGTACGTTCCACTATACTATTGACGAACATACCAACTGGGGACATTATGTCATTTGTGACATCACCCCACAGGCTTATTACATATTCTGGTATTGGTTGAACCTGTACCCGGTCGCCCTTTTATTCGAGCCAGTCCTAATCCACACCAGCAGGAGATATGCAAAAAGAAGGTGGTTCGATAGGATGTTCGCCCCGATCTTTGAAGATATCCTAAACCTCACTCTTATTGGGGGTCATCAAATTTCCAGAACGACTATTGTCATAGTCAAGCTCAAGGATATCTGGGGGAGATTCGAGAAACCCTTAGTCAGGGTTGTAGACCACAATCACACAGAGGTGGACGTGGAAGCAATGTGGTCAGGCTGTCTTGCTACCAGGATAGCCCTAGCAGACGAATATGGGACGCAGCCCATGTATAATACACACAGTCCTCTTTCTCCATTAGTCCAGACTACTCCAGACCTGTTCTACAGAGAATCGGTCAGGAATCTCAGACTACACCATGAGGAGGGAGAAGCAATAGAGGTCCAAGATATATACAACGACTATCTCACCAGGCGTGGACGAGAGAATGAGATACCTCAGGTAGAGAGGTGGCGTAATGACCTAGAGGATGCAGTCAACTGGATGGATGATCAAGACTGGCCCGAACCAGAAGATCAACAAGATAAGGACACATGAGAATGTCATCCGATGCAGAGGCCTCAGAACGAAAGTACCCCAACCAGTGGAACTCGGATCAGAATGGAAGCAAAGTGGACCCAGCGGTAGCGGTGGCGATAAAGTAAGATAGGATCGATGTCACGATCCATGAGTTGTAAAGTAGATTCCTTAGAGATAAGGATGATGCTTTAGTGTGCTGTAAATTAAAGTACATATGTGTAAAGCAGATTCCTTAGAGATAAGGATAATGCTCTAGTGTGCTGTAAAGTATGATAGAGCAATGAGTGTGTTCCCTACACAGTGTTAAACAGTGGATCCCTCTTTACTATAAAAGGGAGCCTCTGGTTAAGTGTAGAGACATCGAGTCATAGAGTGAGTAAACTGAGTTGAGCTCAGAAGTCTTAGCAATCGTCTTTTGAGAAGTGTCTTGTTTGTAATCGTCAGTGTTTCAATAAAAGAATCCTTCAGTGCAAAAGATCCAAAATTGGTATCAGAGCTAGTTTTCCCAAAAGGAAATCAACATTAGTATGCTCTGTGGTTGCCGGTTGTTATATCGGATCCTCCACATCAGAAAATTGAAACACTTTTATTGAAACAGTGTACTGAATAGGCTGATAATGATTCCTTTATCTAAGGATTCTTAGAGGTAATGTTTGGGCATATGCCCAATTTAGATGATAAAACAGTACACATAAAATGTGTACTGTTGTGGTGTTTGTGATAAAGCATCACAAACAGTACACGTAAAATGATAAAACAGTACATGTTTTATATCAGATAAGAATCCTTTATCGCCACTTATCAACAGTACACGTAAAATGTTCATTTATCTAAGAATCCTTCAGTGCACAAGGTTATATATATATATATATATATATATATATAACCTTGGAATTGGATACCTTGCTTTTTGAGCTAAAACTCAAGTCTTTGTGGTTACCGGGAAAAAAAATTGAAAATAAATGAACCCAAATCAGCAATCCACTATATTGAAGAACCCAGAAACAGATTTGTAAATTTCAAAAGATCATAACCTCAATCAAACCCTCAGTTCTTTTGGCCGTAGGGGCGTACCTTAGAGTGAAGACAGCTGACATATAACAAGCACTTTAGAATTTAAACTGCTAGTAGACTACCAGTTGCTTGTGACGTTATTTTATTTTATAATTTTCAACAGTTAAGATGCTTTATCTTTTTAATTTTATTTATTTTTATATTCATTTTGGGCCACTAAGTAAGCTGCATTATCCGAAACTTCCTGAAAATAGAACAGTGCCTGTCTTTTATTATATTATTTATTTTGTCAGGTAAATTTTGGTCCACCCTATTTATTAGAGCAAAATTTGTGTGTGGGCCTGCTCATTAGGCACCCATCATTTCTCTGAGGTAAGTTTATTTATTTTAGATAATTATCAGTCATATACTCTTAAATAACACACGTATCAAACACGCTATAATACTTTTAAAGTATATCACTTCTATATCCTAAGTTGACAAAATATTTCTATCGTCTACCAAATCGTTTATTGTCGTTAAGAACTTAACGAAATTTGAGCAAAATGACTATTTTACTCTTTAAACTCAAATTAACTTTAAAAAAGAAATTTATCTCAAAAGTAAAGTAAAGCAAAGCAAAATGTAATTGTTGGAGCCAATAACAGTTACATTTTTGCCTATATAATCACCTAAAACACAACCACAAAAATAGCTTGCAACAAGAAATAAGCCACCATACACCTGATGATAATCTCTTTAAATTCAACCAATTTGCTACTTTTTTCCAACTAAAAACCAGAAGCACATTAACAATTCATTGATCCATCACATACCAAGCAATTCATATGAAAATGACCTCTAGTGAAGCATCAAGTTCTGCTTGCAGTGGACATACCAGATATGATAAAGTAAAATACCAGCCAAAATACTGCAAGTGTGGTGTGCAAGTAGCGGCTATGGTATCAACTGCATTACAAAACCCTAATGCAATGTTTTGGTCATGCAGGTGGAAGCATTATGGAGTGAGGCATTATGGATTTTAGGACTGGTTCACTGTTGAATCTCTCATATATCCTGAGCAAAACTTGAAGCCGAATGATGATTTGGTTAAGATAAAGAAAAGGCTAAAAAGCATATAAGGAAAGCTTAAATATATCCTAATTGTGCTAGTGTGTGTCTTTGTAGCTGTCTTTATGAGAAAGTAATGCAACACACAAAGTTTGTATTCAAGAAATGTGCTACAGTCATAATCATCAACTAAAACAGCATTAATCTAATCATAACGTATCCAAAATATGTAGATAGCAACATATCTCATTTAAATACATGTTCCAAAAACCATTTCGATAACTTAGCTGATGTAAGAGCATAATTAAGTTCAGTTCAAATTACATAACTA
Source organism: Citropsis articulata (assembly GCA_030449925.1). Classification (NCBI taxonomy): domain Eukaryota; kingdom Viridiplantae; phylum Streptophyta; class Magnoliopsida; order Sapindales; family Rutaceae; genus Citropsis; species Citropsis articulata. Next base: position 1,464,459 of record JASUUH010000101.1, on the reverse strand, counting down.
GCATAATAGTTTAGGAAATTGAAGTTGATAGATTGTTTCCAACAAAATATTGCAAAATGAGCATCAAACTCATTACAAAGCACCTATGACAGTGGACACTTGTGATAGATTTTGTGATTGGCTGACTTAGGATAGGATAGGTTGACATCTAAAGTCTTTCCTATATTATAGAAAAAAAAATAAATTAAGCTCCTTATATGCAATTATGAAATATGAACAAAAAGAAAAGAAATTCAACCTCTTTTTTTACTTGTTCCAGCAACTCCAACAGCATTTACATTTTTTCTTTTCTTCAATCCAGTGCTGGAGCTTTTCCTTCGATCACTTGGTACATGGTCTCTCCTCGCTGTATTTCTCGTTCCGGTTGCCTTTGATAGCTGGCTTAAACGATCTGTTGGTTGGCCTAAAGAATTTCCAATTGACACCTGAAAAAACGTAACTTTTGTGTTAGATAACAATATAAACAATAAACATAAATGAATAAAACTGATGAACTAAATAGATACCTGAGAATTATTAATTATTGCTTTGGTTGCCCTTGCAACCGATGGTCTTAATGGACAAGATCTTACATTATGGTTCGAACCACCACAAACTAAGTAATTGACAAAGAATCTCCTGCTGTGTTTTTAAGGTTCAGTAGCTGCTCTTTTCCTACATTTCTTTGGCCTAACAATTTTTTTCCGCACAATTAGGGATCAATTAGGAGTCGATCACCACGCTCCCATGTCCCTTTATCGGGAATTGGACTAAACATAACTGAATATGTATTAATGTAGGCCTGCTTGGTAAAGCAAATGGAATATAATCCTCAATTTCATGCCTTGCATAGCATATGGTAGCCATAGCATGAGAGCAAGTAAGCCGGCAATTTCCTAATACCCACAATCACACGTCTTGTCCGCTAATTTCACTATAAACATCCTACTTGGATAATAAAATTTATCCATGACTTGAAAATTCAAGTCTCCTTAGGATTGCACAATCATTTTCTCTCCTTTCTTATAAGTTTGATCTAACACTTTGTAAATCCTAGGAGCAATAGTTTTTTGCCAAGTATTTCCCTCATTTCTTCTCTTTCTAAATCTTTTAATAAGTCTGCATATAATTTCCTCAAGCATTGACAAAGTTGGCTTGTCTCTATCTCTATGAGGCAGAATTCAGCTATTGAAGTACTCGGAGGTGTTGTTGTCAATCTTTTCTACCTTATAGTTTCTATCATATACATGTATAGACCAAGCATATCCCTACAACTCGCTTTCCAACCAATTATATGCTTCTAACTTTTCCTCTTTGATCTGTGTCATTGCCTTCTCATAATCATGCTTGTTACTACTTTTTGCTGCCTTATAAAAAAAAGCCAGCAAGTTGGCACCAACATGTTCTTTCACAAAATTAGCATAAACATGCCTACAACATGCCCTATGATGGGCAGTACACTATGTGCTTGGAATTGCATTCAGCAGCCCCTTTTGCCTATCACTAATAAATGTTACTTGCCTTCCATCATTTAAGTAGCTATACAAATGATCAAGAAACCAGGTCCATGTTTCTGTGTTCTCAATTTTGCATACACACAATGCCAATAGAACAATCCCTTTATTAGCATTTGAAGCAACAACAGGCAACAATACTCCACCAAATTTTTCCTTTAGGTAACACCCATCGATTCCAGTGAACGATCTGCAGCCAATCAGAAAAGCATTTCTTTGTGCATGAAATGCAACCAAAAATCTTTGAAATAAACATTTCTCAAGAACAGTGACTGTATCACATAACACCTTACAAATGGCTCCTAGCTCAGCCCGATGAATAGCTGCAGCGTACTGAAACAGCTTCTTATAGCCTTTTGAATGGTCACAATATACTAGAATCCTTGCTTTTTCTCTAGCCCTATACATTATGAGTTTTTTCATATAATTTTTTTCAATCTGTAACTTTTACAGATTTTTTGGTAAGCTTGCACTCATGCTTCTTGTGACATCCCCGCAGTTAAAAATCATTCCTATCATTCAGTCTTGCACCATTAACAAACCATGGACAGCCATCCTCCTTACAAGTTGCATAATATCTCCTCGGTTCACTATTTTTTATGTTGATGTTAAACCCTTTCCTAATCATAACCTCATGTAATACTTGTCTAAAGTGATTCATATCCCTAAACACATCACCTAATCTCAGTCTACGTATCTCATCAGCATCTAATTAGCCCTATACATTATGAGCTTCTCAGTCTTCAACTTGAATTTTTTTTTTCATATAATTCTTAAGAAGAGATATCTTGACATTTACGTCAATAGCAACGTGTCCCTTTATCATTTCAGCAATCCATGTTGAAGTAACTTTTACAGATTTCTTGGTAAGCTTGCACTCATGCTTCTTATGACATTCCCGCCGCCAAAAACCATTCCTATCATTCAGTCTTACACCATTAACAAACTATGGACAGCCAGCCTCCTTACAAGTTGCATAATATCTCCTCGGTTCACTATATTTTATGTTAATGTTAAACCCTTTCCTAATCACAACCTCATGTAACACTTGTGAAAAGTGATTCACATCCCTAAACACATCACCTAATCTCAGCCTATGTATCTCATCAGCATCTAATTTATACTAATGTTTCTCTAAATATTTTGTAAACTTCACACTGCCAACATTGATGGCATCATTAGAAGAGTTCACTACCATTTAGACTGCCTTAATGTCATCATCTAGTAAATCATTTCCATCTCCATTTCTATCACTCTCGCATTTGTTGTCCTCACCACCCTCACTATCATCACTGTCCTCAACAAACACAATATCATCAATAGGCATAGTAGTTATTGGTTGCACAATAGGTTCCTCACCGTCACTATTAATCCTTTTGTCTGACCAATCTAATAACAAGTCATCTTCATCAATTTCCCCATTATGAATAAATGAAGCAGCTTCATTTCCATAACCCCTTTACATATCATCGAATTCATCTCTGTTACTCCCTCCTTCTTGAATTGTATGGCTAGCTTCTAGTGTGGCTTGATCATTCAATATATCTATAACTTCTGAAGGCAGCTGTAGCCCTAAGTTAAACAGCAATAATTGTATTAACGAAGCATCTGGATATTGAAGGCATATAACATGCACAACTTCAACTTCAAATATAGTAACACCCACTAAATTATAAAATCCAAATAAGCATTTCATCCCAAAACTATAATCTAACATAACTTTGACCTTACTCTTTGGGTTCATAACAATCAATAAGATTTTGCCAGTTATATCCAACCCATGTACAGTAGTTATCTTTAATGCCTCAGCCCTTATTCTACCAACAATTCAATCTACACGATTAATCATACTGACACAATGTCTTTCTCCTTTAAAAGAAATCACTAGCTCCATTTATTGTAATCCCAAAAACAACACAATGTTCTTAAAAATGGAACCCTTAAACTTTTCAAACACAACATACGAAATAAATATCATACAATACTCAATAGTTCGCAAGTTAAAAAAAGCCCCAATTAGTTTTAATGAAATACATGTAACAACAACACCCTAAACTGATATAGTTTACCAGAAAACAGACCCTTAATATGCAAAAACTAGAACCGATATCATTTACCATCTAAATGCACTTCCATAAACCTAAAACATTGATTATATAAGAATATAAATAACCTAAAAAAAACCATTGTTTATTTCCTCGTTTTCTACATTCAAGGGTTTATACCAGAAATTAAATTCTCATAAATTTGGATAATCTCAAATTATTTCTTACATCTATTGACTAAATAAGAGATATATTGCATGAAAAAAAAAATTATATATGAACATACCTAACAACTCGATGCTTTGCTCGCTAGCTTCGATCGAAATCAGCTTACTCTTCTGTTAAGGTCCAAATCAATCTCCACAATTATCACTTAAACTTGTTTGATGGTCAAATATTGACGGTTTTTAGTAAAAAGATGGCAGGCATGCATACAGTCTTGCACCGGTTGTTCATATACATGTAAACTTCTCTCGATGTGAATAAAGAAAGGAGAGAATTGACCACTTCTCTCTTTTTATCTTTGAGTTACAATGAAACAATGTCGTTTCAGTCTAATTTTCTTTTTAAAGATTAAAAAAAAACAACGTAGGTTTTGTAAAGATTGAAATGACAGTGTTTTTGGGGAAAATCCTATTAGAAAACAACGATGTCTTTCTTTACGGCCTCTTTTTTATCAAAAGACAATATTACCCCTATAACGTCAGCATATCTTAATGGCAGTAAACGATTTAGAGGACGGCAGAAGTCTTTTGTCAACTTAGGGTATATGAGTGATATACTTTAAAAGTGTTGTAGCACGGTTGATACGGGTGTCATTTAAAGGTATATGGCTCATAATTTTCTTTAATTTTTCCATTTAATTTTTGGATATCATTATCAAATCCATTAAAGTGTGTTTGGCACATTATATTATATTATATTATGTTGTATTATATTATTTTAATGCTGAAGTATAATATTATGTTATATTACATTAGCACTATATTATAATAATGTTGTACAATATTTGGTACTATACTATATTATATTTATTTTTAGTTATATTATGTTTGGTGTTGTACTGTACTGTATTATTTTTTTATGATTAATTTTTATTACATATTGAAAAAAATAATATTTATTAGTAATTAAAAAAAATAATGACTATAAAATTTTTAAATTTTAAAGATTTAACGTTATTTTTTTAGCGTAAATATTTTTTTTTAAAAAATCATATTTCTTTATAAAGATCGAAGCTTATGACTTCAAATTTTGGGCGGTATAACATTTTTTTTTTTAGTTTTTTCCAGATAGATAACCGGTGAAATAAAGATTGAAGCAAATAATTCAATTAAATAATTTTTAAATAATATCCAAAAAATAAATAAAATCCAATACGTCCAATTGTAGTATTTTAATTTCATAAATTCAAATTCCATGATTGCTTAATCCTTCGAAGCTGGCAACATATGCGTTTGTCACTTTCAGTCTCAAAGAATTCAAAACCTCCATTACTCTCACATACCCAACAGACTAATGCTCACAAAACTAAATGATTTGAGAAAAAACTCACCTAGAAGCTACAAACTCAAATCAATATGTTTATGAAATTCAGCCTGGCAACTTGCACACTGTCAAGAGTCAACCATGCTTCCTGAACCTTAAAAAGCATATAAATATTGTTGCAGCTAAGTAATGCTCAGTTAACATATCAATATTCTTGCAGCTAAGTAATGCTCAGTTAACCAATTTGCCCTCCAATCACCATCTCTTTATCCAATAAAACTAAATAATTAAAATTTTAGAAAGTCATCATCATTTCAACACCAACCTAAACTCAATCCTCAAACACCTAACTTTAAACTCAGCACATGGAACAACAAAATAGAAATGAAAATGAAAAGATTGAATGAACAACGTCAGAGTTTTTTTGTTACCTCGTTAAACCTATCCATATTTGAAGTTGTTTGATATTCTTCCCTGTCAAATTTGGTTTAGATTGAAAGCAACTAAAAAATTCGTAAACAAACAGATTTGAAGTTGTTTGATATTCTTCCCTGTCAAATTTGGTTTACATTGAAAGCAACTAAAAAATTCGTAAACAAACAGATTATTTGAAAAAAAAAAATTTGATTGAAAACTTCACTCAACTACAATAGTACATTAAGAAAAAAGTTCATATGTTTTTATAATTAAAATAAAATCTCAAAATATTTAAATACTAAAATTTTCATGCTTTTTGCCCCAGTTGCGCTGTTTGCTGCATTTTCTTCCATATGATGTTTAAATGTAAAACTATTTTTTTTAATAATTACCAAGCAAAGAATCAGATTGCTTAATTCACTGTACATAACCAATTCTTTCTCTTGCTCCATTTTTTCGAGCAGTTACAAACAAAAATTACCAAAACCCTTCTTCAATGGCCGCCGCCTAATGAAAGATGGCGAAAGAAAGGGCAAGACATACCTGAAAAGGAGCCTGATTATAACATAATGCTAACAGTTTCTAGAAAACAAAAGGATGCTTATGCATCATCAAGCTATAAACTATATTTCTATTTGCATATAAAAAACAGTTTCAGAATAACCCAGCATTTTCAATTTAACCAGTGAGCATGAAATATCCTAAGCCAGATCAAAATTCAAAACCACCATAGAAAATGTGCATGGATAATGTTAAATACTATATTCAATTTGAATGACAAACAAAATACAAACCAAAATTATTAAAATTACATCTTCTATCCTATAATTTTTAATTCTTGTACTTCTTTTTCAGGTATCAGATTTCTTCGGATACAAAACATGGACAAGCAAAAACAAATTTTGTGGTATTTAATAAAGCAACTTCCAAAATATACCATTACCAGACCAAATTCTTTTTTTTTTTTTGTATAAATTTTAAGCTTTTATAGACACAGATCAGAAACAACAAATACAATAAATTTTGAAGGTGAAAAGGAAGAGATAATTGATAAAAGGGAAAATTAAAAAAAAAAAAAAGAAAAAATTTAACTTACTCTATTCTAGCAATAGTCATCTTTTTTTTGTAATAGTCAGCCATGAATATTTATTGGACTTAATAATTCAAACTAACAATTTAGATCTAAACTAATTCAATAGTTTTTTTTTTTTTTGACAATAACTAATTCAATAGTTTAAATCCACCTAATTCAACAATTCAAATCAAACCCTAACCTAAATCAGTTTAAAAATCAAATCAGACCCTAACACAAATCAATTTAAAAATCAAACCATACTAACTTGTTAGCTTGATGATTGTTGAGGTGAAGAGAAGGCACGGTGATGTTGAGCTTCAGTGGTGTTGAGCTTCAGCGGTCAGGTACACCATCTTAAAATGCTGACTTAGTATGCCCGAACCCACCTCTAATTATTAGTGCAAGTGACATTTGGAGAAAATTAAAAGAAAAAAAAAAGTTAAATCTTATTTATTTCATTGTTTGTCAACTTTGTGAAAATGATATGAAACCTCCCAAATTTTCAATTACAAAACTTTTTTTTCTTTGTTTAATTGTCTTAAGGAAAAAATATTGTTTTCAAGTAAGTCGGAATTTAGTATAAGCTATAATGAGATGGTTTAGTGATGGAGATATTGTTGTTTCAATAATAGAAGAACAAAATGATTCGTCAGTTGCCTTTTGTTTGAAGTTACTGCTTTTTGCACTCTCAAGAACCATTTGCAAAGGATCCTTCTCAGATGCTGCTTCTTCTTGCCTTCCCTTCACTACCTTCAGCCTCCAGTTACGAACCTCCTTTTCTGATCTCCACATATAATTGATGGTAAGAGTATTGCAAAAAAATACTCCGTTTTTCATAGGAGGAGTTGCCTTGTCGACTAGTAGAAGGCTCACCTCATGCCTGGAATCTTTAATACTGGACTTTTCTTGGACAAATTCTCTCGAAGAGTTATTAGTTTCAAGAAAATCTGTTCTCCTTTAGAAATGATTGCTTCCAAAACAAGCTCTTGATATAAAATCTCTACAGAAATTTCTCATATACTCGTCTATTTTCACGTCAGTTATTTCATTTTTTTGTCACTATTTTGCTTTTCCATGACTCTTATTAGCTTATTTGTTGGCTCACTAATTAAGTTCATTATTCCTTAAAAGGATTTTAGCTATCAATTTATGTTTTTATTATTGCGCTAAAACAAATAAAAATATTTATAAAGTCATTCTTAGGTGTTGACGTACATCCACGCTTTATAAAGCACAGACGAGATTACCTTTTTACGAAATCTTATTCAAATTAACCTAAAAACATTTGTCCTATTTTACTCTTTCGAAGGCTAAAATAATACATTTTTCCTTTCTCCCCAACCGATCGATTTCGTTCGGGTGGCCAATTTTCTGCCCGTCCCTAACGTTAATGTGCTAGCTTTTGCATTTTGTAAGTGTGGAAATTGGAGTTATTAGCTTTTGCATTCCTTTCTATTTTTCTCCGTTATTATATATGGTCACCAAGTATACGAAGTTTTGATGCAAAAAGATTTTGTAAAATGTTTTGGGAATTAATTGGAATAATTAGCTTGCAAATTTCAAAGTTATGCCATGCAAGTTCAAAAGCGATCGTGCCGAGAGTATGGTTTGTGAAGGAAACAATTGGACCGGGCCCTTGAACGAGTTAAAGGGACCTGTGCAGCCTATGTGTTTAACGAAATAAATAAAACTTACGTATTTTGTAATTTATAGATCATAGTATGAAAACCTCCCTGAACTTGACATGGAAATTCTACTTTTCAGGAGCCCATCATGTTTAGTTGGAGCCGGCTACTTTGCGTGCGTGATACCAAATCACCCAATTTTGTTTTTAACAAATCTGCCGTTGGAAATTATCTAACGGATGAAAGAGAGACACACAGACAAGTCAAAGTAACCTGAGGAACAAGTTGAAAGCCGGTCACCAAAAATTGTGCAAGTAGCCGGTAGGCAATAACAAGTAAATGGTTATAAACAATAATCACATTGTTAAATGCAAGAACCCATGACATGCAAGTCATCGTTACATGCCAATTACCGTTGGAATAAATTTCACAGGCAATGAATAGGATAAGATTGTGAATAAAATAATTTATTCACTGCACGCTGGGTCCATAAGTTTGTTAGGCCGGTTCCTAACCACAACTCAGTTAGTTGAAACGAACTGCAATTATCTTTTGGGGGAGGGGGGAATAGAAGGATAGAAATTAGGGAAAGCGAATAAACAAGGGTTAATTTCATCAGTGCCCCCATTGTTCCCACTCTCGCAAGAACTTCTTCCCATTCACGCCAATTCAAATCATCGAATTTCCTTAACGATCTGCAACAGCGGCTGTATTTTGTGGATTAGAGTGGTCGAAAGAGCATACACAGAACAGACTCCATAGATGGAAACTGCAATGGATCAAGTGATATGGATACTTCTGCTGATGCTTCCTTAACAAAATTCAAGTCCAAAGAATTTTGTGAAATCATCTTCTGCAAATGCTGAAGGAAACAAAGATAATGCAGATTCTTCTTCCAGCAAGTCTCCAGAATATGCTACAGCTGATGATGATTTGAAAGGTATTATGTTTATTAACTAAATGAGAGTAAAATTGGGTTAGTGCATGTATCTTCTCGGTGATATATTTTGCTAGTGGGGATGACAAGTTCTAACATGTTTTTTTTTTTTTTGGAAGACACTTGTACTAACCTTAGACAGTCTATATAACAATTTTTTGTGAAGATAGTAGTTCATTGGAAAGATATTAAAACTTTTTAAATTTCTTTTTATTTAGAATACCAAATTTGTCACATAAAAATGTGGTGATTTAAATAATCTGTGTTCTTAAGTGCTCAATTTTGTTACCCTGTGAGATCCCTATTTTGACATATTTTTCTGTTCTTATTAAATCAGTAATTGATTTTAATACTGCACAAAAGCTTTCAGTCACTTGGGATACGCCACAGGGATCATATCAGAAATGTATTCAAATGTCTGGTAGAAGAAAAATAATTAGAGGTAGTTGTGCTCTGTTATTCAATATGTGTTCGGAATAGGGGTTTCAGACTCGTGCTTATTGGGTTGATACTAACATTGTTGTGTTTGAAGCTGACGTTTTTTTCCCAGTTTTGTTCCCTTTACTATATAATTTCAGGCTCCCACTTAATTGCAGAACTTTTCCTCACAGTCCATCAAGTTTTGGAATCCAAAAAAGAGGTGTAAATCAATAACTATTTGAAGCACATGACGCGTTAATTTCTACATTAACAGATTCTTTTGTGCGAAAATTTTGTTTGGGTGAACTTGATCAATCTGCGAAGATACAAAAATGAAACTTTGTCATATCTATGTCTCTAGTTTTTCGGTCAGCATATGGATACAAGCTCCTTGCCTTTGAGTATTTGTTTAATATATTTCTTCTATCTCTTTTCTTAGGGGTGCGATGTGCATATGCTTATCCTCTGCTTCTAAGATATGAATGGCTTCAATTGGATGTCATAAATGTTTTAGCTTATAATAGAGCAATGGCTTTTATGACTATTAGGTCTTCTCCTTATGTTTCTAGGTAGAGGATAATATGAGAGGAAGAGTTTGAAATTTTAGTTGCAGATTGATAATCTCTTCTTAGGCAAGTTAGACATAATAGTATAGGTACAACATGGAAATGGGAATTTTAGGTGCAGATTGGTGGCTGATATAATCTCAGTGCATTAATTGTTCAAATCGAATTTGGAGAACACGTGTATCTTGAAAATTTTTCAAATTCTAAACTTGTGAAACTCTTATTTAGTAGTCTGACCGGCATCTTTAGCAATTGAATACAATTCTACTGGTTAAGAGGAAACTTTGCGCACGCTTTTTAGGTAAATGAGAAGATATGCTACACCATGCTTAATGTTGTTATGATGTCACCTATTTAGAGGGTATGACAGACAAAGCTTTTGTGAAAATATCTATCTGTGCTATTTTACGAGCCACATCAATTGTTAAAGGAAGCTGGCTGTTGCTGTTGGGGGAGTGATTGCTCTGGTTGTCTTGTTTCATAAATATGTGTGGGATTTCGTCAGAAATGAGGATGTGTTGAGGTGAATATGAAAAGTGTTTTTATGTTGATATACAGGGACAGAATGAAGGTGAAATGTAAATGTATTATTGACGTGATTCAGCTGTGGTGCATCATAATGTTGAAGTTTGAAGCTCCTAAAGCTCTGTGTGGACAAGTATAGTGGCGTTGATAAATGATACGCTATTGGAAACTGCAGCAATAACAGAAGGAACAAGCACTCTGCAATTTCATTGCAGAGTTAATGCCAAGCGTGCAAGCAGCTGTTTATGGAAATGAGAATTGTCTGATGCTCAAATTATCCTGCAACATCGTAGATTATAAAGTATCCAAGCATCAGCAGCAGCAGCAGCCGAGGAAACAACTTACAAATTCATGAATGATTTCATTTTAATCTGGCATTTCTCAGTTGTGGGGTATAAGAAAATTTTGAGTAGCGTGTGTAATTCCAAACATGTATATGATGTTAAACTACTCAGAAGGGTGCATCATTCTATCGTTGGCACCGTTGCATTATCTTATCTGAAAGATTTATTTTTTATCACCTTCAAAAGACGTGTCATTTTGTATACACGACTATGGATGCACAGTTATTAATTTCCGATAAATGCTGTCAAGTACTTGGTCAAATAATTAATTAATGTAATAATAATAAAGTTCAGTTTGCTATTCTGCTCTCGTTCTTGATGTTTTTGGCCGTTAAATGTTTTTACTCAAATTTTAACTCCATAGTTATACTGTAATAGTGAGTTCTGTGGATAATGGAAAGGGCTCTCCCAAATGACCAATCACATGTTAAAGTCCTACGAAGGACTATCAAAATATTAGAGGGTAATGCAATGAGATGTTAAAAACCCCCCCGTGAGGTCACTGCTTGATGAAAATAAGTATACAAATACAATAACGTCAATGGTAATATTGTGCATATGCATAACCTTAAGTAAGAAAATGTTTGAAGCAAGGAAATGGAGCAAATTATGGTATAGCCGAGTGATGTCACATCCCAGCAAGAGAGACAGGATGTAATGAGTTAATTCACCGAAGCATCATCGTTATTCACGAGCAATGTATAGCCAAAAAAGTTTAACACCGACTTATGATATTGTTTAAGAAAAGCATACGCATTAATATAGACTGTAACAACATTCTTGGCAATATACAAACCATTAGCAACGAAAGGAAAACCTAGGTAATGCACGATTACAGACCAGATCGAATTTCATTAGTTGTACAATAAACCAAAAAATTGTCCCAGGCTTCAGGCATTTGCAATTACCAATCAGAGAAGGATTCTTAACTATAACTCAAAATGGCATATCCATAGGAAATAAACAACATCACCATCGAACTGAAGAGCACGAGATGACAAGCAAACGGACTGAAGTGAAATCAAAATCAGGGCAGATGCATTGCCATGGTTGGTGAAATCATTTCTAAAAGCCTGCATAGAGGACTGACATATAGTAAACATCCTAATGAGATCGTTCAAACCAATTATAAATGCATGGATAAAGAAATAAAAGAAAATAAGAAAAATTTTTTTTATACTATGCTATTTAGATAAAGTAATCCCACTTACTAATTGATCCGTCAGAGCTGCTACACTGGCTGTCGGATTCCAACAAAGGTGTGTGGCTCTTCTGCGAAAGCGTAATTAAACACCAACAACAAACATAGGAGTAGTTATTTTTGTATATGCATAGTGAAACATTAAACCAACTATACTGACAATGTATTATATAGTTACTTGGATGCTACCTCTGTTTCATTGTCTACATTCATAGGCTGTAGAAACCTTTTCGGCGGTGGTTGAATGACGTCTGTGATCTGAGGCTCCCACTTAGAAATTTCAGGAAGCTCTTTCATTCCTGGTCCATATGTTGACCTGTATGACTCCACTGTCATGAAATCGTGTACATAGTCATCATATGTTTCAGCCCAATGGATGATGCATCGGCAAGCATGGGGACATGGTATTCCAGAAATTTGCCATAAGCCACAAGAGCAGACCATAAGTTGTCTGTTAACTACAAAGCTAATTCCATTCATTGTGACAGCTGCAAGATTTGGGTCTGCACCAGAACCAACTCTCCACCCATCACCTTCAATGGCATTTTGTATGACTTGTTGTCGTGCTGCCGGTGTTACTTTATCATGTACCCATTCCCACCCAGCGAAGTACCTTTTCTGAATCACTTTTGCAGTTTCCCGTGTTATTGCATCAAGTCTATTTGCCACGTTCATATTAAGGTATTTCATCAACCAAATCCTAAGTTGTTCTGTGGCACTTATAGTAATTTCGGTGCTCTTAATCCATCTGTGCATGGAAGCGCCCAACTATGGCATTTTCTAGCAACAAGCCAATTATGACAGTCATTGCTTTCGTTCTGTAATAGATTCATTTGGATTTCGAACGTATCCTTACTTGTGCTCCTACAAGCAGCCCAAAATAATGAATACACACAGACGTGGAAACCGCTCATAAGCTTTTTCCAGGTCAAACAACACTGTCTATAATGAGCATAGGGAAGATACTCGGACACTGCCTCATCAACTCCATTATCCCCATCACACAAGATGCAAATACCCTTTCCATAATCCATGTAGTCCATGTGAAGGCCGGCATACAGATTTTTTAGGAAAAAGGACCATGACTGTAGGTTCTCTTCTTCCACTTCACAAAAAGCAATAGGGAGCACAGCATCGTTACCATCACGACACACTGCAACAAGCATCACAGCCTTGTATGGACTGTCAATCTCCCATCCATCTACAATTATCATCCTTCGACACGTTGTCTTGAAAGGTCGTGAATAGAACAAACATCCGGTCAAATATCGGACTAGCTGTGTCGTCCAGTGCTTTTTTTTCGATTAGGACAATGTTTTGGCTGTTAAGCTTCAACATTTCATTTTTGTATTGGTGCAGGCGTTCGTACCCATACATGTGATCTCTTCGTAGCCAAAATTTTGCCATTTTGTCAATGGCCTCCAACTTCCATGTGGGGTATTTCAGACCATAATTTCTTTCAATTTTATACCTTAATGTATCCAAGTTAATATCCAGGTTTTGTACCCACCAATGCAAGAATTTTGCTGCATTCCACTTTGTCCCGAATGGGAAATTACAATTGCGTCTCTTACATGTGTGCTGAGGGAATATTTCCTGCAGTACGAAGACATTGCCGTTTGGCACCTTGGTTGCTCTAACTTTCCAATCACAATGAAGGTCAGAACACTCGCAGCTTATGACGGTACTTGTATTCTCCATTACACAGAGTTTGATACCATCCCGCATTGCGAGAATCTCCACAGCCCTTCTAAACTGAAATTCATCCTTAAATCTTTGGCCTGACTTCATTATCATAATGTTTGTCCCCTCTTTTTCGAATAGAAACCCATCAACCGAAGATCTTTCCCGTATGACATGAACTGCTATTTCGAATAAGTCGTCCTCGTATCCAACCCATGACTTCTGAAGTGCCATGTCATCTTCACTGTTGTCAATCAAAGCCACAGTCCCATCTTTTAAGAAGTTAGCTGCATCACACTGCTTATTACATGACATCCAAGGTGGTTCTTCTCCTATAACTACCTTTACAAAAAGGTTAATAGAAGAGTGTAAACTATTGTCGATTGTTTCCTCCCAATTATTAGACTCATCCGCTTTAACTAGGGCATCTACTACCTCAGTGTCCGAAATATATCCTCCCCTCATTTGTTGTGGCATATGTTTTGAATAATTTTACAGCGGACCGTGACAGTTAGACGGTTGTAGCTGACATCCATGAGGTGATCCGTCCGCGTCTTCCCCTTGGCATTGAAGACCCTCAACAGTGGAACAGCCCTCATTTACTGACCTTTTCTTTTCTGGAAACAATACCCGAGCAATGTGTCTTCTACGCATACCATTTGCTATCATCTTCAATGCACGGGTAGCTGATTCAACGTCTTCAATATTCTGCGGAATAGTATGCACCGACCTTGGGGAAGTCCGCAAATGGTTGGGTTCCCTGAAAATTACCATGCAATAAGTCTTGAGGGAAATATACACAGATAATGTTTTGGATGAATATTGAGATAATGAATAGTATGCACCTTACTTATTTTGCAGTGAAAAATAACAATCATAAAGTGATCAAGTCTGATATTATCTTGATCTGCATTTTGTCATGTACTTTAACTTTGGCAAAAGAAAACAACATTATTTACATGTTCACAGTTCATTGTATTTTGTCACACATTATTTCAAAGATGGTTTGTTTTGTTCATTATTACACCGAATACCTCATTAGCGTGTCTTGTACCGCCGATTATGTTGCCGGTTGTTTATCAATTTGCCTTCTGGATAGTAAACGAGTTCGTGGATTATAAATCCCCTGATACTACAACGAACCATCCATCCCTTCAACCACTCAAGTGTAGATAAATTTTACAGGTTGCTCGTGCTTCGGAGCTGATGTTGTTCTACGCTGAAATAGTACCTCCGTTTGTACAGTTTGTTGTTTCCATTCGTGCTATGGTCTGTTTGCAACAGAACCTTTATAAATTCCTTCAACTTGTGCGAGAGCGGGAAGTGCTGCAATGGCCAAATCTTACATTTGTGAGATTTGCGAGTTCGGCCACACACTAGCAGGTGGCACCATCATATAGAATCATTTCCAACATCGTGATCTACCCACAGTTTACATAGACCTTTTTTATTAAAGGATCCGACTGCTTTGACCAAAGGTTGGGTTCTTCATTTTCTATGCAACTCCTTATACTCAGGCCCGCAAATCTCTCTAAAAAGCCCAAAACTATAGATTATTTTTTCCCTTTTGCATGGACTTAGGTAATGTCAAAATTTGAGAATTTTTCATTATTTTAAACGGATGATATAGATAACAATCAGGTTAATTAATAGTTTCATGCAGCGGGTTATAATATATAATTGTTTGTTTATGGACTTAGGTTGTTCGTTCATATATGAATGTGTGATAATCTCGGGCTATGTTTACTTTTGAAGTAAATGAAGTTTACTCATGGGCCACATTTTGTAAAAGGTTAGAGTTGCTAGTGGGGTTAGTACAACCGCCATCAACGGTTCGAAATTATTGAACAGTTGCATCCATTTAAGTTGCCTATGCACGTTAATGCATCTCCTCTTTAAGCTTGGTCGAAATTGGAATTTACTGAAATTGAAAAATTAAGGAATGTGGTGTTAGAATTATAAGGTTGTGTGGAGGAATGCGAATCATATTAAGGTTTTTACCTTCGAATGCAGTAACTGCAATGGGTATGAGGTCACTCGCGATTAATCAAAGCTTGAGGTTTTTTCCTAAACCGGAATTCCAATGACGTATATTATAACAATTAGCATGTAAGTACTTAATCACCTACTATCATTGTTATAATTATATAGTCTAATTATTTTGATTACTTATTACAAAAGTTTCTTTATCATTAGCTATTACTAATATTAAAGTAACATATTGTAATAACTTTATTATTTAAATAACTAATCTAATACTTGAATAAAAATGTTTTGTTGCAACTTAATAATTAATGCATACCAAAAGATAAGCGGAGAAATTTGTTATATAGTAATACGTTGCATACTGTTCGTCGTGCGATATTAATCGAAACAACAACCACAACAGTGACAATAGTTTGTCAAATCGTCATTAGTGGATGGGAATCGGAGGACAATAGTATTATTAATAACAACAACAATATAAAGTTTGTAATAGTATAGGATTAATAATAATAATCGTAATAATATTAATGAGTAGTAGTATTTGTTGTTTATATAGTTATAATTGTAGTTTTACTAGTAGTATTGCTTATTGAAAAATTTTAATACTTAGTAAGGTCAGTGATTAAGTTATACAAACTGTACAACAAGAATGGATGCAATTATCGATTAAAGTGAATGGTGCTGCTCTCCCATCCACTACCAGTGTGGCCGAAAGAATTGGCGAACACCGGTGAAACTTACCATTCAAACTGTTTGATACCGAAATCAGCAACTACATCCTTTTTAATGGAGGCTTGCTGGGATGGCCAGACATTGACTTATTGAAAGGAGGTATTAATGTTCATAAAAAGCGCATGTCTCAATCAATGGTCTTTTCGTTTACTATTAAGCTTTTTGTGGGTTCCGCCATGATGGTAGTAGGTACCGTTGTTAATGCCTTAATAGTATTGTGCACGCCTTCCACTATTAGGTTGTCAAGAAAATTTCAAATTCAATTGTGTGGGAGTGTTGATGTCTTCAATGTCACTTTCGTCTTCCGCTATCAACCGTCCTTGTATGTACATCGGGGGGGCTTGGAAGGAAGGTTATGGCACGTGGGGAAACCATACCAAACTTTCTTATCCAATGATGCTTTGACATGGCAGGGAAGATTTAATTCAATGCTAGAGTTTGTGTCATGATTACCCTAACAACCCTCCGCATTTTGAGACAACTCAATAAAAAGTCAATACGTTATGTCGCTAACCATGAATTTGAAGTTATTTAAAGCGATATAATTGGAAATATGGAATTTGATAACGTTACCTACTAACTTTATCGGGTTCCAGCACTGTTTATTCTTGGCATATTGCAGTTCATTCTGCTATTCCGGTGAGTTAATCGGTGACATCCAACCGGTTGTATCATCCATACTTAATACTTTGCAATAGGGCCCTTATATGAACTGAACCAATCTGTACCGATATCAAAATCTATCAACATCACCATTATATAAGTGGCTCAGCACTTAGGTAAAAAATTAACAATACTACCTCTGTCTGAGGTTGTTGTGTTTGCCCAATGTGCTTCAGTAAGGTAGCAATGCAAAGGCCTTCGTCGTGTGCTTCACAATCCTTGACAACGAAATATGGTTGGAAAATTGAGAATGTGCGAAATTTAAAAGTGCGACCAGATATTTGGCTGATCTCCTCATTCAGAACCGTGTCAAGACAAGTAAGCTGAAAATCAAGCAACTTGTCATGCAATGAAGTGCAAAGAAATTATGACAAACAACACAACTGAAAATCACATTTCTAATATACAAATACCAGCTCTGCCATGAAAAAAAACCAGATATATCTTACAAATTGTTGGACTTCTATCACAAAGATGTTTGACGTCAACGAACTTGGGACTGGGGCCCATATCTCGGCACAATGCTCTTGCACAGAAACGACTAACAGGTACCAATGTGCGAATCCATGGTTCACCGGAACAATAATCTGTCACTAATTTATTTCACTCTGATTCTGGCATTTTTCTATAGTTAATATAAAACCAAATTTAAAGCATAATATTTATCCCTACCCTCTCACATGTGCGAAGATCTGTAATGTCTTGATTTATACTGACATGTTCCTCAACCCACCTCTGTAGGAGTCCCTCTCCACTCACTGCTTCTTGCTGCAATTGACACTTTCATATATTAATATCATAACTGTAAGTTGTTTCACATATGTATTTAATCACAATTACATCTGCGGATGCCTGTAATATGATAAAGAGGCAATTGACACGTATTGCGCGAAAAAGAAACAGTGTGCTGTATACGAAGATAGCAAAAATAAACCATGTAACCATTTATTCCAACTAGTAGATCCACAGAGCTAAAAAAACTGTGCACCCATTAAATGCATGAATAATGATTGACCAGTCACTTACAGCATTAAGCACTGGTAGAAACCAACTGTACAACAACTTATTCCCCTTGGTTTTCTGCCTTGTGGATAACAACTCAGACACGACAGAGATTATCTGTAAGATAAATAAGTACATGACTAATTTTCATTTATAGAGTCTACGTCGCAATTATTATAATCCACACAGCACATAACATGGAATGAAATGAAAAAATGCAAAATTAATATTACCATAACCATCATCTCTGTTACTGACCTCTATATCTATCAAGCGTTGGGGTGCTAAGGACCGCATGCATTTCCTACTTAAACAATGCCTGTTCGTCTTCACAATGGTCTCCCTACATGTTTGTTACCTTAATTACATTAATATTGATTTCAGATACACCGTAACACCCCTGTAAGTTCACACAAGATTGTATCGTGCGTACCCTTCATCTAAGCGCTCATCCATGATGTATTTAATTAACTTAACATCTCTAAGCTCCACTGACATACGAACAACAAAAGGTCCAGCCCTATACTGACCGATTCCATTCTTGCAGTGGTCATCAACTATATTTGTGCGCTGCCAAATCAATGAATTATTATTGCAATCTTCTTCCACATCAATACAACTACCCCCAGGTAAACTCCTCGCTGCACCTGCGTTTACAGGGACCGACACCTGACATGAAAAGACTTCGGACATAAACATTTGAATTCATCAAGTAGTTTACAAGTATGCTGACGACAGACCATGGTAACAACAAATACTCATACATTTATAAAAAGATTTCTTTATCAAATCATCAACCATAAAACACCAACTACGCAATGGACAACTTATATAATTATCAAACCTTAATGCTCCCATAACCACCTTTCTTTTCTAGCCACTTTATTAACCTCTTTATCTCGGAGCTGTTCCATAGTGCAACCGGACATATCGATCTATCTCTACGTAGTCCCCCATAAACAATTGAATTAAAGAACAGTATCTACACCCAAAACAGTAATACATAAATTAAGGCCACTTGTATCGGTACTTGAAAATAAGTAGTTGCATGATTACATCACATAATTGCAAAACGAATGGTACAAAAACCTATATTTTTTCATATTTATCAAAACAACGGCTTGTAAGGATAACTCGGTATGTGGTATTCTCCGTCTGCCCCAATGTAACATTTTTCATTATATAAAATTGTATTAATTATACACTTACCTACAAGTAAATAATGCGAATTTTACCTCTAGGTATAGCACACATCCGCCAACATACACAAGATGGTCCACCTTGTACCTAGTAATACCTTGAATTAATTTGTTGTAGCAAAATGTTGCCCAATTCCTCTTATTTATTAATTGAGTGTCTTTCAAAGAAAATAAGAATGATGAACTTATGTGTACCCCAGTGGGAGGACACAATACCGTGCACAAGGTAAATAACATAAAAGTAACTTTAAATTCGTCGTTAGCCTCCCTTGAATTTTGTAAGATATCTGCCAATGTCTTTATGTTAATTCCACTTGATGTTACATTGTACTTGTCCAGATATGCTGCCACCTGTGACCTATCACCCTCTAACAGGAGTGGCATTCCCCCATCGGTTACCCCCATTATGTACTGAAAACTATTGGCACTAAGTTGTAACTCACTACCATTCAATTCTATCACACACCTAGCCACGTCTATCCTCTCAACAAGCCAGCAGCATAGTTTCCTCTTCAGCCTACCGCAACTTAGCTTAATGAGGTTGTCCAATCCCATTTCACAAACTATTTCCCTCTGCTTATCTGTCAGTTGTCCCACAGCAGCTGCAAACCTATCAGGTGCGCACCGAGTCAAAAATTTTGCCTCCTCATGAGCAACTTTGTCAACTCTGTGCGGCTGACTTACATATTTGCTTTTTTCAGCCAGAGGTAGGTTCTTAAATTCCAATCCTAGTTCTCTCCGAACCTACGGGAATTCAATAGAATAATATTACCTATCGTTTGAAGCAAATTCAAGATTATAGCTATATCAATTAAAACAACACTTATTCCTCTTACTAACCTCTCTTGTAATGCATGCCCTTTCATCTTTTGCCTTCATCCGACGTACAGCTTCCCCACTGAGCATTTATGCATTTCAAGGAAAACTTCTCGTTTAGCCAAAAAGCAACATAACTGTTGCATGTTAAACAAACTTATTTATTTATTGATACCGACAATTGGTTTATTCAAAAACTTACAAGAAGCTCACAAATCCATAGCTACTTTGCATCCCTTCCTGTCCTTCACCATTCACAGTACTCACCAATTCGATAAAGCTGTCAGACTCGCAAGCCTTCCGCTTGTGATTTATCTCCAAATCCATACCTACATTCGACAGATCCACATCCATAACAAATATCGCTTAAACTTTTACTGTCGTCTTTCACCGATTCAGTCCACTCACATCAAACTTAATTATTACATTTCATATAACCATTACCAATTAAATTTCCATCTATTCACTGATAATTGCTATATTATCTACACTATACAAACTACAGCGACGTAACCAAGATAGTTCAAACGGCTAACACAACAAAACCAATTTCAATAGTTGTCGTGACACACTTCAACATGCATACTGCAATTCATTCAACCAAATTTACTTGACAGTGTCTAACCTCCAATAAATAAGCAATAACAACTCAGTTTGAAGTCTATAGGCTTGTTCTAGGAAGACAATGTCCATCAGAATCGAGATAAAACTAAATATATACGAAGACACTTATTTAATTGTTAACCAAAGCATCCGGTAAAAACTGTTCCGAAAGCCTCCATCCGAAACATTTTACAAATTCAATTTAAATGTAGCAGAAGGTAAAATTAAACCCACTTACGTCAACATTGGCCAAGCAAATACTCCTATATTGTGTGTATCCCACTATATAATAGAAACCCATTGTATAAAACCACTGACCTGGTATTGCCACTATAAAATTACAAAAATTTATTATTTGCAAGCGTGCTAACTAAGGCCGTAAAGTTTGCAACTCTTATGAAAACGCACCTCAATCTTCACTTGCGCGTTCAATCACCGGCAATTGATTCTCCACTGACAATTTCATCTTCATAAAATCCCCTTCATGTCGGCTCTTGTACAGTTATCTTCTCAGCTCATTGATGGAACATGAGCTTTCTTACCTTCTCCTCTATTACCCCAAGGTCTGGATATGAAATGCCTGATTAAACAATTACCGCCAGAAACCCCTTAACGACACGGCGCCGACAAGCTTTCTAACCCTAATTTTTTTTAGATGTTAGATGTTAACCGATTATGCCGGTGACCAATTAACATCTTTATTACCAAATGTTGATTCAGAGCCGTTGGATTTTCCTCTTTACAATCTAACGGACAGTTCGGAAAAAAACAAAAATAGGTGATTCCATATCACGGACCCATAGTAGCTGGACCCTGTTTAGTAAAGCATCAGGTACATCCATGTAGATAATATTGAACTTTGATTTAGAAAAAACAAATTCTACTTTAAAAAAAAAAAAAAGACGGGTAAACAAAGTCTTATTCTATTTTTTAATCCTCTATTAAGATTCAAACTTATGTAACAGCAAAATAAAACTATTTCAAAATCATTTGTAGGTCAGTTGCATTCAATTTAAATATTGAACCCCTGAATTTCATTTGTCTTTTTACTCAATTTGGGACGTAAAATTCCATTATTGATTACATGTAAGAAAGTAGATCTAAAATTAATTATTGAGTACATGCAGTGCAATCTAGATTTGGAATTAAAATGTACCAATTAGTGGGAAACCCAGCTTAAGTTTATCCTCTTTTCAAAAATTCTTTTAATTTTCTACCTTAAAGTTTGTAACTAGTACCCATCCATCAAAACGTTAGTATGGTTAGAATATTTAATAGAATCTACTAAAATAGTCATCTTACCCTTAAATTTAAGAGCAATTATGTCATCTGCCTTGAGTTTATTCTCTTGTAAAAATATATCATAGAAGCTTGAATTTATTCAACTTTTCACCCTAAGTTTGTAATTTGTGTCAACTGTGCACCAAAACATTAACACTTTTAGAATATTTAACATAATATAAGTAAAACAACCATTTTACCCTTGAATTTAAGGACTTTTTTAATTTAAATTAATAAAATAAATTTTGAAAAAATATAAATAAAATATGAAATCTCTTCGTTTCAAAACAAAATCCGCCAACGATTTTTATCGCTAATCAATAATTTGTATCAAATCCTTCTCAAGCACATAAAACCAAAAGCAAAACAAAATACATTTAACTTTCTTCTTCCTTATCTTCTCTCTATATAAATTTTTATGGTTCACAAAATCAATAGAGATATGTATCAAATCCTTTATAACCAATGTCCTTTTATCACTAAATCCTTCAGCCATCTACAATAATTGACAAACACAGGCACTAGGCTATAAAGATCTGCAATAGTGGAATCTTTTGGTAGTTGCAGTTATCCACGAGGCTAAGTAAAGCAGTAGCGACAATCATGATCAGCAACAATGGTGGCCATGAAACTGCAAATTGGGTTTGATTGGGTGTTTATGAAATGAAATTTAAGGATTGGATTGATTAGGTGTCTATGAATTATGATTTAGGGTAATTTGTGGATTGAGTTTGATTATATAAATTTGTGAAGATTAATTAAGAAAATAATTAGATGCTTGTAAGTAAGGAAGAAATTAAAGTGTTTATTATATTTAACTGAATATTGATTATAAAAAATAAGAAATTAAAGTGTTTATTATATTTAACTGAATATTGATTATAAAAAATATTTTTTTTCCTTTTTCTATCATATTAAATGTCTAGATTACCTTTATGATGTCATTAATATAAATAGTAGTCAATATTTTAGTGGATGATTGATACAAATTGTAAATTTAGGGTGAAAAATTAAATAAATTCAAACTTTGATAGTATTTTTTTTATAATTGGATAAACTTAAGGTGGATGACTGATAATCTCTCAATATTTAATTAACATCTTAAATGTCTAAATTACCTTTGTGACATCATCCATTATTAATGGCAGTTAAAGTTTTGGTAGACAATTGGCACAAATTGCAAATAAGCTTTGCTGAAAAATACTGCAAATTCAAACTTTTATAGTATCGGGTTAATTGTGTGACAAATGATTAGGCTAATTTTACAATTCACATGTATAAATAATCAAGATGTCATGTTGCATGAATGATATATAGTTTACCAAATGCTTTGTGCATTGGTTTGTTTAATGTTTACTACACTCTAAAGGCTTGTTAAAATTGATTTTAACTGTTTACGTATCAATTTCAGTATCTAAGCATTCAAAATTTTGACTTTACCCTTGTCTTCCTCAACTTCTACGAAGAAATTTCCATCAAAACATAGTGAAGTTAAATTTTCATCGACATACATCCACAAAATATGGACTTTAGACAGATTGAGCCTAATGTTATTGGAAAATTATGAAAAAGAAAAAACTGAAAAATATCAGAATGGTTGATTCATAGAACTATAATAACAATTTAAAATTTGGTGCCTCAACTCCATTCCTTTAACAATATATATTGTGGAAACAATTTAATTAACTCAAAATCTAACAACATGCCGCAATATAATAGAACTTGTTATATAATTCACACTGGCAAAATTGATCATTAATTCCTCAGTTTCATGCTCACACAGCACAACAGTTGATACAATATTATAACCTAATAAATTCCTTGATATTTAGACATGAAAAGCATTTCAGTTTACTATCTTTGGCTCCTCATTTCTGGCTTGATCGTCTACTTTAACCTTGTTAGAGTTCCTTAACAATAATGCCCCATAAGCGCTTGCATGAATTCTCTAGCTCCACACCTTGAACCAGCGCGTTCTGACTTTCGTTGCTAACTCCTTTGGTTTCCCACTCACTCAATTTCTAGGGGTTGACGTTTTCAAGAGAAGTTGAAATGGAGACAGTTTGGTTTGGATTTTCACGGGAAAATCTCTGAATTCTTTTTCGGAGAAAATGAAGGAAAAGTTTTGTGAACTACTGTAAATGCAGAGAGAGCCAATTCAAGTTAAGAGCAACTACATACCCACCAGCAAAAAATGTGATGAGATGGTTAAAGCCTTAAAGGACATCAATACAAAGGGTTCCCTTATAATACAGTGGCTGTATGAGATACAGCCACTTTTTTTTTTCAGCACCGGTACTATTGGAATATAACCCAAAATTTCGGCATTTAACGAATTTAGTAGGAATATCAAACATAAAACCGGTGAAAAATAAGTTGAAACACATGAACCAATAACAGAGAAAGTGCAACGAAAATTAGGAACTCATCTAACGGAAAATAAAAGCTACTTGGAATATAACCCAAAATTTCGGCATTTAACGAATTTAGTAGGAATATCAAACATAAAACCGGTGAAAAATAAGTTGAAACACATGAACCAATAACAGAGAAAGTGCAACGAAAATTAGGAACTCATCTAACGGAAAATAAAAGCTACTTGGAATATAACCCAAAATTTCGGCATTTAACGAATTTAGTAGGAATATCAAACATAAAACCGGTGAAAAATAAGTTGAAACACATGAACCAATAAGAGAGAAAGTACAACTAAAATTAGGAACTCATCTAACGGAAAATAAAAGCTACTTGGAATATAACCCAAAATTTCGGTATTTCACGAATTTAGTAGGAATATCAAACATAAAACCGGTGAAAAATAAGTTGAAACACATGAACCAATAACAGAGAAAGTGCAACGAAAATTAGGAACTCATCTAACGGAAAATAAAAGCTACTTGGAATATAACCCAAAATTTCGGTATTTCACGAATTTAGTAGGAATATCAAACATAAAACCGGTGAAAAATAAGTTGAAACACATGAACCAATAAGAGAGAAAGTGCAACGAAAATTAGGAACTCATCTAACGGAAAATAAAAGCTACTTGGAATATAACCCAAAATTTCGGTATTTCACGAATTTAGTAGGAATATCAAACATAAAACCGGTGAAAAATAAGTTGAAACACATTAACCAATAACCGAGAAAGTGTAACGAAAAATTGAAAAAAAAAAAGTGGCTGTATGGTACAACCACTGTACTATATGATGACTCCAATACAAATCCCTACTTAAACCTGTTTACCTGCCACGGCACCGCACCTTCGCTTAACCGCTTAAATTTTTAACAGCAATTTATAGCGTCTTAATCTTTGGATAAATTCAATAAAAGAAGAAGTATAATCACACCATGCATAACGAAACAATCATAGCGATCTTCTTTGTTTCAGATTCGATTATATAGTCTTTTGAGATAACTGTGATTGGATGAAATTTTTTTTGAAAAAAAAAATCCAGGTGATTTATTTTGCCAAACTAAACAAACTTAAATTATGAAATAAAAACTCTAATATTCTATCTGTTGGGATTATATACTCTTTTAAAGCATATTAATTTATTTTCTGATTAATAAAATATTTGAGATTTTTTCAAATGCATAAATATATTGAAAAATGTCCGTTTAATCATATTATATGTATTTACGTGATCATCATATGGATTCACAACATAAATACAAGTTATCTTATGATTAAATAAATTAAGTTCGCAGTTGATAAATAGAGTTGGGTGCTCTATTTATGTTTAGACTGTAGTAAATTCATTGAATGATTTATCTTAATCATGTATGAATTTACTGATGTAGTTTGACTACATTGAGCTGGATCACATATGAAATTTAATTAGCCTTGAAATAACTGTCAGACTTATTAAATCTCATAGGCATTGATTTTACTGTAATCTTAATCTTGAGTTAATTATGATCATAGTAAGTGTAGACATGACTTCCCCAACGGATAGCTTGTTAAAGCGGTACTAGATTATCGTTATAATAAATTAAATTGCATTTATGATTTTTTGCATTTTTGTCATTTATTGTGAATATTGTTTCAAAGTATTTATACATGTCTATTTTATTTTTTCAGAAAATGTCTTCCATCAACCCATTATTAATTATCCTTGTTAAAAATGAACTCACTGGAGAAAATTATTTAGATTGGAAACACAATCTATTTAATATTCTCATTGCTAAGGGCTGCAAATATGTGTTGACCCAGCCTTGCCCTCCAGAACCATTGTTATACGATTATAGAAATCAGAGGGAGCCTTATGAGAAATGGTGCGAAGCTAACAAAATGACTAAGCGCTATATATTGGCTTCGATTTCTGTGGAACTGCATAAGAAACATCAGAGCATGGAAACAGCCACTGAAATAATGGCTAGTCTTCATCATATGATTGGGCAGAATACTCATTTTGCCAGAGATGCAGCGTTAAAACGTATTACAGATACTAAAATGGAAGAGGGCACAAAAGTTCGTAAACATCTCCTCAAAATGATGGACTATTTGAGTGAGGTAAAGATTCATGGTGTTCAAATCGATGATAAAACAAAGATTAACATGGTGATTGAATCTTTACCTGATACATTCAAAGAGTTTAAGGTCAGCTATATCTTAAACAATAAAGATATGCCTTAATTGAATTAATGCACGAACTACATGCTATAGAAAAATTTTATCATAGTAGAAAACTTCCTGAAAAAGGATTCTCTTCAAGGCTTAATTTGAAAGACTGGAATGAGCAAGAAAGAGTAGGGATTGGCAAAGTGTTCACTAAAAGAAGTGGCAAGTCAAAAGGAAAGTGTTACAAGTGTGGACAGAAGGGTCACTGGAAGAAAGATTGTCCTAAGATTATTAAAATCAGGTATAGGAAATCTTTAAGCTTCCTAATTAGTTCATATTTCTATTGATTTATTCAATAGTGAATTCTGAGATAGCTAATTTGTAATTCATTTATTTGGTTTTCAGGAAACCAAAAGATTAAGTGAAGAAAGCTTTAAGCAGTAGTTGGGGACATGCTAGTTTATATCAATTGAAAGGCTAGATCAAAATTTATGAGACTTTAGTTTTGATATTTGTCTTTATTGTTCCAAATATTAGAGGAATTTAATTTCGGTGGCTTGTTTTAATAAACAGGAGTACACTGTTATTTTTAGATCCTCTATTTGTTACTTATTTTGGTTATTTATAAAGACAATTTATATCATATAAGTCCATTGATCTATTCAAAGCAAGATATAATGATAAATAATATATGCTTTTATCTAAGAAAAGAAATGTTTCTTCTAACCAAAATAACCTCTAGTATTTATACTTAAGTCATACAAACTATAATAAGATTTTAAGAAAATGATTAATAATAGGCTTCTTAACCTATTAAGATTGATTATGGTAATTCTATAAATCTTATTTAGAAAAGTAATGTGACGAGGATGCTCTTTTTTAGCTAAAAGCATAATATTGTATTGGATTATTTAGTGCATACAAATGTATACAGACTAATCAGTTTACATGTGGTAAGAGATTATGAGTATTCTATCAATCTTGTTGATGAATATTCATTTCATTTATGTTTGTCTAAATGCGTCATAATTCCATTGCTTTTGAAATTCAAAGGGGTACATGGATAAGATAGAAGCAATTAGACAGAAACATAAAAGAACTTCCATATGATCGAAACAAAGAATATCTCTTTAGAGAATTCAAGTTCTATTTGGTTGTCAAATGGGATAAACTCCCATATATAATGAACACTATGATACAATAGTGTAATTAAATAGAGAAACAAGATTCTATTGGATAAAACAAAATATATGTTAAGTGGTTTATCAATTGCTTTTTTTATTCCAGATACCAGAATTTAAAACTGTAAAAGTTTAATGAACTTAGTTTCATTTACCTCAGTGTCTACTACTCCAAGAAATTATGAAAAAGTCACAAACATAGTTTGAGACACATTCGTATTTGGAGTTTACTAGTATTTGTACTAGGATCAGAGGTAGAAAAGATGGATTCATGTTCAGAAGTTTGCATGTTTTAAGTATCTTAAAGGAATAAGGGAAAGTCTGAATTATAGTCCTCAAGATAAGAATGTATTTATAGACATATTCTTTTACTTTCTTTGAGGAAGACTATATAATGACTTATTACCTAAAAGTAAGGTAAAACTAGAGAAATAAAAAGGAGATCAAGTTGATGCTCAGCTTTCAACACCTGTTATTGAATAGGAAGAACAGCAACAACCAGTTGATCAACACAGGATTATCCCTGAACAACAATCACTTTTAGAACCTCGTCGTAGTGGGAGGGTAACTGGGTTACCATCCAGATACATGTTATTGGAAGAAACCTATACGGCGATCTCATATAAACATGTACAAGATCCCACTAGCTACAACGAAGCTCTAATAGACAGAGATGTTGAATTTTGGAAAAAGATCATAAATCAAGAAATGGAATTTATGTATTCCAATAAAGTCTGGGAACTTGTAGAAGCACCGAATAGGGTAAAACTTATAAGGTGCAAGTGAATCTACAAGAGAAAAATAGGAGTAAACGGAATGATGGAAACATTTAAAGTAAGATTAGTAGCCAAAAAGTTTTACTTAGAAAGAGAAATCGATTATGAGGTAACCTTTCCTCCGGTTGCTATACTTAAATCCATCAGGATTTCACCCTCCATTGCTGCAGTGTTAGATTATGAAATTTGACAAATTGATGTCAAGATTGTCTTTCTTAATGGGCGTCTTGAAGAAGACATCTACATGCAGCAATCAAATGGATTCATACAAAAAGGCCAAGAACACATGGTATGTAAGTTGTAGAGATCCATTTATGAATTGAAGCAAGCATCCCGGTCATGGAACATCAAATTTGATCAAGCAATTAAATTCTTTGAATTCATTCAGAATATTGACGAACCATATGTGTACAAGAAAATTCATGGAAAATCTGTGGTCTTCCTAGTTCTTTATGTAGATAATATTCTCCTGATTGGAAACGATATAGGAGTATTGACTACAATAAAGAGTTGGTTAGCAAAACAATTTGATACAAAAGACCTGGGAGAGGTAAGTTATATTCTTGGTATCAACTTTATATGAAACCGAAAGAATAAAACTTTAATCTTGTCTCAAAAGGTCTATATCGATGAGATATTGGCTAGATTTAGTATGGAAATTCTAAGAATGGTTTATTATCATTCAGACATGGAATTGTATTCTCTAAGGATCAATCTCCAAAGACATATGAAGAAATAGAAAGAATGAGACGAGTTCCCTAAGCAAAAGCTGTGGGAAGTCTCATGTATATTATGCTTTGCACTAGGCCAGACATCTGTTTTGCAGTAGAGATGGTTAACAGATATCAATCTAATCCTGAACCTGAACACTGGACTGCAGTCAAACATATAATTAAGTATCTGAAAAGAACTAAAAACTATATGCTTGTGTATTCTGGTGATGAACTCATTCCAGTGGGTTATACTTATTCTGACTTTATGTCAGATAAGGATTCTAGAAAATCAACTTCCGGTTATGTGTTTACATTAGGAAGTAAAGTTGTTAGTTGGAGGAGTATGAAACAATCTTGTATCACAGACTCCACAACTTAAGCTGAATATGTGGCTACATCTGAAGTTGCAAAAGAGGTTGTATGGCTCTACAAGTTCCTACAAAATCTTGAGATGGTACCTATTGTAACTGCACCCCTTAAACTATTTTGTGATTATGGTGGTGCGGTAGTTCAGTCTAAGCAACCTAGGAACCACAAGAAACAAAACATATTGAGAGGAAGTATCATCTTATGAGGGAATAGTGTAGAAAAGTTATATGACAGTACCCTAAATGACAATATATGCTAAATGACAGATCTTATTACAATGGCCATTAGTGGAAAACCTTTATAACCTGCACTTAGAGCCCTAGAGCATGTGCAATATGCCAGATATGCTTTAAGAGCTAGTGGGAGATTGTTGGGATTATATGCTCTTTTAAAGCATATTAATTTATTTTCTGATTAATAAAATATTTGAGATTTTTTCAAATACATAAATATATTGAAAAAGGTCCGTTTAATCATATTATATGTATTTATGTGATCATCATATGGATTCACAGAAGACATAAATATAAGTTATCTTATTATTAAATAAATTAAGTTCGCAGTTGATAAATAGAGTTGGGCGCTCTATTTATGTTTAGACTGTAGTAAATTCATTAAATAATTTGTCTTAATCATGTATGAATTTACTGATGTAGTTTGACTACATTGAGCTGAATCACATATGAGATTTAATTAACCTTGAAATGACTGTCAGACTTATTAAATCTCATAGGCATTGATTTTACTGTAATCTTAATCTTGAGTTAATTATGATTTTCATAATTGTAATTGTTATTCCATTTGAGTTACCAATGGACACGACACACACTTGTGATCAAGATTACCCGGTATTTTGGTGGGAGTAATTATGAGTATTGGAGTTATAGATTAACAATATAGAATTTGTACGACACATCTCTTGATGGGTTTTCGGCACTTGATCATAGAATTCTCTGGCCATAGTGTGTCAACATATTTAATATGTTGAAAATGATCATTAGAGAAAACCAGTAAGTATCAAGAAACAAGATGTAATTAAATCGATTGGATAGTTGAGATATCGATTTAATTAACGATGTGGTACAAAGGATTGAGCAGTAAAGAAATCAATGTGGCTTGGGATGAATTATTATCCGAGCATACAATTATGAAGGTCAGTTCCAATCTTATAGTGGAGTAGAGTTGGAATTAAATGATTAGGCTTGTTTAATTACAGGCTTAATTGTTGTAGCCACTATTGTATGTTCCTAAATGATCCCCGAGTTAGCTCATTTAATTGACTGCACCACTACTGGATTAATAACCAAGATAACTAGCAATTTGGGTCAAAAACATAATTATATTATTTAGTGTGAGACTCCATTAATATGCTTATGTATAAGTAGGGTTGACAAAATCCGGATCCGGATCCGCATTCGGATCCGTAATTTTTTTTACGGATCCGGATGCGGGTAAAATCCGCACCGGATTCGGACGAATTTTCCGGATATCCGGATCCGCAAATCATAAATTTAAACAATTTAAAATATAATTTGAAAACTCAACAATTTAATTAATAATATCAAATAAAACTTAATTATAATCTAACAATTAACAATTTAACATAAATAATATATAACATCAACATAAATCCCTAAATAAAAACATCACAACATAAATTGAAATTAAAAATAACTAAATTCTAAGTGCATAAACATTAAAATTTACAAATAAAAAACATAACTAAATTCAAATACACAACCATTAAAATCCCCAAATAAAAATCCACAAGTAACAATTTAACATAAATAACACACATCATTATAAATCCACAAAATAAAATTTAAAGAAATTTCCAGTAAATACACTCATAACTCATTAAATACAATAAAAATTAAACAAAATACCAAAGTTATTAACAAAAAAAAAATTCAATCAATAATAAAATTAAATTAAGTCACCAATATTTTCAAGTTTAAACAATTTACATTAAATTAAAATCATTAAATACAATTGAATAATCAATCACAAATTCACAACACCAAATTAGTACCAAAAAATTTTAATGCTAACAAATAATCTGTTTAATTAAAAAAAAAAAAAAAACTCATTGGTTTGAGTTTACCCTGGCCTATGCAGTTGTGCTCGCTTTGGTGAAGCTTGGACGGTGAAGCTTGGACGGCGAAGCTTGGACGGTGAAGGCTAGATGGCGAAGCTTGGATGACATATCTGGATTCTGGCTGGGCGAGCTTCGGTAGATCATGCGCGGCTTCGGCGAGCTGCGACGGCGAGGCAGACCGCAGACGGAATCACGGGCTCACGGGTCACGGCGAGTTGCGAACTTGCAAGGCAGACGGAGACGGGAGTTGCGAGGCAGACGCGCAGAGGTGAGACTGTGACCGTGAGAAAAAAACGAAAAATTTAAGGATTAGGTTTTTTTTTTTTTTAAAATCCAAGCTTTAAGCTTATATATTTTTTGATTTAAAACAAAAATAAATCCGGATCCGGATATCCAGTTTTTCGAATGCAAGTGCATCCGGATCCGTATCTGGATCCGTGCGGATCTAGAAAACTCAAATCCGGATCCGCATTTTTTACAATGCAAATCCGGATTTTTTCGGATCCGAATTTTTCGGATCCTTGCGGATACAGACCGGATCCGAATTTTCCTGCTATCCCTATGTATAAGGGGTTTTATGTTATTTTACAAGGTGAGCCCCTTATAGAAAAAAACAAGTAACGTGATTTTTATTTTGGAGCCTAAGGTTTTACTAAAGAAATAATATAAAAAGGCTTATTTTTCCCCCAAAAAAGATAGACAATCACTTGATACATATCAGAGAAAAATATTTTTTTTTTCTAATTTAGAGAAAAAAAATTTCTCGTGTTAGTTGCTTTAGTGGTGATAAAGAGATAATATAAAAAGGCTTATTTTTCTCCCAAAAAAGATAGACAGTCACTTGATACATATCAGAGAAAAATATTTTTTCTCTCTAATTTAGAGAAAAAAATTTTCTCGTGCTAGTTGCTTTAGTGGTGATAAAGGCGTCCACACGTCAAGTGCAGATCAAACTTGAGTTATAACATGGAAGATCATTGGTGACAGTTCGTGATCTATCAGGCGTGTTGGTGACGGATCGTGATCTAACAGGAGTGGTGGTGACAGATCGTGATCTGGGAGCCTAAATCACTTCAGCGGAAAAAGCTAAATCGGATTTTCAAGGTGCGATTTCTAGATTACAAATTCATATATATTTTATGAGATCGATTCTAAAAAGTTTTTTTTTAAAACTGAATTTTCTCCAACACTATCGACATACATAAACATTATACTTTTAAGCTTAATTAACAAAACACGTAGAACAAGTTATTATAGGAGTGACACTAATTGTCTCACAACCGAATTTACTAAACATCTTATAAGATTCTTTTCAGAGAAAAATGTAATAATCAATAAATAAGTGATTGTTTGGGGCATATACTGCAATCCCAAATTTGAACTACACTATTGGGCATAGTTTGAGCAGTTGTGAATGCACTTTAAGTTTCTGGTCACTTTTTTTTTAAATATTAGTTAAAATTACAACTCATATTAAATGAGATTACAACTGATATTTATAAATTAAATTATTATTATGATTAGTTTATATCAATTCTTATGAAGACTGCTCAGATTCCTTTACTCAAATTGAGAAAGGAAATTAAACTTCTACAATAAATATAAGGTATGAAGTCTAATCACGTGGTTAAGTTTCTGATCACTTAAGTTTATGTATTATAATAAAATGGTTGTGCTTTGTGAGCAAGGTCTCTACGACTCTTTAACTCCATTTTCAAACTTATAACAATAATTAAAATAATAAAACAATGATAAATAATTAGAATTTATTTTAACCGTTGAAACAAAATTCAATGAATGAGTAGATAAATTGAATATGGGATGAAATATTACTTCAATTTAATAATCAAACAAAAGATAAGCAAATTAGGAATGATTTTTTCGTGGCGTGAATATAGCACGAATGGACCCGGATTAAAAATGATGAATTGAATTACCACTTTCAATTTTCTTTCCAGTTAACGCGTTCGGCGGTTCCATTTTAATTTCTGTCATCATTAAATGGTCAAAAGTGATAAAGTCTTGGCGGCTGACTTCATTGCAATTCAAAGTTTCAAACAAGTAGTCACTGAGAACAGAAAAAGTATCATTTAAAATGGATTATGGCTGGAGTTCATCCAACATAGAATATTGAATCCCAACCACCCATACAAAATATTAAATAATAAAAAATTTATTATAATTTATAATTTATTATTTATTATTTTATACGTGACTGAAATTCGTATTTAATTATAAGTGAACTCTAACATAACCGTACTCTTTAAAATGATTTATTTTAAACTTATAATAAGTAAATAATATTATAATATTATGTATATTTATTTAAAAAATTACTATAAATAATAATTATATTAAATTTAATTATATATATTATATATGTATTGAGTACTTACATTATCTTTAATTTATTCTAAAATTTATCTATTACAAAAAAATTTATTTTGATATATATTTATTTTGAACAAATAATATTAAATTTAATTATATATGTTATATATATATATATATATATATATATATATATATATTAATTAGTTATATTATTTTTGATGTGTTGTAAATTTTCTCTATAAAAAAAGAAATTAATTTAAAACTTTTTAAAACAGTCGACATTAGTGTTGTTACGTTCATTGCTCATTCTCGATCTCTAAGTATGTCAAGTTTAGTGGGCCCCTGGTCCCTGTTTGACCGTACCTTACTGTTTTCTTTCAGAACAGTCAATACGGGAGCGTCGCAGATCATAAAACAATCGGCACACAATCAAATATGTTTTTGACCCTTTTTCGTATTTTCGAAAACGAAATATTTTTTCTTTTAGAGGAAAAAAACGAAATATTATTTTTATAAGCATAAAGAAACAACAAACGTGGAAAAAAAATTTGTTCACCGGGAAAAAAAAAAAAGGTGGAAATAAGCCTACAAGAAATATGTCTAAAGCCTTACAGGATGTATGGCGATAAGTTCACTGGAGGGATTTTTGGCCATAAAAAA
The DNA here is from genome assembly GCA_030449925.1 of Citropsis articulata. Classification (NCBI taxonomy): domain Eukaryota; kingdom Viridiplantae; phylum Streptophyta; class Magnoliopsida; order Sapindales; family Rutaceae; genus Citropsis; species Citropsis articulata. The sequence continues at coordinate 1,429,663 of JASUUH010000101.1, read as the reverse complement.
GTCATAATCTAAATTCAAAACCTACGACCTAAAACGTCAACCAAAATGAATGCGGCTTTTGTACTCGGAGTTTCGTATTTAAATTGCTTTAAAAAACGTTAATACCGATCAACGGTTGCCATATAATGTCATTGAATTTGAATGGTCATAGCTCGAGGTGAAACTTCAGTCACGATTCATGGGAAGAGTACTATACAAACCACAATATTTAATATGAAACACAGCTTTTCAACTCTCTTAATTAACTCAATTAAATACCACATAAGGCACAACTGGGGACTGTTTGGTTTCTTGGCTTTTTATGAGGCTTTGCCCCTCTTGAGAAAATTCTTTGATACGTACGATTGCTATCCCCAAAACGTGACACTAAGATATTGGCCTGTCAAAGAGATAAATTTATAGAACTTGTCATGTTACATCATTATGTAATATATATTATGATGTATCTTAACAAAAATTTAAATTTATTTCTAATGAAGAGATTTTTTATTAGGTTTAGGGTCCGTCTATGTGTCCGATTTTTATTCAGAGAGTTGTGGGTCTTATTGAATAGTGATTTTTTGAAAAAAATTAGACACAATTAATTGCCGCTTACTAATTCCTACTAATAGATAATTTAATGATAATGAATTTAATACATACATACATTACAATATATATATATATATATATATATATATATATATATATATATATACCCGACAAAAATAAAAAGTAATATACATATATTTATTAAGCAGTAATCAAAATAAAAAATAAAAATAAAAATAAATTTTTTATGTTACTTATAGGAGTTGGATCAGAATAAATTGTATTGTTATTGGTCTCTTTACTTTATTTTAAAATCAGAATAAATTATTTTAAATTATAAAAACACCCTTAGTTTATTATTAATATTATTTTATTATTTATTATATAATTATGATTATTATTAAGAAAACTACATTATGTGATTATGATTATTACTGTTAATAATAATAATAATAATGAAAACTATTATTATTTTATAATAATAAAAATTATTATTATTATTCTTCTCTTTATTTTTATTATTATTCTCTCTTTTGTTTCATCTTTTTCTTCCTCCTATCAATTTCGTTTCTTCTTCCTCATCAACATCACAATTCAATTTCATCTTCGTCATAATTACATCATCAATAATAATAATACTAATCATCATCATCATCATTATCAATTGGTTCACGACGGAAAGGCCGACCATGACAGCGGCGATGAGCTCGGTTAGTCGATGGTTAGGGATTTCGTTTTTTTTCTTTTTTTTTTTGTAATTTATAGTTTTTAATTGCATAGAGGGTATTTTGAGAAAATAAAAAAAATAAGGATAATTTTGTCTTTGGAAGACTATTCCTAACGCAGTAACGCCTCCCCCCATTGGAATTACAAATCTATTAGCCACTCATTTTGCATAAGATTCATGCATCTAAATTCTTATTTCCAACTTCGATTTAATAAGTAAACAAGTTTTTTTATTTTCGATTGCTCAATTCCTCTTCCCATTCCGAAAATGTAAACACAGCGTGACAGCGTAAGATAATTATGAATGGACAAAGCTTACGTTACAATATAGGTATGTTACAGTTATAAATTATTAAACCTTTATAAAAGATAATAATTATTAAAAAAGTTAATAAGTTTGAAAGTTTTACTTTACACCCTCGTTGTTTACACCCCAAGTTAGGCAACAATAGTGTTAGTATTTAAATTTTTTTTGATGTTCTTCATTTATATTTATAGCAAAGTTAGTACCAAATTGCTCAACAATTTTTTTTATTTTATTTAATTAAATTTCTAACTTGTTTAATTTTATATCTATTGAGTTTTTATTCATTATGTTAATGATCTCTTTCTTTAATATATCATGATCTTTGATATTGAAGTCTTTTATGAATTGTTTAACTTTATTAAATTCTTACTTAGTTCATCTCTTAATTTTGAATTTATTTTATATTTCCCTCATTGAAATTATTAATTTCTAATATTTTGTTTACCCTTCTATATCATTTATAGATAAATTTGGATTTTCTAATTTATTTAATAAACATAGTGGCATTCAATTTAATTGATTATTTCTCCACATGTTTGAATCATTGATCAAATCAAACACTTGAAATCTTTTTATTCGAAGCTTTAGTAATTTATTTATTTATTGTATCATCTTTTTAATAATTCATTATATTTATAAGATATTTATCACATATAATATCTCTTATAATTCATAACAGTAAATTTAGATTACAAAATCTATATGACAATATTGATGGTATGTATTTAGGATGGAAAATAAATTGGGTGTGTGTATGTTAGAAGAAAAATCTAGTTTATGTCTCACAAGAAATTATAAATGCAAGTGCAAAAATGTATTCAAAATTTGTGGATCTTTATGAATATAATAATTATTTAAATCTTTATAAAAATATTGTAAAAATTTTATAAAATGTTAAAAATAAATATAGAAAACATGGATGATAAAACCATTTAATTATAAAAAATCAATGAGGACTTATTTGAGAAAAAAAAGTAAGCATATGACTAAAAATAAAATTCTCTTTAAATATCTATTGCACCTATACTTTATTTTAGGTTAAAATTATTTTTATCCATTAGATTTGAGGAATATCAAAATCCATGACCTCTATGCATTGATTGTTTGTTACATTATTTGTAACATAAGCGTTGCCGAATGAATGACACCGTAAATTTGTGGACACTAGTAATTATTTTATTTTAAAAGGACAATGGTTTCCATGTTAGACTTGAAATATTATAATTATTTAAAAAATGAATAAAAAAACAATACATCAAAATCCAGCTGGGTAAAGTACAAGGCTGCTCCGTTGACTGACTCCAAATGAAGTCAAATCAACCACCTTTCATATGCCTCGTCAAATGCGAATTGTACGTATTCGTCTTCAATAAACAACTCTTCAACTTCATGCTTCTTCACCTCTCTCGCATTCTCCGCTGTCCGATTTTGGATGATCAAAATCACCAACATCATCATAATCATAATCTGTCAGTCGATGAAATGAACTTGAAGGGCTTTATGTCCAATCTTTTTTCCTGCTTGAAGGCCGCTGGCGAATCAGCTGAAGACGCCGATGGCTCCGACGCCGACTCCTGGAACCTCTTCTTCGACCTCCGCACTCTCCAAGTCGCCACCAACTTTTTCTCCGACTTGAATCAGCTCGGCCACGGCGGGTTTGGTCCCGTTTACAGGGTACGCTTATACCGCAATTTCTTCTTTAAAAAAAAATTAATTTTATTAACTTTATGGTTAGTTTAATGTTAACTTAATGATTATAATTATGTTATTTATTTACTCATTTATTTATGATTTCTTATATAAGATAATTATGTTATTTATTTACTTATTTATTTATGATTTCTTATATAAGATAATTATGTTATTTATTTGCTTATTTATTTATGATTTCTTATATATATTATATTTTAATGACAGTTTCATAGAAAAGCTAAAACTATGTAAGACAAATACGATTATGTTAAAGCCCAGATTACAGTGATTAAGCAAATCCAATCGGCTTGTATTGTTTGAATATTATACAAATTTCTTTGCCTTTTAGGCCTGTGTCGTATTGAGGTTGGACAGCTGTGGTTTTATGTCAGCTTATTAAAATATTTGGTAAATGTTACACCAGCAATTGTAGATTGGTATGATAATTTGATTTCACACTTATTTGATTAAAAACTGATATTTTTAATATTTTTATCAAAATTATTATTTAAAAATTATATTTACTACGTATCATCTATTTTTATTTCATAATTGCAGCTTCTTTTTTTCCACAATCTCAATACCAAACTGAGCTTAGTTTGTTAAATTAGTAAAAACTAGTAATCAAATTTATTTATTTATTTTTGTTACAGGGGTTGATGCCAAATGGTCAAGAAATAGCTGTGAAGAAACTTTCTGTAGACTCAAGGCAGGGATTGAGAGAGTTTACTAATGAGGTGAAGCTGTTGTTGAAAATCCAGCACAAGAACTTGGTCACATTGTTCGGTTGTTGTGCAGAAGGACCTGAGAAGATGCTTGTTTACGAGTATCTGCCAAACAAGAGTCTTGATTACTTTCTCTTTGGTAAGAGAGAGATGAAATGAATCTCTTCGTATCGTAGGGCAAGACTTAGGACTTGTATTTATTCACTAGCTGATTAGGTTTTCAAATTTTGGTTAGATTGTTTGGTGATAGTAGGACTAATTTATTTGAAAGGTTTAATTTTACAGATAAAACCAAGTCTTCTTCGCTGGATTGGACAACACGATACAGAATAGTTACGGGCGTGGCGAGAGGTCTTCTTTACCTTCATGAGGAGGCTCCTGCAAGGATCATTCACAGGGACATTAAAGCTAGTAATATTTTGCTGGATGAGCAACTGAATCCAAAGATATCTGATTTCGGCCTGGCGAGACTATTTCCTGGGGAAGACACCCATGTTAATACATTCAGGATTTCTGGTACACAGTGAGTGGTTTCTTCACTAATTTGATCTTTTCTCATAAAACAATCCTTCATGTCTTGTTAATCAAGCGATATTCTAAATGGTCCTTGGTTGATTTGTTTCTTTGAGAAGTGCGATTGATAAAAGGATTTGCTTAATGCAGTGGTTACATGGCCCCCGAATATGCATTGCATGGATATTTGTCAGTGAAGACAGATGTTTTCAGCTATGGAGTTCTGGTCTTAGAAATTGTAAGTGGAAGAAAGAACCATGATGGACGTCTAGGCAAAGAAAAAGCAGACCTTCTGAGCTATGTAAGTTAATTCCCAAAGAATTCAAATACTGTTATTCCCCAAAATAACGCTTAAAATGAACTTTCAATTTTGTGAATGTGGAATGTGCAAGCCAAAAGGCAATGTTATTATTGATGCTTTTGTTTAATGATCTAAGCCTGATGATTGCCTAAATCATCATAATCTGGAAATATGAAAAGGAATCGCTTAGGAATTTTCAAATTGTTTCACAATTTCTAAGCAATTAAATGGATACATATATGGTCCTCTGATCCATGATGACAACTTATGGAGGCCACTGAGTTTTTGTGAAATTGACCTGTGCTTGATGTGCTTTAGCTATCCATTTAAGCTGTCATCAACTCATCTTTCTCCCATGCTATAAGCGGATAATATTCACTGAACCTTAGCCTGGATTCAACTGTAATATTATATTTCACTAGTTTTCCTCTAATCTTCTAACCTCATTTGTATTGAGAATTTGCTGCTCTCAGCTGATTTGATTGTGTGGATGAAAACATTGGATAGAAAGTGCTAAGTTCATAAGATCAACTACTTTCACGCAAGTTTTAGAGGACAAAGAAGTATGGTAAATTCTTAATTCTATGGTTTTATATCAGTCTAGTACACTCTTTAGTAACAACTATAATTAACGACATGGATTGTTGGGGCAGTAACTGTGGGCTACTTGCACTGTTTGTTCCTAATTTTGTACAAGGGAGAGAGCAAGCAAACTAGTCGGCATCCTTAACTTCTTTTTGGCGCTCGTATTACAGACATGGACTCTCTTTCAAGACGAGAAGGCATTGGAATTAGTGGATCTGAGCCTTACCAAGTGCAATCGTGACGAGGCAGCAATGTGCATTCAGCTCGGCTTATTGTGTTGTCAACAAAGCGTTGCAGAAAGGCCTGACATGAACTCTGTTCATCTCATGCTTTCAGGTGACTCGTTTACTTTGCCCAAGCCAGGTAAACCAGGAATTCAAGGTCGTGGAGGACGTTGGACGACTACCACGTCTTCTGCTTTCACTAATACTAATACTAATACCACCAATACTAATACTAATGCCAGTAGTAGTACCAACACAGGTGTTACCAAAATTTCTGGAGGCAATAGTTTTGTTGAGGAATATTCTAGAAACTCAATCTCATATTCTTCTCTTGATGAAGGTAGATGACTTCTATTTATTTTTGTGGGTAATTAGTGTATATTTATCTAATGTACAGCATAAAATGATGTGATTCTTTCTATTTGTTTTATGAGTTTATTGATTTAGGTTTCTTTGTGCTATAGAGGGGTGTAGTGGACGTAAAATTAAGACAAACGACAGTTCGGATTGAATCAATTGTTATTTACTTAAGCAATAAGTGATCCGCATGCTCAATTTATGTTCTGTTAAAAATAAGTAATAAAAAATTATTATATTACAATTAGAGGAATAATGATAGCGTAGTCCTTGCGGCCTCTCGGATGTTTAAATCAATTGCCATACTCTGGGCCATAACTTATTCGCGATGGTTGCACCACGAGTGGGCTGTTCATAGTACTCGAGAATTTTATTTTATTTTCAATTTAAGTCATTTATTAGTTATTTCTTGGTAATTGAACACCAAAGCTCCCATAGTGGGCGATGGTCGGCCTTAATAACGATGGTATTATCTACCCCTTTTTGCAAATTACTATGGCATCCTCCACTTTAACAGTTTTTAAGGTTTTTCATATTAGCAATTAAAAAAATAAATTAACACCTCTTTAAATTTGCATTACATATTACACAATAATACAAGTTCAAGTACATAACTTTAAAACAGTACAATAACAACGAAATATTTAAAGACTGCGGCATCAGATTCATACATCTCTTAGCATGCGTAGGGTATACATTTAGATGGCGTAATTATAGGAGATGTAGTAACAAAAATAGGAGTGAACCCATACTTTAGAGGATCAGAATTCATGTATTTGACAACCCTCACCATTTCATCATTTAGTATGTCGATAGGCAATGAAGTTGTAGGTTGTGTAGGACAATTCGATTTCAAAACTGTCTTCACCTTAATGTCATATTCATCGGAATCTATCTCAAGCACCTCACACACTCTCGAAATGAATTCGTGGAAAGCTGAATCTTTCTGAATAAAAAATGCTGTATTTTTTCCATTCTTATATTCCATGCAACCATTCTCCGAAGTCTCCCATGATCCATCAAAACACATCTGAACTATCATTGAAGCCATCAAGACTGATGCAATATTGGCAATATCAAAATAATTAGTAAACGAAAAATAGACTAAATTTAACAAAAGAAATTAACAATACAAATTAACAAAACAAACCTGGAACTACGTCTAAATAAAGTTGGAAATGTGGAAGAAAATGAAATATGGGTTTAAATATCTTAAGGATTTTGCTGTATCAAGAGAAAAGTTCAAGTTTTGCTCCTGAGATCGGAAATGAATATGATAAAGAAGATGAGAAAGAGCGAAGTAATACTTAGATTTTGGGTGTGAAAGAAGAAAGAGTTGTGCTTTGGGTGTTTTAGAATTAAGGGCATTTTGGTCCTAAAATATTTTAGGTATTTGTGAATTGTGATAGAGAGAGTTTAGAGGGGGAATTTGTGATTGTGATAATGGAAAAAAATCATTTAAATTAAATTTACCTAATGCATATAATGCATATATTAATGTAAGGAGTAATGATTTAATAAGTGACAAAAAAAAAAGAGGAAACATAGTGTTGTCTAGTTAATTAATAACTTAAATACTATTTTCAATAACAGTCAAAAGGACGAGAGAATAACGATAGAAATGGTATTAAAAAATTTAATCTATCACTTTCTATCAATTCATAAGAGTGTTCAGAATTCAATTTGATCTGCTCAATTTGTATGATCTGTAAAAATTTGATTTGTAGATTGGTGGATTATATTAAATTAAAAATTTAAAAATCCATAATCAGTTGATTTGATATGGATTTACTTTTGTAAATCTTAAAAAATTCATGAATTCACAAAAAAAAAATTAATAAAAATTTTAAACTTGTAAATGTGGCATTTGTACTTAATAATAAATAAATAAATTAGAATATAGTTACATTAACACTATATTATATCTTATCCGATAATAATATAAAATAAAAATAATTAAATGAACAAATATAACTTCTTAAATAGTTAATTTTTATGTACTAATCTAAATAAATGATTTTTTTAAGTTTATTATATTTTGAAACTTTAAATGTATTTTCTAACTTTATTTAAGTAATTAATTTAGTTAAATCTTATTTAATCTCTATGGGTGAGGATGCAGGCTTTCTGATCTGGCAGGTGGATGTCACAAGCTCGTGGTCATTAATTTAGATCAAGCTGGGTGATAAAACCAAGCCCATTTAGATATATTCTATAATTTGATATAGCGGATCCATTTGTTATCTGTCTGGCTCGTGGGTAATGTGGTTTTACCCTGAATTTGATAGTAGGAAAATTATTTTTATATTAATTTTTTTTAGTTAGTTCGGGGATACGATAGAATTAAAAATTTTTAACTTGTAAATCAATCCGTAAAATAGTGGATTGAATATAAATTAGATCAAATCTGCATTCGATTATCAGACGTATAAATTAAATTTAGATTGAATTTCACCAATCCAGAATTAGATTGGACAAAATCGTTGATATATAAATTAACATCCAATTGCAAACACCCCTCCCAGCTCAAAGTAAAAAAGAAATATAATAACAATTTAAATATATAAAATGGATCCGGAAATTTTTATAAATTTAATCCATCACTTTTTAATAATTTTAATTAAAAAAATTCTAACAATCTAAATATATACAACACAGCCAAAAACTAATTTTATTTGAATATAACAGGAGAGACGACCTTACCAATTAATCAGCAACAATTTGATCAACTGGCGAAGCCGCCTCTATTTGCAGATCTCTTGGCTTTCAAATAGCAGGCCGGTGGTTTTGTTTCACTTTTTTTTCTGCTATCGAACAAATCCAATTTTGAGTTATCCCCCTTCTTTCTTGTGGCCGCCTTTTTTTTTTTTTTTTTTTTTTGGGTCTATTGAAATCCAACAAATGCAGAGATGGAGAGCCGAGGGCTATGGAAATGCAGATTTTCTTTTTGTCTCCTTACTCGTAACTTTTGTCTCCTACTTTAATCATTATTTTAAATGCAGATCATTTTTTATTCACGCAGCGTGTGCGCCATTTTTTTTTATCATTTTTTAAAAGTTTTTGGAGCCCATAAGGAGGAGAGAGAGAGAGAGAGAGAGAAGGACACGAAACGGTTCTCTCGTCCTTTTGGCTGTTTACCATTTTCCTTACAATAAATTACAAGAACATTGATGCCTACTTGATATGTCATCGATTGGGTGAGTAATAATATCATGTATAATCGTTTTCAAACAAGTTTGTTTTCTGTATTGAAGGTATTACTTTTGCACTGGCTTAAATTGACCTCTTTTTTACTAAGCGTTAATTCTTAATTGTTAAAAATGCTCTTTTAAAAGGACTATTTATTACTGGTCTCCAACTAGCCAGCGAGTCCATTTGACTCTACCAACTGGACTAAAAGAAGAAGACAGATCAGCAGTGATTGTTGGATTTTCCATTTCTGTGGGTTCACTCCATTTCATTTGATTGATAAACATTAAGCAGAGCATGAATATGAGACCCAGCTGGGAGCTGAAGCAGTGCTGCAACCGCTAACAAGTTGTGTTTCTGGTTACTGTCTCTGTTTGCACTGCTGTTATACTCGCTGTATGTCTTGACTCCTTCAAGTATTATCCTTTACTTTCATTTCTGTTCGCCCTCTGGATCGAAATCTTGACTGTATTTTATCAACGAAGCAACCCCATCTAGTTCTAACAGGATGATAGCTAATGCTTTTGTTTTGGTTCTTTGCAATCACTTATTTTGATTGTAGTCTTTCTGGGGCACTGCCCAGATTTGGATTATTTTAGTTTCCAATTTGACACCATTTATTGATTTGGTAAATGAGACTATTAAATGTATTCTCTCAATGCTGTATTTGAATTGAGGTTGAATCTTGCTTTAATCCTTTCAGTTATGGAGGTCAATTCTGCTGAAACCATTCAAGCTTGTGACAGTATTTCTTCACGAGGCCAGCCATGCTAGTGCTTGTAAACTTAGGAAAGGTAAGATCGAAAACCTTATATAATTTAAAGATTCTATTCTTAAAGATGAAATGCGCCATCTACATAATTAATGTATTTAGGTCTCATTTTTGTTTTGTCGTGATTGAGTTAATATGCTTAACTCTTACGAATTGCAATCAATTAAATGACTAATTTATGCTAGAAAATGAACAAAATCTAAAGTTCATTTTATCCTAGGAAACAAATCAAAAGGCCACCCCACTGTGGATTTATGACTACTTGCTCTATTTGATAAAAGATACTATTGTTCATTCCTAGATTTTCTGTGTAAACATGGGTTGTATAATACTTGTATTTGGTACCCACTTTTGGCCTCTTGTTGCTTGATCAGTCATTTAGGATGATTTTTTTTTTTTTTTTAAATTTCTAAGCATGATTGTGGAGTCAGTCAGATACACATAATTGTAAACAGAATGGCTCCATCCTTGAGAACGTTTTGAGTTTGTTCAGTTCAAATCAGGTTCTGATATACATTAGCATGCAGGTGGAAGGGAGCCAGGTTGATGCAGATGAAGGTGGCACCACACAAACACGTGGTGCCATATACTGGCTTATCCTGCCAGCTGGATGTAGAGTCTTTTACCCTTGACCAGTTTTTATTTAGTGGTACAATTAGCTTCTGTCCGACATGGATGCTTCAAACGTCTGAATGTAATTGGTTTTCTTCATCCAATATGTTCATCTTCTAAAGGTATGGATCTTCCCAGTTTGATATTTATGCCTAAAATTTTAAGGTAACTTAATTTGTTTCTTTGTGAGCAATAGCTTTTAGAATTAATATGATTCTTCTATTTCACCATTATTGTACTCCAGATCTTGGTTCATCTTTCTGGGGGATGCTGCTGATTCTTGCTTCCACAGCTCTTCTTACTGCAAGAATTGCTGCAGAATGTCTTGTGGTTGCTCTGCTAGTTGTACTCTTGGTTGCTAAAAATGTAAGCAGATATTTATGAAATCATTTCGTGTATCACAGATTGAAATAAATTATTTGTAACAATTTATTGTTTTTTTATTGTCTTTTCACTTCTCTCTTAGATCAAATATGTCAAAAATATTTCTCTGCTTATTCTTATCACCTGATTCATATTGTTTCTACAGTGGACACTTCGAGGGCTTTGTATAGGTAAGTGTTTTGATAACCAATCTAAATCCGGCTTTCTATGATGGCTTCTTATTATATGCACAGTCTGAGATATTGCTATCTAAATGTTGAATCATCAGGGTTTGTTATTTTTCTTGGTGTAATATGGGTTCTGCAAGGAAAAACAGATATCCGCATACTTCGGTATATCATTCTGTTCATGGTAAATGGAATTCTGCTCTTTTTCTTTCCGTACTGTTCAGTGGAGTTTACCATAATGCTTCATGTGTGAGGGATGAAGAATCACAGCTTAAGAACTGCAGGTGTGATGAACAGGTTGTTTTCAGTTTTGGTATGGTTTCTGAAACAAAAATTAATTGTACCTGATTTTCACCGAGTGTGTTTGTTGCTGCGTTATTGATGCACTCGCTGCATTTATGATGGTGCAGATATTTATGACGATGCTAGTCTCTATTCTAATTTCATACACTTAAGGAGTGCCATCTCTTTTTTCTTTGGAGATGACGATTCTAGTCTCTATAACTATACTCTCTTCTTGCAGACATTCCAGTTCAAAGTAATCAATTTTGAGCTTTGATGTAAAGGTGACATTTTCATTTTTCATTTTTAAGTCAGCCAATTTAGCTGCAGCTTGATTTGGGAAAAAGTATTGTTTATTAGAGGACCTAGGTTCTAATTTTACTGCTCACATTTTGATGCTGAGCAATGAGCATATTACCACGGTTCCAATTATAAAAACATGTCTGATAAGATATCGCGACGCTTATTCACTCTGCTTTACCATAAGCCTACTAATAATGGTCATGATGTATTTATTGACTGTGTTGATGAGGCAGTTTACGATAATAATAGATTCTACATACCTTTGGGCACTGTTTTACAGCTTCATATTAGAGTTGAATGAATCCACCCGAGAGATGACCAGTAGGCTGAATGGCACATGTCACGGCAGGAGCACAGCACGTATCCATATAGCACGGCATGACACGTGTATGTTTCGGTGGGACATGCGGCACGACACGACACATACATGGACTAGGTCGGTTTTAAAATTTTAGGCATGCGAGTCTTAAAAGCACCTAGAAATTAGGGTGGGGAGCAGCTGCGTTGTCCCAAACGGATGCTAAGCACGACACGATAAAAAAGCTACAATAAACATGTTTTATTTTTTAATGAAAGTAAATTTAAAATTTTACGATTTTACAAATAACTTGAGATTGAATATTTTAAATTCATTTAATTCTTGGTTTAAAAAAATACTATAATTAATTTATATTTATAATTTATTAAATAAATAATTGATATCACGATTTTAATGAATAAAATTATTAATATTATGATTTTATAAATATGTATTAATATTATTGTGAACTATGATATATAATTCTATATAAGTTTAAATTAATAATTATGTTAACCGTTCATAAAAATTTATTATTATTAATGTTGTTAAATATTAAAAAAAATTAATATGATAAGATCAAATTTAATAATTAATATTACATTCTCTTACTATTATTAGTTTATTATTATTAAATATGGAATTGAATTTTGAGTTTTCGATTTTATTAAATTTGAATAAAAACACATAAATTTTAAAAATATATATATATAAACTTGAAAGAAAGTACGCCAATAATTTGGCATGTACTCTTAAAAAATTTTTTTAAAAAAATTTATTAGACTTTTTTTTAAGCATAGCACGCGTATCGAGTGAGCCTAAGAAAAAAAAAATTAATATGGCACGAAACACATAATGGACACGACAAAGCACTTACACGAGCGCCCATAAAACTAACATAAACCTTGCTTGGGTGGGCGGCCCAACCCATTGACGATCTCTAATCCACCATGCCCGCCACTGCCTTATATACTATATTTTCACTTAAAAAAAATTTGCAGATACAAGATTCTAAACGAGCGCTCTCCCTGAAGGTGTGGGTTTTGGCCGGGATGGTTGAAGAACTTTTTATTTCGAATGTTCATAAACTTAACGCACGTGCAGTGGTAGAACCAATTAAGCTTCTTGCTTTGCACTAATATCACAATGAAGACGATCCTTGTGAACGAAGTTGACTATTACAGAGATGCCCACTTCTGGATCATATTCTACTTGTTCACATCTTTATTTCCCAACTACAGTGGTAGAGAGACTGTCACATTGCTCCAAAAACATCTGAACATACATAAAATGGGATCACAACAAAGCGCTTAGGCACTATTTTAATCATGCTGATTTACGAGAACATAACAGAAACAAATAAGGGCTAACAACACAGGATCAGAGTTCATCGCAAGGATTCCAAGGAATTGTGGAGGTAGATAAGCTAGGAAACTCCCAATAAAGCATACTCTTAGGGAGTGTTTGGTTTAAGAAAATGAGAGAAAAATGAGAGGAGATGAAATAAGAGGAGTAGAGAGGAAAAGAAAGGAGAGAAGGAATGATTTCCAAATCCTTTATTTGGTTTGGCATGGAATTCTAATAGGAAAAAAATTACTTCTTTTTCATTTGGATAATTCTGCCCTTTGGTCTTAAACTATCAACATTTGTTATTAAATACTATTGAAAAAGATTTCAATTATAAAATTATTTAATTGTTAAATTAAATTATTAATAAATAATTATTTTAAATTATATTTATATTTATAATTACATTTATTTTTTAATATAATTTTATTTTATTTTTTTACAATATATGAAATTATTATTATTATTATTAATATTATTATATGAAATTATTTTTTTTTCCAATTTTCCAACATTAGGAATAAAATCCAATTTCTTCATATTAAAATGAATTCGTAAAAATCTTGAACATGAAATAAAAGGTATCTCCAGATCAATTCATAAATATTCATAAAATATTATAAATTTTTTTATTAATAGATGTTTATATTGGATTATTTGTAAGTATTGAAATAAAATAAAAACTAGTAAATAAGACAGCTGAAGAATTTAAGTTTTATACAGTCCCACGTCTTAATTGGAGGTGCATTGTTCCAGTAGATGTATAAAATGGTTGGGGTCAAAGATGGCAATTCATACATTTTAAAATAACGGAAGCTGAATTCCGCTATTGTAATAGAAGAATCTCAACTCCTCAATCAAGCGGAAGATGAATTCCATCTGAAGATGAATTTCCGTCTGGTAATGCTAACCAAACAAAAGAAATGACAAAGGAATTTGAATTTTTTTCCTTTCCCCCATCCTCTCCGTCCAACCAAACATTACCTTAGATTATGTAGAAATCCGACATTCAGTAAAACCATGATAAGTGATCCGCATGCTCAATTTACGTTCAGTTTAAAAAAGAAAATTATTGTATTACAATTAGAGGTATAATAATAGCATACTCCTTAACGGCCTTTCGGATGCTGATGTTTTAATCAATTGCCATACTCATAGGCCATAACCCATTCACAATGGTTGCAGCACGAGCGGGCTGTTAATAATACTCGAGAATTTTATTTTTTTAAATCATTTATTAATTATTTCTTGATAATTGAATACCAAAGCTCCCATACCGGGCGTTGGTCTGTCTTAATAAGCAGTAACAATGGTATTGTTTGCCCATTTTTGCAAATTACTATGGCGTCCTCTACTTTAACAGTTTTTAAGGTTTTTCATATTAGCAATTAAAAAAATAATAATAATAATTAACATCTCTTTAAATTTGCATTACACATAACACAATAATACAAGTTAAATTAAATAACTTTAAAATGGTACAATAACAATGAAATATTTAAGGACTACGGCATTGGATTCATATATCCCTTAGTATTCACTTATTTATTTATTTGTTTTTTCACTGACCATGCGTTTGAGAGAGTTTATGTATACTGGTGGTCTAAACTCTCATTATTTGACTTCTAAGAGGTATGGTAATTTTAGGAGATGTGGTAACAAATATTAGAGTAAACCCATATTTTAGAGGATCAGAATTCATATATTTGACAACCCTCACCATCTCATTATCGAGTATGTCGATAGGCAATGAAGCTGCGGGTTGTGTAGGACAATTTGATTTCAAAACTGTTTTTACCGTAATGCAATATTCGTCGGAATTTATCTGAAGCACCTCATACACCCTTGCAATGAATTCATCAAAGGTTGAATCTTTCCGAACAAAAAACACTATATTTTTTCCATTCTTGTATTCCATGCAACCATTCCCCAAACTCTCCCACGATCCACCAAAACACATCTGAATTATCACTGAAGCCATTGAGACTGATTCAATATTGAAAATAACAAAATGATTAGTAAACATAAATAGTCTAAATTTAACAAAACAAAAAAACAATACAAATTAACAAAACAAACCTGGAAGCGTGTCGAAATGAAGTTGGAAATGTTGAAGAAACGAAATATGGGTTTAAGTATGTTAAGGATTTTGATGTTTCAAGAGAAAAGCTCAAGTTTTAGTTTGAGATCCAAAATGAATAAGATAAAGAAGGTTAGAAAGAGCGAAGCAATATTTAGATTTTGTGTGTGAAAGAAGAAAGAGTTGTGCTCTGGGTGTTTTAGAACTAGGGGCATTTGGTTTAGGTATTTGTGATGGGGAGTTTATAAAGGGGAATTTGTGGTTGTGAAAATGGAAATCTACTTTTAGGACATTCTCATAAATCTCTTCAATAAAATTTATATATATATATATTTTATTTTTAAAAGAGAAGGGAAAGTGGACAAGCCTAAATATAATTTGTACTCCCCTCACCACCCCAAAAATTGAATCTGAAGTTTAATAGAAGTTACTGCCGCACTGCAACCAACCCAACCACGCTTTTAGGGGTTACTTAATGCATACTTTTATTTGAGAAGTAATGATTTAATAGGCGATAAAAAATGAAAAACATAGTGTTGTCTAGTTAATTAATAACTACATGTAATTTACAAATAAATTACAAGAACATCAATGTTTACTTGATATGTCATCAATTTGGTGAGTAATAATTTCACGTATAATCGTTTTCAAACGTGTTTGTTTTCCGTCTTTAAAGTAATATTTTTGGATCGGCTCAAATAGACCTCTTTTTTACCAAGCGTTTATTCTTAACTGTGAAAAATGCACTTCTAATTTAAAAAGACTATTTATTACTAGTCTCCAACTAGCCAGCGAGTCCATTTGACTCTACAAACTGGAGTACTGGACTAGAAGAAGAAGAAGAAGACAGATCAGCAGTGATTGTTGGATTTTCCATTTTTGTGGGTTCACGCCATTTCATTTGATTGATAAGCATTAAGCAGAGAATGAATATGAGACCCAACTGGGAGCTGAAGCAGTGCTGCAACCATGAACAAGTTGTGTTTCTGGTTACTGTCTCTGTTTGTACTGTTGTTATACTCGCTGTATGTCTTGACTCTCTCAAGTATTATCGTTCACTTTCATTTCTGTTCGCTCCCTGGATCGAAATCTTGACTGCATTTTATCAATGAAGCAATCCCATCTAGTTCAAATAAGATGACAGCTAATGTTTTTGTTTTGGTTCTTTGCAATCACTTATTTTGATGGCAGCCTTTGTGGGGCACTGCCTAGATTTGGATTATTTGAGTTTCCAATTTGAAACCATTTACAGGTTTGATAAATGAGACTATTAAATGTGTTTTCTCAATGCTGTTTTTGAATTGAGGTTGAATCTTGCTTTTAATCCTTTCAGTTATGGAGGACAATTCTGTTGAAACCATTCAAGCTTGTGACAGTATTTCTTCACGAGGCCAGCCATGCTATTGCTTGTAAACTTACATGCGGGAAGGTAAGATCGAAGACCTTCTATAATGCAAATATTCTATTCTTAAAGATGAAATGCGCCATCTATATAATTAATGTATCTGGGTCTCAATTTGGATTTGTAGTGTTAATATACTTAACTCTTTCAAATCGCAATCAATTAAATGACTAATTTATGCTAGAAAATAAACAAATCTACAATTCATTTTTTTTCTAGGAAACAAGTCAAAGGCCACTGTGGATCAATGACACTTGCTCTATTTGATGAAAGATACTATTTTCCATTCCTAAATTTTCTGTGTAAACATAGGTTGTATAATACTTGCATTTGGTTCCCACTTTTGGCCTCAAGTTGCTTGATCAGCTGTCTAGGATGATTGTTGAGTCAGTCAGATACACATAATTGTAAACAGAATATCTCCAGCCTTAAGAATATTTTGAGTTCGTTTGATTCAAATCGGGTTCTGATATACATTAGCATGCAGGTGGAAGGGATCCAGGTTAATGCTGATGAAGGTGGCACCACAGAAACACGTGGTGGCATATACTTGTTTATCTTGCCAGCTGGATGTAGAGTCTTTTACCCTTGACCAGTTTTCTATTTTGTGGTACAGATAGCTTTTGTCCGACGTGGACATTTCAAATGTCTGATGTAATTGGTTTTTTCATCCAATATGTTCATATTAGTAACTTGTGGATCTTTACTGTTTGATATTTATGCCTAGAATTTTAAGGTATCTTCATTTGTTTCTTTGTGAGCAATAGCTTTTAGAATTAATATGGTTCTTCTATTTCACCATTATTGTACTCCAGATCTTGGTTCATCTTTCTGGGGGATGCTGCTGATTCTTGCTTCCACAACTCTTCTTACTGCAAGAATTGCTGCAGGATGTCTTGTGGTTGCTCTGCTAGTTGTACTCTTGGTTGCTAAAAATGTAAGCAGATATTATGAAATCATTCCGTGTATCACAGATTGAAATAAATCATTCGTAATAATTTATTGTTTTTTTATTGTCTTTTCACTTCTCTTTTAGATCTAATATGTCAAAAATATTTCTCTGCTTATTCTTATCATCTGATTCATATTGCTTCTACAGTGGACACTTCGAGGACTTTGTATAGGTAAGTGTTTTGATAACCAATCTAAATCTGGCTTTCTATGATGGCTTATTATTATATTCACAGTCTGAGATATTGCCATCTAAATGTTGAATCATCAGGGTTTGTTATTTTTCTTGGTGTAATATGGGTTCTGCAAGAAACAACAGATATCTGCATACTTCGGTATATCATTCTGTTCATTGGTAAATGTAATTCTGCTCTTTTTCTTTCCGTACTGGTCAGTGAAGTTTACTGTAATGCTTCATGTGTGAGTGATGAAGAATCACAACTTAATAACTGCAGGTGTGATGAACAGCTTGTTTTCAGTTCTTGGTATGGTTTCTGAAACAAAAATTATTTGTACCTGATTTTCACTGTGTGAGTTTGTTGTTGTATTATTGATGCCCTCACTGCATGTATGATGGTGCAGATATTTATGACGATCTCATATCTCGAAGAGTTCACTCAAGTGATGCTGAGAAATTTGCAGAAGTGTGTCCTTGCCCATGTAATGGCATTGGATGGGGCATCATTTGGTAAGCGTTGCTGCTATAGTAAATATTGCTGATAGCAGCCTGGTGATTCTGTCTCTTTTGTGTAAAATATAAAAGAAATTCAAATGAATCTTACATCCAATGTTGTTTACTTCACTCTTAATGAAGAACTCTTACCTGCAGGGGATTAATATCTTTCTTCTTTCTCTGTGGAGCCATGTACTTTGGTCTTGTGATACTCTCTTGAGGTATGCTTTGCTACTGCTAGTAATTGAAGTCATGATTTTCATTATGCCTCCATTTCAATTAGTATAATCATGTATTATATTTGACCTAATAGTCCATGAAGCGCTAAGGGTTGTGGTTTAAATAAAATGATCTTAGCATTTTTCAGTTTTTCTTTTGTGTTAGATTAATTACCCTCAAACTCATTGAATTGTGTCAGACACATGTTTGAAGCAACGTTGTCAAATTTATGACTGACACAAATCTAGTTTAACCATGAATCTGAATTGGTTTCACAGTAGTTCACTCAATGTTATGTGATTGTTTTAGCATATTTAGTTTGCATGTATTAGCATATTTAGTTTGTATTTATAAGGATTAACCTTTATGTGAAGATAATGTGGATCATGCAATCTCAAATGCCTGTCACATCATTACAGGCAAATTACTTGATGCTGAGAAGCCCTGCCATAGCACATCTGCAATTTCATTCACTTAAAGGAGTACCATCTCATTTTACTTTGGAGATGACGATACTAGTCTCTATAGCTAATTTCATACACTTAAGGAGTGCCATCTCTTTTTTCTTTAGAGATGACAATTCTAGTCTCTATAGGCTATAGCCATCTCTATAGCCATACTCTCTTGTTGCAGACATTCCAGTTCAAAGTAGTCAATTTTGAGCTTTGATGTAAAGGCGACATTTTCATTTTTCATTTTTCATTTTTAAGTAAGCCAATTGAGCTGCGGCTTGATTTGGGAAAAAGGAGTTTTGATTAGAGGACCGCGGTTCTAATCTTACCGCACGCATTTTGATACTGACCAATGATCATGTTACCATGGTTACAAGTGCAAAAACGTGTGATAAGATATCTCGATGCTTAGTCACTCTGCATTTACCTTGGGCCTACCAATGATGGTCATGACGTATTTATTGATTACGTGTTCATTAAGCAGTTTATGCTAATAATAGAATCTACATACCTTTGGGAACAGTTTTACAGCTTAGTTGAATGAATCTATTCTGTCCACCCCGGAATCATGTACAATATATTTTTACTTAAAAATTTGCAGATGCAAGATTCTAAACGAGCGCTCTCACTGAGATGCTCAATTCAGCATCATATTCTACTTCATCACAACAATCTTTGATTCCAACATACAGAATTGCTCCAAACACATCTTAACATACACAAAATGGGATCACAACAAAGCCCTTAAGCAATATTTTAATCATGCTGATTTACGAGAACATAACAGAAACAAATAAGGGCTAACAACACATAGGATCAGAGTTCATCACAAGGATTACAAGGAATTGTAGAGGTAGATAAGCTCGCAAACTCCAAATAAAGCATACTCTTAGATTATGTAGAAATCCGACATTCAATAAAACTAGATTCAACATTGAACAGAACAAAACAAATGAAATCCATGGTAACAGTTTCTGCTCGCTATGCCTAAAATGTCAAAATTTCAAATAGGCAACCAATAACAAGGATTCCCCCCGCCGGTTGGGGGGGGGGGGGGGGGGGGTTGACATTTGAAAAGGTTGCACGGAACTTTTGATCTGTTTAAGCCTCTGTTACTGGGAAATCAAACACAACATCTTTGCCTGAAAGCTTTCTGTAGACAGCAGCAAATGTATCCAGTTTGTACTCAGTATTGTTCCGTTCCTTCGGATCCAAGAAAACCTGCCAATCAGAGGATATAAAATTAGGATGTTTATGCAATTAAAGGGAAAAAAATCTTTCAATTATAATCACTTGTTTTAGTGGGAACCTTGGAATTTCAGGAAGCACCAAGGTCAGTTAATCAACCAAGATATTACCAAACTCATGCCCAGACTCCTTTTCTTTATCAATATATTCATGAGCAGTAAAACTTAAATAGGTATATAGATGGTTATGCTGATGTACCTTCATTATCTTAGATCCATCCAGCCGGTATCTTATGCGCTTCCCAACAATCTCAGCAGGCAACACAACATCTTCCAGCATTGCCTCATGCACAGAAGTAAGTGTGCGGCTGCGGGGCCTCTGAACAGCAGATCCTTTCTTTGGAGGTCTTAATATCCTCCTAGTAGCAATCAAGATCACATCCTACAATATGTAAAATATCTCATTAAAATCAAGGAGATTAGATGATAAAAATTTATAACATATAGGGTATATGATGGTTTTAATCATGAAAATTAGAACAAGTAGTTATTATCAGGTATTCTCACAGATGCGCAATTGACTTAATACTAAAAAAAACGATTCATATGGAGATGAAATTATGCTTCGTCACACGAGCAGCCAACAGTTATTCCCAATGCCAATTAAAATATCAATTTTACCGTTTTGAGCATCTATAGAATGCATCAAGGAAATGATACTTCCTAGCTAAAAGCAAGTATTGACAAATCACTTTGACACACATAATAGCAATTTTCAGGAGAAATGATAGACCTTGAATAGTTAAAAAGGAAATTTTGAAAGAATCAAGTAATCTTTGATCACCTTTCCACTAAACTTCTTCTCAAGTTCCCTCACAAGCTTAGTATGAATCTTACGATAGGCCTTCCTTAATCTGTATGGAATATGGATAACAACAGCTTTCCTGTTACCAGGGACATCGATTTGCCTGTACGGCAAAGAGAGAGAAAACAGTTACAAGATGGAAAAAAACAAACTGAATTAACCAAACTAGCTCAAAAAATGATCAGTCTTACATAGCAGAATTAATGTATAGATCCTTCAGCTCACTTTTAAGCTCCTGATTGGTATTTTCCAAATCAAAGACAGCCTATTTTAAATCAAAATTAAAAAAAATAAGAATATCAGACCATAAAGTCTAAAATCTGCAATAAGTTAGGGAACAGAGTATTAAAGGACAATTTATACCTGAGCAACCGACTCCTCAAATTCAGTAGGTTCGGCATCCTTATCTTTGTGAATCTTCTTCTGTGCAGAAAACATATTCCCTGATCTGGGCAAACTGACTCATTAACAGCAGAGAAGGTGAAAATAAATCAGAAACAATACTCTATGCAGTGAATATTTCAAGCCATCAAGTAAAACTCACAGACAAAATATAGAGGCTGTGACCCATACCGTATACCACAGCCTGGGCAAGGTAAGCAATTTGTAAACTTTATGACCATTGGCCAGTACACAGACTGTGGGGTAGGATACCACGTTGGACCCTAATATAGATACAAGCTTATAGCCATTTTACAGCTCTATTACTGTCCCATTTTTACGTTATAGCATACAAACAGAGCTAATAGCAATTGTAAAGTGCCCAAATCAAGAACAAAATTATCGGATACTTTTGTATCTCCTAAATTACTTTTAAAAAAAAATTCTAACACACACCAAAGAATCTCTTTTCATAGAAATAAAAATCAACTGAACCACATACAAAACTGCATACAACCAAATGTTGAACTACTAATAAAACCCATGTTACATAAAACTGATTACATCATCTTAAACATTTTTTTCCCTACATTTTGCCAGTAAACAAACAGTACAAAGAAAAACTAAAGAGTATGAATAAAAGTGAAATTAAACGATCTTTATGTTTTCTTACATTTTCTTGGTAGCCAAACAGGGCGAACTAATGAGCTCAGGGATTACGAGCTTACCTCGAGAAGAAGAAGAAGAAGCAGGGGCCAAAGAAAACAGAGGTTTTTGGCAGACGAGAGAAACCCTAGAGTTTGTTTGAGGGAACCAAGGAGGTATTATAACTTTCGTATTGAACGGCTGTGATAATACTCGGATTTAGATCTACGGTCAAAGATTAAGTTCGTGGAATCATGGGCCAAATTTGACCGACCCAAGATTGGTTTAAACTGAAGCCGGCTTCAATTTGGGCCCGTTTAAATGCACCACAGTCACCCCGGCCATTTTCTTTTGTAATTCCTCATTTTGTGCCTTTTTGTCATTGTATTTTCCTATTTATCCTTAACTTAAATTGCATTTAAAAAAGATAATTACGTTTCCAATTTCATGAAAATTTTTGGCTGAATAAGAGGGAGGCGTATTTATTCACAGATTAGCCACTTTAAGATCGACGACTATTGCTTAACAATGCATGGAGATATCAACGACGTATTAGTTGAAGTGTCTTTCTTTTACATAAATTAAGTTATTTTTTTATTTTAGAAAAAAATAATATTTATATTACACAGAAAAGAGTTTGGGTGTAAGTTTGCAAGTCTATTTAGCTAATTTTGATTTTTATTTTCTTTTATTTTCTCTTTTTTTTCTTAATTTTACAAATAACACTTGCAAGAATAGCGTATCTGTCATTTCTAATTTAAGAAAATTTATTATCTAAGTATAAACTATATAAATAGAATATTCATTGATATCATTATAAGTGTAGTTGTTGCTTGTATAATTACAAGTGTAGAATATTTCTCTAGTGCAGATGTATACACTTTTTAAAATGTGGATTAAACATTTTACAATATTATAAAATGTCAAAATTAGATTTTAAAAAATGTATACGTTAGCATGTGAGAATAACTATAAACAAGTAATAGAAGGAAGGGGGGAAAAAAGAGATTGAAATCACATATTTATTTTATTAATTATTGCCAACTTATGGTGTGACAATTTCAGTTTTCGACCAATACACCATTACATTGCATAATTTTTTTTTTCAGCAGTTAATACGACGTACACAAGTATCATTCTTTGTTTTGGCATAGTGATTTACAATCAGCTTCTTTGCATACAACTTCCGGAGCTTTAGGATTTGTTATGTCACATATTTGTTGAGCATTTCCCATCAGCACCTCATTTCCTGCATTTAAAATAAAATAAAAAAAACACACATAATATATAAGTTATTTATTAATAGAAAATGGGGGGGGGGGGGAGTGCATTAGAAAATTTGAAAACAATTAGTAGCTGAGGATTTATTTGAAGTGATGAAGAGAAAAATCAAAAGAATTACAAAAGTTTGCAAGATTTTCATGATTAGAATATCTATTTTCTTTTCTTCTCTCTTTCTAAAGGATAGGCTTTGAATGTTTTACGATAATTCTGTTTGTCAGAGAGATAGTTTATATAAAGAATTAGAATTAGGATTATTGCTTGTATTAATTAATCGCTATAATCTTTATTTAGCAACTAATATTACAATCAAAGTAATTAGATACGTTTCCAAATCAGCCAATTAAAAAATATTTGTGTGAGTTTAAAAAATGCATTAATATCGTTTGGTGTTGGGTCCATATACTGTAAAATGTAATACAAACGCTCGAAATTTTCTTTTTAATTGATTAAATGTCTCTTCTATTGATAATTTGTTTCCTAATTTTCTTTTTCCACAATTGCAATGTCATAATCTTTTTTGTATTTTTTTTTTATTTAGTATTTATGATTGAAAAAACTATGACAATGCAGTGGGACTCAAATATTAAGGTATCTAACATTACGTATGCATAAACAAGATTGTTATGTTAACTTCATGTAGAAAATGTATTTATCTCACTAATTGCATTATCAATAGGGGTGGCAAAAAAGCGGACTACTACTGTGCAACGCATGGGTTGGGCGCGGATATCATTGTAAAGGCGCAAAAAGCCGGGATACGATATGAATCATAAAAAAACATGTGCTGATAAATAAAAAATAAATTTAATTTAAATAAAAAAAGAAAAAAATCAAAATACCAAATTAGTTTAATTTTTAATATTAGTATTTGTTATTTATTAGGTTATATTACTAATAGTTTATGTATTTGACTATTATTTTATTATATATTAGATGATTATCTTTAATTTAAATATTTTTTTCTTAATTTAAAAAATATTTTCTAATTAATTTTAAAAGCCCAGGCCCGGCCTGAGCCAGGCCCAAGCCCAAGCCCGGCCCGCTCATTTTGGACGGGCTTTTGAAAGGCCTGGGCCTTGATGGGATGATGTGGGCGGGCAGGCTTTTGGCCCGACCCATAAATCATGACATTTGATATCCTTAGCAAGCAAGAAGTACGCATTTGCTAATTAGTGTAAAATAAACACGTTTAATTGAAATAATTAAATATATATAAAACCTACGAATCTTCGAATTTGAATCACAATCAAGCCTATATCTATAGCTAATCAAAATTAGAATTCATAGTACTTAAAGGAAAAAAAGAAATTTAGGAGTTGCAACTAAGAGGATGCAGGTGAAGAAACGAAGAATTAGTTCATTCAAACGTTTTGATTTGGATTTATTACATAGAAATGAATCCTTTTATTTACACGGGGGCTTATAAGCGCATTGACAGACAGTGTCTGCGTTTATGCATTGTGATTTAATAAATGAAATAATTCCATACTTGTCAATACAATCATCAAGACAATTTTTTGGCACGCAGGGATCAACAGTTGGCAAAGTTGCGGTACATGAGACTTGAGCATTTGTCATCATCACCTCATTTTCTGCTTGCAAAAAACACATGATAATTAGTAATTTATTAATGTATCTCACGTTAATTTGAAATCCAAAAATGTGCAACAAAAACTTTTTCAGGTTATTGATAGAAAATGAATAAAGAAAAAAATATGTGTATATTTAAAGATTAAGTAGAAGTGGCTAGCTAGATAATAAAGAGGATTTACCAGAAGTGATGAGGCAGATAAAGGGCTATTTTCAGAAACCTCCCCTGAGGTTTGATATAATCTCACTTAGATGGCAAATTTGATTGTATTCTCACTTACCTCCCCCGCCGTTAGTATACATACGGTTTGACCGTTAATTGACTTGCGAAATGACACAAATGTCCAAACCAATTAAATAAACTCTAATTTTTGGAGCCAACAAAAGCTACGAGTGTGTTTATGGATGAAAATAAGGCAACAAACATTTACCTTCTCTTCTCTCCAAATTCAACCTAGATCTTGACTTTTTCGGTGGCAAGCAACGGCTGGCGGACAGGCTTTTGATAGCAGGTTAATCTCCTGCAGCACGTGGTTCTACTTCCACCATTTTGGCCACAAAATTTCTCTCTAGTTATGGGTAATCTTGGCTTGGTTGTTTTAAGAAATTTCTTTTTGTTTTTTTGTTTGCGTAAGATTGATTGATGATAAATGAGTGTATAAATGATCATAGATGAGTATTAGGATTGATTGTTGCGTAAATATTAAAAACATTTAATGAAATTGGTAGGTAATGAATAGCACATGAGGTGCTCGACAAAATACCTATTAGAGTTTTTTGTCTCATTTAAAGTAGATTAAGTAGAATGGCACATTTTTTTTTGTAAACTCATCATGTAGCACAACAAGGTTGAGAGAGGGGGCTTAAAATAGCAAAATATAAACTCTGCAGAATCGCGCACGCCAAGTGGCCTGGTACCGTTGCGCGCGCGACCAGCACAGAAATACGCACACGACTAGCGCACTTCGCACGCGAAACCAGCGCCCGTTGGTCGCGCATGTGACGTGCGGCCATTGATTTTGTTTACGTTTTTTTCCTTTTTTTTGTTTAAGTTTCTTCTAAAGCAGTGATGGATTTTAATGGTAGTAATTTTATTTGTTGCATGAAATTGGTGTCTGTAATTTTGTGCGACAAGCTTATCATACAAAATTGTAGAAAGAAGTATATGTGTTTATTTGTAATATTTTGAACTATGCTCCTTATTAATGAAAAAAATTGGATTTGTAGATATAATGGCTAAGAAGCCGCTGTCTAAGCGTAATCCACCTGATCCAAGAAAGAAACCAGGCACGATGAAGATTCCGGCATCAGAACATTTCCCCAGGGGTATTACAGATACCTCTAAATTTGGAAATGTCATGGAAGCCATCAAGAGGAAATTGATAAGAGAACTAATATAGTCAATTGGTGAGAGACTGATATAGTCTATTGGTGAGAGAACTAAATTATATTTTCGTGGTTTTTCATTTTACCCTCTAGCCCTACAACTATTCTGTAATATGGGGAGACATGCATTGTCGCTCAGGAGACGATCAATCGTCGTTCGAAATTACAGAAACAAGCATTCTGTAATTTGGGGAGACAAGCACTTGTCTCCCAGGCGACAAGGTGTCAATAAACCTTTACAACAAGAGATTATCCCTGAAATACAAGTTGTGCAACCCAAGAGGGGGGGTGAATTGAGATTTTAAAAATATGCTAAGCAAATCGCACACCAATTTAATCTAATGCCTTAATCAAATAAAAAATAATAAATTTAAACAAGCATAATAATAAATGAGTAAGAGAGGAGAAAGCAAACTCAAGGATTTTTACGTGGTTCGGCTATCCCCGCCTACGTCCACTCCTCCAAGCACACCGGGCTTGAGGATTTCACTATCCAAGCCTCCAAAGGCTTCAAATGTTTACAATTGACTTCCAAGGTGTCAATGGACCTTTACAATCAAGAGATTATCTCCCCAATCTCTTCACCCCAAGTGTTTCTCACACTTGTACACTCACAAATTGATGAGAAATAAAAATTACAACAATGAAACTCTCTTTAAGAGTGGATAAACAAATTATAGCTCAATGATGATTCAATCAATGATGATTTATAAAATGGAAGCTCAATATATGTTTTACAAACTTGTTTTGGCTTTCTAGAGTTTTTAAAATGAAGTTGTAATTGAGTTTTTATAGTTAAACCCGAAAAACTAGCCGTTATAAACAAATTCCAGCGCCCAAGCGGCTAGCCGCTTGATTTAACCGGCTAGCCGAAATGAACAGTGATATTAACACTGTTAATGAAATTACAGTTTTACCCCAAAACTTTCTCTAATTATATTATGGCTCAGAAAGTCATAAAACTTTTCAAATATGTCCAATTTTGGCCATCAAATGTTTGAATTACATTCGAGTCCTCCAACTTTCATAAATTATAGTATGGCCCAAATTGTTTCAAACCTTTACAAATAAGTCCAAATTTCAATTCAAAATAATTTTTGTCATTCCCAAAACTTTTTGAAATTATGCTATGGACCAACATGTAATAATACTCTTTATAAAAATCCTTTTTAAGTTTTAACATAATCAACATAAATTTTAAAGTTCTCAAAATATTTCACTTAAACCTTCAATCTTTTATAAGTTACAATATGACTCAAAACGTTTCAAATCTTTGCAAATATGTTTAAATTCAAATTCAAAATAATATTTATTAAAATCAAAGATTGTGAAACATTTATATTTTAATCCAAATTACTCAAATTCACAAAATACTTTTATCTTAAATATAAAACATTTTGGTTTATAAAAAGTAATAATTTATTAAACAAAACTTGAGCTTCTCAAATGCTAAATCATGCATCAATTAAATCATACCGGCTTTACAAGAAATTGTCGCAATAATTTTTCCGTCAAGCTTTAACTTCATTCTTGATTTCGCCGTTGTCCGTTGAGTGTCTTAAGCTTGATTTCACTTGATTCACTTGCATAAATATTATCCTTCAAAAACTAGTGAACTTGTGAAATACAATATTTATTAACTCATTTAAACACATGTTTGTTATCATCAAAATTACATAATGTGTAGTCCTTTAGGCTAACAATCCTCAATCTCTTAACCCAAGTGTATCCCAACACTTACAATCACTCAAAACAAAATATAACAAATTGTTTTTCTCACACACAATATTTAAGATTACAAATCAATACCCAATGTGTGAATAAGATGAAGTAAGAAAGTGTTTGAAGCTCTATGAAGATTGTATACTCAGGTATAAGCTCAATGGTCGTGTTGTGATTAACCTTTGATTGAATTTGAATGAGCTTATTTATAGTTTAAGCTGAAAACCAGTCGGTACAGACTGTCTGCTCGAAGTCGATTCACCGTTAGGTAGATGTCGGATCGCCGTTATCTTGATCAATATGACCGTTGGACTGAATTTTCAACTTATCGTATCGCCATTATGAAGATGTCGGATCGCCGTTAGTGGCCAGAGGCTAATCTTTCAATTCTGTTCAATATCGGCGAGCCGTTATTAGGATGTCGGATCGTCGTTAGTGTCCAGAGGCTAATCTTTCAATTCTGTTCAATATCGGCGAGCCGTTATCAGGATATCGGATTGCCGTTAGTGTCCAGAGGTTATTTCTTCAATTCTGCTCAATGTCGGCTAGCCGTTATCCAAGATGTCGGTTAGCCGTTAGTGTCCAGAAGCTAATCTCTGATTTGGCATGATGTCGGCTAGCTGTTATCCAGATATCGGTTAGCCGTTATCCTATAGTGAACAATTTTTGCAAAAAACAGTTTGGCTCCAAAACCTTATGAACTTGTCAAATAAGATCATTTCTAGACTTTAGGAAATATTTTCTATTTTCAAAATTCTCAAAAACTTTTCCATTTAAAACATTAACAAGAAAATAATTGAATGTTATAAACTTATTTCATTTGAAAGATTAATCACACTCAATCAAGTTTGTTATCATCAAAATCAAAATTAAAAAAATATTTATGTTAACAAAAACATTAGTATGAGTTAATTGAATTGGAAAATAACACTAAGTAGAATGGCATAATTATTTAAGTAACAGTCACATGTGCATTTCCTCAGCTTACAGTTGATGACAATCACAATTTGACTGAATTTCATCAGTCTATACATCCAGCAGTCGCCCATATACACAAAAATAACAAAAATAACAACTACACTAATAGTGTGCCATGATTAAGCTTTTAATGAGTGTTTTAACTTTTCACTGTTTCTTTACCGTTTGAATTATCTGACTCTCTTGAATGATACGAATTGTAATGTTTTTTTTTATTTAAGTGTGTTTAATAATTGTGTTTTCCTCATCATTGTACATCATGAGCTCCTCAATAAGGAAAATTATGTTCACACATCTTAAAAGACTTGTGCGAATAAAATTTAACTTGAGAAGATTGATACAAAGCTGTAAATCACATCTAATTTGGGAACGACAACCACCAGAATTAGACAACCACCAGAATTAGACAACCACCAGAAGATTGATACAAAGCTGTAAATGACGGATAACGGTACTCTGCGACTTCTTAAGTCGGTGTCCTCAGTTTCCCACAATAACTGAGATCTCAAAATCAAGCATGGAAGAAATACAACATAAATTGCATAAGCGTTTTCCTTCTCTCCCTAAAAATGCACTCCAAAAAATTTACAAACCTCATTGTGAAAGATTGTGTCTGTTAACGATCAACGACATTCCTTCTGATATTCGTTGGTTAATTGAAGCGAAGGTCTGATTATTTGATGAGTTTCCTGAACCATTTATTTCTTATATGTTTGGTTTTGGTAAAAGCACATTTGCTAAAAAACGAAGAACTAAAAGACTTAGCTCAGAATGTCATAACTGTGTACGTCTTAGTTGTAAACGAGAAATTTGTAAATCTTTAGGAATGGTTTCTCATAGTCGAGAAGATAAAATTAAATTCGTTAAAGATGGCATGAGTAAAGAATCATTGGATAATATTTTACGATCTCTTGAAACACATCGAAGCGGACATATGCAATATAAGATAAATAAGTTATGGAGACTATTTCAACAAAAAGTTGTGATTTAGTCTTGGGAATCGACTCGAAAGACCATGTTTTCAGGTTTATAAAGCGCGGATGGGAAGCTATCCTCGACATGAGAGTGTTGGCCGTTCTTGGACGTAAAATCGAGAAAAAGATGTGAGTAATCACAATTAAATATCATTTTCCTTTGTTGTCCTTTTATCATTTGCATTATTGCATTTAATGGTGTGATTTTGTATTTAATCATTATTTATTTTCTTTTACTTTTTCTTTTACTGTTTACTTTTGAATAATTGAGACATGATCTTTCTGGCGTCGTCCGACAAATACGAACCTATTCTACATTGTTTATTTTATGTGTCACTAAGATCTTGAATATGAGCCTTTTTTCCAACCACTCATAACTTTTTTTTTAAAGATTATTCTAATGGCAGCATCTTCGAGTAGACAATTCAAAAATATTTGTGTGCTCTCTGGATTTTATTATGGAAAATACAAGGAGTTTGTTCAAGCTGTTGTAGATCTTGGTCGTGCCATAGCTGAGAGAAAACTGCACCTTGTATAAGTGAATTTCCTTGGAGGTCGCTCCAGCAAGATGTATCACTAGGATTCTTAGTTCTTTAGCCACTAGGATTATTACAATTGAAAAAAAAAATATCTAGAATTTTTACATATATCATAAGAACAAATGAGATAAATTATATATTAATGATGTTTTTAGTTTCACAAAAAATAAAAATGATGAAGACGAACCCACCATGACTAGCAAAAGTACCATTAAGCCAAAATTCAAAACTCTACATGTCCTCTCTCAATTGTTCGCTTCCCAAAACTACATTATTTGTATTCTATTCTATCAAAATTTTCAAGAAAATAAAATTTGTACCATACACTCAATTTGACTAGAATGATTAACAGATATTTGAGATGAGATTAAGAATAAAAAATTTCACATTCTCACTGTTGATCATTGCTCGGTAAACACAGTAAAGAAGCAGAGTTTCCAGCTTCACCATCATCTGAACCATTAGCACTTCCTTCGTTCTGAGCAGAAAAAAAGAATAATTCACACTAGGCGAATAAAACTATTAGATTGACAATCAACTCCTTGCCGAAATTTGAACATTCAAGCAAAACCATCAAAAGTTGCCAAAAACATGGACCACAATAGAACAAAGACATCCTTTTAACTCGTCCAAATTGATTTTATACCGATTGTGAAAAACAGATAGCTATACGAAAAGATGTGCCAACCTTGCTATACAAGTAGCCCTCCAATTATTTCAATTAACTCAATTATCCATGGTGACTAACTTAAATCCAAAAGTGAGCAAGAAAAAACGCGAGATTTAGATATTGGAAAATAGCTTAGGAAAACAAAACCAAAGATAAGTTTGTTTCTAATATCTCAACAAAGTGCAAGCATACCTTTTTAGTTAGACCGTGTGCAGTCATAAGCTCATAAAATTTACGCATAAGCAGCTCCTCCTCAACCTGCAAATCATCATAAAACATGAGATTTCAGCTAGGAGTAAATGAACAGATGTTGCAGGAATATTACAGCTCCGTAGTTTAAAAGTTCTGTTACCACGTGTAAATTAACAATTACCAATTTTTCACTAGATTTTTTAAGACCACTTAATGTTAGCAAGATATTCCGAAAAAATAAAAAATAAAAAATGAAAAAGAACCTGAAGTTCATGCAATTCATGAGACATTGATCGGTGGATCTCAGTAAGAAGCTCATTCTGTTTCTCCAAATGCCTGCACGCACCAAATATAAAACCAAATTTAATCCAAATAATATCCTACAAACACAAAATAACTTCAACTACGAAACACATTGTTCCAGTGGACTCACTTCAACATCTCTCCAGTCCAACGCGGATCCATATTATACAATATCAAATCTTTCCGTTGATGTGCAACAAACTGCACAGAAATAAAAGCATATAAGATTGTGCAAAATAATCATTGGCAAACAATACAAAGAATCGCAACTTAATGCTAAACCTGCAAACTGATCCCCATATCTAATGTAATCCTAATAAGGTAAAGTAAAATTTTACAAAAGAACACACATGATAGATGAAAAATTAAACATCTTACTTAATTGAAACCTAATAACCAGCTCACAGAGAAAGTGATACTAAAAACTCTACCAATTAGCAACAAAATCTTAGCCAAATACAGGAAATCAATTTACCACAAGGTTGTTTGTAAGCACATAAATAAATCAATTTACAAGGGAAAATAAACAATCTTTTTGATATGTTCGCAATGAACACACCAAAATTTATTAAAAAAACTAATTATTATAATTAAATTTTACTTAATCATATTTAATTTTAATACTAACCGCATAATTACCTAAGGTCATAAGCTTGGCTCTTTGTGGGCAAAGCTTCTTGGAAATTGGGAGTCATTAATGGTTTACAGCAGTGCTGGTGGGTAGGGGTGGGCAAACCGGATTTTGGTTCGGGTTGTTCGGGTTTCGGTTTGGGTTTCAACCCATTCGGGTTGGAGAATTGAACCCAATCGGGTTGAAAATGCCAACCCGAACCAAACCAAACCGAATTTAATTCGGTTCGGTTTGGTTCGGGTTGGCAATTCGGTTTGGATTGAGTTGGAAATTTGGGTTAAAATTTTGGTTTGGGTTAATTCGGGTTAGTTTGGGTTAGAATAATTCAATCTAAAAATTCGGTTAGTTTGTGTTAGAACGGATTAGAACAATTTAATCTAAAAATTCTAACAACAATCACTTAAAATCCAAAAATCTCAATTCCAAACATCCTTAAAAACAAATATCAACTATAAGTTATCCTTAATAATATTTCAATAATTTAAAAATCTCAATTCTAAATCATCCTTAATAACAAATATCAACTACAAAATACAAATAATCCTTAATAATATTTCAATAATTTAAAAATCTCAATTCTAAATCATCCTTAACAATAAATATCAACTACAAATTATCCTTAATAAAATTTCAAGAAGTCTTTTTAAAATTAACAAAACATAAAATATGTATTGAACCCGAACCGAATTTTAACCCAAACGGGTTGAAGTTTTGAACCCGTTCGGGTTTCACTAATTAACCCAAACCGAACGCCCACCCCTACTGGTGGGGATGAGAGCACAGAGACGAGACAGGGGTTTTGTGTTTTTGGAGCTAAAATTTGGGTGTTTCCGTTCGATTGGGTTCACATTTCAGAACCGTTTGCATTGAAAATTCAAGTGTAAATATTGGTTTGGACTCAATTTGGTTAAAACAGTTTAATTTTCCAAAAATTCATTAGCAGCCAGCCACCTATAATTCCAAAATCTCAAACCCCAGCCCAGATCAATGCAGAATAAAACAAATATCAACTACCAAGCATCCTCAACATTTCAACAAGTCTTTTTGAGAGTTAAGAAACTTATATCCAAAATAAAAACAGCCAATGCCATTATACAAAAAATACATATGCATTGCCCATGATCCAAGAAAACATACTGAATTAAATTAACAATATCTCCCCTGTCCTATTCATCACCAACTCACAGACAAAACCTTAATGTCATTACCTTGTGCGGCTGAGGACAGCGAACGAAGGAGGAGGCAGCAAGCCAGCGGTAGCAGCAAGTGGATCGGAACTGACAGCAGTGCGCCTGAACGGAACTGACAGCAGCTCGAGGATCGGCTAGAAGCTGCAACGCCGGTGCACATAAACCGAACCGACAGCGGCGGCGTCGTGTGGATGTCTGTGAGTGAGACTGTGGTGTGCTGGGTCTGGGGTTGTGCGTGCAGCGTTTCTTTGTGAAGCGCGAGGTGATTACGCGTAGAAGAGGAATTTGGGATTTAGGGATTTTGATCGATTTTGCCATACTGTCCTCTCTCTCTCTCTATATATATAGTTTTTTTTTTTTTCAAAGCTAAACATTGGGTTTCTATTTCGAATCGGGTTGAAATTAAAAACCGAGTGGGCTTTAATGGTGCGTTTACTTCATGGAATGAGAATAAACTGGAATGGAAATAAGTTGAGAATGAGAATGAGCTGGAATGGGAATAAGAAATGGAAATGAGATTCTAATGTTTATTTAGCAAAAATAAATGTCAATGGGAATGTGCTGGTATGTCATTGATGTGTCTATTTGGTAAAATAAAGGGGAACGAGGAATGAGAATGAGAATTAATTTACCCAAATATTTATAGTATTAAATAATGTAATTTTTATTAACTAGATACATGTATAAATATTATTATAAAAATAATATTAATTAAAAAATAAAATTAATAATAGTAATAAAATAATAAATGTTAATTATTATTAATATTATTATTATTATTATTAGATTTTACTAACTTTATTATTTTATAAAACAAAGAATATCAG
The DNA here is from genome assembly GCA_030449925.1 of Citropsis articulata. Taxonomy (NCBI): domain Eukaryota; kingdom Viridiplantae; phylum Streptophyta; class Magnoliopsida; order Sapindales; family Rutaceae; genus Citropsis; species Citropsis articulata. Next base: position 1,395,207 of record JASUUH010000101.1, on the reverse strand, counting down.
ACCTTAAAGTCTTAAATCTGCAATAAGTTAGGGAATAGAGTATTAAAGGATATCAGACCTTAAAGTCTTAAATCTGCAATAAGTTAGGGAATAGAGTATTAAAGGACAATTTATACCTGAGCAACCGACTCCTCAAATTCAGTAGGTTCGGCATCCTTATCTTTGTGAATCTTCTTCTGTGCAGAAAACATATTCACTGATCTAGGCAAACTGACTCATTAACAACAGAGAAGGTGAAAATAAATCAGAAACAATACCATATGCAGTAAATATTTCAAGGCATCAAGTAAAACTCACAGACATAATATTGCAGCTGTGACCCCTACTGTATACCACAGCCTGGGCAAGGTAAGAAATTTGTAAACTTTATGACCATCTGACGGTACACAGACTGTGGGGTAGGATACCACGTTGGACCCTAATATAGATACAAGCTTATAGCCATTTTACAGCTCTGTTACTGTCCCATTTTTACGTTTTAGCATACAAACAGAGCGAATAGCAATTGTAAAGTGCACAAATCAAGAGCAAAATTATCGGATACTTTTGCATCTCTTAAATTACTTTAAAGAAAATTCTAAAACACAACAAAGAATCTCTTTTCATACAAATAAAAATCAACTGAACCACATACAAAACTGCATACAACCAAATGTTGAACTACTAATAAAACCCATGTTAAAGAAAACTGATTACATCATCTTAAACATTTTTTTTCCCTACATTTTGCCAGTAAACAAACAGTAAAAAGAAAAACTAAGAGTGTGTAGAAAAGTGAAATTAAACGATCCTTATTCTGTTTTCTTACATTTTCTTGGTAGCCAAACAGGGCGAACTAATGAGCTCAGGGATTACGAGCTTACCTCGAGAAGAAGAAGAAGAAGCAGGGGCCAAAGAAAACAGAGGTTTTTGGCAGACGAGAGAAACCCTAGAGTTTGTTTGAGGGAACCAAGGAGGTATTATAACTTTCGTATTGAACGGCTGTGATAATACTCTGATTTAGATCTACGGTCAAAGATTAAGTTCGTGGAATCATGGGCCAAATTTGACCGACCCAAGATTGGTTTAAACTGAAGCCGGCTTCAATTTGGGCCCGTTTAAATGCACCACAGTCACCCCGGCCATTTTCTTTTGTAATTCCTCATTTTGTGCCTTTTTGTCATTGTATTTTCCTATTTATCCTTAACTTAAATTGCATTTAAAAAAGATAATTACGTTTCCAATTTCATGAAAATTTTTGGCTGAATAAGAGGGAGGCGTATTTATTCACAGATTAGCCACTTTAAGATCCGACTATTGCTTAACAATGCATGGAGATATCAACGACGTATTAGTTGAAGTGTCTTTCTTTTACATAAATTAAGTTATTTTTTTATTTTAGAAAAAAATAATATTTATATTACACAGAAAAGAGTTTGGGTGTAAGTTTGCAAGTCTATTTAGCTAATTTTGATTTTTATTTTCTTTTATTTTCTCTTTTTTTTCTTAATTTTACAAATAACACTTGCAAGAATAGCGTATCTGTCATTTCTAATTTAAGAAAATTTATTATCTAAGTATAAACTATATAAATAGAATATTCATTGATATCATTATAAGTGTAGTTGTTGCTTGTATAATTACAAGTGTAGAATATTTCTCTAGTGCAGATGTATACACTTTTTAAAATGTGGATTAAACATTTTACAATATTATAAAATGTCAAAATTAGATTTTAAAAAATGTATACGTTAGCATGTGAGAATAACTATAAACAAGTAATAGAAGGAAGGGGGGAAAAAAGAGATTGAAATCACATATTTATTTTATTAATTATTGCCAACTTATGGTGTGACAATTTCAGTTTTCGACCAATACACCATTACATTGCATAATTTTTTTTTTTCAGCAGTTAATACGACGTACACAAGTATCATTCTTTGTTTTGGCATAGTGATTTACAATCAGCTTCTTTGCATACAACTTCCGGAGCTTTAGGATTTGTTATGTCACATATTTGTTGAGCATTTCCCATCAGCACCTCATTTCCTGCATTTAAAATAAAATTAAAAAAACACACATAATATATAAGTTATTTATTAATAGAAAATGGGGGGGGGGGAGTGCATTAGGAAATTTGAAAACAATTAGGGCCCGTTCGGTACCGTTTTCATAAGCTTGTTTTCATTTTTGTTTTGGAAATACATGTGTAATACATGTTCGGTCAATTGGATTCAAAAAACAAATTATAAAACACAGAATTCATATTTTAGTTTATAGCTATAACACCGAGAACGTGTTTAACACGTTCTCAATGAATCACAAATTATATTACAAAATAAATTATAAAACAAAATTCTCTTCTTCTTCAACCACCCTCATCTAGATCTAAATTTGCAACTGTCTCACTCTGTGAATACTCTTCTTCTTCATCCATAATTGACCGCACACCTCTCTCCTTGTCACTGTTCTTCAAGCAAAATGGGTCATGTTCGAGAGAGAGTCTGCCATCTGCGATCGGCTTGTGTGGTCGTTGTTGCATCTCCGCCTGTTCTAGAATGAGCATTGACGGCTGCTGCTAGGTTGAGATAGAAATCTGCTACTACCGCTGCAACATCTCGGCTCCGGCTCCTCACTGACAGTTAGCCATCGGTATCCCAGATAGAAAGAATCAAACGTCGAAGTCGTACAGGTGGTCGAGAAAGGGCTAAAGCTGTTATCCAAGACCCCTCGCCGGGTTCTGGCGCTGTCCCCCGAGTTCGCCCGCTGAATCTGCTGCTCGCTGAACAAGATCCCTTAGAGGTTCAGGTACGGAAATTAGGATATAACCAACCCGTTGCTTTCAAAAGGGTAAGTCACTTCTTGCTGCATCTCTTTTCTGATTCAGCTGGTGCTGTTACTGCTACTACTACTACTGCATTTATTTGGGTAACTTTTGATGTGTCTATTTTGTTCATTCAATTGTTATTTGATTTTTTTTTTTTTTTTCTCAATTGATTTTATTTTTTTGTGTTTTGTTTATATGATTGTAATTGACTTTGTTTTTCTGGGTTTGTTCGTATGATTGTTAATTGATTTTGTTTCTTTTTTAGTTTTGTTCATATGATTGTTGATTGATTTTATTTGTTCTCTTCTTTATTTATTGTGATTTCGTTTCTCTTTGGGATAAATTCAAAAATTATTGAGTCCAAATTGTTTTTAAGTTAGACAGCTCTTTGTAACTTAATTGTAGCCTTAAACATGACTTTGGTAGTTACAGAACTTAAACATTATGGATAATATGTTGCAGTAAATGCTATGGGTTTGTTAATGTCCACATTGCAGGTGAGCTCTCTTATTGTAATACTATTTTCTAAATGTTGTTGTTTGCCGAACTGATAGTATTAATTGCGCTATGTCCTGTGCTTCTTCCTGTTCTGGGTGGTGTATTTGTAAGTCAATATTTCCAATATCTACTCCATCGTCTGCTCATATCTGCTCGCTTGCTAAAACCACTCATGCGTCCTCCAGGTGCTATTCTTGCACCAGCCGAGAGTCTCATAGCAACCGGTAACCATCTGTTCATGAACTTAAATGGTTTGCCTTCAATTTGAATTGTACTGGTGTTTGGGACACAATTGATGCTACCAACTATTACCTGTAAATGATTGCTTGTGCTTGATTTTGCATGATGTGCTAGTCTTCAAGTTTGTGGAGCTTCCAGAGAACAATGAAAAACCGATGTATCAAAAGAGTAGAGATAAGTTTAAAATAATTAGCATGAAGGTCAAAGGGGATGTAGACTATGTCCCTGAGCTGGTATGTTGAACATTGCCAACAATTGAGACTTTTTCTTATTGTTATTATTCTTTATATCTCATGTAATTTTGTTGAATGCCAGTTTGTGCAGAAAAGGATCAAACGGCCGCAGACCAAATATTGTTATCCTGTTTGTGCAGAAAGAGCGAAGAGAAAGATACCTTGCACAACAGCAAGTTGAAGGAGTAGTCTCCGTATAGAGCACTTGTTATTCTGTTTGCTTTTTCATGTTGAGTGTATTTACCAAATCTTCCTTGTAATGTGAATAATGTATCTTTGCAAAAGAAATCATTTAGGAAAACTAAAAACATTGTTGTAAAAATGTGAGTTGAATTGTTGTAATTTGAGATGTTGTAAACTTGCTAAATTCATGCTGTACATGCCATGATTTTGATTCTCTTGCTTTCAAGAATAAATCGGCTCTATATGTAGTGCACTTTAAGTCTGGTCTGTTAGCATGGAGCAGTGTCATTGCATAAAATGACTAGTGATATTGTCGTTGGCATTCATTGGGTTTTGATTTGTTTGGGAAAATGGTGAGTGTTGAGAATCCGTACTCAATAATTATTTTCTATTATTACCAAATAGAAAACGAACCCAGTGAGATTGTGTTTGCTAGTAATTTTTTATATCATTCCCCTTCTCTCTAATTATTTTATATTTAGTAAATATAATTTTGTTGGCATGAGATTGATTAAGTTGGTGTTAGTATAAGAAAATTGTCCAGTTTTATTGGATGTTGGCAAACTGCTACCGTCAATTAAGTTTTATCGATTATGTTATTGAAATACAAGTGTGCAACCCAAGAGGGGGGGAGAATTGGTATTTTAAAACTTATCTTAATCAAACCACACAACAATCTAATGCCTTAATAAATTAAAAACAATAAATAAATTCAATGAAATCACAATAATAAATAAAAATGTATTTGAAGCTCTATGAAGATTGTATAATCGTGTATAAGCTCGATAGTCGTGTTGTGATCAACCCTTGATTTGATCTGAATGAGCTTATTTATAGTTGGAGCTGAAAACTAACGGTATACGTTTTGCGAAAAGCGGATCGTCGATTAGCAGTTAACGGTTAACCGTTTGAACTAAATTTCAAATAAGCGGTTGTGCCGTTAGTCATAACCTTCGCGTTAATTTCCGAGACCTCAAAATAAATTTGGCTTAACCGTTCTTACTAAGCGGTTCAAGGTTATGGCCCGGAAATAATCGGTTCACCGTTTTTAGTAAGCAGTTTCGTTTTCCGTAAGCAGTTTACCGTTTTCAGATTAACGGTTTCAGTTAATTTCGAGACTGCAAAATATATTTTGGCTTAACCGTTCTTACTAAAGCGGTTCGCTTATGGCCGAAATAATCGGTTCACCGTTTTAAAGTAAGCAGTTTCACGTTTTGGTAAAGCGGTTTGCCGTTGTCGATAAGCAGTTTGCGTTGTCGATAAGCAGTTTCACCGTTAATTTCGAGACACCGCCAAACAAATTTGGCTTAACCGTTCTAACTAAAGCGGTTCGCTTAGCAATCGAAAATAATCGGTTCACCGTTTTCCGTAAGCGGTTTCGTTAATTTCGAAACATTATTTTAACAAACCTTTGTAGAGCATACTTCTTTGGACATAATCGATTAACCGTTTTATATTAAGCAGTTGGCCAAATTCTTCTGATGTTGTTTTTAAAACGTCTTACCAACGCATATTCTGTTTTATCATTTTCAATTTTATCTAGAATGCATATTCTTGTTTTGGTTTTAAAATACAGGATATAAAAATGATCTGAGCATATTTAAATTAATCGACAAAATACCATTTTCATTTTATTTTTATTCTCAAAAATACAAATCCGAAACAATACCATTTGAAGTGATGAAGAGAAAAATCAAAAGAATTACAAAAGTTTGGAAGATTTTCATGATTAGAATATCTATTTCCTTTTCTTTTCTTCTCTCTTTCTAAAGGATAGGTTTTGAATGTTTTACAATAATTCTGTTTGTTGGAGAGGTAATTTATATAAAGAATTAGAATTAGGATTATTGCTTGTATTAATTAACCGCTATAATCTTTATTTAGCAACTAATATTACAATCAAAGTACTTAGATATGTTTTCAAATCAGCCAATTAATAAATATTTGTGTGAATTTAAAAAATGCATTAATATCGTTTGGTGTTGGGTCCATTTACTGTAAAATGTAGTACAACCGCTCGAAGGTCTATACACTATAAAATGTAATACAAACGCTCGAAATTTTCTTTTTAATTGATTAAATGTGTTTTCTATCGATACTTTGTTTCCTAATTTTCTTTTTCCACAATTGCAATGTCATAATCTTTTTTGTGCTTTTTTTTTTTTATTTAGTATATATGATTGAAAAAACTATGACAATGCACTGGGACTCTTATATTAAGATATCTAACATTATGTATGCATAAACAAGATTGTTATGTTAACTTCACTTAGAAAATATTTATATCTCACTAATTGGATTGTCAGTAATATTTGTTTATCCTTAGCAAGCCAAGAAGTACGTATGTGCTAATTAGTGTAAAGTAAACACGTTTAGTTGAAATAATCACATATATAAAATCTACGAATCTTCAAATTTGAATCACAATCAAGCCTATATCTATAGCTAATCGAAATTAGAATTCATAGTACTTAAAGAAAAAAAAGAAATTTAGGAGTTGCAAGTTTGCAACTAAGAGGATGTAGGCGAAGAAACGAAGAATTAATTCATTCAAACGTTTTGATTTTGATTTATTACATAGAAATGAATCCTTTTATTTACACGGCGGCTTATAAGTGCATTGACAGACGGTGTCTGCGTTTACGCATTGTGATTTAATAAACGAAATAATTCCATACTTGTCAACACAATCATCAAGGCAATTTTTTGGCACGCAGGGATCAGTAGTCGGCAAAGTTGCCGTACATGAGACCTAAGCATTTGCCATCATCACCTCATTTTCTGCTTGCCAAAAAACACATGATAATTAGTAATTTATTAATGCATCTCACATTAATTTGAACTCCAAAAATGTGCTACAAAAACTTTTTCAGGTTATTGATAGAAAATGAATAAAGAAGAATATGTGTGCGAGTATTTGAAGATTAAGTAGAAATGGTTAGCTAGATAATATTGAGGATTTACCAGAAGTGATAAGGCAGATAAAAATAAAAAGGAAGACAAAAGTTTTAAGGCTTTTCATGATTTGATTTTAATGGACAGAATTATGACGTCTTTATGAGAATATATATTAATTTATAGGAAGAAGAATTGGACAGATATAGGAAGAAAAATTGGACACAGCAATATATTGGTGTATATGGAAACTACATTAGAAAGTAAGTTATTGTTTCCAAATTAGTGTGTGTAAAGTGAAAGAGGATTTGGATCCTCTTCTAATTTAATTTTTCTTAATTTTTATAAGATATATTGATACAAGGTAATTAAATGATTTTATGAACAAGACTACTTTTATGCTTGTGTGACAGGCGCACACAAATACTGCAAATTCATAAATAGATCAACTTTAGCAAACTTTGGCCGGAAGAAAAAATTACAGTTAAGACTACTTCTATTTTACACACCCATTTGCATAAGAATAACAAATTATTGGCTTTATATATGCCTTATTACACTATGTATGTATAGATCACAAACATAAAATAACCAATAATTAATTTTTTTTAACTCATTACCACATATGGCTCAACCAATTCTCCTTTTAATCAATTTTTCCACCACAAACCCATGAACAAGACAAATCAAACACAACCAACAACCACTTATAAAATCTCAAAAAACAAGAAAATCAAAGGTATTTAAAAATTTTAAACTTTGATAAAGCAACTAACCTCTTATAAACTCCAATATCGGTGGGATATTCCGGCCGCCGTCGATCGTCACCGGTCGGTGGCCTTCTCCGACCACCCATATTCTTCTTCTTCATGGGTTATATATGCTCTTGGTGTCTATTTCTTTTTGTTCCGGCAAATGACAGTAGGGGAGTGGAGTGAAAATTGTGAAAAAATGTCATCTCTGTTGCTTTTTGTGCTGGGGAAAGAGAAATGCACTCTTTTACCCAATGGATTTTGTGTGTAATTGGTTAATGCAATTATCCAATAGATTTTAAATTTTTTTTTATTTTTTTTTATTTTTTTAGGATTCAGCTTGTCTTTTACATTTTTACCCTCAAATACTAACGTTATACATGTATGTATACTAACGGCAGCGGAGGTAAGTGAGAATACAATCAAACTCGCCATCTAAGTGAGATTATATCAAACCTCAGGGGAGGTTTTTGAAAATAGCCCGGAAGATAAAAATAAAAAGAAAGACAAAAGTTTGCAGGCTTTTCATGACTAGATTTTAATGGACAGAATTCTGACGTTTTTATGAGAATATATATTAATTTATAGGAAGAAGAATTGGACAGATATGGGAAGAAAAATTGTACAGATCAATATATTGGTGTATATGGAAACTACATTAGAAAGTTTAAGTTATTTTTTCCAAATTAGTGTGTGTAAAATAAAAGATGATTTGGATCCTCTTCTAATTTAATTTTTCTTAACTTTTATAGGATATATTGATACAAGGTAATTAAATGATTTTATGAGCAGGATCAAATTTATTCTTAAATTTACTTAATAGACACAAAAACTTATCATTTTAGATTAATTAAAATTCTAAAAGTAACTAAAAAATAAATTGCCGTGATTTTCTTTTTCATTGTCTTTAATCATTCTTTTCTCTCTCTCTCTCTCTCTCTCTCTCTCTTTCTTTCTTTTTTTTCACTTTTCCTTTTCTTCAGTAATTATTTTTATTTTTTTCAGATTCTCCACTAAACTCTTTAACAAAGGCTGCCAAACCTTCAAAATATCTAAATAAGTAACATTTTTTTATTTTAAAAGATTAAGATTTGTAACAGAAAAAAAAAATCATTCTACTTCAAAAATTGCACTTGCAAATCAAATGATAAAAAACTCTTATTAGTACATTAACTGATTAGTATTAAAAATCGTATGTTTGTTATGAAGTAAAAATGTTATTTGATGTTATTAATGTAATTTATATTTGTAATTGTGTAACATATTATGAATTTCTAATTATTTTTCTAAGTATTTGATTTTGTGTATTTTTGTGTGTTTATTAGGTAAAAATAATAATTTCATGCAATTGGAGGCTATAAACAAATGTACGGATGTCAAATTTGGATTCCGGATGTCCGAGAAATTATGTCATTGTCGAGAAGAATCCGAGACTTTTATTGTAAATTTTTACATTTTTACTATGGTAAATGTGGTAATTGTAAAATTATAAGTTTTTATCTTGTTAGGTATGATAATTTTTAGTGGAATGTGTTGGATATACTTGACTGGATAAGTTAGGTTTATGTTTTATTAGTGGGATTATTAGTGGGAAGATTAAACCTACACATGAAAGAAGTAGTAAAAACAAAAATTCTTAAGTTACTTGATGTGGAAATTATCTACCCTATCTCTGATAGTAAGTGGGTAAGTCCTACACAAGTAGTGCCTAAAAAATCTGGAATCACTGTAGTTAGAAATGAAAAAGATGAATTAATTCCAACACGAATTGCATCTAATTGGCGCATGTGCATTGATTATAGAAAATTAAATGAAGCCACTAGAAAGGATCATTTTCCATTACCATTTCTTAATCAAATCTTAGAAAGAGTAGATGGACATCCATACTACCGCTTTTTAGATGGATATTCAAGTTATTATCAAATTCCTATAGCACTTGAAGACAAAGAAAAAACCACATTTACATGTCCCTTTGGAACATTTGCATTTAAAAGAATGTCATTTGGACTTTGTAATGCCCCTGCAACATTTCAAAGATGCATGCTAAGTATTTTTAGTGATATGGTTGAACATTGTTTAGAGGTCTTTATGGATGATTTGACTGTGTTCGGGAATTCTTTTGATGATCGCCTTGATAATTTGGAAAAAATTTTAAAAAGATGTGTTGAAAAAGAACTCGTGTTAAATTGGGAAAAATGCCATTACATGATTGCTTCTGGAATTATTTTGGGTCATGTTGTATCTGTTAAAGGAATTGAAGTTGACAAAGCGAAAATTGAAGTCATATCTAAATTGCCACAACAAAAAACAGTTAGAGATGTGCGATCCTTTTTAGGACATACAGGATTTTATAGGAGGTTTATAAAAAACTTTAGTGTCATATCTAAACCACTTTGTAACCTCTTATTAAAAGATGCATCATTTGAATGGACTGATGATTGTCAAAAATCTTTTGAGAAAATAATGTCTTTTGACATCTGCACCTATTATGCAATCTCCTGATTGGTCTTTACCTTTAGAAATAATGTGTCATGCAAGTGACTTTGCTGTTGGTGCTGTTTTAGGACAAAGAAGGGATCATAAGTGGTTTGTAATTTATTATGCAAGTAAGACTTTGGATAGTACTCAAATGAATTATTCGACAACTGAAAAAGAATTACTTGCTGTGGTATTTGCATTAAACAAATTTCGTTCGTATTTGCTTGGTTCTAAAACTATTGTTTTTACTGATCACGCTGCTGTGAGATATTTGATGACTAAACATGATGCTAAACGAAGATTAATTCGTTGGATTTTGTTACTCCAAGAATTTGACCTTACCATCAAAGATAATAAGGGTGCCGAAAATGTTGTTGCTGATCATTTATCAAGACTCTCATCTGAATTCTGCACTGATATAACTTCTATCAATGACTTATTTCCTGATGGATTTTTATTTTCTGTTACTTCGATACCATAGTATGCTAATATTATTAATTTCCTTGTTACAGGTAAAATGCCTTTACAATGGAATAGTCAGGAGAAGAAAAAAAATTTTGGTTGAAGTAAAGAAATTTTATTAGGATGATCCTTACTTGTTCAAATATTGTCCTGATCAAATTTTTTGACGATGCATTTTTAGTAATGAAGTAAGTAGTGTCATTAATTTTTGTCATTCTGAAGCATGTGGTGGACACTTTTCTTTAAGAAAAACTACGGCTAAAATTTTACAATGTGGATTTTATTGGCCTAACATATTCAAAGACACATGAATTTTGCAAAACTTGTGAAAACTGTCAAAACCTATGATCAATTACTAAAAGAAACACGATGCTGTTAAATCATATACTTGAAATTGAAATATTTGACTGTTGGGGAATTGATTTCATGTGTCCATTTTCACCATCTTTTGGATTTGTGTACATATTAGTTGCAGTTGATTATGTCTCAAAATGGATTGAAACAATGTTTTGTTGAAAAAATGATAGTAAAACTGTAGTTAAATTTTTAAAAGAAAACATTCTAAGTTGATTTGGAATCCCTCGAGCTATTATTAGTGATGGAGGTAAGCATTTTTGTAATAAGTCATTTGAGTCTTTAATGAAAAAATATGGAATTACACATAAAATTATTACCCCTTATCATCCTCAAACAAATGGTCAAGTTGAACTAGCAAATAGGGAGATAAAAAAAAATTCTAGAAAAACCGGTTAACCCAAACCGAAAAGATTGGTCTCTTCGACTAACTGATGCACTTTGGGCTTACCGTACTGCATTTAAAACATTTTTAGAAATGTCACCCTATCAGTTAGTTTATGGTAAACCTTGTTACTTGCCTGTTGAACTTGAGCATAAATCATTTTGGGCTATTAAAGCTTTTAATTCAAATTTGGATGATGCTGGTAATGTGCGAAAACTGCAATTGAATGAACTTGGGGAATTAAGAATAGGGGTGGGCGCGATTCGGTTCAGTTCGGTTTTTTACTAAATTTTTCATAATCGCTCGATTACGATTATTTTAAAATCATAATCGCGATTAATCAAATTACCGAAATAATCAAATACTCGATTAATTGAAATAATTCGATTCGATTCGGTTTGATTATTTCGATTATGGGCCTATTGGACCTATTTTGGACTTTTTTAAATTTAAAACTTTAAATTAATAAATGTTCCACAAACATAAAAAAATTAACAAACAAAAAATCAAAATATGTCTAAAAGTATATTCAAGAACACATAATAAATATTAGGTTTATTAATAGTTGCAACCTTAGGCAAGCATAATTTGGGCACTGTACTTTAGCATAAAGAAATAATATTAGGCATTAATTAAATTTATTGGGCACTGTACGTGATAATTTAATTATTCAATGCTTCAAAACCAAATGGCATTAATTAAATTTATTCAATGCATGGTAATGGAAATGTGGCCAGCAGCTGTGTTGGCATCTGTGTGTTGACATTGTAACTGGTTACATCTACTAGTCCAAAGGAAAAGTAGGAAGCAAAATCTGTACTGAAATTTTATTGTGTTATTCTCAATATCAATAAAGTCGGACTATTGCCTGATGCTTGGAATTTCTAAGATGATGGTTTTTATGATTTTGTCAAATTTTCGATGATCTAAAACGGACCTAAACAGCTTTCAATGGGTATTTGCTTGACAGAAGCTTTAACATGTGAGGTGAAGAATAAACAATCGAAATAAACAATCATTGTACTTCCTAAACAAGTTTGATTCAAATCAAACAAGACAAAGAATAAACAATAAAATCAGCTTCGGAGAAACAATACCAATCTTGGTCTTGTGCGGCGGTGGCAGTGGCGTAATTTGCGGCCAATGAAACCGGCGTGACGTTGTTCATTATTCACAGTGATACAATGAAGACGAGATAACAGTGAAAGCGTGATAAGCAGGACGATAGCGGATAACCCAATTTCTGACGATCAACATATCTTCGGTTTTGGTGGCCAGTATTGGTGGCAATTCGGTATTCGGGTTTTGGTGAAAGTGAAGCCCGAAGAAGTGTTTTAGTTTTAGATTTAGATTTAGGGTTTGTTTTTGTTTATTAGATTTTAGACATTAGGTTTTTTTTAATATTCGGTTCGGTTTTTCGGTTTATTTTAAAAAATTGAAAATTGAACCGATTAATTTTATTATTTTTACTACATTACTATTCGATTTTTTTGGAGATAAAAAACCACACAAAAACCAAACCGAACCGTTCGGTTTGGTTCGATTTTTGATTAATTAGTTTTTTTTTGCCCACCCCTAATTAAGAAAAGATGCATATGAAAATTTAAGAATTATTAAGACAAAAACAAAAAATTTTCATGATAAAAGAATTTTTCGAAAAACATTTAAAATTGGTCAAAAAGTGTTGCTTTATAATTCTCGTCTTCATTTGTTTCCAGGAAAGTTAAAGTCAAAAAGGAGTAGTCTAGTTGTTGTAAAAAATGTATTTCCACATGGGGCCGTAGAAATTGAGAATCCCAAAAATAGTGTCACATTTAAAGTTAACAGACAAAGAATAAAGCCCTATCTGGAATACCAACCACGTGAAGCAAGCACCGAAATAAATTTGAGTGACCCACCAAATCTTGATTAAGCTTTTAATTAGTGTTTTAACTTTTCACTGTTTCTTTACCGTTTGAATTGTCTGACTGTCTTGAATGATACGAATTGTAAAGTTTTTTTTTTATTTAAGTGTGTTTAATAATTGTGTTTTCCTCATCATTGTACATCATGAGCTCCTCAATAAGGAAAATTATGTTCACACATCTTAAAAGACTTGTGCGAATAAAATTTAACTTGAGTAGATTGATACAAAGCTGTAAATCACATCTAATTTGGAAACGCAACCACCAGAATTAGTGGCCTACGTTGAAGATCAAGAAAGACAACTCAGAGCAATAGAGCGTTGCATATATGAATTTCAATTAGAGCTTGAGGTTAACTTAATGAGAGGACGAATGTAAGTTCATTTTCTTTTATACATATTGCGTTTCTTTTTGTTGTTCGCTTTCATTTTTTATTTGATTCTATAGATTTGATTTTGGTGTGTTTTGATTTATTTTCCCGTATAAATGACGGATAACGGTACTCTGAGACTTCTTAAGTCGGTGTCCTCAGTTTCCCACAATAACTGAGATCTCAAAATCAAGCATGGAAGAAATACAACATAAATTGCATAAGCGTTTTCCTTCTCTCCCTAAAAATGCACTCCAAAAAATTTACAAATCTCATTGTGAAAGATTGTGTCTGTTAACGATCAACGGAATTCCTTCTGATATTCGTTGGTTAATTGAAGCGAAGGTTTGATTATTTGATGAGTTTCCTGATCCATTTATTTCTTATATGATTGGTTTTGGTAAAAGCACATTTGCTAAAAAATGAAGAGCTAAAAGACTTAGCTCAGAATGTCATAACTGTGTACGTCTTAGTTGTAAACGAGAAATTTGTAAATCTTTAGGAATGGTTTCTCATAGTCGAGAAGATAAAATTAAATTCGTTAAAGATGGCATGAGTAAAGAATCATTGGATAATATTTTACGATCTCTTGAAACACATCGAAGCGGACATATGCAATATAAGATAAATAAGTTATGGAGACTATTTCAACAAAAAAGTTGACAGTTTAGTCTTGGGAATCTGACTCAAAAAGACCATGTTTTCCAGTTTATAAGAAACCTGGATGGGAAGCCTATCCTCGACCCATAGAGAGTGTTCAAGCCGTTACTGGACGTAAAACCAGAAAAAGATGTGAGCCACAATCACAACTACCAGTAAATATCATTTTCCTTTGTTGTCCTTTTATCATTTGCATTATTGCATTTAATGGTGTGATTTTGTATTTAATCATTATTTGTTTTCTTTTACTTTTTCTTTTACTGTTTACTTTTGAATAATTGAGACATGATCTTTACGCGTCATCTGACAAATACACGAACCTATTTACAGCTGTTTCTCATTTTGTGTGTCACTAAGATCTTCAAATATGAGCCTTTTTTCCAACCACTCATAACTTTTTTTTTAAATATTATTCTAATGGCAGCATCTTCGAATAGACAATTCAAAAATATTTGTGTGCTCTCTGGATTTTATTATGGAAAATACAAGGAGTTCAATTGTTGTAGATCTTCTTTGGTCGTCGTGAGAGAAAACTGCACCTTGTATATGGAGGGGGTGACCGCGAGTTATCAAAGCTTGTCTCAGAAGCTATTTTTATTAGAGGAAACCAGGTACTAGGTATCATTCCACAAGCTTTAAAACCTCTGGGATGCATATCTGATGTGTCAATTGGAAAAAAGTTAGTTGTCTCAAGTATACAAGAGCGAATATATGAAATGTTAAATCATGCTGATACTTTTATTTTCTTACCAGGATATCTTACAACTTTAAAGGCATTGATTACATTTGCATCTTGGGCCCATTTAAACATCCATCAGAAACCCATCGGTTTACTAAATGTTAATAAGTTTTTTGATGGGTTTCTCACATTCATTAACCATGCAATTAAGAATCATTTTATTCCAATTTCTGTGAAAAATATCTTTGTTTGTGCTTCTACTGCTAATGAGTTACTTTATCTTTTACATGCTTACAAATCAGAGTCAGATCCTAAGACCTTGGCATTGGAATGGTTGACTAATGATGGTAACCCTAGCCCTAGTAAGAAGTACAAGTTGGACTTAACTTTTCAGTTATAATTATTTTCTTGGAGCAATGAGGTTATGTCTTTTAAACTCTATTTCTTTCCTTTAAACCATTGAGGACAATGTCTTGTTTAGGTTGGGGGGGAGGGAATAGTTAACAGCTGTGGAATATAGCAAATCCTAATAATGTTTTTGTCGAAGATGGCAGACTAAAGGGTGTAGCGGCTCTAGAAACGCATCTTCAACTGCTTGTTCGGGTGTGATCTTTTCGATTTATGTTTTCTTTATCTTTTTCATCTTTTTGCATGTATATATTTAAATTATGAATAATGTTTAGATTAAGTTGGGGGGAAGAAATAGTTGACGTAAATTGTAAATATGTGTGTTTATTTATTTATTTTAAAAAAAATAAAAAATAACCAATTTTTTTTTTGTTGTCTAGGATGGCTGTGTAAAGAGTCACAAATTTTGAGACACATCCTAATATTCCTGTTGTATTATATTTTGATTTTAAAATTCATAGTAAATTATTTTTGTTCTCTTTTCTTTGAATTACTCAAATTTTTGAACTCTTATCTGGTTATTAAGTTATTTTGTCGTTTACTCATTTAACAGGTATTATTAAATCATTCTTCACACACACACTATGACACATGCTAGTGGGTTGTAAGTTAAAATTTTTGTAGCATTTAGTTCTTTTGATTTATTAAGGATAATATCTAAGGTAGTAGAATGTACATACGAAAAAAAAATAAAAAAAAAAGAAAAAATTGAATGAGTTTAATTTTGTTATATCTAGAACCCGAATAATTAAGTCCGTATAGGTGTTTTAACACCTAGTGCCCTAAAGTCAACTGGTCTGAGAGTCACTGGCCTAAAGCTCGCTATATAGGTTATAGATATATTGTTTACATTAGGGGTGGGCATGGGTTGGTTTGGGTTGGAATTTAAGTCGGCCATAAAAGTTCGGATCCGTGACCGAATATTTTTAACTTAACCAACCCATTTGGGTTTGGTTTGGGTTTGGTTTGAATTTTATTATCAGAATATTTTTTATTTTGATAAAGTTTACTTATATCAAAATTATAATAATTATTAATTATTAAGTTGATATCAAAATATAAAAAAATATAGTGGATAAAAATTATAAATAATAAATTTTACAATAACTTAATCCTTAAATTAAAGAATACTAGAAAATTAAAATAAAGTTTAATCACAAAAATCATTATTTCTCAATAAATAAGATGTACACTCTAATAATAAACTTTCACAAATATGACATTAACAGTCTAATAATAACTTTTACCACTTGTTTATTAATTATGCAATACTTATTTTTATTTATCATTTTGGTACTTTTGCGTTATGTTGTTTACTTATATGCTTAATTTTATTTACATTTTAATATTATATAGTTTATATGCTTTATGTTCTAATTTCATTATATGGTAAGCAAAGTTTTGTACGGGGCCTAATATGGGCATTACATTCAATTATTGACAAAAAATTAGCTGCCATTTAGTATATGAGACCCACTCCAAGCTGAGTTATTATTTATCACTAATACAATCTCTGGTTCTTTTCATGATGATGCTTCCCCGTGGGAGGAATTATTTTTGTAAATAAGAAAAAAATTCATATTATTTACAACATCATTTATTTAATTTAAATTTATTTTTACATGTTATTTTTCTTTTCTAACTGTTGACAATTGGTTATGCCACAAAATTAAATGGTGGCCTTTCACTTATTTGTATTTTTTTATTTTGTTTTCATTTATTTCATTTGAAAAGTTTGAGTATTGAGTTTTGTCCATAACCCATGGGTAAACCATACCCAACCCATAATGAAATGGTTTTTTATATAAAACCCACATCCAACCCATTTTCATAATTTACCCAACCCAAACCATTTTATTTGGTTTGAGTTTGGGTAAACCCATGGGTTGTGGGTTTATGCCCACCCCTAGTTTACATATTTATTAAAAACCCGAGTAATTAAGTCCGTAGGGGTGTTTTAACACCTAGTGCCCTAAGGTCAACTGGTCTAAAGCTCGCTACACGGGTTAAAAAAAAAGTTATATAAAAAAAAAAGAGAAAAAAAATGTGAATATCTATTACCTGAAGAAAGAATTTCTAATGAGTTTCAGAATAAAAATGTTGTTATCTTTTAATAAAGCCCCATAAGTATTGTGTTAATTACTTAAGCACAAAAGAAGGTTTATGATATTCTGGGTAATGAGTGAATGATAAAGAATTAGAAACTTTTGGAAGAGTTTATTTATTTGGCAATTTAGAGGATAGATGAACAACTATTAACTTGCATATGAATTTTGTAAAATCTTAATTTAATATAACGCTTTAATTGCTAGAGGCTAGCAATAAGCTAGTTGGGGGGTGTGATTAGTATTAAAAATCGTATGTTTGTTATGAAGTAAAAATATTATTGTGTGTTATTAATGTAATTTATATTTGTAATTGTGTAACATATTATGAATTTCTAATTATTTTTCTAAGTATTTGATTTTGTGTATTTTTGTGTGTTTATTAGGTAAAAATAATAATTTCATGCAATTGGAGGCTCTAAACAAATGTACGGATGTCAAATTTGGATTCCGAAAGTCTGAGAAATTATGTCATTTTCGAGAAGAATCCGAGACTTTTGTTGTAAATTTTTATGTTTTTACCACGATAAATGTGGTAATTGTAAAATTATAAGTTTTTATCTTATTAGGTATGATAATTTTTAGTGGAATGTGTTGGATATGCTTGAGTGGATAAGTTAGGTTTACGTTTTATTAGTGGGATTATTAGTCGGACAAATGTAAGGTTAAGATTTAATTAGATTTTTTTATTTGTGTGGTGTGGATTTACCATGTATTAGTATAAATAGGTGGTGAACACATCTCTTCGCATATTCTCTTCTCTTCTTTCCCCCCAAATTCTTCTCCTCATCTCTCTTTGTAATATATTTTCAATCAATAAAATTAGGTGTATTTCAATTTTCAATTTCCATTTTAATTATGTGTTTTTCAATTTTAATCATTTCTTTCATTTCAAAAATGTTTAGCTAAATATTCATAGTTAGGGAAAGGTGAAACTCTTAGAAAAAAAATATGGTTTAATCAAATTCGATTTTTAATTTTATAAATTAAGTTATTTTCTATTTAATTTTATCCATATTTTATATTTTGAAATTTTGATTTATCGTAGATAAAAATAGGAATTTGGCACAATGAATTCTTAATATCTTAGTATAAAATATGGTAAAATAGAATTTGGCACAATGAATCGGCCTCGGACTCACCGAGTTATAATATAACTAGGCACTCTTATACTTGAGAGTAAATCAAACATTTTAAGTTGTGTCATTAACTGTAAAATAAAATAAGATGTCAAAAGAAGTATATAACAAATGAAAAGAAAATTTTCAATCACTAAACTGGAGTGTTGTTTGATGCTTGAGAGTCTTGAAATGTATATATGCAGAATTCAGACACTATTTTGTTGAAGCAAATTTAGAAATTTGTTTGTTGAGATAGTTGATGAAGAGTCCCATGACATTTGGCTAGGCATATTATTACCTTGTAAATGCAATCCTTGTAATCGTTCTAACTGAGAACCAAAAAAACCAAAAGGCATAAACTGAAGAAAAGGATAAGGAAAACAATAGAATAATAATATTAAAAAAATCGTTAATCTTGCGCTTTTTTTGATAATGTTGAATTCTTGTAGCCTGTGGTTGTTAGAATCTTTTAGAACAAAAGCAAAACAGCAACAGCTTCTCAAGAAAAGAAAATGAAAAAAAAAAAAGAATGATTAAAGAAAATGGAAAAAAAGAGTTACGACTGTTTGTTTGTTAGTTTTTAGATAGTCAAAAAATGTGATTTTTTGTGTTTATTAAGGAAAATTCAGAATAAATTTAATCCTATTCATAGAATCATTGAATTACTATGTGTCAAAATCTTATATAAAGATTAGAAAAAATAAATTAAGAGAGGATCCAAATCTGAATTAAAAAAACGTGTCTAAACGTTTAAGGTGAACAAGAGTGACGTAGCAACCCAATAAAGGAACCCAATTAAAGTATATGACGACTACAGTGAGAGTTTTTCTATATATATATATATGAAAGAAAAAAAGTGTTATTATTGCTGGATCCATAATTCCAAACTCTAGCTGTGTGTATATATATATATATTCACAGACCAAGGAAACGAAAGAACAAACTCACAACTTAAAAAAAAAAAAAAAAAAAAAAAGAAAATTGTTGTGGTTTTATTTCATGAATGAATTATCTTTTAATCACAATGGGCTTTATGACGTGAATACCTATATTATGGTAGAAATAGATATATAATGGGATTAATTTAGTTGAATAAGAATAAAAAGAAAGCCAAATGTCGGGAAACTTTTCATGATTTGATTATTTCAAAGGTTAGAATTTATTCTGCTGTTTTCTGAGAACATATTCTGTTGTTTAGAGTGTTAATTAATTTTATAGAAAGAACTGGGTTGATCATTGATGATGTAAACAATTTTTATATGGTAACACAACACTATACATTATCCCAATGAAGTTGTTAGTTTCCAGATTAACGTATATTGGTGTAAACTAAACGGCATGCAGAAATGTTTGGTTCCTTTTTTTTTTAAATCCATATTAATTTGTAAGCAACAAGCAAGCATAACAAGAGCATTATATATAGTAACTACGTTATTTGAATTGCTAATTACCCGAGTTTGAATTTACGGGAAGATAAGGAAACACCAATTTACCTTTTAAAAAAATAGTTGTTTACACTTTACACCCCCCCCCCCCCTTTTTTATTGGATTACAAAATCTTTATGAAAAATATTACACAAAAATTTTCATCTTGTTCCTAGATACTTACTGGTTTTCTCTAATTATCATTTTCAACATACTAAATATGTTGACACACTCTGGCCAGAGAATTCTATGATTAAGTGTCAAAAACTCATTAAGAGATGTGTTGTACAAATTCTATATTGTTAATCTATAACTCCAATATTCATAATTGCTCTCACTAAGATACCGGGTCATTCTCACTTCTGAGAGAGTGTATTAATGTCGTAGAAAATGAATATAATTAACATGAAATCATAACTAACTCAAGATTAATATTATAATAAAATCAATGCCTATAAGATTTAATAAGTCTTACAGTCATTTCAAGGTTAATTAAATCTCACATGTGATCCAGCTCAATGTAGTCAAACTACATTAGTAAATTCATACATGATTAAGACAAATCATTCAAAGAATTTATTACAGTCTAAACCTAAATAAAGTGTCCAACTTTATTTATCAACTGCGAACTTTAATTTATTTAATCATAAGATAACTTGTATTCATGTCTTCTGTGAATCCACATGGTGATCACACAAATACATAAAATATGATTAAATGGATTTTACTAAAAAATTATGCAATTAAGAAATTTGAATAAAATACCTCATTTATTTTATTAATCAGAAAAATTATTTATTACAATTAAATAAACACATATGCTTTAAAGAGCATATTTTCCCAACATAAAGAAAATGGAAAAAAGAGTTAACGACTGTTTGTTTGTTAGCTTTTAGATAGTCAAAAAATGTGATTTTTTGTGTTTATTAAGGAAAATTCAGAATAAATTTAATCCTATTCATAGAATCATTTAATTACTATGTGTCAAAATCTTTTATAAAGATTAGAAAAAATAAATTAAGAGAGGATCCAAATCCGAATTAAAAAAACGTGTCTAAACGTTTAAGGTGAACAAGAGTGACGTAGCAACCCAATAAAAGAACCTAATTAAAGCATATGACGACTACAACGAGAGTTTTTCTATATATATATATATATGAAAGAAAAAAAGTATTATTATTGCTGGATCCATAATTCCAAACTCTAGCTGTGTGTATATATATATATATATATACATACACAGACCAAGGAAACGAAAGGACAATCTCACAACTTAAAAAAGAAAATTGTTGTGGTTTTATTTCATGAATGAATTATCTTTTAATCACAATGGGCTTTATGACGTGAATACCTATATTATAGTAGAAATAGATATATAATGGGGATTAATTTACCTGAATAAGAAGAAAAAGAAAGCCAAATGTTGGGAAACTTTTCATGATTTGATTATTTCAAAGGCTTGAATTTATTCTGATGTTTTCTGAGAACATATTCTGTTGTTTAGAGTGTTAATTAATTTTATAAGAAGAACTGGGTTGATCACTAATGATGTAAATAAATTTTATGTGGTAACACAACATTACATTATCCCAGTGAAGTTGTTAGTTTCCAGATTAACGTATATTGGTGTCAAAAAAATGGCAGAAATGTTTGGTTCTTTTTGTTTTTTAATCCATATTAATTTGTAAGTAACAAGCAACCATAACAAGAGCATTATATATAGTAACTACGTTATTTGAATTGCTAATTACCCGAGTTTGAATTTACGGGAAGATAAGGAAACACCAATTTACCTTTTAAAAAAAATAGTTGTTTACACTTTACACCCCCCCCCCCCCTTTTTTATTGGATTACAAAATCTTTATGAAAAATATTACACAAAAATTTTCATCTTGTTCCTTAATACTTACTGGTTTTCTCTAATGATCATTTTCAACATATTAAATATGTTGACACACTCTGGCTAGATAATTCTATGATTAAGTGCCAAAAACTCATTAAGAGATGTGTTGTACAAATTCTATATTGTTAATCTATAACTCCAATATTCATAATTGCTCTCACTAAGATACCGGGTCATCTTGACTACAAGAGTGTGTCGTGCCCATTAGTAACTCAAATGGAATAACAATTATAATCATGAAATCATAACTAACTCAAGATTAATATTATAGTAAAATCAATGCCTATAAGATTTAATAAGTCTTATAGTCATTTCAAGGTTAATTAAATCTCACATGTGATCCAGCTCAATGTAGTCAAACTACATTAGTAAATTCATATATGATTAAGACAAATCATTCAATGAATTTATTACAGTCTAAACCTAAATAAAGTGTCCAACTTTATTTATCAACTACGAACTTTAATTTATTTAATCATAAGATAATTTGTATTCATGTCTTCTGTGAATTCACATGGTGATCACACAAATACATAAAATATGATTAAATGGACTTTACTAAAAAATTATGCAATTAAGATATTTGAATAAAATACCTCATTTATTTTATTAATCAGAAAAATTATTTATTACAATTAAATAAACACATATGCTTTAAAGAGCATATTTTCCCAACATAAAGAAAATGGAAAAAAGATTTAACGACTGTTTGTTTGTTAGCTTTTAGATAGTCAAAAAATGTGATTTTTTGTGTTTATTAAGGAAAATTCAGAATAAATTTAATCCTATTCATAGAATCATTTAATTACTATGTGTCAAAATCTTTTATAAAGATTAGAAAAAATAAATTAAGAGAGGATCCAAATCCGAATTAAAAAACGTGTCTAAACGTTTAAGGTGAACAAGAGTGACGTAGCAACCCAATTAAAGCATATGACGACTACAACGAGAGTTTTTCTATATATATATATATGAAAGAAAAAAAGTATTATTATTGCTGGATCCATAATTCCAAACTCTAGCTGTGTGTATATATATATATATACATACACAGACCAAGGAAACGAAAGAACAATCTCACAACTTAAAGAAGAAAATTGTTGTGGTTTTATTTCATGAATGAATTATCTTTTAATCACAATGGGCTTTATGACGTGAATACGTATATTATAGTAGAAATAGATATATAATGGGGATTAATTTACCTGAATAAGAAGAAAAAGAAAGCCCAATGTTGGGAAACTTTTCATGATTTGATTATTTCAAAGGCTTGAATTTATTCTGATGTTTTCTGAGAACATATTCTGTTGTTTAGAGTGTTAATTAATTTTATAAGAAGAACTGGGTTGATCACTAATGATGTAAATAAATTTTATGTGGTAACACAACATTACATTATCCCAGTGAAGTTGTTAGTTTCCAGATTAACGTATATTGGTGTCAAAAAAATGGCAGAAATGTTTGGTTCTTTTTTTTTTTTTTAATCCATATTAATTTGTAAGCAACAAGCAAGCATAACGAGAGCATTATATATAGTAACTACGTTATTTGAATTGCTAATTACCCGAGTTTGAATTTACGGGAAGATAAGGATTAAATGTATTTTTCATATATAAATTAGATTGGATAAAACACGCATTTGGAAAATTCCTATCAAAGTTGGCAAAAGAGCCCAACAACCTATTATTCTTGTGTTATCTTACATGACAGTAACAAATAATTAGTTGGGACTTAAATACTAGATCCTTGATATTACACAGGGACTATATTACCAACTTCATGTAGATAAGTATCCTTATTGTAATTAATCCTTGGATTATCAATCGTATTCAGTTTTGAATCACAATCATGCATTGCATGCCTGTGTGTCTGTAAATAAACAGCGAGAGAAAATTAGAATTCAAATGTTATAGAAAAAGAAATCTAGGAGTTATAATTAAGAAGGTCGTATATGTAGGTGAAGAAAAGCAAGAAAGATTGATTAACTCATTCAGTCCTTTTAGTTTTAATCATACGCGGTGGTTAATAAGTAGTAAGAATGTTGATTCACTAATGTGGCGAAAACCCTTCAAATGCCAACAACATATTGGTTAATAGAATGATAGAGCAAGAAAATGAAAGAGACGGAAATCACAACCATTTTTTTCTTTTTTCTTTTTTTCAAATAAGAATCTTTTAGAGCATTCAAGCAAATTGACTGTTACAGATTGCAATAATAAAGCAGAAGTGAATGCCTCTATTTGTTTATTTTTTATTACTATGATCAGGTCATCGGCGGCACGCAGTTCAGCATCTGAAAGTGCATTCACAAATATTGTTGGGGCCTCCGAACCTGCAGCTTGCAAACAAAAGGTTATTTCCATGTTTGTCATGACACGGGCCAACACTCGCGTTACAATTATTGTTGCCGCAGGCACCATCTGTTTTCAAATCCTCCCTACATTGAGGTTGAGCACTGGCCATCATCACCTCATTTTCTGCATCCAAAAACACATAATAGAAACTATACATCATAAATATATTCAATATTTTGCAATCCAAACACGTGCTGCAATCAAAATCTCCCATGTAATTGACATAAACGGATGCATAGTATATAGTGTTGAAGTAGATAATGTGATTCACCTGAAGTGAAGAAGAGAAGAAGAATCAAAAGGAAGGCAAGTGTTGGGACTGCTTTCATGATTAGATTTCAAGAGGGTAGGAATTCTGAATTTCTGAAATTGAGATTCTGTGGGAATAGTGTTCTTTAGAGTGTTAATTTATAGGAAGAACTGGGTTCACCAGTAATAATTTAAATAAATTTTATATGGTAACAACGCTACACAAAATTTACAAATGATGTTTTTGTTTCCAAATCTGCGTAGATTTGTGTAAATAAAAACCGTCCTTAGATTTTTATTGCCTAATTTATATGAAATTAGAGGCAGAGCCGTAGAAGAAATCTTTGCGCCCTCTACGGCGCTGCCTCTAATTTCATATAAATTAGGCAATAAAATCTTAGAAGAAAAAGAAATTCTTTGTAGATATTTTTTTTCCTTTTTATACATGTTATAAATATGATCTTGCCTTATCAATTCAGTAATAAAAGTATTTCCTTATTTTAGGGATTTTGTTTTATTATTTAGGGATTCTCATCTCATCCTCTCAAGGATGAGTACGAGAATATGATTTCCTCCTCCTCTCCCCTCTTTGTTGCTGTCAACCCTAGTTATGTATATGTTGAAAATTTTCCATTATAATTTTAAATTTCTTTAAAGTTAAGTCTTAGTAAAATCTACAGTATATAGATTAGTAATCAACTAAATAGTCATCAACAGCAATATTTAAATGGGATGTTGCTAAAGGACACAGGATGGATTCACTTTGTTTGCCTTCATAACAAATCGAAACCTAAACCAAATTTCATTTACCTAGTAACCATAATAAATGAGGTGAAAAAATATTCATGAATCAAATGATTTATGAGAAACAAAACACTTAACATTACAGGCAATTTGTATGTTGGATTAGACATGAAAGATGCTGCAGCAATATTATTGTCAATAACAACGGGACAATGTCTTTATATTGATAACAGTAATTAAAATTATAAAAATAAATATGAGAATTTCTTTATCGTTATGCACACATTGGCTAGGAATGAGAATTCATCTTTAGCAACCGGCCTAAAAGAAGAGGAAGTACTCATAAGCCCATCGATGTTCACATGAAGGAGGAGCCCAAATGCTTATAAGTCTACCGATGCCTACAAGGTAGAAAGAGCTCAAATATTTATAAGCCTAACGATGCTTGCAGCAGTTCATATCCCAGCTAGATGACACACCAAGGTCACAAGGTCAGGACCAACCGTAGCAAAGGTCCTCCCCGAAAAAAGAACCCACTCCGATGGCAATTGTTATTTAAATATTAAGTAGGGTAGCCTGACTGCACATCATTATTTATTCCACAACCAAACCACATCCATTGGATGAAAGTAATTAAATCTGACAACTAGCCCGGATATGGACAAAAAGGGGGACAAAAAGTGAGGTATTGTACCCAAGGGGCACTGTAACTAGACCTATTTTTTCATATGTAAAACCTTTATTCATCATCTTCTTTAGAAATTATACAACACATATCACATTGCCTTCATTTTATAAGTAAAGTGAATTTCCTTGGAGGTCGCTCCAGCAAGATGTATCACTAGGATTCTTAATTCTTTAATCACTAGGATTATTCCAATTGGAAAAAATATATATATATCGAGAATTTTTACATATATCATAAGAACAAATGAGATCAATTATATATTAATGATGTTTTTAGTTTCACAAAAAATAAAAATGATGAAGACGAACCCACCATGTCTAGCAAAAGTAACATTAAGCCAAAATTCGAAACTCTACATGTCCTCTCTCAATTGCTCACTTCCCAGAACTACATTATTTGTATTCTATTCTATCAAAATTTTTAAGAAAATAAAATTTGTACCATACACTCAATTTGACTAGAATGATTAACAGATATTTGAGATGAGATTAAGAATAAAAAATTTCACATTCTCACTGTTGATCATTGCTCGGTAAACACAGTAAAGAAGCAGAGTTTCCAGCTTCACCATCATCTGAACCATTAGCACTTCCTTCATTCTGAGCAGAAAAAAAGAATAATTCACATTAGGCAAATAAAACTATTAGATTGACAATCAACTCCTTGCCGAAATTTGAACATTCAAGCAAAACCATCAAGAATTGCCAAAAACATGGACCACAATAGAACAAAGACATCCTTTTAACTCGTCCAAATTGATTTTATACCGATTGTGAAAAACAGATAGCTATACGAAAAGATGTGCCAACCTTGCTATACAAGTAGCCCTCCAATTATTTCAACTAAGTTGTTCTAAGCTCAATTTAACTCAATTATCCATGGTGACTAACTTAAATCCAAAAGTGAGCAAGAAAAACCGCCAGATCTAGATATCAGAAAATAGTTTAGGAAACAAAACCAAAGATAAGTTTGTTTCTAATCTCTCAACAAAGTGCAAGCATACCTTTTTAGTTAGACCGTGTGCAGTCATAAGCTCATAAAATTTACGCATAAGCATCTCCTCCTCAACCTGCAAATCATCATAAAACATGAGATTTCAGCTGGGAGTAAATGAACAAATGTTGCAGGAATATTCCGTAGTTTAAAAGTTCTATTACCACATGTAAATTAACAATTACCAATTCACTGGATTTTTTAAGACTACTTAATGTTAGCAAGATATTTCGAAAAAATAAAAAATAAAAAAGAACCTGAAGTTTATGCAATTCATGAGACATTGATCGGTGGATCTCAGTCAGAAGCTCATTCTGTTTCTCCAAATGCCTGCACACACAAAATATAAAACCAAACTCAATCCAAATAATATCCCACAAACACAAAATAACTTCAACTACGAAACACATCGTTCCAGTGGACTCACTTCAACATCTCTCCAGTGCAACGTGGATCCATATTATACAATATCAAATCTTTCCGTTGATGTGCAACAAACTGCACAGAAATAAAAGCATATAAGATTGTGCAAAATAACCATTGGCAAACAATACAAAGAATCGCAACTTAATGCTAAACCTGCAAACGGATCCCCATATCTAATCTAATCCTAATAAGGTAAAGTAAAATTTTACAAAAGAACACACATGATAGATGAAAAATTAAACATCTTACTTAATTGAAACCTAATAGCAAGCTCACAGAGAAAGTGACACCAAAAACTCTATCAATTAGCAACAAAATCTTAGCCAAATACAGGAAATCAATTTACCACAAGGATGTTTGTAAGCGCATAAATAAATCAATTTATAAGTGAAGATAAACAATCTTTACCTTTTTCACAATCTTCATGATATGTTCGCAATGAACACACCAAAATTTATTAAAAAAATAATAATTATTATAATTAAATTTTACTTAATCATATTTAATTTAAATACTAACAGAATAATTACCTAAGGTCATAAGCTTGGCTCTTTGTGGGCAAAGCTTCTTGGAAATTGGGAGTCATTAATGGTTTACAGCGGCGGTCGTTGGGGCGAGAACACAGAGACAAGACAGGGGTTTCGTGTTTTTGGAGCTCAAATTTGGGTGTTTCCGTTCGATTGGGTTCACTTTTCGGAACGGTTCGGATTGAAAATTTGGGTTAAAACAGTTTAATTTTCCAAAAATTCGCTAGCAGCCAGCCACCTATAATTCCAAAATCTCAAATCCGAGCCCAGATCAATGCAGAATAAAACAAATATCAACTACCAAGCATCGTCAACATTTCAACAAGTCTTTCTAAGATTTAAGAAACTTCTATCCAAAATAAGAGCAGCCAATGCCATTATACAAAAAATACATATGCATTGCCTTTGATCCAAGAAAACATTCTGAATTAAATTAACAATATCTCCCCTGTCCTATTCATCACCAAATCGCAAAGAAAACATTAATGTCATTACCTTGTGCGGCTGAGGACAGCGAACGAAGAAGGAGGCAGCGAGTCAGCGGCAGCAGCAGCTGAATCGGAACTGACAGCAGCTCGAGGAACGGCTAGAAGCTGCAACGCCGGTGCACATAAACGTAACCGACAGTGGCGGCGTCGTGTGGATGTCTGTGAGTGAGACTCTGGTGTGCTGGGCCTGGGGTTGTGCGTGAAGCGTGTCTTTGTGAAGCGCGAAGGCGATTACGCGAAGAAAGAGGAATTTGGGATTTAGGGATTTTGATCGATTTTGCCGTACTGTCCTCCCTCTCTCTCTCTCTCTCTCTCTCTCTCTACACAATTTTTTTTTTTTAAAGCTAAGCATTGTGTTTCTATTTCGAATCGGGTTGAAATTAAAAACCGAGTGGGCTCTAAATGTAAACCCGTTTAGATTTTAAATGTTAAATCCAATCAAATTCGAAATAAAATGTTAAATTTGGTTTTTGGCTGGGTTTAACTCAATCCAAACACTACCCTACAGTGATGTTGAAACTGATTTTTAATTAGTTTTTTAAAAAAAACGTGCCTTTAAAAATTCTTTTTAAAGAAAACGTGCCTTTAAATTGAATTAAAAAAAAAAAGACGTGAATTTTGTACAGCATGTCTATTTTAGATTTTTAATCATTCGCATACTCATAATAGCTTGATAATAAGATTACTAAATATGTTTAATTTTTTTAAATAAAATTTTTAAATATAAAACTTATCAAACTATTTTTTTTAAGATGGAGAATTTGAGTTTTTATGCTGGGCTTTAGACTATGATTTGAGCTTCTAATTGTACATTTATGCTATATTAGACTTTGATTATATCGTACTTATGGATAATATTAAAAAATATAAAATAAAATCAATTATCCAATTTTCTTTATAACAGATTCTTTTTATAATTTTTATAACATACGATTATTTGAAAAATTATAATATTACTAAATTAATCCTAAATACATCGCCCGAAAGATATATTGAAATTGAAATTGTGAGGGTAATCACCCATCACATCTTTTAAAAAGAATTTTATCAATTTTCGGCATATATACAGATATACTGCCAATGTGAAGAAGACAACTCACTTCAAACTCTTTTAGCTGCGGGACAAATTTACCCTAAGACAAAACTAAGGCTGTAACTGGACCAAACCTTGAAAATAAAAGGAAAATCCCTGAAGGTACATGCGCGTGCGCGCGCCCACCCACACATTAACATAAGAATTAAGTCATTATTTTTTTTCTCGAGTATTTTCATAAATCAATCTCGATTAAAATATTAAAAATACTCTTTATGGTTTAATCTTGAGCTGAGACATTAGAAGTTTAATATTAAAATAATAATTTGTCAGTTTAATTGGAGCAAAAAAAAAAAAAATTATTTTATTAAACACGTGGTCTGTTTAGCTTATTGGCAAGCACATTCTTTTTGCCAAAGACATCGGCAAGTCGGCATGCGATGGATCGTCAAGTCAATTTAATAAAGGCCCGTGGGGACTCCGACTCGCAACGAGTAATAAAGTCACTTTCAATCCAAAGCAAAAGCCAACCTCTTATCTATATCTGCAGAAGTGCCGAGAAAATTACTGAATTAATGATTACGATCAACACGAGCAAACTATTGTGATTGAAGCCCCACGCCACGGGCAGAGGAGTGATTTTTGGAGCTTCACAAGAATTTGATCTGCAAAAAGAGACACCTGTTTTCTATTTTTGGGGCTTTAATGTCTGAAAAAATTACTTAAAAATTCTCCAGATCTAGAAACTTAATTCTTAAAAGGACAATACCATATTGATATATAGTAATTTATATAAAATTGACCCAAATTTCAAATTTTGTTTACAAAATTGCCTCCGTTCAAAGATAATTTTTTTTTCCCAAAAATTTATAGGAAATTAAAGGAAATATAATTTTGAGTGGAGTCAATTGCCCGCAGGCCCTTGAATGTATGTCCGCCTCCGAAAGTTCTTTCTCTCATATCTGTACTCGTCAAAACTCAAAATCTACTAGATATCATTTATTCTTTGGCTATTTCGTGTCAAATTCGTTTGAATTTTATGTTTCTTTATAAGCGATGACCAGTAATTTGCTCTTAATAAAATAGATTCAACGACTACGAAAGTAGTGATATCGGTATTTTAAACAATTTTTAAAAACATAGGAATAATTGAGAAATTTAATCAAACTACGAGGTCTAAAGGAATATTTATCGGATATTGCCACTTTACATTTACTCCCTAATTGTAAGATTGATACCCCCCCCCCCCCTTCATTTCTGTGGTTCTGGCTTTGATATATACTCTAAACCATAATCGCAGGTCAACCAATAATGGAGGTCCTATTTATGAGCAGGGGCTGTGCCATTTGGTGCTGAGAAGGGAGTCCCTTGCTGACTTTTTTTTAAAAAAAGTTGAAAATATTTTTGTTTGGATGGAGAAATTTTCACCCAACAATTTTTGTAAATCTATCCCATTTTAAAGAATTATTTGTAAAAAAAAATCAAAATATTTTTTAAATTTTAAAATAGAAAATAATTTTAAACAATTAATCAATTAGGTACTTCTCACATCCAATAAATCTCATTATTTGAATAGCATAAGCTTCATAGTCAATAAATTTCGTGAGATATCATGTCAGGAATACAGGTAGGTAGTTTTTTGTTTGCTTAATTGAAGCTTAATGATCACAATAATGAAGATTTAATTGGTTAATTATTCAAATTTATTCTTAATTTGAAATTCTTACAAATAATATGAAATTTTTATTATTAATTTTTAAAATTGGTGTGGGTTTACACAATTTGATGGGTGGAAATATCACCACTATTTTTGTTTTAATAATCCATCTGTCACTAATTGCCTTAAAAACTTCTCAAAGTTTATGAAATTTTTAAAACAAAAAGGTTATTTATGAAATTTTTAAAACAAAAAGGTTATCTCTTCTTAGTTCATTCTTTACTCTTTTCTTCCTTAGAAAGTATGGATTTATCATTCATGTGTCAAAATAGTTTCCCTTATCTTCTCTTCCTCTTACTTGTTAATTTTCTTACCCATTTAAGACAGTCGTGATAATTTTCTTTTTTTATCTCTTTTTTTATTGGTAAAGAATTTATCATCACGACCAATTTTATCAGCTAACTGCATCTAGTAGTTCATATTAGAGCTAAAATTAAAAGTCTTCAAGATTTTTAGTATAAATGAACTTATGAGTTCAATCAGCCTCATAAGATAAATAACGAAACATTTAGAGATTCTTAACCTATGTCTAAGTATAATTGTTAATATATAAACTAGTGAACCATCTGTTTTGAATAAAATTTGAAATTTCGATACTTGTCTCTTAAAAAATATATTAAATTATGATTTTATATAATTTAATCCCTTGTGTATCAAATTTCCGGCGCCGCCACCAATTATGTATTAATATTCTAAAAGAGCACAAATTTAGCAAGACTTTTGGTGCTTATTTTTAATAAATAAATAAATAAGTAAATGATTTTCAATGCATATAAATTTTATCTTTTCTTTGTATCCTTAACAAGATGTTGCTAATCCTAGGACAAACACGAACATGGCCATTTCTAGTATATATAAAAATCAAAACTATAATATAGTTGCATTAAATCAATAAAAAGCAGTCCAAATTACCTGGAAAAGTCATGAAATGGCTAATTTTTCAGTGAAGCTTGCCTTAAAATTAATTCAATTTTGAGCAGCCACGTTCCATGCGGGAACGATGAAGTCCACATAACATAAGCATATATTCTACAGAAACAAAAAATAGTTGGTGAATAAAAATAGAATAGTCAAATTCTTTTTAACGGAATTATTCTTTAGCCTGGCTGGATCCTCTCTCTCTCTCTCTTTTCTTTTTTTTTTTTTTCCAAATTTTCCATCAGAATTTTTGGATTCTTGCATGTATTCATTTATGATAACAAGAATTAACGAAACTCAGAATTGATAGACGTCTTCTGGTCAATATTAGTTAACCGACTATGCCTTTTTAATTGGAAAATATAAATTGAACACGTGTATCAATATTCCAATCACTTAAGTTAGCTATTTTGACTGGTCCAAGTGTAAGAAATTGATTGAAATCATATACGATACGGCACATGCGAAAATGGGCTGTCGACAGAGAGAAATGAGCTTTGCTCAAAATCAATTTAATTTCCGCGAGTTGCCTTCTTTATCACTTTGAAAAATGGCAGCATTTTTTTTTTCTTTCCCTATCATCAAACCCAGTTAATAATTTCTTGTCATGTTGCCAATGATTCCAATGGAAGTGGGGTCTCTTCTCTTCTAACACAATACGCAAATTGTTTTAAAGAAATTTTGTTTCCTAGACTTGGCTCAATTAGTTGGTAGCTAGGCATGTAGTTGCACTGAAATTCAAACAAATTAATGAAAATAATTGAAATCGATTGATAAATGTTCGAATAGAAAATGTTTAAACTTTTGAACTTCCTTCACCAATAGCAATTTATTTTGATTTGCATAAATTCTCGGACTCACAAGTCATAAGATAATGTTCTTATTCGAGGTCAAAGTTTAGCTCCAATAATGAAGAACGGACCTGAATTTATTTGAGTAAAAAAAAGAAGAAAGAGCTCATAAATTATTTATTTTGATGGGATTGAAATGCTACTGACGAGACAATTAAATTGTAACGTAACATTTACTTCCGTGAAGTTACATTTAATTGTCAAACAAGAAACGAACATTGAAAAGCACACTAATAGACATACGTTTGATTTTTGAAATTAGAATAAAAATCAAACAGTCGATTAACCTCATCTTCTGAGTGGAGAATTAATTAACAGTTGCTAATGACTCTGTCCTAGTGATTAAAATCTAATTACCTCTTGACAAATGACTAATTAAACTCATTAATGTCCGCATGAGTTCCTGAATTGCCAAAGCTCATCCATGTTCCCCACATGTTATCTACTAAATCATATTCCTGAAACCAGTTGTTGAGGTCTCCGGCCAGCGGTGGCGGCATGGTTTCCGGCTGGCTGATGTTTTCCATGTCATAGCAGCTGCTGTCAAATTGACAGAAATCTTTTGCAAAAGTGTTGTACTCACTGCCATCATCATTATTGGCATGAAAATGGTCGCCACCAGATGGGTACTCAGAAAACTGGGACATTTGGGAAAAATTCATGGATTCGGAAGAAGAAATGCAGGAAGTGCTGGTGCCAATGCCGTGCTCCGAGTCTGATGATGAATTCAATTCTTGATGATCAATCACTCCCCGATCATAAAGAACTTGATGGGATATTATTTGTGCTGATGCTGATCCCTGATGATGAAACGCATGATCAAACGGCTGAGAATTAATTTTAGGGTTCTGAGATAAGGTTGATGACGATGAAGATGATGATGTGTCCATCTTTTGGAGCAATCTTGGCATCCAAAAACATCGAATAATCTCTTGAAATGCCGTGCTGTTTGCGTCTATCTTTAGATGCCGTGCTTGTTTCTGAACACGAGTTCTCCAATAGTTCTTGATTTCATTGTCAGTCCTTCCTGGTAAGTGCTGAGCAATCTTCGACCACCTAGAATTAAAACAATAAGGTAATTAATAATTTTTTAAACCTCATGTCTCAATCCACAGTAATTGGTTGAACTTGACATATTATCAATAATAGTAAAAGCTTTACCTATTACCCCACTTAGAATGGAGTTCAAGAATTGACATTTGTTCTTGTGGAGTAAGATTGCCTCTCTTCACATCAGGTTTCAGATAATTTAGCCATCTCAATCTGCAACTTTTCCCAGTTCTCTTCAAACCTGATAAAGAAAAAATTTCAAAAAAAATTGCAAAATTAACTCAAAGCATCGATCAGGATAAGGACTAATTTAGTAATATTAACTAACTAAATATACCCGAACGTTTTGCCAGCAAATTCCATCGGCCTTCGCCGTGCCGAGATATGTACTGAATGAGTAGAGTGTCTTCTTCAAGTGTCCATGGCCCTCTCCTCAGGTGATCAGAATCATTTTCGCCATAAATAGATGAAGTTGAGCTCTTACTAAGAGAAGACATATTTGTTCTAACATTAACAAAGACTCCTTTTTGAAGTCTTATTGGAGCTAAGCAGATGATACTGCAAGCTTGCAACAAGTGAAAGTTATATATTAGGTCCAAAGCTGGCTTAGCTTTCACCTAATTTACTGTGCTTAAAAGCAACTTTTCAAAGAGCAGTTTATGGAGTTTCTATTGAACTTCCATAATGTCAAGAAATTCAATCATAGGGGTCAAATCAAATATGTAAGCGAACAAAATTATGCATAAATATATACACACAGAGAGAGAAATTGTTTATCTTTCATTTTACAGCCTAGAAGTAGAAAATGGAAGCACTTGTATTCTTTGTAAAGATGGCTATGGTTATCTTTATCAAATGAATAGATTCTTTGTCAAAGAAATGGACATCGGACCAATTATTTAAACTGTTTTAAGCCATCATAAAAGGGAAGGAAAATAATAATAATAATAATAAGATTCAAATGGTTTACGAAAATTTGATAGAGAATTTGAGATATAGATGAAGATGTTTAGTAGGTCCCAAATAGTTGACAGTTCTAGCTAGTGCATGTATAGTGCCTTAAATGTGAAGCAATAGCATAATATACGTGTGTTTTTTTTTTTTTTTTTCATATTTTCAGTAATACAAAACATGCACGTTTTTTTATCTGGATTCCATTCATTTCATAAGGACAAATGAATGTATCTCCGAATTCTTTCTTTCTCCCGCGATAGCTACGCTAGGGTAAAATTATTATATGCATCAATGAACTTACTCTTCACATTTATTTTTTATACGTGAATTTCTTAAATATATGAATTTCTTTTTTAATAAACTATCCCTAAATAAAACTAGTTTTTATACTTACCCATTACGAGTTTTTTAGAATAAAGGATATTTTTTGGAAAATAATTATGCCTCCCATCTTGACCTTTTATCATCTAAATATAGTCAAGAAAACATAATTTTTCTCCATTCAAACTTAAACGTCTAACATAAGTTCCAAAAAATAAATAAATTATGTCTCTTAAATGTTTGAAATAAAGTGAAATTTAGACTTCAAAAAGAAAAAAAATAAAACTAAGTCTTAACATATGTGCTCTTCACGTGAAACGTGGATAGAAATAAGATATTGTAGATCAGTCAAGAGACAAGATAATGCAAGAAGTGAACTAAAAAGTTGAAATAGAATAATGAAATCTTATGCAAACAAAGGAGTCTGCTGTGGTTGTGGACAATCAAGTGGTTGTGGACAATCAAGACACTATAAAAGGGATTGTTAGAAAGTGAATGGAGCAAGTTTCGCAAGTAGCTCCAAATCAGTATACAAAGTGCTAATAGTATTGCGAGCGGAAAGTTTCTCGTCATTGTGGGATACAATGGCCGATGATGAAGACATCCTCATCTCATGGCATGCCATCGGTGCCATGGAAGAGAATGTGTTACTACTAACGAGTCCACAAGGTTTGCATATAAGGCATGGTTTGGCATGTATGTAGGATTTGTGGTGGAATTTTTTATGTTAATGGTTGAGGACTTTCAAAGAACATAAACATGAGAGTGAATATTTTCAGTAACGTGATCGGCATGTGCTGAATTCGTGCACTCTGGATAAGGTGGAATATGATAATTTTTGGTATAAAGAATTATGGTTGCTGGATAGAGAACACGATTTTATACATGGTAGAGTAATTCTCATAATCCCTATGTGAGTGTAGTTTTGGTAGAGTGAAGAAGGTAGACACGACATGGTCATGCCGATACATGGTAAATCATGTTTTGTCACTTGATTGAAAAACTCACCAAGGTGCAGATTGTTAGAAAATATGTCTCATTTTTTTTCAAATAAGGTTTTCTAGAATACTTTCCTCTTTAGGAGAAATCCTACTTAAAGAATAAGTAATTTTTCCTTTGGAATTTAACTTAGTTAAAGAGGAATACAGTTTGCATAAGAAAATAATTACATTTCATGTAAAAAATAATCACTATATATGAAGTGGTTGGCTTCACTTATTTGTATAATACAATAATCAGTTTTTCTACAAGTAGAAATTTTCTAGTTTGAGAGAAACAATAGGTTTATTAAGAGTTAGCTATTATTAGAATTTTGACTGTAATGAAAATATTAAAATGATTGTAATAATTTTTCACGTAGTAAATTTTCTCTCAACGTTTTTGGTGGTGGTGTTTTTTTTAGTATAAAAGTTTTTCATATAAATTCTTGTGTTATGTTTTACATTATCTATTTGATATTTTTATCTCTAAAATTTTGGGTGGGACTAAAAATTCCTGACATAATAAACTAAAATAACTTAATAACGCTATTTGCGCGATTTTAAGTATTAGTTCAATTGTTATGAATACAACGGTTAAGTATGTAATTAGATCCAATTATCAATCCAAGAATGAAGTTCCATTGCTTAACCCATCCAACTATGGTGATCCGTTGATCCATTGTATTGTATCGAAACAATCTTAAAGCTTCACCTTTAGTTCAATAGTCTGATTTTATAAGATATGAAAGTTCAAATTTGAAGATGACTCTATATTTAATAATTTTTTGAAAGAAAAAACAGAAAGACATGTGTGCATATTTTTGATATAATAAATAACAAACACGAAGATCTAAGAAAATTCTTGATGTTTCAAAGAAACATAAAGGTGTAAGGAAAAGAAAAAGTAAGGTAGTAATAAATTCTTGAAAATGAAAACTTGTTTTTTATTCTTCTTTTACGATAGGCCAATTAGTTTTTCCATGGTTTCTTCCTTGTAGGTAAATCAAGAAAAGCTAAACCATGAAACGTGCTTGACTGGACAAAATATATTTTTCATTAATGACACATAGCAACGTGGCTTGTGATCAATTGTAACTATGCTGAATGAGGCGGCATTTTTTATCTTTTTTTCGAGGAATCTCAAAGCATGACTCCCCGTTTTATATTTCCATCGACGTGTGGTCTCAATCAGGGGAAGGGCATCATTGTGATTAATTTCGTCTGTAGCAAATGTGGTTCCCGTTGCTTCAAGCCCCATTAGCGTTCGAGAAAATGACAGGACGAGAAAAAGATTAAGTCAGATGATTTGATCAATGCAGCTATTTTTGACCCTTTGATCGTGCACCCGTCCTTTAATATATGTATGAATTAAGTGCCACTGTTCCATTTGAAACTGAAAAACTCATGCAAGACCGCGTTGCAGAGGGTGTCGAGTGGCTAAAATAGCTGAGGCTAAGCTATGCGATTATAGTCTTCTCAAGCGGTTTAAAAGTCGTCACCGTAGTAATAATATGTATAAATAACACTTCAATATATATATATATATAATTAATCATTCTCATGTGCAGATGTCTGTATTTTTATTAATACAGACATATTTTTAAACTATACGGTTTAAAAAAGTTAATTATTAAATGAATTATAAATTCATGTAGTTTTAAAAAGTTAAAAACCAACTCTCTTAAATCTTGCAGTTTTAAAGTGTATTTTTATGAAAAATAAATAAAGACACCCACATTAAAGAATGACTATATATATATATATATAAACACAATTTTTTAGAGCAATTTTTAATAATTAGATTTAACAACAGTAGATGGCGAAGACTAAATGACATGGTTTTTTTTTTTTAATTTCATTAATATTTTTACTCTTTTGCTCATTAATACTCGATTCTTCCTCCATCTCTCCTAGTTCTTCACTTACCGAAAACAAATACTGTTCCTTTCCAAATGACAAATCTTTTGTCCAAAGAACTCCTTCACCAATTAATTTGGCCATCAAATATGAGGCATACGGGAAGCATGAGTAAGTAAAATAGCTAAAGAATTTATATATATATATATATATATATATATATATATATATAGATAGATAGAGAGAGAGAGAGAGAGAGAGCTTAGAAAAAAATTGACAAACGTGTCGTAATAAACTATAATTTTAAAATAACAAATTTGATAAAAATAATATATATTAAGATTTTTTGTTATGCAAGTATGAAATAAAACCAATTTAATTTCTAAATTACAATAATAAATATTTACCAAATACTTAAGTATTGTAACTTTTAATATACAAATGCCAACCACAATATAAAATAGGGTTGATATCTTTGAAAAATAATTAATCTAAAGGCGCTAAATCAACACCGTTAATCTAATGTACATGACTAGGCTTTGAAGGGTGGTTCTCATCTTGTCTAACAAAAAATGAGTGAACGAGTCTAATTTTCTCTTGTAACAATGTGATATTGCTAAATTTATAATTTTAAATAAATTATATCCAAGATCTCTTGTTTTGAACATGAGATTTTACTATCTCTTAATGCCCATAACTTTATTATGTTGTAAACATGACTTTTAAATAATAATTTCGACAAAATAGTAAAAATGATATAATTTATTTATTTTTATCATACAAAGATTAAATTAACTTATTTTACAAAGGAGTATTCATCCAAATACTTCAGTATCTGCCCAATCACGTTACCAAGTACCAACCAAGATTTGAATTGATTAGAATAACACGCGGGCGGACAACATTCGGAGAGAGGAGAATGTCCAAGAGTTGACGCATTGCTGTAAGCTTATCCATTGCTATGAACCCCAAAGCAACCGATTCAATTCAGCGCACAACTCAAAAGACATCATTGCAGTTCCCTGTACACTTGTGTTTTGCCAAGATTTGATCCTCATTCACGGTACCCTCATCTTTTCACAGTAACAGGGATTACGACATTAATTGATAGGGACACAATAAGCCCTTATAACCCGTCAAGTGAATTATCAAAAAATAAAAATAAAAAAATAAAAAAAAACATGACGACGATGATGACGAGAACTGGCTAGCTTAGGTGGTAGTTACTAGTTCCGTTAATGGTGACTAAATTTAGCAGTGTTATTGAAGATCATCTTGCGCGATTGCCGGCGGCAGCCGCTCTTAAAGATTTTAAAAATTATATATTTAACGCATTGATTGTAATATTGAATACTATTAGATCGTAATCCATGGAGCACGGGTAGGATCATGGAATAGTGAATTCTGCTCACATGTAATGTAAGGCAACATTCTAAAATCTGACTGCACATTTCAAAATGAAAACGTGTACGCGTCTGCTTGCTAAGTTAGCTTAGCTAGTTCGTTTCTATCTTTCAATGATGGATATATATACTAGTGATTAAAATAATTTCATGCGTGATTAAAATATGAATCAGCCATTTTTCAATTGTAGTTTATTTTCACTCAGTGTTTCTTTAACTGACGGGAAATTGACATGTTGATCCCTTCTTTCATATTTTTCTTTAATCTTTTTAACTAGTTTAGTCTCCGAAAGAATTTGAATACCTCGTTTGAATCTTTGGTGTTAAGACGGCAACGTGAAAATGAAAAATATGTTTGAAGGATAAGTGTGATATGTTTCCATACAAATTGATCATTCGAGACCTCTTGCAAATCAAAACAAATTAATTTCTATTAAATAATTGTATCTACACTTCAAGTAGAAATGAGTCAAGATATTCCAATTATATCAAAGTCTAAAGAGGTAAAAACAATTTCTAGAAAGAAACTAGAGGTTGTTTGTTAAATGTTAGAAGTATGAAATTTTATTAATTTCAAACTTTTTTTAAAATTTTTTTGTTTTTTACTTATATATGATTTTTAGAGATTTACATCTGAATAGAAAAAGTAAATTTTTTTTGTGACTTTTATCTGAATAAAGAAAAATGTCTCAATGAAAAATAAATATTATATTACAAAAATATCTCCATAAAATAGCTTATTTCCTAAACTATGTAATATTATCCTTTTGTTTTATTTTGATTTATAAGGACATAAATGTAAAAGAATCAAGTTTAAGATATTCTTAATTATAAAAACAAACAAAATGTCACTTATACTCAAATGTTAACAAAAGAAAAACAGACATGTGATTCAAATTTTTGTATTTAGACTATTTCAAACTTCAAAAAAATTTAGATCTATTTAGATTTCAGACCGAAAAAAAACTACCTGAGGATCACTCACCCTAATTATACACTAACGGACTAAATCAATCTTCTCGTTTTTCTTTTCTTTTCCTTTCCTTTTTTTTTTTTAATCTCTTGTTGGGGATACAAATAATAATATATTAATTTATGGTATACGATCAATATAAACACAAATTATAAGATCTGCTAAAAAAGATAAGAAAGGAAACTAAATTCAATGAGCTGATGTCAATCGTTTCACTCAATTATTCAACTCTCGATCTCTAAATTCAAAGACTTTATTAATTTCATCGTATAAAATCAAATGTTAGTGGGTTATTTATTTATTTATTTATTTTTGGGTAAGTTTCAGGGGGACGTCAAATTTTTATTGAATTAAAAAAGAATAGACATGAATTATCGAAAATGAAATATTCTTCAGTCTTAGCCTGCAAAATATTACATCAGCATAACGGGAAAACGATGCATGCTGATACAAAATATTAATGGAGGAGTGGACTCAAGACTTAATATGACCCTGGGTTAAATTAAAAAATTTATATTTTTAGGTGAGCATAACAATTTATAGGTAGAAAAAAAGAAAATTAAATAAGGGGGAATAGGAAGAATCTTATCCCTATCAATACTTATTTTGAACAAAAATAATTATAAAAGAGTAGAATATAAAAGACAATTCATTAAAACACTATTTTTCAACTACGGAATCTAATATTACAACCTACAATAACATGTAATTATATAAGGATTAATTAATCAATTAAGAATTTCAAACTAAAATAAATCAATACATGTAATTACAAAATGTTAAAAATAACAAGTAAAACTTTTATGTTTGAAGTCAAGTACTTAATTACCAGATTTAAATGAATTAAACAATTAAAATTTATTCATCCTTTTAAATTATAAAAGTACTATCTGTCAAAAGTTTTAATAATAAACTAAACTTAACTCAACAAAAAAGTATTCAGTATTGTTATTTCTTTGCCAGGTGCTCTAACGCTCTTTGAAGACCCAAATGCTGATGATTCTTCCATTAAAAAACTCGTTATACTCAAATTTTATTTTCTGACCTATGCTCTTAATTAATTTAACTAATAAATAAAATTTAAAATTCACATAAAAATTTTTATGAAAATGTTGGTAATTGTTACTATATGTTGCTTTTGTAAGTACTTTTAATACTAATGACAATGTTATATTACATTGCCATACTTTGATTTTTTCAATTAGTATTTTTTTAAAAATAAAATAAAGTAGTATAATATTTTAGCTCCCTAATGTTTTCAATCTATTCAATAAAATATAATTTATCATTTCATAAAATAAGTCACTAATTTCCATTGGAAAAAAATATAATTTAATTAGGGACATATTTGAAAACAAAATAAAAACTCTATTGTTATATAAAATTGATGAAGACATAAGGATAATTGAATTAGGGACAAATATATAAAGAAAATAAAAACTCTATTATTTGAAAAAATAAGGGGATAAATGATTTTTTCTGGACTAAACTGGGCTATAGCCCAATCTAACTCAACTGTAAGTCCGCCACTGAATTAATGAATCTTTGCATGTGTCTTTTTAGGGAACATAATTTTAAACTGGATTTTAATTATAATTCTTTCAGGTAGGTTCAAACATGTGTTGAGCTTAACTTATTAAGTTATTATACTAATGTGCTATTTAAAAAAGATCCTTATTTTTATTATTATTTTTATCCAAATGAAATCTAATCGTTCATTTTTTTCCTTTTAAATACATTTTTCAACTTTATAATTATAATATTCAAAGATCATTGTCGATTATCATTACCTTACCGTACTTGCTGCATTAGAATGTCATCTGTATTTTGTAGCACAGAGTCTCACCGCGGACATCATCAGATTTCAACAGAAGCCTTGACTCTGTATGAGGCCCAATCCCATTTGATTGGGCCTGGGTTGTAACTATCACAGGGCTTATTTTAAACTGGCTCGGAGTGGAACTTTTAACAGGGCCATGAAAAATCCTTATAATACCCCTTTAAGTGCCCACGTGATTGGGCCTCGTTGCAACTCTCACAGGACCTTTTAATTTTATTTCTTGAAATGCCCACAGTTTTAATTTATAAAATACAAACTCATTAAAATAAAAATAAAAAGTTAACCATCTTCCCCCTAGATTTAACCCTTAAAAAGCATCTTTTTTAAGTTTCTAATCCTCAAATCTTTAATTATTTTCTTTGTATTATATTATTTATATCTTCATAACTTAAGAATTCGTATAATCGTTCTTTAAAAAAAATATATTTCAATTAAAATTTAAAATATATTATAAATTATGAAATACTGTGGATATAAAAGATTTATTAGAAGAGTATTCACTTGAAATGTTTAATCGAATTTTCATTGAAAACAAAAAATGAATTAATTTATTTTTTGATATTTAAGTAATTTCGTGAGGAATTTTGAGGGGTCTGGTCGTGTAGAAAGAACTACTCTCTAACTTTTTAGAGATTACTTGAGAACTTGTAGTTTGATTATTCACCGGTGTTTGTTGATTAAATTACATTTCCAAGCGTTAGTTGCTATTTTTAAACCAATAAAATTTTGGTGAGCGACACAAGATTTGTTGTTTTAGGCTCAATCCCACTTCACTTGAAGTAACCTAATTCCTTTAGCCGTTCTTGTGTTAAATTACCTAAATACCCTTCGTTCTGGAATCAAGGCTAACTGACGCGCGCGCGTGATGTTTTAGTTGTTCTTGTTTAATTTGCTGACATGGGTTTGACTCAGCTATGTGAATCATCGATTCTATTGGCGTTTAATAGTTACCTGTAATGTGGAAGCTTTAATTTAAGTGGGATTTTGTTGGTTGTCAAATGCATTGTTTGAAAATATAATACACTTGCTCATCAAAGAAATAGAGGAGGCCTTGATAAATGGTGAAATTGACATTGCTTTACATTCAATGAAAGATGTCCCTACTTATTTACCAGATAAGACAATTCTCCCTTGCAAACTTCAGTGGGAGGATGTTAGAGATGCATTTATTTCATTGAGTGCGGCCTCACTTGCTGAACTGCCTGCTGGAAGCACAGTTGGTACTGCTCCACTTAGAAGAAAGTCTCAAATACTTTGCAGATATCCATCGCTTGATGTTGGTTAGTTTATTGGGCATTTTTTATTGCAAAGTATATGTGATAATAGCCTATTGCAATTCACAGGGAGTAGCAGGTTATGAGTACTATTTATTGTGCAAAGCATGTTAACTTCATGCTAGATGGAGGTTATAAGTACTATTTTTTGTACAAGTCCTATACATACGGATACGGTGTGACTGTAATCAGTTTCTAATTCGGACTTGATTTCTTTCGATTGTTTCTGTACTAAATTTGGTTTCTGCTTCAATTTATTATAATTTTATTTCCTGTCTATAAATATACACATGCCCCCTTTTGCTGCCTTTCCTTGCTTGTCCTCTGCCGAATTTTCATGCCACATGGGTTCAAGATGTAGCACTAGCTGGACTTAAACGCTTGAACATGACAGAAAATGCGACTAATATTCTTCCAATTGATGATATGCTCCCGGCAGTTGCTCAAGGGGCAATTGGAATTGCCTGTAGAAGTAATGACAAAAAAATGGGGCCTTTTTACTATTCTGCTCAAGCTTCCATACTGAATCATTTTATATATACTGGAAAAGTAGACTAAAAACTGCATGTCTATTTCTTGCTTTTGGATTCATAAATATAATGGTGATTGGCAGCATTATTGCAGCCTGTTTGATGGCAGGCCACTGATGTTCAATTTGACCTAGATGGTTGATACCTTGATCACAAATTGTTTCATTGACGTGGGATACCATTTGATTACAAAAGCCAGAACAATGATTAGGAATAGCAAGCCTTTCGATCCTGAGAGAATTTCAACGATATGTGAAAGAAGGTCTGAAATTTTGAGTTAATGAAGCTGTAGGATAAATTAGCATTCTGTTTTCCTTTTCCTTTTATATATTCTTTTACTGAGCAATGAAATGAATCTTGAATAATGAACATTTAGATTAATTAATGGCGAAGAATCTACATGCTGTGAGGGTATGAACAAACGTTTGCATATATTTCATATTTAAACACAAACAAAAATATATTAAAATAGTTTGACTTAAGA
This sequence comes from Citropsis articulata, assembly GCA_030449925.1. Lineage (NCBI taxonomy): Eukaryota > Viridiplantae > Streptophyta > Magnoliopsida > Sapindales > Rutaceae > Citropsis > Citropsis articulata. The sequence goes on along the minus strand of JASUUH010000101.1, from coordinate 1,350,692 downwards.
GAACTGAAAACTGGAAACTGGAAACTATGAGATAATTTAAAAACCTTCGGATGTCCTAGCAAACGTTCTTTGTATGAGTGTTTTCTACATGTACAACCATTAAGGGCCTAAACATCTAGCTATAGAATGCAAATATGAACCATATGCGGATAGTGATTTGTTTTTGCTGCTAGTGCGGTTAGCTAGTGAAGGAGCGGTCACTGTTGCTATTGCTAAGCTAGAGGAGGAACTTTTGTTGGCTGTACAATGAAACTTTGGCTCATCGGTCTCTAATCTAACTGGAAAATGAGTGGGTTATAGGCTTTGTGAGTGAAATTTGATTTCTGTCAGGGGTTATGTAGGTTTTCCAGTCAAGGTTGCAATAGTTGATGAATGTTGAAGTTGATTGCTTGCTGGAATGAGATAAAAAAAAAATATATGGCTTTTGTAATTATCAACACCCCGGGTATTTTGGTTTTTGTTGCACCTTGTGCCTTGGCATAAATATAACAGAGTGGGAGCATAGATCTTTGGTTTGAATCTGACTTAGCATAAGTGAGTTCTGTACATTGGCTTGGATGATTATGACCTTGTTTATTAGCATTCAACATTAGCTAGATATCGTTGTCATTACCCTTGTTCTTTTTCTTTTCCTTCCCTTTAATAAAATTACAGTTCATGAAGAACCAAAATATCGAACAAAAAGAAAATAATAATGAATAAAATCCATAGTGTGATTGTGTTTCCCTGTAGACAGAACGCATGGTTCAGAAGGCTTACATACTGACACCTCTTCTTTAATTGTTTCACTGCGTGCATCATAAAGCTAAAATGTTCATTTGGATTATGCTTTAGGATGACAAACTTTTCTTACTTATATTTATCGCAGTTGGCTTAGACAATGATTCTAAAATTTTTGGCCTAAAAACTGAATATTTATCATTTTCCTAATCCATTTGTAATATTTGACAGAGGGATGGGCAAACTTGGTCATTTTCTCCCTCACAGTCCTGTAGGTTTATAGTTGTGGCACAATATGGTTTTGGCTGCTAATTTATTTTTGGTTGATTAGAGATACTCATTATTCTTTGCTTACAGAGAAAATTTGTGCATTTGAAGCAGGTAGTGAGCCATTGGTGTTGTGGAATTGTGGTGTGATGGCCTTTTCTTGGGTTATTTGGTTGGCAAGGGAACATTAACATTTGCGTAAGCTAGGGACGAAGATGCTGATTTTGATAGGAGACGTTTTTTTTTTTTTTCAGTTGCCATACTATTGATGGTTGGTTAAATTGTATTCAAGGATATTTCTATATTTTTAATGATTAGAAATTGGGAATTAGTTGGATGATCTTTGCTTTAGTGACTTCTGGTCCATCTTCTAATTTTTCTTCTCGTTGATTTGAAAAAAAAAAAAATGCCCCCAAAAAAAAAGGGTGTCTTTCCCTTGGTTATGCTGTTTTTATCTGGCTTATTTTTGAGATTTTTGGTGATTTGGAATATTGTTTTGCTGTGGTTGCCATATCATATTTCTCTTTTAATTCTTGTGTGTGTTTCTTTGACTGCACCCTGCAGGCTAAATACTTAGGATCATTAGATCATGAGGAAACGAGAGCAGCTGTTGTTTGTGAGAGAGCCTTTCTTGGGACCTTGGACGGCTCTTGCCGAAGTCCTATTGCAGGACATGCTTGCAAAGATGAGAATGGTGACTCTATATTTAAGGCGCTGGAGATGGAACTTGTGGTATGATCTCTATTGTTTTGTAATTATTTAGCTCATATTAAGAAGTTGTATCAATGCTATGCCTTCGCTCTGTTTCCGTCTTTCAGTTCTCGAAACATCCAGAAAAAGTTTTTATACTCCGCATGAGATGATTCTGATGGGAAAGGATGCGGGCGAGGAATTACTTTTGTTGATGCGCGAATTTGTTTGCTCGGCAACAACGGTAATTCCTCCTCGCTATCAACTAGCTCCACTTCCTGGTCACCTCTTCGTTAGACTCCTCTGCTATCTCGAGCAGAAATGTCCGTCCCCTTCTTCAATTTCACAGACACAAGTACTGCCGAGTGCGGGCGGTTTTCCCGGCGCAAACCCTCCGACGCTCAAGTCAGCGATTTGGGTGTCTCGGAAAACCTTTCCCACAAATCCCGTGGTTTTAACTTTATAAAATCAAACGCTCAAAGAAAAATAAGAATCTCCTTTGTTTTTTTGTCCAACCCTCTTACCTTCTTTGATTCTGCCATTTATAGGCTTCACGGATTCGCCCACTCTTCGATTTCCCACTTTCGCGCTTAGCGCGGGTGTGTGTCAGTTGATGGTGAACGCAGCTTGAGAGGTTCGTGCTCGAGTTTCGGAGGGTGGGTCGTGAACGGGCTTCGTGGCTCGATCTTGCCGCGACACGCTGCTCGTGGTTGTCAGGAGTGAATCACGCTCGCTTCCCGAAATGACCCCGTCTGGGACTGAGTAGGAGATTTCTACTCGCCGAGGCATCCTGGTGAAGGATCTTTGATGGGACGAGCCGAAATCTCGTTCTAATAGGTCGAGCAGGAACTTCCGGTTTTGTTGAGACGGCCCGTGATCCACTTGTAAAGAGCGTGAATTTCTGTGAGCCGGCCGCCGCCTCGCTGGGGAGCTGAGCAAAAAGCTTCCGTATACCGAAAGTAGAAGAAGAAGAAGGCTGAGAAACTTATGGATATGGGGGGAAGTAGTGCTCAGGGAGGAGACACATGGTTGAACGAATCTGCAACTCTGAGAGAAATAGCCAATGAGGCACGAAAGCGGGGAATGCATGAACGGATGGAACGAATGGAAAGGCATATGGAAACCCTGACATCGCGTAATTAAGAAGCGGACAAAGGAAGCCTGTGAAGAGCGAAGAAGCTGCAGGTGCGCAGACCGCTGATAAGGAATGGCGAGAGAGTACCGCATAAGTGAGGGGTCAGGAAGCCCGAGTCAGGCCAAATGATCCCAAGCATCGAGGGGAAGCTGCGAGAGGGAACCAATTCCCTGATAGGCTAGAAGTTGATAACAATGACCGTGGTGAACGAGTGAGGAAAGGGAGTTCACAACATTTGCATGATGTTGAGCTAGAACGAGATCGTGGCAAGACGTGATCCCGGCCGAGCTATACAATGGCGAGGAGGTACGGAGATCGCGCAGATCATAGACATATGAGGGCTGCAAGAAAGCACCGAGCCGGAGGATACGCCGACAGCGAGTCACCCTCTCTCGTGGAAATTACGGGCCATCATCCCGAGGGATTTTCGCCTCCCGACCTCGGGATATGCCGGACGGATCCGACCTCTAGTGCACATGTAGCCGCTTCAACGATATGACCGAGTATGTGGCTTTCACTTGCCCAGAGATGTCGGGTGTTCCCACTGACGTTGGAGGGACGAGCACGGAGTGGTATCGCCACTCGGGAGTATAAAAACATTCATCCAGATAAGTCGTGAGTTTGCCGAACATTTTCGGGCGCTGGCGCTGTAAGATGACATGATGGAGTCACGAGCATAAAGCAGGGGAGGAGGAGACCTCATGGAGTTTATTAAGAGGTATCACGGGCAAAGGTTTCGACCTGAGCTTTTAATCATCCTCAAGCTCTCAAGTGGACCCAAAAGTGGAGGAAAGTATGTGGTATAACCCGAGGAGCCCCAAGAAGATACCATATACTCAAAGAAGATATGAGCAGGCGAAGAGGGATATGGAGATTGAGGAGGAAAAGGCTGCGAAGATTAGAAGCGAGCAGATGGAAGGGCTGAGGAGGAAGGATAAGAAAGCCTCAGGAGGAGGCGGCCCGATTAAACGGAGGGAGCACCAGGCTCCAGGGGGAAACACGAGCAGCCGCTCCACGCTATACCAACCCCACCAGAGGCCGCCTCAATCCCAGCAGAGCAGAGGGCAATCTGCTCACCATCCACCCCGAGATTCCTGGAGGAGGGTGGAGCAGGCGTATGAACAACCATACCGTCATCCACCGGTGAGCCAGCACATGATAGACGGAAGGATGAGCAGACCTGATGCCCCGCCCCCACCTCCTGGTCGAAACAATGCCCCCAGAGAAAGAGCAGTGCACCTGGTCGATCAGAGCCAAAGTTATGGGCAGTATACACGCCTGAAAGCACCATTGGACGAAGTGTATCAGGCGATCAGAAACCGTGGCCTGCTATACCCTCCCACTCCAATAACCAAGTTGCCCAGCAGGAGAGATAGAGGACGATTTTGTGAATTCCATGACACCCATGGCCACACAACCGCGCAGTGTCGAGACTTGCGGAACCAGGTGGAGGACCTAGTCAGGAATCGATACTTAGACGAGTTCATTGATGGAACGCTCCCAACCACCGAGTCGTCACGGGGGGTAGACCAGAGGGACAAGAGAATGGGAGTGAACAATCAAGAGGGTTATCACGAGGGCCAACTTCGTCGAGATTCAATGATCCGTGGAAGAATTACGCTAGATACGCGATGACCAAAGAAGCGAGGTATTCTTTAATACTCCAAAGGGCAAAGCCGTAACCGTGCAAGTGCCGATAATGGACGACAAAGAAGATGGGTATTGTATCCTCACGAGGATGCACCGTTATCAAGCCACAATCACTAGTAAGAGGTTCGATAATCTCGTCGATACGGGAGTTCTTGATGTCCTCTTTAAATCCACATCGAGGAAACGGAATAGCAGATCCGAAGATAGAGCACACCAACACTTCCCCGAAAGCGGTTCGGCGAGGGAGACTAAACCCTATCGCGGTCGAGCCGCTTATTACAATTGGTTCAGCCCATCGAAAAACCATGATTCTCGACTTGTTGTACATACGATGAAGAGTCCTTATCATGCGATTCTAGCCGCCTTTCTCGAGAACGAGCAAGGCAAGATTATCACCCACTACTGGCCTCAAGCACCGTAAATAGAATAATGGGTCAGCGGGAAACCAGAGAGTTGCTGAGTCGCCACTCCACTCAGCAGAAAGCGAGGCAATGCAAATCACCTCGCTAGATGCCCGAGCGTAAACCGTGGGGAAGGCAGAATCAACAAGAATCGGAGGCAGTGGACTTGATACAAGGCAGCCCTGTGAAAGACGGAAAGGCGGGTCGAGATCGAGGAGAAAGCCAAGCAAGAGTCGATAGATTTTTGCAATCCCACGCGGATGTATTCGCCGACGACGAGGATATGCCTGGATCGACCCGAGGTGGCTTGCCACAAGTTGGCCAGCATGGGTGCTACCAAGAAGATGTAAGAGGCGATGTTTCAACTGTGAGAGGTACGGCATAAACGCGGGAGAAGTTTCGAAGCGTGATTCATTCGAGTGAACCACCCGAATGGATATCAAATGTTGTCCTCAGAAAGAAGGCTAACGGAAGTGGAGAATGTGTCGACTTCTGCACTCAACAAAGCATGCCCCAAGGACAGTTTTCCACTACCTAAGATTGACCAGCTCGTTGATTCCACAGCAGGCCACGGTCTGCTAAGCTTTATGGATGCCTTTTCAGGATACAATCAAATCCCGATTAGCAAACAAGATGAGGATCATACGCTTATCACTAATCGTGGTCCTGCTCACATGGTAATGCCGCTCGCTTAAAAAATGTCCGGGCAACTTACCGTAGATCCGTGAACAAGGTCTCAAGCCGCCAATCAGGCTTAATATGGAAGTATACGCGACTACATGATCACCAAGTCAAAGAATCCTCCCGAGCACGTGAAACACTTGCAGTGAGACATTTGAGCTGGTAAGATATAAGAAGCTCAACCCGAGAAATGTGCTTTGAGCGTCGTGGAAATTCCTAGGATTCGGTGAGCCATCTGGGATCGAGGCAACCTCGAGTAAGATTCAAAGCGAGAATGGACGAGGTCTCCTCAGAACTCGGGCCGAGATACAGAGTCTCACTGTGGAAGTCAAGACTCACCCGCTCATATCCAAGGCCACTGATAGGTGCCATGTATTCTTCCAAGTGATGAGGAAGGCAAGAAAACGAATGGCCCCCGAAAGGTGAAGAAGTTTTCGTGTCAAGCAAGATTGCAGCAGGCACCGCTGTTGGCCACACCACGAGAGGGAGACAAGCTTTCTCTATACTTAGCTGTTTCAGATCATGCTACTAGCTCAGTTCTAGTGAAAGAGGAGGAAGGGGTTCAGCATCCCATATACTATACGAGCAAAGCCTTGGTCGACGCAGAGACAGTGCACCTGCTCGTAAGTTAAGACCTTATTTCCAAGCATTCCCCATTTCCGTGATAACAAATCAGCCGTTGAGACAGACACTACACAAGCCCGATGCCTCGGCCCGGCTAAACGGGCAAGGAACTGAGTGAGTTCGAGATCGCTTATAAGCCCCGAGCAACCATAAAGCGCCCAAGCAATAGCAGATTTTTGGGCGGATTTCACCGAACCGTAAATAATGCGCGATCACCGAGCGCCACACCGGAGACAAAGGGAACAGATTTAAGGTGTCTCAATGATGGATCTTCGCCAGCAGGCCCGAGGTGGATCACAAGAGTCCGTAAGGGAGGAGATCTCTTTACGCGTTAAATCGATTCACGGCTACCAACAACCAAGCAGAGTACGAGGCTTTGATACAGGTTCGAGTTGGCTAAGGCAAGAAGAAAGGCAGATAAGTGAAAGTACCTGACCGATTTCGCGTAGCCAATCATATCGAGACGCTCCACCCAAAGACAACAATGACGGGGCAATACTTGGAGAAAGTAAAGTTAGATGATCAAGATGTTCAATCAGAGGGTGATGCAAGTTCCAAGGAACCAGAACTGCCGACATATCCCGCCAGAATGGCAAGAAGAGATCCAAAATGCCAAAGTCACCCCTTCGAAACTGAAAGCCACCCAAGTATCGAGCGTAACTCGAGGTGATGAGAATCGAGCAGAAAGCCTCATGGATGAACCCAATAATCTCGTACGTAAGAGACGGGATTCTACCAGCAGATAAAATGGGAGCTAGAAAGATCAAGTGCCAGGCATCGAGGTATACAATGATTGATGGGTGCTATATCGGCGAGGGTATACCCTACCACTTTTACGATGTCTGGACGAGGACGACGCAGACACGTACAAGGGAGGTACGAGGGAGTTTGTGGAAATCATTCCGGCCGATCGCTAGCACACAAGGCGCATGCGGGTATTTCTGGCCGACGATGCATCGGGATGCCCAAGAGAAAACCATGAGCTGCAAAAGCTGCCAAAACTATGCGAGCATCCCCGCGCAGCCACCTGAAAAGCTCACCAGCATGACCTCACCATGGCCGTTCGCTCAATGGGGGATCGATCTAATTGGGCCCTTACCAAAAGGAAGAGGAGCCACACATGCCGCGTGGCAGAGACTACTTCACGTGGATCGAGAAGCCCTTAGCAGATCACGTAAAAGAAGACAACGGATTTTGTATGAGGAATCGTCCGCCACATGGGATTCTACGCCTTAATAATGCATACAACCAGCGCTTGATAACCACAACTTTAGAGAATTCTCGCCAGAATCCTGTGAATCGAATCGAAGTTCGTCACCGCTCATCCTCGCCTAACGGGCGTGTCGAGGCGATGAACAAGGTTACAAGAGGCTTTCAAGACCAGTGCTAGAGAGAAGAAGGTGCGTGGTGGACGAGTTACTGTGGGTGGGGTACAAAACAACAAATAAAATCGACAGAGAAACTCTATTTGCATTAGCTCGACACGAGGCGCTTGCACTCATGGAGATCGTGTACCCACCCATCGAATCTGAGCATTTTGATGAGGAAGAAAATGAGGACCAGATGTGCTCAATCTAGATTTCATCGGGCGAAAGAAGAGACATTGCCTCGAGGAAGTCTCGCCACTTACCGTAAGAGGGTGGCTCATTACAACCGTGCACATCCGACAGCCTCAGAATGGGTGACCGAGGAAAGTGAACCGTAGTAACGGATTCAACCTGGGTGCTCAAAGCCAAACTGGAAGCGTCCAGATAGGGTGAAACAGGTGGTTGGACCAGGGGCTTATAAACTCGTTCGTGCAGATGGATCCGGCTGACCATGGAACGTAATCCATCTCAAAAAATATTTCCAATAAAAGTGGACGACTGTGAGTTACATTAATTCGTGTTTTTGTCAGCTATAGTTTCTGCTTATTATAATCAATAACATGTATGACGAGCTACACAATTAATTAAAATCACGAGGAATTCCACGAATGATACTTGTACAAAATTATTCTAAGGCATGCACAATTCTCAATGTCTCAAAGCCTGGCCGATGGCGAGACGGTTGCTGTGATCTACTCGACCACGAAAAGGCGAGCAGAATCCAAATTTCCCAAAATTATCCTAAGGCATACACAAGGCTCAATGTCTCAAAGCTCTCGATGGCGAGACAGCATGATCCGCTACGACCAGGCGAAAGCGTAATCCAAATTTCCCAAAGTTATCCTAAGGCATGCACAAGGCTCAATGTCTCAAAGCCTGGTCGATGGCGAGACACGGGTTGTTGCACAGATCCGCCGACCACGAAAAGGCGAGCAGAATCCAAATTTCCCAAAATTATCCTAAGGCATGCACAAGGCTCAATGTCTCAAAGCCTGGTCGATGGCGAGACACGAAGCCAAGCGTGCCAGGATCTGCTCGACCAAGAAAAGGCGAGCAGAATCCAAATTTCCCAAAAATATTCTAAGGCATGCACAAGGCTCAATGTCTCAAAGCCTGGTCGATGGCGAGACACGAAGCCAAGCGTGCCCGGATCTGCTCGACCACGAAAAGGCGAGCAGAATCCAAATTTCCCAAAATTATTCTAAGGCATGCACGAGGCTCAATGTCTCAAATCCTGCTCGATGGAGAGACACGAAGCCAAGCATGCCAGGATCTGCTCGACCACGAAAAGACGAGCAGACTCCAAAGTTTCCCAGAATTATTCTAAGGCATGCACGAGGCTCAATGTCTCAAATCCTGCTCGATGGAGAGACACGAAGCCAAGCGTGCCAGGATCTGCTTGACCACTTAAAGGCGAGCAGGCTCCCGAGTTCACCTAAATATTCTTAGGCAAGAATGAGGTTCAATGTCCCAAAGCCTATTATTTGATAAGACAACAAATCAGATTTGCCAGGACGTGCTCGACCGTATGAAAATTCTCGAAAAATCAAAAATATTTCCAAGGCAAAAGTATTTGTTTGAAGGAAACACAGACGTCAAACAAAAACTGAAATTACGTATTAAAAGTGCTAGCAGCCATAATGCAAGCACATTACAAATCCTTAGGGAAACCTAGGATATATCTAAGAAGATGAAAGATTAGCAGGCAAAGCCGCTTCGTTGGGTTGGTGGAGCAGTGGGTCTCGCCAAGAGCCCTGGGAGCCGACTACCACCCTTTGGTGTAATACGAGGAGGAGAAATCGCTTCGGTAACGGCACCTCGCCCCGGCTCTTCCTCGTCCTGCTCTGGCTCTTCCTCGCCCTGCTCTGGCCCTTCAGCACCCTCTTTCGTTTCTTGCTCCTTGATGTGCTGGGCAACACCAGCAGCAAGCTGATCCATTTTGAGTCCGGGGTGTTGCTTCTCGAGAACAGCCATGATGCATTGATAAGAATACCGCAGTCCCTGCTCATACTGAATGTCAGCTTCCTTCTCCTTGTCAGCCTCGTGAGCGGTACGGAGCGACTCCTGCTGAGCCTCGTGAATGTTCCGCTGAGTCTCCAAGTCATCTTTCAGCTTCTTCACCTCATCTTCGAGGGTAACAGCTCTCGCTTGAGCAAAAGAAGATTGCTCCACCAGCTTCAAATTCTCAACATTAAGACTCCCGGCTTTCTCCTCAGCTTCATCAGCACGCTTCTTGGCCGACTGAATATCATCTTTCATTTTACGGTCATAACGACCGACTTTGGCCTTATAGTAAGTGGCCAGGCAACCCAAATGGAAAGCACCAAACTGCATACCCGCAACCAGCTCGCCAAGGGTGTTCCCTTCAAACTCCTCCAAATCCTTTTTGGCCACCACCTTGGCGAGTTCACTCACATAAGGCGTCAACTCTGGTCGGTCATCTGGTGCCTTCTGCTTAGGTCCTTCTCGAGAAGAAGATGGGCCATTTCTGGTATTGGCCTCACGGATGAAGGTCGAGGCAATATTTTCGAGGGCGGCACCTCTACATTGATTCGTTTGCGGGCACTCCTTTGCTTTGACCTCCCTTTTGAGCCACACCAGCCTTATTCATATGCCCAATTACATCATCTTCCATGACCTCGCGGTTGGTATGAGACGGTGGATCGGTATGAGGGGATAACAGTGTGAGCGGGACTTTAGCAGCAACGTATTGACGAGTACTGGTCGACTCGATATTTCACCCAGAACCTGCGATCAACAAAGAATCGTGTCACAAACGATATATATATATATAAAAAAGAGGAAGGGTGAAGAAGAAGGGGCGGAGATACAAAACAACCAAAAACAAAGCAGGCAACCATGAACTAAGAACCGAGAAGGTACAAAAACCCTCCACACATCAATCTCCACCACTTGACCCCAAGGGCCCCCAGCAAAGAAGAATTTGTCTTTCCATTTCCCACCACCACCTGTTGGAAGGTCCTTTAAAGGTTTCCTAGTCTTCGAGCTTGACATGAAATAATACCGGACCGCGTCCTTGACTACTCTTCAACTGGTATAGATACTTAACCTCATCGACTGTAGGCTCGCTTTGACCACATTTACTCCACAAGACAAACAAACCAGAAAGCAATCTCCATCCATTGGGATTAAGCTGACCAGGAACCAGGCCTAATCCACCGAGCAGCCGAACAAAATATGGCTGCAACGGAAGTCTCATTCCGAGCTTAAAACTCTCTAATAATAGAGTAACGTACCCTCTGGGAGGTCGGCTAGGGGTGTCCTTTTTTCCAGGAATCCGGAGGGGTATCCCCTTGGGAATACCGTACTTAACCCGAAGCTCCTCGAGGTCTTCTACTGTGGTCGAGCTAACCATATTGTCTATAGCATACTGTTCTACTGAGTTTCTACTACCTAATCTCTCTTTTTTTCCTGGTCTCCTCACCTCTGGCGAGGACGCCTCACCAGACTCTCTACTCGACTCCTCACTAAGAGTATCCTCCGAACACGAAGATTCCCCATTACTACCACCACAAGTTGAGGAAGTTACCTCGGAAGACGCCCCCCTAGTACTACTCCTACCATGTGGCTGCTCCGCTAATCCTAAAGGAACCCCAGAAATGGGAGAAGACGCAGCCAAACATCTCGGCGGAGAATCCGACCCGTCATCATCAATCTCAATTATTTTTTCTTTCCCCCTCGACATCTCAAACACTCTACTCACAACAACGCCGCCCAAGGAAAAACGAAACGAAAGAGAAGAAGACAACAGCAGAAATCAGAGTCGAAAGAGGGAAAATGATACCTGAAGCGACGGCACACCGGCAGGATCACACGTATTCCGACGAAGAAGAGTTGGAAGCAGCCGAAAAATTCCAGAAAAAAGAGAGAAGTTCAATTTAGGGTAATCACGGCTCCCAAACAAGTAAGGGCACTCTCTTTATAACAATAGTACAGCACGCGTCCCGAAGGACTCGTAACCGTCAGTTTAAAATTCAAACGAATGGATAGATTAGTGCCACCTCACCAGCATTTAATTGTGGCGCGACTCTTCGAAGAGATGACCGGCTATTGAAGGGGCCAAGTGGGCTGCACGCCATCTCAACAAGAAGATAAATTACACCACGGGCCGGGCAGGATTACCAAGTTTCTAGTATTAGTCTATTTCACTACAAATACCAGAAACTGGGGGACTGGTGTTGTGAATGAATAACGACCAGGCCAGCTCCACAGGAAATTCCTGCTCTTTACAGCCGTGGATCCCTGGACGCCGTCTCAACGAAACCGGAAGTTCCTGCTCGACCTATTAGAACGAGATTTCGGCTCGTCCCATCAAAGATCCTTCACCAGGATGCCTCGGCGAGCAGAAATCTCCTACTCAGTCCCAGACGGGGTCATTTCGGGAGCAGAAGCAGCAGATTCACTCCACAACAACCACCAGAACGCGCGTATCGCGGCAAGATCCAGAGCCACGAAGCCCGTTACGACCCCCACCCTCCGAAACTCCAGGCACGAACCTCTCAAACTGCCACGTTCACCATCAACCGCTGACACACCCATGACGCGCGCTAAGCGGAAAGTGGGAAATCTGAAGAGTGGAAACTGAATCCGGCAGAAGCCTATAAATGGCAGAATCAAAGAAGGTAAGAGGGTTGGACAAAAAAACAAAGGAGATTCTTATTTTTCTTTGAGCGTTTGATTTTATAAAGTTAAAACCACGGGATTTGTGGGAAAGGTTTTCCGAGACACCCAAATCGCTGACTTGAGCGTCGGAGGGTTTACGCCGGGAAAACCGCCCGGCGCACTCTGACTGGTACTTGTGTACGCAGGAAATTGAAGAAGAAGGGGACGGACATTTCTGCTCGAGATAGCAGAGGAGTCTAACGAAGAGGTGACCAGGAAGTGGAGTTAGTTGATAGCGAGGAGGAATTACCGTTGTTGCCGAGCAAACAAATTCGCGCATCAACAACTTTCATGGGCTGGGCCAGGATTTTTCGATGATTAAGTAGCTTAACAACAGCATCAAGGAGAGAGAGAACCTCAAGTCTTCATGTTTAACTTAAAAGGGGCTCCATGTAAATAGCTCAATTTTCCTCCTGGGCTGATAGAGAACGATAATTTGATTGATTGTAATTGAAAGATAGAAGAGAATGCTGTGATTAGTAATGCGGAAGGCCATAGATTGCTTTCTTCTCTTGTAAGATATAATGAAAACAATTTTTATTCATTCTGTGGCCTTGTTGATATGTTCATGTACTTTGATTTGTAATCTTATTCAGTAACCAGTTTTCTTGTGAATTCAAATCGCATCCTTCAGATTCATTAGTTTATGCCGCAAGTCTTCGTTATTCGAGATTGCTAGTCTCTTTCTCAATTCTCCAGCTCGAAAACATTTCTCTTTTTTATTATCTATCATGCTTGTGCCATTCAGGTTTGTACTGACCGTTCTTTTTCAACTATGATTCAGATTTTTTTTTTTTAATTTTTTTTATCGCTGTTTGGACAGAATTGAATTGGGTACATGGAGAAATACTACTAATTTCTTCCTCTGCCTAGCTATTTCGTTCCATTGTAATGCACATACTATCATAAAAAAGAAGACGCAAAAATGGCCAGGCACCTCCAAATAGCTAGCCGGCTCCCATCATGATCCTGCCTTCAAACCAATCAGCCTCTGGAAACTGATCATCATGTCATGCGTTTCACTATGATTATCGTCAGTTGCCAAAATATTTACTGTCCTTGTTAACAAAGAACAGAAATTTTGGCAGAAAGCATTTTGTATTGCAGGTAGAAATCACATCATCCCAGGAACCAATAACCTACATGCGCACATGATACAAATTTATAATACAGAAAGAAAAATAATACAAGAAATCTAAAAAAAAGAAAAAAAGGGAAAAAGGAATTTCAGCACCCTCTGAATATACCTCCACATTTGATTCGCTATGCAGAACATAATGTTCATCATGCTGATCATCATAAAGAAAGCAGACAGAATGTTGTCGATCCTTACAAAAGCAAACCTGAAAAATGAAAGACAAAAGCTTTTAACTGCAACATAAGCACACAGCTTCAATTTATAACTTGAGGAGGTTCAAGCACATGAAATCTACCATTGAAACGACAAAATATGTGTAATCAGGCAGGTATCCTTGAAATAACTTGCTCAGATCCAACTCATTAGAAAGAGCACTCAAGGTTGTTGATATATCTTCTGAACTCTCGTCACCTCGCTGCCAATCTATAACTGATATGAAGACATGTGGAAGACGCCAAAGAGAATGGTAGATACTGTTTAGTTGTCCGCAGCCACAAGTCGTTTGCTCCCCCAACCCCGTCAGCTCTAAAACCTTTTTACTAGACATATCCCTATGTTCATTCTGGGTTAAAAGGACAATGCTCAACTCATCACAAACAGAGACTAAAACATTTTTGTCAATGAATTATTCCAACTCAACCTACCTTCAAACTTCTGAGATTGTTTGCAGATATACCGAAAGAAAGGTAAGTACACTTCTGATATCCCGATCTCATATGACAGTTGATGCATTCAATACTTTCAAAAATATCCATTCCAAATATTCTATGCACCAAACAATTAGAGTCTACGCAATGCAAACGGTCCTTGTACATGTCTTCTGGCTTGTCATCAGAATTAACAGCATAAAATGCCACGTGAAGAACTTTGAAGATAACCAGAAGGAATAAATAAGCATCGTTCACTTGTCCCTGGCAAGTAGGCATTTGAATGAGGGATATCATATAGATACAAAGGAAGGAACCAACCGAGGCACAATAAAGAACAGCAATGGCTTATATATCATTTCAAGATCTGTGGTTTCATGGAGGTGAAAATTTTTCAAAGCAGAAAGTGAATTGCTACAAACCTCCTGGAAGCTGTTTTGATTACAGTAGTAAGTGCTCAAAGCAATTCTTAATTCAGTAGGATCAACAGCTTCTCCGCGATTCTTGGCAGCACAGATGTCAAAAAAGGCACAGACAATGCAGGGATTTCCATCGTACTTTTGAACTTCATCCAATTTCTTTTTGCATTCCTCTTGAAATTCTCTTAGGTTCCATAGGGACTGCATTACCACATAAAAGCAAAAAATTTCAGGAGTGATAGAAAATGAAACAAGAAGTGACCATCATTCCAGTAGCAGATGACAGAAAATCATCTAGTTATGGAATGATAACCCATCATTCCAGTAGCATATGACAGAAACATTTTGTTATGGAATGATAACCTGTATAATCATATATAGAAAGTTATTAGCCGCTTCTTTTCCAAGTCCTGTTCCAAGCACGTTGACATTGAGCCTAGCCTCATGCTCAAATTGAAGCTGATACTTCACATTTTCTTCAAGCAATTTTTCGTCAGTCGCAATCGATTGTTGCAGATCATCAGCTCTTTCATCCTTCTCAGAATTTGGATTGTCACTGAGCACAGGTAAAACGTATCAGGCTCTGCTTAAAGTGAAAACAATTCGATACCAAATTAGGGACAAACTTTTGAACTGCTTTCTCCTGAGGAAGCGAAGGCTGCTCAATATCTCCAGTTCCCGAAGTCTGCTGAATATCTTCAGTTCCCGAAGGCTGCTCAATGTCTCCAGATTCCAAAGGCCCCTCAATGTCTCCGCTAGCCTAGAGCATAAAAATATCAGCCTACTTTAAACAAATAACAAACAGAACAACTCACAGAGCAGCAAAAACAAGAAGATCACAGTTTAGAAACCAAACGTTAAAATCCGCATGCTCCCCTTGATATTTCTTGTTCTTGTTCTTGTTCTTGTTCTTCTTGTTTTTGGATTTTCCTTGTGTTTGTCCTTTACTATCAGTCTCCTCTAAGCTTTTTTCCTTTTCGTTAGAATTCTTCTCAGCCTTCTCAGTCGCAATCGATTTTTGCATATCGTCAACTCTTTCATCCATCTCAGAATTTGGATTTTCGCTGAGCACAAGTGAAAACATTTCAGACTATACCTAAAAGTGAAAACAGTTCAATACCAAAATAAGGGACTAACATTTGAATTGCTTTCTCCTGAGGAAGTGAAGGCTGCTTAATATCTCCAGTTTCGGAAGGCTGCTCAATGTCCCTAGTTGCCGAAGGCTGCTCAATATCGCCAGTTTCAGAAGGCTGCTCAGTATCCCCAGTTTCCAAAGGCTGCTCAGTGTCTCTGGTTGCCTACAGTATAAAAATATCAGCTTACTTCAAACATATTATAAATAGAACAACCTACACAGCCAAAACAAGAAGATCACTGTTCAGGAACCAAACCCCAATATCATCAGCCTCTCGTTGATCTTTCCTTTTCTTGTTCTTGGTCTTATTCTTCTTGTTTTTGGATTTTCCTTGTGTTTGTCCTTTATTAGCAGGCTCCTCTAAACCTTTTTGAATTTCATTTAACTTCTTTAGAGCCTCCTCATCAATTTGACGTTCCAATCGTGACTACAAAGCACAAAATTTCATCATGTAAAGATGTAGCAATAAACAACGGGAAGCCAAGAACCGTTAAGAAAACACAAACCTTGACGAATGACCTGAACATGGGAAGCAGAATTAACTGATACTCATAAGCAGATATCTCTCCTAGTTGCAGGTTAAACAATTTCATGCTGACAATACTTGTGATTATCCTTGCATTTTCTAGCCAAATCTGAGGGATTGAACATGGTCAGACCAAAAGGGAACAAAATGGCATAATAATTAAAGAATCGTTTGGCTGAAGGGATGTAAACCAATGGTACTCACATCATTTCCCAGTTGATTTGTCCACGACAATATTTTTTCTCCTACATACTCATCTGATTGATTCCAATTTTCGTGCTCTGTTGACGTGTTCTCAAACTGATAAGCAGCTACAGCTCTGTCTGTTTCCACAACATTCAAAATAAATTCTAACTCAAACTGATAAGCTGCATCAGCATCATCAATCCTCTCTTCTAGCTCTTTTAGCCTTTCTCTAAGAAGGGATTCAAAAGTTCTCCACACATACTCCCGATTTTCCTCCCTGCGCTTCTTCTCATCAGCAAATATACCATTCACTGCCTCTAGTGCGTCCCATTTTTTGTAAAGCTTCCATCTTTCCTCGTACATTTTCACAAACTTTGAACGTTCCATTTTAAAGGACTCAAACAACTTAACTCTTTGCCCTCTATTAGATTCTCTTAGCTTTGCCCACAACTTTATTGCTTCCCCAACCTCATGGCCCAAATATAACCATGACACTATATGAGTACCATAAGACAGTACGCCATCCAAAATCAGATATGATGAGTTGTCGTTAAGTACAACATCCTCTTTGATATCAAAAGTCTTAGCACCAGTAAGTTGTTCATCTCTGGAGTCACCAATCCCAGTGTTTTCACTTAAAGTACCAGACACATGCTGCAATTTATGGATGACGCTATTAAGTTGTGAAGATTCCAAAAAGCAAACTAGCTTAAGTGTTTCTGGGCCCAGATTCCTCAAGTGTGAATCAGAAAATCTAGTCCTAAGCATGGCAACGGCATACTTTATCACCTCATCAATTTCAACTTGTATAAGAAAACTATACCTAAGAAGAAATTGAAACGTGCCACGGAGACTCTCAAGAAGTGCAATACGTATGTTATCATCACTTAATGGCCAATCTGAGGGTGCTATGGATGATGCTTCCTTATCACTTTCACTTCCCAACTGCTTTGTGGGCAGGACATCTTCATCAGAACAACCTTTACACTCATCTAGGCCCTTTACTGCACGCATATAACCGTCATCGATATTATAAGATACTGATTTGGATTGATTTTCCAAAATCTTGATTGCTTCCTCTGTATCAACAGGCTTCCACTCACCATTAAAAATCATCTCACGTGAATCCTCATCAACTATTTTTGGATGGATTGACGCTAGATCTTGATGAATTCTCAAGTCATGAAAATCACAAAGGTGCTTCATATAAGACTGCCAATCACCATACTTCTCAGAACAATCGCAACACTCCCAAAACTTCCATGATCGGTGCACCTTGGCAAATTCTACTGCTTTCGAAAGAAGATCCTTCTCTTTGCGATTTGTTAAATGTTTTTTGAGCTCTTCTATTTTCACTCGGAACAAACTTCTTTTTTGCTCAGCGCTCATTTCATTGTTCCAGAATGATTTTGCCACGTTTGCTTTTTCCAAATTGACCATAAATTTATCGGCAAATTGTTTCTTTCTTCGCTCTTCTAGCTTTTCCCCCACAGGATTTGGCTCCATTTCCTCCTCCTCTGGCGAATCCCTCAATCTCGCTAGCTGATTTTTTATCTCATCTATCCTTTTCACTTCTGCCTTTATACTTTCCTGGATCGTTTCAACTGAACTGATGGCAGCCCAACTTTTCTTCCTCTCACTTTTCTTCATCAACTCCCTCAATTCTTGCTTTGTTTTCTTAATTCCCCATTCTTGGCTCGGATCTTTGAAAACGAAAGAAGATCTTTGAGGCTCTATGGGATTCTCGATTCCTAACGCTCTGTTACATTCTCTAATCACCTTGTAATATTCTTGGTTGAAACTTGCCAAATCATACAATGCACAGGCGCAAAAGTAAGCTATTATGGTGGAACTTGAGAGAAGAAACGATGCTTGAAGAGCCGACGTGGCTGCTTCTTCGATGTAATTGCGAACTGTGCCGCCGTCATGATCGTTATTCTGCAAAGCGATTTTGTAGAGAATAAAGGCTTTTGCATGTTGGTAAAAAGGACATTTTCTGTAGCCTGACTCAGAGTTTTTGATGCATTTCAAGGCTCCAACGTAGTCTCCTTCGCCATATGCTGCAATGGCATCCCTGCCTTCGGCGGTGGTATCGAACGGTGGCAGCGGCGGCGGTTGTTCGCTTTGACCTTTCTTGCTCATTTCGGTGATGGCTTTCTTGTTTTTCTTGGCAGAGAACTAGTTCTGCTCGTGAGTGTTTCTTTTACTATTTCTGCTTGAGAAAATGGAGGCTTCTCTTGCTTATGGAGGGAAATAACGGTTCAGGGCAAGTTGGGAAATCATAGAAAACGTAACTGATTTGCTGTTAATTAGTTGAAAAAGCTGTTGCACGAGCTGTTAAAGCAAGAAGAAAGAAATGGCGGGAAATCTTCTTCAATGTATGAGTTGAAGCCCATCAAGCCCATAATTGCAGAGCCCACGAATGAATTCGAACCAGGACGTGTAGAGGGCCCATCAAGGCTTGAGCACTCCATCAGCGTCACGCGTTTCGCTGGGGAATTTCCTCGAACAGTTTCGATGCAGTCCAACCGAGGCTGCATCCTGTATGCAGGTGATTATCCAATAAACTAATCCCATTATAGCACCCAATTACGAAGATTATGCCTTCTAAAGTCTAGAAGTAGAACCACCGAACACGCAATTAGATTCGCAAAGAGCACAGAATCTAATGAAACTATTAAGACTCAAAGTCCAATCTATTAAGGTACATTAGAATTTGAAACTGCAAGAGGAATTATTATCTTAAGGATAACAATAAATTACACAATTATCTAGATAATAATCCTATTAACAATAATTCGTCTTAATAGATAAAGGGAAGGCAAATCTAAAATGTTACATAATCAAATAGCATTATAAAAGATTTTAAGAGAAATTTCTCTCCTTTATTTTTTCAACTGCCCTAAACTTTTTTCTCCACATTTAAATGGTATTTGCCATTTGCCAATTGCCAGAAAGGAACTTTGGGCTTGATTTTCCCTATTACATGCTGACAAAAGGAGATCAATCCTCCAAGTCTATGAAGTACATTTCATGTACCTTTCTATTTTAAGCATTACATTACCATCAATTCAAAGCCTAAGTTATGGTACAAAGGCAGTTCTATGTGAAGTTATTATGGCCTATTTTCATCACATTTTTTAATGCCAAAATCGGTAGATCAAATTTCTTTGACTTTAAGAACATCATGGGGTATAAAATTCTCCCCTTCATTAATTGTCGTAGAAAGTTCATGATGGCCTCTCCGAAAATAACTTTTAATAAATATTATTGTACGCAAATATAAGTTTTTCATATAATTTAGATGAAAAAATTAAGTCATATTTTAAAATCAAAATAAAATTTTCAATGTTCAAGTTTCTTGGACTCTAGAAACTCTAGCAATATGGAAAACTAAATGTAATGTCACGTGCCTAACACACATTTCACATGCATTCAATTAGCCCATATTCGCAATGAAATTTCCTTTCTCATATTCAAATCCAGTAGTGAATACGATTCAGATTCAATTATCAAGCTGTTTTAAGTATGCTTATTTATATATTTTAAGATAAAATATTTAAAAACAATATTTTAAAGATATTTCATTTAGACGTGAAAAGAAAAAATAAATATAGTCGTTAGATTTATACATTTAGATCTTCAATTAAATTCAAATTCTTTCCGATTTCAAATGAAAAATAAACTGGACCCAATTTATACAAGAGTGAGCAATATGAAAACAATTCAACGAGTTGAATGCATATTTTTATGTGCATTTATGTTTTCTTATAAAAATATAGTGTGGGACTTTTGAATTTATAAGTGGTGGATAATTTTCATATATATATATATATATACATTCTCATATGTGAGTGTTCTCTCTTTTTTTTTTTTAATGCAGACAACTGTTAAGTCGTGCATTTTAATTGTTGATGCTGAAATCTGATCCTAGATCCCTGCATCAGCATTAAATTTATTTAGTGATAAAACGGCTTGCCAATCATCAAGGATGCCCTGTGATTGCCGGTTAATTATTTGTGAATATCTAAAATCACAGAGGATGGTAAGACGAGCCGAAAGTTTTTTTCGATGTGAACCTTCGAAGCTTAAGCTAGTAATCGGGCCTTTTCGGGAAAAACAAAAACATATATATAATTTCTATTTTTTATGAAGAAATAATCTCAGATAAAATATAATAAAAAAATCAAAATTGAGAAAGAGAGTTTGAATCTCCCTTGCTTTGGATTTTTCAGGACTTTTATAAGTATCGGGAATTATCGCACCATCTTCAATGTGTTGCCGTTATTAGGTTGAATGCGTCGCTTGAATCATGCATTAGTGTGCCCGTGGGGAAGTAGTTATTGAGATGCAATTATAGCAATTAGGTGTGCGTGGACGTTATGCCTGACTTTTGGAGGGAACTAATCAGTTAAACTTATTTAGGGTCCTTGGACCGACCTAGTTTGGGTCTCCTCAAACCCCTCGAGATCATTACCTCTTGGTGGAGAATGTATGCTTAAGGGCACCAGAATTACCTTCTAGTCAAGGTGGTCTACTCATGGCCTCAAGAATTAATTACACTCTGGTCGAAATGGTTCGCTCATAATCTTAAGAAGTTACCACCTAGTCGAGATGGCCTGCTCGAGGTCACTTGAATTGCCTCTTGGTCGAGGTGATTTGCACATGGTTTTAAAATTACCACTTGGTCGAAATGGTCTGCTCATCCATTTGCTCACTTTTACTTGAAGGAGATCATGATCATCCTATTTAATTCCCCAAACATTAGTCCTCCCGTTTCTAGTGTTAAGAGTGGAACAAATCAAGACTAGAAACTTTAAAGTTTATAATTTTTTACAAACTTAAAAGCTTAAGCAACTTATTTTGCTTTCTCTATTGACCACACCATAGGTGAGCATGTATCATTAGTTTAAAGTTTTATGCATTACCTAGAACAAGTTTCTTTGCTTTGAACTGCTCATGAAGTAGTACCTGCCAGCATCTTTCGGGCTACTTCTTAACTAGTAGAAATTCTTTATTTTTTTCCATAGAGAGTTCACCCATTTCACACCTTTGGTATATGACATAAAATCCAGAGAGAACTCTCAATGGATTAAGTTGGTCAAGAGAAAGGTTTAACTTTCCTAATATCTTAGCAAAATAGGGTTGGAGTGGCAATCCAACTCCAAGCTTGAAGCATTCCAAGAACAGGGTGGCATATCTATTTGGAGGTCGACTAAGGGTCCTCAATTCAATATCATCTGGAATGCTATATACTACTCTAAGGTTTTCCAACTCTTCTTGGGTGGTTTCACAATTTATAAAATCAATAGGGTAAGACTCTAGCTTCAGCCCTGTAACTAATTTTGGCTTTCTTTGCTGCTCAAGATTCTTCAAGGGAACTCTCCTCACTGGCCTCATCCCTACCAACATTCAGTGTTGCACTAACACTAGGATTTCATTAGAACTGGTTTTTTCCTCATCAAATCCCTCATGAGATCTATCTTCCCCAGATGAAGAAGAGATTTATAGGGATATTCTCCTAGGGATCCCTTTAACCTTAGATAACCGACTTCCTTTACTGGAGTTTGTGGGTTAGGGTTTAGCCTCCTAAGCCGATCAGGCAACACACCTAATTCCCCTTCACTCTCAAGGTCTATCATTGTCTACTTTCCTTTAGGCATTGTAATAATAAAAACCAAAAAATTCAAACAAAAAGGAAAAACAATGGCACGAAAAACAACTAAGCAAGATTAGGGTAGTGAGTTTAGGAAAGAATACCTGAAAATATTTGGAACCGGTAAGGTGAGTACCACAATTGTGGCAACAAGGGAGGAGGCTCTTATTTGAAGATTAAAAATAGATCTTAGTCGATGAATGGAAAATAAGAGAAATGGAAGAAAAAGAAGAGGGAAGTTTTGAATTTATAAAAAGGGGATGTGTTGATTTAAAGAGACACGCTGAGGGAAACCAAAAGCCACCACTTCGAAGTTTAAATGCCTGACTGAGATTTAGCCACATGACACATATTTAACGTGACAGGATGGAAGGCCAAGTCACTAAGAATTCTTTGAGGTTAAAGCCATCTCTTCCTGACTAAATTTGAAGTTTATAGTCTTATTTCGTTTTACTCCAAACACTAGAAATTGAGGGACTGGTGTTTGGGGTATAAAAATGTGGTTGTTGGTCACTTGTGGCATGAAATATCGAGGAAAAATCTGATTGGTCGTATGGGTAAGGGCAACCAAAATTCTGCGAGGAGAAGTTTGCGAAGAGACCAGAACCAGGTCGTTGTATCTGAAAGTCTCGGTAACTTCTTGAATCGTTAAGTTCCATCTGCAAATTTGGCCATAACGTCTAAACACGATCAGACGTTATAACTGAAGCTCAATAACTACACAGCATCGGATGCATTAACTCCTAATTCAAGCGGCGCATTCAACCTAATAACGGCTGCACATTGAAGGAGAGGCGATAATCTCGAGCATCTATAAGAACCCTGAAAGATCCTGAAAATGGGACTTTTGGGGAGCAATAAGAGAGAATTTTTATAAGAAAGAAATCCACTAAAAACTAGAGAAAAGATAAAAAACAAAAACACAATTAAGATCACGAGAGGAGTGTCAATAATTTTCCTCATAAGAAAATTCAATTACTGACTCGAGCGTCGATGGTTTTCGTTAGAAGGAAATTCGATGCCTCCTGACATTGTTCTGTGATTGCAGATAAAAACCAAGCGAGGTAACGAATCCAAATCTATCAGAGTGGCAATTCACAGTTTCCAGTCAGAACGAATTCAAGCATTGACAAAGTGAGTTGGTTGCAATCATCAGTTCGACCAGATTTCAGCATCAACATTTGATAAAATTAATTTTTAATATACTAAAATATCGTGAGTTTTTAAAATTTAACTTTATTAAACTCATGGCTTAAAAATGTATCCATATTGAAAAAAAAAATTAGGCCTTGGGTAAATGTATCCATATTGAAAAAAAAAATATAGGCCTCGCGGTGAGCAAGAAATTTATGTATAAAGTGATATTGTCCTAAAAAATGAAGAAGTTTCTAGTGGAGGCATAAAATTGTACAATACTTAATCCATCATTTTGCCGTAATGCAAGTGTAAATCAATGTGCACTTCTACCTAATCGTTTTGAAAAGCCTATTTTATGCCTAAATTCGGAGATCTGCTGCAATCATCATAACACTGGTTGTTGCATGCAGCAAAAATATGTGGAGGAGAAACTGCTCATTATGAATATCAATTTATTGCTTTTGGACCCAAAGAGTAATTTTTTATTAAAAAAAAAGATGAAAAGAAAAAGGTGACACTATTAATCTGGGGCCAATTCTCTTTCAACATACAAATAATTATTTAGCCATGAAATCATCCCAAACGATATTTGATTCTTCCAGTTGTAAATAGAAATTGACTACTTGACAAATTCAAACGCTTGATCTCTCAATTTTTATGTCGTTTCCTATTAAATTTTGACCTCATAATTTATCTTGTCATATCTTATTTTTATGCGTAGAGCAATAATTTAGATTCAAAAATGCCAAGTGATGCATCTTGATTAATCTGCGGATTTAACATAACTGAGGAAATGCTGATGAATCACATCACATATTTGATTATTCATATAAAAAAAATTTTTATAGCGCGTAAACCAACAAATATAAGTTATAAAAAATGTCTAATAAATTAAAAGGTGGGGACTGAAAATACATCTATTTTATAATTGTTCTAATTCTATAGGAACTTTTAGTAAGCTTTCAAGAAATGTTAAAATAAGATTCAAAAAGAATTTTTCTCCATTACCTGAAAAGAACTTTTGATACAACTTCAGACTTCAGCAATGGGTCCAAAAGCTTATTATATGTATGGTCCCATACTATTGTTGGATATATCTCCTGATTATGGGACCTATTTAGGGGACACAATTAAAGAAGGTGGAACTGCCACGTGGTCTATGAAAATACTTTTTATTTTCATTAAACAAAGAAAAGAAAAAGAAAGAAATTGCATGTAATTCCCCACTATAAATTTACAAGCTTCAAGGCTTAAACTTACTCGGCTCAATAACAACAATAAAGCTTTCGAGAAATAATATCAATGGCTGATTTCGCACGAGATTTGCAATACTTTAGAGCTTCATCATCATTTCCTTTCCTTGATATTGATCCAAACATTGAACAAATAAACAACAACTTGAGTGTTTTCGATAACACAAGCTTGTTAAATTACCAGAGCTTCATGCCTTTCTCCAATCCTGACAACTTCTTTGAATTTCCCGGAAACTTGGCAGAAAATTTTCCTGGAAATTTTCTTCAAAACAATATGTTGCCGGTTTGCCATTCTGTTACAAGCACAGAATATGAAAGGAAGAAGAGAAAAGCTGTGGAGATATCCGAGAGCAGTAATGAGGACTCTTCTCCAGTTTCTGAAATGGAAACTAATAAGAGAAAAAAGGTAAGCAGTTCATATTTTTTGAAACTTTCTTTTTCTTTTCTTTTTCCAGGATTTGGTTTTTGATTTTTTTATTTAATGGGTTGTTTTTTGTTTTGAGTTTTCAGAATTCACGGAGAAGAAAGAGAGTGAAAGGCAATGAGAAAGAAGAAGAGAGACCAAAGGAAGTGGTTCATGTTAGAGCTAGAAGAGGACAAGCTACAGATAGCCACAGTTTAGCTGAAAGGGTACGTAAATTTAATTTTAACACATATATATAAATATTAAGTTTCTCATAATATAGATAAGTTATTTATTATTGAATATTATGTAAAATTCATCAATATTCAATAACATATATGTTTGTTATGATTCATTCAGCTTAGAAGAGGGAAAATAAATGAGAGACTAAGATGCTTGCAAGATATTGTACCAGGATGCTATAAGGTAATTAATTAATTTTTTTATTTCACTTTTTATTTAATTATAAGAACTTATTGTATGATTTCAAAATATATTTGTATATACACACACGCAGAGACACACAAAATGAATTGCTTACAATCCTTAAATTCATTAAAAATTTATCTGCAGACCATGGGAATGGCAATGATGTTGGATGAGATTATTAATTATGTCCAGTCCTTGCAGAATCAAGTTGAGGTTAGTTGATTTTTAAACAACTATCATTTTTTCTCTTATTTATAGATTCTTTTACTGAATTCAGTTCCTTTTCGATTCAGTTTCTTTCTATGAAGCTTACAGCAGCCAGCACATTTTATGACTTCAACTCGGAGTCAGATGCTATAGAAACAATGCAGGTATATACACTGAATTTTTTTTTTTTTTTGGTAAATTCAAGCAAGAGTCAATTATTTTATTTATGACATAAATTTTTTCCCAAATTTTAATTCATTGATCTCATTCTAGTGGGATGTATTAGCATCATTAAATGCTACTTCAACTTTTAGTATCTATCATTAGATTGCTTGAAATTAATGGTTCGCATTTTGTGCCGAAATTTTAATTTGAAATAAAGTCTTCCTTATTTGTTATATTTCGTTTACTAATGTGTGAATGTCTTAAATCTGCAGAAAGCAAAGGCATATGAGGCAAAAGAGATGGAGAGATTGATGAAAGAAGGAAATTTTGCTTGCTCGTCTTCTTCTTCTTTCTTGACAATTACAAGGCCCTTCTGACACTATTTTACTTTTGGATCTTATTACTCCATTATTGTAATCGAACGTACACGAAGATGGTCCATTCTCCTAAAATTTTAATTGTAATTCTAATTTGAGAAAAATACCCAACCTTGTTCCCCCTTCACCTTGATCATGCTTTGTCTGGCACAAATGGAGTTGATATGTATGGTACTTGTAATTGCCACGCAAACATGTGGGAGAAATATTTAATCCACACGTATTAAACAACAATTGGAGTATTTTCTTATCAATTCATTTAACTTCTGCGTCTATGTGGCTGAATTTTTTTTTCATTTAATTGGAGTAAAAATTAACATCATGAGAGAATCCTGATCCATAAACGTGATCTTATGGTTGTATCATTATATAAAAACAAAAGTTCAATACTGTGTATTTGATTGCGATTTTTTGAAAGTATCTCTTCTTTGAATTTGTACTCAACTTGACAAGATCTATGATATCACAATAGTCAAGTGGATGTGAGATGGCCAAAAATGATGAAGACATTAGAATAGCAAAGATTAAGTCTCATGAACGTCGGTGTTGATGCTTCGAGGATTTAACCGAAGAGATGTCAATTACTAGTACATAATTAACAAATACTCTTTGTTAAATAAGTCAAGGTTTGGTTGAAAACTAAATCGAGTGAGTAGAGATTCTGCGGTTTACAAAGATTCAATTATTGTGCTTGTAGGAGCAAGAAATCTTGCTAAGACTTCATCGTTCGCATGACAATATAATCAAAGAAGAAACATTATAGTTTTTTTTTTTTTAACCTATTCATATGAAGAATAATATGATATAGTGTTGCCGGAGAATCTAAAACTTTGAAAATTTTTTATGTTGTTTGACTTAATAAGCTTTTGTTTTTGTCCTTCAACCTATGATATATTTATACACTAAATTAAGCTTTGGGGTGTAACGAAAAACTAAAAGTCTTTAATGCATTGTTAAGCGCACTGTACCAAACAGCGCTGTATTGTAAATACACCCCAACTCATTTGAAAGGATTTTCTCAAAAAAACATTTATATTTGGTATAGCTTCCAAGAAAAATGTCTTACAATGACCAATTGATTACAATTTCCCTGCAATCTTGATATGTAATTCTTTTCATATTAAATGATCGAACATCATAAAACTATAAAAGAAAAAAATTTAAGAAAAGCGTAACTATTCCTAAACGCGAATTTGAATTCACTGTCTATTGATTTGAATTATACAAATATTTTAGAAATCTCGTGTAATGTATACATTTATAAAGGTCGACATGAGCTCGTTTGACACACGCTTATAAAAACTTTCATAATCTTACATTTCATTATTAATTTTTTAAAACGTGAATAAATTTTACTTAATAACCAATTACGAAAGGCCAAATTTAGCACATATGGATCAATAGACATCCCCATATTGCGTAGGACCATTCGAATAGCAAGTTGTAGAAAAAATCTCAGTTGTCTCTAAATTAAGAAACTGCTTACTATAACATTTCTACTCTGTCCCATGAAACCAAAAGGACTTGATCCTAATACGCGTATACTCTCACTCAAATGCCAACAAAATTAATTTATAATAACTCACTTGTCGAAAATCCATGGACCCCCCAAAAAAAATTTAAATGGATACATGAAATCTCATGGATTTTGCCAATTCATGAACTGAATGATTAGTGAGAAGAAGTGATTTTAAAGAACAAAACCTCTCCTCTTTTATTTTTTTTAATATTGAAAGGGTGATAGATACAATGCATCCATGAAAATGGGAGCAAAAGGAGGACAGCTGAAATGGGCCACGGCATGCTCAAAAGAAATGGGTTATGTGGGTTCATTAACAGCAACAACACCAACAACAAGTGATACGAGCTAAATGAACCTATCAATTATCAAATCAACTTCACTTTTTTTTTTTTTGGCAACCAAGGTCTCTCTTCTTTGACTCTCTTTTGACCCAAGTCCTGTTGTTGCTTTAAATTGTCTCTTGGAGAAGCAAGCACATGCATGAACTAGGAGGGAAAGAGAAACTCTTTTATGGTCCCAATGGGGGACTAAGTGGATAATGTCGTGTGTTCACAATTTAGGATTAGGTGATGTTGGACAGAGAAATTGTAACTAATATGGGCAAGTTCAAGGATTCATATAAAGTGGGATCATATCATCAAGTTTTGGATCAAGTGGAGAAACAGGAATCTTATTTAATTCCACTCACTAAATATGCATGCTTATGTTAGAATTTTGAAAACTCAAAAAGTTGATTACAGTAATTTTTTTAATCCAAATGAAGTACTATCATATCAACACTCAATGTATATACAAGATCTTCTATTATTTAATTGATTTGAAATTGCCAACGACTTTAATTAACTATCTGAATCTGAAAATTTTTTATTACTATTATTTAACAGATAAAGGATGAGTAAAGCACATATAATTTTTTACATTGTTCCAAAATTTGGATGCGAATGGATAGGTAATTAAAATTATTTGAAAATTATTAAGCGATGTCCTAAGGACAGTTCCATTTGAAATTTATTATTCATCGAAACTTACCATTCTTCTTTCTTATAGAATAGATAAGAAAATATCGATGTTGTCCAAATTGCGTTGTTAATTTAAAAGTAAAAAAATAAGGTATGTTTTCACAATCACATGAGATGAAATGTCTTTTCTTTTAATTATTATGTCTATTAATTTTTCTAATGAAGAAATAAAAAAATAGATCTTGTATATTTATACATATATTTTTCTGTGTGTAAATAAATGAAATGAGAGATTGTTTGTCTTAAATAAACATATACCTTCTGTTACTATGGCGAATTCCTCTCCGTATTTTCTTCCGTAAAATGGTGTCTAATAATGTGAAGAATATAACTCCAAATTTTGTCAACCGTGCAGCTGTGACCCTTGATGGCAATGAACTATAGAAAGCAACAAAATGCAATTCATGTCATAAGTCTCGAATGTTATGTAAATGATAGTGATCTAAATATAATCTTTGATGTTGCTAATCATGATAATCTGGTTGAGATGTGGCTAATCACGATAATCAAATTGAGACTTGTGATTTGGTTAATCAGGATAACCAATGTAACAAGGCTATCATCAATCGTAGCAGAATCAAGTGAGATAGAATCAAATTAGATGTTTTATGTCACAGAAGATCTAATCCTTGAGATCTGATTGGCTCATGATTATTTTCAATAAGACCCTCCTTCACTTGTCAAAAAAAAAAAAAAAAAAAGGAAAAAAAAAATTCTTGAATTCAAATTCTGAGAGACAATAACATCCTTCCCAATAACTAGAATGCTCCCATGAATACGGGCCAGAAATGCATGTCGTATTATCATATCTCTCGTCACTGTACTTCCTAAGAAAGCCCAATAGATTGATTGATCATGCTATGCTAGAAGAATAAAACGGGTTGCTTTCTAGAAATCCATTTGCAGAATATCTGCTGAAAATTTAAAAATACATGTGTGTTATAAATAAAATAAAATTTTATATTATAAAACAAAGTACTCATATAAGTACCTTACCATAAGTTTAGAAGAAGGTAACTCTTATTATTTTCAAAATAATCACACACACACACAGAGTGGTTCTCCGCGCTCGCATTAGCTTCAAAATGTGAATATCAATTTATGACCATTGGATAAATCTAATGGTTACAAGTATTTTAGAAGTTGCTAATATGGTTCCCATCTTTAGTATTTTTTATTTTTATTTTTTTATAGAGGAAAAAAG
This sequence comes from Citropsis articulata, assembly GCA_030449925.1. Lineage (NCBI taxonomy): Eukaryota > Viridiplantae > Streptophyta > Magnoliopsida > Sapindales > Rutaceae > Citropsis > Citropsis articulata. The sequence continues at coordinate 1,321,051 of JASUUH010000101.1, read as the reverse complement.
CAAATTCACGTAATGGTACTTTATTTTCCTCCTCTTTCACTCAATCTCAAAAATCAAAGCCAAATCAAAATCATTTGTATCGAAGCCAATATGAAGAACCCCAATGAAAGAAAATCAACCAATGCTCTAACAAAGCTATCAGCCTCCTTCCATCTTCTTTATATATGTCCAAATTTTAATTTTTTTTCTTCTTTTCTACTTATTTGAGCAAAGGCAGCCAATACATTGTTGTATTTGGGTGATTTAGTACTCAATTTATTTTTTCTTGTTTGACTCGTCATTGAATTGCATTACGGTTAGGCTGACTAAGTACAAAACTTTGATATGAACTTGTTTAATTTTTGCAAAATTTGCTGCTATGTTAGTATGCTTCATGCACTAAAGTTATGTTACTTGCACCTAATTTTTCTTTCTTTATTATGTTGGGAAATTTACGTAAATAACCCAAATAATTTTAGCGTTTTTACAACTAACCCTCTCAATTTTATTCTATCAACATTAGCCAAACATGAAGGATGTTATCGAAACTACCCTTCTTTACAAATCAAACGCAGCTTATCTTCTTCGTGTTTGGCTGACAAACCAAAAGCAGCTTTACACTTTTAATCAACGCCAGCAGCAGCAAACAACAACGGCAAACAATAAAAGTGTATTCAGATCAAATACAGGCTAATCTATCCAGATTCAAACACCAATCTACTTTATTTTGTCATCACCGAGATATTTTTTGGTTTACTCGCAAAAAATACAGCAATGCATCTTCGTGCGACAGGTGCCTGTCGCCTAGTTTTCGTCGGCGACGGTGCACATGGCGACTCGCACTAAACAAAAGCATTGAATATGCCTCAACTTCAAATAATATTAAGTAATTGCATTGTGAATCTTGATTTCTCCATGTATCTACAAAATTTTAACATTATTACATTACATTCATAACTATTATGTTATTAGCGTTGAAGAGAAAACAACTTTAGATTTATTAGTTGTGGCCTGAATGTCAGAATGGAGTTAATGGATTCAACGAAAATTCAAACGAAGATAAATGTTCAAAGGTTGGACAAAGATGTGCAAAAAAAAAAAAAAATCAAATTATTATTTCTTTTGTCATTGGGTGTATCTTAGGGATAACAAGTGTGTTGTTTAGATCATTGAGTTAAAAGAATTGTACTTTTTGATCTTGCAAATATGAGAACTTATTTGCAGTTAACAAGTGTACATTCTTATTAAAAAAAAGTATATATTGATTTTGGAATTATGTTCTTTACATTTGATTTTGAATGGATCCAGAATCCATAACTGGTCATGATGATCTTAATTCACACAAACAAAAATTGCAAAAAATTACACATGAACAAAACAAACAAAAAAAATTACGAAAATGCACCCAAAATTCTGCATCAATTTGGTATCCTTTAAAGGTTAACAATCTTCACCATTTAATATTTAATATATAAAGATCCATCATCCTGTAACAGTAAGTAAAACAAAAAATAATTAGTTTATCCTATTTCTAACAAGAGACAATTCATACACGAGATATTAAATTCATATAAATCTAATATGGTAAATTCCAAAATCAAAATTTAACAAACAAACGCTATCTCTGAAAGAGTAGGAGTAGCTACCATCATCTGAACTTGACAAATTCAAATTTAGTTCCTTATCCACTATAGATCTAAATCATATAAAAAAAAAATAACATATTAGCAAAATGCACAAAAGCATAAAAGAATTACTATCACAAATAAAAAGACACATTTATCTATTGAGGAGCATTGGACAGTTTCTCGTATCATGGGATTGGCCAACATGTCCACATCCATTGCAACGCCTACCTTTCTCTTTTGCCTTCTCCTTTGTCATTTTGTTTTCCTCCTTTAAATCGTTTGCGACACCCTTTAAATCTGACTTAAGTGTTTTATTGAATTGTGATTGTCGAATAGAACTATATTTTCTTAAAATTCTCCTATTTTTACAACTATTCATTATTGACTTAACTCTTTTCTATAGATCTTCTAAGTTATCAATGAATATCTGACTTGCTTCTTCACTTGAAACAACTTGAACAATCACCTTTGAAGCAAAATGAAACAACTTGGTCCTCTGCAAAAATAACAATTTGTTCTTACAATCATTTATTTCTTCTCCATCATCATCCATAACCTTCTCTAGTTTGGCTATTTTAGTCAATCTCTTCAAAATATAAGCATTATGTAACAAAGTAACTTGCAATTTCTTCAATAAAGCTAGAATGTGTTTACAAAGGATACCTTCATTATTGAATTTCTTGCAAATGCATAAAACAAAATTTGTGTTTTTGTCATGAATGACTTTGTGCACATTACAAACATCTTTTTTTTTTTTTCACTCACAATATTATATATCTTATTTTCTTCATCCTCACTCACAAACTCAATCAGATGTGACAAGCTATCTCATAATTTAAATTAAAACTTATAAAAAATATCACATGTATAAATTTCAGCCATTTACTTCCTATATCTAGTGGAAATTTCAACAATGCCCTTTCATTAATGTCTTTATGGTAAAGTATTAGCTCCTCATGACGTGTCGCGCAAGTGCTCGATTAAATTGAAAAACAAAGTCAATAAGTAATTATTTTTTGAAACATACCTCTTGAAGAATGCATGATTGCTTTCAGCACGTTGGCTACTTGACATTCCAGCTGAAAACACATGGTTGACATATGCAGGCACCTATTTTGATTTGATTTGATACACTCCCTATAGCTAGACATTTTCAATCAAATTCTCTTTCTCAACAACATCCATCTATATTGCATTAAACTTTTCAGTGGTTTTTGATTCCCAAATGTATTTTTGAAAGTGTCGATAATGATCTCGATACACCACTATATATAACTTTTCAGAAAATTTGTTTAAAATGTGCCAACTATAAAATCTATGTTAAGTGTTCGGCAAGGCTTGATGAATAGTTTTTATTTGCAGGCTCTTGATAAGTGATAATCATTTTTTAGTCATCACCTGGCATAACTTCCTTAAATTGCTCAAATGGCCAAACAAATGACTTTGTAGCCCCATCACTTAAAAATGCACTACTGAAAACAATAGTTTGACAATGGTTATTCACTCTAACTAATAGTGTAAAAATCATACCATAACAATCCATATTGTACGTGGTATCAAACACAACTACATCTTCGTAAAACTTGTATGCTAGTCGACTTATTGCCTCAGAAACAATAAGCTATTCAATTATTAGATCCAAACTTAATTTTAAAAAAATGACAGGTTTTTTTTTTTTTTTGGCTCAACTAGAAAATGGTCATACAATAAAGATGCATCATGCCCTTTTAATTTATTCTGCTAATCTCTTTCATAATTATAAATATCTTTTTCCATACAACCCATGTTCTGCAAGTCCCAAACTTGTAATTCAAAAAGACTAATTTGTTGATGAGTCTGAATATTTACTAAAGCAAACTGTTGACTCAAACATTTTTTTACCTCTGAAACAAACAGATGAGACCTCAATAGATGTCTTCTTTAAGGTGTTGTTAATGAGTGATTATGCTTATCAACAAATATGCTAACTACATATTTACCCGATTTTGACTTCACCATTGCAAGTGTTGCACCACAACCATTACGTACTATAGGTCCACGCCTTTTTGACCCATTACCTACATAAGTACTTGATTGCAATGATTTTCCTTCTTTAAAGCACACATACTCCTTCTTTAGTTTTTCATTAATGTCCTTACTTTTTCGACTAGAATGAATTCTAACGCTAAAACTAGCCTTCTTGGCATATTTGTTGTAAAAAGCAAAAACTTTTTCTAAATTATCAAATTCTTTCCCCTTATATAGCTTGTAGTCAGAAGCTACATTAGGTCTGTACAAAGCTTCCCCACTACTTGACTAATCGCATATTCTCAGAATCTATCAACTGAAACAAAAAACAAAAGTCGAATATCATTTAAAAAAAATTGAAAGAACAAAGGAAATCAACTTGGTATTGAGTTAGCAAAAAATAACTCAACTCACAACGAGAAAACCAAACTCAGCACCAGAGTCTACAAAAATAACCAAGCATAATACAACGCAGTACTGAGTTAACCAAAGCAGCTAAAATCCATCACGAGTGAACCAAACAACTCAACTAGGTACCAAGTCAAACAAGAAAAAAAAAACTAAGTATTAAATCACCCGAATACAAAAATATAGTGACTAAATTTGCTCAAGCAAGCAGAAATAAAAAAATTGAAATTTGGACACTTATGAAGAAGAAAGAATGTGGCTGATAAGAGAAGGAAAATGTTTACATCACCTGAATTTGCTTTTTCTCTCTCTAAAAAAAAAAATTAAAAATACTGAAGATAGGACCCATATCAACAGCCTTTAAAATGCTTGCAACCATTGGATTTATCCAACGGCCATAAATTGATATCGCATTTTGAAGCCAACACGGGCACCCATGTACACACACACACACACATTTATAAAGTCATTAGAAGTTATGGGAGCTATTACATTTTCCATGTAGAATTTGAGCTTTACTAAAGTGGTACACTACTTCACAATAAGGTGATATTTATGACATACTGACATATAATATTAGATTAACAAATCTTAATTCCCATTTATTTTCATTAAATTTATGATCTTGTGCTATTATCTCTTAATTCAAAAGCTTAGTACGGTTTAAATCAACAATACTATCTAAATTTAATTCAAATTTGTTATTCACAGTTGATTAAAAAGGACGTAGAAAATTTTTATTTTGGCCACCAATTATATTATTAATGATCGTATGTTGTTGACTTACATGATACCAAGAATCAAAGTTAGCATCCTAAATTGTTGACGCTTCTAACAAAATTAAAAATATTCTTAAGAAAACATCTTGTACATCTATCCGATTCACAAGGTAAAGACAATTTCTTTTTCCTATATTTGATTGACATATAAACAACAAAATTTACATTGTCACACTAGGTAAGGTTCTTTAAAGATTTAGGAGCACATTTTTCACAAAAATGTTGTACAAAAAAAGTATGGACAAATCCTATATTTTTTAAAATTTTCGAAAATGTTTAAATTATTTTTTTAATAATGCTATGTTTACTTAATCAGGATACTTAATTTGTATACAAATTGATTTGTTATCAATAGAAATTCACTGATTGATGTGCCACTAATAAAAATTTACCATTTGATATATCTAAAAAATCAATCATTTTCAATGATAAAATAATATTTTTGTTTGATATATCTAAAAAAATTAAACAAATTAATCACAACATGTGAAAAGAAGAAAATATTTTAAGCTTTTTTAAGAAAATAAACGTAGTGCCAATTTGTTATAACTTATCTAATGACTACAAGTATTTATTTAATCTCATAATCTCTTTTAAAATCTTTTATTGTAGTTGTTTTTTGAGTAAAGCTTTTGAAGTTTAAGTAAACTATTTTGTTTCTACTAGTGAAGCTCAAATTTTAGGATTTTACAAGTAGAGGTTAAAAAGCCTTTTGAAAATGTTAAAATGTCTTTTATATCTTTTACTTATTATTTCATAATCTTCTTTCATTCCTTTTATAATATCACTTTAAATAACTTGCCTAAGGTCATGTTTATAATTTTTAATAAAAACTTTTATTGACAGCTAAACAAGTCAAATTTATTTGGTAAAAGATCTATTTGTAAAAGCTTTATTAACAAAAACTCTACTTAGATAAAATCTATTTAAAAAGTTATATCAAATAGAGCTGTTGGTGTAAATTTTGTCCCAACTTAAGTGTAAAAATTCCAACTAAGGATGATCCCTTTAGGACTTAGGTTCCTCTTTATTAGATCTAGTAATGGTGAGTTTATCCTTTGAGCTAATCTTGATGGGCCATTAAATCTCTTCCTTTGAGTTTACTTCCTAGGTGATGAGAATGTTTTTATCCAATAATATTGTACAAACTCAAGAAAAAGATCAGAGGGTCGACTTTGTTGGCATAAACCACCGACGGTCAAGTTAGTCAAAATATCTTTAGAAATATCAATTTAGAGAGAAAGAAAACTTGAGAGATAAAATCAGCATTTCTCTTCTTTAGTCCATTTTTTGTTGCCTTTTAATGAGAATGAAAGGTATATTTATAGACGAAATTGATTTGACTTGAATCCTAATTACTTCGATGACAAGTGTCATTGTTCTTATGACATTTGACAATACGTCTTCTTATACCCATGTTGATTGACACATGAATTTATAAGCTTATTTATAGATTAAAGTAAGAAGCGTTTTATTCTTAGGTTGAGGTTTATTCTAGGTAGTTTGTTTTAGGATAGGAGCCTAGACCTTGAAACCTTTTAGGTTATGAAGTCTTGCCACTTAGTTGATTTATCCTAGGTATTATGTCTTATGACAGGAGCTTAGGACCTAGGTACTTTTTAGGCTTTGAAGCCTTGCAAATTAGTTGATTTATTTTAGGTGGTTTGTCTCAGGATAGAAGCTTAAGACATTGGCGCCTTTTAGGCTTTGAAACTTTACCATCTAGATAATTTATCCCAGGTGTTTTATCTACCTCTTCATTGGCTTTAAATGACTAAATTTATTTGGGTTCTGATTGGGCCTATTCTATTTTTGCTTCAACAAAAGCCATAGTCTAATATTTTAATTGATAAGGTTTTGGTTTATATGCAGCACATGTATTTTGAAATGCAAAATTTGAAAAATCATATATAAAATCTATAATGCGAAAAATTATGTATTTATTTTCTTTTGTAGATATTATCAATGTTTCAAATTTCATTATTGTTTTACTTCTAGATTTTGTTTGCATTAAATTGTGGAGCTTGCTTTTTATGATGGATTTGAGAAATTTCGGACATCGACGTAGTGATTAGGGGTAGGCATCAGATCGAATTTGAATCAATTCGACTTGATCCGAACCGACCTGAACGGATTCAGATTGACCTCCATATTTGATCAAGTGAAAACTTTATAATGATCAGATTTAATTTGGATCGGTTCGGATCCTGATCAATCTGATTGGATTGCGTTTGCAATTAATAAATATATAACAAATGAATTACAAATAAAAAATAAAAATTGAAAGGTACCCTATGTCTTTAAAATCCCAAATCAGAATAGACAGAATCGAAGAAGCACTTTCATTCTCCACATGCTCCGATGTTTTGGGTTTTTCGAGCGTTGGATTTCTTTGATTCGGAGAGCAGTTTACGGCCCTTGGTTCTCGGTGCTTGTTAGCGTAGCCATTCACGGGTACTTTCAGTCCGAGAGAGGTCTTCGGCAGGATGATCCCATTTCTCCTTGCCTTTTCATTATCATTGCGCAGTTCCTGTCTTGTGGACTAGACCGCCTGTACACGCAATATCCTTCAATCCGGTACCTATCCACTGCCCCTACTCCTATCTCCCATTTGAGCTATGCTGATGACATTGTTATTTTTGCAAATGGGAGCCGACCTAGCTTACAGCGGGTCATGGATTTCTTGCACCATTACGAGGCGGTTTCAAGACAGATGATTAGCCAGGCCAAAAGTAGTTTCTACATTGGGAAATCGGCTCCGGCTTCCCGACGGACTATTGTTCACTCTGTTACTGGCTTTTAGTGGCGTCAGCTTCCTTATACATATCTTGGGTGCCCGATCTTCACTGGTGTGTCAAGATTTCATACTTTGATGATATGGTTCAGAGGATCAGGGAGAGGATCTCTGGTTGGGCCAACCGTCTTCTTTCTATTGGTGGGAAGCTGATTCTCATCCGCCATGTATTGGCTTCAATGCCCTCGCACTTATTTCATGTTGTCTGTCCTCCTTCGACGGTGGTCCAGAGCCTAGAGCGTTTATTCACCTGTTTCTTTTGGGGTGATTCGGAGGGGAGGCTCGTGTAGATGGCTGACGGTTTGTTATCTAGCCGATGAGGGCGGCCTCGGCATTCGGTCCCTCGATGATATGGCAAAGGCCTTCGAGATCAAAGTCTGGTGGTGATTTCGTCAGCATAGTTCACTTTGGGCTTCCTTTATGAAGTCCAAGTATTGTAGATCCACTCACCCGGGCATTATTCAGTTCCGCTACCCTGCTTCTCCGCTGTGGAGACGCCTCTGTGGTATTCGCTGCACGGCTGGGCCTCACGAGCGCTGGCTAGTTGGGAGAGGAGATTGCAGTTTCTGGTATGATTGTTGGCTGGGATCTTGTCCCTTGTTCTTTTATAACTCTGCTGCGGCTTCTTCGGTGCCGGTTTCCTTCTATTGGCAGGGTACAGTTTGGGACAGAGGCAAGCTGGAGGGCATATTGCCATCTTCCATTGTTGAGCAGATATTGTTGGTGCCTATTTCTAGGGGCGAGCCGGACTTGATTCGTTGGGACCCTAGCCCCGATGGCACTTTTCGGCTTCGGTCTGCGTGGGAGCTCGTGCGGTGCTCTAGGCCGCGAGAGGAGGTTTTTGCAATGATTTGGCAGAGGCACATTTCGACGCGAGTTTCTTTCTTTCTCTGGCGGCTTATCCAGGGATTTCTCGCCACTGATGATGCATTGTGCTCAAGGGGTTTCCACCTGGTTTCTCGATGTTTGTGCGGAGGGGCTACCGAGACCCTTCATCACCTGTTTGTGGATTGCCCGCAGACTCGTCTTATCTGGGACCACTATCGGCGGACCTTGGGGATGCGAGAGCTTGGTTTTTTGTCTCCCCGTGCTTTGCTTACTTTCTGGAGACAGTATGCCCCCTCCCGGAATCATCTTCGTGTCCTTCTGCCTTGCTTCATTTTGTGGCAAGTTTGGAAGACCCGAAATGCTTTCCGGTTCCGCTTCGAGTCCTTCTCCACTGATGCGGTTCTCTTTCAGGTAGATTCAGACCTCAGACTCGCTAGTTTTACTTTTGGATTCAAGCCCCCCCAGTTGAGGGGAGTTTTGAGTCCCCGGATTATGGAGGGATTGTGAGTTATGGCCACCGCTAGGAGGCCGATCTGGTTGGTTGCTTGGACGAGACCGCCCTCCGGGGTGATTAGGTTGACTGTGGATGGTTGTTCTAGGGGCAACCCTGGGATGGCGGCTTCAGGAGGCATCCTTCGGGATCACCTAGGAGGAGCTCTGGCTGCTTTTGGATCTTTTCTAAGCCATAGGCCGATTTTATTTGCTGAGCTCATGGCGGTTTGCGAGGGTTTGGAGCTTGCCATCCAGCTTGGTTACTTTGTCCTCGAGGTGGAGTCGGACTCGGCTACGGTGGTATCTTGGATCCACTTTCAGGGCCCTGTTCGATGGGATTATGCTTATTTTTTGCGTCGGGCGTGTCGTCTGATTTCTTCATATCCTATTCAGGTGAGGCATGTGCTCCGTGAGGCTATTTAGACTTTCTAGTAGCCGGGCTTTGTTCTCAGATTCTTGGGAGATTTCTTTCAGCCCGAGAGCTCCCTAGAGGGTTACTCGGTATCATCCGCACGGATGCTCAGGGGACTCCGCATATTAGACGTTAGTTTTTTTTTTTATATGTTGTATCTCATTTTCTCTGGGAGGTTTTGGTTCTTGTTCCCCTCCTATGTATTTGATTCATTTTCGAATTTATTTCACAGGTAGGGATCCCGCCTAACCCCCCACTTTTTCTTTGGTGGTTTCTATTAAAAAAAAAAAAAGCACTTCCAGGTTGTAGCCTCACAAACCCAGCCAAAGAGTCAAAGAAGCACTTGTAGGCTGTAGCCACACGAACCTAGCCAAAGAATAGGAGAAGCACTTGCAGCCGAAGTCGGCTAGTTGTCAAGTCTTAAGCCGTCAATGAGTTGCACGGGTTTCAATTTCACTGTGGCTGGGTTCGAGCTCAAGACGAGGTTTCAATTTCACAATGACTCTATCTTTTATTCTAGTTTGCTGTTGAGAGAGAGTTGCTTGGGAGAACTTGATGATGACACATGTATATTGAATGTGAAGCTGTATGGTTTTGATTTTGTCGTGGATGAACAAAAGAGCAGAGAAGAAGGTGAAAGAAAGAGTGGCGTTAGCTGCGTTTGGTTAGATTCAAGATTGGGTTTTGATTCGGGCTCAAGATGAGGTTTTATTTATTGCATGGGTTTCCAATGGAGTCGGATCCATCAAAGTTTGTGAGATGCAGAGTTTTTAAGAATAGATACTTGAGGCTTTAAAAAACTTGCAGAGGTTTGAGTCTTTTGACTTTCATTTTTTGTCTTTCTTTTCCCTATTTGCTAGCTTGCTGCATTTTTTTCTTATTTGTGTGATTTCAATTTTGAATTTCAACTTGAAAGTGATCTGAATTCATCTGATTTCTTTGAGCAAATCCGAATCTGATTTCAAAAGGGTTATTTTTACATACCTCCCCTGAGGTATCACGTAATTACAATTTAATAGAAAGTATGCTAGTATTTTCACATCCCTCCCCTGCAGTTAGTATTTCCGTCAGTTGACCGTTTGTGGACCAACAAAAGGACGTAAATGCCCTTTCAAACTGATAGGTACAATTTCCCAGCCAATATTTGATAGATTTGGCAGTGTAAGCATATTTAGAAGTTTAAAATATCCACATCAAACATAATTACATAAGTTTCACGTTGCTTAGAAGTTGGAGATTTGGAGTAAAAAAAATTTCAAAAATGGTGATATTACCGTTGATTCCAACGGTAATATTGGCAATAACTTTGGCTATAAATACTTCAATATCACAATGCTTAGCTCCCATGACCAGTTGGCATTTATTTTCAACTTCAAAAAAAAGCCATTGCATGAACTCAGGAAGGTCATGCTATACATTCTTGTGAAACATTATATTCTACCGACATACAAGCCAAAAACAGAAAACACAGCAACAAACCCATGGACTCCCAAAGCTCAAGCACATCATGCAGATCAAACATGCAAGTAGAATATGAACCAACATGGAGAAATTGGGTTAATAGCAGGCTAATCAGATTCTCAAATCGTATATGCAGATGCCAAACCAGAGCTGAAGTGAAGATATCAGAATCTGATGATAATCCTCACAAGCTTTATTACACATGCATGAACAAACCAAAATGTGGCTACTTCAAGTGGTGGGTACCAGACAGAACTGACTTCAACAATAGGGCTGTTTTTGAAGGGAATGCGGCTGCCATGGTGGATTCTCATGTCATAAATACAATTGATACTAATGTAAAAGAGGTGAAGAGCGTTGTGAAGAAGTTATTGAAACCTGGACACTATAAAGATGTATTGAAAATAATGATGTATTGTAATGTAGTTTTACTGGCAGTAAATGTTATGATGTTTAGGATGCATAATGCCTAAAGTTGTAGAATCTAGCTACTTGTACACCGATTTAGTAATAGAGTAATAAAAATTTAAGTAGTTAATTTCTAATGCATATAAAACAGCAAAAAACAAACAAAAAGATTATTAAATAAATGAACAAACAGCCTACAAATATCCTCTTCATATCAGCCGAACATTAAGCTAATAAACTGAACTTTAAAAAGGTGTCAGTCAGCAGCATATCAGTGTTCACGAAATAGATAAAACAGCAATAAAGCCTTAAGTAGTATACATGAAATGAATACTAAACCAGGAAGCTCAGCTTTAAATACTATACATGAAATCAACACTAACCCAACAAGGTCAACCATAAATAATAGTTCATAACTCAACACCAAACCAGCAAGCTTATTTATATATCATATGTCTCATTGAAAACTAAAGCAGCAGCAAGATTAAATTTAAGTACTAGGTGAAATCAACATCAAACCAGCATAATCAAGTATAAAACCATAGTTAGAACTAGTACTCTAATAAATTAAAATAAAACTCACGAGAGATTGAACTATAGTAATTAATTATATGCATTTCAGCAACAATAGTTTGTGACAGTTACAAAAGGCTGCATTTCATCATCTTTTACAACTAGCAGCAACCCATATTTACAAAAAAAGGCAACTGTTTTCTTAGTGTGCCATAATCAAACAAGTTATAAGGCATGCTTGCCCTTGTCAATGTATTGTGAGTTTGTCGGTATGACAATTCTACAAAATATACAAAAACTCAATCCTATGTATGAGGTTGAGTAACAAAAGATGATACAACATCTTGATAGCAGTGAAAGAGATATAGTATCATCTAATCCCTCAAAAAAATGTGTTGTACGGGATTAGCTTTGGTGTTGCTGTCCTCTTGAAAATATATATACATATATATATAATCTTGACATGTTGCTGAATGCATTAACCTCATACTACTTACTCTAGAATAACTTGTCCTTCATCAAGTAAAGAACCCAATAAGACCTTTATTTTCATCTTATTTATGACTATTTGATAAATTATTCTAAAAAAAAAGAAAGGTTAAAGAAAATACCGGTCGATAACCTTTGGTGAGTTAAACTTATATTCTCGATGTCGTCACGACCCTTGAAGCAGATCCATCATCACAATGCAACGAGCCAGAGCATTCCTTGTTTTTCTACACATACACACGCACACATATAGATAATTAGGTTGTATTATGTACATCATAATTTGATAATGATAAAATAAATTTATAAAACAACATAAATGCCAACCTTGGACGATCTTTTCTTCATTTCGGATTTGTTGATATTCAAAGACCTCATAGGCTCTTTGTAACCCCTCTTGTTGTGGCCCCATTGATCGCATCTAGAGCATTTCACACTTGAACTCCTTTTGAAGGTCTTCGCTTCGCCAGCTTCCTTCCTTCTTTTGGTTTGAGGTCTACCAGCAGCTCTAATAATCACTGGTGGTTGAAGATTGTCATGTAATAACAATGGCCAATTACTTTCATCAGGTACCGGATAAAGTTGGTGAGTGTATGTGTTCTTGAATGAGGTCTTCTTGAGCAAAGGGTGAACATAATCATCCACATTGAACCTCATGGCATCAATGCAGCATATTGCATGCTTGCAAGGCAATCCTGACACATCCCACTCCCTACAATCACAGTGTTTACCCAACAAATCAACTGTAGTTCTCTTAGAAACATCTTCCATAACCTCAAAAGTTTGGTTGTGCTCAAAGATCACTTGCAATGACCTAGACTCATTTCTAACTACCATAATCCTTCTCTTTACAATTGAAGGCAGTTCATCATTCCAAGACAGCACTTGTTGCTGTCTCTTATGGATTAATGTCATCATTTTCCTTCTTATCTCCTCAAGCATTCTCAAGATTGGCATTGCTCTGAAATTTGCGATCCAATTGTTGAATGACTCAGTCATGTTGTTAGTGACGTGACTGCACTTGGTGTGTGTAGGAAAACAATGTTTAGCCCAACAAACCATCGGAATTGCCATCAACCAGTCATGGGCGTGGTGATTTTATCTGATTCGACCATATGGCACTTAAACTGAGTAGCATTTGCACTTCTACAGGCTAGCCAAAAAACTCTTTCCTAAGCAAAACACCTGGAAACTTTTGTTTAAAATTAGCATAGATGTGCCTACAACAGTATCTCTTCAAAGCTTGTGGGAACACTCTCTCTAATGCATTTAATATTCCTTTTTGTCTGTCACTCATAAAACATAAGCCCTCTCCATCATTGCAGCCTATTTACTCATACAATCTCTCCATAAAGTACACCCAAGACTCGGTATTCTCATTCTCTACTACACAAACAGCCAAAGGATAAATGTCATAATTGGCATCAATGCTAACTGCAGATAATAATACTCCTTTATACAACCCTTTTAAGAACAACCATCTAGTCCTACAAACTGCCTACAACCCCCAAAGAAACCCCTTCTATTAGCATCAAAGAACACAAAAAATCTCTTAAAATGAGGACTAACCCCACCCCCCATCCAATCTTTATCTAAAGTTACTGTAGACCCAGGATTTGAAGCAATAATTACATGCATATACCTAAACAGTTTCGTATAGCTTGCTTTATGATCTTGGCCCAAAAGCTCTAAAGCCTTGTTCTTGGCTCTATATAGCCTCTGATTACAACATGTTATACCATATTTTCTAAATAACTCTGATCTAAGCACATCAATTGGCAGCTCAGTGTTAGCTCTAAACAAATGAAGAAAGGTAATACCTATCCAGGTTGAGGTTGCCTCATAGTTTTCACTATTTCTTGCACATGTGTGTTCTGAACAGTGTGTCTTGATCTGAAAATGCCTCTTATTCCAGTTTGGGCTTGCATGTATCCTCCATGTACAGCCCTCAACAGCACAACAAAGTGTCACTCTTGACTTCTCATTCTTTACTCTTTTAAGTCTGAAGCCATTCTTGATTGCAAATACCTTGATAACCTTCCTGAATTCATCCACATTCTTGAACAGTTGACCAAGCTTAAGTATAATTTTCTCACCGTCAGCTGCAAACTCAAACCCCCCCAAGTTTTGCTCGTATTTACAACAAGCTTCTTGAGCATCCCCACTATCATTGTGATCTGATTCAGTACCACTATCATCTCCAGATTGATAGTCATCTAAGGCATCATCAAGCTCATCAACTTCAAATTGATTCAGGTCTCCTTCACTGCCAACATCCACGTCATCTATATTTTTTTCATGTTCAAGTTCTTCAACATGTGTGTTGTCACCAAGCCCCACTGCTGCCATGCTTTCATATGAATCTTGCATTACAAGAGTTGCAGCTGCGAAATCAACAGTGTTACTTTCATCATTTAAATCAGGCAGAGCAAACTCCTTCTCCTCAGCAAAGTCAACCCACTCCGCATCTAGTTCAGGTGCCAATAGAACCTTGAACTGTGCATCTGGGCTTTCATCTTCATCACTTCTATCTTTAGGCAAAGCTGAGTTGCCTCCGTCTTTTTTCAACTCATCTAATTCGGTTTTGATAATGAAAATGGCCCAACTATATTTCTTCTCCCTTAACTTGTTGAATGCATCTTGCAAATCAGATTCTGTCTTCAAAGTGGCATAACTCATCTCCCAAGTAATATAACTTGAAATCTGACTTCAGTGGCATGCTTAATAGGCTGGTCAAAGCATAAATCCCTGATATCAGCCTATAACTTCTTTAAGTATCTTGCTCGTATCAGCGATGCAACGGTGAGCAAGTCACCTCCTGACCTCTATATCCATACGAAAAATATTTACATAAACATCGATTAACAATTAACACAGTCAAAACAAGTATTTAAAACAATTACATTTACTGAGATCATAGGTACATTTATGATATTACACAGCTTATATCTTATAGAAGACTAAAACTGAACATTACAACAACTTATGCATTAACTGCACTGTCACTTCCAACCCACCTATCACTAACTACGATATATTCAATAATCAATTTACAAACATCATATATATTACAAACCTTAAACCGTTAAATCAGTAGCTGCATACTGACAGAAACTATCTTTTATGACTAACAACTACAGCGGCTAAACCTTATGAAATAGATGACAAATTGAGCAAAATTCATACTTCTACAGTCAAGCACTATGAAATAAATGAACAAACAGCCATCATTGTTATCCCAAAAATCCCTTATCAACTTCACCAACCAGCCAGAGAAATAGAATATGCCATTACACGTAATGCTTACAATTTGTGACATTTTGAGGTGCTAATTTAAAGTATTACCTAGTTGACAATTTAAGACACTTGTACAGTAGTTCACTGTGATTTTTTTTTTTAATTCCATGATTCAAAAGGTTGAAGAATTTCATTAGTTTAACATAGTATATATTAGCATAACATCTCATCGAGTGTTTTTTCAACATTTTAAGCCTGAACATATCAAATTCCAATTGACGCTCCACTTAATTCTGCCTCATGTTATGACCGAATTTTTTGTAATAAATTTTGCTACTGTAAAATTACAAGATAGTTGTAAGTTAGTATGAAATATTTTTATCTGCTCAATTTTTGACATTGTATATACATACAAGTCAACAAGCTTCTGTTTTTTTTTAGTTTTTTTTCCAGGTAATGCAGATTAGGCAAAAGCTTCATGAAGCACATCATGATATAATGGTGGAAGATGCACTGCCCTATATTGAATTGAAAAAAAGTATGATTATAGGGGAAGGCATGACCGAGGAAGTAATAGAAGAAGGTAATGAACAGGAAGTAATAGAAGAAGGTAATGAACAAACAATCAAATCCTAGAGAAAAAGGCAATAGACGGGAAATTATATCTCTAGCACGAGAAAAAACTTCAAGAACCACCAAGTATATGTTAACAGGTATGAAGGATTCAATTAAACTATTGGCAAAAGCTAATAAATACCAAATAAAAAATTGACTCCAACATTATAAAAAATTGACTGCTAATAAATATTAAGCTGAAATCTAATTAACTGGAAAAAAAAATTCAAAACAAAAATACCAAGCCACTGGGGTTGTTGGTCCTGCTCGCAGTATTACTCGGCTTTAAGACTTGGGCCGAAAATAAAAGCTGTGCTTTTGATAGCTCGACGAGGATTTGACACACACACAGAGACACGGAGTTAGGAGCTGAAGTCATTTGCAACGACAACGAGCTGTGCAGACACACACGAGGGTGGAGGAACCGACAAACCGATAGGAATGACTGAATAAGAAAGGATGTGGCTCTTAGGGCTTGTTTTGTTTTGTGAAATTGGGAATTAGAGGAGCGAAATCGTGGTCTGCAACCTGAGACATGGTGCGACATGAAGGAATCACCGGGAGAGGTGACCGGATTAGAGAGGATGCGGCTGTTACGGGTTACGGATAGGTTGATCGATTTTAGGGATTTGATTTGTGAAAGGGTATTGTTTTGTCTTTGAGCTGACCCGAATAGAACTGAAACCCGAATATAATTTCGGTCCGAGTCGAGTCGGCCCGACCCGACCCGAAAGCACTCCAAAGTTGATGTATCACATGACAGTGATGAACTGGTAATTTTTACATACAGGATTTTTCTACTAATTCAACCGAAACATTCACACATGACCTTGCACAACACGCTCTTATATAAAATGAAGAAAATCAAAGGTATAAGTTACTACAATAGTTTTTTCTTTAAAAAAAAAACTAACCTCTTTGCAGGTCCAATGCCAGTCGTGGAACCACGTCGCCGTCTGTATTCGCTTGTCGACGGTCTTCTATCACCATCTAAGTTTATCTTATTCATGGTTAGTCTTCAAGTCCTTATGAATCTTGATTCTCCAAGTTCGATAACACTTGTTTTCACACTTATGCTACGAGATGAATTTTTCAGAAAAGTAAATTGTGCAAGTGTAAAGCTTTTGCAAACAAATTTACACTTTTGTCAAGCCATTATTTTTTGGATAATGAATTGGACCGGGTAATAAAATGCTGCAGCAGGTTTTTTGCGCTCATCGATACAAGTATAGTTAACTTTTTCAATTTTTTTGAATTTTAAATGTGCTTTGACGGCTTTAGCCTTGTATACTAATGTTATACATAACTTTATACTAACTACAGGGGAGGGATGTGAAAATACTAACATACTTTCTATTAAACTGTAATTATGTGATACCTCAGGGGAGGTATGTAAAAATAACCCGATTTCAATACGATATTACCAAACTGAATCTGAATTAATCCAAATTATTCATCCGACCCGAATCTGATCCGAATATATTTGAATCGGTTTTGAGTTCAGATTGCATTCGGATGACTTTTTTACCAAATACAAACAATGCGAAATCTGATCAGATTGACCCAAATCCGATTCATATCCGAATTTGCCCTCTCCTAATATTGATGTTGGATTGTTAAGGCTCCATAAATTAACTTAAGGTTCATTTGAAATTATCTTTCAAAAACTCAAAAGTGATTTTGAAAAATTAAAAATTAATTTTGATGTTTAGTAAATCTTTTAAAAATTATTCTATCTTATAACAGATTTTGAAAAATAGGAAAATAATACCTTTTTAAAATTTGATTTTGAGAATTAATTTTATTCTTTAATACAATTCGATATATTCTCACACATATTATAAAAATCTAAAATTATCATTATTAAATATGAAATAAAATCATTAAATATAAAAATTATTATTGCCAATTATTTTGAGATAAAAAAATTAAATTAATAAAATTAAAATATTTATTTTAATTATTAGTTATTATATATACACAATAAAAAAATATTTTATATACATGATTAAAAAATGTATAAATAAATTTTATTTTAACATATGTCCATTTCAATTTTTTACATTTTTATATTACTTTAGCAATAAGATTTATCAAATATATAATATTATTTTTAAAACATGCAGCATTTTTTAAAATAAATTTAGCCGAACGTTTAACTTATTCTATTCCAAGCTAATTAATTTATTAGTACATCTAATAGTAATTATTTCGAAAGTTAAAATATTACCAAACTGATCCTAAAATTTGTTGGATTAATAAAGTAAAATGATCAAAAAATTTATTACAGATTAAAATAGCCAACCTGAGGATGATTTCATCCTCAAAACTTTTATTTCAGGGCAACTTTGTTTAATTTTTTTTTTTAAAATGTATCTAACTTGAACAATCTATCTAACTTGAACAATCACTGCTTACGTAAAATTATGCAGCAGCGTTAAATGGTCGACACATGTCTCTCATAGTATGAAGACTTGTGAAAGTGTTAAATAATTGAAATATTTCTCTCTTTGTATCGAGGCTTGTGGCAGTAAGAGGTAAATAAGTCATTTCATATTTTCATGTGATGAACAAATTTTGTACTGGATCTCGAAGTAAAACGACAGTTAGTATCAGGCGAAGTTGGTAAATGTCTTAAAGTTGAGCGGAGTCGATGACATATTGAAATAGTATTTGGAAATTGGACCGGTGTCGATTGTTGTTGGGGTACTTGGGGACTTGCAAACGCCAGGGGTACGTATGGAATTAATGCCAAAACAAAATCTATGTATCGGGGCAAAGAGTAGATGGAATTATCTCAAAACAAATCTATGTAAAAAGTAAAAACCAAAAACTGTTTTTATCAATTAAAATAAATAAATATTGTTAGCTATTTAACACGGATTTTGTTTTGGTAGTGAGCGAGTAAATTGATCCCACTTTCATTATCCGCTTTGACCTCTGAATGTCTCATCTGTTTAGCCAAAGTTTGATTCGTCGGGAAATAAAATCAATAAAAGACTGCCACGTAGTTATATTCTGTGAACCTGAGCACGTCTGATCATCACCCAGAAAGAGAGACGGCACCGAACAGAACAGAAAATTTACTTCAAGTTGAAGCTGACGAAAGATTTTTAAACGCCACCTCAATCTACTACTACACTGAGCGTTATTCTCTCTCTAACACTTCAGAATCTTTTTACCCAATCCAACACAAATCCTTTTTTTTTCTCAATTAAATAAACCCTATATCACGACAGAATCATGTGTGTTTCTTGCTTGAAACTCGTATTCTTTGCTTTGACAGTTGAAGCAATCTCGTGAAGTTTGCTATTTCGTGAAAAGGGTTTGTGGTAGTTGGTCCAACGAAGATAATCTGAGATGAGGTTGGTGAAATATTGAGGTTATTGGAAGAATTTTATATGCAAAATCTACATTTGTTGAGGTTAGTTCTTCGTGGCCTGTTTAGCCCAAGTTGTTGGCATTACGTTGTTTTGTTTAGTGAAGTTTCTATTTGGGTTTTGAACTGTTTTGATGAGTTAATTTGTGATTAAATTTTTGAATGGTTGAAGAACTTGAAAGTGTTGGATAATTGGGTTTTGAATGAATAAGTTATATTTTGAGTTTTGTGGTGATTATGATGGAATGGGAGCTTGCATGCGTTTGACATATTTCATTGGCAAGGACAAAAATTTTATGCATTGAGAGTAATGCTGTAGAAAAAAAAAAAAAAAATTCTTTTTTGTGGGTTAAGGTATTAATTTATTTGCTAACATTCTAGTTGTGTTCCGTAATGTGAGATTTGTATCTGAATGAACATATTGCCACAGGGAATTCAGTTTTGGGTGTCTTCAAAGTTTTTTTATTCAATAAGGGGAAGAGATTTGGAGATGGAAGTGTCGAGCAAAACAAGAAATATGCTTGAGGGTCTGGTGAGAGAGGGGTCATTCAAATGGTTGCTTGGAAGTCGAAGTTCATTTGATGATGAGTTTGAAGAAATGGGAAGGTCCCCATCCGCCGGCAGGAATTGGATACAGGAGCTCTCTCCTCTTGCTAATATAGTTGTTCGTAGATGCTCAAAGTAAGTGTGATACTTTTTTACTCTGCTTTAATTGCTGGTTTTTTCCCTCTCTTTTAAGCACATTATTTTGGTGAAATTTATATTTTAGTTTGATTAGAATTTTTCCGGTTGATTAGTTTTTAAATTGTACCTATTCTGCAGTCCAGTTTCCGAAACATCTATTTCTTAGACACTAGTTTATCTTTTTTATTCCTTTATATACTGTCTTTATGGAAACTAGAAATTAATAATGCAGAATTCTTGGTATTTCCTCGAGTGAACTTCAAGAAAGCTTTAATGCAGAGGCTTCTGAAGCCATAAAGCATCCATCACGTTATGCAAGGAACTTTTTGGAATATTGTTGCTTCAGGACACTTGCTCTTTCAACTCAAGCAACTGGCCATTTAGCTGATAAAAAGTTTCGGCGCCTAACATATGATATGATGCTTGCTTGGGAAGTTCCTGCAGCTTCTAGCCAACCTTTACTTAACGTGAGTCATAACTATTACATCGTCGCTAATATTAGTAAGGAAATTGTTTCGGCAATTGACAATTGCGTAATTAGCAGGAGTTGGGAATTTGAGAAACACTCTTCCATGTGATTGTTGAATATATAAATACATGTTATACAAACGTTACATGGTTGCACCTTGAGGGAATCGTCTGATGAAAGATAATCATCATTTCTTGATTGAGAATTTTCTGCAAATTTATACTTGAGCTATTGGCCATGATAAATCTTTTAATTGCTTGGAAAGCATTTTTCCTATTGCCAATTGTAGTTTATTTTGATGGGTTAATTTGCTTAGGCTCAAGGACCAACCATGTTATAGTTGCTTAAACAGGAGGAGGATATCTATGTCTTTTATACTGTGCAGTATAAGCTGCCTGTCTCTCTCTCTCTCTCTCTCTCACTCTTTCTCTTTGTTTGATGTAATATGTATCTATGTCTAGTGCATGAATGCACTTCTGTGTCCTGAAGTCGGCATTATTGGATGGTCCTATCTAATTTTGTGGTCACTTAAGTGGCCACAGAAATTTTTCAAGTAGTGTCTATAGTATCTGGTGAAACTTTCTGTTCATGGGTTGACACAATTTTCTTGTAGATAGATGAGGATGCAGCGGTTGGGGTACATATTCTTTTATAAGTTGAGAAGATATGTGTGATCTCTGTATATTTGTTTATGATCTATTTGTCTATCTCTGTGTCTTTTTGTGAGTAATCATTTGAGTTGGTATTGGCGGAGGGTCCTTTAACTTCAGAGGTCTAATTACTTGTCCATATTATATGAATGTATAGGTTATGGTATCTTGAATATGATGGTGAAACTTGCTATTGATTTGGGTGTATCGGCTTGATCTTAATTGCAGGCGGATGAGGATGCAACGGTTGGGGTGGAGGCCTTCTCTAGAATAGCTCCAGCGGTTCCAATCATTGCCAATGTAGTTATCAGTGAGAATCTTTTCGAGGTGCTAACGTTGTCAACTGGTGGGCGGCTTCAATACTCCATTTTCGACAAGTACATCACTGGACTGGAAAGGTACCTACGATGCTTAACATAGGGGGAAAAAAGAAAAAAACTCTTTATCTTGGGAAACATAAATTGTCTTTTTGTGAGTGGGAGGAGGAGGGAATAGGGGAAAAAACATAAATAAATTGATACTATATGTAAGTTGGAAATGCTCTCCAAACATGCTCAGGTGAAGCTGTGTCCTGCTCGTCTTTTTAGATTTTATTTGGAGTGGAAATATTGTTTTTTCAATTTGTGAATAATATTTACTAGCTTGCTGGACTATTTATCTTTTTTTTTTAAAAAAAATTAATGTACCATATAAATAATTGTAAGAGACTTGATATGAACTGTTGGTCTTCTTAAAAGTTGTATACAAATATAGTAATTCCAAAGTATATTGATATATGATATTGATGCTGGTTGTTAATTTGTCATTTAATACTCAAGAAACATTGTGGATTTGTTGAACAATGGCGTTCTTCACAGGGGAAATACTTGGTTAAGATATTGTGGATTTGTGGTACAATGACGTGAGAAATTCTTGGTTAAGATATATTTTATCATTAATAAATTTTGATTAACTACTGCAGTTCAAATATTTTTGTTTTAGGGTAAATCCCCATTTTGTATCAAGGTTTATTCGTTTTTCAATTTCGAATATAGCATATGGATATATTTGTCTTAGTTCTTCAGTATCAAGTTTTCATGCTTTATGAAATCATTTTCCAATTTATAGCCGCACTTATCTAGCCATAATATTTTAATTCTTCAATTCCATAGAGCCATAAAAAAGATGAAGACTCAGTCGGAATCATCTATTCTTTCTGCCATTCGTTCGTCAAGAGGTGAAAAGATTCTGGAGGTAGATGGGACTGTCACCACCCAGCCAGTTCTAGAGCATGTAGGAATATCCACGTGGCCAGGTTGGTTCATTGGATAGATAACTTTTGTTAACAGGTTTTAGAACTATATTTGTAAAGAATGTATCTAATGCAAAGTTGCATTTTAGATAAATTGGAGCACTAGTTAATTTCTATGTCCTAGAGTGTACTATTGAACTAGAAAAGAAAAATATAATGTCACATTTGCCAACTTATAGGTATCCTGGTTTATATGCAGGTCGGTTGACGTTGACAGATCATGCACTGTATTTTGAAGCCCATCGTGTTGTATCTTATGAGAAGGCAAAGATATATGATTTAGCAGAAGATCTAAAACAGGTTGTTAAACCTGAATTGTCTGGACCATGGGGCACTCGACTTTTTGACAAGGCAGTCTTTTACAAATCTGTTTCCTTGTAAGTCATGATGCATATGATTTCTTATTGTTTATAGTTGTATATTTCAGTTATTTTCCTCAACTAAAAGCATTTCTTGAAGCTTAAATAGCTGTTAACTCTTAATCGTGTTTTTCTTGTAGATCAGAACCAATTATCTTAGAATTCCCAGAGCTTAAAGGACATACACGTCGTGATTACTGGTTAGCAATAATCAGGGAAATTTTATACACGCACAGATTTATAAATAAGTTTCAAATTACAGGAGCTGAGCGGGATGAAGTGCTCTCAAAGGCTGTACTTGGAATTCTGCGACTACAAGCCATTCAAGAAATTAGTACTGCAAATTCTGTACGTTGCGAGAGTCTTGTCATGTTTAACCTTTGTGATCAGCTTCCGGGGGGAGATGTGATACTGGAAACTCTTGCAAACATGTCAAACTTAATGGAATTAGAATGTACTGACAAGTTTGTGGGTGGGGTTGGAATGTACTCAATTTCAGCCATGGCCATGGTTTCTAATTTAGGGTTTGTGTTTGGAGCAAGTTCAAGTAATAATTCTAGTGAGGCTGGGGCTGGCCTTGTAGTGGGTGAGGTAGCTGTGGGGGAGATGAGTCCATTGGAAAGAACTGTTAAGGAATCCAGAAATAGCTATAAAAAAGTCGTGCAGGCACAAGAAACAGTTGATGGAGTTAAAGTAGATGGTATTGACACCAATTTGGCCATCATGAAGGTATTGCTACTGATACTTAATACGTGGTTTTGCATTCTACTCTGCAACCTTTGTTTACTTAAAATTCCTCCCTTCTTCTGTACCGCTTGATGTAGAATCATATGATAAGACTTATTTCGAGTTGTTTTATTTTTGTTGGTTTAGGTTTTCTTTACTTGTTAGGAGTGGATTTCTAGTTTCCAGTTTTATTTCTGTCTTGGCCATCATATGTAGGTCTTAATTTATGTTGATGATGATTACTGAAATGATATAATCATTGAATTGACATGAATATAAATCTTATCTTATCATCCTGCATCAGTCTTTTTCTGCTGATTATTTAAACAAAGATTATGAGTTGCATCATCTGGAATGGGGTTCTGGTTGCTGACCTTATGGTTGCAGAAAGATTTTTAAATGATATCTTTCATCATTTCTCTCCATCTCCCTTGCTAGGGGTATATGATATGTGTGTGTGGTGGGGAAGGAGGGGGAGGAGGGAGTATGGGGAGGATTATCATGTGTCAAGCCAAACCAATAATAGAGTAATTCATTTGAAGCATCAATAGAGCTTATTGTAATTCTCAACCTTGTATATACTTGTAGGAGCTTCTGCTTCCTGTCACGGAAGTTGGAAGGTGGCTTCTTTCTCTGGCATATTGGGATGATCCCCTGAAGTCTTCAGTGTTCTGTTTAGTCTTCACATTTATCATTTGCAGGTAAGAAGCAAATTTAGTAACTTATATCAGCATAACTAAGTACTTGTTGATCAGCTGGCGTTTTTAATTTTGATACTGAACCATGCTTATAATTACTGGACATCAAAAGACCTTATGTAAAGTTGCAATTAAGAAGGGTAGATATTTTTAGATCTTTGATTCTTCACCTTTAGGGTTTTTATTTTTTCCACTTTTGTTTTACAGAAGAGTCGATGTTGCAGAGTTGAGTTACTTGTAATTCTGATGATTTAAATTGTTTTCTTGCACAAATCATATACATGGTTGGTAGCTTTCCTGGAAACTTAATGGGATTTTCATTGTAGGGGATGGCTGGGCTATGCTTTGGCATTACTGCTCAACTTTTTTGCAATCTTTATGTTACTCACAAGATTCTTGAACCAAGGCAAGCCTGTTGATGAAGTTAAGGTAATAGCTCCACCACCTATGAACACAATGGAGCAGCTTTTGGCTGTTCAAAATGCAATTTCACAGGCTGAACAGCTTATTCAGGATGGAAACATCTTTCTTCTTAAGCTACGTGGATTGCTGCTCACGATTTTCCCACAGGTTTAGCTCTCCATCTTTTTGCAAGCCTTTTTATCTAAGCACAGAAAAGTAGAGTCTAGCACATACTACTAGTTGGTGGCGTTGGGATTATCGTTTATATCTTCAGTTCAATTTTATTTGGTGATGTGCCAACACCTGCTGTTTTGGTGTTTTATAATCCAGGCAAGCGACAAATTTGCAGTTGGTCTTTTGTTAATGGCGTTGATTTTGATATTTGTACCCAGTAAGTACATAGTTCTACTTATGTTTTTGGAGATATTTACAAGATATTCTCCCACAAGGAAAGCAAGCACAGAGAGATGGATGAGGAGATTGAGAGAATGGTGGTTCAGCATACCGGCTGCTCCTGTAATATTGGAAAGAGAAAATGAAGAGAGAAAGAAGAAGTGATGTATACATTTTTTTGTAAGTATATATGTTGTGTTTTTTGTACCATAGACATACATCTATGAAGTGTAAATCTTAATTATCAACCGAAAGCGGAAACTAATGGCAAGAGGAATAGGAAAATCAATAAATTGTACAGGAGAATATGCCTTATTAGTAATGTGATGATTGTCTGTGGCTGTTATTGTCATTGTAAAAATTTCAATTCAATCTCTGGTTCAGGCATGCAACATGTGTAATTTCTAATGCAAATTTTACGAATTATAAGTCAAGCTAGTCAAGGGATTCGTGAGACATTTGATAACTTATTTCTTCATCATCAAACAGCAGGCCGCAATTATATATGATCGAAAACAGCCGTTTTAACCAACGAAAGGATAAAGTGTAGTGTGAGGGAACCCTGTGAGAGAAGCTTCAATTTGCATTCTTAATTTTGTTATATTTGCTGAGGATTCGTGAAAACAAATTTGTTCGAGTTTTGATTGTGAATAACTCTCTTGTGAAAATGACTGTTAAGGATTAGGTAAACTTGGAAAGTTTGTAAATATTCCAAAACTATAGGAAACGTGGTATAACGAATAGTTTAATTTTGGGAAAAATAAAAATACGTAACGTAGAGAGGGGACCGTCAGATTTCTCTGACTAATTTCACTTCTGCTGAGAACAATGGCTCTTATTTCACAACCCTCTTATTTCACAACCACAAATAGGGATGGCAATTTATGGGCTTGGGCTGGGCTTTTCAAAGCCCAGGCCCATCATCATCAGGCCTGCCGTCCATGATTATAAAATATTTTTAAATTAAGAAAAATATTTAAATTAAAGATAATCATCTAATATATAATAAAATAAATAATAAATAAATATTAGTAATATAACTGACAAATGAAATACTAATATTAAAAATTCTAAAAGCTAATCGCAGATTTCAGTTTTATTTTATTTAAATGAATTTATTTTTATTTATAAATCAACAAGTTCTCATCCGCTGCGCCTCTTTTATTATATGCGCGTGATTTAGTATGTCAGGAGTGCAGTAGGGCTGGGCCATGGTGAAATTTGGCTCAGACCAGTGGTAGAACACTGTGACGAGAAGAGACAGTGACTGACTTGGGCCTACCTTTTAGCTACACCAACCACAAACAAGAAAGAGGACAAACAAAGTTGACAAATGGACAAAACAATGTTACATTAACCGGTTGCAGCCACATCTTCGAGAAACGTGACTTTAATCTTCATGAGTTTTGTTGCCGCATCCGTCATATCTATCCTTCGACCCGGTGAATCCATGCAACAATCCAATGCCAGTGCATGATGCTTAGTGGACAATCCATTTTGGCAGAGAAAGCCCGCTCTTCTCGCAGCAAGTTTGCATCAACAACTGTCATTCCATCAGATGACTCATTTACCCAGTTCTTTAAACTCATTTCTCTGGTAAATATTTTATCTGTAGGTTTCCTTCTCGCGAAAGTTTCCATCAATAAAATATCATACCGATAGACATCGCACCTGGATGAAACATTCCTTCTAGATCTGATCCATACTCTGTAATTTCTAATTTCAATTTCTCGTAAAGATATCTCATTATGAAATAAATTGTAACTGACCAAAACTTTGAGCGAAATTTGAACTTATGCTTGTAACCAAACTTTGAGTGAAATTTGAAGTTATACTTGTAACACTACGAGCAGCCATAGAACCAATTATAGCTATTGTTATGGTTTGTATCGCTGAATCATCTCCTTCACCAAAGAGTTTGGAAATGCCAAAATCACTCAAATGTACCACTATATTTTCATCCACGAGAATGTTGTTAGGCTTCAAATCATAGTGAATCATAGGTGTTGAAAGACCGTGATGGAGATATTCAAGAGCCAACCTCACATTTATCATTATATTCAATCTCTCAAGGATATCTAAAAAAAAGTTGTGAGCGTACAACCATTTCTTAAGACTACCATTGGGCATGAACTCAAGTATCGATACTAAGGATCTTTATGATACTTTCATAATCAAAACTCCTAGCCACTCCTCCAACTCCAGATTAAGAATTTTTATTGCAAAATTAGTCCCATTAGAAAGTGTTTCTTTATATACTGATAAAAAACTACTTGTACCATGCAAGTTGCATTCTTTAAATTCGTTAGTAGCCTATTGAATATCTAGAATTCTTCTCTTGTTTCAATGTCTTATAAAGAAGATAATGATGAGCACTATTAGTCTTTTGTTGTTACTTTCCGTGCAATGTGGTACATGGAGTCTTGGTGGACCACAAAGTGCATAATTCCGTATAAATGATTGAGGTAAGAAGTTCTTAAATGGCCCATTGTTAGGAATTTCTACTTCTTGTCTACTATGAGAAATATTAAGTTGTTTAAGATTTTAAAGTACCTCAAATGACGTAGGAATTTCTCCAGAAAGATTGTTACTACGGACATCCATCCAAGAACTCTAAACTTGTCAAACTGCCAAATGATTCAAGGATATGACCTTCAAATTGATTACCGGCCAATGACAGATTTTGTAATTCCTTGAGGCCACTAATGATTATTGGAATAACACCTGATAACTAATTCCTCAATAAATCTAAAGCTACCAGGGGCTTCAAATTTAGTATATTTGAAGGGAAAGAACCACTTAATGAATTTGACAACATGTCTATTACAGGAGATAATCAACACTCCATAAAGATAATCGTATACTAG
Organism: Citropsis articulata; assembly: GCA_030449925.1. Classification (NCBI taxonomy): domain Eukaryota; kingdom Viridiplantae; phylum Streptophyta; class Magnoliopsida; order Sapindales; family Rutaceae; genus Citropsis; species Citropsis articulata. The sequence continues at coordinate 1,293,083 of JASUUH010000101.1, read as the reverse complement.
AACTGAAGTTATTGGAGCTTAAGTTGAGTTCTCTTAGAGATATCAAACTTGGCACAAATGGTGGTGTTTAGGGAGAAAGAGGAAAATGTAATAGAACGCCACGTGTTGATGAGCGAAATGACTCCAAGTAATCATTATACGCATCGGGGTTAACCCACCTAACTCAGAATCTGGAGTACTTTGCATAACGTGCGGTACCCCATGTAACTCGAGTATAATTAGAGGTATCCTACATAATTCGATGCATCCCACATAACCTGAGTATAATTAGAGGTATCCCGCATAACTCGAGTATAATTAGAGGTACCCCGCATAATTCGAAGTACCCCCTATAACTCGATATAATTACAGGTACCCCTCATAATTCGGGTACCCCATCTAACTTAGAATCTAGAGTACCCTGCATAACTCGAGTATAATTTGTGGTACCTCGTATAACTCGAGGTACCCCACATAACTCAAGTATAACTAGAGGTACCTCACATAACTCGAGCATAATTCGAGATACCCCACATAACTCATAGTACCCGACAGATCATACTCGAAGCAAACGAGGAAAGTTCTCTGAAAAGTCGAACATGAGAAACGTCTCCATCGTTTGAAGGATAATATTTGATTTTGTCAGAATTAAATATTAAAACATCGTACTAAAAAGTGGCGACAGCCGTCTGCCACCTCTGCTAAAAGTGAAGGACGTTGTCCCAAGGAGAGTGGGCCACCTTACCACATAGCCACTTCTGAGGTACCTCAGACCACTTTCCAACTTGCGCCACGTACCTCAAAAGGATAAGATACACCGTGAAAGCTTTCTTGATTCTCAAGTATGCACATAACAACTCAAAAATCATAAAAATGTAAAAAGACATAAAAGGGCCGAAAAGGGACAGCTAATAGCCATAAAAAGTACGCCACGTGGCAGCTGAGGTATTCTACATATAAAGGCGTCCAGGTTTTATTCTCTTAAGTAATTCTCTCACTCATGAACATTCACACTCTATAAAATAGGGTTTCGTCGACCTTAAACTTCAATTTATAGAGGGCTGGCAAGCTCTCTTTACCATAAAAAAGCTTGAGTTACTAACTTGAGCGTCGGACTGTGAATGCCGAGGTATCCTGCCTTCACCCCTAACCTCTATTTCACTATTTTGCAGGCGTGAAGCTCATTTCATAGGACATTTTTCTTGGTTCAGACCTTTCATCATTGTTACCACTTCCCTTATCCCTTCTCACCTCCTCCAAATTTAGAAATATCGCACACAACAACCTAGCGAAGTACTCCATTTCCCCTAAAAATACAAATTCATTGTTCTAGATATGTTTATCCTTTTCTACCCCCAAAATCTTTCTAAAACATGTGGTATTTGTCCTGAGAGCGTACTATCAATTAACATTAATATATTCAACGCTTCTAAGTGGCAAAGATAATAGGGAATAGAACTTTGCAAATTATTACCATCGAGGGCGATACTTATAGCTACTTCAATATTCCCACTGTCATTGGAATAATTCCATCTAAGTCATTGTATATGAGATTGACAATTATTAGTCCATTTAAATTATCAATCTGTAGAGGAATATTGCCTTTGAATTCACATTCATGTGCCTAAAAATATTAAAGCAAAGTAGATAAATTCTCAATTAATGAGTGGAATGGTGCCATGTGGTAGAATAAAACCAAATTGTGAAGTTGTTAGATTTCTACAATTAGTTAAAAGAAGATAGCAATCTCTACTATGAGTCTGTCGTTAAGTAATTATAATAAAGATCGAGCCTTCTGAGGTGTCTCTTGTCAGTTAATCAAATATTACTTGATGCAGAGCATATAGTTACTCTGTAGTTAGCAGCAGCAGATTAGCTCCTGAGCTAATGTGGTAGAATTAGTTACTTGATTTGGCTTGTATCGAACAAGTACACATGTGCATAATAGATTTAATAGCTTACAAATTTCAGTACTATAAATATATAATATGTTTTCATTTTGAGTTAGCTAATTGAGAATCTTCTATAAGCTTCTTCTAAACATTTTCTCTCATTTTCTTGCTTACCAAACACTATTACTCAATATTCAAACATGGTATCAGAGTTTGTAATGTCGAACACTACTTAAAACAATCCTTCTTATAGCTTTATTACTTATGTCAAACCTGATCAAAATAATTTTATTCTATAGCATATACAAGTTTTAGAGTCAATTAAAGGCAATGTGTTAGAAGGCTTTATTAACGAAGATCATGAGTGTCCTAGGCAATTTCTTTCTTTTAAGAATAGCCTAAATCTAAAAATTCATCAAAAAGTAGATCTAGATCAAAGAATCTAGAGTTCACAACTTGGATCAAGATTGATCAATTCCTCTTATGCTAGATGGTATCCTTAATTCAACAGAATATGCTTTTAACTGTGATCTATTATGCAACCTCAAAAATAGCTCTGGGAATCACTTACTAGTATGTTTGTCTTTTGAACTCAAGCTCGAATTCAAACTCTTAAAGTATAGAGTTCAAATATGATCACTGAATTTGCTTATTACTTTACTAAGATCAAACGTATAAAAAATCTATTAATTTTAACTGGAAAGCTAGATGAGTTGAATGATTTTGTCATGCATGTGTTAATTAGAGTTTATTCTTCAGATTATGAGACTACTGTTTTAAAATTTTACGGATGGCTTTAGACCTAATCAGTGCTAATATGGTGAATAAAGGCCTTTTAATGGCGCTAATAAAGGTTTAGGGCTTAATTTTAGAGGTTTTGGACATCTTCCACCAAGGAGTTTTCAAGGAAATATGGTGCACTCTAATAACTTTGGTGCTCTTTCTGTGTATTACTTTAATCCTAGTTCATCTTCTTTTGCATATGTTACTGAGAATGGTCTTAATGGCTTTACTACTTCTACTTCATTTGCTTTACTATTGACAGTGGTGCCACAAATCATATCATCATTGATTTAAGTAAGTTTCTTCTTTTAAGTTTATATTGGTGATGCAAATATTTATTGGTAATGGACATGCATTGTATATTAAACATATCATATCAGTTTTGGTTGACACTAATGCTTCAGACTCTTTATTTCTTAATCATGTCTTATATGTCCCATATATCACCAAAAACTTGCTCAGTGTTTCCAAACTTCCAGCTAATAATTATGTTATTATTGAATTTGTTGGCTATCTGGCTTTATCAAAGCTAGGAGCACAAGGATTATCTTACTTGAGGACGTTGATAAAGATGGCTCATATAGAGTTCAAAGTTTCTAATCCCAATTCACTGCAGCAAATTCAGCTTTCCTTAGTCAAGTTCTTTTAAATAACTGAGTTACTTTTTGCCTATTGTTTTGTTTCTCCTTTTAAATGGTCAGTTATTGTCAATTCTCCTAAATAAAATAAAAGGTTATGTTTTATTTGTTTCTACAATAAAGTTAGTTAATGTTAATCTTGTTCAGGCTATTAAGTAGTTTATACTCTTAAAACTATAATCTAGCTTTTAGTGACCTTAATGGCTCCAATAAAGTTGATAATTTGCATTTTTTGTAGTATAAGAGGTCTTTGAGGGATTTGAGGGATGAGCCATCTCTCAAGGAAAAATCACACAGAAAAAAAAAAAACAGAAAATAAGAGGGATTTTAGGGCTGTAACAGAGGAATCACAGTGAACAAGAAGGAAAGATCACAAAATTAAGCGGACTTTAACTTTTTATCTTGTTTTCTTATTTTCTATTTATTTATAGGGATATATTTGATGGCTGAAATAATTTTATTTACTGTTCTATCACAAATGATTAATTAAATTTGATTATAGTTGAGTGATAAATGATCTTAATAGATGTTTAATTGACATATATGTGTTGCTCTGTGTTTGCTATAGTATTTTGTCTTAATTGTGTTTATTTCAATTTCCTGTTTCGGTTGACCAACCATTTAGTAGATACTGGCTAAGAAAGAGCCTAAAAAATGTTTGACTTAGTGGATCACATTTAGACAATATTTGGTTTTAGATTGAATTTCTGAAGTTGAGTAAATGGCAATTTGAATAGGGGCATGTTTGATCTAAAATTAGTGAATAATTAGACATGGGGATTCACTTTATAGGGTAAATGAAACCTAGAATGTTTAATGTTATATTTAATATCGGCGTAACAATTGGTTACTGTTAGGTTGCATTAGATATAAGATATTCAATAGGTGACAACTGAGGATGTACGAGAGATTCTGCCAAGTGCTGTGGTAGATACTGTAGCAACGGTACTATAATTGAAATAATAGTCACTGACATTAAGTGAGTTTATTTACTCAACTATTCCATTTCTATTGGTTACATCCTAGTGTTTAACGTGAGAATTATCCTTATTTCATTTATTTATTGCATTTTTATTTTAATTAGTTCATTAGTTTTATTAGTTGCTTTATTTTCAATTAAAGCAATACTGAACTGTTATGGTTGTTGTAGCAGATATGATAACATCAATTCATGTAGAGACGATTTGAATACTCACTAGTATATTACTTGTTGTGTATACTTGCACATTGATACCCATAGCAGTAGAAATCGCACCCAGCCTCTATAGTTAGAATTATTTTGAGCTTGGCAGTAATGAAGCATTAGATACAGTTAGATGTCAATAATGTTTTTTTAAATGGCATACTCACTGAGGATGTATATATACAACTTGAGGGCTTTGTAGATCCTAGTAAAGCTGAGCATATTCTTGCAAAGTTAAAGAGGGCCTTGTATGGTTTAAAACAAGTATATGGAGATTGGTTTGATAGGTTCAAGACTACTATACTTTCTTAGTGGCATTTCAGAACTCTAAATTGGATAACTTTTCTTCAAATGGGACAAAGTTCACTTGCTTTTGGTTTTGGTGTATTTTGATGATATTATCATCACTTGATTTAGTTCCCTTATAGTTCATGTCATTCATAATATGAACTGTATTTTTGCTTTCAAAGGACTTGGGAGAACTCTATTCTTTTCTAGTTATTGAAGTCACAAAGTCTCAAAATTAGGTTCATCTGTCACAAGCCAAATATATTGCTGACATTTTAACAAAGCATGACATGGCCAACTACAATCCAATACCTAAAACTATGTCAACTGATCATTATCTTACCAAATACTCAAATGATGAAATTGATAATGCATTTTAGTATAGAAGCATCACTGGAGCCTTGCAATATGTTACTTTCATGAGGCCTTTGATAGCCTTCTTAGTTAATAAATTGAGTCAGTTTTGGTCATAATCAAGGACTCATCACTGAGAAGCATGCAAAAGACTGTTGAGATATTTGAAGGTACCTTGCATTTTGGACTACATTTTTATAATTATGGAGCTATGTAGTTGAACTGTTTTACAGACTCCAATTGGTTTGCGATAAAGATGTTAGGACGTCAGTGGCTGGTTTTGCTATTTATTTAGGAGCGAATTTGGTTCCATTGTATTCCAAGAAGCAATTAGTGGTCTCTCGATCAAGCATAGAGGCAGAATGTGGTGTGATTTGGATGCAGTCATTTCTTGATGAATTGTACATTCAACTTAGAACCATGCCTATAATGTGTTGTGACAATCAACGATTGCCTTAGTATATAATTACGTTCATCATGCTAAAATCAAGCTTGTTGAGGTTGACATTCATTTTATTAGAGACAAAGTTGCAACTAAGAAGATACAAGTTTGCTTCATACCAAGTGAAGATCAAACAGGTGATACGTTAACTAAAGCGCTTGCTTTTAAATAGTTCCATTATGTACGTAGCAAGTTGAATGTTCATCTTGAACATTTAAGCTTGAGGGAAGTTGTCTGTGAATCAAATATTACCTGAACGTAGAGCATATAGTTATTGTGCAATCAACAGCAATAGGTTAGCTCCTGAGCTCATGTGGTAGAATTAGTTACTTGATTTAGCTTTTATTAACCAAGCTCTTGTGTGCATAACAAATTTAATAGCTTGTAGATTTCAATACTATAAATATGTAATATATTCTCATTTTGAGTTAGTTAATTGAGAATATACTACAAGCTTCTTCTAAACATTTTCTCTCATTTTCTTGTATTTTCTTGCTTGCCAAACACTATTACTCAATATTCAAACATCTCAAATTGCCAAAAGTGTTTGGGACAGGGCCAGAGAATGAGTTGATGCTCAAGCCTAAGGAAATGAGTTTAGAAGCATTAGTAATGGAGTTGGGAATTGTTCCGACAAGCTGATTTTCTGATATTAAAAAACTCCCTACGTTTGGAAGCTTGCGGCCCATCGTTGGTGGTACGTGGCCTGAAATTTGATTGTCGAATAGACTCATGGTTTTAACGGTTGAAATATTGAATATCTCGGTGAAATTGGACCACTTAAGTAATTGATATCAATAGCTAGAAATTCCAGAATTTATTGCCAATCTCGTTTGGAATTTCACCTGCCAATATGCAAACATTAAATGGAGACGTGTTCTGCTTTTCCATTTTTGACTTGGATTGAAAGTGTCGAAAATGAACTAATTGAAAAGTATTGACACGCATTTAGCATGTCGTGAAGACTGAAAAATGATTTTTAGATATGAACATTTGATTTTAAACTTTTTTTTTAATCACTTAAGTGGGTTAGCATTTGATTTTTTTTTTTTTTTTCAGAAATATGGACCAACTATGATTTAAAACATTATGAGGATCAATAACATAGGCCTTGAATACAAGAAGAGCAGATTGATCCATTGTGATGTTTTCTACACACTTGTCGAAGCTAGTACATGAACCGTTATAGCAATGACACGGGAGACCCAGTAGGAGTGGCCCGATGGGCCGGGCACGTGGCACGGCTGCGTGGCGGCGTTTAAAGTGACCTTGTGTTGTATGACGTGCGTGGGTCGTGCAGGAGCAGAATTCATGTGACTTTAAAAGCGTGGCGATTAGAGATGGGCCACAAAGCAGTAGCGAAAAGCGTGTCATGCCTTCATTGGTAAAATATCTTAAAATATAAAATGTTATGAAATTAAAGTAAAATATCTTAAAATTAAATTTTTAATATATTTTTTAGCATAGACTTTTAAAAATTAATTTAAATCTTAGTTTAAATAAATATTCTAATTTTTTATATTTATAATTTACTAAATGAATAAGTAAATATCATGATTTTAATAAATAAAATCATAATTTTATTTATGATATTTATTAAATGAATAATTTTTATTTTTAATTTTTAATTTTACTTATGATATTTATTTATGATATTTATTTAATTAATTTTTTATGTTTATAATGTATTAAATGAATAAGTAAATATCATAATTTTAATAAATAAATTTATAAATATCATAAATTTATAAATGATAAATAAAAAATTTTACAACTTTAATAATAAAAACTTATTCATACAAAATATTTTTCATATTAATATTAAATCATAACTTAATTAATATTTAATAGAGATATGTTTAATTTGTGAATGAAATATTTTTCATATTTATACAAAATAAATTATTATGAATGAAATATATTTATGATAAATTAAAAATGATATCTCGTAGTTATGAGTTATGACTTATTGTAATTGTTATTTGAGGATTGTATTTTAATTTTAATTAATCATTATTATGAATTTATGATCTATAGAATTAAATTTAATTAAATTTATGTATTGTTGTGTTATGAATGATTGGTTATTTTGAAATTAAATATATAGTTGTGAAATTGTGATAAATTGATAATAAAATATTAATTGCTCTTTTAATAAAAATTAATATGATTATAAATTTATTATTATTATTATTTTAGTAGACTGATTGACTTAAAAAAACACACCAAGCACGTGAACTTTTTTAGGCACGCTAGACATGTGGGTTTAAAGGAGGAAAAAATAAAAAATTTAGTAGGCTTTTTTTTAACACGTGCCGTGCCGGCCCACGGCACGTCGTGGGCCTAAGGTTGATGGCACGAGGCCATAGTTAGGGACAAGGTAGAATAACAAGCGCATATTGGTTCTCATAGATGCAGCAAAACTAAGAGCTAAATGAGATAGAAATAATTTTAAAGTGAAGGAAAACAGCATACGTACTTACATATAGAAGAGACTCATGATGGTCTTAAAAAGCGAAACGGGTAAGATTTTAGAAGTGGAGTACAAAACATTCAGTAATCATACTCAATTTTCAAACCCCCATTCCACCGAAACTTCAGTTTCTATGTTGGTTAATCTTTGTAGACTTTTGGCGCATGAATTGTTTGCAGTTTCATTACAGATTTATCATTTTCTTGAGCATTAATTAGCTGTTTTGAAATTGCTTTAAGTTATTTTCGTCAATAGTGAATTGCATTAAGCATACTTTAACAATATAAAAATTTTGTTAAAACTCTATGATGCTTAACGTAAGTTCTAGAGCGTAAATAACCCAACTCTAATATTATTTAGGTTAATCATTAATTAAAGTTATAGCATCTTTATAGATATTTATTATTGTTGCTAAATATTACTAGAAATTATTTCTTTAAAAAAAAAGTCTGAAAAGTTTAAGCCCTTAGAAGATTAATATACATTTATAATATGATTAATGTTAAGGATCCAATTATTTAAGTTTCAACTTAAAACTCAAATGGTTAAATGTTGGGATACTCAGCCTTAAAATTAATGTTCGTTTATAAGTAGTTTCTCATTTTTATTAATTTTCATTTGAGAATGACTTTATTTATTTATTTATTTTACAAGATAAAGAGTAGGTGAAATTAAAATCAAATTTTTTAGTCTCCAACTTTTCAATATTTTAAATCAATAAAGTTCCACTGTTTGAGGATGACATTTCAGGATGACTTATAGGAGTATTACGAATCACTTACAACGCATACGCTAGCTTGTCAATCACTTAAATTCAACGCACAGAGTATGTATAATTCTAACGACGATGAAGACGACCTTGACGTACTTGAAAGTTGTAACCCCACATTTCGCTCTCTTTTTTTTTTCTTTTTCAGTTCCAAATTTTCTCCATTTTCGGGGCCCTGCTATCAATGTCTCCACAAAATTTCAACAACATATGGTATAACACAAATTGACGATTGAAGTTAATTTTATGTTTGGTTGATAAGAAAGTGATGAGAAAGCTCTTTGGATCTAAATCTAAGATATTTTCATTAGAACTAAAATTAACTACAAAGCTGGTAGTTATACAAGGGAGCTGTTACTTTCTAAACTGAGGGCTGTTTAGTATTGAGATTTGGCAATTACAACTTAAAAGTAATAATACTAAAATATTTAGTTTATAATAGCTATTGTGGCTTGAAAGTTAAGCTAATTTGATTCCACAATTAGAAGATGAAAATTTTTTAATATCTATATATTATTTTTGTTTAAATTATTATTTAAAAATTATATTTACTATTTATTTTCAAATTTTATTATATAGTTACATTTTTTTACAATAGTATCTTTTAAAAACTACAACACTTTAATACTAAATAGAACCTAAATAACATAACATAATCTCTGAGCTAACGAACTTTACACACTATTTACAAAGTCAACATATTTCTGTTGATGAGCTGGAAATATCTTCCACCCAACTTGATAGATAATCAGCACACATTAGTAGCTAATGAGCTTCATTAATATTCCTTTCAAGCATAAGGGCAAAAATGGTTGAAATATGAGTATGACTTGCTTAGTAAGGTCCTGTTTGAGATTAAATTGGGCAATTGTAGCTTAAAAAGTATAGCGCTAAAGTATTTGGTAAATACTAACTATTTTAACTTAAAAGCTATGTTAATTTTTTTTTTTTTGAAATTACACGTAGAATAATCTTGATTCTGACATATTATATAAGTTCTGTTGATATTCTATTCTACTAAGACCGTTTCATCAATTCGATATGGCATTTCAGTTTTAAATCTTTCTCAAATATTCGATGGACGTCAAACTCTCATATTGTGAGAAAATTGCTATTCACTCAGACTCAAAAAGAAAATATAAATTAAAACTGAGCGTGGGCTCTTCCAACCACTTCACTGAGGAGTCTACCACTACTCCTATGAAAAGTTAAAAAAAATTTTTATGATGAAAAATTCATTATATCTTTTCTGATTTTATAAAAATTATTATTTAAAATTATATTTACCATGTACTATTAACTTTTATTTTATAGTTATACCTTTTTTCCAACAATAGCTTAGCACCTCAATACCAAACACGATTTAAATACATTAGTTTCCTAATCCTGTGTTGGTATGTATCATATATCTCATGTGACATGTGCAGAACTGATACTAGATGTCGTTCTAGTATACATTCTTGAAAACCCAAGAAAAGAGGGTCTCACAAAAGAAAAAACAACTCAATTGGGAAAATAATAAATATTATTGATGAGAATTAGGTTAAAAGTGTTATCACAAACTACGAATAGCAAGCTTAATATAAATTAGTAAATAACTTAATTTTAATTCTTCTCGAATAAGAGAAATAATTTAACATATTTATTAGACTGAAATTAAAAATACAACTCAAATAAGTTTAATAAAATAAGAAAAATTCTAATAAATTACTAAATACTAAATTGACTTAAAATCTAAATTTCCTAATTTATTCTTCCTTATATGCTTCCTGATGATTTCACCTTTGAGCACATTGTTTTCAAAAAAGTGTACATCCATTTTAATATGTTTGGTCTTTGCAATGGAAGACCGAATTCTTGGCAAAGGCAGCAGCACTCTGATTGTCACCCCAATGCATAGGACTGGAAGTTTGATGAGATAATTGAGCTCAACAAATAAGGATTGCAGTCATGTACAAGGTTTTGCAACCACTAATGCTTGCTTTCTAGATGACGAAGAGATAAGGTTATTGCCGAGGTATATGCAACGGGCTCCATTAGTGGATATCAAGTCTGCCAAATCACAGGCCCAGTCTGCATTCGAGCAACCGGTATTTTCCAATCTTTCCAATCTTCCTTCTCTAGAAATATATAAACGAATGCCGGTTATAATGTTTTCCAGATATCTTACCACTTTCTTGCTGGCTAACCAATGTTGCAAGGCGTAGGGGCTGCTAGGTGCTGGCTCAGCTTGTCTGGACTGGTTAACGTCAGATACTGCCGACCGCCTACAATGCCACGCAGAGAACCACTACAAATTCCTGTAACTTCCTTCCTGTACTAAAATTAAAGGAGTACCCCATCCTCTGCAGTGAATACATAGTCCTACTTACGTTTTTGGAGATATTTACAAGATATTCCCCACAAGGAAATCAAGCACAGAAAGATGGGCAAGGCGACAATAGGAATGGCAAAATATCGGGTCGGGCTTGGGCTTGATCAAGCCCTACCCGACCTGATCAAAAGAAATTTGAAATCCGACCCTAAAGAAACTTGAACACTAGGTGAAAACATGGTGGCACATGTGGGTGACTTTGACATTTCCAAACCATTAGGTACTAATGAAGGAGATTATTATATGACACGAACCAAGACAATCATTACAATTGGTTATATAGTGCCAGCTAATATTTCAAGTCTAATTTCAAATTTATGATGCAACAATTGCTCTTTTCTCAAGCTCATGCAAAGGCTGGGTCCATCATTATTTAAATTTCATTTGCTTACCTCTATTCAATTGAATTTAAAAAAGGAAAAAGGACATAGACACCCCCAATGTTTGATAAAGGGACACAAAACCTCCTAATATTTTAAAAAAGATATCTACACCCCCAAAACTTATTATTTTAATATGCAATTACCGTTATACCCTTCTAATAATTTGTTGATTGTGTAATTTGTCCATATATTGTTATTATTAATAAAATTAAGAAAATATCTTCATTACCCAATTTCTCTATTTAAATTTTTGTCAAATTTTTTCTTCAAATTAAATAAATTTAATCAATTACTTAAAAATAAAAATAAATAAAATTAATTAGTAATATCATAAGAATAACAATTACTTGTGATTATTTAAGCATGATTACTTTTTTTTATTTTGTTGATTATATAAGTTTAAATGATTGATATGTAGAGAATTGTTATTTAAAAATAATAATTATGCTTAAATAATCACAAGCAATTGTTATTCTTATGGTATTAATAACTAATTTTATTTATTTATATTCTTAAGTAATTGATTAAATTTATTTAGTTTGAAGAAAAAATTTGACAAAAAATTAAATGAAGGAATTGGGTAATGAGGGTATTTTCCTAATTTATTAACAATATATAGAAAAATTACATAATCAACAAATTGCTAAAAAGGTATAATAGTAAAATTATAAAATTTGAGGGTGTGAATATATTTTTTAAAATATTAAAAAGTTTTGTGTCACTTTATCAAATATTAGGGGTGTCTATGTCCTTTTCCCTTTAAAAAATGCACAATACGGATCAAAAGGGAACTGTTTCAAGCAGAAGCGGTGTCTGTAGATATGGTATTCTATTGATGGAAACTTTCATGAGAAAGAAGCCCACAGATGAAATGTTTTCCGGAGAAATGAGTTTAAAGAAGTGGGTAAAGTAATCATTACCTCATGGATTGTCTGCAGTTGTTGATACAAATTTGAAACGAGAAGAGCAAGCTTTTGGAGCCAAAACGGATTGCTTATTGAGCATCATGCATTTGGCATTGGATTGTTGCATGGACTCACCTGAGCAGAGTATATCCATGAGAGATGCTGCAGCAAGGCTCAAGAAAATTAAAGTGAAGTTTCTGGATGACATCCCTGCAAACTAATGAATGTAAAACTCTTATGTGTGGACTGGTTGTTGACTTTCTGCGCTCATGCTTCCTCCCGTGTACGTGCCTGTGGGATAAGAGCCATTCTGACGTAGTTTTTAAATTGTACGTTTGCAATTAGATTTTAGATTTGTAAGGCTATATTTACTAGATACTATAGAACAATAAAACCAAGAGTCCAGAACGTAAGTTCTAAAAGCTCTTAGTCATATGCCAGAACAAGCTCAACCTGTCATCTGAGATTTTGGATTTAAGGATAAGATTTAACACTGCAAGAGATGAAATATTCTTCAAAATTCTAAAAGAATCCGCCCAACAGACCTATTGAATGGGACGTATCAAATTTCCCGGAGTTGATTGGAATACTGCCTTGTTAATTAGGTTGTTGTCGGAAGTGTTAAAATGCTGCGTTATTAATGGAAGATGTAGGTCCGCTAAGCCAGCGTTATATTGTTGCCTAATTGTAATATTACTTGAGCTAGACTATAATTAAACTTTAATTAGCTAATAGAAAAATCAAGTCCAGATAGCTAACTAGCAAATAATATATTTTATGATGCCAAAAAAGTTTAGGGTAATTGGGAAAAGAAAAAGATAGAAAAATTTGCCCTGCTTATCTGACTTAATTGAACGACACACAAACTTAGTTAATCTTCAATTTACATAGAATTTCGATTTTAGTTATTTTAATTAATTAAATTTTCATAAAAACTACTCTTTAGCTGAAAGGTCTTGGTATTAAAGTCAAGGGTTATTACACGCACCTATATATTTCATAAACTCCCTCCTCTTCAAAACTACCCGGCAATTATTCCTTTGATTCTGCTCTCTCGTGCCTTAGCGAATCTTGCTGCGTGTTGGTAGTTTTTTACTTTTTAGTTTTAGAAGGCATAATCTCCTTAACTGGGGGCTCAAAATGGAGTTAGTTTATTGGATAATCACGTGCATACGGGACGCAGCCCCGGCTGGCAGCACGGAAACTGTTCGAAAAATTCCTGAGAGAAGCTTGCGACACTGACACAATGGAAAGTGCTCATAAATGGGATTGCTCAATCCTTTTTGGGCCTACTACACAAGATGATGTCGTATTCCTTCGTGGACTCGGCATTTATGGGCTTGACGGGCTTCAACTTCACACGAAGAAGATTTCCCGCCATTTCTTTCTTGTTTAACAAACACTTGTAACAGCTTCTCCAGCTGACTAACAGTATATCAGTTAACATTTTATGATTTCCCAACTTACCCTCAACCGTTATTTTCCCTCCATAAGCAGGAGAAGCCTCCATTTTCTCAAGCAGAAAAAGAAAAAGAAACACATACAAGCACTACTAATTCTCTGTCGAGAAAAACAAGAAACCCATCACCGAAATGAGCAAGAAAGGTAAAAGCAAACAACCACTGCCGGCGCGGCCGCCGCCGCCACCACCGTTGGATACCACCGCTGATGGCAGGGCTGCCATTGCAGCATATGACGAAAGAGACTACGTTAAAGCCTTGAGATGCATCAAACATTCTCAGTCACGCTACGGAAAATGTCCTTTTTACCACCACGCTACAGCCTTTATACTCTACAAAATCGTTTTGCGAAATGAATACGATGATGACATAAACAAGAAATTCATCCAAGATGCAGCCATCTCGGCTCTTGAAGCATCGATTCAATGTTCAAATTCCACCACAATAGCTTACTTTTGTGCCTGTACGCTGTATGATTTGGCAAGATTCAACGGAGAATATGACCAGGTGATTAAAGAATGTAACAGGGCGTTAAGAATTGAGAATCCCAGGGAGTCTGAAAGATCTTCTTTCGTTTTCAAAGATCCGAGCCAAGAATGGGAAATTGAGAAAACAAAGCAAGAATTGAGGGAGTTGATCAAGAAAAGTGAGAGGAAGAAAAGGTGGGCTGCCATCAGTTCAGTTGAAATGTTCGAGGAAAGTGTAAAGGCAGCAGAAAAAAAGGTAGTTGACATTAAAAACCAGCTTGCGAGACTCGCGAATTCGCCAGAGAAGGAGGAAATGGAGCAAAATCCTATGCGGGAAAAGCTAGAAGAGAGAAGAAAGAAACAATTTGCTGATAAATTTATGGCCAATTTTGAAAAAGCAAACAACGCAAGATCTTTCTGGAACAATGAAATGAGTGCTGAGCAAAAAAGAAGTTTGTTTCGAGTGAAAAGAGAAGAGCTCGAAAAACATTTGACAGATCGCAAGGAGAAGGAACTTCTTTCGGAAGCTATTACATTTGCTAAGGCGCGGGGAGAATGGAAGTTTTGGGAGTGTTGCGATTGTTCTGAGAAATTTGATGATTGGCAGTCTTGCATGGAGCACCTTTGTGATTCTCATGACTTGAGAATTCATCATGATCTGGCATCAATCCTTCCAAAACGAGTTGATGAGATTTCACATGAGATGATTGTTAATGGTGAGTGGAAGCCTGTTGATACAGCGGAAGCAACCAAGATTTTGGAAAACGAATCCAAATCAGAATCTTGTAATCCGGATGACAGTGGCAGGTGCGCAGACATGGGCCAAGATGAGCATAAAGGTTGTTCTGATGAAGATGTCCCGCTCACGAAACAGTTGGGAAGTGAAAGTGATGAGGAAGCATCATCTATATCACCCAAAGATTGGCCATTAAGTGATGATAACAAACGTATTGCACTTCTTGAGAGTCTTCGTAGCACGTTTCAATTTCTTCTCAGGTATAATTTTCTTGTGCAAGCTGATATTGATGACGTGATACAAAATGCCGTTGCCATGCTTGAGACTAGATTTTCTGATTCACTGTTGAAGAATCTAGGCCCAAAAACACTTAAGCTAGTTTGCTTTTTGGAATCTTCAGAACTTAGTAGCATCATCCTTAAATTACAGCATGCGTCTGGTACTTTAAGTGAAAACACAGATGAACAACTAACCGGTGCTAAGACTTCTGATTTCAAAGAGGATGTTGTATTTGACAACGACTCATCGAATCTGATTTTGGATGGCATACTGTCTTGTGGTACTGATGTAATGTCATGGTTATATGTGGACCAAGTGGTTGGGGAACCATTAAAATTATGGGCAGGTCTAAGAGAATCTAATAAAGGGCAAAGAGTTGAGATGTTTGAGTCCTTTAAAGTGGAACGTTCAAAGTTTGTGAGAGCGTACGAGGAAAGAAGCAAGCTTTCAGAAAAATTGGATGCACTATTGGCAGTAAATGGTATATGTGCTGAAGAGACTAAGCGAATGGAGGAAAATCCAGAGTATGTGAGGAAAACTTTTGAATCCCTTCTCAGAGAACGGCAAAAAGAGCTAGAAGAGATGATTGATGATGATGCTGCAGCTTATCAGTTTGAGTTAGATTTTATTTTGAATGTGCTGGAAACAGAACAACCTGTGGCTGCTTATCAGTTTGAAAACACGTCAAGAGTGCACGAAAACTTAAATCAATCAGATGACTATGTAGAAGAAAAAATATTATCGTGGAGAGATCAACTGGGAAATGATGTGAGTACCATTGGCTTTTATTCCTTCAGCTGAAGGATTCTTTAATTATTATGCTATTCCGTTCTCATTTGGTCTGAGCATTTTCAATCTCACAGATGACTCTAAAAACTGTAACGATAATCAGAAGCATTGTCAGCATGAGGCTATTCAGCCTGCATCTAGGACAGATATCTGCTTATGACTATCGGTTAATTTTGTTGCCCATGTTAAAGTCATTTATCAAGGTTTGTGCTCGCATCTCTCAGTTTTCTAAATCCTTTTTGTCTTGTGATGTTTATACTACATCTTCACATGGTGAAATTCTGTGCTCTGTAGTCACGACTAGAACGTCATATTGATGAGGAGGATGCGAAGATGTTAAATGAAAAGTTAGATGAAATTCAAAAAAGTTCAGAGGAGCCTGATAATAAAGGACAAACACAAGGAAAATCCAAAAGCAAGAAGAACAAGAATAAGAACAAGAAAAGGAAAGGTCAAGGACAGGCTAAGGATTTTAAGGTTTGGTCTTTGAACTGTGATCTTGCCTTTTTTTTCCCCTGCTGTCATGTAAGTCTAATTTGTTTGAAGCAAGCTGATTTTTTTTCCTTTTTAACTGTAGGCAACCGGAGACATTGAGCAGCCTTCGGAAACTGGGGATACTGGGATGCCTTCAGAAACTGGAGATATTGAGCAGCCTTCGCTTACCCAGGAGAAAGCAGTTCAAAAGTTAGTCCCTTATTTAGTATTGAAGTGTTTTGACTTTAAGTAGAGTCTGATATGTTTTCACCTGTGCTCAGTGACAATCTAAGTTCTGAGATGGACGAAAGAGCTGATGATCAGCAACAATCGGTTGTGACCGAGAAGGCTGAGAAGAAGTACAATGAAACGGAAAAACTTCTAGAGAAGCCTGATAATAAAGGACAAAAACAAAAACAAGGAAAATCCAAAAACAAGAAGAAGAACAAGGACAAGAAAAGGAAAGATCAGGGAGAGGCTATGGATTTTAGGGTTTGGTTTCTGAACCGTGATCTTCTTGTTTTTGCTGCCCTGTAAGTTTTTCTGTTTATAAATTGTTTGAAGTAAGCTGAAATTTTTGTACTTTAGGCAACTGGAGACATTGAGCAGCCTACGGCAACTGGAGACATTGAGCAGCCTACGGCAACTGGAGACATTGAGCAGTCCTTGGAAACCGGAGATATTCAGCAGCCTACGGAAACTGGAGACATTGAGCAGCCTTTGGCAATTGGAGACATTGAGCAGCCTACGGCAACTGGAGACATTGAGCAGCCTACGGCAACTGGAGACATTGAGCAGCCTTCGGAAACTGGAGATATTCATCAGCCTACGGAAACTGGAGATATTCAGCAGCCTACGGAAACTGTATATATTGAGCGGCCTTCGCTTCCTCAGGAGAAAGCAGTTCAAAAGTTAGTCCCTAATTTGGTATTGAATAGTTTTCAATTTAAGTAGAGTCTGAGATGTTTTCACCTGTGCTCAGTGACAATCAAAATTCTGAGAAGGATGAAAGATCTGATGATCTGCAACAATCGATTGCGGCTGACGAAAAATTGCTTGAAGAAAATATGAAGCATCAGCTTCAATTTGAGCATGAGGCTAGGCTCAATGTCAACCTGCTTGGAACTGGACTTGGAAAAGAAGCTGCTAATAGCTTTCTATATATGATGATACAGGTTATCATTCTATAACTAAATGTTTTGTGTCATATGCTACTGGAAGGATGGGTTATCATTCGACAACTAGATGATTTCCTGTCATCTGCTGCTGGAATGATGGTCACTTCTTGTTTCTTTTTCTATCACTGCTGAAATGTTTTTCTGTTATGTGGTAATGCAGTCCCTATGGAACCTACGAGAATTTCAAGAGGAATGCAAAAAGAAATTAGATGCAGATCATAGGCACGTTGGAAATCCCTGCATTGTCTGTGCCTTTTTGGGCATATTTGCTGCCAAGAATCGCGGAGAAGCTGTTGATCCTACTGAATTAGGAATTGCTTTGAGCTACTGCCACTGGAACCAAAACAACTTGCAATTGGTTTGTAGCAAATCAGTCTTTGAGTTTTAAAAAATTTTCACCTCCATGAGACTGCAGAACTTGAAATGATATATAAGCCGTTGCCGTTCTTTATTATATAAGCCGTCGCTGTTCTTTATTGTCTATCGGTTGGTTCCTTAATACTTACCCTCATTCAAATGCTTACTTTCCAGGGACGAGTGAAGGATGCTTCTTTTTTCCTTCTATTTATCTTGAAAGCTCTTCACGTGGCATTTTATGCCGTTAATTCTGATGACGAACAAGAAGACGCGTACGAGGGGCGTTTGGATTGCATAAACTCTAATTGTTTGGTGCATAGAATATTCGGAATGGATCTTTTTGAAAGTGTAGAATGCACCAACTGCCACATTAGATCGGGATATCGAAAGCGTACTGACCTTGTTATTTCTCTAAATGCGGACAAACTCAGAACCCTTAACGTAAGTTGAGTTGGAATTATCCATTGACAATTCCCCATTTATTTTTTGGAATACAGATGTTTTAGTCCTTGTTTGTGATGTTTTGGGCATTTTCCTTTTGACTCAGAATAAACATAGGGATATGTCTACTGAAGAGCTTTTAGAGCTGGTGGGGATAACCAAGCGAGTGACTTGTGGCTGCGGACAACTAAACCGTATCAACCGTGCTACTTGGTGTCCTCCACATGTCTTGACAGCCAGTATGCTCGATCTCAATTGTCATTAAAAAGCGGACAAATTGTTATATGATCAATAATTTAGTAATTCTTAAGTTATATATGGATTGAAATTGCAGCTATACATTGGCCGAGAGGCGACCAGAGTTCAGAAGATATATCAACAACCTTGAGTGTTCTATCTAATGAGGTGGATGTAAGCAAGTTATTTCAAGGATACGTGCCTGATTACACATATTTCATCGTTTCAATGGTAAATTTCTTGTGCTTGAACCTTCTCAAGTTATAAATTGAAGCCGTCTGCTCATGCTGCAATTAAAAGTTTTTGTCTTTCATTTCCAGGTTTGCTGCTCTAGTGATCGACAGCATTCTGTCTACTTTCTTTATGATGATCAGCATGATAACCAATATGTTCAGCATAGTGTGTCAAATGTGGAGGTACGTTCAGAGGGTGCTGAAATTCCTTTTTTTTTTGTGATTTCTTATATATATATGTGTGTGTTTTTATTTTTTTTTCCCTTTCTGTAATCCAGATTTGTGTCATATGCATATGTAGGTTACTGGCTCCTGGGATGATGTGATTTCTACCTGCAGCAGAAAACGCTTACTACCAATACTTTTGTTCTCTGTTAACAATGACAATCCAAATTCTGAGGAGGATGAAAGAGCTGATGGTCTGCAACAATCGATTGCTGGTGACGAAAAATTGCTTGAAGAAAATGTGGAGTATCAGCTTCAATCTGAGCATGAGGCTAGGTTCAATGTCAATTTGCTTGGAACTGGACTTGGAAAAGAAGCTGCTAATAGCATTCTATATATGATTATACAGGTTATCATTCCATAACCAAATGTTTTCTGTCACGTACTACTGGAATGATGGGTTATCATTCCTTAACCAGATGATTTTCTGTCATCTGCTACTGGAATGATGGTCATTTCTTGTTTCATTTGCCGTCACTCCTGAGAATTTTTTTTTTTTTTCCTTTTATGTGGTAATGCAGTCCCTATGGAACCTACGAGAGTTTCAAGAGGAGTGCAAAAAGTTATTAGATAAAGTTGAAGAGCACAGTGCAGATCCCTGCATTGTCTGTGCCTTTTTTGGCATAATTGCTGCCAAGAATCGCGGAGAAGCAGTTGATCCCACTGAATTAAGAATTGCTCTGAGCACTTGCTACGGTAATCCAAACAGCTTCCAGAAGGTTTGTAGCAAATCAGTCTCCAGTTTTGAAAATTTTTCACCTCCATGAAACTACAGAACTTGAAATGATATATATAAGCCATTGCTGTTCTTTGTTTTCTTTATGTTGGTTCCTTCCTTTGTATTTATATACTATCCCCCATTCAAATGCCTACTTTCCAGGGACCAGTGAAGCATCCTTCTCTGTTCCTTCTTGTTATCTTCCAAGCTCTCCACCAGTCATTTTATGGCGTTAATTCTGATGACAAACCAGAAGACATATACAGGGGCCGTTTGGCTTGTACAAGCTCCCATTGTTTGGTGCATAGAATATTTGGAATTGATGTTTTGGAAAGTATAGAATGCCCCAACTGTCATATTAGATCGGGATATGAGAAGTCTAATCTCCTTTATCTCACTATATGCGCACACGATCTCCGAAGTTGGAAGGTAGGTTGAGTTGGTATACTTCATTGACAAAAGTCTCCATTTATTTTTTGGAACACAAATGTTTTTGGTCTCTGTTTCTGATGATTTGAGCATTGTCCTTTTAACCCAGAATGACCACAGGGATATGTCTGGTAAACAGCTTTTAGAGTTGACGGGGATGGGCGGGAAAATGACTTGTGGCTGCGGACAACTAAACCGTATCTCGTGTGCTGCAAGGTGTCTTCCACATGTCTTCATATCACTTATAGATTGGCAGGGATGTGACGAGAGTTCAGAAAATATATCAACAACCTTGAGTGCTCTCCCTAATGAGTTGGATCTAAGCAAGATATTTCAAGGATACCTGCCTGATTACACATATTTCGTCGTTTCAATGGTAAATTTCATGTCCTTGAACCTCCTCAAGTTATAAATTGAAGCTGCGTGCTCATGTTGCAATTAAAAGTTTTATCTTTCGTTTTTCCAGGTTTGCCTCTCTTATGATCGACGACATTCTGTCTGCTTTCTGTATGACGATCAGCATGATGAACATTATTATGTTCAGCATAGTGACTCAAATGTGGAGGTATATTCAGAGGGTGCTGAAATTTCTTTTGTGTCTTTTTTTTTTTATTTCTTGTATTATTTTTCTTTCTGTAATCCAGATTTGTGTCATGTGCATATGTAGGTTACTGGTCCCTGGGCTGATGTGATTTCTACCTGCAGTAGAAAACGCTTACTACCAATACTTCTGTTCTTTGTTAACAAGGACAGTAAATATTTTGGCAACTGATGATAATTAATCGCAGCGACTCACATGACATGATGATCAGTTTCCAGAGGCTGATTGTTTGAGGGCAGGATCGTGATGGGAGCCGGCAAGCTATATGGAGGTGCCTGGCCATTTTTTGTGTCTTCTTTTCGATGATAGTACATGCATTACAATGAAATGAAATAGCTAGACATGGAACGGAATTAGTAGTATATTTCCATTTACCGAATTTTTGTCGATTTTTTTTTTTATTTTGCCTCTATTATACGCGTACATAAGAGGATTCATTGCTGCACTGAATTGATGAAGCAAAAACCAACACAAGTTATTCATTCAACCCTATAAGCTTCCAATATTCTAGGATTCTATCAAGTTAGCAGCCTGTGAGGCAGGTTGATACAAAGCAATTAACAACTATTAAGGTTCAAATTCTGAAGCACATATATAATTGATTGTAATCACTGTTTTTACCATCATGATGTGCTTTCGAGTTGAAAACGAAATTTGATATTTTCATTGGACTGATAAAGAATCAAGTTAGAAAATTAGCACTTTTTATCGGCAATGATTTTCATCGCCGATTAAAAGCTATTATATACCTTTATGTCGGCACCGATTTTCATTGGACAGTAGTTTTCTGCGATCTTAAGTGTGAAACTAAAACTTTAAACCGCACGCTTTTAAAGCCATGCCAGTTTCCTTGCCCACGCGGCTTAGCCCTGACTTTCCTGACTTTAAAATTCCAGACTGGAACATTTCTATTCATTGGAATCTATAGCACTTCAAATCTTTAATTAAAAAAAAAAAATGTAACAACAAATTACTGATTTTATCCCTTATCTACATCCATCTATTTACACATTTTTATAATCCATTTGTCTCTGATTTGAGAGATTTGAGAGATTTGGGAGTATATCAGATGCATACACATAATTAATACATATATGTCATGTATTCATTCCATATAATTAATAATTATATGTAATTAAACTATATATAATATACATGCATTAATTAGATATAATACCTTTAGTGTACTCTAAAATTTCTCCTCCAATTTCTATAAATTTGCCATCATATATATACTCTTTACATATATCTTTGGCCATTCAACCTCCACACATGTCCCTTTGCAGGTCAACTTGACAAGAAAAATGTTAAATAGACATTTTATATAATTGTTTATCATGTATTTCAAATAAATAAACGGACACCAATTTTACGATGAGAGAGAAAGAGGGATAGAAAGAGAGAGAGAGAGAGAGTGGGAGAGAGGAAAACGAATACAAAGTTTTCAAATAGAACTTTGTGCCATGAAAAGTTATTTATATCTTTTTATCGGCGATTATTTTTATTAAAATCTATAACACTTCAAATTTTTCTAATAAAAATTTGTAACTACAAAATAATGATTTTATCCTTTATGTTGCTCCATCTATTTACATGTTTTTATACTCTATTTATCTTCGATTTGAGAGATTTTAGAGGACTTCAAACGTATTACATTTAATTAATACATATATATTATATGTGTTTCTTTAATTAAAAAAATCACCATATAATTAATAATTATATTTAATTAAACTACGCAAAGTATATATGTATTAATTAGATATAATACCTATTTTAAAATTTTTTTTTCTCGAATTTCTACAAATTCTGAGAAACCAACATTTGTATACTCTTTACATATCTTTTTGGCCATTCAAATTCTACACATTACCCTTTGCTGGGTCAACTTGACAAGAAAAATGTTATAAGAGACATTTTTTACAATTTTTATCTTGTCTTTCAAGAATTCAAGTGAGTAGCCCAATATCAATGGGAGAGAGGGGAATAACAATTTGTCGTTTATTGTATACTTTTAATCAGCAATGACTTTCATCAAAAATTATAGCAGTTCAAATCTTGGTAGTAAAAATTTGGAAGTATAAAATAACGATTTTGTT
Source organism: Citropsis articulata (assembly GCA_030449925.1). Lineage (NCBI taxonomy): Eukaryota > Viridiplantae > Streptophyta > Magnoliopsida > Sapindales > Rutaceae > Citropsis > Citropsis articulata. Next base: position 1,269,897 of record JASUUH010000101.1, on the reverse strand, counting down.
CTTTACGTGGGTCCATCTATTTATTTATTTTTATATTCCAATAATCTTTGATTTGAGAAATTTTAAAACACATTAAAAATATTATACCTAATTAATATATATATATATTATGTACGCATTTATTTTTAAAAAATTATCATATAATTAATAATTTTTATTTAATTAAAATGCACATAATATTTATGCATTAATAAAATATAAAACTTATGATGTACTCTAAAACTTCTTCTCTCATTTCTACAAATTCTAGACAGCCAACATATATATTTACTCTCCCTTTGGCCATTCAAAGTCCACACGGTCCCGGTTCAAGTTGACAGGAAAAATGTCAAAGAACATTTTTTTTATAAAAGTTTATTTTGTCTTTCAAGTGAGTAATCGTTGACAATATCTTTTTTTTTTTTTTTTTGGAGTAATGAACATTATTAGTCTTCATATATATTTCACATACTACCCAAAAAAAAAAAAAAATCATGCACAAAAGTAAGAGATCAGAAGCATTTTGAACTAGATCCCAGAAAAAAAAGAGCAAAGAATCCCCATCTTATGCATATATGATTTCGAGAAAATTACAATGTTATATTTTGAATAAGAAAGCTACCGAAATAAACAAAATTTTGTTTTTCTTCAGTGACTACCATCAAATGAAATAATAAAAGGCAGGAATAAACAAACATTGTTCTGTAAAACTTTATTCCTGAAGGAAAAAAGAAATTGCTATCTAATAACTTAATTAATTTAATTGAACCCTTATTATCATAAAAAACAAATCAAAAGAGTTCACCTATAGAAAAGAATGAATGAATGAATTTAATATTTAATATATTAGAATATAAATAATATTATAATAATATGTATGCCTCCAAAATTTGAAAAAAAAAACTCTAAAATTCACGAAAATCATTCATGCCTTCAGCCGCTGCCGGATGTGTTGACGAAATTGCCCCTCTGATATTCGGCGAGAAAAGCAACGAATCAGCTGCGTAATTATAAAATTGCTGATGATTCGAGCACAAAAAATCTGCAGAATTCGGCGTAAACACTGGAATATTACTCGTCAAAAATGGATTCGGCGGCTCAAATATCGGCGGCGGAACAAAACAAGAATTCACCTGACCGTCGCCGATGTTTCCTCCGCCGCAGTTCTCATCCGTCGTTATCACCGACGTCGACTCGTCGTCGTTTCCGGCGATCTTACAGCCCTTAATATTGTTATTGTTGCTATTATTATTCTCCTCCTCCGACGATCCGTTGCCGTTCTCCGTCGAGTTATCGTCGCTCGATCGCGACAATCCGGTGAGTTTCTGCACCAGTGCCATGAAGTCTCGCGGATGCGTGTGTATGATCTTCGGCGAATGCGTGTAGATGATCACTGGATGCCGGTGCGACGGCGGCGATGACGTTGATGTCACCGCCGCTGCTGCCCCCGCCGATGCCGACGACTTCTTGATGAAATGTGAGTCTTTATTGATCTTCAATGGCGGAGGGTTATTATTGTTATTATTATTATTATGATTATTATTGTTATTGTTATTGCATTGCTGTGCTGCTGCTGATGTTGGCCTCATTTTTTATTTTTTAAAAAATAAAAAAATAAAAAAAATGGAGACACGAGAAGGGAAATTGAATGTTGCTTTCGTTTTGTTTTTATAGGCATCGGTAATAAAAATAAAATTAAAAAATTAAAAAAATTAAAAGAAAGGATAATGAAAATAATCTAATGCAAAAAATAGAATTTAACTGTATGGGCGAGCGAAACAACGCCACGTCACGATTTGGCGGAGGAAACAGGCACGTGAGCAAAAAGGAAAAGGCAGTGCCAAGTAGGGTGGGCCGTTGTAATGAGGATGCTGATGTGTTGAAATGTGAGTGGTTGTAGGGAGATCTGTTGGGAAGGCGAGTCCCCTAGGTGTTGGTTTTAGCTGGTTTTAAGGTTGGGCGGTGACGGCACGTTTAATGGGAAAGTATGGATTGGATTTTTTATTTTGGGTAATTTTAAAAACCACCCCTGAGGTTTGCCTTTGCTACATCTAAATAGAATGTATGCATATATTGACAATATTTCCCTGGCTGTAAGTAAGAGTTAGGCACCCGTTAGGTAGTTGAGGGCAACAACGTAAGTGCCCCATTTTTTTATTTTTAAATCTTACATAAGCTCATATATGGTAAATGATTAGACAAGAGCACATGATGCTTTGAAGCCAATGAAACCCGAGGGGGGTAGTAACCCATTTTCAAACTCACCGACAATGCTTAGCTTCATTTCTTCTTCTTTTTTCTGAACATAACTTAACACCTGCCGAATTTAGCAATAGCAGAGGCACTTTGTGATACGCTAAGCTAACGAGTCAATGAGATCAACTATGTTTCAAATTAAATTCTAGCAACGTCCGGCATCTGAACAACCAGTGATTGAAGAGCGTGGAAGATGTGTATTTCTGTGGAGCCTTAAAATTGAAGTTGGGTTTTATTATTTTGTTGAATTTGCTGCTAGTTAGATACTTTAATTTTTATATAGTTAATTAAGAAAAATGTTTTAAGATTTTCACAAATTGAAGCAGTGATCGAAAATGAATTGATTTTTAAGTTGATAACCATTGGATATGTTGTGTAAACTATGAAAACAGATTAATTCCTAATGATTTTGGATCGTGATCTGTGAATGTTTACTGAAAATTTCTTGATCTGTTTTTCAAATTGCTTTTTCTAAGAGTGCATAGTTGTTGCCGAGAAAAATGCTTATGGTTTGGTTTTCTTAATTATTATTTTACAAATGTGTAGTCTATGTAAAATTCAGCCACTGGCTGGTTTTTTTTTTTTTTAATGTTTTGTATAGACTGATTCCAACAACTGAATTTTGTTGGTAAATTAATGCATTATTTAATTATACAAGTGTAAATATTTGTAGTTCATGGCAAAACTAAGATGCTTGGCAGTTGGTTTTTGATGTTGTCATTAAGATATAAGAGAAAATTGGTTACACAAAACTTGTAGGCAGTGAGTTGAGAGTTAGTAACAATTAGTATTAGCAATGAATTTTATTAAGTTGAGAATTTAAGGAAATCAAAACGTACCCTATCTATACAACACTCCTGATTCCAAACATGCATTAACCTCACAGCCAAAATATATATTTTCAGATTCAGTGATTATCTTTCTTCATGAATAATCTGCAATGTCAGAGCTCATACCATTACTTATCTAATTTTGTATTGCTACATTTAAGATTGTTGGTATAAAAGATGGCATATATTGAACTTGTTAGGCTTAGTTTGATATTGAGGCAGTAATTGATGGTGAAGTGTTTGTGGTTGGTTTGCCTCATTTTGGTCTTTTTAACACTCAATTCAATTTTGTTTAATTATATGATTGTGTAATGTCAAAAAAAATTCATAAGGGTATAATAGTCTTTTCACTATACTAACTCATTTGGCGCCGAATGTAGAGATCATCTACAGTACCAAATCATCTTGTCATTCCTTGAAATGTGTTGTGAAGGGCATTTTTGAACATTCACTCAATTACCTAACGGGTGTCTAACTCTTATACACGGCCAGGGGGAATATTGTCAATATATGCATACATTCTATCTAATTGTAGCAAAGGCAAACCTCAGGGGTGGTTTTTAAAAATTACCCTCTTATTTTCCTTTTTTTTCCCCTAAAAAGCAGGTAATTCTTCAAAAAGAAAATAAATAAATAAAAAACAGGTATTAACTCGAGCGTGGCCACTCACGTGATGTGGCGAGTCGGTATAATCGATACACGTATAGTATATAGTAAGCTTAACGTTCTACTTCGTCACTTCTTGTGCTATGCACGTAGGCAAAATTTGTTTTCAAAAATTATAACAGAAAAAACTTAGAAGCTTAGGGCCTGTTTGGTATTGTTTTCAAATTTATTTTTTCTGAGAATAAAAATGAAAATGAAAATGGCATTTTGCAGTTGCTGTATTTCGAATTTAAATATGCGTTTGGTATCATTTTTTGTATCCTGTATTTTAAAATTGAAAACAGTAATATGCGTTTGGTAGATAAAGTTGAAAATGATCAAAACAGAGAATATGCGTTTGGTAATATTTTTTTCAAAAACAGTTTTTACTAAGCATTTACATTATACTTATAAAATAATTATTTGATTAATACATACACAAATACAACAAAATAACATAAACAAATTTATTATAAAAAAAATTATATGATGATAAAGTTTTAGAATTAACATTAATTAAAAAAAAGTTTGACATTGTCATTGTCATTGTTTTACAATACATGATTTAAAGAAAATAATTATAAAAAAATTACATGAAAGACATTATGCATTACGTATGTAATCATGCCACATAGAAGCTGCAATTCCATCTCTTATAGCATTCATCTCTGCGACACTTGCTGGAGATAAATCAATGTTAGTAAGTGGCCTACTAGTGTCTCCTTCTTCATTGGTAACCAAATCTTGCCCAGCAAAGTCCTCAAATAACCTATCACTTGCATTTTCTCATCGAATAAAATTATGTAAAGTGCAACATGCAATTGGAATTAGACGTTGCTTACGTAAACTGTAATTATGCATATCCCTTAAAATTAAAAATCGCGCTTTTAAAACACCAAAGCATCGCTCAATTACATTACGCAATGATGAATGTCTATAATTAAATAATTCTTGTGGACCTTTAGGTGCTCGACCTGATCCTCTATAATCACGTAAATGATATCTCTCACTTCTATATGGTGTCAAAAATTCCTTCATATTTATATAGCCAGAATCCACAACGTAGTAATATCTTAAAATATAAAAACAATAAAATATAACTTAATTAAAAAATAAATGCCAAAGATATTAACATATATATATATATATATGTATGTATGTGTGTGTGTGTGTGTGTGTGTGTGTATTCTTACCTTCTTCCGGAAGTGGAAACCCAGATTCTAGTCTATTTAAGGCATCCAAAATACCCTTGAGTCATTGGCAATACCTTCCCAGCCCGTATACACAAATGTAAACATCATGTCAAAAGAACATGCACACATGATATTTTGAGTCATCTGAGTCTTTCTATCTCGATATGATATTTGTTTATGTGCCGGTGACCATGCAGCAATGTGAGTTCCATCAATTGCACCGATACACTTATGTGAAAATATGAAAAAAAATAATAATTTATTAAACAAATGTTAAAGTCACATAAACATTGAAGTCACGTGTATTGAATTTCTTACCTCAAAATATAGAAAAAAATTTGGATTGTTTCTAATCTCTGATGGCATTTACCCTTGAGGTTTTGGTTTTATAATATGATTTGCCAAGTGACAAAATGCTTTTAACACACGTTTAAAGTGTGTAAACACAGTTTCCGCTGAACGTTGAAAACGCTCAGATACAACACGTACAACAGCACCATGAGACAATATATACAAGCACATTGCTACAGCCTCTTTGATACAAACATGTCTATCATCCTCTAATAACTGTAAATGTTCAAGTGTATAACATAATCGAATAAAAACTTCTTTATCCATTCGAAACATGTTATACATTCTGTCCGGATGGCCATTTAACAACTCTTGAACAAATTCAATGCCAGACAATTGTCCTGTATAACATTGTCTTCTAATAGCACGCTGTTGTTTCTCATACATTTTTATAGCAATGGCTACTTCTAAAACCTCTTCTTCAATATCTGTTAAAGTGTCAATATCATCATCTTCATTGTTGTTGTTGTTCATTTTTTTGCTCTGATTATAAAAAAAAAATCCTAGATTATATTTCAAGAATACAATAATTGGTAAAAAAAAAAAAATGTCACCTCACAAAAATAAAATAAAATAAAGTTCAACAAACACATTTAAACTCATAAAAATAACATAGAGTTCAACAAATAAAAATACTACAAAGTCCAAACAATAAAATAAACAAGCACATAGTTCACAACCAATAACATCCAAGCTAAACACATTACATCTTAAAAAATAAACTACAAACTAGTTAACCAATATTTTTTCCTATGCTCAGGCATGCTCAGAAATGCTTTCCTCCACTCAATACTGGGCACTAGCTTATCCATCAATTTGTTGTATGTATCTCCATCAATGTCCCCCAATTTCTCCACAGCTTCAATACACTCTTTAATAGACCACTTTTCAACACATTGAGAAGTTGACTCCGCACTTTTGCTCTTAACCATCTCCATTCTAGCATTCATCACTGAACTAGCCATTTTAAAGTAACTATCAAACTTACTCTTATTTTTTTTACCCCGCTCAGTTGAAGTTCCAATTGGCCGACGAGGCCTTTTCTCTGTCCTAATATCATAAACAGGTTCCATTGACTCATCATCATCAATATCAACATGAACTCCATGACTAAGAAAATTCTCTTCCAATTCACGATCCTCATCTGAGGACAATGGAACTTGGCTAGATGAAAAACGTAAATGGCCAGAAGCTGTGGTGGTGTTGAATATCTCCCCTAAGGTTTGGTAGTGCTCTAATCTTTTTTTACGATATGGCTTCACTCCAGGCACTCTCTGTGGAAAAAAAAAATAAGTGTATAAAACCATAAAATAATACTTTAATTTTATACAAAACCATTTAATATACTGTGAATATAGTTTTACCTTAATATATTCAGCCCAAACAGCTTCCGATGCTGTGACCGTATTTGAAATAAAATCCCAACCAAACCCGGTATGAGCTATTAAGTCAGAAAATTCTCGATGTTTTTTGCGCAACCTATTAAACTTGAACTTAAGTTGCCCTACATTGAATCTTTTTTGGGATTTCTCAAATAACTCATCACTTATAGTGGTCCAAATTTTCTTAGTAAAGGTTGATATTTGTAAATCACCTTTTTTAACATGCTCATGCACTATACCAATAAAAATATTTTCGGTCCGGCTAGACCAATCAGCCTTATCATCACCATCAACATCACGTGGATCCATATCTTGAAAAATTAAAAAAATAATATATATCAAATATTAATCAAATTCAACATAACACGAAAGTAATTTTAGTAACATGTCATAGATTAAAAACTGAATGTTACTCCAAAGATCATGGTGTGTATGTGCATGTCATCATGTTTGTGTAGAAAATGACAGGTTTCAAATGTGCAATGTTTTCATTTATTGCCAGGCACCATGCTTTTCTTTTCTTATTGCGGGATACCAATACTGTAGGAATAAAATCGGTTCCAAAGTTTTCAATATGAGGAATTAAATAAATTTCATATTTATCATCTTACTTGAGCCACTGAAGCATTAAATTAAGCCATGAAATTACTGTCCGCCTAATATAAAGAGCTGTAATTAATTATCAGTATTACAGTATTGTGGAATTACAGAGTCATTCATGATGAATCAAAGGAATACAATAAGTTCAAAAGATGTTGAGCATTCATCAAATTTTTAATCATCAAAAGTTGATAAATAACGGAGAGAAAAACGAAACAAAACCAAGAACAAATAAAGAAATCAGATCATATTCGAAATCGGATCCATAAAAAAAGAATAAGATAAAAAAATGTGTAAACTATTTATGTATTATTTATTTACCTAAATGCTTATCAAGTCAAAGACAACAAAATTAAATCAAATTGCAAGTGTCTCTGCCCATGCACTTCCAACTCAAAGAACTATGAATAATAGGATAATTTCCCCAACAGAATTGATTATTTCAACACAATGAAAAGTAAACTAATATTTGCATTGCGAATTAAAACTTAAAGGATGAGAAACTCATGTATCTAAGTAGATTAAGGGTCTCGGCAATCATCCAATTTGTCCAATTAAACATGATACACTCAAAATTCAACCAATTGAAACATGATAGAGGATTGCAGCAAAACAAATCAGATCACACGCAAATTCACCCAATTAGAAAAATACCAGCAACGAGATGCAACAAGCAGGCAGATTTAAGCAGAAGATGGAGCAAATTGCAGCAAGTGCGTGAAGCTGGAGCAAAGACCAAGCGAAGATGAAGCGGCATGAGATCGAAAGCGGCAGAGCAACGTGCATACGCAGCGGTCGAGTGAGGAGATCTGGCGGACAATGGGCGGAGCAGACGGCAGACGCCAGAAGCTTCAAAGAAGACCAAGCGAAGACAAGCAGCGAGATCGAAAGCGGCAGTAATGTACAGCGGTACCGCACAATGAGTGAGGAACCCAGCGGTCTGAAAGCGCCCAATGGAGCAGATTGCAGCACGCTCGCGTAGCTTCAGCAAAGACCAAGCGAAGAAATCAGCTGCAGCAGCCGAGATCGAACAGCAGCAGCAACGTACACAGAGCAGCAGCTGATTTTGGGTACAGCAAGAGACAGATCGATGATTGTAGACCAAGTTAGAGAGAGATGTGCTGCAGATCTGGAGAAATAGAAAGAAGAAAAAGGGAGCTGTGCGTTATGGTTGAAGGAGGAGTGATGGCCACAGGGAAGAGAGAGTCGAGAGGAGAGTTGAGATCGGGGACTTTGGGATAAGTGAGATTTGATTCAGAAGTTATTTTTTTGTTTAAACTGTAATTCAATGGAAAACAGCTCAAACACATTTTTAAATTTACAACGGTGTAATGGAATCTGGATTCTTTATTTTCTAATTTATTTTTGAGTTTAGGCCACCAAACGTGTTTTTCAACTGTATTTATAAAACAAAAACGAAAATAAAGGTTTGAAAACGGTACCAAACGGCCCCTTAAGTTCCTATTTTGATATCAACGTCGTCTAAAAATTTCTATAGCTATTTCAGCTCCTTAACATATATAACTCACGAGAGCTTGTAATTTTGGAGATGAAGATAATCGCCTGACAATAATAGTAATAGAAATCGTTATTCATATATTTAGTAATCTTTTTATGCATTGATATTATAGACCACTCAACATGCAGTGGGATAAATAAATCTTTTTTTCAAATTGAATTTTTATAATTTGATGGGTTTTAACGAGTGAGATAAATTCATATTAGCTATCGAATTTTTAAATACGGGATCCCACACAATCTTTATTTGATCAAATTGATTACGACATGGCTAACTTGGCTAAGTTTTTTCGCATAAGCTAATTCCCAAATGGCACTCACAATTAAGAAAGCATGGACAAGGCAAATACCAAACAAAAAAAAATAGAAGAACATTCTCTCATTTGGCAGGTCATTCTTCAAGAGCTCATTTACAGCTAAAAGAAAAATTCTAAGCCACTAAAAAATAAAATAAAAAGAACTCAAATATTTGAACAAAACATGTTGAAAAATCAACTTCTACATTGCATATATAAGAATTCGAACGAGACAATGAAGTATCTACCACTTAACCAATAAATAATTTATTTTTTGAAAACCGTGATACACAGATATATATCAAATATTGTCAATAATTTATTTTTTGAAAACCATGACTCCAAAAATCATTTTACTACAACGGCAACAGCCCACTGCAGACAAATCTTTTTGTTTTATTTTCTAAATTCAACACAAAATAGCCTCCCCCGACAGAGCTATTTTGCCAGATCTAACTCTGAAAATCCAATCAGACTTTGGCTTATAAAGCCAAACTCATTGCTTAATTAAAGCTAAACAAAAAATAAAACTTCCATTTGCTGAAGATTTTCCTCCAGTCCTCAGATGTTTCTCTGTTTACTTGTCTACAAACAGCAAACAAGAATTTTGCTATTTCATATCAGTGTCACACAATGAAATAATTAATTAAACAAAATTACCTCATTCGCTTCTTTCATTAAATATCCGAATAGTCCTTTCATTTACAAGTAGCAAAACAATCCTCTCAAATATTCCCCCTCCTCGTCAAGCCTTTCAGTTGTTTTCATGCAAACACCATCAATTGACCCCTATCATTCTCCCTTCGGGAACTGAACACACATACTCCAGAATACAAATGCAATGTTTCATCAACAAAACAAATAGCAGCAGAACTTACTAATTGCTGCAAATGGATTTTACATCATCCGCAGAATGTGTAGATCATATCATGCACGACTTTTAGAGAACTTGCTCAGATTTTTCTATGTAAAAATGCAATTACAAACTTCCTTTGAGCAAACAGAACCCTAACGAGAAAAAGAGAGTATTCATAAGGTTTTTCCCTTTTTCCAGTATAACAGGAAATTCACCTTCACAGCAATGTGAATGCCCTTCCGATACAGCAACGGTTACATGGTCCCTCCACACTGAATGGCACGCCTGGGGGGGGGGGGGGGTGTGGTGGGTGGGGGTAAGGGAATTGAAACAAAAATCTTTATAAATCAGCAACCTCTAACAGCTTCAAAATTGCAACCATATTTGAAGGTCATCTAATCATAAGCCTTCTCCCAATCATCAACCACTTCTGACAGCTCCATTTCACTAAAACTTGAAGCTGCCACATTCACACTGCTTGCATTTGATTCACCCCCTTTATTAGATTGGCTTCCTGACTGTTTTGCAGGTTCTTCAGTTCTAATAGATACAGGAGATGAATAAGACGATGTTTCAGAGTCCAGGACACTCCACCGGTTTATTGATGCCGCAATTGGAGCTTTTTTACATTTCCAGGCAGACGCCTGCACATCTCCAGAACCAGCAGAAGACTCTTCTTCACCCCATGAATCTTCTCTCCAAGCCATCTCTTGAACTACAGCCTTTTTCCACGGATTTCCTCTCTGGGAAGAAAGGGCTCCCACTTCCTTGACAGTTCCAGGTCCTCCCCATGCATTAGCAGTCAAAGATGCACCAGCATTCTGGACCACAACAGCTCCATAATAAACTGATCCATGATCCAATCTCCTTGTAGCAGTTGCTGCTCGTGCAGGATCACTAAATACAGCCAATGCGTTCTTGTCGTTCAACCAAACCAGTTCACATTCCCCCCCAAATCTCAATACCAGAGCACTTATATCTGACTCCCTAGGCAAATCCAGAAAGGAAACAACAAGCCTGGGATCCATATCTACTAGTGGATCAAACACTGGCGCGTGAGGAGCGTTTACAGTGGTGGCACCCTTAACCCCAATCACCCGAGGTGGAGGCTTGGACTTCGGTGTAACATGAACCACAATAAAACGCTTTGGCTCCCACCCAGCAGGATTGACAGCTAGCTTCCATCTCTCAGCTATCAGCCTTATTGCATCCCTCTTATCCTTCAGCATTGGACAGAAAACATGAACCTTAAGAGCATTTGTAGACCCTCTGTTCTTGCCGAGCACCAAGAATTTGCATCTTTCCTCCACAGAGAGCACCCACTTTGGATCACGCCTATAAAGATCAGCAAGCAACTCCGTCACAGCACTCTCTCCAAAATGAAGTGCATCCAAATTTGGGGTAGTGATTTCAAAAGCATCTGCAAGAACTCGTTTACGCTCCAGCTTAGCACATTCATCATCACACATAAGCTTCCTCTGCCCTAGGGGAATCTTCTTCCCAGTTGATTCCACGGGTTGAAGTGCTGCTGGCAACTTCTGGACAATGGAGGCTTCATAAACAGTATCAGAACTATAACCAGAACTGCTCCCTCCAGCATCACAGGGAACGCTTGCTGTAATCCGGCCACAAGAACAAGTGACTGTGACAGGGAATTCACATCGTACATCAGGACAAAGAGCAGACGGATGGCATAGTGCAGTACAAGTATGCCGGCAATCCCTCCTTGGAGCACCACACACCTGCCCACAAGAAGCCTTTGAGCCTGGTTCAGAATTGCAGGGAGTATCACAAGGTGGCGGGTGACAAGTTCTGCCACATGCATGCATACCACATTGCCTCGTCTTGCCACAGAGCTTGTTACATCTAATATCCTTTGAGCCACAAGGTACATTCCTTAGAACCACGTGCCCCCCAATGCACTCCTTTGCTATAGGCACAGAACAAGGTGGGCAGTCCCCAAAATGGCAACTGTGAGACGCTGAATGGCCACAGGGCTGAGGAACGGAGCATGGGAGCTGACATGAAGGAGGAGGTGTACCACAAGGCAATGGAGGTGGAAATGATGTTCTCCCACATGCACATGTCAGATCGGTAAAGATTGTTTCAAGGCAAGGAGGACAATGGCCACTGTGACACAATGATTCACAGGAATGCTGTCCACACCTCAGCTTCTTTCCACAAGCCATTTGACAAAAGTGTGGATCCCAATCTCCAGAGAGAAGGCTGTTAGAGCTAGAGAGAGGACAGCACCGCTCGCTACACCGGTGCCTCCCGCAATTCTTCTTTCGTCCACAAGCTTTCTCACAGGTGAAATTCTCACCCCCTGTTGTTCTGTAGCATTCTACAGTTCGGGAAGTTGATCCACAACGACACTTTTGGGTGACTGCAGCTAAACAAGGAGGACAGTTCCCAGCATGGCACAACTCATCACAATAGTGCAGCCCACAAGCAAGTGGTTTGCCACATTTCTCTGAACAAGCTGGAATTGGGTCCAAACAATTCTTCCTTTGCTCCTGCAAGCTCATCTTTCCACAAAAGCAAGACTTGATCTTGCTTGGCAACAATTCACAATCTCCACAAGGACCAGGATGGCAAATTTCTCCACAGCTATGATGACCACAACTAAGCTTTTTTCCACAAGTTGAACTACATGAAAAAACTCCAGCTTCTGCTTTCACCTCCCCCTTTACAGCCATGTCTCCACAAAGTACAACCTCCACCTTTTTCTTGCAGAAACATGAGGCATTGACAAGAACCCTACAAGGACCACAAGGACCCACATGGCATATCTTTTCACATTTGTGACGCCAACATTCAAGATGCTTATTGCACTGCTGACCACACGTTAGAACAGACTTCCGATCAGAGCATCTAGTTGTAATCATTTTCTTTCCACAAGGACACAAACGTGGTGGAGCAAATGCCTTACAAGGAGGACATGGACCAGGATGGCACTGCAAGACACATTTGTGAGGACAAAGATCCTCCTCACTCCCTCCAGCACTGGAAATCTTACTCTCAAGTGGCTTACCACAGGGTTCTCCACATGAATGCGGAGTCAAATAAAAATCAGAAGTTGGGTCTGTCCTCTTCCCACAGAAACAAACATATCGAATCTCCTTTGATGATGTGAGCTGCACAGATTGACAACCCGGGCAGCGCCAGTTAAAGCCTTGACTCCTTTCTGCTGACAAATCAGCAGATGTGGGTGCACGAGCCCATTTCTTGATGCAACTCAGATGAAAAATCGAGAAACAACTCGAACAAGACCATATTGGTGCAGACCTCTTAACCATATCATAACAAATCATACACTCCACTTTACTTTTCATGAGCTTGTCTTGAATCTCTTGCACAAGCTGTGGCAAATCCAGGTCCCTCGGTAGCTTCTTATCCTGATTCTCACCCCTTGCCCTCCCCCTGTGATGATTTGTGAATTGCCCATTTTGAACTCTAGGAGCAATGTTTCTGCTATGTTGATTGTCATCCGGAGTGGGCATATTTCTACTATTTTCAACCACATCATTTATCGTATTTGGATTGATGCTCTGAGGTGGTGGATTCACAACTGTAGCTGGGGATCCGCGTGGGACCCATTCCTGGCGAGCGCTTCGGGCAGGATTTCTAGTCCTATCCCTTCTATCAGAGCTCATTCTTCTGGATTCAGAAACAATGAATCTCTTATCCGTATCCACAAATGCTAACCAAACTGAACTACACTATCCAATTGAAATTGAACCAAACCCCGAGCTTTAACTCCTCAGAAGCTACAACAAATGATGAGACGAAAAAAAAAATTATATTGAAGTCGATTACCCAATAAAGAGAACCCTAGCACTCAGTTTTTTGCTAGTCTCACCGCATTAAATTCGAACTTCAAACATTAGATGATTATACGAATTTGAACTTCAAATAAAGAAAAATGCCTCATAGTTTTCAAATTAAAATCAGCAAAAAGAAATTAAAAAAAAAAAATCAAGGGCCGAAAAAAATTGCAATCCCTAACTATATTCGCAACCACATATCACAAAAATAAATTTAAAAAAATGAAAATCAAAGCTACAACAAAATATAACGAGAAAATACCTGATCAATCCAAAGAAGTTTTCAGAAGCGATTAGACGCCGGTCTCTACTTTCTCGATGATATTATATCGGTGTGGTTTTATTATTTACTTATACGGGCTGCCCTCTGTGTGGAGAGACAGATTTTTTGCTTGGGCCGTCACTGGGGCTTGAGGCTTCTTGTTTATACTTTTCCTTTTTATTTATATAGTTATGTAGAGGTCGCTGAGGGTAAAGTAGAATTAATCTGGACCGTCGATAATCGCCTGTTGCTAAACTGCCATCGTGGTGAAATGTATAGATAATAATAGTTTATAGATTACGTGCTGCGCACGCCGGTGGGGCCCGCTTCACAAGGAACCTTCTACTTGTCACAGGCATGAGCTTGATGCCCACGATAGCAATAGGTTGGAATTAAAACGAGGAAGGAATGAAAAATGTTAGAATAAATTATTTATTTAAATTATAAAAATTAGAATTAGAATGGAATATATTTTTATTAATGCATAATACGCTGTGAATGTCTTTTATTAAAGCCAATGGGCATCATGATGACATACTGTAACTGTGATGTGATTTCAACCGAACTGATGATATAACCTTGCACTGATCTAGTGGAGCTAAAAATTTCACACACTAAACCAATAAGATTTTCAAAAATCAATAAAATTTATCATTACATTATGTTATTATTAAGTGTCATAATCTTATAATCTTATGACAATTTTTTTTTTTTGGGAGAAAATCTTATCGTCACTTATTGACATTTTCTTTTTTTTTTTTTTGAAAATGTCAATTTGTTTGGCAAGCTTTTTTATTTACTTTTGTAAATTTTTATTATTCTAATATCACTTGTATTAAGTTTAGCCTAAACATAACTAAACTAAGTTTCTGTAAAGCAAAAAAGATGATTTTACTTGGATAAAAAAAAAATCGTTGACTAAATAGTTTAATCAGAATATAAAAAAATTCAAAAAATCAAATATCAAATATCAAATAATTCAAAAAAATCAGAATATCAAATAGTTAATCAAATCATAAATAAATTTACGAGATATAAATTTTAAATAATAGACTCATAGCATATTAGTGCGAAGTGGATGCGTGATGCTCACTCAACGGCCGTACGATACGAGGAATCAACGAAGAAAGCCACTTTGATGACTCATGAGTCAGTCTTGTGATGCGAGCCTAGCTTGTTGAAGGAGCACATGGGCCTCCGACGCTTAAAGTCATGGAATACTTTTATCATTATTATTATTTAATTATAGTTGAAAAGTCAAAGCACGAAAGCTTTGAACCAAGAATTTTTAAAAAAATAATATTAAAAAAAAAGGAAGTTATGCATGAAATGGACTAACATAATCGTAAAAAATTGCCAAATCTTGGTTCGAACTATTTTATTTTCCTGCCTCCATATTTATTAAAAAAATAAATAATAAATAAATCAGCATCGCATGAATGTTGTTGGTGGATGCTCCAAGATGGCCCATAAGATTGCAGGTACAAATCCAAGGCCCTTTTCGTGGCACATTCTAGGCCCATTATACCTAGAAATTATGGATGTCATTAATGCATAGATTTTAAGGTCCAATTTTTTATAGAGGTATTATATTTTTTAAGTTACTGTTTATATAAAAAAAATTATAATTATGATATAAAAATTAATAAAATATAGTAAATTAATTTTGATAAATCGTAAATTAATTTTGATAAAAAGATAAAAATATTATATATTTTTTTTCATACAAGTAGTGGACTAAATTAATTTAGTTTTTAAGATGCAACAATTAGTGTTTATCAAATATTTTAATACTATAGGTTATTAAATCAACTCCCCTTTTAATTCAGAGTGAAAAACGAGTAACGAACTAAAAAATTTAATTTTTTTTAAATTAAAAATACACTAAATCATATCAAAGAAAAATATATAATATTTTTCAGTATTTAGTGGATGATAATTGCTGTAACTTGAAAGCGAAGTTAACGTGATCCCATGCTTCTACGATGAAAACCTATAACATGTTTGTTATTTTTGTTAAAATTATTATTTAAAAGTTATATATATTAAGATAGATTGATTTTTTTTTTTTGGGGCTTCCTCCCACATTAAACCATAATTTATGCTGAAATAAATAAAACCTTTGTAAAAAATGGCAGCATCCGAAGATTCTCCTTTATCTATTAACTAATAATCATCAGTTATTTCTTGCCTTTGGGGCAAGTTTTGTAAGTCTTGTCTATCTGACAAGTTTTCTCTCGTGAGTTCTTAGCATTCAGTTTTTGAAAGTCTGAACTCTTGTCATCCTTCACTATCGTCCTGAGCAATGTCTAAGGGACATCAGGAGTTCGATCTTCCAACAGATTATGCTCACATAAGTTTGGAGGAGGAGGAGGAAGGAGGACTGATTATAGAAGGAGACGCAACTGATGAAGGTGGGCAAGGGCATATTGACTTAGATTTTATGCAGTGGGTAGATTCCTCACGGATAAAGTTATCAATTTCCCCGCTATGAAGAACACTATGGCTTCTTTATGGCGTCCAGGGAAGGGGGTATGCATCAAAGATTTATCCTCCACGCTTTTTTTGTTCCAATTCTTCCATGAAGTGGATGTAAGAAGGGTTCTTGACTCGGGACCATGGACGTTCGATCAACACATTTTGCTTCTTAAACGATTGACTGAGAATGAACAACCCCAGAATGCACTACTTTATTTCACCTCGTTTTGGATCCAGATTTATAATCTGCCAATAGGCTTTATGTCTGAGAAAATTTTGAAAGATATTGGCAATTACATAGGCACCTTTATGGAGTTTGATGAACATAATCTAATGGGGGTTTGGAGAAATTATATGCGCATTCGAGTGTCTATAGATGTTCGAAAACCTCTGAAGCGAAGGATGAAATTAAAGAAGGCAGGCGGCGACTGGCTGTGGGTTGATTTTAAATATGAACGTCTTAATATTTTCTGTTTCATCTGCGGTTTGCTTAGCCATACGGAAAAGCAGTGCCCGAAATTGTATGAATACCCTTCTGGTGAAATTATAAAATGCTATGGCCACTGGATGAAAGCACCAACTAGAAGAAATACTATGAATTCCGGTGAACGGTGGTTGAGATCAGCCCCACCGGAAACGGTTGACAAGGATGGTGGGAGGAACGCGGATGCAGAAGTTACCATGCTAATTGACCCGCTCTTTGCCACGAATCACGGAGGTAATATCCAGAAGAATTATGATGGATTCGAGAATGTAAGGATCATGCCAGCCAGCAAGGAAGGTGATAATTTGTTGCCTACTAGGACTCTATTAAGTGGGAAAGGAAAACACAGGACGGGGCCAACAAATGAGATTAATTGTAACACGGATTCTGGGGATGAGATGGATGAGGGATTAATTGTTAATGATTCTAAAAGGAGGAGATCGCTAATTGAATCTTGTAGCACAATGGGATTTGCAGGAGAGGGATCTTCTTACACGTTGACTCTGCCTTCAATTTCAAAAAACGGACCAGCGGTGGGCCTTGTCGACCAGGCCCACCAAGAACAATGAGCATTTTTAGCTGGAACTGCCGTGGGCTGGGCCAACCACGGACAGTTCAAATGCTGCAGGAGTTGGCCAAATGCAAGAAACCAAATTTTATTTTTCTTATTGAAACATTGTGTAGCAGAATTAAGTTGGAAAATTTAAAAATAAAGCTGGGCTACGAGGGGCTGTTTACGGTGGACCTAGTGGGCCGGAGCGGAGGACTTGCTCTCTTTTGGAAAGCAAGCTACAATGTGCGTCTGTTAAAGTTCTCTAAGAACTGTATTGATGTCGAGATCGAGCACCAGGACATGGGCAAGTGGAGGATGACTGGTTTTTATGGGCCCCCGGAATCGACCCGCCGGCGTGAGTCGTGGGAGCTTCTTCGCACTTTAGCTACTATGTTGTCCCTTCCCTGGGTATGCATTGGGGATTTTAACGATTTGTTGCCTGCTCATGAGAAGCGAG
This sequence comes from Citropsis articulata, assembly GCA_030449925.1. NCBI lineage: Eukaryota > Viridiplantae > Streptophyta > Magnoliopsida > Sapindales > Rutaceae > Citropsis > Citropsis articulata. Next base: position 1,251,930 of record JASUUH010000101.1, on the reverse strand, counting down.
GGAATATTGAGCATCCAAATTGGAAGCTGCAGGGTTTTCAACAAGCCGTTCTTGACAGTGGTCTAAGTGACCTTGGTATGGAGGGTTATCCATTTACTTGGGAACGGTCGCGGGGAAAGGAGAATTGGGTGGATGAGAGGCTGGATAGAGCTCTTGCCACGGATTGCTGGTTGAGTCGATTCAAAGAGGCTCGGGTTTGGAGCCTACAATCCTCTACCTCTGATCATTTACCCATTTTCCTAGATCCCAGACCACTATCTCACTCTCATAAGCACCGAAAGTTTCGCTTTGAAAACATGTGGCTGCGAGAGGCGGATTGTGCAGATGTGGTTCAAACGAGCTGGCTCTCCTCTCACGGGATTCCAATTCAGCAAAAAATATCAAACTGTGGGACTGCTTTGCTCAATTGAGGGGGTCACTTAGCTTGG